>JAGSMT010000017.1:0-1496504 GCA_029286875.1 Lamproptera curius
CGATGGAATTGTTAATGGACTACTTAACAATTAGTGTTGTTATTTTTTTATTCTTTTGTAACATTTGTTTACAAATAAACGATAGTTCAGTCGCTCCATCGTGATATATAGTAGTGTAAGTTAAAAATACGTTAAAAAGTTTTCATCAAAATAGTATTAAGTCTAAAGAACTCCATGGTTTCATTAATATTTGTTAATGAAAGTACCTAAAAATTAGCGTTGTTTTTATTCTTCGAACATTGTTGTTACAATTAACTATTGTCGCTCACGTGAATATATGAAGAAAATTACTATAGTTTCATCAAAACAATTAAGTCTAAGAAACTCCCAGTTACATCATATATTTTATAGAAAGTCGTCAAAATCAGACGACGCTATGTCCGAGTTGCATTAGTAATACTAGTTATAGCTTAGAATTGGAACATAACAGCATGATAAAAATTAAAAATGTATTTTATTATGTTTTTACGTATACATGCGTCAAAATTAGAATACAACATAAGCTAAGTCATATATCGCATCTTGAATCTAACATTATTTAAATCTTTTCCTTGTCATCAGGAATTAGCTAAACTATATTTGCCTACTCCTTATGGCATGTAGAAGACTTTACTTTACTATTGATGCCAAAACTTAATATGTAATATGTATTCTAAATCGCTTTATACACTATGTTAAAGAATAGGAAACGTTTAACGTTTATGAATAAGTGAAGATAATCTTTAAAGTTCGTTTATAAATTATAAGAGTTTAGATATTTAATCAGTACAGGGTAACTGACAAAGTAAACGTTTATTATAACACAAGCTCATTTCCTCAGACGCCATCACCTTTGTCTATTCATTTTAAGTTTCGTGTCATTAGGTCATTGACACAAAGGCCGAGGTGCATACCAAAACTGGACTGTAATAAATACCGCTTTTTAATAAAATACCACTATGGTGACAATGTTCTCGTCATATTTCGTACTGAAAATATAGATACAAATATTTTTTGTACAAAATATTACGTTAACTGAGTGATTTTGATTTTAAATAGTGATTGAAAATCTAGGCATTAGAAGAGCTTTATGCATTAGACGGACGTACAAAAGTGATACGAATAATGTTTTTTTTCAATATTCTTCAAAAACAAAAGCAAATTTTCGATTTAGACAGGAAGAATACCTGTCATTTGTTATGTTAAAGTGTTAAGACACGAGATATATGGTATATAAAATATTCAATGTGAATTGCGTGTACATTTACAAACTTGTTGTTGATTTTGGACAATGGTAAAGAATGTTGCACTTGCCAATTAATTTACATAACGTTTAACTGATACTGGTCGTGACCACATCAAAACGTTAACGGATACCAATTGTTATTTTTGTTTAAAATTTTTCAAACACCTTCCTTATGGACTATATATAGTTAAGGTTATTGAAATTATATTTAATAGCCTAAATTGCTACGTATTTATTTATGTACCTTGTTTCATATGTACCTTGTTTCATACAATTAATGAGTTTATTTCGCGTGACTATAAAAAATTCTGGTTCATTTTGATTTTTTAGATTTAAAACAGATTATGCCCTTTGTAGAAATATTAAATAAAATGGATTTAATGTAAATATCTCTTATCTTCTCTCATCGTCATTAATTTATGAAAAACACTTTTCACATAAAATCCTTACACAGGTATCAAAATTTTGAAGCCTCATGAACATTACATTTCAATCAGAAAATTAATTTCAATCAATAAAGATTGATCGTACGTATGCTTTTTCCATCATTGAGATGACTAGCCAAATCTTAGTTGGACTTTGGTATCGTTTGGACACTTTACTGCATCACATGGATCATTCTTCAGACTGTCATTCCAACAAAAAATTTAGTATTAACCCGACCTCCGTTCAAACACATCCATGCTCGCAATAATTATCTAAAATCTAAAATAAAAACAGGGTAAGACTTAAATGCAGGAAAACGGTTCAAACACAACACACAATTACTTTACTTCAACAATTACTAGTTTTTGAGTATATTCACTACAAACATATACAGAAATACAAATCTTTCCTCTTTATAATGTTATTATAGACAAAGTCCGATGCTTTACCGAAAGTTATGGTCACAAATTGTTTTTTGTCTATAACATGTATGCTTGTACGTGCATCACGTCAATATCCAGTAGGGTGGGCGTATCATTTTTAATAAAAGCCCGAGCCCGGGCTCCATTCTTTCGTATATTATCGATGGTTAACTATGAACAGGTGAAACTTTGTTTTCAGTAAAGTATTTATACCCGAAGTAATATTAAAAGTTTGTGTAATTTTAAAGTGTTGTTTAATCTTTGCTGTGTATTATTTTTAAAAGAATACGGTTAGAACGATCTATTTGAGTTTTATTAGGTTGGTAATTAATTTCTTTGTCAAATCAATTCGACCGTTACAAGATTTGGGATTAATATATTTTGAGTATTCACTCATACATGTTATTAGTATATGCGTTAAACAGTAACTAGCATTCTATACTTTTAACATATTAAAACGTATTATGTATTTAGTATTCCTACTAAAGATAATAATAATCTTTATCTCAAATTCCACGCGATACACAAGATTTTCTCAGGGTTTCTAGCCACCTTTTAAGTCATCAATCTTTGGCGGTCACCTTTGCAACCGCAGCGGTACAATCTAGAATTAATACAAGTTACTGATTACATGTAACTGTTATTTTTAGTACCCTTCAATCTGAAATAAATATTATTGAAAACTTATTTATTAATTGAAAACGTACCGTGAAGCTATTAGTGCTTGATTCATAATGTTGTAACAATAACTTTTGTTCTGTTATAATATTGGCAAAATTTACTCACAAGCAAAGTAATAAATTAGGCAATTTACTAGTTCTTGTATGTCTTATTCTAGAAGCGAATTATAATAATGTCTTCCTAGTCGAGTCCGACTACGGCCGAACTATATTAGAGATCAGCCAACTGCGCAGGAGATATTAGATATAGTGCACAAGTGTACGCGCAAACATATGTGCACTCCCTCTTCCTTCACTCTCATAGTCCGATGGGACGAATAACCGACACGACCGCGAAAGTGATCAGGAACAGGACCGATTTTCAATATGCCCATCCGACGCATGGACCAAATTAATTTACAGGCAATCGGGTGATCAGCCCGCATTTGGCTAACCAACTAGGAAACAGCAATGAAAAGTTTTTTTAGTCCCGGATTCGAATCCACTACCTACTGTTTCTAGAACACACGTCCTTATCGCTAGGCTACGGAGGCAGTTAGAAAAAACTAATTATACACTGGTAAAACTAGTAAACTGCTTTTTCCTTTACCACATCGAGTTTATCTTTCTGTTTATAGAAAAGAGATTTTACAAGTTTCTATAAAAGTATATAAAACTTCAAACGGCTTTTGAGCGCGTGGGCTCACGCTGACATCTTTGGAAACGGATCGAAGAATTTTTATCGGTGATAGTTCCATCTTGTCAGCATTGTGTTTCCAATTACTTCGAAGGTTTTACTTTGATCCCTTGATTTAAAATTTTATACCTTGTAAGTAGTTATATATACAATCGTTTTAATGAATTTAAAATATTCACCTAATCAGTACTTTCGAATGAAGGTTTATATTGATAAAGCTGTTGCTTTGTGTTTTTTATTACAAAATTGACCTAAAATTTACAATAAAATGATTTAATAAGAATAACGATTTAATAAATATATATGAGACCAACCCGCTTTATCCCAATATTTCAGTTAATTCCTTATCGCATAATTACATTGTTTTGTTATGATAACATATAAGAGGAATTCAATATGACAATATTTTGTTTAGTTATATTTATATACATTACATACTTATCAATTAAGTGTTAAGAAGTTCATGGTTCATAATGCACGTTATAACAAAGTTACTGTTGACTTGTCTGAGAAATTATAAAGAACAATAATAAAAAAATCATTAAATTCCTTTAGCAGTAAATTATAGCTAAAGGAATTTAAGGTTTAAAAAAAAACAGAACCATATTTCTGAGTCAGGTATATGGAATTCTTTATTTGGCTACCCTATAACCAGTTTGCAGTTTGACATTTAACTTTCCTAGCTGGACTATATTTATATACAATGTCATTTCAACAAAATTCACTCACATTAGAGATTTGTGTAAGAAAAAAATATTATAAAATCAATTTAAAGGTCATTCAATAACGGTATTAGTAAAATCGACGATAAGTAACAAATATTCGGTGTTGACTTACGTAAGTATTGAATAAATAATCCTCTCCAATTATTCGAACAAAAACATGAAGTCCTTACATTATTTCCTGATACGTTACATATTTCACCATTTATTTGAAAATAAAAACAAAAACAAACATTGGCATGTAATTCACAACTTTAAAAAGTATAAAATAGAAAAAGAAAAGGATCGATAATTTAAACTTGGAACGAGTAAACGACGCGGGCGCACGGCGGACAGCGCAGACGGTGTGAAGATCGTGGAAGGCACAACCGTTACGTCACGGAGCAAGGCCGCGTTGACCGCGACGGAATCATAAAAGGCCACCAATTAATCCCGTCAACATTGGATAAGGCTAAAAACATGTCGTTGGTGACGCTGCTAGCTTTTTTTATTTAATTACAAGGCCGAACGTTGACAAAGCGTTACTTTGATAACAGTCTGCTATTGAATATATTAGATATATAACCTAAAACACAAAGTCCACACCTTATTTTTTACAAATTTTACTAAAGCATTGCAGTTATTTTTCGTTACTTCTCGGCCGTTATTAGTCATAGCAAATAGACAGCGTGGCTCTGGTTGGCTGTACAAAACTGAACTTTAAAATCATAGAATTACAATTATGTATTAAGCAAAACAGACTTCCCACTTTTACTTATCTTATAGATTATTAAGCATATTGTGTTATAAGTGTCCGACCGAACTTTCGGTTTTGTTTCGGTTCCAGAGTTTCGCCAAAATCAAGTTTCGGTCAGAAGTTCGGTTTCGGCCAATTTGCTGAAACTTTTGCCGAAACGAAACTGGTTTCGAAGTGTTTTCAATTTCAAAATAGTAACGAAAGTTAAATTGTATCATTGTACAATCGAGCTCAGATCGTCGATTTTAGTTCTGACAACATTCCAAGTTTGACAAAAAAATTGATTATTCTTAGAAAGACGAGGACGGAACAAAAAGGAGAAAAAATATATACTCCTGGTAACCAAAATAAATACAAAATAATACTGGAAAGTGTAGCTCATATATTTGTTGTGTTAATAAAAACCTCTAGTCTCTTTTACTTTTTTTCTGAATGTAGTCATTTTTTGTTGTGGCAAAATGTTCTTGAAAAAAGAGAAACCCAAGTTGCCTTGTCATTAAAAACACTGTTATAAAAGTTAACAACGAAGCGATTTACTGGCTCAAAGGCACATAAAAGAGACTGTTCTGTGCTAATCAATTGTCGTGGGGCTGTTAATTTCGAGTAGGGAACGACACGGAAAGATGGTTTCCAGACGTCCATCGAGCCAAGTATCATCAAGAAACAACTGTTTTAGGATAAAGAATTACCATCTGATACCTAATCCAAGAAAAGAGCATTTCAATAGAGGACTGCATATTGACAAAATTGAATATGAGAAAGTTCCCAAGATGGGTGCCGAGAATCAGAAACAAAATCGACTTCGAAGATATCGTTGGACAAGTTTGAAGATTCTTAAAAATATTAAATCAGTTTTGTGGCATGGACGAAACACGGGTTTATCCAAGGATCTTCATGCCGTGCTGGTTGGCTGGGGTATGGTCTCAATATTTTAGGACCGAAGTGATATTGTTGTTTGATTACCTGGAGCATGGAACCATCATTACAGATTATCAGTTTATACCGACGTTGAGAGATGTGTCAATGATAAAAAATAACCAAACTTGAACGGGCGAGCTGTTTCATCTTGACAACGTACCGGCGCATGGGTTGGCATTAGCGATCCACCGTTCAGCATGCTAGCGTACAATTGGTTGAGCACGCCTATTCACCAGATCTGGCTCCAGCTATTTTTTGATCTTCTCCAAGTTGATACATGCTAGAGGAAACATTGTTAAAATTATATATAACAAGTAAACGATGCTGGTGACCTTTGATACTAAGACAATCCTTTTTAAAGGAATTAAGCATGAAATTGGAACGTTGGGACTTAGTGGACCGGAGTTATGTGAAAAATAAATAATTAGTTTATCGTAGTCAGTATATTCATCTCATTTTACTTTTGATCCCCCTAACTAAAATACAAACCAAAGTATTAATTAGAAGATTTCAAAAATACCATTAGTCTTTAATGCAACAGTCACAATTATTAATTTATTTATTAATCACTCATATTGCTATAAGAAATTTATTTGAAAAGAAATTAATGTATTTTAATATTTTGTTACATAAAAATTTTTTATAACTGAAAAACGATTACCACACCTTTTAAAATACTGTCTCCATTCCATGACTAAAATAAAGCAAAAATAAGGCAAGCTCCATATTTTACTATTTTAAGAATTTTTATACTTGATCAGTGAGTTTCGGTTTCGTTTCGGTTTCGGCCAAAGAACGAAGCTTTCGGTTTCGGTTTCGGTTGGCCGGAAAACAGTTTCGTGGACCTAGTTATAAGTAATGTATATAACGTAGTGTCGGACGCCCTGCGGCATGATGGAGTGACGACATTCGCCAAGTGGCCGGTGTGGGCTGGAGAGAATAGCCGAAGATCGGAAGAGGTGTGCATTAGGAGGCCTTGTCCAGCAGTGGACTGAAGGCTGATGATGAATGTAAGCCCTTCAATTAAAAAAAAATTGACTGCAATTGATTGTCAGAAAAAAGTGTTCAGAAAAAGGAAAGTGGAATTTTCTTAATTATAATAAGAACTGAGATAAATTGATACAGTATTGTATGTTGTGCAAGAGTTAAACGATTCACAAAATGAAATAAAGAACGGAATAAATCATAAACGCTTCAATAAACATAATCTTGCTCATATTATAAAAACGATTTGGTTTATAAGCCACAAATAAAATTTAAACCGTAGAAATCTGACTGTAATAATTTTTAATTTATTCAAAGTATGAAACTAATACCGTCCAATTGCGTAAACTTGTTTGCTTACGAACGCCGTCTAATCAATTCTGGGTCCTTTCATCTAGCACAAATGACCCATCAACGTCGCAATGGCCTTTTATGTGGACTTCCCTGGCTCCATATAACGACCATAATTTATTTTATGACGTATTATCTGTGGAGACATGGCCGCGGTGACGTTATTTCACGACCCCCAACTGTTTTCACGATCTCCCAAGGGAGGAGATTACAAGCCCCCTAACATCAACGATAATGAATAACTCGGGCTGCTTACTTATTGAACCAATTTTAGCTGATAGATAGATTGCTAGAGTAATCAAACGGAAATTATAAATTCTGCGTATGTAGTTAATTAAAAAGTTTTTATCTTTGATTGCGTGAAAAACAGTACATTTCGGGTGATTGGGAAGGTATATAGTGTAGCTATAATTGTTTTTATTTTATTTTGTTTTAACCTCTTTTTTGTTATGTGTGCTTAAAAATATATGATAATCGTACTGCATTGATATAGAAAAAGAAAATGTTTATGAGTTATGTATGCGTTACTGAATCTGCGTTTTCTCGAATTTTTCAGATTTAATAAATTGTTTTAATATTTTTATGTTTACAGTGAATTAATTAATTACCTAAACATAATAAACTATTTAAATTTTGAAATAGTCAGTGTAATATTTTTTTATCTAAAAGTGTAGATGTTTCCAACTATTATGATATGTAGGAGTTTCAATCTTATATGGTAAAGATCTGGACAGTGACATTTATCCTTCGTGGATATTTAATCAAGTTATGTTAATAAACTTGCCCGAGCTTTAATGTCCAATAAATATTGATAGACTTCATCAAACAAATAGTTTATTTACTGAACTTACTCTCAGAATGTGATTGTACCTAAAAGTATATACCTAAAAGGAGTCTTGAATAATAGAATTTCATTCCATTTTCTCATGTTATCATGGACTTAATCGATCTAGTTTACATGAATAATAGTTTTTACGCTGTTTATATTCTTGATAATAATAATTTATGAACTGGACAATCACAAATGAAAACTGTCTTAGAAACGGTAAAAGTCTGGTTACCGAAAACATACTTAATTAATTATTAAGTAAAAATCGCTGATGCATGGGAGATTTAAGATCAATTAAAATTTTTCTTATAAATAATAATTGTACGCAGCTTTGATTTAAGCCGTCTACTGTGACTGTTAAGATAAAAGGAAAAAAGAAAGTTAAAACAATTTAGGTACGAGGAAGGATCAAAAAGTATTGAGAATTAATTCTCAATACTTTTTGATCCTTTCTCGTCAATACTTTTTGAGTCTCTCGAGATTAGTGTGTTAGCGCTTTTCAAGGCTTCAATCACTTACAAAAAAGTTGGTCCTACAAAAAGCTTTCCATCACCTTGTTATCGTCTTAGTACCTGTTTCCTTTCTATTCTTTCGATTAAGGGAACAGATGAAAATCGCCAGATCCGGGTAATAAGGTCAAAGAATTCAAAGCCAGCTTGCTGAATGGCACCCACGCAAGTGCTGACCTGTTCTTAGGTGCGTTGTCGTGATGAAACAGCACGCCCTTCGAAGTTTCTTTCTTGTTTTATATTTGAAGGCATTATTCAACTAGGAACTATAATTGCATAATATTGCCCAGTAATAGTGGTTCCATCTCCGCCATCAACCCTCTGCGTCCCAATGACGATAAAATGACAAAAAGTTTTCAGAATACACTTGAAACGTGAAGTCAATTTAGTTACATGTGATGTTAGTACAATTTTTTTTTGGAATACGTACGGCGAGCGCGGGCGCGTGGTCACTCAAGTATCTAAAACTATTCCTTCATTAAGGAGTTGTCACAGGAAAGCCAACATAGATATAAGTTAAATAACTATTCGTATATGTTATACAATAATAATTGTAAACTATTAACCCACAAAGATCATAACAAAATTGATATTATTGACATTAATATTATAATTAACTGTAACAATTTTCATTTGATATATTTTTATAGAAAAAAAATTAGCTTGTATGCTTATATCATTGTATTTTAAATAATTCAGCCAAATGTTTGGCTAACTTGACTCCTGCTTCTATTGAACAGGAACAAATTGTGACATTTAATAATTGGAATTCCAAGCACTAATTTAAATTAAATATTGGGACAACGGAGCTAATCTCTTGCAAATTGTAAAATACTTTATTATTATTAAACAATAATGTTATTAAAAATAAATTTTCTAATAAAAGCACACAGTGTATGAACCTGGGTCATCAAAATATTCAGGGAATAGCCAGTAAAGAACTTGAAATTGAACTCTTCTTGAATAATAAAATTGATGTATTATGTATTACTGAGCACTGGCTACAAGAATATCAGTTAATGTTAAATCTTGGATGTCACCAGGTTGCTAACCTATTCAGTAGAGATAAAGCTATACTCGCCACCGCGTGTAGCTTTATCTTTAATAATTATTAATAATACTTTAAAATTTAAAAATCGTAAAGATATTGTGAGCCTCTCTGTTGAACGGACTATTGAAATAGCCTGTGCAGAGCTTGAGCACTTCATTGTTGTATGCGTGTCCAGACCTCCCACAGCGTTATATGAACCTTTTGAAGTTCTTCTAGAAGAAATATTGTTAAAGCTATCTGAATCTAATAAGTATATTATAATTTGTGGTGACTTTAACATAAATTTTTTGGATAATTGCAACACTACAATTAGATTCAGATCATTGTTAAGTTCATATAACCTTTTAAATTTATTTATTGAACCAACAAGAATTACTGAGACTTCTGCAACATGTATAGATAATATGTATACTAATTGTCAACCATTAAATAAATCGATTATTAAAATATTAACTTCTGACCATTGTGGTCAATTTGCCTCCTTTCAAATAGATATAATACAGCTATAATATATTACAAAAAGTTAATTATTTACATTATGATGAAAATCCGTATGTGCTGTTTAGCGCATTATTCACTTTAATAAGAAAATAATTTAATACTATATTTACTTCTTAAACGGTTCTGCAGCGTTTAGTAAATGGGCAACAGTCGGAATCCATAAAAGCAGGTGGAGATTATATGAGCTTTATAGTCAAAGAACATATAACCGTAACAACACCTTTGTTGCACATGTTAGCGCCTTTCTAAAATATTTAAAAAGTCTATTATCTGGCTAAATGTTTATACTTTTAAAATAAAATTAATAATTCATCAGATAAAGTGAAAATGACTTGGATTATTATTAATAGCGAAACCGGAAAGGACGCAAGGAGCAGCTCTAAAATAACTTTAAGTGTTAATAAAAAAAATGTTTAATTTTATTGATGTATGTAGAAAAAGGAAAAAAGGAGCGCAGGTGAAAGGAGCGGTAGTAAGAAAGGGATGGACGATTATTGCGTAACCAATTTGCGGCTGTGTTAGGCGACACAGAAATGCGCGCGAACACGTACGTAAAAAAAGGCCCTATTATACAAAATCCTTATATCGTTTAAAAACACGTTTATCGTGGAAGCTTTAAATACATGGTGATGAGTAATTATTTATGCTTCTCCACAAACGAGGGCGTTAATGGAAAATAAATTAACGAATTTCGGACCAATTTCAAATTAGATTTTAAAAATGTTTTTACTGGAATGCCTCGATTTTGTAATAATTAAAATAAAGTTTGTCTAATTTAGAAAAAAGAGATTATAAAAGGAAAAACGTTTTTGTATTTATAACATTAATAAAGTATAATGCAAAACACAGTAATTGGAGCTAAATTAACAGTAGTTATTTAAGATTTTATTCTCTTTTACGTTACGACGTTGGAGAAAACTACAATTAGCGTGACTGTTTGAATTACAGCGCGAATTTTGTGTTGTAAATGGCTAGATGGATCTATGTATATATATGGTAGATGTTAAAACCATACGATTATTTGTTAGCGTATAAACAACAGCCGTTGAGCGTATAAGTTACTTCTTTGTCAGTACTTTTGTGTAAATTACTATTCTTGTTTTCTTTTGTTATGAGAGATTTTTTATTAATGTTTAGTACTAACAACTTTATTCAATTTTAAAACATATAAGTTAAGATTATTGTATTCGAGTGTACTAGTGCAGGTGTTGATCAGATGTACTGTCTTTTCCTTTTCTCTCACAGTCCGATAGGACGGATAACCGACACGACCAGAGGGAGATCTGTTGCGGCATGATGTTTTACATACACGTCCCACGCATGGATCATCTTTCTTTGCAGGCACTTGAGTGATCGACCCATATTGTTCGAAGCAACTAGAAAACGATCATGAAAAGTTGTTAAGTCCCCGCAGCATTTGAACCTACGATTTCTAAAGTGCAAGCCCATACCACTAGGCTGCCGGAGGCAATTGAAGACCGGAGAACATAGGCATTGCCATGCAATTAGCTTTTGAAATCATTTGTGAAGCGTAATTGGTTTCATGAGTATTAATTTTGGATTTGCTGTGTATATTTTTTATGAATATAAAATTTATTGTCTTTAATATGATTTACCATTAATATAAAAATTTATAGTTATTTCATAACCTGACGGTAATAAACTTCGCTTGTAACTATAAACACATAAACCAAATTTTAACTTTACATTACATACTGAAAACTTATACAAAGATAAACAAGCGCTGTTCGTAGGTATGTGCCAGAAAACTTTTCAGAATATTACTTCTGCACCTTTCACCTTTGCCGACTGTTTAAAGTTCTTATGAATCGTTCAAACAAAGGTGGGCCCGAGTTGTTTGGGAGAGGCAGACGAGCGTGTAAGTGGAGCTAAGTGCACTCGGCTCTAGTGCCCGGTGGAGTTAGAAAAATTGTAAAAAGAACAAAAGTGAAGAAAGAAAAAAATTCAGGTAGCGCGAGCCAGCTTTTCGAGGGCTTTCGAAGAGAAATACGTAACGACGTAGCATTGTCGTTTACCAACCGACTGTTCACTAGCTGCTGTTGTTTTCGTAATCGAGTAAAAATAGTATGCTCAAGTAAACTTTTTTTTGTTTACAATTGACCTTGATTTTCTTAATTTAATAAAATTGTATTTCAACATCGATACTGACTTTTATTTTATTGAATATCTAAAGAGAGAGAGAGAAAGAGAGAGAGAGAGAGAGAGAGAGAGAGAGAGAGAGAGAGAAGAGAGAGAGAGTAACACACATACATATATATGTATGAACATAGGCTTTGAAATTAGTATATTCTTTTGGGAACTGGGTAACACGATAACTAACTGTGAATCATGAAAGCAAGAATACAGTCTGTTGATAATATGCCGATTGAAATGTCTTTCTCATAAACTTACAGACACGTTTTATTCATATTTAACTTCTATTGGAATTAAAAAAATGATAGTATTGTGTTCTGTAACCTCAGAAAAAGGTGATGATATTGACTAGGGAAAAGAAACGTCATTTAACGGTAACTTCGTGTATGGTACTAAAATTACTGATTAAAACTTTGACGGCTTCTATAGGATTTAAGTACTTTGCATTTTTTTTAGTCGCGTTCTAAGCTGTATGCGATTCTTGTAATAGTACGCACTGACCTCATTGAAGCTGTGGATGATAAAATATAATTCACGATATAGATATTTTTATATAGTGATTTTGATGTCGAAACCATGATAGCTTTAAACGGCTCGAAACCTCGGTAGTGCAGATTCGCGTAAATAAAAGAATGCGTGTTAATTTAATTTTTTTCTTTGACTCACAGTATTTATTTTTACATCAAAAAACGTTGGTTTCATATTATTTTGATCAACAATCTACTTTCAATAGTTAGGGTCTTTAACTCCTGTAATCCTTCTTATACTATAAATGCAAAAGTTTTTATGAATGTATGGATCGATGTTACTTATTATGCACAAAGTAATAAATTAATTTTAATAAAATCTTATATAGCTTAAAGCCTAAAATAGCTTTTAAATCAAAATAACACAGGGGCTACATAACTATATAACAAAAGTGTCATGTATGTATATGTATGTACAATTCCACTACCATTTACGAACGATTCCGGCATGCACCGCAATAATCGTTGGGTCTGCATGAATATAATGTATAGTAATATTTACCACAAATTGAAATCAGCACGCGAGTGAAACCACGGGACGTAGCTCGTATTATTATAATATATTAAGGTATTAACAAAAGTGACATGTATGTATAAAACTTACTATGACGCACGAGAGCAATTTATGAAAAACATTTCATTAATTTGAAGGAAGTAAAATAATGTGTACATAAAATTCGTTAGCCTTAAGTTAAAAAATACTGGCAATTAGAACGGCGAGAAATATAAGTGGCGAGTAATGCACAAAATGTCACGATTACATGCCTAACGAGTAATAAGTACTTTGCGCCGGATATTTTAATTTAAAGTGAGTAGTTAGTTTCAAAATGTTAGTAAAGTTTAGTGAACGTAATTTAAAGGTGCAGCCACATATTCGTTTTGAAATAAGATTATAATATGTTAAAAAGAGAATAAAGCACAATAAAATAATTAAGGGGGTAATAATATTCTAACAAATAACGATATCTTGTGCTATAAAAAGAACATAAACAAATAGAAAAAAAGGACTATTACGGATTTCATCGCGTTTATTTTACATTTTAAATTCCCGACGTTTCGAAGACTTTCCAGCGACCGTGGTCTAGGAAACCCGTAAAAGTCCTTTTGTCCAATAATGTTTAGTATTCGCGTAAACAAAAGAATTAATTAAACATCAACCAACCTATACCACTAATATCCGTTTAGTCTACCATAGCTAAGAAGAGTGTGATAAATAAACCAAAAGAAAAGTGTGCAATTATGAGCTGTACAATGAGAATACTCACTACAATAAGCTTACGCAACTGAAAGAAACAATATCCCACATTGAAAATTCTATTTTACTACACCTTAGCATTCACTTGTTAAAGCTTTACTTATATCTTACGGCCTCAAACCTATCTCGATACATGGGATGGCCGAACATTATTAAACTTACGTTCTACTAACCGTAGTTGATACAAGTTTATTTAAATATAAAGAGTCCAAATTCTTATATTATATCAGAGCCAAATAAGACATGGATTTTACGTATGGGAATTTAATAATAAAAAATTATTAGTTCTAATAGTAAACACGTCCTTATTAGTGACTTACTGGCATGTTTATTATTCACGCGATGATAAACCAATAAGACAACGCGATGTTTTGTGACAATAGAGACTGGAATAAGAGTTTGCCTCGAATATTGTGTTTGGCCTGCTATAGTAAACATACGATGTTTTAATAATTTACAAGTGACAGATAAAGGGAAGCTTAGTTTTATATGTTGTTTAGAGTTCCTTACAGAACAAACTGATTGAATAATAAAATAAAAAAAAAAAACGATTATTTTCTTGATATCTGAGGTTAGGGCTCTTTGATATTCAGTATTTATACTTAGAACCGAATGCCGATTCTGTTTGTATCCGGGCATATAGTCAAAGCCCGGTGGGTTAATATTACCCATTCTGAGTTTGTTTGAACCTTAATTGATTTTGTTTTCGTGTGATTTGAAGCGCGTTTTCAGTTCTACTTTCCATAGAGTAGCTAAATACGAGAAAGATTTAAGTACGTTGTTTTTTAACTGTAAATATGTTTTTCGATTTCGAAAATGCCACATTTACGGATATCGTTTCCTTTCAAATATTAACCAATTTATGAATACAAACAAATTTGCTGTTAGCATAAGCGCTTATCTAAATTGCGTTTACCCAAATAATTTTATTGGGCATACGAAAATTTATTTCTTTTAGAAAAGGTGGTAGCATAACTTATTTTGAGTAACGTTAGAAAAATATTGAAGTTGGTCTTGTTGTTTAGGTGAAATCAATTAGTTATCTCATCTTTTATTTACGTGAATGCTACACATTATTGAATTATGGGACTTACGTTTTTATATACAGCACAATAAATTCAGTGGTTCGAATCCTACGGAGACTCAACAAATTTCCATTGATGTTTCCTAGTAGGTTAGGGCAATTTGGGCCGATCACTCAATTGTCTGAAAAGTTAGATGATGCGATGGATGGGCATGTAAAAAGTCGGTCCACCCACCAACCCGCATTGGACCAGCGTGGTGGGATAGGTTCCAAAACCCCCTAATGGATAGGGGTGTATTAGGGGAGGCCTATGTAGCAGTGGACTATAACAGGCTGATGATGATGATGATGAAATTCAGTGCAACTTGTTTAATTCATTGTTTGTTATTAAAACTATCCTCTTTACAAAATTCTGCACTATATAGCTGACATACAAATTACGTTGCCATTGAGTGAGAATTTCATTGTAAGCAGTTATTCGTTTTAAGCATAGATTTAAGGCACTCCTGTAGACTTTGTTTAATCTTTCAAAATAAATCACCGTATTCCATTTTTTATAGTTTTTATATAAATTGAACAAACCAAATTAAAGATCATTCAGATTTCTTTTGTATTTTTACATATGACTAAATAAAATACCTGTTTGTGTCAAAACACGGTAAGAAAATATGTATACGGCAAAATCGAAATTGTAAAATGGAATCATCCCATCAAACCTCTTGAACGAAAATTAGATAAGCCACGCTTTCGGTCTGAGGTTGATTGGCGTGAGACATTCACTCGAGGCTTTTGAACTGGGTCAAGTTTTGAAAGGAGGCGGGTGAGGCTTTTTTGCTCGAGCAAATTTATCTAAACCATGCTTTTGTAAATATGGAAAAGAAAACGGACTTACTTATTTGTTTATTAGCTGTTGTGTGGAAATCTAACTGCCTCCGTAGCCTAGTGGTATGGGCGTGTGCTTTAGAAACCGGAGGTCGTGGGTTCGAATCCTGCGGGGACTCAACAAATTTTTATTGTTGTTTCCTAGTTGGTTAGGGCAATTTGGGCCGATAACCCAATTGTCTGAAAAGTAAGATGATCCATGCGTCGGATGGGCATGTAAATAGTCGGTCCACCCACCAACCCGCATTGGACCAGCGTGGTGGGATACAGTCCAAAAAACCCCCTAATAGGTAGCGGTGTAATTGGGGAGGCCTATGTCCAGCAGTGGACTATCACAGGCTGATGATGATGATGTGTGGAAATCAATATTAAACAAAATACTGTATGTTTTTTTAAAAGAAAAACGTAACCTTAGTTACTCCCAATTACATGAACTACCTTTCATTAAAAGTCCCTTTAAAATCGCTCCATCCATTCTAGAAATTGGCTAAATTAAACAGACAGACAAAAATTAGAAAAAAGTTGTTTTGTTATATGTATCGGTTATATATCACAATGTCATATATAACGGTTATTTTGATGTTACAGACAGACACATTCACATTTTTTTATTTGTATAGATTAAAATTACATACAGAATTAAGTACAATGGTGGACTTAATGGCAGAAAGGCGTTCTCTAGAAGTCGGTGGTACAGAGCAAAAAAAGGGCAAGATAAGTGACCTTAGGGCTGAATAACAGTTCCAGCAGTTAATGGCAAAACAACTAGGAAATTTTATTTATTTATTAAAACTTCTTGCATAAATATGATTTTGTAAGTAGGAGCTTAATGCCTTCGGCATTATCTACCAGCTGACCTTAGGGAAGTATTAACACAATCCTTATTTCTATCGCATCCATTTACGTAATAATAAATCGTGAAGTTGATTCAATTCTATGTAAATTTCGAATATTAGTCGATAGATTCGGTGTACTCTCAAAATAAAAAAAGAAATTTATAAAACAAACAGTTCAAATTTACATGACTCTTCTTTGTTATAATAGCTACTTTAGATAAGGGTACAGTTAGCCCAATATTACAAAACAATTATTAAGTTAATAAGGAAACGAATATCAGCCCGCAATTTCTATTTGACTGATCCTAATAATATGACTACAAGCTTTCTGACCCGATAAGCGTTACTAACTGAAGCTAACATTGTTTGGAGTTGCTGCCCGAGGCAGATTGACCATCACACGAAGTTTCGAACTAGTTATATGGGACGTTTCCTACATGTCAGCGAACGTTTAACTTAAATCAATTTGTCTACGAAACGTTGAATAGTTGTTATATTTATTTATTTTACATACATTTTATGTACATAATGCAAAATATGTAGTATAATGGGCTTAAAGAATCTTTTACATAACTATCGAAAATATATCTATGACTTCAATATTTAGAAAATTCAGGACTTATAAAGTTTCACATAATATAACTTTTGCTTTCGAGAGGCAGCCTCGGTATTGTCTATAGCAGTATTGGACGACCTTCCATAAGATGTAGTGCAAATGTGCAGGAAGACAGTGTACGAAGGTACCTCAAAATCGTTGGCAGCTTATGAGGAATGCCTGTGTTTAGTAATAGACATAAACACGATGTTTTGATTATGATGATAATAATAATTACCATAGCACTGTTTTAATAAAAGACTTTACGGATTTAATCGCGTTTAATTAGTTGTACAATATTTCTGACGTTTCAGATACTTTACAGGAGCGAAAGTCGCGGACACACTGAGCTTCTGTTCGTATTAGGATTTATTACAACACGCCGGGACTATTGTTAAACTAATTAAAAGCGAAAAATTCCGTAGTCTTTTATTATATCATGTGTAGTATTCACGTAAACATGTATATGTTGTAGTGTATGCATGTTAATTAGTATTTATTTATTAATACATATATTAAGTAAGGTATGTAGATATCTAACATAATTTTTTAATATTTTTTTTTTCTTTGTATTATAGCTTTAAGAAATTGATTTTTCTCTATCACAAGATTGTGCACCTACTCTCAATCTCTTTATCTTATCCAATGCTTAACAGGAAGATAATGAAGATAAAACATTAGGCATTAAGCCCGCCATTATACGTATAATGTACAAACAGTGTAAATGAGTTCATTAATTCTAGATAGTACCAAAACACCGGTTTAATGGAAAAATTAAATCCAGTCCATAATACGTATCAAATAATCTTAGGAGTCCGTAAATGCTTATCGGTTTATCACGTCGACTTTCAGACTAAAAAATATTTTGGCAAGGAAAATGTTTAACTTGGGCTTCGGTTGTTCGTTTCAAGAAAGCTGAGCGTGTTTGCCGTACCTAGATGCCAATCGCTGGAATCTCGGGCCGTCGCCTCTCGGAAATGGGAATGTTTACTTCGGCAGCGAGATATTGAATTGCCAGCGGTCGGGGGTATTTCTACGTGAACGATTTCATTTTACGGGCCATTAGTGCTCGCTCATTTTACTACAGCACGCCCCGATTTGGTACCAGAGGAATAATGCTCTCGACTTGTTTGACGCCTTTTTATGCGTGAATTGCCTCTTTACGGTTAAATGGCTGTTTTGGTTTAATGATGTGCTGAGAGATGATAACTTTTTAGCTAAGAGAAAATGTACATTTTGTTGTAAAAGATATTTCCAAGTAAATAGCCAGAAGTGTTTTGTAGTTTGCTTTAAGATATGATAATAACAACTTTTCTCTGTACCACTCATCTGTTGACTGGTAGAGAATCCTATTTAATCTTAAAGTCCGCAATCATACTTAATTATTAATAGTTGATAAAATAAAAAAACAGATGCGCAAAAAAAGGGTTTAGTTGATATTTTTATACACTTTTTGTATAAAGGTTTACGTTGCTTTTTACGTTTTTTTTATATCAAACTTTTTTATATCAAACTACAAAAGTGTTAAGTAAGCTGGCAAATAGCAAGAAGCACTCTTTTATACTACGTTAATACTATAATATCCCAAAATAATACTTCAGAATCGAAACAAACTTTATAAATAGTCCTCAGAATTAAACCGGGATTTATAAAATATGTTGTTACAAGACAAATACCAATTTATTTGTAGTTCATGAATTTCTGTACAAAGATCCAAGATATATTGATAAATAGGATTTTCTACTCTTGTTCTTCACAGTCGTACTTATCCAATTGACTAAATTGATTAGTTCAGTCGACACGAACAGATCGTTACTCCCCTAACATTCCGAGTGCGACTTCAAGTTGGAAATGTTTATTATTGAGGACGTGCTCGGAATGAGAAAAATTTGATTAAGCATCCTTTATTTTCAACGCTCACTTAAATGCTCTTCTTATATTTCTACAGAGAATTGTAGAATTTATGTCAAATATGAATATAGTTTCTGTGTGATTCTGTTCTTCTATAAAAATATTTTAAACGGAACTACATTTGATTACTTTATTTAGCTTTCGATCATCTTTGCACGGACAAATTTATTAAAAGTTGAAATCTGTATTTCCTGCATCTATATAAATATGTTACTCTGACATATAATCTATGTTAATGTGATGTTTATTTATTATCCGTAAGAAATATTCGTTTAGCTAATATTTAAATGAAGATGTTACAATTGTAATTTATTGTTTGATATTCGTGTTTGGCTTGTTTTCCCGTTGAAAACTTACTGCATAACCTAAAGTTTGACCTTGGCTATGCGGATACATTTGGCAAGCCCTCCACTCGATGCGGTCGTGACGTCACAGCTGTTTACAAGATCATAGGTCCTCGTCTTGCTTAAGTTTATATCATGTTTACCTGTAAAACTTGTCAAGAACTTTAACCTTCGGTATTAAAATAAATAAAAAAGGTAGAAAATATAAATAAAAACCTTAACATAATTAATACTTTCTGTCGCTTACGCAAATACTGTACATGATAAATTATATAATTTTACGGATTTTATCACGTTTAATTACTCTACAATTATTTTACATTATACCTGATGTTTTATATAATTGTAAAGTAACCAAACGCTAAAAAAACTGACTGAAACGTAAAACTTTATTATTTTGTCGTTGCCATATTAGCCTTTCAGGGACTACTGCTAAGTATAGGCCTCCCCCATAAGTCGCCAAGAGGCAATAACCTTGCGCCACCAGCATTCACTGACCTCCAGTACATTTGCACTGGTCATCACTCCATTTGGTGGAGTCGTTCGACCCTAGCTAGGGTTGCTCTCTTACAGAAATATATAATATTATTGATGATTATTTATTTTCAATTTTTAAAATAGTAATTATGACTCTCTTTGTTACTTTTTTTGTACTTATTTATTTATACTTCTTGCTTACGTAGTACAGAAGCGAACTTAATGCCTTAATGTTTCCGTTTTTATATGTTAATTAATATAAACATTTCATATTAAATTGGCCATTTGTACGTTTTTTTATGAATATTTATATGCAATTTGTAATCAAATTGCGTAACTATAGCAGGCACAAGTTTTTTATTTTGTATAGGAATTTTAAGTGCAGCCATTGATTACTAATATTAATAAAAAATATAGTAATACTATATGTCCAATGCTTTTCGGCTCCAATGCTTTTTTCGCTAAACCAGTCGTTGAAACATGTTCACCGCATTGAAGAAATGGTTCCTTAATTTCGTAGTTTCCAATGTTTCACATATACATATTTTCATCGTCACATTTACAGCTATATAATTTTTGTCACTTCTGGCAACCCTACTCACGATATTATATTATTTAGTTCAAAAATCTAACTTATAATTTAAAATATTTCAATGGTTTGTTCATTATTATATTAAATTATGTTACAGTACTGTATTATGTATTTGAAGATCAATTAATTAAAAGTCAGATATTAAAAGCTGCTTCTATAAAGCTTCTTAAAGTTGCTGTCTTAGTAAATGTTGAATAATAAATTACTTATTTAACATAAAATAAATAATAATTAAATACGTAATATCGACGACAGTTAAAAATACTAATTTACTTTAATAAACGATGTATTACTAAGATAGTACAATTTCGGCAATAACATTATTATATGACGATCAACCGTCAGGTTTTAAAAGCTTTAATCTCTCATTTCCTATTCTTACATTAAACATAATGACACATAACTCAAATCTATTATTATACATAAAGGTTTGATACACTAATAAAGTTATTTCTTGTTTCTTGCTCTGAAACTTTCCTTAAAGATCGCCGAAATTTCTTTGACCCGATATCAGTAAAGATGTTTAACAGATGAGCGAACTTTCTCAATAAAAGTTCGTTATAGCATCTTCTTTTCATAAAATTACCTTTTGTTTGAGAGAAAGTTGATTATTATAAAAGTTATTATTAAAATTACATACAGAATTGAGTACAATGGTGGACTTAATGGCAGAAAGGCGTTCTCTAGAAGTCGGTGGTACAGAGTACAAAAAAAGGGCAAGATAAGTGACCTTAGGCTGAATATACAGTTCCAGCAGTTTGGCAAAACAACTAGAAAATTTTATTTATTTATTAAAACTTCTTGCATAAATATGATTTTGTAAAGGCGAGCTTTATGCCTTCGGCATTATCTACCTGCTAACCTTAGGGAAGTATTCACACAATCCTTATTTCTATCGCATACTATTTACAGAATAATAAATCGTGAAGTTGGATTAAATTCCATGTGAATTTCGAATAATAGTCGAATAGATTCGGTGTACTTTCAAATTCAAAAAAAGTAAATTTATAAAACAAACAGTTCAAATTTACATGACTCTTCTTTGTTATAATAGCTACTTTAGATAAGGGTACAGTTAGCCCAATATTACAAAACAATTATTAAGTTAATAAGGAAACGAATATCAGCCCGCAATTTCTATTTGACTGATCCTAATAATATGACTACAAGCTTTCTGACCCGATAAGCGTTACTAACTGAAGCTAACATTGTTTGGAGTTGCTGCCCGAGGCAGATTGACCATCACACGAAGTTTCTAACTAGTTATATGGGACGTTTCCTACATGTCAGCGAACGTTTAACTTAAATCAATTTGTCTACGAAACGTTGAATAGTTGTTGTATATATTTATTTTACATACATTTTATGTACATAATGCAAATAGGTAGTATAATGGGCTTAAAGAATCTTTTACACAACTATCGAAAAAATACTACGAAAAATATGTATGACTTCAGAAAATTCAGGACTATTAATAAAGTTTCACATAATATAACTTTTGCCTCAGGGATATAAAGATTTATCAATAGTAGGTATTGTTAAATTAAACTGTAATACGTATTTTATTTAAGGCTATATTTGTTTCTTTAAACATGTAGAACCGATAATCGTTGGGGATGAAAGGCTTTCGTGAGGCAGCCTCGTATTGTCTATTGCTGTATTGGACGACCTTCCATAAGATGTAGCATGTGCTGTGATGTGCAGAAAGACAGTGTAGGCAGGTACCTCAAAATCGTACCCGTTGGCAGCTTATGAGGAATGCCTGTGTTTAGTAATAGACTTAAACACGATGTTTTGATTATGATGATAATAATGAATAACATAGCACTGTTTTAATAAAAGACTTTACGGATTTAATCGCGTTTAATTAGTTGTACAATATTTCTGACGTTTCAGATACTTTACAGGAGCGAAAGTCGCGGACACACTGAGCTTCTGTTCGTATTAGGATTTATTACAACACGCCGGGACTATTGTTAAACTAATTAAAGCGAAAATTCCGTAGCCTTTTAATATATCATGTGTAGTATTCACGTAAACATGTATATGTTGTAGTGTATGCATGTTAATTAATATTTATTTATTAATACATATATTAAGTAGGGTATGTAGATATCTGACATAATTTTTTAATATAATTGTTTTTTCTTTGTATTATAGCTTTAAGAAATTGATTTTTCTCTATCACAAGATTGTGCACCTACTTTCAATCTCTTTATGTTATCCAATGCTTAACAGGAAGATAATGTCTTTAGCATTAAGCCCGCCATTGTACGTATAATGTACAAACAGTGTAAATGAGTTCATTAATTCTAGATAGTACCAAAACACCGGTTTAATGGAAAAATTAAATCCAGTCCATAATACGTATCAAACAATCTTAGGAGTCCGTAAATGCTTATCGGTTTATCACGTCGACTTTCAGACTAAAAAATTGTTTTGGCAAGGAAAATGTTTAACTTGGGCTTCGGTTGTTCGTTTCAAGAAAGCTGAGCGTGTTTGCCGTACCTCGATGCCAATCGCTAGAATCTCGGGCCGTCGCCTCTCGGAAATGGGAATGTTTACTTCGGCAGCGAGATATTGAATTGCCAGCGGTCGGGGGTATTTCTACGTGAACGATTTCATTTTACGGGCCATTAGTGCTCGCTCATTTTACTACAGCACGCCCCGATTTGGTACCAGAGGAATAATGCTCTCGACTTGTTTGACGCCTTTTTATGCGTGAATTGCCTCTTTTTACGGTTAAATGGCTGTTTTGGTTTAATGATGTGCTGAGAGATGATAACTTTTTAGCTAAGAGAAAATGTACATTTGTTTGTAAAAGATATTTCCAAGTAAATAGCCAGATGTGTTTTGTAGTTTGCTTTAGGATATGATAATAACAACTTTTTTCTGTACCACTCATCTGTTGACTGGTAGAGAATTCTATTTAATATAAAGTCCGCAATCATACATAATTATTAATAAGTTCATAAAATAAAAAAATAAAACAGATACGCAAAAAAAAAAGGGTTTAGTTGATATTTTTATACACTTTTTATATAAAGGTTTACGTTGCTTTTTACGTTTTTTTTTTCTAAGAGTTATTGATATCAAACTTCAGAAAAGTGTTACGTAAGCTGCAAATAGCAAGAAGCACTCTTTTTATACTACGTTAATACTATAATATCCCAAAATAATACTTCAGAATCGAAACAAATCATTATAAATAGTCTCAGAATTAAACAGGGATTTATAAAACAAGTTGTTACAAGACAAATACCCAATTTATTTGTAGTTCATGAATTTCGTACAAAGATCCAAGATATATTGATAAATAGGATTTTCTACTCTTGTTCTTCACAGTCGTACTCATCCAATTGACTAAATTGATTAGTTCAGTCGACACGAACAGATCGTTACTCCCCTAACATTCCGAGTGCGACTTCAAGTTGGAAATGTTTATTATTGAGGACGTGCTCGGAATGAGAAAAATTTGATTAAGCATCCTTTATTTTCAACGCTCACTTAAATGCTCTTCTCATATTTCTACAGAGAATCGTAGAATTTATGTCAAAGATGAATTTAGTTTCTGTGTGATTCTATTCTTCTATAAAAAACATTTTAAACGGAACTAAATTTGATTACTTTATTTAGCTTTCGATCATCTTTGCACGGACAAATTTATTAAAAGTTCAAAATCTTTATTTCCTGCATCTATATAAATATGTTACTATGACATATAAGCTATATTAATGTGATGTTTATTTATTATCCGTTCAGTAGTTTTTGCGTGATAGAGTAAGAAATATTCGTTTAGGTAATATTTAAATGAAGATGTTACAATTGTAATTTATTGTTTGACATTCGTGTTTGGCTTGTTTTCCCGTTGAAAACATACTGCATAACCTATAGTTTGACCTTGGCTATGCGGATACATTTGGCAAGCCCTCCACTCGATGCGGTCGTGACGTCACAGCTGTTTACAAGATCATAGGTCCTCGTCTTGCTTAAGTTTATATCATGTATACCTGTAAAACTTGTCAAGAACTTTAACCTTCGGTATTAAAGTAAATTGAAGCTATGCAAGGTTTTGCTTCGTAAACATAAACAAATAAAAAAGGTAGAAAATATAAATAAAAACCTTACTATAATTAATACTTTCTGTCGCTTAGGCAAATACTGTACATGATAAATTATATAACTTTACGGATTTTATCACGTTTAATTACTTTACAATTATTTTACATTATACCTGTTGTTTTAAATAATTGTAAAGTAATCAAACGCTAAAAAAACTGAGTGAAACGTAAAACTTTATTATTTTGTCCTTGCCATAATAGCCTTTCAGGGACTACTGCTAAGCATAGGCCTCCCCCATAAGTCGCCAAGAGGCAATAACCTTGCGCCACCAGCATTCACTGACCTCCAGTACATTTGCACTGGTCATCACTCCATTTGGTGGGGCCGTTCGACATCGCGATGGCTAGTACGAAGTTGCTACGCTCGAGAACCTTTATTTTCTAATGGCTATCACTCCTACGAGCTATGTTTGTGGCCAGCCCATTGTTAATTCTGGGGCTATGTCAGTAATTTTCGTTTTTCAGCGAATTCTGCATTACGCCTTTTATCACACCGAGAAATATCGAGCATTCCCCGCTCCATAGCCGGCAGTGAAGGACCATGTCTCAGTGCCGTATGTCATTACGGGCAACACACGTTGGTCAAAGACCTTAGTCTTCAGGCACTGAGGAATATTGCACGAGAGAATGTGTCGTAGCATCCCGAACTCACCCGTCGGCCCACCCGAGTTGGATTTGTCGATCTATTATTTATCTTAATATAATTAGAAAGACAATTTTCACCTCATTATTACGTTTAACTCTATTGTCATTTGTTAAAGCCGAGAATGTAGACATGTTTTTTGTAATAAAAAAAATTTATCTAAACGTAATAAACGGTGTCGTGAAATCTTTCGGGATTGGGAACATATTCTACACCCCAGAGGTTTGATATTTCGAGACGCCGCGCCGCACGGACGCGACCCCACGGCGCCCCATCCCGCCTTGGCGTATTTATTACCCACGTCATTTACTATCATAGCTAGGGTTGCTCTCTTACAGAGATATATAATATTATTGATGATTATTTATTTTCAATTTTTAATATAGTAATTATGACTCTCTTTGACACTTTTGTTGTACTTATTTATTTATACTTCTTGCTTACGTAGTACAGAAGCGAACTTAATGCCTTAATGTTTCCGTTTTTATATCTTAATTAATATAAACATTTCATATTAAATTGGCCATTTGTACGTTTTTTTAAGTATATTTATATTCAATTTGTAATCAAATTGCGTAACTATAGCAGGGACAAGTTTTTTATGTTGTATAGGAATTTTAAGTGCAACCATTGATTAATAATATTAATAAAAAATATAGTAATACTATATGTCCAATGCTTTACCAGTCGTTGAAACATGTTCACCGCATTGAAGAAATGGTTCCTTAATTTCGTAGTTTTCAATGTTTCACATATACATATTTTCATCATCACATTTACAGTTATATAATTTTTGTCACTTCTGGCAACCCTACTCACGATATTATATTATTTACTTCAAAAATCTGACTTATAATTTAAAATATTTCAATGGATTGTTCATTATTATATTAAACTATGTAACAGTACTGTGTTATGTATTTGAAGATCAATTTATTAAAAGTCAGATATTAAAAGCTGCTTCTATAAAGCTTCTTAAAGTTGCTGTCTTAGTAAATGTTGAATAATAAATCACTCAGTTAACATAAAATAAATAATAATTGGATACGTAATATCGACGACAGTTAAAAACACTAATTTACTTTAATAAACGATGTATTACTAAGATAGTACAATTTCGGAAATAACATTATTTTATGACGATCAACCGTCAGATGTTTAAAATTTTAAAAGCTTTAATCTCTCATTTCCTATTCTTACATTAAACATAATGACACAACTCAAATCTATTATTATACATAAAGGTTTGATACACTAATAAAGTGATTTCTTGTTTCTTGCTCTGAAACTTTCCCTAAAGATCGCCGAAATTTCTTTGACCCGATATCAGTAAAGATGTTTAACAAATGAGGGAACTTTCTCAATAAAAGTTCGTTATAGCATCTTCTTTTCATAAAATTACCTTTTGTTTGAGAGAAAGTTGATTATTATAAAAGTTATTATTAGTGCGAAATCAGAGAATGTATTTAAGTTTATTTTATTATTTGTCGGTATCTACTACTATTTGGTTTCAAATTTCACCTAATGAAATTACTACATTGACAGCATTTATGATATGAATGTAAATAGAACAAATGCAATAAATTAATTACGCGTGTTATGTGCCTCATGTAGTTGTATAGAAACAAATACTAATCATAAAGTTTGTACAGAAAAATTGTTTACTAAATATTTCAATAATTGCAAAACTTTCTTGTAACATTTAATAAGTTTTACTTAAAAATGTTAATTAAATAAAATAATTAATAAAAAAATTAAAAATTTAAATGTCTTAAAATAATATATTAACTGCATTTATGATGCAAAATTTATTGCGTGCGTTTTATGCTATTTACTTCAATATCATCATCATCATCAGTCTGTGATAGTCCACTGCTAGACATAGGTGTAGACCTATGCACCCCTATCCATTAGGGGGTTTTGGACCGTATCCCACCACGCTGGTCCAATACGCGGTGGTGGGTGGATCGACTTTTTACATGCCCATCCGACGCATGGATCATCTTATTTTACAGACAATTGGGTATTCGGCCTGAATTGCCCTAACCAACTAGGAAACAACAATGAAAATTTGTTGAGTCCCCGCAGGATTTGAACCCACGACCTCCAGTTTCTAAAGCACACGCCCATACCACTAGGCTACGGAGGCTATTTATTTAATTAAATATTTTTTTTAATTTAGTTAGATTGTCTTATTTTGTGTATTCTAACGATCTGTAAATTTGTACAGACCGATGTGTAAAATTAAGTAATTCGCTAATTGTAAAACTCAACTTTCAAGTTCTTGAAATTTTTATAAAATATTATTTCATAAACACTTTTTTGTAACCTTAAAAATAAAAAACTTAATTATTATAACTAATATATGTATCTTACGAAAGTAATTCAAACAGATTACCTTTGCAGGTTGAAGGTATATTATTATCACATAAAGTCAATCATCAATTAAGATTTATGTTGTTAAATTTACATTAACTTTTGAACATTAACATTATCTATTTCTTTTATTTTCATTACCATATCTGTCTTGCTAATACTCAGTTACGATTAACTAATTTCCAAGTAAAAGTAATAACTGCATTCAATTAAAAATTCAGGCTCCTCCAAAACGTAAGTAAACAACAAATTACTAAACTGACACGAACTCGAGTTTTATGGGTACCTTTGAAATTTTAAAGTAGCGCACAGCTGACAACGCTCAATATAAATATTTAATCACAAAGGAAGGGTCCGTGGGAGCTCATCAGAATTGCCTCAGTTTTCCGTCGCATTAAAGGAGTTTTTTATTAAAAAAGGGACAAATTTCCTGTTAATAACGCCATCAAAATGACAAAAGGAATGCAAACGTTTGCTAGAGTGAGGTCTTGATCGAAGTTTTTAATTCTTCTTCTTTAAAAATATATAAGGCTTCCAATAGATCAGTAACAATCAATAATTATGTACGCATAAAACCTGAACCTTAACTCTTAGATTAGTCCATGATGGAATATGTCTAGAAATAAGAATGTGTAGAAACGATCTTAGAATGTTCAGAGTTGTATGCAGGATTACTGTTAACGTTGATGTTGTTGTAATAAAATAATAATTTTATTAATGTGTTATGTGTATCTGTAGCGTGTATTTATAAAAATATATTTTTAAACTATTTTATTTAAACTTCAGTCAAATCTTTTGCGAAACTTATAATAATTTTAGAACTACATCAAAAGCTTATTTTGTCACATCGTAGGCGTAGAGCGACCTTTCAGGTAATAAGCCCATTATAACTTTGTTATGATATGATAAATTTGTGTTGCAAATTTATAAAATAAACTAGTTTATACTACAGTGAATCTGTGTATTAAAAAAATAATTTTTCGTTTTTATTTACTTTAAAACTTTTCTAGCGCTTACTTTTACAGTAAACGTTCAAGATTTAATGAGAATTAAAAGTTGGATAATCCTTTATGGTAAATATGACACTTTTTGATATTTTTGTTTATTCAAGTTTAAACATCGCAGGTTTTGTTTGATTATTGAAACTAAAGCTTATATATAATTTATTGCTTATCATGTCGTTGTTTAACTTGGTTTTTATTTTCGAAGCTGGAGAACTATTGACGTTAGTGGTGGAAAGTAGAAAACTTTGAAAGATACAAAACTCAAATGAATTTTAAACATTCCGAAAACTCGAATAAAATATATATTGATAACATTTAGATTGTAAAGAGAAAAAATTTACGAGACCAACTTTAAACAGTATTAACCATTTTGCGCAATATAAGCGGGTAACAACGTCCCCACTGTAAGAAATTGCTTAGCTATTTCTGTCTTTGCGTTTTAAATATCTAATATCTTTAAAGGTACTAATTTAATTAAAATGTTATGTCTGACAAGTATTATGGAATAAAGATTTTTTCAATGCAATAACTATTACATAACTCACACTATATTACCTTAAATGAGTTTTGAATATGCCTGATTGCAATTTTTGTAAATGTTTATATTAAAATGCTTGTTGTGCGTTATTCTCACATAACACAAAACATAGATATACTATTGCATATTTTCAGTAAAAAGTCGGTCCACCACCTACCTGCATTGGGTCAGCGTGGTGGGATACGATCCAAAACCCCTTAATGGATAGGGGTGTATTAGGGATAGCCTATGTCCAGCAGTGGACTATCGCAGGCTAATGATGATGATGATGATAATATCTATTAAACTACCAACCACAAAATTACTAAAAAAAATTGGACCAATGGGAAGCAAATATCTATCATTTAAAAAAAGAGTTCAAAAAATCGGAGCTCTAGGAGCGGACCAATGAGGTAACATATATAAAAAAAACATACGCTACGAATTGAGTTGCTACGTTCTTTTGAGAAATCGGTAAAAAAACAAGATCTTTACCATCGCGAAGTGTCTTCGTAAAAATAAATAATTCTGTCAGCCGTAGAGATTAACTTTTTTAAATGTTTCTGATGCTTTAAATTATGCTTAAAATATATTTAACCATTTTAATGATATATAAATAACTTTATAATATCGTAACAGTTCGTTACAAATTAATTGAATCCAGTACGAAAAGAGCAGTAACTGTAGAAAATATCAAGTGCTTGATAATTCAAAAATAAAATATGATATATCATTTCTGACCGGTAAAGGGAGTTTCTATAAAGCATTTAATAATGTTTTTAGTGTACAGGTATTTAGGTATTTACCTACTTTAAATTTATTCATTTGCTTTTATTGTTACATTGGTATTTAAGACATTTTACATTTCATTAATTTGTTATTCAACGGCCGTGATTCTTATTTCCCCTCCATCAATTTATTTTGCCGAATCCCGTTTTTACGCGTTTAGCGGCCCTTAAAATCACGAACACTTTGAAGTGTTAAACGAAAACGGTATTAATTGAAAACTCTAAACGACCCGAAACCCGACTCACGGTTTGACATTAATTAAACTCGTGAATGTAATACGAAATTTTAATCTGCCAAAATTAAATATCAGATTGGACTTTTAATTAAAGGATTTTTAATCTACGATTAGGCGTGATATTCTAGCATCATCAGTGTCTTTACATTCTATTTCTGGCGCAAAGCTGTGGTGTGTAAACCTAGCCTCTGTTTCGGTTTGACCTTGTGTTTTGGTATATTAAAATACAACAACATGACAAGCACTCTCTTTTACAGTTTTTAAAATCGATTTACGAGAAAAATATTTTGAAAATAATAAACAGATCTTGTATTTTCTTTCCGACATATTTTCTTATGTGACTAACTCCACCATTTAATTATTCTTTTGGTGGAGTTAGTTAATTAATTATTGACATTTTCTAATAATCAGGAATTTCCAAGAGACTTAAACTAATAATAAATCTGTAACTGCTTAGCTACACGATCAAAGTATAAACGAATCATATTTGATTGACCATTCCTATTTTCCTTAGGTGTGAAGTTCTATATATTAAGGCAGTTTATTGAATGAATGTATATTTAATCACTAATTAAATGAAGGGATCCAAAGGAGGTTCAACATCAGTGTGATAACTAAATATTGACATTCATGGTTCAACACAATCGTTGCTTCTGACACTCAGAGCGATTGGACGAACGGGAGAAAAGACTTCAATATTCCCCAATTCAACTAATCTCGTCTTCATAATTGGAGTGAAAGTATAACCATTAAGTTGTTGTATTTGTCTTTGATTAATGATTAATGCTGACATTTTATCGTTAATCAAATGCTTACTGTACTCATATATGTATAGATATAAGAATTGTTTAGTCAATTAAGACTAAGGACAGATGTAAACACAGTCACCAATTTCATCGAGTAAGTGTCATGAATCTTGTATCACGAAAGCTTTTATTATGGATGGATTGTCACGGATCGGGTGGCGTTTTGATCTTGTTTAATCTATATCGTATTTAATCTATTTTCGTTTCTAAAATGGTTACATCATATAATATTATTTAAATGAAAAAATTTGTGTATACTTATGTAGGTTCGAACATAGGCGTTAGAATTTATACTCATTTGCTGTAAAAGATAATATACTGTACGAAAAAAATATTTTTCGCCTCATTCTACGTTAGTAGAAATAAATGCCGTAAATGCAATTGTCAGTTGGCGATTGGTAACTTTAGGGTGTTAGTTTTTCGTGACGGTGTGCGTTAGGAAAATTTTCCTTTACTATTTTTTGCTAACGCGTTAAAAGTCAGTTTGTTATATAGAACACTGACGGAATGTTTTAGGTTTTTATAAAAAAAAAACAAGGATATTCCAATGAAATATTTCCGGTTCCCTTTACTGTTCACAACGGACAAATAAAACAGTGATTATTACGCGAAACGCTGGCATTAGATTTATAAAGAGCGAAACTGTAGGGAAATATTTGATATAAATTCATGGAATATGAGAAATTTTTCCTTTCGTTTTTGATTGTTTATATTATTGAGGTGAAATTCCTTTTTTGACTAATTTAAAATCTCTTTTCGCTTTATGTCTATTGGAATTTTATTATAACAGAACAAGGAAAATTTTCAATCAACCTTTGATCTTATTGTTAGTAATTTTTTTACCCAGTGACTGGCGTCTGACTTGCGAAATTATTTTACAGCATTCTATAGGCGGCTAAGATATCAGAATATTTAAAACAATTGAAAAAAGTATTGACATCTGTAACCACTTTTCAATTTCCAATTTCTTCATGGCCCGTCACCGTATTCCTTTTAACAATAATTCTGTTTCATGCATAGCTATCATTTAAAGTACCTTTGTAAGCAAAGCGATAACTATCGAGGTGTTTTTATCGGATTAAGGGATTTGCGTTATGTTGGTTGAACCATTACGCTTTAGTAGCAACCCTAATAATTCAGAGCCTCCGTGTGTAATTACCTAAGGCCGGCACGTCCCGTCATGAATCACCTCCGTAGCGTAAAGGAATAAAAATTCACCTTTCGGCTGATTTGCATGCTATTCGTATTTATGAGGACAGCAGAAAGGATTTCTTCTAAAAGAATATTTAAAAATTGTAATAACTTAATATAAAAAGGTTTTAATTTGTTTCCTTAAACCTTGCGAGAAATATATTGCGAAATTGTTAGCTTTGTACGCTGCTTACATGTTTAAAACATGTCCTTATGTTAGAATTACGTTTGTCGAATTAGAATTAGAAAAGGGGCCCGCAACGACGCAAAAGCCCACGCGTTGCCATGGTTACGGGACGCTGCAGTCAGAATCCGCCCGCCCTCCGCCGCAGTAAGCCGCCGAACTTCAAGGGGTGAAGTCGTGTGATTCATTTTCTTAGCTGTCCTATTGCGCTATTTACGATGACCAGTTTTCAATGAAAATATAATTATTCAATTGGTTTATATAGTGGTGGAACGTATTTAGACGTTTATAAGCATGATTATTAAAAAGCTTTTCGAGGTGTTTGGATGCAGTTCATGTGATTTTCAGTGATGGGATTCTGTGCATTGTGTGCATGAGTTATGAGGTATTGTTTTCAGTTTGATTTGAAAATCGGTGTGCATAATACGAAGGTATGACTTCGCAGGACAGGGCGAATGTATTTAGTGATGGTGACGAGGACTTGGTAGGTATATTTTACTTATCTTAATTTTGCTGAAACTGTATAATTTTTTGTGCTTATTATGTTTTGAACTATATATGTCCAACGAGTAATGTTTTTGTTTTACTTTTCCTATGAACGTTTTTATGAGCATTTTACCTAACAGAAACAGAACAGTTAGTAAATATTAACTTAAATTTAAAAATGTAAATAGCTAATTGCTATATTGATTTATCTGGGTTGCAGTGAATGAAGTTACTTCTAATGATTATTTAAAGTTAAAGGCAAATACATGAATTTAAATGCGGTTTATATATATTCTTAGTAAAAGTAAGTATACTTGGACGCTGTTATAATTTTAAGGGATCCCAAAATGTGTATTAAAAATAAAAACCCATCATACTAAATCTTTTTGAAAACCTAATAGACTGGTTCCTTATTTGGTAAATAAATTAAAGACCATCTTCTATGTGAAGAGATATGTTGCTCATAAGTTAAGAGATATTACGAAGACAGTGTTGAAATTATACGAATATTCTGATAATATAAAGGCAATTTTATATAAGCTAATTGGAAGAATACGTAACAACAATCATAACTACAATGATTCACCGCGAGGTTCAAATTGAATACAATTTCAAGCATTGTATTGAGTTATATAATACATTTTATCATTATATAATCTCAATGCTTTTGGAATAGTTCCAAATTTTGTTATATAAACGTCGATCTGCAGTGTTGAAGATTATTTGATAGAGATTTAATGGCGCTTCTCACTGCGATTGGAAAGAAACAAATTAAAAGCAATAGGTTCAAAACATTACAATTCTGTTACAAAGAAAAAGGCTTATTGTGTACGTTTCAACAATTGAATCTTCCTTTGTCTTATCGAAAGTAATGCGAACAACAAGGCGTATGAATACCCTTTCCTTTGAAAGGACATTTTCCTGTTATAAAATCGCACGAAATAAGGAAAAAACGTGACCCCCTCGCCGGATCATCTCCGGCTTTTGTTCTGCGGTGAGCTTTACAATTTGGACTATATGTAAAATATCGCAAGTCACATTTTAATATGGCCTCAGAGTTGCGGGAAATACGGTGTACCAAAGAAGGATAGAATTGACATTTGTATACAATACTTTATTGGGTGTCATTTTTGTCAATGGACTTTTCGTTCGTTTGTATATTTTTTTCTGCGAACAAAATACTTATAAATAGTATATTTATATGAAATAACTATTGCTTTTTCACTTGATATAAATATTGTAGTGTACGTCAATGTTTATTAATGCATATGTTGTTGAATAAAATAATACATTTTGAATATTAGACGTAGTTGTTGTTTGTCAGAATTGTAGGGACGATATTGACATTTTTCAATCTGAATTAATAGTTATCGATATTAATAAATTTTTGGTTTAAATTAATAGAAATTTATTTTAGGTACTACTTGTTTCGAAATGTGCAAGTTATAGTTAAACGACTTAAACATTGGTATTTTATGATAAATAACGTATTTCGTATCAACATTTAAAAATAAATTAAATGTATTACAAGTTAATATAAAATTATAACATAATTGGCCTTTATTTAACGTACACCTTTTGTTGTCTTTACATTTTAACCTTTTAATAATTGCTATACTTAAGGCATTTAAATAGTAGCTAAATAGCCAGTTCATCTTTTCATTAACGATTAATAAGGTCATATAGTCTATAACAGTATTACATCTCACTATTAACTTTGATATTTGCTGCAGGAAGCAAAACTGATCAGATAGCTTATCTACCCTCAGTTCCGCTTTGAGCTAAGTAAGTGCATTAAATTGTCTTTCAATAATCGTCTAGATTAAGGTACGTTCGTTTAACCTAACGACTTTATCAAAGGTAATTTGTGTATAACAAATTACTTTGAAATATATTTGAACACTTAAATCTAAACATAATTACTTTTACTCCTAAATTTATATAAGATAACTTGTTCCTACAATGGATGACAAATAAAATGTGTTGCTCTGTAACAAAAGTTTTATTTGTTCGGTGACATCAATAAAAATGTCTTTAATAAACCAAATCAATTCTAAAACTACTAGGTTTAGGTTTAATCGTCCATCTGTCGGTTTTTATATCAACTTAAACATGTTATTTAAAGAAACATCTTCTTTTTGTTTATTCTTCTTTGACATGACAGAACCTATAAGTCATCCCTGACAATCGAGCGTTTATAGTAATAAAGTTCGGTTGCAGCCAGATATGAAAATAAAATATTACAAATCCTTTTCAGATTCTTCTTTTAACACTGGGACGGTAAAAGTTTTGTTATATGGAAAATATTAGACTCTGTTTCTTTGTGGCCGACATCAATTTTACATATAGAGTCTGAGATCTTTTCAATAACCTGGTAGGGAATTATCACCTCATCTAATTTATTACTGTTCATTATTTTTCCGTTTTCCACGTATACCAAGTCTCCACATTAGATATATGTTGTTTCCGATTTTTATTAAATATTTTCTTATTGTAGTCATGAGATTTTAAAATGTTTTCAAATGCTATCTTCCTGTCTTTAATCAAGTAACTCCTTAATTCTTGTTTAAGCTCAATTGGCAAAGACTCTGTCATCCATACCATGCATGAGGTAAGATGGAGAGAAACCCATGATTCAATGTTTGATTTCTTTATACTTTTTGACACATTCTTGTGCTATTGTTTTCTTCTTTTTGTTTATTTTACACCTAATATTGTTTACAAACGTCTGATTTAATCGTTCATTTAATCGTTAGAAATGGGCATATTTACAGCTGTAAACAATATTTTTTTGTTCATTTTTAAATTATTATTGAACTCTTTTGAATTAACCCAGGGTATTGGTCGGTAAGTATCAAATCAATTTTGTTATTTTTAGCTACATTTGTAACTAATTTTATAAAATCATCTGCATTTTGAGATTTTGTTGCTAGGTATTTATAGTATAGTGATCCACTAGCAAATGAGATATTTTTTGATTGATCTGCAACCTCCAAATTCTCCAATCGTATCAATTGACATTATTTCAAAAAGCTTCGTGGCCAGACCTAATTGAGACATAAGACTAATTTTTTCTTGCCCTTTCATTTATTTTTTATGCAAATGTCACTACTTGCACATACTTTAGGTTTAGGTTTAAAGAATTTTATTTCTCTCAAATAATATTACATTTAATAATCTATGACAAAATTGTAAACTACAAAAGAAGAAGCAAATATAAATGTGTTGGCTGTCGGAAAAATTATACGTCCTTCATTAAGTATTGTTTTAATCTTGTTTTAAAAATTAATAAGGAGGGGCTAGTCTTTACATGATCAAGTTAATTATTATATACTTCAAACTTTATATTTCTAATGCCATAAAAGGTCTTTGTTTTAGGTAATTATATACTGTGTTTGCGTTGTACGGAATATTTGTTGGATTTTTTGCTAAATGTTATTCGTGTTTTTATTTAGTTTGTTAGTATTTTTTGGATTAGATCACATATGGAATAAATGTATAGTTGTGTAATATTTAATATTTTGGTCTTATTGTGATTAAATATGGTGAGATGGTGTACAGGCGTTACGTTTAAATAAAATTTTAACTATCTTGGTTTGTGTTCTTTGTAAGTTATTAATATTAGTCTTTGCAGTCTGACTCCAAATTACTCTAAATGTGGTTTGACTAATGTGTTGCGAATCTTAAATGGCGTGCACTTTGAAATATTACGAAGCAGTCCATTCAATCGAATTATCTTGGTTCGCACCCATTCCAGATGTGTTCTAAACGTTAGTCGATTGACTAAAATTAGGCCTAAATATTTTTCTTTATTTGTGTGTCTAATGGGCTTGTTGTCAACAGTGAGCGAAGGAAAATGCATTTTTTTTGTTATTTGCAGTAAATATAACAAAAGATGTTCTATCAATAATAACTGTTAGTAGGTTGCACTTTAGCCAATGGCTTAACGTTTTAAGATCTTGTTGTGCGTCTTTTATAACACTATCAACAGAATGGCCAAAGTAAAAAATATTTCTATCGTCTGCATACAGTAAAAATTTCTCCAATTAGACCAGCATCTTTAATGTAATATATGTAAATAAGAAACGATAAAAGGCCCAATACGGATCCCTGTGGTATTCCGAATTCTATTTTGCCTGAGTTGCTCTCTTCATTATTTTAGTCAAAGTATTAGTCGTTTATAACGGGCTTATTAGTTTTTGTATTTGTCCTACTCCATTGTGGCATAATATTTTATGTATCATTTTTAAAAGTCTGATGCTAAACTTCTTTGATATTATTATATCTTATTTGGTCTTTTTCTTTTCAAAATATAAATTTTGTTTTTTGATCAAGTCTCTCTTTTTATTTTGTATTTCTTGGTTTTGATTTTGATCCCTCAAAATATCCTCAAGTATTATTATGTTTTCAATTTTTAATTGATCATCTGTATTTTGATCACATTCTAAACCTGGCCTACTTAGAGAGTCCGCTTCCAAATTAGTTTTCCCTGGAGCATATTTTATTTTAAAAACGTATTGAGACATATAGTATGACAAATCACCCAGCTCTTCGTCAGTTATTGATTTTAAGTTCATGTTTTATAAAGATTTGTGATCTGTAAAAACTGTAAAGGTTTGCCAAGTAACCAATACTGCCAACGTTTTATAGCCTCTCTTATAATATCTAAGCTTTACAATTATACTGCTTTCTTTTTTTGTGCTTTATTAAGTTTTTTGGAAAGATAAGCAACCGGTTTTTCTTTTCCATTAGGTTGTGTCTGTTTTAAAATACCTCCATTGCCTTCGAATGAAGCGACAGTGTAAATATTTAATGGCAAATGTTGGTCCAATATTTCTAATATTGGCTGTACATAACAGTATTGTTATTGCCTCAAATGCCTTTGGACATTCTTCAGTCCGAACAAATTTTTGGATTTTCCGTAATAAATTATGTAATGGGTCTAATATTATTACACTCCATGCTATATACTAATGATGGAAATACATCTTCTCTAGAAATTGTCCTATATTTTTTTGAGTTTTTGGGGCAGGGAAGTTCTTTATCGAGACTAGAGTATCTTCTATTAGTTGAATCGAGTAATTTTGAATTATATGAACTAAATATTTAACCGAGTTTGATGCAAACGTACATTTAATGAATTTTAGTTTTAATCCTTCATTCATTATTGCTTCTAGCAATTTTGTTAGATGCTCTATGTGTTCTTTGAACGTTCTAGACATTATGAGGATATCATCTATGTAGTTAACAGCAAAAGCTGTAAGATTATGTGTTCTAAGAACGTTAGTTAATATCCTCTGAAATATTGCTGGCGAGGTCTTAAGTCCAAATGGTAAGGCTGCCCAGACCTAAAAGAAGACTCCAGGCTGTTGAAAATGCTCTTCTTGGGTCACAAATCTGGTCTTTTTTCTATCTTTGATTCGTAACGGAATAGACCAGAATGGAGAGTTAATATCTAAAGTAGAAAAGAAGTCACAATTTCTTGTTTTTAACATCAAATCACCTATTAAAGTGAAAGGTTGTGTCTATGGCACTACAATTTTATTCAAATCTCTGAAGTCTATGCAAAGTCTAGTATTTTTGTTTAAATATCTCTTTCTTAAATGCTTACGTTACCGATGCAGGAAATGGGCTAAAGGACTCTTCTATTAATTTATTATCTACTAACTATGCAATCTGTTCCTCTATCTCCTTTTTGTCTTCCTCGGTGCACCTATAAGATCTTTTACTGCAATACTTATCTATCAATAAGTCAATTCTTGCTCTGTAACCATTAACAGTGCCAATATCATGCTTATGTTTTGCAAATACATACTTGTACTAGTCAATTAATGAACTTATCTCCGCTTTCTTATCTTGATTTAAATGATCTATATTTATTTCAAAATTTTTTATCTTTTTATTATCATTGAAGTTTATTTCTTGTTCTGTCATCTCTTGACATTCACCACGTTTAATTATTTCTGTAGAATCTTTTTATTTTATTTTTGAATATAACTTCTGTCATTTATATTTACTTCGTCTTTTTTTTGTGTTATTTGTAAATTTACATCATATCTCAATTCAAATGTTTTTATCAAATCATTTAAATCAGCATTCAACATTTAAAGCTTCTCTGTCTATTTTGTTCAATACGTATTCTAGGAAATCAAATGCTATTATATCTACCATTGTGCCAGAATCAATCGAATTTCTCAAATTTAGTACTAATTTTTCTTTTTTAATAAGCTATAAGCTATCTTTTTATTTAAATAGCATTGTATTCTTTACTGGGTTCCACTGTTTTTTAGTGAATGATTTGCAAAATTTATTTTTCCCGTGAGCCCAATTAGCGTCCATTGTTAATTTTATGACCATTGAACTAAACCAGTCGGTACAACTCTTATCCATGAATAATCTCAGGATCTCATATATGGAATCGTTTACATTCCTTTTCGAAAATATCCATCCACTGAACTGCATTCGCATTTTTGGTTGAAATTTTCTCAATAACAAACTTCTCAGATTTATTTTTAAGACTTTCAATAGAGTCGATTTTCTTTTACGTTCTAAATTTTCCTAATAGTTTTTGCAATACATCCGATTCTGTTGTACGAAGATACGCTGTTTTTAGTTCGAGTTTTCTAGGTATCAATCTTCAAATTGTATTTATCGTCTTCATCAATATAAACTTTTTTAAGTTCTTCTGTCGTACTTATCCACGCCCTTTGTATCTGATGCCTTTTTGTTAATAAATTTTTAACTTTGGTGTACGCAGTAGTTTTCAATATTTCTTTATGATAACTTACTGATTGCATTTCTCCCGGTATTGCATACATTTTATTGTCGTTCGTAGCTATTGAAGTGATGCAATAGACATTTGATTTTCCACAATTTTCCGGTAAAATTGTAAATTCAAAACGAAGTTTCTCCATTTTCAATCGACTTAATAACAAAAATGTCGTTTTTAAGATAACTTGTTCCTACATCGGTTGACAAATAAAATGTGTTGCTCTGCAATAAAAATTTTATTACCGTATTCGGTGACATCAATAAAAATGTTTGTATAAAAAAAGTAAACCAAAACACTTCTAAACCTGCGTGTAACAATAGCAACGGCATTTAGCTTTAATCGTCCATCTGCAGGTTTTTATATCGATTTAAACATTCTATTAAAAAAAACATCTTTTTGTTCACTTCTTTGACATGACAGTACCTATATGTCATTCCTGATAACCGTGAGTTTATGGAAATAAAGATCGGTTGCAGCATAAGTAAAAGTATAAATACTTTTTACTTATGCACGCTGCTATCTTATTTAACCTTTTTTCTAAAGGGTTTTAATAAAAGTAATTGGCAAATTTTATAACGTTATTTAAAAAAAATGGATTACCTATTTACAATATTAGTATAGAAAGAAGATTATCGAAAATATATTATAGTTATCAGTATTAGTTATTTCTAATACGAGACTTCGTGTCTCCTATGTAACGCATGGATGACTATACGCTCGTGTAGCACGACTATTTAGTCCCGTCCTTATCCTTGTTTTTTTTATTAAAGTCATCTACTATAACAACTGATGAGCATGGTCGCTGCATTAACAAACAATATAGACTAATAAACATTGTAGGATGTCGTAGCCATTTTGTATTATTGGTTAGAGAATAAAATATAATACTTTTTGGTATTTATGGAAATATAAGGTGTATATGAAATGATTACATAATATTTGATTAAACAAACGGCAATAGCAACGAGAAATTTCGTATAATTCGTTTCCTGCGCCATCATTATCAAAGAACTTTCAGCAGTGCTTTGCAGATCTAAAAGATCTCGAAACTTACCCACCTTTTGGTGCTTTGAGACCTAATCAGCCTCCTAAAGATACAGTTTTGAAAGTAATTTATATCTTCCAGAAAAACAATGACCATATACTTTGAAGTTTTTGTGGATAAAAGATAGCTTATTGCTTTATATTTTGTTAGGTTCGCACGCAGTTATGACATTTGAATAAACTACAGATACGAAAAAAATTTTGATATCTATTGTATCTCGTAACGCAACCGAAGATAGTTCAATATGTGTAGTAAGTAGTGATGGGAATAAAATAAAATCTCAGTTGTCGATTGAAATAGTTTTATTAATTATGCAAAGTGTTTTTGATTAAAACATGGTAAGCACATTGATTGCTTGCATTGCGCGCATATGGTAACAATTCGTAATTTTTCGTAACAACCCACACAACGACTTTTTTGTCGCCACGTTGGAAAATATTATCAGTACATCTTCCTTCGGGAAATTCTGTAATAAAATGCATTATATAAATAAACAGTATGCAACTATGTCAGTGAAGTAAATGCGATGGAATCTAATTTTATTAGTTTTTCTAACAGTGATAAGTTATTCGAGTGTCTTATGTATGTTTTTGTTCTTAGGCTATTGTTGCTTTAAAAAATATATGGTGGTATTAAATTAAAGCTGGATTTCACAGGTCTTTTGTAAGTTTATTATATCAACGTTTTTTTATAATAACCGCAAATTAGGCTACCCGAAACTTACCAGAGAGATGTGAATTCGGCCTGTGTAGTATAATGCTTACATATTTATAACACTCTAGCATTAGAGATAACAAAGCTCACCAGAAATGCTACTAAGCTAAGACAATCTCAAAAACAACCAAAAATGTTCAGGCAATCAACAGAAGAAGCACATTAACGCTTTTCAAACACAAAAAAAAAACCACGAGAAGTCGAAAAAAAGGCATGCAGATGTTTGTTGGAAATAAAGACCCCTTAAATTATGTTATGTGAATTGTATCCAAGAAAATTTTTGTACAGTAAATTCGAATAATAAATGCTCAGTTTTTGCAAAACGTGCTGCAGTTAGTTGACGATGCTAAGCACACGCATTGTCTGAAACCATTATCTAAGTTTCGGGAGAGATTTTAGCTACCTGTATGAGTAAAAATAGTTTGTTTTCGGAGAACTGTTTGGTATGTTGACTACGGCAATTTTCTGAAAAGTCGAGTCTGAGAAAGTCGAAGTAGGTACACAAGTATGTGTCTAGTATTTAGAGCGCTAGAGGGATGGCTTAGTGTATCTACTTTCCATTAGATGTCATGTCCTAACAAACCTGCAGGTTTTATATACACGCTTGTTGTCACAAGAGTTGTATTAATAATAGTAATATGTGCAATAATAAGTTAATCATACCTTTTCCGTAAAATTTTCGGCCTCCGAATGCTTCAATTATTGATTTTGTGAATTTTTTTTGACATTTTTTGTCTGTATTTGAATTAAAAATTATCCATGCGTTTATGAGTCCAGTACTAAAAAAAATTCCATCACCACTTTCCGATACCACGATTTAGACCTCGTCGTAAAGTAGTTTAGTATGCTGCGTTTGTTCTGAGTAGTCTATCCCAATTTTATTATCATTATAAGTTAATATACACACTAGCTTTCTGATCATTTCATTTGTTTTCTTAAGTATCTTACCTGTATGTACTAGAGATGTTTTATGTGCTTTACAGGAACTTAACATTGAAACTTGGCGCTTAACGTGCCATTTAATAACTTTTACGCCACTAGGCAACATTTTTCCTCCAACTTCGCCTTTTTTCAAGTTTTAGACATTAATTACATTTTTATTAACTACATTTTTTGTATGGTTCACTTCTCTGCTTTTTCCTTCTTTACCTGTATATACTATGGTTTTAAGAGTGTACCCCTCAGGAGTACATAGTTTACATAATTTAACTCCATAATTATAAGATTTCTTTTGATGTATTGGCGAAAAATTAGTCTTCCACCCCAGGGAATCATTGATTCGTCTATTACGATACATTTTCCTGGAGTTAAAATATCTATAAAATGATTATTTAACATATTTAGTATGTTTTCAATTTTGTAAAGTCTATCTTCAAAACTTTAGAAGCAAGAAACATCTGTCCTTCCCATGAGAGAGCATATATATTCAATTCGATTTAGTTAGTATTTAGATTTCTTTGACCAATATTCGTGAAAATGTGAAACCTTATGCTCATCGTAAATATAATACTGACTGAAGCAATGTCAAGAGATTTGCTGAAAGCTTTAAATAGGACGTAAGATTTGCAGAAAAATGTCTTAACCGACATCAAAGAACTATAGCACAAAGTTGTTTCTTCAAATTTCTCCGATCTGTTGTCGATACCAGTAGGCTTCAAATACTTTGCAGTCGTACTACTTTTTGAAAAAAGGATACACTCACTTCTAATACAAAACCTGTATAAACGTGCAAAGTAATTTAAATACATTGCCAAAATTTTAAAAAGTATACATAAAACGTTTCAGTAAATTATTAAGTATTATTAGATTTTAACTGAATGCCGAAAGAATAGCACACTCTGTGACTCTACTTCTTTAAGATTATTTTCTTTTGTATTTTTCTTTGATCTAATCTGAAAGAATAAACACTACTTAAAAGCTTACGTTTAACACGTTTCTATAATAGCCTAAGTCATTATACTAGGAAAACAAAACACCTTACAAAAATTACATTCAATAACTAATACGTAAAATTTTTTATTCAAACTCACGTTATTTGTTACACCTACACAAAATAAATAGAGCTTTCAGTGAATTGATTTCCCGAGAATTTATAATGGAATGGACGTTCAAGCGCTGTATTGGATTAGTTTTACTCCGACCGAGTTGCTTTCGAACGTAGGTACAATATAGCTGGTATTGTACGCTGCATACGTACTAGAACGTTTTGTTGTCATTCTCCCCAGAGTACTGTATTAGGTATTCTGAACCGCTCCGGCTCCTGCAGTATTAACGAGCTCTCTTATATCTAACGAACTCACCGGGAACGAGGTTGGCTTATAATATGCTAATGTGGGATTTGTTTCGGAACAAAACAGTATAATACAACGTAAAAAAACAAATTTATAGATAATCGTACGTAGGATAATAAATTTAATACCTCAGTGCAGTATGTTTGTTTATGATACACTTGATATAATTATTTTTGATTTAAATATCTTTACTTCACTATTCGAAACAATATTTAAAATATATAAAGTGTCCTTTTTTACTGTTTTGTAAGTAACTACATATGTTCATACAAAAAAACATTTTAGCTTAATGTTGAATTTTTAAAAACTATCACATGAAATATAATATGATACACCTACCTCTATTTATATTCACATTTATCAAGTCATCAAGATATTCAGATGAACCTTATTCTAAAAAAAATATGGAATTATTTTATTCGAAAGTAGTACATTTAAAATGCTTACATAACATGATCTTATTAGAATATAGTACCAAAACCTTAAAGTGATTAATAGATATAAATTAACCTATTTACGTCTCAATTTACCAAGACTGTGATGAAAAAAGGAATGTGACATTACCTTTGAGTTTAATTACACACATCGCTACGTATAGTAAGATGTTCATTAGAGAGGAAAACTAGTTTAGCGAAATTGTATAATTTATTCGTAATTACACGAGACTGCTCGAATTGAAGCAGTGAAATTCAGCCCTTTGAGTTCTCTTCGAAATAAAACAAAATATTTTTGCAATCAAAAACAAAATTTTTGGTGGTTGTTGCCTTTTTCAAGAGACATAGTAAGAAAATACCACACAGTTGTGTAAAAAACCACCACTGTAGACTAGGGTACTGCAGCTAGTGAGTAGCTGAGACGTAATGTTCAATTACTTGGGGATAAGCACATTCTTTCATCTAGTCATTTTCCCAAGTTATCATGGGGTTGGCTTCTTATCCATCTAGATTTACATGAACAGATTTTTAAGTAGAGCGACTGGCATCTGACTTCCACAACCCAAGGGTAAGCTGCATTATAAGGATGAATTACTTGTCAGTTAATTTGAAGGCACTGACTTTCGCTAAAGATGGTCTCGACGACTGGGACCGACTTTTTACATGCCCATCCGACGTATAAATAATCTTACTTTTCAGACATACAAAGGGTGACCAGGCCATATAACAAATCAGACAACAACGATAACATTTTTTTTAATATTACCACGCCACGGCGGTTATAGTATATTATGCTACATTCCATACATGTCTGGCGTACTGGTTAGCTTTAGGTTAAAATGTTGGACGTTTCATCGCTATAATAGAAAAAACATCAGCTATGTTACTTGCTCAACGTTTTTAATTTAATAATAAAAAATACTTATAAGCTTTGTATACCTTTATGATAGTAAGTAAGTAGATTGAAAGTCATTGACTTTGGCTTTAAATCAGAACGCGATATATAAATCATCGGTCACCATTTTTTTAAATCTACGTATATGTCAAGGTGCTTTACTAAATAAAAATCACTTAATGTTATTATTGAGTACTTTTGAAATTTATATTAGATTTATTTAAAATAAATTCTCAATATTTTATCATCCTTCGGTGTTCTCTGATTTTGTAAGGATAGTATTTCATTAACACGTTCGTGGAAAGTTACCGATACGAGAGTGTACAGAAAATCATTAAAGAGAATCAGTATCGCTTCGTTGCGTGCTATTCCAATCGCCCAGAGGCTGTGAACCGATGCTAAAGGTTTAATAATGACGATGCCGCTATTTGTCACAAGCAAATGCCTCCAACGTACGAAGCGAGCAGGGGAAGGAAGTTTATTGCATTTATGTTCAGCGAATACGTTTTTAATGCCAGCATTATATAGTACGCTATGAATGAGAACAGAATTTTCTAAGATAAGTAACATTTTTAAATAAACGATAACATTACAATCTGACATTAAGTTCTCTTTAATAGTTTTACGAATAAGATGTTATAATGGTAAATGTTTAGGTTATAAGGTACGCTATGTAAGCACATACAACATGCTCTGTGTACGAAATCTCTCCCACCGAATTTTAAATAGCCGATATCTTTTAAGGTATTCATTTGATCAAAATGTCGTTTGTTAATTCTTTTATGTACTGAGAATGAACATTTTTTATTACTAATTTTTTTGCAAACTTAATATGTATTATCTTAGATGAGCTTGAAATATGCCCCATAGCCATTTTTAAAAATATTTACATTAAATTACTTATTGTGGGTAATTCTTAAAACATAGATATGTGCTCTCTCGAACTTTATTGTATTGCCATTTCAAGAAGTACAATTATGTGGAATATAGTTATAAGTCTATTTCTTGAGGTTAAATCAGAGTTTGCTATTTAGGCCGCTTTCCCTATCCTCCGTGCCGTGGGAGGAGAGGACATTCGGCATGGTGTCGGCTATCTCTCCTCCTTCTGCGGTCGAAACGGTGCTAGCTCAACTCCAAGGCCACCACTGAGGGCTGGGACACTTTTCTCAGCGTGGGTTGGGATTTCCTGTCTCTATTTTCTATCTATGTGTAGGGCAACGCGCCCAGAGGCAGGCAGATGGCCGAGATGCTTTGGCGGCTAGCGCTCGTGGGGTCACATTAGACTTCCGAAGATTCTTGTGACTCCAAGGCGCCAAGAAGGAACAACGTGGTGGTTTTAGTCAGTGCGAGTCTGACATAACCCGTCTTTGCTCCCGCGAGGATGGGTATGCGTAGGCATTTCCCCACGGTAAAACAAAGCGTTTGCCATTTAATCTATTAGCGTCATCAGTTACAATAACTGGTTTCGATATGAAACTTAATAACCATTTCTTGTCAAAAGTAGTTATTTTTGTAAACAGGTTATTCAGGCGAACTCAGTCGTCGTCGGCTTCGTCCGTCACTTGATTGAGCGTAAAGTGTTATATTTCTTCCGCATGTTGCCTACCGATGGGCCAAGCGAGAGAGATGGCAGATCGAAATTTGCGGAGTAAGCGATACAGCGAGACTAACACACATAGATACCATATTCGAGTGACCCCTGTTGGTAAATAATGTCTCGAGATTCAGGGAAACCAACAGTTATTTGAATCAAAAGTAAAATAAAACAAAATAAAGGTTTTCGTTTAAATAGCCGAACAAACAAATTAACTGAACGGTGTATATAAAAGTAAAAAATAGTTATAATAATATCGTTTAAAAGTGAAAACATAACAAAAGTGTAAATAAACAGTAAATTATTAATATATCAATAAAACATTGTATAATTGTAAGCCGGAGTAGAGTATGCTGGTAAGTTAATTTATTGATTTAACCGTTCGGCATCATACACGAAACTGTAATTTTCGTTTCGAATGTAACCGAATAGTTGGGAAACGTATGTAAACGTAAGGTTAACTTATGTATGCACGGTAGCTTTGTGAAAGTAGCTAGTTATTAAAATAACTAGTTTTAAAACAAGCCACGCCGTCCAAGTAACTGGTTTAGTTTCGTTTCTTGCGTCAAGTGACGTAACGACCCACGACTACGATTTTTGACGCCGTAATTTTTTTAATTTCTCAAATGTCTATTAAACTACTTATAGCAAAAGTACTAAAAACTAGGACCAAGTAACAGCTTATACCTACCATTTAAAATCCGAGTCCACCAAATTAATTGCACCAGTATTTCTCAGAGAAAATAGTAGCATGTTCTCAAACAAGGAGCAATGTAAAATTTCTATTTTTCAATTGAAAAGAGGACTGTTACATTTTAATTTGAATATCGAATGTAAACGTTGAAATTAATCAACCGGAGAGGGGTCCGTCGCGTTCATGTCAGATATATATATATATACGTACATATCAAAATACAACGCCCAAACAAATCAATTGAATTAATATTTCAACGTATTGACTACTATAAAGAATAATGTATGACTAAAATAAAGAAAGTTAAACTTTATACTTAATCTAGTGCCTACAGTTTTTCAAAACACACACTCCGATTTAGAGCTCACACACACATGAAGTTGATCAAAAAGAAGTAATAATTTAAAGTTCAAGATTTTTTTAGGTCAGAGGACATAATTTTAAAACGGAGGTAGATTATCCGACAGTCAATGCGATGGTGAAATATTGTACCCTTTTCTTTTATGTTTTAATAAGAGTTTCGTTACAACTGAGATATAGCCAAAAAATTATTACATCCAACGAATTACATCGTAAATTTATAATTATATTATGCTCTCCGCACGTTCCTGTGGGGCCATAGTTGCTGAAGTGCCGAAAGAACTTTTGCCATTTACGCAAACACCCTGAGTCTGTTGCTTTATTTAAAAAGTTTGAAAGTTGTGTATGTTTAAAAATACTTTAAAAAATGATTTTAAGACATTCTGTATATTTTTTAATTGGAATTTTATAATATTATTGCGTTGGTTGCAAAAGTGGATTTGATCTTGAATTATTTCTCTCAAAGCGATACCCTTACTGCTGACGATCAAGACCTGCGAAGGAGTAAATCGTTAGCCTTCATTCTTGACAAGTAAAAGCCACACTCGAGATTACAAAGTGTGCTCCAATCCCTCGGACTACGCCCCCTACATCACTACCCTGTATAGTTATCGCGTAAATACAAGAAATAATTACATTCTAGTACTTAGTACACTACAGACTGATAAATAATTATAATGTTTTGATGCCGCTGCTTAGGTAGTTAGTTGTGTTATTTTCTTAGTCAGTTGCTTGTAAAAACAGAACCTTTAAAGTTTTTTTGATGTATTGTTTAAATTCTCTTGAGTTAAAATAATAACTTCTTACATTTTTAAATATCAAATTACATAAATTACAACATTAATGTTACAACAATAACTTGTTATATTTTCATGATTTTATTATTTGTCTCGTTAGTATGATTCAAAGCAAAATAGAAATCAATCAGCGTCCATTACGGGTTTCCCAATTAATGATGTACAACGGCGTAGCGCTTTGAATTCCCCTGATGTAATCTTATTGAATAACCATTTCGATTAGTCGTTAAATTGTTTAATAGAACTACTTGTCATTTCCATAACTTCGCTATATAATTTTTAATCGTGTTTTCGACGTTCAAAGGGGTAGAAAACTGTTAACGACAACTTTATAAACGAATTTACAGTGACGAGCTGCTTTATCAAGAACTCGATGTAGAACTTTATTTTGATAGCAAACTTTCTAAATTTCGTCCTTTTGGGCGAGAAGTGGACAATTTTAATGGATTACATTCCAAAAGTTCAAATTCCACCCTTTCTAATTAATAATATTATGCGTGACTGGTTAACGTTACTTGAATCATACTTTTACTAACTTTTTATTGCGTTACTTATTACTAACTATATTACTATATCTCTTAAATTTTACTTTCATAAAATTTTACAAAATTTTATAATTTAGGACCTATTGTTCAGCTGTCTGTGTAATCTTAAACTTTATACCAAAATATTTCCAACACATAAAACAAATAATGATTTCTTCTGTTTACGCGAATACTACACATTATTGAATAAATGGACTTTTTTTGGATTTTATCGCTTTTATTTTACATATGTAAATTCCCGACGTTTCAAACACTTTCCAGGGCTGTGGTTACGGGGTAGCCTGAGGTGTCATGCGTCTTGTGCCATTGCTGAAGCGGGGTTTCCAGATCTTAATAGTAATTAATTATTTTTAGTCTGTACTCCGACCTAAGCAAAATGAACTTATTTTATCATTCAGCCGGCAGTGGTATCACGCTTGGTTTTTAATGTTAGTTTATTAATTTTGGGGACCCGAGCAGCTGGTAAAACCTAACCATCTTCTTTATTGAAATTTGGATGTTTTCTAATCTCAATAATCTCAGATCATCCTTGGTAGGAATCGGTTTTCTTTAGCGAGGATTTGTGGTCGACCAAATCTGATGTTTGGGTGATTTAAAGTATGGTCACACAATGCTGACTTGTTGGATCTTTTATGTTTAATGTCAGCTATATGTTCCTTCATGCGGGTTCTTATTGGTCGCTTTGTTTGTCCAATATAAGAGAAGCCGCAGTCACAATCTGCTTGTACATTCCAGGATCTTGTAGAGTTATATTATATTATTATTGCACCTGACTAATCTTCTTCAGCGGCTTGAAATAAGTTTTGATTGAAGCCCGCCTCAAAATGTTGTTAATATTGTCATTTACAGGACCTCTTTTCATTTAGGTATTATCTTCACGGTGCCTAATTATGCAGGTTTGGTGTAAACCGTTTTACCTTTAAGACTACTGTCGCCCACTTTAAAGTCACCGTTGCGAGCGTAATAACTGGGTAAACAAGATATAGACATTTGTTGTATGTGAATAATAATTTGACGTCAATGTACGACGTCACTAAAGACATGTGCAAAAAGTCACTTCTCCCAAAATGCCTCTGAAGAACGCCACGGGACAGTTGTTGTTTACTATAGAGAAGGTACTGAAACAATGGACCGAACACTTCTCTAACCTACTGACTACATGCCAAACCCAACCAGGAACAGTTTCAGACAGGCCTAGGCCACTTCTTGACCTGCCAACAACTCCAGTAACACACCTAGAAGTCGTCGCCGCTATTGAACAGCTAAAGTTCGAAAAGGCACCAGCAGTAGATAACGCGGAGCTATTAAAAGTTAGATCCAGTTAGATCAGTCTAACTACTCTACTCCCTGTTGCTACGTATCTGGGAGACGAAGCGTGTCCTCTGGGAGTGAAAACAAGGCGTGCTCGTAAAGGTTCCGAAAAAAGGTGACCTGCGATAATTTGAGAGGTAAACACTCTTACCCACAGTAGCCAAATACTGGCGAAGGTACTTCTACCGAATGGCCCCAGTTATCGCAAGGACACTTCGAGTGGAGAAGACCGGATTTTTTTCTGGACATCTATGCACGTCCTTGCGTGTACTTATTGAGCCGTCTGTGGAGTGTCGAGCCGAAGTTTTCTTGGCATTCGTCGACTTCGAGAAAGCTTTCGGCTCCGTTCAGCGGAACGCACTGTGGATCAGCCTCAAACAAAGAGGAATACCGTACAAATATATAGGCATCATCCAGTCCTTATATAATGGCAGTACCTGCAAAGTAGTGCACAATCACATTGATTTACTCTTTTATGCTCGATCTCCAATCGAAGCTAGAATCACAGCGTGTGGAAGCTCAAGCTATCGGTCTCCAAATCAACGTCAAGGAAACTGTTGAAATGCGAGTTTAGTCTAATGTAGGTATTCAGGTAAAAAAAAAACCTAACAATGAGCAGGGAATAGGCTGATCGGCTCACGAAATACCAAGACTCATCTTCTCCGCAGAAATTTCTTAGCAGGAAATAATAATAATATCAAAAGACAGTTCTTTTTTTAAAGATTGTGACTTTTAAAAATATTTCAAGAATTTATAGCACTCATTGACATAAGAATAATAAAGTCTTAATGAATTGAATGTAATAACTGAAGATTTTCATTTATAATGACTTTTACGTGTCAACTAAAAGAATCATAGGTAAATTTATTGGGTTTCAACGTTATCATTTTCATTGGGTATCAAATATTGAAGAATTTGATTACCGCCCTTAAGGCAAAAGTTGCGACAGCCAAACGTTAGACACGGTCCTTACGATCCGGTTACAATAAAAAAGATTTCTTCCATAAAGTCCCAAATACTGTCAAATAGAAGTTAAAAATAACTGTAGTGCATGTTTTTGCATTCCTTTTAATAACATGTTTATAAACTGAATCATTGTATTTTATGACCGTAGTGACAGAAGAAAGTTAGAGAAAAAAAACTTTAAAATTTTTTTTGACCAATAAAAGAATAACCTAATATACATAATCCTATAAAAACCTAATGTAACACGAGAGCACTACTAAAAACAAAAAGTAGTGTTTATAATGATTTTGATTTGACTCATAAAAATAATTTGAGACTAAGCTAAATTTTATTTTAAACATTTAATGTAACTTTAACATTTGATCAATTAAAATTTTAAACAAAATGAGAATCGATAAAAATTCTTAAAAATGATACAGATGTTTCATTATATTATCATCATATCATTGACAGACTTTAGCAGTCCACTGCTTGACATCATGGCTAAGAAGGCCGCTCTTGTTGGTGTCCATTAAAAAATTGCTCATAATTGCCACGCTGAGAAGGCGTATTGCCATTTGACTCATTGCAATTGTATGGAGATCTGTATTGCTCCCACTGTAAGGCAGATCCGCCGTCATGTGGACGATGGGGTCGTCACATCCCTACACCAGAAAAGCTGTATATAAATAAAATATGTGTTAAACGTATTCTTTACTAATAAAACTATTGCTTTCAGCGTCCTCGTCAGCAGAGCATCGGCGGAGTGTTAAGAAGGGAGGGTAATTGGAAATGTTTCATGCTGACGCTCATGATCGCCGGCTGCCTTGGTTCGGTCGCGTGGTGCAACACCGCAGAAATCGATCGAGAACTAATCGACTTGAACACGTGAGTTAAATGAGTTTTTAAATGAAACATACGACCTACTTGATGAGGCGGGCGAGGTTGATTATAATGAACATAAGCATGCAAATGCGAATACTGTTGGTACACAGAAAATAATATGTTTATTTAAAGTATTGTGTAGTATTTAATAGAATATTTCCATATTTCGACTATGCTTTTAATTTGATGTTTAGAAAATATGTAGGTCAAAAATTATTCTTAAACAAAACAAAAAAAGATTATCTATATTCGTATTAATTAAAATATCCTATTAATATTATTTATGTTATGATATTAGGCAAAATAGTCTTAAAGGTTTCCTACCTAGAGCATAGTATGTAATAAATAAGAAACCGTTTTTGAGTAAGAAGGTAGTTGTTTGGTATCACAACAAAAAATGTTCGAGTTGATTGAGTTTCCCCAGTTACTATGGATTTGGTTTCTAAATTCCACAGTAGTGACTGAGTAACAGTTAAGTTTTGTAGTGCTCCTAGATGGATCCAACGTAAGAAAATTATGTATCCACAACAACCAAAGGTGGTCTTATAAGCGATCTTATTGATTAGGTCAATGAGTTATTCCTTACAAGAAAACAACGATAATAATACCATTTTTGCCGTCGGATTGGAACCCATGACCTTCGGTTTAAAAAGCAAAGGCCAATACCGCTAAGCCACGGAGATGATTTATAAAAATATAAAAGCACATTCATATAAAAATTTCTAAAAAGAATACATATGACAGCTGCTAAATAAAAGCCTCAGTTTTGTTGAGTTAAGATAAACAGGACACATCCCTGTATTTGTTTTTATGTATTTGCTTTTTTGCGATCGTCCTCGAGAGGTTTCCTTTGCCTTGGAGCATCACATAATTTCATATTTAAATCACGCAATTCCTTTTACGTCTTATTTCTTTTTGTTTGTTTGCAAAAAAATTTCGTGTTGGTGTAACCTTTTTAAACACATTGTAAATTTGATTTATTATTAAAGACTTTAATAAATCAGGGTGATTTATTTCCAGATTCCCAATTAAGCGTACTGTTCGTGAGTCACCATGCGACGTTGGCTATGCATACATACCTATCGCCTTTGTGCTTCTACTATACTTAGTATATTTAGTAGAATGTTACCATAGCACTGCAAGGATTCAATTGGCGAGAAGAGTGGACGTAGCAGCGGTTAGTGCAAGAGTACACGCAATGAGGAGTGCTACACCCAGAGTATGGTACGCAAAAACCATGTTATTCCGTTCCGCGTAACAAGTAACATGTTAAAGATAGCCACCGGATGAAGTCATGCCGGTTTTGTATAGAGCCGCTAATAGCTGGAGTGAATGAAGGAGAATAATGTCTGCCATCAAATGCTCCCAGAGTAGAATGGCCTAACCTACCCTCCATTTAAAAACTTAGCTATGAAACTACACTTTTGTTTCCTATTCGACCCTTATAGTGATAATAAATTTGTACAATAGATCGCATTTTCCTCAATTTATGCACTTCTATCCATTTATGCAGGTGGAAGGCTATCTGTTACCATTACGTGCGCCGCAAAAGGCAAGTTACGCGATACAGGAATGGAGACGCCTACACCACAACGCAGGTGCGTGACCGGCCACATAACATGTTGGTTAACCCTCGCATTTGTAGCTCGTAGATTGTGCACTACAGGCTATTTTTAACTGAAACAGTGTAATGAGACAGAAAATTACAAGGTTTTGCACAGTCAGATTTTGTTAATAAATCAAGACTGGTTGCTTGTATTTCTTTAGCATTGGACAACATTTTATATTCTTGTATATTTAAATACTACACAAAATTAGAGATAACTCAGAAAATCTTAAATATTTGTAAAAATAATCGTATATTGTTCTTTATTGTCTATTTAAATTATCATCACTTGTTTAATGTAATATGCATTATTCTATAGGTGTACTACGAACGTGTTAACACTCACAGCGCCAGTACGTCCTTCGCCCACGCTTGTTGCGGTCAAAAGGACGCTTCCAGGAATTTGGTGCTCGATTCAAGAACTCCCATAACCAAAGTCAGATTTAGCAAGGGATTTGCGTTCGCAAATATCGAGGCAGCTAGTGGTAAGTAGTTTAAATCAGTTAAAGTATTCGTTGATAAGATTTAGCTTTCGTTATAACAAAAATACAATTTTGCAATTTTTCAATAGATTTGTATAAATCAAAGTAAAATTTAAATTGAAAGGTAATTATAGTTAAATTCACATTTAAACCGCAAAATTAGAGGGTTTACCTAAGTTTTTATTCAGCATTATACAGGGATTCCGAAGGACCAATGTTTTAACTCCATAAAAATACTCTTAAAATTGCATGTTTTTGGAGTCATATAAATATACATTTTGTCGTTGAAAATAAATTGTTATCTTAAAATTAATGGGTCCTGAATACTTGTTGAAACCCATCTTAACTGGACATAGAAACCACAAATTTAATACTATAGCACTGTCGTTTAGTTTAGTAAATTTCTTTCAGAATTTGAAGATCAAAGATCAAGATTTTTCGCAGAACACGAACGTTTCGATGACTTCATGGAAATGCGTGAAGGACTAGATCTCATCGGAGTTAGTTCTTTTAAAGAATATATGGTAGCGTACAGGTGATTTCCTTATAACTCTTTGAATAAAGTATATTAATTTAACTGCAATAGCTATTTAAAATATTTTATACTTTTAGGGAGGCTGATCGCTGCCCGTGGTATTCATCACAGATTTTATTTTGGACATTATCCTGTCTACTATTATCCTGGCCTCTTCGTATTATCATTGAATGTAATACAGCATACGTTCATTACACGGTAACCAAGTTGTTGAAAAACTACAGCCTAACCAACAACTTATATTTTCATTGCATTGAAGTAATTGAGGTATTAAATTTTTTCAGATCACAAAAATATTTGGTACAAACTACGAACTAGATCCGAACCGGCAACTTGATCTAGATACCCACTTGTCAGACACTCTGCCTCCTGTTACTGCCAATAACTACGCTTGGACTTTAGCCGACGAGCAAAGTGCTGTGTTGTGCTCAGCCCCCCGGCCACCGCGCACGTTACCCCTGTCTCATGCATCTACAGTAGATAGTCTTGAATTGTTTGCTGCTATAAGAGGCAATTGCGCCTTAGTACCCTCGTATTCAGAAGCCATGCAAATTGACGCTGCCCTTAGAGAAGATCCAGCGGAAAATGCACCCGCCAACGGAGTATCAATTGATATTGATTCGCATAGGCAGAATAGGCCAACGGTAAAGGCGGCTTCATTTGACGAGCCTCCGCGTAGACCAAAAGTTTTAATAGCGAGCACACATTCCAGTAGCAATATTGCTGGTAACAATAGATCGTATGAACTTAAACAGCAAAACAGACGATCGTGGGCAGGTGTACTGACCACAGCTAGAAGTGCTAGACAGTTATTAGAGGATTTCACAAATAATAGTTCAGCTAATTACCAACTAATATCTGATCAACAAGGGAGAAGAGACGGAGAGAGTACTCTTTATTATTCAAGAGAATTATCGCCCACATGTTCTAGAGATCCTTTCGGAGGTCGAGCTCAAACGACGCCTACTGACGAACCTCCGCCCTACGAAGAAGCACTAAAACTACCCGCTTTACGCAGGATCACCAGATCCATAACTGGAACAGACCTAGCTGGACCAAGAAGAGCTTTCTTAAGGGACGTAATAGCTAATAGAAGATCATGCTTAGATGGTGTAGGAGTTCTGTCCGGTACTAAAGTTATAAGGTTACCGGAATGTGAATGGGTGAAGAAACGCCACTTTAGCCTCTTTTTTAATAGCTATTAATTAGAGGTATAATATGTCTATAGATTTAATGAGCTTTTGAAAATTTTAAATGACCTATGTTTGTAAAGTTAAAGTGGAATTGAATAAGACAATTAGAAACCGATGTAGCTGATCGTCCATTATTGTTGTTAACTAATAAGCCAAGTCAGTCTTTAATATTTCATAGTTAAAATTAATATACAAAATATGTAAATATTCGTTATTAATTAGATAGGTTAGGCAAACAAATCTACTAACATTATTAGGCAGCTTTGACACATCGCCTATAGATAGTGACAAAAATATTTAAAGATGTTCAATGTCTTCAATATGAGTACATTTTACTACAGTCCTAAACCTTTCGTCAATTAAAATCTCCTTGAATTTAGGTATAATTCAATATTTCTTTTTCTCTATGACGTAATCATTAATTTTGATACGCTTCCAAAAGCAATTAAAACTATTTTCATCCTTATATTTTTATTAACCTTTTTAAGTAAGGACAAGGTAATATGGCAAGGTTCTACATCTCATTTAGCTTACCTCTAAGTAACTTCCATAGTTTTTACATATTTTGTTTACAAACGAGTATAAAGTCTAACTAAATCCCAATAATACCTTTTCTAACGTAGTAAGATGAATGATGAATTCGCTTGAATAGATTGAGACAGCCCAAGAACTTTTAATTTTACGCAAATGAAGATGCTATTACTAAGTTTGCTTATACTAAGTGACCCGTTTTAATAAGAAACGGGTTAGACTAGGAAACAATTATTACTTTAAATAACGAAAACGAATAAGATACCTATCAAACAGAAATGGGTTACGGTAATAAACATTTTTTTTTTTAGATTTTCTTGGAATATTGCCTTCTGTCAATACAATGTTAAGGCCGTGCCTTAAGGTATTGATTAATGCCATATTAATAATATTTAGTATAGGCGGGTAATACAAAATAATTTCAATTCAGGCAATTAATTACCGTTGAAATCGAGTCTTACATGTGTTTGAAACAGACCCAATTTCAATTAAAGTCAAACGAATTCAATTTGCTTTAAGCCAATTCAAATCAGTACTAATAATAATTGTTGAGCAACGCTCAGTTCAACATAATGAGGTAGATGTAAGCACGTTCGACTATACGATAAACAGACAACTAGACGTTTATAGGCATGCAAAAGGTACATACACCAAAAGTGATATTAATATAATTGATAATGCTTAGGAGTTTTATGCATACTAATTGAGAGGTTAACATAATTCTGAACGTAACTGAGAAATGAACCAATTAAAATATTCATGTTTAGAAATAAGATAGCGGCATATTCCTTATTAATTATATTACTACATCTTTTATGGAATGTATTGTCAGTAAAGTTAAATGTATATCCCTGTAAATATAAAATAAGGTTAATATTTATAAACAAAGTGCCAATATTACAATATTATTTGGTACACAATAAAACTTCAGTATTAAATTAAAAATTCATAGAGAATGTAGTGAAGATCTAAAGTTAGTATATTACTGTAATCTAACAGCTATATAGCTTTAGAAATCATGCTTCTGAGTAATTAAACTTGAAAAAAACCGTATACGTTTTATTTTGAAGTTTTTTGTCTGTATTTTTTATTGCTTATGTTTTTCATTTACGTAACACTTATATAAGTCATATAAATCTTTACGTGATTGTTATTGAATATAGCCAGCAAAGTTTGAGTGATATATAATACTAATTAATTTAAAATAAGAATACCAGAGAAACGAATTTAATTGTAATTCCGTCAAATAGTACGGCATTTAAGGTTACATTAATGTAAATAGACGAACGCACAGAAAGTCATTTTACGTAAAAATACAATTGATAACCTGTAACGGGCAGTGTTACAATTTTTTCGGCATTTTTATTCTAGTAACAAACAAAAACTTGTTCATATGATATTTTCGGCCATTACAGAAATATCCTCATAGAAATCGAATAAAATATATAACACATGAAATGTGTTAATCAACAAAAAAAAATTTTTAAGCGTAATATTTATGACATAAATTGATGCTCCATTTCAAAGGTTCATCGATTTTATGAGGAACGGGATTGAACGTGAACCAGAACGACCGCTGATTAGTTTTAAAAAAAAATTATATATCATTAGGTTGAATATTATCTTTCGTAATTAATATAACTTTGCTTGGTTTGTCAGTTGCTTGGCCGTTAAGATTATACTAAGTAAAATAAATAATTTTATATGATTTTGTCTGCTTCCAGTAGCTTATGAACTGCAAATAGTACGCTGATTAGATTAAATTAACCAAATAAATAATATGTAAATTCTGTATGATATTGTTATTTTTCTTATAATCACATTCTATTTTCTAATCGTATGATATCTCTGATCTAAAGACGTATTTTAAAACATGAACTTATATTTTTAGGCTGCCGACTGACTTTTACACATTTATGTATGAATATATTTTTTTGTCCTGAAACAAAAATATAATTTTATATGACCCTTTATAGATTTAATGATCAACTTGTGAATATGTTAATATTTTTTTCTATAGTAAGGGTGACGTCAGTCGTTTATTAACCAACTCTATTTTATTTAACTGATTTAGTAAAAAAAGGATGTACCGATCGATGCCTCGAATTTGGTGTAAGATTTTAGGGCAAAGGTTCTGCTGAAATGATCCGTAATTATCTTTGTTGTCCAATTTTATCGCATTACACGCGACAAATGACCAAGTTGGTGGCTCAATCGCTATGTTAGATTTACTAACAGTCGTATTGAGGGTCAGTGCTCGCCAGGCTTATGAAATCAGTTGTGGTCTATTTAGATTTTTAGTTTCGATAATGTCAGTATTAAAAATCAAAAGCAATTATTAGTTAGAAGCGACTGGTTAGTAATTGACTGTAAAACATAATAAGTCTTTAGAATCTAAGATACTCGCTTGTAATGTATATTCGGAGCAAAATTATTTGTATGTAAAATCTAAGAATTATCTAGTTACCGTGCTAAAGTTAAATGTATTTTCGATTACGAATTGTGAGCAAGGAAAAAGTTCGTTATTTTGAATAAATTATGTTATAAATTGTATGGAGAGTTTTATTTGGTGAATTTCCCAAATTTTTATTTGTGTGTGCTGTTATAATCATGTGGATCTTGGCAGTTAGGTTATCGTCAATACAGGAGTGTTGCTGCTGATATAATTTGCAACGCAATATAATAATTTCATTTCAATTTTTAACGTTCAACTAATTAATTAATACTTTGATACCACGTGTGACATTATGGTACAATATGGATTTATAACTTGGAAGTAAAAGGAACGATTTTGATGGTTTTTAATTTGTTGGGTTCAGATACTAAAATGCCCTGTTACTGAATATTCAAAGAATGATGAGCGAATTTCCATTGGGTACAAATTAAAAAATATCACACACACATTCTTGGAAATTTTATTAAAGGTTGGATTATAGTGAAAATCGTTTTCGAATTATAACCACTTCACTGCGTGCTATTCCACTCGAACAGGAGCAATAGACTAATATTAAATTATTAATAATAACGATGTTACTTTTTGTCTCAGACATGCCTTTAACAAATTGCCTTTAACGTGAATAGACAACTTGGCTGGCTATGATTCTAAGCTTAGAGTGCGCGCTACAAAGCTATGGAAATTCCTTTCGTCGATGGATGTCAAATATACCTTTTAATTTGAACGATTTTTTTTATTTATACAATAAATTTAAATAAAGTATGACAATAGTTTTTTCTTCTGCATTCACTATATAAAATAACACCTGATATTAATGTAAAAAATCTGTAAATAATGTAAAATAAATTAATCGATATTAAAACAGACACTATATAATTTAAATTATGACTTAAAAGATTGGTTTGAGATTTTCTTCTATAATTAGTTTTATGAACAGGAGTGTGTAACCGGAATGTATGACGAGTTCGACGCTTCGAGTAAATCGTATTGGAATCCCATGTCTAATAGTGTCCTTCTTTTACAAAGCGACGTTTAAAATTATTTTTAAATATATAATCAATAAATAAATATATAATATTTGACAAAAAAAATGGTAATAATTAAAAGATTTTTTTATAAAAGTGTCAAAAAGAGCATAAACCATCAGTGTCATAATTTCAAGTAATAAAAAGGAACAATATTAGTAAAATATTTTTATTCAAGAAGATGTTGCAATAACCCTGGTGGTTATAGTTGAAGCTGAATGTCCAGAAATATAGTGCCTCTTATCATCTTCCTGATTGATTATCGGTAACATATTCTTTTAGCGCAGTACTTACACATAGTTCGAGAGATGGTAATTAGAATCGTTTGACCAGAGAGCTATCTTTTGAACCTTCTTATTAAAAAATCTTGTCAATAATTACTCCTTATTTGACCACCTAAAAAACTATAGCACAAAGTGTTTTCCTTGAAGGAATGAAATGAACCTCGCTTTCTGAAGCTTTTGCCAATACTACCATGCAATAAAGTCCGATTTCTGGAAATGTAATTAAATATCTGCCATTCGCAATGAAACCACTTTTTGCAAAAAGCATATATTTACTCTTCGGTTTTTCGGCTTAACTTATTCCTAAACATGTGCCAAATAAAAAAAATTTATGGATAAAAGTTTTAGTTACTTTATAAAATTAAATAAAAACTTATTATAACAGAATGCCAAAAACTGCATACAACTGTTCAAAGATTATTTTCTTTTTACTATTTTTACTCTGATCTAATGTGAATGATTAAATACTACGCGAAAGCTTACGTATAAATAATTATTCGAAGTCATAACATTGGGAAAAAATCGACCTCACAACAATAACTAATACGTTAAATATTTCATTCACACTCATGTCATTTTTAACACGCAAACAAAATAAATGAAGCTTTCAGTGGATTGAATTTCCGAGAATTTATAATGGAATGGACGTTCAAGCGCTGTATTGGATTAGTTTTACTCCGACCAACTTACCTTGGACCGTTGGTACAATATAGCTGGTATTTTACACTGCACACGTACTAGGATGTTTTGTTGTCGTTCTCTTCAGAATGCAGTATTAGGTATCTGAACCGCTCCCAGCTCCTGCAATATTAACGAGTTCTCTTATATCTAACGAACTCACCGGGAACGAGGTTGGCTTGTAATATGCTAATGTAGGTTTTGTTTCAAAACAAAAACAGTATAATGCAGCGTAAAATAAATATTGTTGTAGATAATCGTACCTATGATGATATATTTGATACGTTAGTAATACATTTTATTGATATATATGTTATAATTATTTTTGATATAAATTTATTGATTTTTATATTGAAAACAATTTACCGGACTATTTTGCGAATAATTTTAATAATATGTGAAATGTGATTGCATTATCATATAAATGCATTATCTGTGCGTTTATTTTATTTCAGTTTTTTGTATCTTAGAATATCTACACTGAGCAACTATCAAAATTATTATGTCCATCAAGAAAAAAATTATGTATTTTTTAAATACTACGAATTTAAAACATTTAAACCTTTTTTTACCAACTTATCAAGATTTTGCTACTAATTTAAAATGAATGACATCAAATATTTTCTTTTAATTTTGTTTTCCCTCAATTATATTATTTTGATCCAAAACGGTACATTAAAAACGTTACCATAGTATAATCTTAGTAGAATAGAATATCAAAACCCAAGAGTGTTTAATAAATCTAATTTAACCTATTTACGTCTCAATTTACAAAGACTGTGATGAAAAAAGGATTGTGACATAATCTTTGAGTATAATTGATCACATCCCTACATGCAGTGAAAAGTTCATTAGAGAGAAAAACTAGTTCAGCGAAATTGTATAATTTATACGTGTTTACGCAAGACTGTTTGAATTCAAGCACGTGAAATTATGCCCTTTGCGTGAGGTCTTCTCTTCAAATAAGAAGAATTTTTTGGTGCAATTAAAAACACCATTTTTGCTGGTTGTAGATCCACCTTTTTGGTTTACGCGAACACTACTCATTATAGTAAATAAGGTCTGTTTAAGGATTTTGTCGAGTTTATTGTACATTTTAAATTCCCGTCATTTCGAACACTTTCCAGTCTACTCCTGTAACAATATCTTTATTGAATTCAGCACAGTATTAACACTAAACTTATCTCCTAAAAAATTGTTTATGTAATATACAACAAGGAATAAAAAAGATTTAAAGTTCACTAGTCCCTGTAAAGAGTTACCTGTGCTAGAGGGACTAGTTTCCTCACATAGTAACAATAAAAAAAATTAAAAACGTATAATAATCAATTGCACATAAAAATGTTAAAAAATATTCTTAAAAACAAATTAATCAATGCTTATGTATGTATATAAAATAACAAGTAAAGAAATATTTTATATTATGGCCACTTAATGCTGTAAGCTTTCTAATATTGTCCTTAATATAACAAAGTCTCTGAGAAATATGAGTTTACATGGTATTATATTTAAAATATTATAAGTGTGTAAATAGTATTATAAGGTTATCTCTGTTTAATTTAATTAATTTGTGAGTGGATACTACGAAAAAGTTACTTCAGTTAACCAGTCACTCAATTTAAACTTACATTCAAATACTTTTAAATATCTAGCTCAGGTCCTAGTCAATTATGTGGGCTGGTCAAGTAAATATGATCATAGTGTGTAGTACGGTTCCACTTAGGTAGTCTAGAAGTCTTGTAGCTTCTACGCGCCGTTATGTGAAATTTCAGAACTGTACAAAGGACGAACAGTTTTCTGGCACTAAATATGCCAGTGTCTTTATAAATTTAAACGGTAGAGTACCAAAAAGGTTTGTTATAAGCAGGTTTGAAAACACCTTTGAGCTCTTTCAACTTTTAGTAACCTGTCTTATTAGCAGCACCACACGTTCCTGTACTGTATTGCAGAATGAATTAGCATAGTGCTGTATTGACAATCTTAATTGTTGTAGCATCTGCTACTCTTCTAAATCTTAGCCTTGTGCTTACAGCTTCAATTTGCGCATACCCAGAGAGTATTATCCATCATTACTCCTATATATTTTATGTAGTGTACCTATGGTACCAGGGTATTGCAGCTTAAATTATTATTAAATTTACTGGGGTGAAATAAAGAGTTTCTTTTAAGTATCCATTTTGCTAAGTTATCATGGGGTTGACTTCTAATCCATTCAGATTTATGAGAGTATTTTTGAAATTTTCATTACATTAATTTAAAAAAATAAATTCTGTATTCAATATTTTATCGTCCATAGGTGTTTGCTGAGTTAGAAAGGATATTTTTCATAAACACGTTCATGGAAAGTTCCCGATACGAGAGTGTATAGAAAATCGTTAAATAGAGATCAGTATCGGTTCATTGCGTGATATTCCAATCGCCCAGAGGCTGCGAACCGATGTTAAAGGTTTAATAATGACGATGCCGCTATTTGTCACAAGCAAATGCCTCCAACGTACGAAGCGAGCAGGGGAAGGAAGTTTATTGCATTTACGTTTAATGAATACGTTTTTAATACAAGCCTTATATAGTTGGGTATGAATGAGAGCAGAATGTTCTTAATTGAGTAACATTATTAACTATACGATTAGATTAGAATTCATTTTAATAGGGGGATATGCGGCAGATGGCTGCATGGCGGCTACGTACTTTGTCTTCCAAAAACGTGCAATTCAAACTATCTAGCCTGAGTCCTTAAAAAAAACTAGGCCTTAATGACAGCTAACACTATCATTAAACGGAGCCCTATGAGCGGAGCAACGAGGTAACATATATATAAAAAAATACTGTGCTCTGAATTGAATCTTTTAGGAAGTCGGTTAGAAAGCAACGAAACAGTGAACAATAAATAAATTTATTTGTAATAATGCTTTTCTCTTTGTTATCACTTCTTTTGGGTAGTCGTGAGTGACATATAATTCCTTCAGTTTTCTTTTATTTTGCATTATTTCTCGTTTAGTTTATAATTATATATTCCATATTAAACTACTTATAACAAAATTATTAAAAACAGGACCAAGTGACAGCTCATTTAAAATACCATATATAATCCGAGTCCGCCGAGTTAATTGCACCAGTACTTCTCAGAGAGAATAGTAGCATGTTTGAAAATAAAGTAAAAAATTTCTATTTTTTTATTTCTATTTTTCAACTGATAACAGGACTATTACATATAAATTTGAATATCGAATGTAAACGTTGAAATTAATCAACCGGAGAGGGGTCCGTCGAGCTCATGTCAAATATGTGCATATCAAAATACAACGCCCAAACATATAAATAGAATCAATATGTCAACGTATTGACTAACAAACCTGAAAGCAGTCGATAATATGTGATTAAAATTAATAAAGTTTAACTTTATATTTTATCTAGTATCTCCAGTTTAATATACAGGGGACCGTCTGGTGGAGATGACGCGGTGCCTATTTCAGAAGGCACCAGCCAGAGTATTGACTGGTTTAAGCAAGAGGAAACGAGGCATAACATCTGTCTTCATGTCTCTCGGTAGGCAGCGCGTTGGTGATACCTGTATTGCAATTTTTTTATGGGCGTCGGTGACCACTTTCCATCAGGTAGCCCCGACTGCTCGTCTGACGGCGTATGCAATGAAAAAAAAAATTGCTAAATGAATTAATTTTGAATAAAAACCACATTCTAAATCATTAATAGGTTTAGATGTCGTTAGGATTTATGGTTATCATCTTAATTTCACACGATTGGGTTATTGGCCTATATTTTATAACCATTCAGCGATATAATTGTTGATACGATATGTTCAAAAACAAAACACACTCTCCGATTTAGAGCTTACTTTAAGGAAGTTGATCAAAAAGAAGTAATAATATATAGGTCATGATTTAAATGGATATCAGATAAGCATTATTCGTAGTCAGTGTTTTGTTATTTTATTTCAGATCTATCTTAAGAATTTATTGTGAAGTAATAAAGGGTCCTACTGAATTTCGGTCGCATGTTTTAGGTCAGAAGATTTAACTTTTAAACCGGAGGTAGATTATCCGACAATCAATGCGATGGTGAAATACTTTCACATTTTTTTTACATTTTAATAACGGCTTCGTTACTGCTGAGATATAGCAAAAAATAATTATTAGATCCAACGCATTACATGTTAAATTGTTCTCCTCGTACATTCCTGTGGGGCCACAGTTGCTGAAGTGTTGAAAGAACTTTTGCCATTCACGCCAACACCCTTAGTTTGTTGCTTAATTTAAAAAGTTAGAAAATTGCGTACGCTTAATAATGTATCATTTTGTCTTTTTCATTGAAATTACGATAGTACTAAAACATTTACCTTAAAAAATCAAAAAATTCATAAATTATTTATTTTCCCCACATAACTTATTATAAGTCGAATAAAGACTTATACATTGATATATTATTATTTCGTCTCCGTTTCACCTTACCACTAGGGTAAGGGCGTGTGTTTCAGAAACCGGAGGTCGTGGGTTCGAACCCTGCGGGAACAACAAATTTTCATTGTTGTTTCCTAGGTGATTAGAGCAATTTGGGCCGATCATCCAATTGTCTGAAGAGTAAGATAATCCATACGTCAGATGGGATGTAAAAAGTCGGTCTACCCAACAAACCGAATTGGACCAGCGTGGTGATTTACGGCCCAAATATCCCCTAATGGACGAGGCGTGCATTAGTGGCGGCCTATGCTCAGCAGCGGACTAAAACAGGCTGATGCAAGTCATGATTATTTGGTAAACTTTACTTTAAAAATATTTTTTTCATAATAAAATGAAGTATGGAAAGTGGTATTATTTACTTTAGCTTTGCAAGTAATATAAATATGTCAATATCTACAAGAAAAATGTAATAAACAGTTATAAAATAATTGTTTCTGACATTTTTTTAATAAGGACTTTTTTCTGTGCAAAGCGACGAGACGAGCAGAATGAATATAGACAGAGATATAGAGAGTAAAATGCACTGTCTATAAATAATACATCGTAACATGCTACACATCCGTTCCGCAAACAAATCATGTACAGAATAAATTGACTTTTTACGGAATTTTCACGTTGTGCAAGAAGTGGATATGATCCGGATTTATATCTCTTCAGACGATACCCTCGCTGCTGAAGATCAAGACCTCTTGACGAGTTAACCATGAGCCTTTATTCTTGACTATTAGGAGCCATACTCTAGGTCCCAAAGTGTTTGGTTATCTAATTTGTCCAATCCCTCGGACAACGCCGCGTACATCCCCGTATAGTAATCGCGTAATTAGAATAAATAATAACATTCTAATACTAAATACACTACAGTCCGATATATAATTATAATGTTTTAATGCTGCTGCTTAGGTTACTTGGTGTTTATTTCTTAGTCGGTTGCTTTTAAATGGGACCTTAAAAATTTTTGGGATTATTGTTTAAATTCTCCTCTTGAGATAAAATAATAAATTGTTACACCTTTATTACGTTTTTTATATACCGTATAACAGAAATTGCATCATTAATACTACAACAATAACTTGAAATATTTTAATTAATTTAATATTTGTCTCGTTAGTTACATTTAAAGCAAAATCGAAATCAGTCAGCGTCCATTACGGTTTCCAATTAATGATTTACAACGACGTAGTGCTTTGACTTTCCCTGATGTAACCTTATTGAATAACCATTGTGGTTAGTCGTTAAATTGTTTAATATATCTACTTGACATTTCGATAACTTCGCTTTATTAAGAATTTAATTTTTAATCGTGTTTTCGACGTTCAAAGGGAAAGAAAACTGTGAACGACAACTTTAAAAACGAATTTACAGTGACGAGCTGCTTTATCAAGAACTCTATGTAGAACTTTATTTTGAAAGCAAAATTTCTAAATTTCGTCCTTTTGGGCTTCTAGAAGAAAGATTTAAACAATATTTATAGCAGAAAATAATCAATTGAGGGGGCAATCGAAAACACCTGCAAATTGTTTATAGCCTTCTGTTTATCTGATTTTAAAGTTCATATAGAAACCACCATCGCGTAGGATATTCATTTATTAGCTTGCTTATGTAATTAATCTATAACACAAAAAAGCTCATAAAACTATAATAGATTTATAAGCTTTTAAGCGTTATTTAAACAAAAAGCTACAAATAATTGTATTATTTTAATAAGTATTATTTATTCTTTTTATTCTATTGCATAAGAAAAAGAATAAAAATACGAAATAGAATAGACAAAAAGAGGTCAAAATCATTACTTATAAAGTAAGGAGGAGATCGAAATAAATCTGTCAGTTACCGAATCCCTTGAAATCTGTTAAAGAAACGATCCTTCCGTCTGATTAATCTTTTTCGTCGACTAGTGTCTGGAATTAGTTGCCGTTTAAAAGCTTCTTTGTTAATTCTCTTAATTGTGTTGTTTAACTGAAGAAAGAAGAACTCTTCGTACAGTCTAATGTATAAATAAAAGTACCATATGGGCTATAATTTATTAAGATTTATTTTATTTATTTAAGCATTTTTTACATATAAAGTGTACACAGGCTGGATTAATGCCTTAGGCATATTCTAACAGCCAACCACAGGAAGCTAACTAAAATGCAGCGTAGGTGCACTAAAAAATGTTAAATTAACATAATAACATTTTTTTCCACTTAATCCACACTGTGATAAAAACAATTATTATTGTATAACAACTAATTACAAATTTAATAAAACCTTATATAATATCACTAATAAAACGAACATAAATATATGTAATACATAAACATGTTAGCATATATGTATATATGCATATAAAGTAAATATTCAAAATTAAAGTGACAATCAATCCGCCGACGCCTCATTCAAAAGATGTTTGCGCACTATGCCTTTAAACTGAAAATAATTTCTGGCCATTCTGACTTCCAGAGGTAGCACATTCCACGGAATGTGAACGAAACCAGTACGATGAGTAGGACAATGAAGAAGACTGTTCTTTGTCGAGCGAAGATCTTTGAGGCTACTATCACTGAGGGATTGGAAATATGGCGACATGTAAGACGGCGAAGAAGGAGAATGACGAAAAGAAAAGGAAGTAGCGAGGGCCCTCGGTGCTCGTCGTTATGGAATAGACAGCCATTTTATATGTTTTCGATACGATGACACGTGGTTATATTTTCGACTATTGAATACGAATCGAATGCTCTTATTTTGAAGCCGGTCAAGTATAAGGAGTTGATCTGCGTTTAGGTCAAAGTAGCACACGTTACCATAGTCAATCAAAGGGTAAATTAATAACTGCACAAGCGTTGTTCTAGTTTCTATAGGAAACAAATTTTTAAATCGATAAAGGGATTTTAGTACCCCTGTAACTTTTTTTGAAACTCTAATTGGTTGCTGTTTCCAACTGTCACCAAACCGATGTTCTTAACACTGACACTATGAGATATTATGTGATTATTAAATGCTATTGATGGAAGGCTACTTAAATCTATTTTATTTAAAGTACGGTTGCTGCCAATAATCACCGCCTGATAATTAGGTTCACTGTTAGACCAAAATTGAGAGACCAAATTTTGATAACATCAAGGTCATTGTTTAGTTTTTGGACTATTCCATTGATCTTATCGATGCTGCCGTGAAAGTACAAAACAACAAAAAAAACAATAACAAAACAAAAAACAATAACAAAACAAAAAAAAAGGAACAGATCCCAACGACTGCAGGAGTCAGACAGGGCTGCCTTTGGGCGCCACTGCATTTTATTATCCTGCTCGATGACATCACGCAAAAGTCACACGAACACCCTTTATACGACGAGTAAGTATACATTTACGAATTGACTGCAGTGCTTTTTGAAATGAAATACGAAATAATATCTACGACACATAATATGAAAATATTTGTTTACATCTTAGGAATGGTTACGTTCAAACCTAGCGTTATCTATCAAATAGTGTAAATATTGAAACAACATGAAATATACTTTAACCGTATTAAATGAACCATAAACGATTAGGGTATTACAAAAATACTATATTGCCTGTTATTGCAAAAGTGCGCGGTTATACCTCATTTCAAAACCTGGTTACGAACAGTGCACACCCTCAACTACGTTAGTCTCTCTCAAAATAATAGTTTATTATTAATCTACCAGGAAAATAACTAAATTTGTGCAGATTCTCCTGACATTTTTTATTGTTTGTAGCGATGAGATAAACGGGTCTTTTGAGGACTTGATTGAGGTTTAAATTTATTATTAGTAAGTACAGCCAATATTCGGTAAAAGAGGTCGCAAGGTCGGTCGGTTTCAACAACTCACAATATTAAATCCACTTCAATCAACACAATCCGTGAAAAAGTGACGAAATAACTCGCAATTCTTTACTAATCAATTCACTGTGTGTTGTACATGTTGTTATTTAATGCATGTCTGTGATGTCTTTTCATTGATTGCTTATTTAGATAGAATTATAAACCAAATCCATGATTTTAGTCGTCTGTTTATTCCGAGGAAGTGGCACTTTTAAGAAACAACTTTGTAGTTTGGGTATTTAAGGTCCGCTTATAATCTGTTATTCTTAAGAACATTATAAAAGAATTAAAGCGTACTCTCTATTTTTGTCATAACATTTTTAATAGAAAGTAATGTTTAAAATATTACTGTGCGTATATCATAATTTATAAACAAACAACTTTATATTAAAATAGAGTTAAAATACTAGTAAACATTTTACTTCTTAAAATACTAGTAAAATACTAATCATATTTTTTGGGAGTTTGTTCAAATACATTAAATAATATTGGATAAAATAGATTTTTTTCTAAAAATATGGATATGTATCGTTTAACTGCTTTGTTTCTAGAATAAACATTGATGAAATCCATACTAGTCTTGTAAACGTGAAAGTAGATAAACTGTCTGTTTATCTGTCTATTTATACCGTCTAACCCATTATAATGATTTTGATGAAATTAGGTACATACTTAAAAAAGATTTTAAGATAGGACATATCCTATAAATTGCTCATAAAAGTGGTTTCATCATCATAAGTCCACTGCTTGACATAGACCTTTTTCAATGAGCGCCAAGACGGTCAATCCCCTGCGACTAGGCTCCAAAACGAGATCGGCATCCTCCTGGCTGGGGGTCGGCTAATACTCCATCTTCCCAAACGCGGCCTCTACTACAGAACCTTATAGGCCCAGCGGCAATCGACAAATTCGTTACGAATTGTTGAAAAATGTTCGAAACATCGGGAATTTAAATATGTTAAATAAACGCGATAAAATCCGTAAAAAGTCATTTAATTTAATTATGTATAGTATTGTAGTAAACAAAAGAAAAACATCTGTGTTAGGACCAATTTCGTTAAAGCTGCGCAACGTGAGCCGATAACCGAATTGCCAGTATGATAATCATTACCTCGAATGGTAGTAAAGTGACCTACGTCTTTAAAAGAGACGTAGATCACCTTTGAATTTCATCATCATCATCATCATTTTCTGTAATAGTCCACTGCTGGACATAGGCCTCCCCTAATAAACCCCTATCCATTAGTGGGTTTTGGACCGTATGCCACCACGCTGGTCCAATGCGGTTGGTGGGTGGACCGACTTTTACATACCCAATCCGAAGCAATGATCATCTTACTTTTCAGACAATTGGGTGATCTGCCCAAATTGCCTAACCAACTACAAAACAACAATGAAAATTTGTTGAGTCCCCTGCAGGATTCGAGCCCATGACCTTTGGTTTCTAAAGCATACGCCCATACCACTAGGCTACGGAGGCAGTTGACATTAGTTAGATTTATTATCAACAAATACAAATCATAGTCGCTTATTTACTTTGTCTTTGTTGATAATAAAGCATTACATGATAAAATAGTTTACAATACACTATTAAACTTGTTCGTCGTTGCATCAAATATGTAATGAAAGACTAAATATATGATTAAAGCAGTTAAGTTGGTTATTTTACTTACTGTATTCAAATTCAAAATAAACTTGATTTTCGTGACAACTAGGACACCTCTCCTATCCCAAGGCAGTTAGCTGAGACAAAAGTGAACACTGTGTCCTTTTGTGAGCTATTCAATGAAAATAAGCAAAAAATATCGTTTTTCCTGAATTTGGAGAAGCAACTTTACCACATAAAATGAGAAAGAGTTATGTCTACCTCGCAAAGAATCAATTGATCTTAACATAGCTCTCATAAATTACTATAAAATCAATCCACCAAAACTGTCCAAAACACCTTTTGCCAGCACATCAAGAAATTTGTCACCACAGAAAAATGATTTTTCGCCTACTCCTACAGCAACCAAAGATAGATGTCACATTATTCATAGCAGTAGTAATGATTCATCAGATAAATCTCCAGTACAGGAATTGTCAAGGGACATCGAAGTACCAAGTACCTCTCAAAACCCACAACCAGGGGTTTGAACAACCACAGCTAAGCGCCACTGTTTATTAAGGAAACCAATAGGGCAATCTAGCACAATCTATTAAAAATCTTTGTAATTATACTGAATTAAAACCAAAACTAAAGTTAGTTTATGTGTGAATAATAATTCATGGCGAGAAGAACGGTGTACGTACTACTACAAATTCTGAAATATTAAAACATAAAGTAAAAAGAGTTTTACCATCGGTAAGTGGATTTAGTAAGAAAACAAAACGTGATAATCAAAATCCTGTATAAAAAGTTGGTTTTGATATATTGTCACAAGCCTGATTGTTTTTTTATTTAAATACTCAGTATTGGTACACGACAATATAATAGACTGAACATAGGCACAATATCGTGTCCACCAACAATACTAGTTTGCGAGGAACGGTATCTAAATGGTTTACTGTGCTTCTTAAAGTGCAAGGTATTATTAACGTGCAACGTCAGTGTGCATGCAGTTTATAAGCCAAGAAAGGATCTTAGAGGTCTCATGAAGCTCATGTCCGAAAAGCATGCTCATGAAGCTAAAAATATGGCGAATAGAAAACTTAAACGCTTACTCCCGATATAGCATTGATAAGGATTGACGTGCACAGAGTCCCTTTGACGCCAAAATTATTTGCCAACGCCTTGCATAATAAACAAAAATTACAGTGGCGCTATTTACAGATTCCTAATTCTCGTTACGCAGATGTAACTATACTACTTTTGGCAAATGCAACTGCAAATTTTCTTTCCGTGAAGCAGACGATTGAGTTACGTTGAACGAATTTACAAGCTGTGTAATTGATTATCTTAAAAATACAGGCAAAGCTTAGAAATACCTCATCATAATTAGTGAATTACCAAAACAGATATAAGGAAATCGCGTTGGGTAAAATTGCCAATTTAAAAAAATCTCAGGAAGATGTGGAGACTATATACTTTTATCTAATCTAAAAGGATATTAGTGTCCATTCCACGACCGAGCATAATATGCAACAACTTATTTACGCACCTCAGCATTACATAATGACCTACATATGGTATTAGAACCTTTGCTACGATTTTAACAAGGATAGAAGGAAAGGAAACTCCACAGTAATTTTTATAGCAGCACTTTAAATACGACATCCTCAGATGACGTATTCTTAAGTACTGCTTATTATATACTTCTGGAGAAGAGAATTTAATGTATCCCTTCTCGAGAAAATTATGTAACTCTTCCGCGGCACAGATACAGGCATTACCTGAACATGTATAATTGTCTGATGGTCTTCTGGACATAACTAAAACCAAATTCAATCAACTGCAAGAATTGGCACCATTTACAGATTATGACTATGAATCCCTTTAATTTTAGCTTGATTAATACCTACAGTTTTTACACAAATTGACGTTATATCTTAAGGTAATTTCAATATTTTATCTTATTAAACCTGTTATGTGCCCTAATCTTGACGCATAAAATCTGTTATATGATTTTGTTTCTGTGTAAACGTAATAATAAAAAAAACTTTTTATTTCACACGCTCAAAATACAAATAAATTAACGTATTATAACTGTATCTTTCATACAAAATGATTTTCAAAGTAAACCTTCTAGTTATTTTTTAAGGAAAACTTATTTTTTTAGTTTCGAAACTATACTTTTGTCACAAAACAGATTTTGGTTTGACGACGACGATAACACATTACACACATTAATTTCCGCAAGCACATATTCCTTGGGGTATTAAAGGAAACTGTTATCAAAGCCTCCTAGAAGTACACTTTGTTTACCTTTAAGATATATATTTAGCAATTATTTCACGAATACAATCAAAGTGTTTATGTTCCAATACTTTTATGAATAAACGTTTTGTCGATTTGTGCGTTAAAAATATTTTTATTGTTTAATGTTTATTTTATCTACATACTGTTGGTCACTTATTTATGTATAAGGTCTTGAAGCATTGATATATTGGGTTTTAACATATTATCGTAAGATAAATTACATAACAAAATTATTTAAAAAATCACAAACTGCTAACAGTTCCTTCCTATTCCAATTGTCTGAAAAGTAAGATGATCCATGCGTCGGATGGGCATTTAATAAGTCGGTCCACCCACCAACTCGCATTGAACCAGCGTGGTGGGTGCGGTCCAAAAACCCTCTAATGGATAGGGGTGTATTAGGGATGGCCTATGTCTAGCAGAGGACTATCACAGGCAATTATGATGATGATGATGATGAACAAATATCATTTTAAGCATATAACTGTTCATAAATTTGTTTTCTAATAATATTGCTTGCAGCAAAATTGCAGTATAAAAAACCATCACATGAAGAATTTTGTTTTTTTTTAAAGACTTTTACAGACTTTGTTTCATTTTAGGGTAAACATTTAAAACGTTATGTATTGTAAGTATTTGTAACCTGTAATACATAGCTAGAGGACAAACAGATACTTACAAAGATGCTTAGCACAAATGTGTAGAATAAGTTAGCACCACAACTTATCTAGATCAAAATAAGCAAGTCTATACTTAAAATAAGAGAAGTAAGAACAAGGATTATCTTTTTTTATTGCTTATGCAGACAGACGTGCAATCGGGGCCACCTGATGGAAAGTGGTCACCGACGCCCATAGACATTGGCAATACCAGTATCACCAACGCACTGCCTATCGTAAGACATAGGATGTTAAGTCTCGTTTACCCTGTAAATACGCTGGCTACGGTGCCCTTCAAACCGGAACACTGTAGTGTTTTCACACTACTGATCTGTGGTAGAAATGGCAACCTGGTGGTATTTCATCCAGACGATCCCCTGTAAAAAGGGGACCTACCACCGGTATCCTGTAGTTAAAATTTTATCAATAGATGATATAGAATTGAGTCTTTTGTTTAAAGAAAATCAAAAGAAAACATTTTTTTTAATTTTTATAACAAGATGACGTATTAATTGAATTTTCTTCCTGTTAAAATAAGAGTCTAATAAGCTGCTGTCTTATACCCAAACGTCATGTCATAATATAAGCATTAAGAAGTAATTTATTATATTGTCCTAAGCTAATGTAGTTTGAAGTAAAACAACTCTCTGCCACAGTGTGACTCACGAAGCTTTTTAATTTTTTACCAATATATAATAATTACGAAACGCTATTTTCCTTGATAATGAAGCTTTCACAAAAAAAATAAATTGAGTTTCTGTTTACAATTATTAAGGGAAGTTAATCTAAAATAAATTAGATCTGTCAAAATTAATTTAGCTTGCGCAAGCAAACAAATAGTACCTAAGGGAACGCAATTGCATGATGATTGGAAACCAATTTGTAGTGGCCCTTTGAATGTTAATTGTTTACAGTAATATATTGTAGTAAAATATTCATACTAAAATTGTAAATTATAGGCAGTTGAGTCATCCTATTTCACTCAAAGATAAGTTATAAAGTTTACTTATGCTTTTTTAATTAATCATAATTATTGCGCTTTTAAAGTTTCAAACCTTTGGTGTATTATATTCAGATATTAGAACTAAATTTTATACTAATAGTTAAGCATGGTTTAAAAAAATATTTTGTTTGCGGTTATACGAAGCGGTTTAAAGAAGTATGTCGCTCTATAAAAACTGTTCATAAATATTGTTCTTTTGTGGAGCGAATGTCAATTCAAACGAAAATAATACAAACATTTTCCAATTAATAGTAGAAAAAAGAATAGTGCATTCGTAGTTTTATTGCCGTTTTTGCATCGATAGCCAGGAAACAGCTCTTTTGTGCAGTAATATTGTATAGCGTATTTTCTTTAGTTCTAAATAATATGAATAAATGTTATCATAAAAATTGTGGAACTTTTATTAATAAGGTATAACCAATTTCATTCTGATTGTATATCCAATCCGCTTGCAACGTGCCATTGGATTTTTTTTAATATATATGCACCATAATCCTATCTCTGAGGGGCCCAAACGTAGCCCGCTGAATGTAGGACTGGTCCGAGGTAGATTTGCCGTAGCTCAACGCATTATGTTCAGCGTTTCTTTGTTGAATAGAATTCGTAAAATAAATTATCCGTCCAAGAAAGAAAGTGACCGACATAGTGCAAAGGACAAGGACGTTAAGCGTGTGCCAATCATGTGGTCAGAAGAACCGATGGCAGATGGCTCTATAAGATTTTAGAGTGGAGGCCGACTTCGGGAAGACAGCTGCTAAAAAACTTGAAGAGAGCATTTTTATTAAACGATTAAGATATATGTGGGTGTGTCTTAAATAAAAATATGAAATTAAATATCTAGTAGTAGTGACTGTAACTCGCTAATTCCAGAGCGTAGAGAAACTGTCCAATGAGCGTGTTGGTTAAGTTACGAAAATTCAGTTTACTGTATGCTAAATTTTAAACGCATATAAAGAACAACATAATCCAATATTTTATAAAAATAACTTAGTAATTTAGTAAAAACAAAAGAGATAAGATATTTAAAAAATATGTAATTACCTTAAACTAGCACTTTCACAATCAGAGAGATGGCTACGATAATAGGCAAATATAAACAAAGAAATCCGAAAAGAAAGAAATGTAAGAGAAAAAAGGTTCATAATCTTTTTTACTTTATCTGCTATACAATCAGTGAACACAACACGTTAATAAGCTTTATTTGAAATCTGTGGAAAAGAAGTTTTTGTGGGAAAGTATCTGGCTTCCTTTGATAAACAATTCCAAACTCTCACATAAACTTTCACAACCACAAGTCTGTTTTACTATTTGGTTTATTGCTAGTAAACTTTCGTATGACGTAATATGCATTGATAAGCCACTACATTATTTTTCTAAAGGATTTTTATTTATTTGATTACAGAAGTATGTATATTTGAGTACAGAATTGTTAGCAAATATTTATAGAATTATCGTCAAGGATACCGTATTCTCAGAGCTGCATTCATACTGGCTTATACATTACCTTCGAGTGTAGACCTGTATATTCGCTTAAAATAAAAACTTTTAAGATTGTGTGTTTAAAACCATAACTACAATCCTGTACCCAAATATACATACTTCTGTAACCAAATAAATAAAAAATCCTTTAGAAAAATAATGTAGTGGCTTATCAATGCATATTACGTCATACGAAAGTTTACTAGCAATAAACCAAATAGTAAAACAGACTTGTGGTTGTGAAAGTTTATGTGAGAGTTGCATTTGGGCAAGATCACCAAATTGTTCGAAAAAGAATATAGAATATAATAAAAGAAAAAATTATTAATAAAAGTAGCAGATAAACAAAATCTATGACTATATAAATAAATACAGTTATGTATTAATGTACTGTCCATATAAATGTTATATATTTTGCATAAGGACAGGCATGCATATCTTAGATTATTTTCGGAGCCTACGTGTAGCTGAATGTTTTGAAATTGCATTCGTTTCTTTAAGAATTATTGCTTGTTTATAGCTCCGTGGAACATTTATAGGATTTAAAAAAAGTAATTTCCTGTGCTTTACGGAGCACCTTCCCTAAAGTGTAAGAAATCAATTTTAGTTATGAGTAATTAGCTTAAACTTTGCTATATGGTATTATTAATGTATTTACAGTATTATAATTGAATAAAAATGCTTTAAAATACATACAGAATCCAGTAAAATATTTAATTTAGTTTTCGTAATAAGATATACTGATGTTAATCTTTTTACAGAGAAATCTCACATTTAGCAAGAGTTTCTTTAGATGTATGTAAGAACGGACTGAAAATCGCTAGCGCTTCACAAGTAATGTTGCGGTTGCGGCAAATCTATCACATAAATTAAAAAATTATGAAACTTATAAAATACATGCAGATTATAAAAACACCGAACAAAAATTATTTCTATACCTCGTCGAACGGATTCCGTCAAATTTTTGGGAAAAATTCTAAATGCTTTTTAAGAATAATTGCTATAATATACCTTGTTACAGTTAATCCACACACAACAGTAAATAAACTATCAAGCAACGTTTAAATAGGTTTATAGCATTTTTGGTATTGTACTTAACCCAACTTAGAAGAAAGTAAGTTTACGTTTTAAAGTTAAAAGGAAACGAGCTGAAAGCATTGTGAATTAAATGTGCGGAGCACCAAGAGAGATTTATTAAATAAATGCATAAATTTTATTTTACTTTTATATTTAATTTTCTGTATATAAAAATCAATTGTATGTTTAATCTAATATTAATATAATACATATAAGTATGTAAATAATTTAAAAAGAGATGTATTCTATCTGCTTGTTGGTTATTGATGCATGTCTTTTATGAAAATCGCTAACGTCAATGTGGCCACATGTGGCAAATGAACTGGAAATAATTTCGCTAAAACGACACGAAATATCACGTTTGAAAGCTTATCAAAGGCTTCACCGATTCGAAAATGAACAAGCAGACCAGTTTGTATATTTTGTCAATTTTTAAATATAATGACGGTTGCAAACGAAAAAAGAAATGACTTGCAAAATAACTTGGAATTGATATATCCTTCGATAAGGTACGTATTTTAATAAATAATATTTCTACAAAATTTCATTTTCTTTATCACTAATTATTACAAAATATGTGACAACTGTGTCTCAAACTTACTCTCACTATAAATAAGTCATTTATCTACTCCATAATAAGTTGTTTTATTTAAGAATCATGTTATGATAATTTTTAATTACAATATTAACTTTGGGTGTATATTTTGTACGTTTTGCAAAGTGCCCTTTTCTCGTTCAAATTTACTTTTTATATTATTTCTTTGGCACTCTAGATCTATATATTCTTATTACACACCCTTATAGATTAAATTGTATCCATATATTATAATGTTTCCTTGTCTGGCGTTGCGCTTAAATAAAATTAAAAAAATTAAATTATTAAATTAAATTTTAAAAAGTAAAATTTACGTTGTAGTTGTTAAAATTTATAATTTAAAATCATTCTTCAATTCTGAAATACAGAATTTCATAAGTTTGGCAAAATTACTTTGTAAGTTAATTCTCGACCTGAGATAAATTCAAGTTACTCTAGGTTGAGCCGAGTTAGGATATGTTTTGTGATTTACCTTCTTCCACATACATCCTTTCGTGCATTTCTTTCTTTTATTTCGTGCCTTATCTTCATCAGTAGACTCTAGCCCTACTTTACAAAGCTATCTACCCCTAACCAACCTGTCGGTGCTGTCTACTCATTTATGAGTAGATAGCACCTTACAAAACGAATGAAATGTACACCCAAAATGGACATTGTATTAAAATGATCACAACAGGATTCTAAGCTAGGAATAAGTCGAACAAATAATTAAGAAAATAAAGGTGTCTTCCTTATTCGAGTATGTTTGAGACACAGTTGTCACATGTTTTGAAATAATTAGTGATGTGAAATTTACATAGGTAACATAAATCAACTTCCAATGCTGTAGAAATATTATTTTATAAAATTAAAATTTCGTGAGTCATTGAACTGAAAATAAACATAACAAAACGGATGAACTCACTTAAAATCGCAGCAATGCGAGGCGGAAAGCGACCGTGAAGTAATTCGACTCGTCCTGACAAACGACTTCCAGTAGGTCCGAAACTAGTCGACATCAATATCGATTTCACGTGAGGTCAGCCACTTTGTTAAATATATTTTCAGATAATATTTTTTTGTCTGCTTATTTATTTTCGAATCGACGAAGCCTTTGATGAGCTTTCAAACGTGACATTTCGCGTCGTTTTAGCGAAAATATTTCCAGTTCATTCGCCACACGCCACAACGTGGTCAACGTTGACGTTAGCGATTTTCATAAAACACATGAACCAATAACCGTCAAATAAATATAATAGGTACATTTCTTTTAATTAGGTACATACATATATGTATCAAAATATTATCAAAAAGCAAATTTTCATTAATTTTCTAGTCTTCATACATTTATAAAAATCAAGTATTTTGAAGTAAAATAACCAGTAACAGTTATTTTAAGTGTCAAAGTAAATTAAATTTAAAAATTTGTTTTTTTATTCCGGATTGCAAATATTTTTCATGCTGGTTTCAGTACATTTTACCATTCAAGTTAAAACAAACCTTCCTTTAATTTAGGGCTAAGTTGAATACGAAGAATCCTATAAACCTTTATTTTAAAATTGCTTGATAGTTAATTTACGAACCCTCGTCTCAACCCGATATTAAAGTAACTACTTTACTATAACTGTATGACTGGAATATTGTATTTTATAACACAAGTTTGCGTTGGTTTAATTTTCCTCAAAAAATTAAACTGAATCCATTCCTCTCGTTGAAGTCTAAAAATAATTTTTGTTTGGTATTTTTATGATCAGCGTGCATTTTATTAATTTCATATTTTCGCAATCAACTTTTATTTAATTTGCAAATAATTATTTATTTGACAATATTATAGGGTTTTTATTAAATCAAGAACTAAAAAATTATTGGTGCAAATAATTAACTATCAATGTTTTTAGATTCAGTCTCTATAATATCTTAAGAGTTGTTCGGTATATGGTTCGACTTCAACAAGTCAAAGTCAATGAAGTTGCTTCAACTTTCATTGTAGTAACAGATTTTTAAAAGCTATTAAGAGCGATAAAATAATTAAACTGATACTAAATTACTAAAGTATTTTTATTTAAGATGTTCAGTAGATATTGAATAATGATAAGGTTAATACGTTATTATATCATATGCCTAAATTAATTATAATTTGTATAGTAATTAATAATTAATTGTTAAATAATTAACTGCCTCCGTAGCCTAGTAGTATAGGCGTGTGCTTTGGAAACCGGAGGTCTTGGGTTCGAATCCTGCGGGGGGCTCAACAAAGTTTCATTGTTGTTACCTAGTTTGTTAGGGCATTTTATGCCGATCACCCATTTGTCTGAAAAGTAAGATGATCCATGCGTCGGATGGGTATGTAAAAAGTCGGTCCACCTACCAACCCGCATTTGACCTGCGTGGTGGGATACGGTCTAAAACCCTCTAATGGACAGGGGTATATTAAGGGAGGCCTATGTCCAGCAGTGGACTATCACAGGCTTATTATGATGAAAGCTTTAATATTGTTTCTAACACTTTTTCACTTATACTTGTTTTTAAGTAAACTATGATCAGGTACATTAATGTCTGATCTCTCAACCATTTGGCTGTCTGCATAAGTTCCGCTCGAGCTACGCAAATGCAAAGCTAAAATATACAGTTCGAAACATCTATATGTATTTTATCGTAGTTAAATTTAAGATTTCAGAGGCTGATGATGGTGATGATTGTAATTATACTCTACTTAACTTCAAAGCACTAAAAAGTGCTGTTCATGGTCTCTGGAAATGCATATGCATCCTTATAAATTAAACATTCAAACCAATATTTTCATAAGGAATGTGTTCAACGAAACAAAGAAATCGCCTATCATTCTATGTAAGCGCTGAATAAAGTTTAAATAAGCGTTGATTTTTAAGATTATTATTTTCCGTGTCTCAAACACAACTTAAAGATTATCTTTTATAAATATTAACGAAGTGTATTCATACTTACTTTAGTCAAAATTGTTCTAAGAAAAATATTACAAAATATCAAGGGTGAATTTAAATAATTTTCAATCCCAAGTAATTGTAAAAGAATATAGAACAAGTAGAAAAAAATCGTTTGATCCCTTATTAAATAAGTTTAAAGTTTCTAAGAAGAAGGCTTCTCATCAAACATTTACAATTCGGCACGTGGATCAACGAAACATACAAATAATTTGATAATTAACGCTGTAACTTTTTCAATAAAAATTTAATTCCTTATTAAAATTGCTAACATACTTTTTTATTACTATGGAAAAATAATAGACACTACAAATTGTATGTCAATTTTATACTTTGTCCTTAATTATATTACAAATGTAATCAATTAAAAACCTTAAAGTATTTACGGTTTTATTTTATATATGACAAGCTTCGCTTAGTGGTTTTACCCGCGTGGTGATTGTATTTTGTAATAATTACCATTACACCTTTTTTATTTATAAGCTTAAAGATTGTGCGGAATAGCCCGACGATGGCTGATCTTTTTCTACATACATGACCTGATGTTTAAGACATTTTTTAATGTATTTTAAATAATTCTTACTAGACCTTCCTATAATTAATATTTAATATATGTAAATAATATTTAATTGTAAATTTTTACAGATATTAGAAATAGTTACAGACTTCCATCCACGCTTAACAACTTTCGCATTTTCATTGGGAAGATTTATCAAACCTTTGATACATTGAAGAACAAAATATTGTTTGTTTAGTCACTGATGACATTCTACACATCATAACATGAAACTAAAACTGTGATTGTATAAGCATACATTAGAATGATGGTGTCTCCTAATAACCTGACTTTTATAGTGAATTTTAAATTATTATACTGAAAATAAAACAATGCAAGAATTAGCGGGGAAAAAAAGATATTTAAAACCATTTACAAAGCTGCTAATAACTCTCTATAGACTTTTCGATGAGCATTAATTTTAAATATATCCTTGGATTCTTAAAGCAACAGGCATAAATTTTAAAAAAGCTTCCGAAGCTTAAGCGTAGCAGAGGTTCATGATTTACGTTATCATTATTTTACCGTTTATTACTTTTTATAGTCTTGAGTTACGAATTAACTGAATGGCTGAATATTTGGACAAGGTAGAGATTATAATTGATAGAAGTTTTGTTTTATTTGTCAAATAATAAGTATTTCAAAAGAGGCGAGAATAATATAACTTAAGATATCTATTTACTACTAATGGACGTAATATGTATATTGAAAAACATACGTTCCATATCGAGTATTATTGAGAGAATGGTCGAAAAATACAAATCAAAACTGTATCCTTACAAAGCAATGTTAAATGATTAAGGATTAAGAGAGCTCTGTTTAAAGAAGGTAGAACCATTGCGATAAGGTGCAATAATTTTTATTAACAAATTGTAATTAATAGGTCATAGACGTATTGTTATCATTTTTTATATTTTGCATTGGTCTCTTTTTATTTATATAATGATTTGTATTGGAAAGGATTTGTATTGTATTATTTTTTAAATAATACAAATAAGTAAATAGTATAACAACCAAATGTATAGTCTACAGTAATCTTCTAAATCTAAGTCTTTTGTCGAAATCTTTGGTCGCTTTCTAATACAATCTTCATATTTTGTGGTGGTCATGAAGTATCTCTGTGGTTAGAAAATGTTATGGATTAATGAGTTAATATAATAGGGTCACTTGATAGGTAAAACCTCCTGCCCTAAAAGCCCGCTACCCTGAGATACACAAAATATAATATTACCTTTATATTAAAGTTTTGCCCTTTTATTGAAGCTCCTCATTGCTCGGAGTCTTATACCCAACGGTAAAAAAAGTTAACTATACGGTTAACATTTTTTTCTTCGTCAGCCTGTGGTGAGAAGCCAACTGAAAATATCTTATATAATATAATATCGCCAGACTGCATCAAGGTATATTTTTAATTTTATGATATAAAAGACTCTCTGAAAATATAGCTCTCAGTCTCTCTTATAGACAAAGAGAAATTTTTAAATTATAATCTTTTTATCAAATAAATATTTTCAGGCTATTTATTCACTCGGCTTATCGAAAAGCAATATTCATTCCTACTACATTAACTACAAAGCTTTTTTGAATGTTGTTATTACAGCTCTACTTTTCGGTTTTTTCTGATTATAAATACAGCATTATTAAAGGTAACGGTATAAAATATTTACTCCGAAAAATTAAGTCGCAGCAAAGATATTGAGTGCTTCTTTTTGAACTCCCATGGATACACCCAAAGAGTTCATAATACATACATAAAAATATTTATATCTATCTCTTATATGTTTGTTTAATTTTGTTTAAAGCTTTTCTGTTTATTTAATGAATGAAAAGTGAAAAATACTTAGTTGATGTTCTTCAATTAAAATGCGAATTGCTGTAAACTTTTATAAACTATCTTTCATCATAAAAACTAAGTACAAATTGTCATTAAAGTGGGAAAGAAAATTCGTTGTTTCATACGTGAAACTACAGAAACAGTTTTAAAAATTTGATTTAGCAATGTAAATTTAAAAGAAAAGTGAACACAGCATTAAGACTTTTTTATAACAAAAATAACTTTACGGATAATGAAGTTTCTTATATTTATTAGACATAATCTAGAAATCACCTAATTTTCTGTTAACTAATTAAAGTAATTATATTATGACTGCATCGTCACTACGTAACCTCTTTTTTTTTTCTGTGTGATTAGCAAAATAATATTTGCTATTGTCTAGATTAAAACACAAAATTCTGCTTTTGTTTTCCTTACTAGGGTTTTCAAAAAAGTAACCTGGAATATTTCAGTGTTATTTTAATAATAAGGTCGCCCGTTGTTCCTTTTTGTTTTAAACAAGTTGAATTTTTGTTTTGTCCTTTTCATAATAGAGTAAAAAGAAATATTTTTTCGAGGCATAACATGACGTTAAATAGGATGACCATAATTGGAACAAAATAGAAACTAATATTTCTGGACTAAATTCATATAGTCTTCCGGAGTATTAAAGCATTTTTTCGGAGATAGCAATTAAGTTATAAAGTTGATAATGATGATGATATTGTAGTAGTATTTTTATTCGTAATACCATTCTATATCTTATCTTAGAATACCAATAATAAAACAGTATGTACTTTTTTAAAGCGAACGTTGTCGGCGGAATCGGTCGGTCGTAGTTTATATTGTAATTTTTTTTTTTTTTTTTTTTTTATGATACGCTATACTGAGAAAGTTAATCGACAAGAAGGTAAGGATAATATATCGCGTCATTGTATACATTATGTTTAATTTATTGTAGTAAAAATATTTAGTATTATTATTTAGTAATATTTTTACTCCAGAAATTAAATTAGGTTTCTGATCTGATCCTAAAAATTTTATATTTTGAATTCTATAATCATATTATGATAATATCATTTCTATTACATTTAAGTCGTTTAAAAATGATCACTTGCACTTGTATTTTTTTTGGCTGATTCCATTTCACTTTTAATGTTTAAAATACAGTTTCGTTTGTCAAACAGAACTTAAAGGTTATTGTGATAAAATTTATGTAATAATTACAATATGAAAGAATATATATTGCGCTTCCAACATCATACGGGACTTAAAATATAAATACAATCAATTTCAATATCATAATAAATCAAAAGATGGTAACGCGTAAATTTTGTATCAATAAAAGGTTGAAAAATGTAGAACAGAACGCACAAAGTTTCAGTGCCAACGCACCCAACAAAAACAGTATTTAATGTCAGATGGTTGGAGCAATCCATACTTTACTAGAAAGATACAAATAAAAAGTGTTAATTAATATTATGTGTTAGTCATTTATTTTAATTAAAGTCATTTATTTTGTAGCGCTCCAGCGAAGTAATGATTAATACTTCACTACGTTACTCTCGTAGACTGAAATGTATATATATATGGACAATTAGCAGCTGTAGAACAGAAACATTAATGTTTCAGCAAACGGTCGCTCTTATACACAATTAAACCTTTATTAATGAAAATTTAATATACAGCCTCATTTAAGTTGTAAATTAAATAATAATAAACAACGTAAGATTAAAATAAATTAAAATATTCTTGCTTTAATCTTTTTTGTTTCATTGGTGGCATCAGTTAATTTCTACATTGAATATAAAAGTATATTTCTGTTTTTTATTTATATAGTTTATTTTTATAGTCTTTTACTTCATGCCACTACATAAATAGGAGGAAATAAATAAAAATATCAACATGAAAAAACTAATACCCTTAATCAATGCATTAATTTTTTACCAAAAATTAAAACTAAAATTATTTAAGTTATTGACAAAAAATGTTTCCGATTTTTATATATGAGCAACAAGGATATCGTTCCTCCGTTTCTGGTTAACGGATTTCGTTCTTTATCGTATAGTAGACGGCTAAATTGTACATCTGTTATTAACAAACATTAAAATACATTACAATACTATATACCATTGCATGTATATATTAATATTTAAAAAATAACCTCAGTAACCGTATTCATATTAACATCATTGAAAATTACTATGCGGAATTTTCAAAGCTATTTTTGAGTACTAGCGTGCGACTCCTGTTTATAAAAATAACTTATCGTAATATCGTTAACTTCATATTTTGCTAACGTTATAATAAGCTCTTTAGTCATCCTGCTTCTCTTATCTGCTGATGACGTAAAAATCTGAATATAGACCATCCTCACTCTATTAACCCTTGAGTTGTATGAACTGGAAATGATGTGCGCACATCCTAAGCGGGTGTCGTTTAAATACGCTTGGCGGCACATCAAAAGGCCAACCAGCTTACAACAGTATACTTGTGTTACAATTTCAATGTATTTTAAACGATTGCCTTGTTTGTGAATGTAAACTGTGTACCTGAGTTGGTCTCGGTTTCCACCATAGGAAAAAATATAATTCATGATGAAAGATCAATTAATGTAATATATACAGTGTTAATCCTTACAATAGAAATAGCATTTTTATATTTTATTATGTGTGCATAAAACGTGTAATAGACGACATTTTGATGAAATAAATTTTTAAAAATGTATCTGGGGCTCAATATGCGGTGACAGAAACCGCAAGGCGGTTTCACGCAAAGAGCACTTCATGATCCGATTATTTTGCGCAAAATAGTTTTATACTATTGGTATTAAATTTTTTGCTAAAGCTTTTTTAGTGTAACTTTACAACTTAGAATATGAATGTTATTAAATCAATTGACGAGTTAAAACGTTTGCTAAATATTAAAAAGTCGGTTAATGGAGGAGAAAATTAGATAAAACCATTCCAAATCCCCTCGCCTGGCTTGCGATCAGCAGTGGAATTTAACATTGAGGCCACCGATGGTTGGGAATTTTATCTCTACGTGGGCTGGGATCATTTAACTCTCATGGCCCTTGAGTAATATATTCGGGAAGTCTGGTGTCTATGTTTTGAGGGCGAGGAGAAGTGCGTATTAGTTTCAAAGCGCCCTTCGTCTGAGGGGATACAGTGGGTTACAGGGCCGTAATGGGGCTGCTTTGACTGCCAGCACCCGTGGAGCCGACCTGAAGACTGCTAAAACGTAACAGATAACTTAACAAAAAAAAAGAATTTTTATCGAAAATGTTATTATGAATATTCATAAAAGTTACAGAAACGAAAAAATTAATTTATCATAAAAAATAATTTCACATTATTATAACGAAAATTTTACTCTTCGAGTAGTACATGACTGGCAAAAAAATTTAAAGGATTCATCATTTCCGGACAAGTTTTTTATAAATTTGGTTCCATTTATGAAGCTACGTAGGTAGTTACTTTGGTAACAATACATTTTATTTACAGTAATGTCACATTTTAAATTACGTGATAATCTTCTGTGGGTTAAAAATAATACCATAAGATTTAATGAATAAACTTAACTAAATCGTAGTATTAAAACATACACTTTTTGAATTCTATTTTTGTTAAAACCATATAAAAAAGCAGTCTGATTTTTATAAGGTAAGTACATTCTCGGTTTAGTGTAACTGATAAAATGCGGAATATATGTATCACTGACAAATTACAAGTCAATATCATATCTAATAAAAACTGCCTAAGGCATTAAACTGCCTCCGCAGCCTAGTATAGGCGTGTGCTTTAGAAACCGGAGGTCGTGGGTTCGAATCCTGCGGGTACTCAACAAATTTTCATTATTGTTTCCTATTTGCTTAGGGCAATTTGGGGCGATCACCCTGTCTAAAAAGTAAGATGATGCATGTGTCGGATGGGCATGTAAAAAGTCGGTCCACTCACCAACCCGCATTGGACCAGTGTGATACGGTCAAAACCTCTCCAATGGATAGAGGTGTATTAGGGGAGACCTAAATCTAGCAGTGGACTATCACAGGCTGATGATGACGATGATGATGATAATGATGAAGGCATTAAATCCGACTTTTATACCATTTGTGCCAAAAATGTGTACATAAAAAATATCCTCAAATCTATTGTTTTTTTTCAATTTTTTACCGCGAATGTATAAGATACTTTGTAGCGTTCGTTGCCCTTGGTATATTTTTTAGTACAGTCAGAGCATGAGAAACGAATTAAATCCTGAGCTTTTGCACCTTTGTACTGATTGACATAATTCCAAAAGAATGTCAAAATATTTAAAATATTGTATATTATCAAAATTAATTCCCCAAAATTATTACGAAATATGATATTACAACTATATCTATACTCGTCTGCTCCAATGTCCTATTCACCGTTCTGACTTTTTACACTCGTCTTTCTACGTACAATCGATTAAGATGTGGAATGAGTTACCTCTGGAAATCAGGATGGCCAAAAATCGCACTGTTTAAGGGCAAAATTCGTGAACACCTTTTAAGACAAATACAACAGTAAGAAGCAGAATACAACATCTGTTATTTATGATTATAGAGTATGTTTATGTAAGTATATATAGTGATTGTATGTATATGTACGTACTTATTTTTTTATCATTATATGTATATGTATTAATATGTATTATTGATATCTTAGTATGTGTATATTTAGTATATTAATGTTATATTACATTAACAATAAGTCTTAAACCTAAATATTTTTCTTGTTTTTTATTGATTACACCTACTCAACATTCTCTCAACCATCCATTGGTTGACTGGTAGAGAATGCCTTTGGCATTAAGTCCGCCATTGTACTATAATTCTGTACATAAAGTGTAATATAAATAAATAAACAAACTATAGTCTTTTTAATGGCTTAACATAATCAGAAACACATGAAAAGGTAATCAATCAACCTGAGTAGAGGCTTTGATCAAGGGTATCTTAAAACAATGCACTAACATCAAAGTCATAATTTTAAATCAAATTTTTTGATTATACACAAAGCACAATTAACAGACAATAGACACTTTGGGGAAATTTAAAATGTAAAATAAACGCGATAAAATCCATAAAGTCTAAAAATTAGGGTAAACACTAGAAATAATTGTTATTCACTAATTCAAAGATATTTATTTAACATATAATTAATATGTTATTGATTGCGAAAAACGCTATAACTTATTATTGGTTTCAAGAGCTTTATATTTGGTAACGGATGGGAAAAAAATAACATGACATTCACATTAGGGTGACTGACGCCCAAGGCATTTTTCCGTAACCGGCTGCGACGATGTCAAGGTTTTATTGACATAATGTCACGGCTCTTTTAGACAATTTTTTTAGTTTGAATTCTGTTAAACATGTTCGTAATAATATTTGGGTGGCAACATTCTTTACTTTACTTTTCGTTTTATAAATATTTTTTTGTTAGTATCAAATTCACAAACTATTCTAAGAATTGTGAAAATTTTAATAGCTTTTTTGACATTTTTGAATTATTTAATATAAAGAACATAATTACCAGTAATATATTTCGAAGCACTAAAACATACAAACGTATTATAATATATATATTTTTGTTTCTTCATAATTTTCTTCTTTTTAATTTAAATGGAAAAGGCAATTAAAATGAAAAGAGCATAACAGTACGAAAAAAGCGGATACTGTTAATTAACTATTTAATTTTTTTAATTTGAATGATTTAGTACTATTTTAAGAAGACTTTTATCAATTGAGAGACGTTTAGAAATTCTTTAAGAAGACTTTATAAGATAATTTTTAACTTTTGTATTTAAGTATTAAACGACATAGCTTTATTACGAATCTTCTGCTTTTCTGACTATTTTCCGTACGTTATGTATCTCAGTAATTTAAATATAACCTAATAAATGTTATATATTATCTTGATTTATAATTGATTTATATTCAATACACCCGTCAACCCGCATCGGACCAGCGTGGTGGGATACAGTCTAAAAACAAATAGTCTAAAAACAAAAAATGGAGAAAGAGTGCATTAGGGGAGACCTGTGTCCAGCAGTGGACTTACACAGGCTCATAATGATAATGATCCAACGTACATTGGTTTTAATACATTCGCCTATGTCCAACAGTGTACAGCATATGTATCATAGGCTGATGATGATGATGATGATGATTTAATACATACAGTAGTAGTTTTTTAAGAACATTGGCCTGTGTGAATGAGATTAACTGTACGACCTGTAAATCCGTTTCCCCGAAAATAAAAATTAAATATTATTAAATAAATTACTTCAGATTTTATCGCGTTTATTTTACATTTTAAATTCTGATCGTTTCGAACATTTCCAGCGGCGTGGTCAGGGTATACTGAGATGTCATGATCGGAAACCGCTTCAGCACTGCAAGAAGACGCATACTAGAAGAATTTGTCAGAAAAGTCATTATATCATTTAATATTTGTTCATAGCTCCGATATTTCATCACGCAATGAAAAAGAAAAAGAGGACAATATAGAAGGAAGCGCACAATTAATAATATTAAGCGCTTTCGACGTTCTTTAATCACCAATTGTTAATAAATAAAATTATTTTATTATTTATTAAATTAAATTATTTTATTATACTAAATTAAGTTCTATCTTTAAACAGATTAAATAACTATAGTTTACTCCTGTCACAATGTGAAAATTATTACGAACGAAACTTCTGAACACATATTTGGAACAAGTTTCATCCAGGAATTCCTATGTTAATAATAAAATATAAATAAAAAGGGGCTATCTGCATCAAATCATTTAATAAGTAATGCGATATCACCCTACGTCATCATCAGCCTGTGATAGTCCACTGCTGACATAGGCCTCCCTAATACACCCCTATCCATTAGAGGGTTTTGACCGATCCCACCACGCTGGTCCAATGCGGTTGGTGGTGGACGACTTTTACATGCCCATCCGACGCATGGATCATCTTACTTTTCAGACAATTGGTAATCGGCCCAAATTGCCCTAACAACTAGGAAACAACAATGAAAATTTGTTGAGTCCCTGCAGGATTCGAACCCACGACCTCCGGTTTCAAGCCACACGCCATACCACTAGGCTACGGAGGCACCCTACGTAATTGCTAACAAACAACGTCAGTCAATTTCGTGGTATCGGATTTAACTGATGTTCATTGCTAATTGGAAAACCAATAATTGATGATTGACGTTCCTGCGTTTCGCTTTCCATGACTAAAGTATTGTATATAAAAAAATGTACATCAGTATGGTTACTCAATGGGTATCTTTGATAGCACGGACGGGAAAAACACTCGAGACAGTATTTTTTTTTGGTAAATATCGCAAAAAAAATCTCTATATTTATATATAGAGATATATAGGGTGTATTAGGGGAGCCCTATGTTCAGCAGGGGCCTATCATTAGCTGATGATGATGATGATGATGATGATGATGATGATGATGAATAAATAAAATGGTAACAAATGAATTTCGGACCACTATTACCATCACTACCATCAGATGACCGTTCTGCTTGCCACCTCACTGTTATCAATAAAAAGGTCATGTTAACTGGCTTATTGCTATTAGCTTAATTTTGACATGCAGTATATAAAAGGTCGCACCTTATTCCCAAAGGAACAATTAGAACATACGCCTACAGCCAGTTTCTCTTTGTATAAATATGGTGTTAAATCGGCCGCGTTTGGTTTTATTCGCGTTAAGTAAAAAAAATATTTTGAACCTGCGTAATTGTATCTGATTTAATTTTTTTTTTAACATTTTATCTTTTTTTTATTAAAAGTATAATAAAATATTTTCGGAAACCCTTTCTTCAATTTTTTTATTTATAGACATTAACTATGGTGGATTTTCTTAAAATTACTAGCGACCCGTTCGTCTTCGCTCGGGTTCAAAACTGATGAATGTAATGACTTTGGGAATATTCATATAAATTTTATGCCGTAAAACATATTATTTTATGTACAATGTATTTAAGGTACTTAATTAACGATTGAAATTGCTAAAAATCACTTAAATACTGTAGTACATTATCTTTATTTATCTCGTTGGGTTCAGCCGACATTTTTAATGCAAACGCAAAAAAAATGTGTTATACGTTATCACTTAAGAAACCTCTAAATTTATCAGAGTTTTTCTGCAGTACCATGCATGCAACTAGACTGCGAAGAATATCGTCGACGTCAGTTCTTTTTATGAAACGTTATATTTTGAAATTTACTAATAAATACAATATATTCACATTCAAATTCAAATATCTTTATTCAACATAGGAGCAATACACTCACTTATTGATTGTGAAAATTCTATCACCGGTACGGAATAGAACGCCTCTGACTTGAAAAGAACCGGCGAAAGAAACTCAGTAGATATAAACAATAAACTAACAAATAAAAGCATAAAATTATGATATTATTGAAAAAAGCCTGGAGCGGGCATTCCATTATCAGAGTATGTTATCATTTAAAAACTCATTTACATAGGAATAATTTAACACACAAACGTTCCTTTACAACTTTTTTAATTTTATTAATGGATAAGTCTTAAACGTTTTTTGGGATTTTGTTGTAAAGCCGAATACATTGTCCCATAAAAGATTTAGATATTCTTCGCAGTCTAGTTGCTGGAAGAATTAATCTATGCTCGTTTCTAGTATTAATGTGATGTGCATTACAATGCCTTAAAAATAATTTTTGTTTTTGCCAATTAGTAACTCTTGTGACTCTGATCTGTTGACAAATAGTAACATTTGTAGGTGACCTGCCCACTTAACTTTAATTTAATTATTTGTTTAAGAATGTCTGTTGCTTTGGTTCTGTCTCTTATACCAGTATTTTTAATTTTCTCTTTTAGTTATTTTAAATTCAGTTAGTTTCTTTCTATTGCCCGCTGACAGGTTTTTATTTTGTTAAGTTGTGACTTTTTCAATGTCCATGTTTGACACGCATAAATAAGACAGGGTGCAAGGAAAATTTGGAATGCTCTTGTTTTTAATTTAGTAGACATGGATCCTTTAAATACTTCTTTCAGAGTGCAATATTTGTTTCACGTGGACTTTATTCTACGCTAAACTTCTCTATTCGTAATACATTTGAAAGATATAAGTTGGCCAAGATAAACATATTCTTCTGCGTATTGGATTGGTGTTGGTCTCAATAATATTGATTACTCTTGTCTCTATTTGTCATAACTTTTGTTTTGTCTAGATTAATGCATAGCCCAATATGTTCACTATTAAATCGATGAGATTCTAGCATGTGTTCTAGTTGTCCTGCGTTTTCAGAAAAAAAAGACTATATCATCGGTATATCTGAGATGTGATAGGTAAGTGTCATTTATATTTATACCAAAATTTTCCCAATGAATTTTCCTAAAAATAGATTCTAGGACGGCTATAAATAATTTGGGTGAAATCGGATCTCCTTGTTTTACGCCAAGTTCTACGTGAAATGTTGCTTCTTACGTTTCTAGGCGCAACCGTGTTACTGTGTACTATTTGAATAGATTTTCTTAAGAGTTGAGTTCTATATAATCATGTGCAATTCCTTGGTCATTTATTTAATTAATAAAGAGTTATGAGATATTGTGTCAAACGCATTTGAATAATCGAAATATAAATATAAAGTATTAATAAAATAAAGTAAATACAATTATATTATTACTATTAGTTTAGCATTACAAGTCCTTTACAACACATAACTCAACATGTACTAGTTTGTTTTACGTAATAATTATTATGGGGTATTTGGTAAAATTTAATAGTTGTGTTGTTGAATCATAATTAAATAAATAACCAATTATAATTACAATTAATGATTGTATTAAAAGATTAATAACATAATCATATTAATTTATGAGAAAAACGTAAAATAATTAAAATTAAATACGCAATAAAATTTTGGTATTTATTTAGTAAATTCCTAATTCAACTTGTACATTTAATGTGTTAAACAAATTGTTAAGAGTTATATACTTAAACGAGAATTGATAAAACATATATGTGTTTATGACGCATTACTATCCTCAAATTTCAGTTCTTTATTTAAATTTTCTACTAAAATAGAAGTAACGTGAAAAACTGCACACACATGTATATATAGCACTTTTCAAGGAAAAAAAAAGGTCTGATTGCCCACTCTTATTTCACACTATAGTATAATGTTTGCGGGACAGACCACATAAAGATAAAGAATCAATATAAGAAAAGACATACCATATCAACAAAAATAGAAAAGTTTTCATATTAAAATAAAATAACCTATTTAGTTAGCAACATTTGAAGCATAAAGAAATTAAACGAATAATAGTAAGGACGTTAAATATAATTTATAAAGACAAACAATAACTAACAAGCTTGGATTAATATAGAAAGAAAAAATTAATGAAAAATTTATTTCAATTACTGACTTTCATTACTTTTCAGCCAACCCAGAAATCTTCAATTCTTCCTCAGTGGTGAGAGTTCCTCAGATGGCAGGATCCGCATATTGATTTGATATTTGTCACATCGTTGTGTGTCCATGCACCTGGCAGCCTAATGTAAACACTTGCACCAAGGAAAACAATTTGTCTTGGCTTGATCAGAAAACTTTAGTGTAATTGAGGCGCCTTTAATTTAGACCAGTTTCCATGGAAATTGCATTCTACATTGTAACCCAATTAATACAGGTCGCAGTTCTCCTTGCTTCCGTCTCAAGAAATTTCGATACATTTTTAAATTACTTAGTAAAACTAGTTGCTGAGGTAAATATTCTTGCATATTATTTAGAGTTTCGTTACTACTGACATATAGCAAAAACATAAAAAGATTTAACAACGCATTACAGTTAAATAATTTTATGCCCTGCATTTTGTTAACCACAGTTGTTGAAGTGGAAGAATGTTTGCCATTCACCAAAATTTTAGTTGGTTTTTAATTTAAAAAGTTAGAATGTTGTGTTCGCTTAATAATGTGAAATACATTTGTTAAGCTTCGTTTTATTAAAATTAAATTACAAACATTACAAACCTTAGTTTGATGCATAAAATTCTTGACAATAATTTTTTTTCTCTACTTGTGAGACTTATAATTTGAATATTATTATTTGGTCACCGCCTGTTGCCGCGGTTGTTTCAGTTGGTTAGGTACCAGGGCTGACTTCACCCATGTTCTGGAAGATAATCCAAGTCGGATGGGCATGTAAAATATCGTCTCCCACCAAAACTGCATTTGACTAGGGTGGGAATCCAAAGCCCCTAATGGATAGGGAGTTTAGGGGTTTAATGGGAGCAGGGACATCAAGTTGACAACTGAAATGACAACTTTAATACTAATAATAACCTGAATATTTTAATAAATTATTTTTCTCAAAAGAAAATAGAAATCAATCAGGTCCAATTGGGTTTCCAATAATGACGGCAAAGCAGGGTAGGGCTTGACTTTGCCCAGTAAGTTTTAAAACATGGACAACTCGCTCGTGTTTGCTTTAAAGGAAAGAAAACCGGAACGATAATTTAAATGGATTATAGTAAGAGCTACTTGGACACGGTCCAAAACCCCTGAATAAATAGGGGTAAATTAGGGGAGGCTATGTCCAGCAGTGGACCTTACAGGCTGATGGTGAATGATGGTGATTAAAAAAACAGTATAATTAAGAATTGGGCAGCGTCTCCCAATGGATTCTATGACGAACCAGCCTGAAGGAATGCAGGTCGAGAGTCCGGATTCTGCTGACCAGCATAGGACGCGTGTGTTTATGCCTAAGAATAGTGGTAAGGAATGTTATATTAACAAAAGACAATATAACAATACGTATCTTTTTAAAAAGTTTAAATTGAATATGTGATGAATTTATTACACTTCTTACATTATAATTATTCGCCTTTTGATAAACCAATTTTACAATAAATTTTAATGAATAAGTAAAAGCATATTTTTTTTTTGCTTTTTTATTAAGATTCTATGAAAGAGAGCTCTCCATAATAACATGACAGTTAAATTAATTTAATTATAATTTCATAATGTATTGTTTTTCCAATACTGCATTTGTTTGACCTTGAAATCCAAAGCCTTAGGGAGGGGACAGGCAATCCAAATCATGTTACTTGCAGAACATCATTTCTAAGGTTGTTTTGGGAGAAAACCAAGCAGAATTTATAAAACAATATAGTCAACTATTGACATTTTAACCTTGTTATAGTGTATCTAATGGCTTAAAAAAATAATAGATATTAAAAAGTGTTGCAGATAAATACATTATATCACGCGTCATTTTTGAATTATAACCACTAAATATTATATAAATAAGCTAAAATTGTCTAGATTATAATGCATTTTTCTTATCATTATTAAAACAGAAAACAGAATTCTTATATTTCGTAATAATCTCAAAAAAGTACAAGTATGACGATAAAGAACTCCTTGTCACTATTAACATCTCAGAATTGGTTTTAAGAATTTAATTTATAAACGAAATATTTGCGTAATTTTTAAAGATGTTATTTTAATTTATTTTGTAATATACGTAAAATTAAAGAGATTAGAAAAAACTGTAAGCCTCACACTCAAATCTAATTGATGAAATTATCATATAAACCTTATTATTGCGACATTTTAATTTCAAAATAATAATAAGTACAAAATCATTTACTTTTAATGCAACTGTAAACAATTATTTTTTATTTACGAATATTATGTATAAAATCTACAAATTTAGGCGTTCTTAAATATAGTATTCCTGATGTTTGATTGTTTCCACCATCCATGATCACGGGCAAATAAGTTGGTATATGTTGTATCCCAAATGTTTTGTACTAACCGCCGAGTTTTATTTAAAATTGAATTCTCTTTTCTTTAATTTTGAACATTGGATTGACAGGAGCATCTGTTGAAGTTTAAAATATTATATATTTATTGAATCTAAATTAAGAAATAACAGTTTTTATATTATATTACCTCTAACCTAACCCTTAATTTACCTTTATAAGTTTTTTTGATTTGACTTGATGGTTATTACATTCACGAGACGAGTAATGGGTACATTGGTAATTTTTATAAAAAAACTATCATGCCATTTACACCCGTCTGCTGGTTTGTTATTTTTCTGCTACGTTAGTGTTTTCTTCGATGGTGTAACAAAGATAGTCAAAGACAGTATGGAAGTCGGTGTTGACCAAGATCGGGTGTTATAACTGTATTAAGATAAATTTGTAGTTAATAATTCCATATTATTCTAGTCTAAATTTAAAAAGTAAGACTGTTTATTTAGGCAGTGAAGAACAGTACGTGTCTTAAAAGTAAATCCAACCCAGACCGCCAGACGGTGTTGGCAGACTGGCGGAGCCATGGCGTCTCTATGTCGCGACCTTCAGTGCTCATTCATAAAATAGTCAAAAACAACAAACTGTACATGTCTTTAATCAATATATTTAACGCTAAAAATGGAAGTCTATTAAAACGCTAAACATGTTACTTATGTAAAGGTAACAAAACTAATTTCTGAATCATTCGTTACCAATCAGTGTATATTTTCTAGTTAATAATATTAAACCAAAATGTTTTGTTAAAGTTGTTTTAGACGCAACCTGCAATAGTTTAGGAGAGTTGATAATATTAGGCCAAAGGGACAATAATAAGTAAAATAAATACTCGTAATCAACAACATAGCAAAAAAATGTTATTATATTGTCATTTACTACTTTATCATAAATTTTAATTTAATTTATTAAAGGACCTCACGCGTTTCATCAAATAATGGTCAGGGTACGATAGACCAGAAGTTTCCACCCAGTTATTTCGTAAACATATAATAAACAAAGTCGGAAACCACTACCCAATGTCATGATTGATTTGGCGTCCAACTTAAAGACTTTAAAATTTTTATCTAGATTAATTTTGCGCAAAGGATCCCTGTGACACTTGAATCATAATAGTAGATTAACCCATTGACATGGCCCAGAAATGGGACCCATTTTGACCTTTCATGCTGCGATGCTTGTTCAGTCCAAAAATGTCTTGACAGCAAATTAAGTAAGGTATATTGTTTTATCTTTGTGTAAAATTTTACTAACTTCATATTTTAGATAGTTAAGATAAAACATTGCAAATTTTAAATGAAAACATCTAGTCAGTTGCTGGCCAAAATAGTGGGTATAGAACCATATCCAAAGGTACTTGTGTCTTCTATCAGGCTCCCAAGGTCCCAAGATAGTCTTGGAACTGATAAAGCTTTTATGTTGAGCGTTTTACACCTGGAATAATTCGTTATCATAATTTGAAAGCACTGACGTCCTTAAACGAGTCGCAAAGATACTCATCCTGCACATGGATCACATTATTTTTCAGAAAATTGCCCGAATCAATAGAATAATAGAGACGATTTGGCCTAGCAGGATTCAAACCACAACTTCGTTTTGTAAAGAAAGGAAAGCGGCCTGGACTATTTCTTAAATAAATGTGAAAGGCATATTGTTTAACACTAAATGAATATTTGAAGGAAATAATTAACCCGAAAATGTATTTTAATTCTATTATCCTTTTATATAATTTTAAGTTACGAGTTTCTAAATATGAAAAATTATTTAATAAAAAGCAGGACGATCAATTTCATTCTCAAAGTAGAGATCACAGTTCATCGGTTTCATTTTGTTGGGGATCGCCAAATTGGCATAAACGGAACCATGGCAGACATAGTTCATGATGCTATGGAGATTATTGAAAAGTATGTATCAAATAATAATATGTTTAAGGTGATGACTTTATTAAATTATTTGCATTCCTTTTAGTTTTAAATATTGAATATTATATGCAGAATAAGTTGAGCCTCAATTGAACTAAAGTACACATTCTCAAGTTTTATTTTTGAAGCCTCTGCATTTTAAAATATAAATAAATAATAATCCTGAACTAAACAAGATGTATTTACTGGTTCTTTTAAATTTCAGAAAGCCTGCAAGGAAGAATAATTTCAGAAAATTATAACTTATATATAATATTAAAAAAGTTTCAAGAACTTTTCGAACTTTTAAAGTTAAATTGAGAACAACACATTTATTGTAAAAAACATATCTGTTAAGAGTATTCAAGTTATAAAGTTGTTATTTCGATGATCGCTTTTATCAGGTGGTTTTAGTTAATCTGAAACAAAAAGACGGAATTAAAAATGTATAGAAACTATAAGTGGTAAGAACTTGACCCAACTTAAGGCTTGCGAACGTGGGATGAAATGAGAGATTGAATGCGCGACCAATGACCGAACTAAATAGAAGACGCCTTGTATTTAAATTAAGTTGAAAGTATTTTTATTTTATTTTATCTGTAAGGGATGAAACAGCGACGTTCACTTGAAATAGGAAAGCAACGAAGTGAGGCAATGCAATGTGTTATTGTTACTATGTTAGCCAACTATTCGCCCTTTAAACCGAAAGACAAAAGAGTTTACACACAACTGATTGGCGCCCTAAATTAGCACCGCTGTGGTAACCTTTTGTAAAAAAGTGACCTACGTGGTGTTTTGTTGTATTTTATTTTTATTTGGAAACAAAAACTGCAGCCTTCGTTTAATGACAAGTTACACTTATGTCCCCGACTTAAAGCCAATAACGCATTTTAAGACTTAACGTGGGCTGTGCGTGTACCGCACGAGCCACGTTAACCCGGAGGTCGTCGTTGGTTTGGACAATATATGCTGATCATCTAAATATCTAAAAAGTAAGATGATCAATATCAAGGTTTAATTTATGTTATTTATTTTATGATTGTATAATAAATTTTGCTAAATAATATATTATTTAAGAAAGTATTGCATCAGTCGTCATCATTAGTTGTCTAAATTAAGCAATTATTTGTTATTACCCTAATTGTACTGCTATCCTTTTAATCCAGTTAGTTTGAAATAAATCCCGAGCTGATTGCTTTTTACTGTTCGAAATAAAAGTACTTTCGTCAGAAAGTTGTGATTTTATGCCCTCTCAGATTCATAAAATTTTTACTATATAAAAAAATAAGATATGTATGCATCTAATAGTTAAATGAGATTCCCACGTATCCTGCGGAATAAAAAAATAACAAAACCCAAATATTCGTTAAAAATGGATTTAATATGCCATATAGTAATCGCGTGAACACAAAAAGTAAATAAATTTAAACACAAAATATTAGAATTAATGGACGTTAAACATAAGTAATACAAATAATCTTATGACACAGACAAAAATTTTAATATACTTCCGAAAACATTCTATCATAAGCGTTTTGAATAAACACTTTAGTAAACGCACATGTGCCCGGATTGTAGAGGGGTTAATACTCTGACCACATCACACATACTTTAGAGTCTAGGCAATGAAGATAAATTTGCTGCAGCCTGAATTTAATTTCATCGAAATAATACAAAAAATAATTACATATAATCTTTGTATGCCCCTGTTTTTAGAGAGGATATCTTTGTTTGTCGATATATCGTTGTTGTTTGATTTATTTGTATAATCATTTCACTTATATACACTACGCTGTTAGCTTCAATAAGTAGTGGGACCGAAAGAATAGAAAATAACATAGCATTGCTTCTAACTTGCAAATATACTAATTTTACAGTTTGCAACTTTATTAACGATATAATCACACAAGAAGCACTGTTGAAACTTATTGGTGGACACAAGTCAAAAACAGCTTATTTAATTTGCACTCAGGCTCGTACTGGCAAAATCGACAGTCAACAAAGCAACCCTGAACTCGTCCGACCAATGATACATACAGTTCGTCATATATATAATGATATAAAAAGGGCATGATATATAATCACGACGCCTAAAACGGTCATTTAGTCGTTCTACGTAGCGATCGCAGTCGTTGTTGTTGCTTCGAAAACGAGACTCATGACGTTATAACGACGGAAAGCTCACACCGCCCCACATAACATGGTAGGTCGTTGTGGTTTTTGAGTAATTGTTGCCATTTTTAAAACTCTTATAAAATACATGATTTATATTAAATAAAAAATAACTTTATTTTATTTAAATCTATTTCATTAACAATAATTTAAATTACTTCCAAGACTTATATATTAAAACTTAACTTCTTATATGTTTTCTTTGATTTTTTCTTACTTGCCATTTGTATTTTTATAAGAATTTGGTCTTCAAATTTTAGTAAAACGAGTCTTCTTTACACCAAAAGGGTTACACAGGTTGTCATAAACGCGATCCGGGCCGACGGGGCACGGACCATCTCCGGCGAGGCGGCGTGCCTGATGGCTGGCCCTGCCTGGGACCAGACGCAAAATCCTCGCGTCACTCTTCTCTGGCGGAGGGAGTCCGGGGCGGGTGCCCAGAAGAGAATAAGGGGGTGCAGAGACGAATTGCCCTTGCAACAGGAGTGGGGAGCTGCGGTGAGCACCCAGGGCCGTCGAACAAAGCCATACGCCCTGCTAAGGGTGGCGAGAAGAATGGCTCCCTCGTTCCGCGCGACGCAGGTTCCCGGACACGGCTGTTTCGGGAGGACCTCGCGCGTGGGTAGGAGCCCAGGAGGAGTCCACCACTGTGCGTGCGTGCCGGAAGAGACGGCCCAACACGCGCCGGAAGAGTGCCCAGCCTCCAGCAGCGCCGAGAGCCGGTAGGTTGGGCACGACCTTCGCCCCGCCGAGTGCGCAGGATGCCAGGAGAGCGAAAGGTCAGGGGCGCCGTCCTGCTTGCGAGGACGTGATGGCCCGGAAGGAGGCGGGAAAGGGGACAGGGAGGCCGTGAGCGCCCTGGCATCCGCAGAAGAAGGCCAGGGCGCCGAAGGGGCGTACGCGCGCAACCTCCCTGACACTGAGCCCTGGGCGCCGGCAAGAGGGTGCCCGCCGCCCAGGAAGGGCTCAAGAGGGAGGCCGCCGTGCTTTTGTTCCGGCACGGCGCCTAAAGCGACGTTCCGGTGCCCCAACACACCCGGTGAGAAAGAGGCCTGAAAGGCGAGGGACGTCGCGCAGTCGCGAAGACGTCATCAGCGCCCGCGGCCCGGCACAGGGACGCGAAAGGAACAACCGTTGGTTTTAGTGGGTATACCGGCCGCTCCATCTTTGGTCCGGGAGCCCACTATCTCGCTGCCTCACTTGGCGGCGGGGAATCCGTAAGCTGGATTTTCCAACCAAAAAAAGGTTGCTGCTAAAATAGATCAAATTGATTCCGCTATAAAAGGACTTGCATAATGAGGATGGAGCCTTTGCTCCCTCGACCCTTTAACTACTTAAAATCTGAAAGTATATAATAAACACGTGACTCTATAAAGATTTGGGGAAAATTTATTACTTTAATCGTGACTCGTCAAACGCTCATCGCCACATCATATAAATATTATTTTATATTAATAATAATACTATCATTGAATACTTACCTTTGATAATGTTAAAAACTTAACAATAAAACTATTTTTGACTTGATGATGATATTTATGTGATTTAAATTATGGAATAAATAAAGCATGTACATTGCTAATGTGTTATTTAGTAGATAAGTTTAGTAAAACCTCTAACGTTCAAAACAAAACAGGCTTGTACATAATAACTAATAATATTGACAGAGTTGCTGCATTATGAAATCGTTTGAAACCGTGTGGCGGGATGTTATTATACGTAAGAGAAACAAATAACAATATCGATACGAATGAACATCTGGGTTTTTATTGATCAAATTTGAAGAGTTCGATAAGTAACCTTTTGACTAACAGAAGCAATTTGTTCCTTCCAGTTAAGAGTATTATCAATCTACAAGCCCAGATTTTTCACGCTTTGGCTAATCGGTATAGGACGACTATTAAAATTACAAATTACAAATTGGCTATTAAAATTACAAATTACAAATTGGCTAATCGGTATAGGACGACTATTACAATTACAGACTGCTAGCGCCCCCGAATATAAGAAGAAAACCATTCCAGAACCTTATCAGAAACCATAAAATATGACAGGATAGCAAGAAGGAAGGATTTCGGGACTGATGGTATTAAAGGCATTGAAGAAATCTATTAAGACCAGCAAGGTAATTTTAGAATCCTCCATACCCTTTGTAATATCATCAGTCGCTTTTAAAAGGGCAGTAGTTGTGCTATGGCCAGGTCTGTTTCTTCTTCGTCATATAAACAACATTTTATTTAAAACATAAGCTTAAGCATAAGTATATAGTAAAAATAAATTAAAGATTTCTATCTAAAATGTATCAACAGCTTGTATCTCTGATAATTGCAAACTTCACACTTAAAATTATTTACATCTATAAGTTTAAAAATTTGGCATCAATTAGGATTAAATGGAATTGTAATCTATGTGAATTATTGAAAATGAAGCTCTGCTAAATACAAACTTTAATCGCTCAAGTAGTTTTTTAGTTTATTTGTTACGTACAAAGAACAAATATTCCTCTTTATAAAATTAGTATACATAAGTTTTTTGGCCTTTCTTATAATTAAGAAGAAAAATTTTATTCTAGTTTAACATTATATAAGTGTGCATTTTAGCACTTATTTAAAATATTCTACAAATATTTACTTAGGTAAAGCTTTGTAAAATGTTATACTTATTCAGCCCGTGAACTTATATGTATTTGATTTTTTTATAAATGTTTTAAACGTTTAGTTATTATAGTATTTTTATACATCATCAGTCTATGTTAGTCCACTGCATGACATAGGCCTCCTCAAATGCACACCTCCTCCTCCTCCATTTGGGGGTTCTTGGTGGGATACGGCCCCACCATGCTGGTACAATGGTGGCGGGTTAGTGGGTGAACCAACTTTTTACATGCCCATCCGACGTATAGTTCATCTTACTTTTCAGATAATTGGGTGATCGGCCCAAATCGGCCCTAACCTACTAGGAACACTGAACATTTGTTGAGGCCCCGCAGGGTTCGAAACTACGACTACCGGTTTCTAAAGCTCACGCTCTTATCACTAGGCTACGAAGGCAGTTAGGCTACGGAGGCAGTTAGGCTGCGGAGGCGGTTAGGCTGCGGAGACAGTAATAGTATTTTGATAGATATTTTAATTTATTCCAATAATGTTATATACGTACAATTAGTATCAATTATAAAAAATATTCCTAAACACACGTTTTGATACTTGGCTCTAGACAAAATAAGATTTTTAATTTTATTGATTGAATGCTCTAGTGATTGTCAATATCATAAAATTGCTGTATGTTTATCGATCCTAAATTAATGCGAAAAATAAAAAATTACCAAATTATTTCAGTTCAAAACCCAGGATCGAAGACAGTTCTTATATCTGCATACATTAAAATAAATAGGCCAACCTTTCGAAATAAGCAAATATAATAATTTTTTGTAATTTCTAGTGTCATTTTCCTTTCACGTTTGGTTAGCATAGAAACGTATAAATTATTTGGAACCAATACATTAACTTAGAATATACTACACAAAATAGGTAATCAATTATTTAAAGGTAATGCGTTAGTTTAATGGTATAACTAAAATATATATATCACTATACTATAATATATAACTACAAATAGTATGTTAGTAAGACATGTCGAACAAGCAACAACAAAATAACGAAACTTTTATCTTTAAGGAGCGTGATGTGGTGAACTTAGATTGTAAAAGTTTATGAGGAAGTTTGAAAATTGCTTCTACACAAAACACAGGACAATTTGTCTGTATATAAGAGTTATAAACAGGTCTGATTGTTTGTTTATTCAAAATGGGTGCGTGTACTTATGTACGGCGTGAGAAGTTATACTTTTGGCATATTAAAAATAGTTTTAATTGCATGCAACAATTAATTACAATAAAATAATAGAAGGATTGAAAAGGATAATCAACAAAGTTCAGTTAAATTTGAATAATTTAATAAAAATATTTATTTCTATTAAGTCAACATAAATTGTCTTATTATCCGAATTGTATTTAATTAAATGATGTCCACTTATGATTCTTCCCGTAATGTCTGAATTTGGAAACTTCGTTACCAGTGGCTTATGATAACCAAAAATGATAGAAAGTTTTGTCTAAAGCGTTGAGATATCGCAAATACAGGCATCTATGGTGATGTCGTGTTGTCGGAAATCAGAGGATTATTATTCATGGCTTAAATTAAGTCATTTGGAGGGAAATAAAGTAGGACAACTTCACGGAAAAATTGACGTTGAAGTCTCCACTTAAAATTATCGGTAACTTGTCTTCCTCCTTACCAAGATATTCTCCTCCAGCTGTTGTAAGGCCATAATATCTTTTCAGGAAATAAATGATGTCGTCCATTTTTGATTTGGAGTAATGAAATTATCATCATTACAATTTGTTGCCATCTTCCATTTTGCATTAGCTGACAAGCCACCAACGATGTCACTGTTGAGCTTGCCAATTCCGCCTGTCTTACAGTCATACAATGTTCGGAGTAATGATATTGGTATAGCAATTATGATAACGCACCTCCAGCTCTGAACATTTGATCGCTTATATTGTATTATGCAATTGAAATTTGGTATCTAATCGACTCTTCATTGGCCACCAGGTTTCATTTAAAAGTAAAAATATCTGATTTTGCAATTGGATCAATGAGATCAATGGAATGAGCACGGAGACTTTTATAATTGTAATATTGCCAACCCTCCCTTTGATTAATAAAATCAACAGATCATTGGGTAGTTTGTAACGATTAAGGAGAGTTCATGGAATTCTTTCTTGAAGACTATTCATAGCTGTGGATGTTTCGGCCATGATAGAAAAGTTTTATCATTGTCTTTGTTGTAATGCACAAACCCTGAAGACTAGTCACCCGGCCAATGGCAACATACACAATGACAGTTGATGTGTTTATCATATTCATAAACAATTTCAGGGTATGTACTTCCCTGAGATTTATGAATCGAGTTGGCAAGCGCAAACAAAGGTAGATGCGACTGTTTAACATTTATCGTTTTTTGTTAATTAATGGAATAGTTGCAGATCTTTCTTCCAATCAGCAGTTTTACTGATTTGATGAGAAGCCACATGTCCAGCGACTTTTTCTTTATTTTTGACCAATTTTGTGAGTCTGAGAAATCAGCCATACAACATTCACATCTCCCTTCATCATTAAACAAGATGAACCAATTTTCCAACAGCTCTATTTCCATGCATCTGACACATTTGATGTTTGTTGTAATTCATAAAACATTCGGCACAAATAGGTTTCATAAGGCAACCTCCAGTATCAGTGAGCGCCTTTATATAATTTTGACGTAAAAGCTGTTTGTTCCTGCAGAAGTACAACCAACAAATACGTCTTAGAATTGAAGTAGTTTTATTCTGAGCAGCACTTAAAATTGGTTATTATATCGGACAGCCTTCGTTTGATTAAATCTGATTCCATGTGGACATTCTACTTCGGCCTCTGACTTGTTAAAATCAGATTCCAATAAAAATTAATTCCGGATCGTTGAGTAGTGACTATCCACCTTTGTCAAATTAAAAGAAAACTCTTGGTTTGGCTCCGAATAACTTGATCTAACCTATAAATTTTAATCCACGCTATAAATAGGGTCCAAAAATTTTCTGTTTCGTGTTTGTAAATTGGAGTAGCTCTTGTACTGGGGTAATCAAGTGAGATCTCAATCAAATAACATCTAAACCACTAAAATTAGTTTTGAAATCTTAGTAATCTGTTTCAATCTAGAGTCAATCTGAAAGTAATTCAGCACCAATCATACTTTATTTCATCAATGATTAACACTTTGACGTATTTGAATAGTGCTCATATTGATTGCTACTTCAGTGCTTAGGGAAGAATTTGACAAAGATATTTTTAGGCAGTATGTTCGGTAGTTCCGTCAATGGAAAGTAGCTTGGCCTGTTGAAGCACAGGGATGTACGAGTTACAGCATCCATCATTATCATTATATCGATTATAAATTTCCATGATAAGTTGAGACGAAAGTCTTACCACATCCAGTGGACCCGAAAAATATTTGAAATGGACTACGGTTTGAGTTAATGATTTGAAATTAATGTAGAAGAGCCCTTTGTTTATCATTTCCATTTCTCATAATTCGTAAAACTCTGAATCGGCATTAAATTTTCTCGTTTTAGGATATGTCCAAGTTTATTAGTACAGCCAGACGAAGATCGTTTATTCATATCGGAGAGGATTGTTATATAAATTTTGAAATGGATTTGTTCAGATGGATGTTAAGGCAATATCTTGTACTTCAGTTTCATCATTGAAACCATCATCACGGTAAATTTCGAGCAATTTCAATTACTTTCTGGATATCCAAATTAGATTCAAATTGTTTTCGATTATTTAAAATTTCATTTTCATTTCTATTATATATATCTATGAACTTCATTTCTGCGAGTATTTCCGCATCTTCATTTCGGAAAGGAATATGTAACGTAACCATTTCACGTTTATATTCATTAAGATCTTGTCCCATATCAAAGTTTCGGTATCGGATAACACGTGGTGCTTTTCTTTTTTTGTAAGTACCATCTGCTTTAATGGTGTAATTAGCAACGAACTGGGCAAGAGTAATATTTTCCAAATCTTCGTGTCGGCGTTCATATTTGTCAAACCAATTTTCTTTCCAAATATTAGTTGAATCTTCTCCTAAGCCTATCGCGTCTAATTCTTTTTGTGTTTTTCTTATACGTTGACGATCACATGGCCACATAGTGGGAATAGAGGTGACAATAGTAGAACACTTTGACATCGGTTCTCGCAAGAGATACCAAGCCGCCTCTTGGCTTGTTATCTCAACACTATTGAGCATATTTACACCTATTTTCCTTGTAATTTCAACGACATCAAACTCTGGATGTTGATTCATAGTTTCAATAATCAATCGCTGAAGATGACTAATGCCTCTGTTAGTTTTATTGACATATTCTACGACATAACTAGCACATGAATATTCTTCGGTAATGAACTGGATATCCATATTGGATTTAACAATATTAAATATAAAGGGGTTAAACGGATTATGATATTTTTCACATGGTTGACGCTTGACAAAAACTCGGGGTCTCTTAATTCCAGCTCGCAGTATATTGTGATAATCATCATCTGAATTAATTTTGTTACTCTGATAAAAAGAATCGATATCATGATAATCATTATTTTCCAAATTAATCCGGATATCTTTGTAACGTTCAGCATAATTCTTGAAACCAGGCTCCTCTTTTTGCATAGGTAATAAAATTGTAGTAGATCGGCGGCATAAAAGGTGCTTCAAATCTGCAATGCTGAAGTTGATTTGCTACTATTTTTTTAAAGCATGTGAATGTATATTTATGTCTTTGTAATTTAATGTTACCTGAAGCTTCTCGAGATGAAACAGATATCAAGTAATCAATTAATGCGATAGAATCCAACCTATTTTTATCAAGTGCATCCATGGGGGCATTAGCTAACCACAATAATATATGTGCATGTGGACCACGATGCTGGAACTCAATACGTTTAAAATAATGAACAACATAATATTTCCCAAACGGAATAAATTTTGGTGAATTTGAAAGATTCATTAATACATTGACCAATTTGTTAAAATATATAGCACAAGTAACTGCATCCTCATTGACAAGAGTTGTTTTTTCAAGATAATGGAGAAGCTCGGCCATTTCTTCTGAAATAATTTCACCGTTGTGTTTGAATTTGTAGAGCATTTGGAGCAGATCGTTCCATCTAATTTCATTGGCACTGACAGTAAGAAATATAGTCAGTTTTCCAAACTGTCTGATCATAGCAAAAATATCTTTTTTGCGATCCATCCAATACCTTGTTGAATTTGGAATTGCTCTTAGAAACGCAAGATTGGTTTCAAATACAATTATGAATGTACTGATCATCTTCTATTTGTTTCCGAGTAATTTTGGTATCTTTACCAACGTGTTTGAACGCAAATGTGAGGGAATCACGAACTCCCATCCTCATAATCTTCATCGCCATATATAATAAATGATACGGTGTAACTGCACGACGATCAGATCGTCTTAGTTCACTAGAAGCCATCATGAAAGGGGTTACTTTAACACCCTCCCTAAAATTACGGAACTGACCCAAGTAAATTGCGGGAAAAGAAAGTTCCTCTGCATGCTCATCAAATAATAAACCTTCAGGTACATTGTTTTCACCCGGTGCAATACGTAAGTATTGTTCTTCATTCCACAATAATGTCTGCTGTTGAGTCGTAAAACTTTCTTCTATAGAAATATGTTCACTGAAATCATCTTGCTGAATTTCATCGTGAATTTGATTATCATTAAAGAATGACTCATCAACTTTAATATCGTACATAGTATACAATGGTGACAGAATTAAAAATCGTAGCCAACTTTTAATAGTACGCTTATTAACAATACTTTGTAAGTAGCTAGATCGATGAATTTTCTTACGTTTGATATGTACATTTATACAATAATCGTCATCAACATTTCGTGGAAGTGATTTAATCATATTATTAACTGAAACAGGAACATTAATTATTTGACCAAAAATACCGTACTGACCATTAACATGCCTCAATCTTCTGATCTGCATGAAAGGAATACGAGGTGAAATTAGTCTTTCAGAAACAAGATCTAAAGGTGGTAGATGTTGAGGTACGTCTGGATATTTAAAACCATTGAATGTGGACATTGAAGGAATATTCTTCTTGTTTAACGCTTGCACGCGTGTGTTGCAAAGCTTTGTATTTTTCGCTGGTATATTGGGTATAATTTTTGTTAGAATTTCCTTATGTTCAGGAGACGGACTTTTCAAGTCATCCTGAAACCACAACCTATCACATACTGAACATGGATATCGAAAAGAATTGTGTAGAAACTTTATTTTAAATTCCTGATGAGCTCTTTTTAATCATCGAAAATTACTATACGGCAAAGAAGTATCTACGTCTACATCAATTTGTTCATCAATGGGAGTATTAATAAACTGTTCCGGAGAATTGGAATGAATGGCTTGTCCGTCTGGTGGAGGTAATTCCTGATCCGTAACTATGTCTTGATTTAATAAATAACACTCCTGATCGCGTACAATGTCTTGAGTGGATAAAATATGTATATTCGGAGCATCAGCTGATTGCTGATCAGTTTCTTGGGCTTGAAGCAGTCGGTTTTGCTCCATGTCTGTTAATAAAAAGTTTTTTGCTGTACTGTGATTATACAGCACAGGAGAATTAGCCATATGCACCTCAGCTTGTACAATTATAGAGTTGCGACTGTCGTGTGTTGAAGTAGATAAAAATGAATCATGTAAATTATCACCATTATGACCAATAGTAATGGACACCGTTAAGACATCTCACGATTTGTATTTAACACGGTGGAGCTAACTGAAAATGATGGTTCAAAGTCCTTATTCGGAATTAGTTGACGGATAGATGAAATGTCATCAGGATGATTCGTTTGTTTGGGCATTATTTTGCAAGCAATCACGAGATCTGTCTTTTTTTTATTGGTTTTTCTACGGTGCCTTGTCGAATTTTTTTCTGCTTTGGCAGCTTTTTCGATGAAACAGTTTTACAGTGTTCCATTTGTTTTACCCGTCTTGAAACTAGAACAGAAATTGAATAGTACCATAATAGTCATCAAATTTAAACTAAAAGAATTTTAGATTGATCCTAGATATCAATAATTAATATTAAAATTGAAAATTAAATATTTATATAACAAATATTATTAAAATAATATATATATATATATATATATATATATATATATAGAATATAGATATATATAATTTTAAAAAAAATTTAGAGAATAATAAATATATAAGACAAAAATTTGTACTTAAATATTATAAGATTCTTAATTTGAAATGTTTATTATTGATTATTTAATATTTTAAAATAATTTAATAATAAATTAAAAATCGAATTTAAGTTGGTCATTTTAAATATTTTATTGATTTTTAATTTAATTATTCACTTTCATTTTTATCAAAGTTTTATTAAATTTATTTAGTTATTTTTATAAATATTTATTATTTATTCAATTTAATAAGAAATATTAAAAATTATTATAATTTGATGTTCAATTTTAATTTTATCACAAACTTTTATTAAATGTTTTATTTAATTTTATTTCTTTATTTTGTGAATATTAAATAACCACAAATAAGTATTTAATATTAAATTTAATAATATTTTGTGTTAATTATATTAAATAAAAGTATTTTAATTTATGTCAATAAAATATTTGACGGCGGATCTGGCCTTAACGAGGAAGATAGATCCGTAGTCAGTGGTATTAGTCAATGCCAACCCGCCTGCTCAGCGTGGCAATTATGAGTTTTCGGATGAACGCCAAAGGAAAACGGCAGTTCCCGGTAGTTTCCCTATTCCCGGTCACGGTAGCGGGCGGTAACGGTGGGACAGGCGGAAGAATCCCGGTTACGGATCGCTACCAGCAAAAACTTGAACTGGCTACGAGCAATGGAGAACGCTGAGACTTGGGAACACCGGCTGAGCTGGAGGGAGAACTGGCAAGATCCGGGGCACGTTTTAGGGTTGTGTGAGTCCGAAGACCAGGAGAGTACACCATAACCGCATCGGTCACCTTTTCTACTCCTGAGAGGGACATCCGTCACAAGGCGGCGGATTCATCGTCAATAAATCCCTTGTTGACAACATTGTCGTAGTTTCGAGCGTGTCGGGAAAGGGACATTGTTTAAACCTCACTAGAGGTATTCCCTCAAAGTGATACAGGTGGCCGCCCACTTCAGCACGCCCGACGACGAAGTGGAGGCCACTTACGACGATGTCTCCTGGCCATAACATCCACAAGGCCCACTATAACGTTGTCATGGGGATTTCAATGCCAAAGGGGAGCTGACAGGCATTGAATCGTGTTAGGACCCCACGGTGTCGGTAGTCGAAAACAGGGACAGATGCTGTAAACTTCTCGAGAAGGAAGGGCTCTTCTTATGAGTCATATTCAAAAGAGGCCTCACGGAAGGACAGGCAGAGTCCCGATACTGTGCAAAGGAAAGAGATAGATTCACGGACGGACCGAAACACATATTCAGGGATGTCCGTGATCAATCGGTTCAAAACCGAAGTGATCATGACCGTGAGAGGCACCCTGAACTTAGATTTCCAGCGAGAGGGGTCCACTTTGGTGAGATCTCTCGACCTAACTTCCGCAAACCGTCATGGGCTCGGAAAAATCAAACGGAATTAAAACCATCTGATGCCCTAAATATCGGAAACCACAGGCCCTGGTGGTGGACTGCATACGAGTGGGTCAGGTTTGGGAGAAGGTACTGGCGAGAAGTCCAAACCTTCCGAAGGAGAGTGCCAATCTTATGGAGGAACGTCGGCAGAAAGGAGGTTCTTAGGTCGACAGATGTGAAAATTCTTCAAAGCGGATCCGCAAATTATAGCCGAGACCTTTCGCTGCCTAATAAGCAACGAATTCAGAGCGATTGAGCAGAATAGAGGGTCGAAGGTTTTGGGAAAAGCTCGAAGGCCATCGTCGAAGCCCAGGAACAGCTCTGGCCTGACTGTTTCTACTAAGCCTGAGATCTTGTCGGAGATAGAGGACTTCTATCGCAAATTGTACGTCACAGGCTCTCAACCTAATTACCGGTCTAACGATCCCGTGCTAGTCTGACCTCGACATCATTCGGTGAGCTTCCAACGTCAGCTTGATGAGGAGGTCGGCTGGGCAGCTTAGGGAGGAGGGCCCTGGGATGGAATCACGACGAACTGCCGGGCGTGGGACCCTTCTAAGGGCGTCACAAGGGTATCGATTCCGTCCCAAAGAGGATTTCCGGCATGGCCTCGAAAGGAGGTTGTGTGTTTTTCAAGAAAGGAGACAATACCTCTCAAAAATTGACCAATCTTCGGCTTTAAGTCACATATCAAGCTTGTTCTCGAGAGTAGGATGAATCTCACCAATAAGCTTGTTTATGGATTCCAGCACTGAGCAGGCTGGGTTTCGGTAGAGATTTAGACATAGATCATATATTCACCATAAGGAGTTACAAAAGACCTACGGAGTACAATCAGCCACTTTGGCCTTGTGGGACTATGAGAAAGCTTTACTCTGTAGAAACCTGGCTGTTCTGCCTTCTAACGGTGTCAGGTCGATTATCGATAGTCGAGGTGTTGAGAGGTCTCTATAGTGGCGGCCGTCCACGTCGTCCGATCCTGGGGGTCGAACGAGACCAATCCAAATGCATCGGAGGAGTGCGAAGGGGATGTTCTTTCCTGAACTGTTCACCAATGCTTTGGAGGATGTCTTCAAGACCCTGACTGGACTGATGGTATAAGAATCAAGGCCAGTACTTCTACACCTCCGTTTTGTGACGATATCGTTATATTGGCTGAGACCTTGGAGGACAGGAGATGTTGACAGTTTAAGAAATCCTCCTGACGCATTGGCCCCAGGATGAACTTGGACAAGAGAAAGTCATGTTCAACGAACACGCCCTCCCTGAGGCCAGTTAAGGTATCGAAGTTGTCCGAATATGTCTACCCGGGACATATTGCAGTTGGAAAGACACAACTTGAGAGGGAAGCCGATAGGAGGATCAGTTGGGCTGGGCACATTGAAGCTGAACCATATTCCACGTCGCCGATACTGCAGAATTTGAAGACGAAGTTTCAACCAATGCGTACCCGTGATGACCTACGGCTGAAAACGTGCCACAACTCCAGGACTGGTTCACAAATCTGCCGTAGCTCAACGGGCCATGGAGCGGCACCATGTTGAGTTTTGTCGGAAAACGAACGAATTTATCCGCCAAAGAACCAAGGTCACCGACATAGTGACAGGATTAGCTCTTGAAGGGCAGTGGCGGCCAGTAGAAGAAGAACTGATGCATGGGCCAATTAAGGTTCTGGAGTGGAGGCCGCGTTGGGAAGATGAGCGGGTCGACCCGACCAGGTGGGATGCCGATTCCGCGCAGAGCCGGTTCAAATTGCAGTGGGTAGCAGGATCGGCCGTCTTGGCGTTCATTGAAAAGGCCTATGTCCAGCAGATGGACGGAGAAGGTGCTAATGAATGAATGAATGAAATAATTAATACGAATAGTTAACCTCAATTATATCAGAATTTGAAAAAGTATATAAGCACAATTTTTTCACTAATATTCACAAAAAGAATATCAATCAAAAATAATTAAGATACCAAAGATGATAGATTTACAAGAACTAATCATAAATAATTGATTAAGAATTTATGGATCCACAAGACGTACTTTGATATATCATATAACTGGTAGTTCAGCGCCATCTGTTGCTTACAAATGTAGAATTCCTAAGAGATGTTGGCTTACTTGTACAGCGGTACTATAAATCAGAAGCTTTGATTATGTGGACTAGATGGCGCTTATCTAAAACGTATATAGATAACATATATAGATAAATCACAATGTTGATATATTAAATGAATAAAAATATTACCATTATATCAAGTTGAATAAACATCATTACAAATATTAATATATTTATATAATAATATATTTAATATAAATTTAAATAATATAAAATATATTATTAATAATATATATATACTAAAAACGAATCTTAATCCTAACTCATAGAGCGCATTATGCAACAACTATCGCAAATAAAAAACGACAACTCCATTATCACTACACAAAAATCAACCTTATCACTTTGTAATATGGACCTTATTACATTTTCACCGTTTTCATTATAAACTGTTAACTTTGTGTGACAAATCGTAAAATTTCACTCTCATCATTTTTTCATAACGCGCCTAAAGAAGTATAACTTCAAAAATGTTTAGCTCTTGTATGTTTAGTATTTGTTTCTATATATCGTTAGTACTAAATACAATTTACTGAAACGTGAAAACATTATGATCAAATGTAAAACTTTGCTATAATCTGATTTACTTGTAGCAGCTTTCATTTTGGTTTAATTAACAGAATGTACTACAGTATAAAATTCAACGTATCCTCAATGCTATAAAAAATCAGTAGTCTTTTTAAAGGAAATACTCCTAAAGTTTTTTTTAAAGAGAAAAAGGTCAATGTACAACAACAATGCACGTAGCTCACCTGACGTTTGAATGTCAAAAACCTAGTCTAAAGAAGTCTACAACTTATTAGAAAAATAAGTAATCTAATGTGAGTGAAGAGGCCGAACCAATTGCTCACACCGATCTCATATCACCTCGGACTAACTCTAGATATTGATTTTGGGTTAAATTTTGTATTGTTTGCACAATGTGCCTAAAAATCTTCTTTGTGATGCAGCTGATAAACCCACGGCTGAATAGGATTAAATGTTGGGGATGAGAAAAAAATATTTCTTTCCGTTTATTTGTAAGACGTAAAATGTAAGCTTTTATAAAAGATTTATAATAGCAAGTGTGTAAAAATAGTTCATAAACAATTTAACGCACATGAGTTGTGACACACTTTTGGTATCATTTGTTTAAAAACTAAACTGAGTCACTATCTTTATATATTATTATATGTTAAAGCCTAATGCCGTGGCCTAGTAGTATTCATCATCATCAGCCTGTGATAATCCACTGGTGGACATAGGCCCCCTTAATACACCCCTTTCAATTAGGGGTTTTTTGGACCGTATCCTACCACGTTGGTCCAATGCGGGTTGGTGGGTGAACCGACTTTTTACATGACCATCCGACGCATGGATCATCTTATTTTTCAAACAATTGGGTGATCGGCTCAAATTGCCCTAACCAACTAGAAATCAACAATGAAAATTTGTTGAGTCCCCGCAGAAATAGAACCCTTGAGTTAGTGGTATTAGCCCTTTCTTAATAAACCTAAGATGAGTTCGAATCCTGTGCGAGAGGCACTTTGTATAATTGTTGTTTTATGTTGGTAAGGACAATATGGGCCGATTACTCAATTGTTTAAGATGTGCTTTGGTTGGACATGCACTTTATTGTTAGAAACTTTAAAAAAACAATTGAATAAATCAACATGGTCTTTAGAATAGTTCAGTATATTTTTTATTTCTATTAATGGGCATATTAATGTCAAATAAACTCCTTCAAAGCATATTTCTGTTATATAATACTATTAGGTATTATATAGCAGAGGGTAATATATGCTACATATACCGTATTGAATAACGATGATCACAAACCTTTATTATATCAATCATGTGATACTCATAATGTTTGTTGCCGCTTTTATACCAAGGTGAGACGAGGGTCTGGAAATTAACTATCAAGCAAAGTTCAAAGGAACTTTTATAGTGTCCTCCGTGTTGTACCGATCTTTGAAAAGGGTCGTCGTTATAACGTTAAAAAATGCCTTGTTTCACTTACGTACATCTTAGAGTTTGTCAATGATTATGTGTTTGGTATATGATTTCATGTAATAACGATAGTAATATTATTTCTATTGAATTGAACACATTTCAAGAATGTCAAATTAAGCAAAAATTTCAACGAATCAACTTCTAAAGTAATTAATTATATTGCATACTTTGATGATCAGTTTGTGTAGCCATGTATCAAACATTTCAAATATTTTGATTTTCAATAATACACGAAACAATAAATACTAAAAATGAAAATAAAAATCTATGAATATTTTAATAAAATATGAATCATTAATACGTGTCTTTGGTTTGTAAATTACAGTAAAATAGTAAAGTTTATCTATATCTTTCTTTAGGTGAATACTATCTGACATAAATGAAAAACTTTTTAAAGTTTTTGTCAAAAACAGCCTTAGACTTTTTGTTAATAACATGAAAAACAATAAAAGTATGTTTGGTACTTATATATATAGTAAGAAAAAAAATCACTTTCACTGTCTGTCCGTCCCTATGTATGCTTTAATCTTAAAAATTACGAAACGAGTGGGGCAATTTATACGCTTGTTAAACAAGATCCCAGAAAGAGTTCAGCTTTTGTCTGTAAATAAATGTAAAAAAGTTATTAAAGAATGTTTGTGTCTGAATGCAAATTATTGCTGTAACGACTACATTAATGGTAATGAATTGATCGCTCCATGCTATTTCAATCTGAGCAAAATAAGTTGTATTATTTTATTTTTTAAAGATTTTATTGAAAAAAGGATAAATGGATAGTCCCGCTAGGTTTTTTACGCCGGTTTTTCTCAGGTCACAGGCTTCCAGTATGAACAGGTGGTATATTAATTGACGAAAAATATGTGTCAAATAAAAAAATAATGTTGAATAAGTCACCTAGTTCGTGGAAATAGTAGTTCCCGCGAAATCAGTGTTAGATAAAGCTTACTATAGATAAGAGTGTGGAAGCATAACTTCACAGCTATCAAAAAAATGTTGAATAAAGAAATTTAACTTTGACTTTGAGTTTGAAACGGAGTTAGTAGCGTATTTTTAAGAGTTACGTCTAAACAAAACATGTTTGTATTGTATTTAACAAAAAACCTGTAAACGTTTTTATAAAGGACATTCTGTAGTAGGTACATTTATTTAGTATCTGTATTGCGGCCGTGCGAAGTCGGGCGTGTAGCTAGTTTTATTATAAATAAACGTTATGGTTTAAATAGACATGTGATCATTTATTTTATGTGATTTTGCATTACATAACATTTGATTCGTAGCTCTCTAGTATTTATCATTTTTAGCAGTGATTTATTAAAAGAATAGAAAAATATTCGTTCGTCATTCATTAAAAGGCCTGTGACCAGCAGTGGACGGATAATGATGATGATAAAGATGAGTCTTAGCTGTGTCTATTCGCAGGGGATTTAAAGTGACAAAATTCCTGGACATAATTACGGACTTTTTTTTGTGTGCAAAAATAATGATCACTTATATTGTAAAAATAGTAAATCATTATTTAATAAAATCACACTCGGGTAACTCGCAAATTTATTGCATATTAAAAAAAATTATAGCTTGTCATTTTGCTTCGATAAGATTAAATGTCAAATTTTATACATTATTAATGTAAATTAAGCAGCAGCGTATCTTATAACACTATGAATAAGTTACCTCTGAAACAGAATCCAGAAATATGTCGGTCCATTGACTTTGACTGACATCCGTTCGGGAAAAATGGCAGCCAGTGTAGGTAGGCCAGAATTGTAAAAGAAAATATATATTTGAATTTATAATAAAATTTTCTTTTTTAAATTATAAGGTATATTTACGAATTCCGAGATGTAGTAGGTTTGGTGTCATCAATAACATCTTTACTATGCTTGAAATAATACCATGTTATAAAACATTTTTTTCCTCTTCTTACAAACGCGCTGAATATTCAGAATTTTTGAGCTTACCAGGTGTATTGCTGTTTTCACAAAACCATGCTATTGACCAAGCTTGTTCAAACACAACAGTATGAACGCCTATTTTCGATATTGCACAAATGTTTACTTGAGTCTATATTGGCCTTTCACCGTAAACGTTATCTATATAAAAGCTTGCACTTTCAGTCTTAAACAAACAAAATGCACAAACATTATATTTTTCAGTAAATAAATTATATAAAAGAAAGATCTAATATACGAAATGTTCTAAATTGCAGAGAGTAGTTTGTATATTCAAAATCGAATATGAAAAACTGCTTAAAAATTGATTTATTGATACATTCGTGACAGTTGGCGAGTGCACATTGTTACCGCCAAGTCAACCGATAAAACACGTAAAGTCGTAAAATTTTTTACTGATTCAGAGATCAGTGTTATATTAAGAAAAAAAAATCAATGTAATCTAAATTGTTTTTCGAGAAAGTGACTAAAATAGTGTTAAATAATCGAAAACACGAAACTTTTTGTACGAGTTTTGCTGGCGAGTTCAACAAACGAATAATTCTTTACTTACTTACAAGAAAGTCTTGTTTCTCGAGAACGTTACATATAATATATTCAATTACTGTGGCACGTCATAGTCCGGTTAGCTCAGAGCCCCGTTGCGTTACAGTTGTACGTATATCAGCATTAAGAAACTATTTCTATTTCCCGTCTTGTAGTCACTTTTTGTGAATTATTAAGAATTTGTTTTAAGATAAGAAATTGTTATTTGCAACAAATTTAAAACTAAAAAAACATCGTTGCCAAAAAGAAAATATTAACAAAAAATTTGCTGTACAGAAATGTCTACTAACGATTTGAACTGGGGTTGTTGCCATTATTCTGCTTCTACCAATAAGTTTTTAAAATGCATAAATTGCGGAAAGAAATTTCATTAGCTTTGTCTGACCTATAGTGAAGATGTTCCTCTCGATAAAAAACATTCGTGGACGTGCCAGCTGTGTAGCGCTCTGCGCCCAAAAAAACCTAAGTCAGATTCCACATTAATACGATCACATGCGAATGTTACTATAAGAGACTCTAAGAGACAAGCAATACAATCACCCCCAGGGACAACTGCGGTATCTAGTGCTGAAATTGGTTGCATTGTTCAAGAAATAGTGCAAAAGGAAGTTAACAGTTTAGTATCGTCATTAGAAATGTTTTTAGTGCTGAACTGAAAGCAGTCCTGGCAGAAGTGAAGAAAATGAGACAATCAATGGAGTTCTTAAACTCTCTCTGAAACTAAAGAGACTGTGAAGGATCTGCAGTCACAAAATAATAAGTTCAAAGAAGAATTGTTTGATATTTAAACCGACTAAACATTTTGGAGCAACACGCAAGATCGAAAAATGTTGGAATACAATCGTCCGGAGAAGAAAAATTAAAATATTGTAGGAATTGTTAGTAAAATAGGTAATGTAATAAACTGTTAAATCAATGAAGAAGAAATCTCACACTGTACTCGAATAGGAGATTGACCCAGTAACGCCGGCCCAGTTCGATAGTAGTACAATTTAATACAAAAAAACTCGTGATTTCTTTATGGCGCCTCTATTAACTTCAATAAAACAAAGAACACAATAACAAGTTAAACACTACGCATCTTGGATTGGAGGGTCAGCAGGCGCCTATTTTATAGTGGATCATTTGTCATCCGTAAATAAAACTCTATATGCCACTGCAAGAAGAGCCGCCAAGAAGTATGTGTGGGTGCGAAATGGACGTATATTTATAAGACAAAACGATACCTCAGATTATTATTTTTATAATATATAAATAATATGCGAATGTTTCAGGAAACCGACTCACTTAATACGGAACTAAATCGTCCGTACAGTTAATCCCGCTTTAAATGAGAAGCCTGAAAATATTCTTGGTTGTTTTTTTGGTACATATAAAACAACTAAAGAGTTAAACATATTTTCTGTTCTTTCTATCATGGTTTGCTCTAAATTAGGTAAATTAATATTATGTATATTTGCCTCTTTTTAAAGTATACTGATTGCTGTCACAATAAAACAAAAAATAAAGTTGAATTGTATTTTTTTTTAATTTCGTATATTTTTACCTTATATAGATAGAAAACATTAGAACAATAAAAATGTCGATGGTCATATTAATTTATTAAATATTTACGCAACGATGTAGTAGCTATCATAAAATTACTTTTATAATAATTATATCAAAGCACTTTTTACAATGACAAAAACCACCTTTTTAATTTAATTAAGTAAAACGTAGGTACCCGCGTGCTTTTATGGTTACGCTGTAATTAAACAAATTAGTTTGATCCCCTTTATTGTATGAAGGCGGGGTTTTTATGAGCGACCATGAGGATTTTATAAGTTTCATACCAAAGGGCGTATAAAAAAAAAGCTTTAAATAAGGCTTTTATAAAATATAAAATGGTCAATGTATTTCGTTGTCTTTAGGCAGTGCCATTTCTCGTAAATTCTTTTAAAATAATGCAGATGTGTAGCGTCTTAGGTCACTCGTAATTGAAATATTGAATTTTTTTAAATGTTTATGTTGATAAAGAGTTATGTAAATTAATCTTAACTATGTCTATTATCAAGAAATAATTTATATAATAAAGCAAATGGTAAAGTTACAGCTGATTTTCTTGTCTAATTAAATATTGTTATCTGCTTAAGATAGAAAAAGATAGCATGATTTATGCAGTCTTTGTGCAAAAAATGCTATTAAGGAAACTTCAACACGTTACGCAACGCAATACCTAGCTTTTTAAAGATTATTTAAAAAGACAAGAAGGAGACTTGAAACAGTCGTCATATTTCTACATAAAATTAAATATACCTACTCGTAGTATGGTTTATGAATACTGTTTTTAAAACATAGCCAAAGAAAGGAAAGAACAAATTAAAAAAAATAACATATTTGTTAAATATCTATATATTTCCTATTATTTATTAAATAGCATTAAGATAAAACTGTTAAAACCAGACTCAATATTTCTGTTTAAAAACGTTATGGGAAGTTAGTCTTAAAGAAATTAGATTTTTCAATATCAATTTGTCTGGTGCACACAAAACGAACGGGAAAAGTAAGTAATTGCATGATAATTGGAAACCAAATTGTATATATTGCCCTTCTGAAGTGTCAGTTTTTAAAGGAACAAATTTTAGTGACTTTTTTCTTGTAAAAATGTAAATAACAGGTGGTTTTGAACAAATATATATTTTTATTGTAAATGTTCAATTAAATTATGTCTTGGTCGGAGTAGATAGATTATATGCTTATCATAATTTTGTTGTAAAAATGCTTTAAGGTAATCATTTTTAAAGACAACATTACGTTTTTCTAATAAAATTTGACACAGTTTTGAAATCCAACATTTGAAACTTCTAACGCTAACAACTTCACAAGGAACTAATAATAATTGAAGCAACAGCGAACGAACTTTTTCTTAAATAGACGAAGATAATTAGTCTTCCTTTATCCTTTGCGCCATCTTGACGTTTGTGATGGATTTTAGGGACATGTACTTTATCCTACTAATATAATTAATTTAAACACTCTTTTACGCAAAAAGTACTTGATGGATTTTTCTTTTTAACTTTACAGTAACATATACCTAATACTTTAAAATGGTGCCTCCGTAGCCTAGAGGTTTGGTTACGTGGTTCGAATCCGGCGGGGACACAACAGCTTTTATTGTTGTTTCCCAGTAGGTTAGGTCAATGCGGACTGATCACCCGATTGAATGGATGCGGCGGATGGTCATGTAAAAGTCGGTCCTGCGCCTTATCTCTCTACGGTCAGCTGATGGCCGATGGGCCAGTAAGGTTCTGGTGTGGAGGTCACGTTTAGGAAGTCGGAGCGTTGCTTGCCCCCTGACCAGGTGAGATGTCTATCTCCGTGCAGTGGGTAGCAGGGGATCGGCTGTCTTGGAAATCATTGAAAAAGGCCTGCGTCCAGCAGTGGACGGATAAAGGCAGCTAATGATGATAATCATGATGATCCATATATTTCCTATCATTCATAAAATAGCTTTAAGATATAACTGTTAACATTACACTTACTATTTCTGTTTAAAACATTAAGGGAAGTTAATCTAAAGCAAATTATGAAGAAGTTAATCTAAAACAAACAATTTAGGGCATGTAAAAAGAAGGTCCTGCGCCTTTTCTCTCTCGGCCGCTGAAGTCGGTTTCGACCAGAAAGATATTATTTTTTGTTACGTTAAAACAATTTACAGTGCTTATATTAACTAAATTTTACAGAATTATTAAGTGTCGATATTGACATTATGTCTGTCTGAGATCGTGTATAAAAGACGGGTCTGAAATATAGAAATGGGAGATCCTTGTAAGCCACTAGTCGGAACGGAACTCTCCTCGTGTGTGATAAGTTTTGTGCGTCTGTGATAGTGTTCGTGTGTTGAGTGATGTTATGCATCGACTCGTCCGTACGAGACATCGTGGCTGTTGTCGGGGTCACGTGAGCCATTTCAATGCTTTTTAGTATATGAAACGTTCAGTTGTTCTCATCATTTTTACTTGTTGGAATTCTCTTTGAGATTTCTAAAAATAGGAATACTCTTAAATCAAATAAATACTTCGTGTATACTTAGCGCACTATGTTTTTAATCCGTAGCTAGTAGATATCCTTTTTTTAAGATTTTCTAAACACACTTATCTGTTTTACCTTACTTATTTCTAAGTGATCATGGGGTTGGCTTCTTATCACACGGAATAAAAAGAATGACTTGAGATCAATATAAATGCCTAAGACATTTATGTTAAAATAAATTACAACAACAAAATTAAACATACAATATAAAATATAAAAACACTCGGCTAGTACTTCAATATCATTAACATACAGAATGGAATTTACCAACGTGACGTTTGCACGTCCCGAGTGGCGGATTTGACAAATTATTCAGTGCTATGAAATCAAATTATTCAGTCTATAAGCAACATTGAAATACGAACTTTATACCGGAGCTGAAACCAAGTATTTCTATGTGTTGTTAACATGTAATGCTCTTTTTTAGACAATTTAGGGTCTGACATATGTTAACAAATGTAATCCATGGCGATTAACTTGAAGTGACGTTATGGATCTAGAGTTTTAATTATTCAACTGTCACCAAGATGCTTTAGTTATATTTATTTAGAGTCTAGTCTAATTTGCCTACACTATAAACCTTTTCCATTTTATCAATATACTAAAAGAAAATTTATTAATGTAAATCAAGTAACAAACCAAGTTTTTAAGTCGACGGTGGTAGGTAGGTCCCCTTTTTATAGGGGACCGTCTGAGTTGGTAACACTGCGGTCTCTATTTCTGCCGCAAAGCAGTAGTGTTGCTACACTGCTGCATTCCGATTTAAAGGGCGCGGTAGCCAACGTATTTACTGGGTAAACTAGACCTAACACCCTATGTCTCATAGTACGCAGCGCGTTGGTGATACCACTAGAATTGCCGATGTCTGTGGGTGTTGGTGACCACTTCTCATCAGGTAGGCCGACTGCTTGTCCACCTGCGTAGGCAAGAAAAAAGACGGTATTTTTAAGCTTCTGTCCAAAAGAAGAGGTACTCGATTCGGAGCGTATATTTTTATTATGATGCCTCGCTTCTGACAGCACTCCGATAAACATTTTAACAAACTGCAAAATTGTACAGATTTTATATATGTTTAAAGACAATAATCATTTTATGCAAACTTATTTAAATCTACATGTAGTTGTTTAAATCGCCCCAAATTTTTCTTTATAGTGCGTTACCGGAAAACCTCTTAACATTAATTTCTCAAGAACAGTAATTACTTTTCTCCTTACGCCATTATACAAACGTCTTCAGGGATCGGTTTAAAGATAATCCAGTTCGAGTTTGACTTCGTCATTACTCGCGGCTTTTGCGTACAAAAATAGAAAAGGGCAATTACATAACAGGATTCAAATTATACAAGGGAAGATTCAATTTGAAGAGTTCAACTACTGTTATTTTACATTTACTGTATTAAAAATTACCACCATGTGTCTGTTTCTAACGCAAAGAAATAGTGAGCAAACGCCGCTATCTTCTGGTTTGACGGGCACCATAGCCAGCCTAGTTAAAGGGTAAATGAAATGAAATATCAATTAGGACAGGGCGTCTCTTACCATCAGATGTTGTGTAATATTTAGAAATTTTATAATTTATAAATATTACTCAATATTGGATAAAAGAACTTTAAGGGAGGTTTTGGTGTTAATTTACATGTATTTATTTATATTTTAATATTTCGGCAGAAAAACAGACGTGTTACGCGTCTTGCTACCAGTGCAGAAGTGGGATATCCAGATCTGGTAAGGTATCAATAGTTATAAATATGTTATGAGCAGATATGAAAAGAATAGTTATTTTGATAATATCCTTAAAAGAACGCCAAGCTTTTTTAACTGTAAAACCATTTTTTTACACTATTTTTAATTTATATTTATCAAAATTTGTAATATAATAATATTATTTTATAATGTATATTATAATAAAATTCTTTATAAGCGTATATTTTTAGTTTTTTTAATTTTTATTTATTTATAATTTTTTAAATCGGAGGTCTTGGTTTCGAATCCTGCGGGGACTCAATAAATTTTTATTGTTGTTTCCTATTAGGTTAGGGTAACTTGGGCCGATCACCCGGCCCGCATTTGACCACAGTGGTGGGATACGGTTCATAAAGCCCCTAATGGATAGGAAGCGTTCCTTTCCAGGGACGACTGGACATAGGTCCAGCGGTGGACTTACATAGGATGATAATGATGATGATCATGTACAGTATTTGCGTAAGCAACAGAAAGTATTATTGTGTATGCCTTTAATTATAATTTTTGTCTGTATTAATTCCTCAAAATCCTCAAAAAATTGTGCATGTCGTCTATACGTGTATTCGTTTTTTTAGCTACTCTTTAATATTATTAGAAAGATATATAGAACAGCTAAAATTTTCTGTAAACGTTACGTTTTCATTTGCACCGTACTTAATTAAATTCGAAAATTATGTTCTTTTTATGGCATCTGGACCTTCGTAAGCTTACATAAACAGTTTTTAATAAAAAGTAACTGGGAAAAGGAAATTTTACGATCCTTATAATTAATTTGCTTCCTCATAATTATATTCAACCATTTTTTAGAGTTAAAGTTTTTGTGCAATTAGGACCATTTTAAGCAACTAAATAAATTTTGTCTGAGCATTATATTATAAATTTTGGTTTTAAAAAAAAAACACAACCATTTAAAAGATTGTCAAGCGTGGACTGATGTTATACTTAAAAAAAACTATTGTATAATTTAAGTAATTATAAATTGTGTTCATTGCATTCAAGGATTAACCCGCATTTGTAAGCCACCAAAGAGATAATTTGTTTGTAGGTATAAAATTTGTGAAAACATTATGAATAAATATATATTTAATTAAAGTTCGTATCTAACAATAGTAAAGTATTGGCCTACAAGCCAGAGGTCGAGTTGAAATCCGCAGTATTTTAAACTCTGTATTAGTACCAATTTCGTGAGTCTATCACCAAAGCATCACAGGATGCTTCAGGCATTTTCTGTGATCTCAAAAAGGCTTTTGATTGTGTACACCATGAGACCCTGGTCAGGAAATTACGTAACTATGTTATAAGAATACGCACTCAACCTTCTGTCTTCGTACTTGAGCCATCGAATTCAGAGGGTCTCCGGGCCCGGTAAATATGGGGTCCCACAAGGATCCATTCTTGGGCCTTTTCTCTTCCTTATTTATATAAACGACTTACCATGTGTGATAAATAATAGCGAAGAGATAGTATTATTTGCAGATGATACCTCTTGATTTTTAAAATTAAACGACATACGTCAATAAATGACGATGTAAATAATACTCTCTCTAGAGTAGCGAATTGGTTTAGTGTCAATAACTTGCTATTAAACCAAAGGAAAACAAAATGTATTAGATTCATGACTCCTAATGTGAAGCATGGTAAATTTGAAGTGATTATGAATGGGAGGCGTTAGACGTAGTTGAACTGTATTTCTAGGAATAACTGTAGATACAAAACTACAATGGGGCTAGCAAGTACACTAAGCTCTGCAGCTTACGCAGTGAAAATAATCAGATTATTAACCGATGTGGAGGCAGCTCGTTTATTGTATTTTAGCTATTTTCATAATATTATGTCTTATGGCATTCTACTGTGGGGAAATGCGGAGATACTAATACGATCTTTGTCCTCCAAAACGCGCAATTCATGCAGTCTATGACCTGGGCCCCAAAGAATCATTAAGAAATTTGTTCACTGAAATAAAAATAATGACCTTCTCAATACATATTTGAAAATTTAATGTATGTAAAAAAATAGAGATGATTTCCTAAGACATTGTGATGCACATAACATAGATACAAGGAACAAACATAATTTAATTCTTCCAGCAACTAGACTGCGAAGAATAAGTAAGTCTTTTATGGGACAATGTATACGTTTTTACAACAAAATCCCAGTAAACGTTCAGAATTTAACTATTAATAAATTTAAAAAGGTAGTCAAGGAACGTTTATGTGTTAAAGGTTTATACACAATACAATACAATACTAATGAATTTTAAATGATAACACAGCCTGGTAATGGAATGCTCGCTCCAGGTCCTGTTTCAAAATTGCATAATATGTAATGCCGAATTATCAAATTGTTTGTTATTTTTAAAAGATGACATAAAAATAGCCCGCTGAGTTTCTTTCGCCGGTTCTTCTCAGGTCTGAGGCGTCCTTTTCCGAACCGGTGGTAGTGTGTTTGACAATCAATAAGCAAGTGTAAACTTTTATTGAATAAAGATATTTGAATTTGAAAAAAAAAAAATGCAAAAAGTTGGTCCCAGTTGTCGAAAACATCTTCGATAGTCTTTAAAAGAGACGTAGATCACCTTTAAATTTACGAAATGTAATCTATGCAATGAACGCGTTTCACCCTTTGGGGTATATTGGTCAGATTCCACTCGCTTGGTGGATGAATCAGAAGCCGACCTCATGATAACTTTGGGAAATGTCGAGGAAGGAAAAAGGAAGAAAGATATAAGGGGCGCTGTTGCTGCCACATCCTAAACTTGTACGTTTTACTAAAATTTTAGTTTATCAATTGAATTTAGAAGTTGTACACAGAATGAATAAACCGATTATATAAATTATTAATAAGACTTTTTTTCTTTGAAAAGTAGCTGAGATATATCCCCCATTCCTATAAAGTGGTTACGCTTTTTCTTCACGGAAAATAGGCCCCTAACTGGGTTATGGAATTTATTTCATTGTATTTCCTACAGTATACTCGCATCTAAAAGCTTATCTTAATACACATAAAATGTGAAGACGGCCGTATTAGGGTGTCTTTATTTTATTAAGAATAAGATATATTTGTATTTATATTGTTTTATTTTTTTTTTTAAGTATTAGTTATTTACTTTGGCATTGTCAATAATAGACCATTAAATGATAACATAGTTTACATACACTATTAAACTTGTTCAATTTAATGTTTAATTAAAATTATATTTTCTAGCACCGATGTTTACAAAATATAAGCTTTGCAAAAAAAATTTTGTTCTGAAATTAAAGATCAGCCCCACTTTACATATTTATATTATAAATAAATCCGGCAAAATGTTTTGATAGTTGTTTTTTCAATGCATTAAGTAACTTCGCGCTCATTGTTTCCGAGGGTAAATTAATATTTAGTCACGCTCCTTCAATTTTAAGCATCGTTGTCCCAATTTGTACGATGCTTGGGTAAAACAAGAAAACTAGCGCGTCTTGTTCAAGTCGTAAGCAGAGACTGTTATTTAATAGGTAAATGTGGATGGTACTGGTAAATTATTTTTTAATATTGGATTTATGTTATATTGGTGTTTTCATTAGTTTTGCAATTAAGGGCTCCCTCAGTAACTGTCAATCAATCCGAAACGTTGGGAATAAATATATTTAAGTAACGCGAAAAATCCGTAAATTAGTGGATTTGAAAAAAGAAAATAACTAGTATTAATCAACATTAGTAAAAAAACCAACGTGATTCTATTGAAAATAATTGGTATGTTAAATTGATTCATAGTTAGCAAACATTATTTGAAAGTAATTACTCAATGTTTTCTTTGCGAACTAAGATGACGATGACGATGACGATGATGATGATGATGATGAATTTTGTAACCAGATTCTACAGTTACAGATCACAACGCTTATGTTAGCCATTTATAAGACAAAAATAACAAAAGCACATAAACAAAAACTATAATTAATTACACTAAACGATCTTTATATGAATGTCCATATATTAATATGGCAACTGAGTATTTCATAAATTCACTTTCCAGTGCCTTTAAGATAAGTTCCAAAATTCACATCGAATTAGGATAATAAAACTTGGGATTACACCAGGTATCTTAAGATGTATGTATCTAAGAGCTGAAAATACAGTACGAGAAGGAAGAAATAATTAAAGCTAAATGTAGTTAAAAAAACTGTGGAACGCTATAAAGAAAGAAAGCAACAGCACCAAAATAACATCTTCTGCAGCTGAATTATTAAAAACCAATTAAGATCCCATAAAACCGCTAAATGAAATAAACCATTACTGCTTACTTATAAGCATTGGAAAAGATATCTCAAACAGAGTGAATGTATTGTCCAATAACACAACTGTAGGACCATCCTTAACTTCTCCTGCAGACTCATTTATGTTGCTAGATACCGATGAGGAGGAAGTAAAACTTATGATTGATTCGCTACGTACTGACTGTGCAATTGGCGTCGATGGCATTTCATCTAATCTCATCACCATCTATTAAATTAAACAAAATTACTATGGCGCCACCACTCAACATTGTAAAGGCACTCATTCATCCAATACATAAATCGGGCGATAAAAGTATGAACACTAATTATAGACCAATTTCAAAATTGCCATCTATATGCAAGATTTTTGAAAAGATTATGAAGGGTCGCCTGCAAAAGTACCTAGAAAGAAGTAACATCCTCTCTGATAGACAATTTGGTTTTCGTAAAAAAATCAACTTGTGATGCAATTCATAACCTTACTAATTATATTGTAGAAGCTTTAGATAAAGAAAAAAGTGTTTAGCGATTTTTCTTGATTTGGCGAAAGCCTTTAATACAGTATGAATTTCTAAGTTAGTGGAAAAAATAGAGAAAATCGGTATAAGAGGAACCCAGTTGAATCTTTTTCAGAGTTACCTTACAAATCACACTCAAAGAGTAATTATATCAATATCGAAAAACCAAATATAAATCTATCTCTTTAGTCTCCAACGACAACAGCTTAGTGACGCAAGATCATTAAATATACCTGTTCATAATCACGCTTTTAGAAATCCAAATGAATGTTACTGCCCTTTTATAGAAAATCTTTCAACTATTAAATATTCAGGTATTACTCTAGGTGAGCATCTTAACTTTGAATCTCACTTTCAAATTCTTATAAATAGGACAAGAAAACTAATGGAAATATTGAAATACTTAAGAAACATCGCAGAGGCTGATATTCTCAAAATGATTTACTTTGCAATCGATACTTGGCTATTGCATTCTAGTATGGGTGGAGCTGTAAAAACTCATACAATTAAACTAAAGAGAGCATAGAGAGTAGTATTAAAAGTAATATTGAAAAAACCTTTTCGATTCCAACAAAGATCTGTACAAAGAATGTGAAGTTTTGACTGTGCGTCAAATGTTTGTGCTACAAGTTGTTTTGATGTAACACTCTGAGGACTCTAAGGCTATACAAGACTTTTTGCAACGAACTGAAAAACGAATTTACAGAATACTTTGGACTCGCAAATATAAAACTCGATTCGGTTACAAATTCTATTAATATCTAGGATGTTTTATATATATCAAAATTAATAAAATACTAAAAATACATCGTAAAAATGAATATGATTGCAAAGACTTAAAAACTGGCTTTTTAAATAGACATACAATACACAATAGCAATTCTATAAAGAAAAACACGCAAATGGACCACACGACACACTTGGCAAAATATGTAATCGCATATAACTTTTTTTTTAAGTTGTCCAAAATACGTCATGGTTGATACAAACTATTCGGTGTAACAGTCTTTTGTTATTGTAATAAAAAATTGTCAATTGGAAGAATGCTAGTACTTTAGCACAGGCTATGCCTATTTAAGCACCAGCTGATACTATTGTGGAAATTGATAAAAAAACCCTGTGTGTCTGACCGATTCTCGTAAAACTCACTTAATTTGTACTAATAAAGCATATTATTATTATTATTAGTCAATTGGGTGATCCATCTATACTGCCCTTACTGTTAGTAAGGGCTGAAGGAGGGAAGGAAAGAAGGTAGAAGGTTAGAAGGAAGACAACAACGATAAGACAAAGTTGTTCCCCTGCAGGATTCGAACCAACGACTAGCGGTTTATTAAGCAAGGGCTAATACCACTAGAACATTAAGGTATAATATTGAAATAACTGAAGATAATTATTTCTTTTATTTACGCGATTATTATACATATCAAATCGACTAATTTACGATAACCGACGGTTATTCGAAAACATAGAGATACAGACATATACCAACTTAATCTGCCCGTGATCATGGATGCTGGAAAGAATCCGAAACGTTGGGAATAAATATATTTAAGTAATGCGAAAATCCGTAAATTAGTGGATTTGATATGTATAACTGAAGATATTAACTCACTATGCATTTTAAACAAATGTTATCAAATGTTTGTCACAATTCATGTGTATAAATTTTTTTATAAACAACTATTGCACAATTGCTATTTTGTTTTATTCCTTTCTAAAAGCTTTTATTTTACGTTATTCAAATAAATGTAAATATATATAATATTTTTTATTTACGCGATTATTGTACATATCAAATCAAAAAATCAAAGTTTTTAAAGAAGCCAACAAACTCATCCATACTGATATCATGTATATTTGTTCTTTGTACGTAACGAATAAACTAAAAAACTACTTGACTGATTCCCAAAATTTCTAATAAGCAGAGCTCAATTTTTACTTTTTTGCAAAGGCTACAGTTTGTAATTTAATTTTAATTGATGGAAAATTTTAAAAATAATCAAGTGGTTTTTTTGCATGTACATACAAATTAAACTAATTATAGAGTATGCAATGATCAGGGGAACATTGTAATATATTATACATATGTATATATATTTAATGCGTTTTAATGTAGACATTTTATTTCTTTAATGTGTTTATACGAATATTAAAAGTAGGCGAATTACACACTGAAAATCTATCCTACTAATTAAATCATCTTTATATAACGAAGATTAAATTATACAACGAAGACGGTACTAGTTTCGGTTTTATTTTAATTAAAACTGTAAGCAATTAGTTTGCGGGTACCACTGTTTTATCTAATGTATTAAGAGTTCGCCACTAAAGCTGTAGGATCCTGCATAAGGGGGTTGAACACTTGGAAAATTAGACTTAACACAATTGTTAAAACATCAAATACAATTTTTATTTTGTATGCATTTCTATTGGCAATACGTAGTAATTCACAAACAATTTGTAAATTTTACAACGTCTATAGTAAAGACCTTTGTTTTTTTCATCCATTAGTATCTAACTGTTGTCCATAGACCTGTCTTCGCTATGACCATTCATCTCTTTTCCCAAACATGGATAACCAGTATTTCTAAATTCATCTGCCATCTTTTATTGAGACGTCTTTCTTTGGAAGTGAAAATTTTAGCAGCCATGCTGCAGATGTGGCCAGCCCAGTCCCATTTAAGGTTTCAGCTCATTAGCTCACGTCTGCATATTGTGAATTACAGATTTGGTTTGTAAATTACAGGGAAAACATTGAACGTAGCTGCTGCGTTGAGCTGAACACGTGGAAATCGACCACAAAACAATTTTCGCCCATTTAAAAGAAACTGGGTACACGACAAGGGTCGATATTTACCTAAAGAACTCACTGACAGAAACCTACTGAACCTTGTACTCGGTTGTTTTTTTTACGGCGTAATGAAACCGAACCATCTTTGAAGTAGCTTGAGTTGAAAAGTGGATCACGTATGACAAGAACGCGTGAAAAGCGTCGTGGTCATAGGTCGGTCAGTCTTCACAAATTGTAGTGAAACCCAGGTTAACTCGCAACAAGGTTACGTTGTGTGTGAGGGATTGGAAGAGCATTATTAATTATGAGCCGTTACCACCAGGCACGACCATCGATTCTAAACCTTACTACGAACAACTGATGGTATTAAAGCAAGTAGTTGATAGAAAGCGCTCGGAATTAATCAAGAGAAAAGGTGAGTTTTTTATTATAAATAAATCACACACCTTTAGCCACTCAGCATAAATTAGTGATTTTGAATCGAAGGTGTTAATATATCCGCCGTGTAGTTCTGACCTTGCATCTTTAAAGTGCAAAGTCCACTCGCCACCCAGAGACATTTGATGCTATGTGTCGTTTACTCAGAAATTACACTGGCTACTATAGCACTCACACTGGAATGCAATAAAGGTTTCACAGCAGTTCAAAAGTATTTCGTTCAGTAGCTGCCCATTAGAAAGTGCTCTTCATTACGTAAAGTGTTACATTCTTTGCCTTTATTCAATAAAAAATACATTGTTTAGATTTATCCTATATTTACTAGTTGTCACAAGAATTTCTAATAATGTTGTTGAAAATTATTACTACAGAATGTGCTGTTATAAAAGATGACAGTTCTATTCCTCGGTACGTTAAAGTCTTAAAAACAATTATAGCGTATGAAGTAAATTAAAAAAAACATTTCTGCTATTTAATAAATCGAAAGTTTCTTCGAAATCGAGTAAACCTTTATTGATGGAATTATTATTATTCATGAACTTTGACTTCTTTATTTATGCATTAGCTTTTTGGCTGTGAGTTGTCGTAACAAAAAAGTGGTTAGTAACATTTATATTACTTAAAAATAGACAAAGGATAGTAAACCTGCAAAATAATTGAAACTGACATAAATATAAAAAAAAGCATCAAGTTTTAAATTTCACTCATTACGACTTTTATTTAAAAACTAACATTTTATTAACAAAAAATACATACAATTAGAATAAACTATTGAAGAAGTACACTTTACGTACTAAAAATTGTCAACATACATTAAGTTCGTGTGATTGTCAAGCAATGTTTTTAGAAAGTGCCTGTTAGTCAATCATTCAGTACAATTTTGTACTAACAATAAACAGCGGTTTCCGAACTAGGTTAAAGTTATTAACAATAATTGTTAAGAAAGTTATTGTTGATAACTTTTACTGCTTCCATGTAGGTAAATGTTAATTTGTCGAACTCTTTAACTTTGATCGATAGAAACCCAGAAGTTTATTCGTAACGATATTGTTATTTGATTCCATTTCGTATAATAACTTCCCGCCACATGGTTTGAAACGATTTTATAATAGAGCAACTCTGTTAATATTACAACTTATCATACACAAGCTCGTTATTTTATGAACGTTTAAAGGGTGACTTAACGAATTATATAAGTTAAATTATTTAAATACTAGGTCATCATCAAATCACAAGTAGTTTAATTGTTATTTTATAAAAATATTAAAGTTAAGTATTGAACAATATATAAATATTGTTTTATATAAATAATACTACTAATGAGGCATTGAGCATCTACGACGAGTCATGATTAGAATAATAAATTTTCCCTGAATCTTTATTACACTCACGTTTTTTATTAAATTCTTTCAGAATTTCAGTTGCTAAATGGTCAAGGGAACAAAGGCTCTATCCTCATTATCCAAGTCCTTTCACAGCGGTTAACGTTATCGACGACGAATAACAATAACGTTTTTGGCGAAGGAGAAGAAACTCGTTTTTGTGCTAAAGTTCACGGAGTATTTTCCTATCAAGTCATCTGAAAATTTCTATTTTAAATATTAAAAACAAAATAATATTAAATTTTTAGATCTCAAGGAGACGAATTGCGATTGCCTGTGCGTTTTTTTTTGTAAGACACATAGCATTGATGTGACATGAAATTTGTATGTAGCTTCTAATTTATTACGTTTAATTATTTATATATAATTAGTAGGACGAGTTCAAGGTTGCTTTGTTCATTGCCGATTTTGGCGGTTCAAGCCTGTGTGCAATAAAATTAAAGATGCTGTTTTTGACTTATGTATACTAATAAATTTTAACAGTGCTTCTTGTGTAGCAGTATAAGTGAGTTATATATGCAAATAAGAAGCAATGCTATGTTATTTTCTATTCTTTTGGTCCGACTATTTATTAAAGCTAGCAAGAGTTTATAGTGTAGTCTATAGCAAAAAGTAAAATAATTATACAAAGATTATTTTTAAAAACAACGGCAAATAAATGTTATATATAATTATATTTTGAAATATTTAAATTAAGTTAAACTCAGGCTACAGCAAATTTATCTTTTTGTCTAGACTCTAAAGTATGTGTTATGTGGTCAAAGTATTAACCCCTCTACAATCCGGGCACATGAACGTTTACTACAGTGTTTATTTAAAACACTTATGATAAAATGTTTTTGGAATCAAGACTAAAGTATATTAAATTTTTTTGTCTGCCAAATAAAATTGTATTACATATATTGTTATCGTTTAAAATCAAATAAATGTCATGTTTATGTTTAATTGTGTCTTGTATTCACGCAATTACTATATATTTGCATATTTAATCTACTTTTAACGAATATTTTAAGTTCAGTGTTTATTTTTTGTTCTGTAAGTTGCAAACAGTCCATGGTCACAGAGCCGATCATGACATGGATATATTTTCAACTCAATTTGTTTTTAATATAGTTCAAGTTTAATTGATCTGACGTGGCAGAAAGTCAAGGCTTTGTTTTGAACTTTTTTGTTACAGTAAAAAACATTATTGCTTAAGTTTTATAACTTCGTGGTTAACTACTTCCTGACTAACACTGGCTGATGATGATGATGATTGTTTTATATGTTTGATTTTTTTTTAATTTCGCTCCCCGATGTTTTTGGCTAAACTGCGCATACTAGACAGTTCACTATGCCAATGTGGTTTAGAGAAGGGCACAATAGAGCATCTGTTCTTTACATGTAGAAACCTGATTATCCCCTTTATGATATCCTTCCCTCTAACATTCCTAGACCTATCAATATCCCCTTCCTTTTAACCCTTAGTAAACCTTATTTCTTAAAAATTCTAATCAAATTTATACAGACAAATAACATAAAGCTTTAAAATTTACTCATTCAATTTTACATCCCCTCTTCCCCAATCCTGTATGTAATAGTGATTATTTGTTATGCCCCTAATTAAATAAATTATTTGACTCTCATTTATAAAAATCATACTAATTTTTTGTTTTGTTTTTGTCCAGGTATCTCAACCAATTAAGTACTATAGTCTATACACCGTACAACTATCAATGCTACTGGTCAATTTATAATATATACTTCACGTTTTTCCCAACCTTGACACTGGCAGAATCACCAAGATAGACTTGGTGGAGCCATTTCATCAAAAAGAAGTAGAAGAAGATGTTTGTTTTTATGTATATATTGATAATTATTTTAAAAATTATATTTATATTTAATAATCAATTTTAAATGTTACTGTAAAAATTCTCGTAATTATAACATTAAGACCGGATAAATGAGCTCAAATAATTTAAATGTGGTAATTCACTTAAGGTACTACCTACATAAAGAAGGCTGCAGATTTTGATTTTTAATTTTTTTTTTTTTAAATACATAACACCACGTGTGTAATTTTTTTACAAGGAGTATTATTATTATTATTATTACCATCAGTGCTTATTTCTAGCGCCAATTAGTAGTGTGTATTACACTTTCACGTAACAGTAAGCGGATTCGTAGTGTCTCACGCTACTTTTCTTATAGGCAGGGTGAATCCCTTATTTTCAGGTGAACGTCCAGCCCGTTTCATCCCTCTAACCGATAAAAAAACACAATTACCCGGCTTAACTTACGTATTATAAAATACAAAGAGGCAGACTTCTATTTAGTTCAAGATCAATATAGTCGCGTCATTCTGTCGCCTCATCTCATCCCACGTCATACGTCCGGCGCCTTAAAGTCTGGGTCAAGCTTCTTTCACGGGAGCTTATTTAATTTTATACATTTTTTATTCCATTCCCCTTTTCTACCGGTGGTGGCTCCCCAGTTTACAGGAGACCGTCTGGGTGGGTACCACCGGGGTGTCTATTTCTACCGCAAAGCAGTAGGGTGAAAACACTACTGTGTTCTGGTTTGAAGGGCACCGTAGCCAGCGTATTTACTGGGCGTATTTAAACGAGGCTTAACATCCTATGTTTCACGGTAGGCAGCGTGTTGGTGATACCAGTATTGCCATTGTTTATGGGCGTCAGTGACCACTTACCATCAGGTGGCCTTGATTGCTCGTCTGCCTGCGTATGCAATAGAAAAAAAAATAAAAAACACCTGATAGAAAGCAAGCGATAAGCACTGCGAACTAACAAAGTTGCTTAAGAGTCTGTAAATCCACTGGCTTATCTCACTTGAGTACTCTTCAAACCAGAATGTTATATTTTGACAATACTACTTTTTTGTTTCCAATTTAGTGCCTTTAGCTAAAGTTTAAGAAAGGTCTTGAACTTTTTAAACATAAATCGTTTTTACGTTGTACCTTAACAAAATAAATTAAAGCAGCAAAGATGCTTCGTTGACAGGCTTTCTGGTATCATAATAAATATAAAAAGAATGTTATTCAGAAAAGTAACAGTAAATATTCATCTTTAATTTAGTTAGTTTCCTATACGTTGTGAATATTTTCAAAATGTACAATGAAAGCGTTACATAAAAAATATTGACTTTTTAAACTATTTATATTACAATAAAAGATACAACTTATTTCTTTACAACTTTATATAATACTCAATATATTAGAATCTAAAAGGTGAATGCAAATAATTAAATAAACCATCAAGTGAAGTTAACATTATTTGTCACTGTATGTTTCAAATAATATTTTAAAAAATCCCCATAGGCATCATTGAATTACTGTTAGCATTGGATCCGTTATATCCAATTTAGCGAACGCAGCGGAACAAAATGAAAAACCGATAAATTATTGATTACTCCTTTATTCAGAATGAAATTGAATCGTCATGCTTTAATTAAATTATTTCTTTTATGTTTAAAGGAAAATCTCATGATATTAAAAAGATATAAGAAAGGGTTTGAAAATAAAATTTCGGGCTAAATATTTCCTTAAAATATGTCTGCTTCTTGGTCGGTTAGAGCAATATCCGGCTTATGCAATTTACAAAATGAAGGGTGGTTTAAATCCTGCTAGCTCAAATCTTTTATGTAATTCTATTGATACGGTGAATTTTCGAAAAAATAATATGATCCACGTGCAGGGTGAGTGAATAAAAAGCTTTGCAAATTAAATTACTAGCAACGAATTTATTCATCGTTTATGGACGTTAGGTGCAAAACGCTCTACGTTAAAACTTTTATTTAGATAATTAGTACCGAACCCATAAACTTGGAATAATGGCAAGAGTAAAATTTTGGATTCGTGGATTGGTCATGGATTCCAATATTTGAGGTGTGGAAGATTTTATTTAAATGGCCTCTATACATGGATTAAAGTAATTTTAATCTTGAATTTTTTTAGCTTAATCAGTTCCAAGACCGTCTTGGGACCTTCGGAGCGTGATAGACTTTAACTATCTAAAATATGAAGATTATAAAAATTTATTAAAATTCTATTAAAAAAAAAGATAAAATCTTAGTTTATCACTTACTTTCAAATTAGCACTGAACAAGCATCGCAACACTGAAGGAGAAAATGGAGTCGCCATTTCAGGGCCAAGATCGCAATGTATTAATCTATTCTCGATAGTCGAAGTGTCCATAGGGAATCTTTGAGGAAAACGACACAAATTGATATCTATATATAAAAGATTCTTACTGTTGGACGGCCGCCAAACATCAATCATGACATTGGGTAGTGGTTACGACTTTGTTTATTTAGGTATGTTTCACGAAATTAAATAGGTTTGGGAAAACTTCTGTTGCTATCAACGTACGTATAATTTTTATAATATTGCGAGAGCAATAAATTTTAACTAAATAATTTATGATAAAATAGTACATGGCAATATAAAAATAACACATTTATTTATATAGATTGTGATTACGAGTATTTATTTCACCTTCTTATAGCCCCATTGGCCTTATATTATCAACACTTTTCTCAAGTATTGTAGATTGCACGTCTAAAATGGAGCGCTAACAGTAAATCGTCCGTTTCTTAGTGTTAAATATATTGATTAAAGACACGTACAGTTTGTAGTGTTTGACCATTTTCTGAAAGAGCATTGAAGGTCGCGACATAGAGACGCCATGGCTCCGCCAGTCTGCCAACACAACGCCGTCTGGCGGTCTAGGTTGGATTTACTTTAAGAAACGTACTGTTCTTCACTTTCTAAATAAACAAACTTACTCTTGGCTTTTTTTTATCTTTTTAATTTATCTTTATACAGATATAATACCTGATCATGGTCAGCGCCGACTTCCTTACTGTCTTTGGCTATCTTTGTAATACCAAAGAAGAAACCACTAACAGAGCATAAAAATAACAAACAAGCGGACTGAATGTAAATGGCGTTTAAGTTTTATAATAAATAAAATTACCAATGTAGCCATTACTCGTCTCGTTAATGTTATAAACATCAAGTCAAATCAAGTAAAACTATAAGGGGCGAATTAAAGAGTTCTTTAATTTTGAATTCAATGAGTTTATAATATTTTAAATTAATCAATTCGTCTTAAAATTAAGCAAGAATTAAAGTAATATACTTTAACGTGACTATCTCTTGTAACTTTACCTAGCCATGCATAATATTATCAATTACAAAGGGTGTAATTTAAACTTTTAGAATTGTAATCCTGTACCTAAATATATATACTTCTGTAACCAAATCCTTTAGGAAAATAATGTAGTTACATATCAATGTATATTTCGTCATACGAAAGTTTTCTAGCAATTAAATAGTAAAACAGATTTGTGGTAGTAAAATTTCATGTGAGTTTGGAATTGTTTTTCACACTTTTCCACAGACTTAGAATAAAGCTTATTTTCGTGTTGTGTTCACTGATTGTAAAGCAGATAAAGTAAAAAAGATTATGAACCTTTTTTTCACACATTTCTTTCTTTTCGGATTTCTTTGTTTGTAATTCGTAGCGCCATCTCTCCGATTATGAAAGTGCGAGTTTTACCTATGCATATAATTTTTAAATATCTTATCTCTTTTGTTTTTACGAAGTAATTTTTTATAAAATATTGGATTATGGTGTTCGTTATTTGCGTTTAAAATTCCATCATCATCATCATCAGCCTTTGATAGTCCACTGCTGGACATATGCCTCGCCTAATACACCCCTACCCATTAGGGGTTCTTGGACCGTATCCCACCACGCTGGTCCAATGCGGGTTGGTGGGTGGACCGACTTATTACATGCCCATCCGACGCATGGATCATCTTACTTTTCAGACAATTAGGTGATCGGCCCAAATTGCCATAACAAACTAGAAAGGAATTGTTAGCAGTTTGTGATTTTTTAAATAATTTTGTTATGTATTTCATGAGCCGATCACCGAATTGCAGTATGATAATCATTACCTCGAATGGGTATGTGGGTGGACCGACTATTTACATGCCCATCCGACGCATGGATCATCTTACTATTCAGACAATTGGGTGATCGGTCAAAATTGCCCTAACTAACTAGGAAACAACAATGAAAATTTGTTGAGTCCCCGCAGGATTCGAACCCATGACCTCCGATTTCTAAAGCACACGCCCATACCACTAGGCTACGGAGGCAGTTCAAAATTTAGAATTTTCGTAACCTTAACCATATTACACGCTCATCAGGCAGTTTCTCTACGCTCTCGAATTAGCGAGTTACAGTTACTACTACTAGATATTTAATTTCATATATCTTAATCACTTAATAGAAATACTTTATTCAAGTTTTTTAGCAGCTGTCTTCCCGAAGTCGGCCTCCACTCTAAAATCTTATAGAGCCATGGGCCATTGGTTCTTCTGACCAAATGATCCGCCCACTGCAATTTTAATCCTAATTATGTCCTTGTCCTTTGCACTATGTCAGTCACTTTCGTTCTTGGACGGATAATTTCATTACGAATTCCATCCCACAAAGAAACTCTGAACATAACGCGTTGAGCTACGGCAAATGTACCACGGACCAGTCCTAGATTCAGCGGCTACGTTTGGGCCCCTCAGGGATAGCATTATGCTACATATGTATTAAAAAAATCCAATGCCACGTTGCAAGCGGATTGGATAACACAATCGGAACGAAATTGGTTATACCTTAATTATTTCTTATATTTACGCGATTATTATACATATCAAATCCACTAATTTACGGATTTTTCACGTTACTTAAATATATTTATTCCCGACGTTTCGGATTCTTTTCAGCATCCACGATCACGGGCAGACTAAGTTGGCATATGTCTGTATCTTTAAGTTTTCGAATAACCGTCAGCTTTTATTTAAAAAATTGACATAGTTTTCGATTTCTTAATATTTAATGTTGGTTTGACAAAAGTATTTATGTTGTCCTTCGGTTTTGTAGTTTTTATACCTTGCGTTTAATTTTGAAATTATTGATCCCAGGAAGGTGGCAAAGACCAACCATCTTCTCTATTAAAATTTCGATATTTTTAATTTCTATTGCTTCCCAAATCATCCTTGGTATAAATCGATGTTCATTAGCCAGTATTTTTGGTTAATCAAATCTAATATAATGATTGGGCTTGTCTAGAACATGGTCACAAATTGCAGATTTCTTATAGCGTCGGTGCTTAACATCAGCTATATGTTCTTTTCCAGAGTAAAATGTAGATATAGTAGAATGATTCAGGAAGCAATAGAAAATGTTTGCGTGATTTTCGTTTGAATTGACATTCGCTTCACAAAAGAATAATATTTACGAACCGCTTTTATAGAGCAACATACTTCTATAAATCGCTTCGTTTAACTGCAAACAAAATATTTTTTTAAACCATGCTTAACTATTAGTATAAAATTTAGTTCTAATATTTGAATATAATACAACAAAAGTTTGAAAGTTTAAAAGCGCAGTAATTATGATTAATTAAAAAAGCGTAAGTAAACTTTATAACTTATCTTTCTGTTTAAGCACAAAGGTTAAATTATAATGAACTGCAATCTGTGAGTGAATTAGGATGACTCAACTGCTTATTATTTACAATTTTAGTATAATACTACAATATATTACTGTAAACAATTAACATTCAAAGGGCCACTACAATTTGGTTTCCAATCATCATGTAATTGCGTTCCCTTAGGTACTATTTGTTTTGCTTGCGCAAGCTAAATTGATTTTGACAGATCTAATTTATTTTAGATTAACTTCCCTAAATGCTTGTAAACAGAAATAACAATCCTAGCGTGGTCTTTACGTAAACTTAATTTACTTTTTAGACTTCAACCACCTCTCCTGGACTGCAAAGACAGAGGGTTGGTATTTGTTAATAAGAGTAATGATATCATTTTTTTTATGACGAATACCATGGCAATTCCATTGAAGGATGTTTAGAACTGTTAATGGTTTTGTTAAGCTGAGAAAGTTTAGATATGACATTGTACGGTAGTTGGGAGTCGTCAAACCGAGAAACTATATTTAAAATTGTTGAAAGTAACAGGTCTAAGAGGTAATCATTAGGAGAAATATTTTTAGGTGAGTAAGCATTCCCCATTAGGGAGACTAAAAAGAAGGTGTGCTAGTAATCGCCTGATGGGCTTGCTTGTCATAACCTGAGCTTGATGAGGGCATTGGAGAGGTTCTCTGAGAGAAGAATGTACGACGGTAAGAAATATTATTTGATGAGGATTGTGTAGGAGTAGGAGATTAAGATACACTCTGGAAGGATTGTATAGGATGGAACTGAGGTGAGGGTTGGGAAATATCAGCAAAAGATTTCCTCGCTAGAGAAAATCTAACTGAAGCTTCTGAGTAAGATATATTTTCCTGAGACAATACTATCTTATGGGACTTCTGTCTGGAATGTTCAAACAATAAACTTTTTCTGGTAGCTTTTTACCAATGAATGTTAAAACAACTGTTGGGGTCGGGGTCCAAATAGCTGTATTGTTTTCCCATGGATTTTCTATTAAGGCGGCGTGCTCTAATAACACTACCAAAACCATCAGATACTTCGATGGACGTAACTAATTCCTCTAAAGTCCATGCAACTGGAACATCTCTAACAATACCCATGAGGGTTACATTATAAGAAGGAACAATGGCATCATACTTACCTGCAACAAGTCCGGAATGATCTAAAAATAGGTTAGCGGCCTCAGCAGATTTAAATTCCACTGAGACACGATTACGGCCAATACGTTTAACACCATCCTTAACAATACCCTTAATTTCATTGTGATATAAGAAGTGACCGAACTTAATTAATCTTAATGTAGTACTAGAAGAGGGTTCACATTCTTTACTCACATGGACGAAAAAGGGGGCAACGTCTAGATAGGAGTATCGTTTTTTAGAGCCTTCATTTTCAAATAAAGTAAAGGTTGACTGGATGGAGCCGACTGCTTGAGCAACTGTGTTTTTTTTGAGAGTTGGAAGGAATCAGGAGTAGCAGCAATCTGTCTTTTCCTTGAATTAGGTATAGGATCGGTAATCATAGGGGTTGAGTTAGAATGGGAACTATGATTGTAAACATAACGTCCCCCGGGATCGGGGGGGTCACCTCCAGTCATACTTATACTAAAACAATACTTACAAATAGGACAATACAATATATAAATATCAACACACACACAATACTAGGTAATCAACAGAAAGAACAGAAAAAAGTACAATAAAACGTTGAAATTACGAAAAACACTTGTGTCAAAACTCAACCATAGAGCAGAGTCGAGAACTTTAGTAATATTTAATAAATCGAGTCTATTTATTTTTATTTTAGCTTTTAGCTTTTTTAAAATCGTAGGAAATGATACCATGTGTAGGCTGTTATGTAATGCTGAGGTGCACAAAAATGTTGTTGCATGTTATGCTCGGTCGAGGAGTGGACACTATTATCCTTTTAGATTAGATAAAAGTAGATTCTCTCCACATCTACTTAAACATTTTTTAAATTGGCAATTTTACCCAACGTGATTTCCTTATATCTGTTTTGGTAGTTCACTAATTATGGTGAGGCATTTTTAAGTTTTGCATGTATTTTTAAGATTGTCAATTACACATCCTCCGTCTGCTTCACCGAAAGTAAATTTGCAGTTGCATTTGCCAAAAGTAAATTGTTATTTCTGCGTAACGAGAATTATGAATCTTGAAATAGCGGGACTGTAATTTTTGTTTATAATACAATTCATTGGCAAATCATTTTCGCGCCAAAGGGACTCAATACTTAGTAGACTGGGTGCACGTCAATACTTATGAATGCTATATTACGGAGTAAGCGTTTAAGTTTTCTATGTGCCATATTTACTATTATTTATTGTTGTGTATCCCGAACGTGCTGCCTACCGTGAGACATGGGGTGTTAAGTCTCGTTTACCGTACGCTGGCTACGGTGCCCTTCAAACCAGAACACAGCAATGTTTTTACACTACAGCTTCGTGGAAGAAATAGGCACCGCGGTAGTACCCACCTAGACGGTCTCCTGTAAAAAGGGGACCTACCACCGGTAATGTCTCGTATAGGTGACCTCTATCATCCTTTTTCGGTTTATAATCTGCATGTACGCTGACGTTGCACGATAATAATACCTTGACACTTTAAGAAGTAAAGCAAACCATTTAGATGCCGTTTCTCGCAAACTAGTATTGTTGGTGGACACGATATTGTGCCTATGTTCAGTCTGTTATATTGTCGTGTACCAATACTGCGTATTTAATAAAAAACAACGGGAATACTTTTAATTCGATATTTTCACAATCAGGCTTGGGCACAAAATATCAAAACTAATACATACAAAAAATATATATATATATATATATACGCATATGTATATAAATATATATGAATATATAATTAAATATAATAATAAATTATATAAATAATTTGATGTCTACAAGTTCCTTAATGAGTCCTGAGACAGGAGCTTCTTAATTTGTTTCTTAAAGATTGCTGTACTCACAGACATCCTAATTTCTAAAGGAAATAAAAGGATAGATCAAATGAAAAAAGGGGAATGCGTAATGTCAGAACGGTGAATTGGGCAGTGAAGTAGACGTTGAACGAAGATTTTTGATCCTGACATCACATTATTGAAAATTAGACGATATGTATAACGTAGTCAATGGTGATCTAAGAAAAGAAACAGCGATATGGACAAATGAACAAAGAACAAACGCTAATATTAAATTGTTGATAAATTGATTTTAAAGGATTTTATTGTTTTATCTTACATATGTAGTTTTATTTAAACACTCCGTATGCTGAAAATACTTTTCATATGCAGAAATTAAAGAAATTTCTTACATATTCAAAAGCAATTACACTTAATATTAAAATAATTTTATTATGGTTTAAATATTTAAAAATATATGCATTACTTCAAAAACAATAAGTGTTCATAAGATACTATTTCGCGATTTATAGTCCATAGAAGCGGTTACCTATACAAATTTGTTTTCTACCACCTCATGTTAAAAAAAACATTGTATCTACCCATATACATATATATATTTTAAATACTACCGTTAGGATAAATATCAAATTAAAAGATAAAAGAAATATTTTAGAATATAAAAATCCTATTATTTGTTAAAATTAATCAATCCCTGTGATTATTTTTTTTATTTGTAATTTCATCCTAAGCGTAATTAAAATTCCATTGATTCACGTAGAACACCTTTAAAAATCGTTTCGTTTCAGCCTGTCAAAGCCCACTGTTGAGCATAGGCCTCCCCCATAACCCTTCAAAAATATAACAGATCATCCCTTTAAAAATATAACAACATAAATGAAATTGGTTTGTTTTATTGCTACGTAGCTATAAAATTAAGCCAAGTATCCTTCTTATACCTCAATAAAAAAAGGTGTTAGGCGAAGTTCCTAAATGTGTTTCAATTTAACACTTCTTGTGTCTTGGCGTTCACTTTGAGTATATCTTATAGGAATCATGTCTAATAGTCTCCTCCTTGTAAAAAGCATCGTTAAACCGTGTTTATAAAATTAAAATAAAAAAAACCTATATTTAATATTTGATAAAAACCGGTAAAAGTTACAAGAAATTTTATAAAAAGTGTCAAAAAGAGCATAAAACGTCAGTGTAATGATTTCAAGTAATAAAAAGCAGTAAATATGCAAATAGGTTTTTATTTAAGGAAATTTTGCAATTACCCTTCTAGTATCATCAGAAATTTAGTGCCTTTTATCATCATCTTTCATTTTAATAACCGGTAACATACTATTTTACTTCATTACTCACACATGGAGATGGATAATTAGGATCAGTTGACCAGACAGTTATCTTTTGAAGCTTCATATTTAAAAGTCTTGACGGTTATTACACAATATTTGACCACCTAAAAAAACTATACCACAAAGTTATATAAAGGCTGATTTCAGGAAATGTCATTAATATCTACCATCTGCACCAAAACTTTTTGCATCAAAGCATATATTCACACTCCGATTCCGAAGTCATTCCTAAATATAGGCCAAATAAAAAAAACGTATTAAGTAGAATCTTACCATAACAGAATGCCAAAAAACTGCACTCTATTTAAAATATTGCTTTCTTTTGAATTTTTCCTCTGATCTAATGTGAATGATTAAACGCTACGCGAAGCTTACGTAAAAAACAATATTCGAATGCCTAACATTGGGGATGAATATAACCTCACAAAAATAACTAATACGTTAAATATTTCATTCACACTCATGTCATTTGTTACATGCACACAAAATAAACAACGCTTTCAATGAATTTGATTGATTTTCGATTATTGACGTTCAATCGCTGTATTGGATTAGTTTTACTGCAACCGACTTGCTTTGGAATGTAGGTACAACATAGCTGGTATTGTACGCTGCGTACGTACTAGAACGTTCTGAACCGTTCCCGGCTCCTGCAGTATTAATGAGCTCTCTTATATATAACGAACTCACCGGGAATGAGGTTTGGCACATAATTTGCTAATGTGGGATTTGTTTCGAAACAAAAACAGTATAATACAGCGTAAAAAACTGTTTTTGTAGTAAATAATGGTACGTAGGATGATATATGTCATACTTTAGTAGTATATTTTCATTGATACACATATATAATTAATAATTAATAAAAATAATTTTCTGTTACAAATATATTCAAAACAATTTGCTGCATTTTTATTTTATTTGAGTTTTTTTTTATCTTAGAATATCTACAATGAATAACTTTCAAAATGTCTTATGTCCATCCAGAAACAAAAATGGTTAATGTTTTTTTTAAATACTTTTATCAGATCATCAGGATATTGCTGCTAATTTAAGATGAATGAAATTCAATATATATAAAACGGTACATTAAAAACGTTACCGTGGTATAATCTTATTAGAATAGAAAATGAAAAACCTAGAGTGTTTAATAAACATATATAATTCAAACTATTTTGTCGCGTCTAATGTAATTTTGTAATTTACGGATACTGTGATAAAAAGAAAAAGAAAGTGACATTACCTTTGAGTTTATTAACACTCATCGCTACATATAGTGAAAAGTTCATTAGAGATGTTGTGCTAGTTCAGCGAAATTTTACAATTAATATGTAATTACGCGAGGCTGCTCGAATTCAAGCACGTGAAATTATGCCCTTTGTGAAAGGTGTTATCTTCGAAATAAAAAGAAATACCTTTGCAAGCAAAAACAGCATTTTTGCTACTTTTTGGGTCCTTCTTGTTCAAGGAATCAAGTAAAATGCATCAAGTCAGGAAAATACCACAACGTAGAGTGAAAACACTCCAGTGGTATTGCAGCTAGTGAGTAACTGAGACTTATTGTTTAATTTCATCTTCATCATCATCATCACCAGCCTTTGATAGTCCACTGCTGGACATTTGCCTCCCCCTAATACACCCCTATACATGAGGAGGTTTTGGACCGTATCCCACCACGTTGGTCCAATGCGGGTTGGTGGACGGACCGACTTTTTAAATGCCCATCAGACGCATGGATCATTTACTTTTCAGACAATTGGGTGATTGGCCCAATTTGCCTTAATAAACTACAAAACAACAATGAAAACTTGTTGAGTCCCCGCAGGATTTGAACCCACGACCTCCTGTTTTTAAAGCACACGCCCATACCACTAGGCTACGGAGGCAGTCAACACTAAATGTATTCAATAGTCTAATATTAAGTGATTTTTGAAATTAATATGAGATTAATTTAAAAAAATCTTAATATTTTATCATCCATCAGTGTTCACTGAGTTTGTAAGGAAATTTTTTCATAAATACGTTCATGGAAAGTTACCAATACGAGAGTGTACAGAAAATCATTAAATAGAATCAGTATCGCTTCATTGCCTGCTGTTCCAATCGCCCAGGGGCTCTGAACCGATGCTGAAGGTTTAATAAAGACGATGCCGCTATTTGTCACAAGCAAATGCCTCTAACGTACGAAGCGAGCAGGGGAGGGGAGTTTCATTTACGTTCAACGAATACGTTTTTAATGCCAGCCTTCATAGTACGCTATAAATGAGAACAGAATGTTTTTAATTGGGTAGCATTATTATCTATAGAAGAATAAGAATCTGATATTAAGCATTCGTTTGAAAACGTGAGATCTATTAATGTGAGAAATTCTGTTACCGATGTAATATCATGTCATCTCGTTTGATTTTAACATATTCAATGTAGGTACTAAAAAAATCCTGACGTAATAAATCATAGCATAGTTATACCGGTATTCAAATCAGATTGTAATGGCACCCCAATAATCTTAGACAATATCGGTACCGCCTATTTTAAGTTTAATATTTAAGTAACTCTTTTTAAATCTATTTCTCATTCATTTTATGGTTGCGTCATGATGATGATAATGATGATGATGATGGTGGTGATGATGATGATGGTAATGATGATGATGATGAATATACTAATAATAAAACAGCATAAAATAACAAGACGTTGCTCAACAACCGACGCAGGGTCGAAGCATATTAAAAGACTTTTTGCGGCCTGCTAAGCAACGCAATGTGCCTGAGGATTTTCCTGAAATCTTAAAAAGCTTTTCGATAGCGTTAAAGGATCAAGTTCTAGGCAGATAATTGTGATTGTGAGTCTCTTAAGGATCTATTCTCGGGCCTCTTCTATTCCTCATCTATAAATGACTTTTGATGTGTATTAAATATAAATGAAGATGTAATTTTATTTGCAGTTGATACTTCCTTTATTTTTAAAATTCAATCATCAAACACTAATAAATTACAATTTACATAATAGCCATCTCTACAGTAGCAAAATGGTTTGGTGTTAATAATTTGGTATGTGGCTAAAGAAAAACAAATTGTTTTAAATATATGTCCAAAGGTACTATAAATCCGAACTGTTTATGTATTGGAGGGAGTTAATGTAGTTGAAACAACTCTGATAAATGATAACACTACCTCGTAATGATTCCATCATGAAGATGATTTTTTCAAGTTATAAAATTTGTATGTTTGCAATAGTTTGTTTGATAATAGTAAAAGATGACACAAAAATAGCCCGCTAAACTACTTTCGCTGGTTCTTCTCAGAGGCAGGATATGCTGATTAGTAGCATGTTTGACAATTAGCAAGTATAAAACTTACATTTTGAATATATGATTGATTCATATAAAATTGGATATTGATTTGATACGTTAAATTAATCAACCGGGGCGTTGTCCGACACGCTCATGTTAAATATATACATTATAAAATACAAAGCCCAAACAAATAACACTAACTAACAAATCTGATAGCAGTCGACAAAGTGTGATTATATATATATAAACTATATTGAAACAAATGTTGCTAAAATTATCAGAATTCCCCGTTTAAAACCCCTCATCCCAAAAGACAACTAGCCCTTTTGGGTTGGAACCCGGGGGGCGTTTTCAAGCCCCAGTTTTTGGGGTCTCTTTATTCTTGGCCCTTCCCATCAAAAGTGGGAAAAAAAAGGTTTTTGGGAACTTTTTTTTAATTCTTTCAAAATTTTCCCTTTTTGCCCCCCAAAATTGGTTTAGGGGGTTTTAAAACAGGATAACCAAATTTATTCCCATGCCTGGTTTTGGGGATATTTGGGCCTCTGATTGTTTTAAATACCTGGACCCCACAAAAATTTTTAAGTATAAGAAAAGTTTGTTTATTTTTTTAAGAGGACATTCCTTTTCTATTCTTTTCTCTAAACCCGGCATTTATAATTTGCTTTAAAAATGGCCCCTTTTGGGAAATTTAATTTTTTCTTTCAAATTTGTGGGCGGGCCCCCCGCCTTGTCACCACCCCGATTGGACAAAATGCCCTCAAAACTCTCTTATAAATCACCGGGATTTTTTTAAAAAATGGGAAAAACCGACCCTTAAAAACCCCGGTAGTCCCCCCTTTCTGGCAAATAGACTCCAAATTTATTTTTAAACCCCCATTTTTTGGCCTTTTAAGGGCTTTTACCCAGGGGTACAATTTAAACCTGTTTAAAAAAGTTTTGGGTTGGTTTGGTTTTTACCATGTTTACTTTGGGGGAGAAATTATTTATAAAGGGGAAAATTTAAAACCGAAAATTTTGGAAAAAAAATTGCCCTTTTCCCCAAATTCCCCGGGCAGGCCCGGAAACCCAAAACCCCAAAAGTAATAATTTTATACCTTAAAATAAAAAGGGGGGAAAATTTTGTTTCCTTTATTTTTAATTTTTAACTAAATGGTTTAAATTTTAATTAAATTTTTTTTAAAAAGAAACGTTTTTTTTTTGGGTTTGTTTTGTAGGACGGAAAATTTTGCGTATTAAGGGAAAAATTTAAAACCCCAAATGACCAAAACTTAAACAACCAACGGGAAAACAATAAAGAACCAAATTGTTCTTCTTTAAAATAATTTTAATTTTTAATTTATTTTTGGGTCATTGTAATTTTCTTTTAAACTTTCCCTTTATTCTTTCAACCCTTTAAATTTTTCAACAAAATTGGTAGACAAAAAGTCTTTCCATTTTTTAAAAAAAGGGTTTGTGGATCCAAACCCAATTTTAGAATTGTAATTGCCCCTTTTTACGCGTTTGTAAATTTTTTAAACTTAGTTTTGAAAAAAATTTTTTAAAACACGGAAGTTTACAGGTTTGGATCTTCAACCCCAGAAAGGTTCCAAAAGGTGATGGAATTCGGGGTGTCTTTCGTTTTTAAAACCTTATTTAAATTTTTATTTTAAAGATTTTAAAATTAGGGTTGGGAGTTTGAAAATTTTTCTCCCGAAAAACCCGGGAACCTGCAAAAAGCAGTTTCTGCTCAAATTTGGTTGGCCCTCTCAAATTAGGCCCAAAATTCCCGCCATTATTCTTTTTCTGGGGGTTTCTATTTTGTAAATTTAATTCAGGTGGGTGTGACCCAAAATTTTTTTATTTCAAATTTTTCTTAAAAACCCTTCTAGGGCCCTTTTTTTTTTTGGTTTGGGATTTTTAAAAAAAAAAACCAAACTTTAATTTCCCGCTTTCCTTTAAAATTAAAAAACCAAAAAACCAAAAGGGCAAACAAATTTTTTAAAGAAGGGAATGAAAAACTGTCGTTCCCTTTCCCTTAAAAGGTTAAATCGTGGTCCCCCCAACTTCCGTGAAAGGGCCGGTTGGGTTTTTAAAGATTATTTTTAAATTTTTTTTTTGGGTTTTGGTTCGGAAATTGGGTTTTCCTTTCTTGTTATTAAGGCTTTAACCCTTTGGAAATTTTTAAAAATCTTTTTCTATGAAAGTTTTACCTATAGTTTTTTTAAAATTAAAACTTTTTCATTTTAAAATTGGGTTTTAAACTTTTACAATTTATTTTTTCCAATTTTGAAAACCCGGGATCTTTTGAAAAAGGAACCCAAAACGAAAATAAATGTCATAATTTTTTTTGGGTTTTTATACGCCAAGTTCCTTTAAATCCAGAAAATTTCCCAAACTTTGTCCCCTTTTTGGAAAAGGACATCTCGGCAAACAGGGAAATTTCCTTTAATATTTATAAAATTTCCCTTTTCCAAAAGTTTGGGGGGTTAAACAATTTTCCCTGCAAAATTTAGCCCTTTGTTTGAGGGATCCTGGTCTTTTAAAATTTCTTAAAGTTCTTATTATGTAAATTCCTTTGGTATTTACCACCATTGATTTAAGGAATTGGAAGTTTGAATAACCAAATGCTTTACGGAAGCACCCTGTATGTTTTTATAAAATTTAAGGTATGGAAAGTGAATTTTTAAAAACCTTTTTTTAATTTTTTTAAAATTTTGGATTGGTAAAAAATATTTTAAAAAAAAATTTATTTTTGGGTAATTTGTTTTAAATTTATTTTTTTTTTTAATAAACCCTCTTCAAATTTCAGCCTTATCCCTTTTAAAAAGAAATAATAAAAAAACTGGATTGGTTTAAAAATTTTTTAGTCCCTTTTTATTTGTCCCCTTGGACCAAATTTTGCCGTTTTAAGCTATTGAAACATTCATTTTCCAAAATGGTGCACATTTTTGTTTAAAAAATTTTTCACCAAATTTTGGGAAAATTTTAAAAATTTGTTGCAACGGCCCTCTAATACCCCTTAATCGGGTTTTGGAGTTCCCAAAATTTTGGAACGGGGTTTGGGTGCAAAATTTTTTGCCCATCGGTGGTCACTTTGAAATTAACGCCCCCCAAAAAAAAAATGAAATTTTTGAGCCCGGGATTTAAAGGCTTGCTAAAGGCCCTAACCAAAACGGGTTGCCGAAAAGTTTTATTTAAACCCAACTCCAGCAAATTTTCAAGGTTTTTTAATTCCAAAAAAAGCGCTAATAAAATGCAAAATTTCTTGATTCCCCCATCAAAAAAGATTAAATTTTCCTTAAGCAAAAAATTAAGTAAAACAGGAATTTTTGGGAAAATTCGATTGTTGCAAAATTTTTTTTTTAAGTTTTAACAAGGAAAAATTTAAATTCCAAATTTTTTATTTTTTAAAAAAATAAAATTTTAAACTTAAAATTTAGAAAAAAAAAACATTTTGAATCTTAAAAAAAAACACTTTTTTATAAGGGGAAAAAAAATCAATTTAATAAAATAGGGTAAATATTACTCAAAACCTTAAAAGAATTCGAATTTTTCAAACCCCAAAGGGTTTTAATTTTAAACCAATATTGGTAATTTTTATTTTGGGAAATTTAAAAATAAATAATTGTATTATAATAACCAATTAAGGTTTTTAAAAATTTTTTTTTTTTAAAAAAAAATTTCAAACATCTTTAATTAAATATTTTTAAAAGTTGAAAAAAAAATTGAAAAAAAACACCCAAAAATTAAATTTTAAGTTTGTTTTTTAATTTTAATTTTTTCCTCAAAAAACCCCTTGATTCGAAAAAATTTAACGGTATAAAATTTTAAAAAAATTTTTTTTTTAAAATTCACTCCCTAAAATACCAAGTTCCCATTTCCTTTTGAAAAAATTTTAGGGAAAATTCTTAAAGTTTTTCATTTTGGTTTTAATTCATTATAAACATTATTTCATTTTTCGTTTTTAAAGTTTTTTTTAATTTTTTTAAAATAATTTTTTTTCTTCAGGGATTTTTGTTTTTGAAAAGGGAAATAAATCTAAAAAAATTTTTTATTTTTTGATCTTTAATTACCCTCCCGTGGCACTTTTTTTTTACCGGGGTGTTGGTTTTAAAAATTGGCAAAAACCGGGCCCTTTTACACGAACCGTTGGGTAAACCTTTCACCAAAGGGTGGTTGGTTTCACAGGTTCCGGAGGGGCAACCCCCAGGTTTTACTTAAAAATTAAATTATTCCCCACCAGGGTTGGTGTGACCTTTGGCCTTTTTGGGGTTTAATTTTCCACAGGTTGCTCCGTTTCCCCCGTATAAAAAAAAATTTTTTTTCTTATTTCGGTTTTGTTAAAAATTTGTTTCCCAATTTAAAATTGGGGTTTTGCTTCAAGGTTTTTCCAAAATAATAAAAGGGTTTTGAACGAAAAAATTTTTTAAGAAAAAAGAATCTTTTTAAAAATAATTGATTATTTTTAAATTAAAAAAAATTTTTTTTTACGAAAAAAATTTTGACGTTTCCCTTTTTGGGTATTTTTTTTTAGGTTTTGAGGAAATTTAAAATAAATTCCCATTTTTTTAAATTTATAATTTATTTAAAATATTTTAATTTTTAAACAATTTAGAAAGGGAAAATTTACTAAATCAATTAAATTTCTCTTTTTAGAAAAAACAATTTTCCATAATAAAAATTAAATTTTCATTTTAAAATTTAATAACTAAAAATTTTATATATTAAACATTTCTTTTGGGTAAATTTCCCAAAATAATCGGTTTTCTTAAAAAAAAATTATTTTCTTCTTTTAATTCATAATTTTTTTAAAATATTGAAATAAGCTCTAATAATTCCCTAAATGGATTTTAAATCCCTGGGGTTAAAAATCCATTGGATTCATAAACCCTTTAAAATAAACGTAATGTTTTTTTTTCTGGCCCAAAAATACAAATAAAACTTTTTCAATTTTTAAAAAAGGCTTTCAATTTTATTAAAAATTGTCTCCCTTTAAAATAAAAGTTTTAATTTTTTTTTTTCTTCGTTTAACAAGGGCTAAAGTTAAAATTTATTACCATCCATGGTAAGGTTAAAAAGAGTCCCTTCTACCCGACCTTTAAACCCAGGGTATGATTTTATAAATTCTTGGTTGTTATTTTACCTCCGTTGTTTTTTTTGATAAAAACAAAAGTTTTGGAAAAGGTTTGCTTTAAACAATTTTATTCCGCCCGGTGGGGCGGGGTTGTTTTGGGTCTCCCATCCTATATGGTTTGCAAGCTTTTCCTTGTTTTTAAAAAGAAATTTACTTTGCTCCCTTATAATTTTTTTTGTTTTAAATATTTTATTTTTTTTAGAATCATTTCAAAAAGTTTATACTTTTAACAAAATATTTAATTTTCCCAATTTTACCTTTTAACAAAAACAAAATTATTCAAAAAATGAACAATTCCGTTTTGTAAAAATTCGATGTCTTAAAAAAAAAGTTTTTTTTAAAATGGCAATTTTAAAAGGAGAATTTACTTAATCAAAACCCTTTTTTTGGAGAATCCTTTTCTTGTTTTAATATTTAAATTAAAATTATTATATATTTTATAACTTTTGATTTAAAAAATAACTTAGAATATTTTTTTTAAAAAATCCCCTTGTTTTTGTATGTTTTAATAAAATAAAAGTTTGGCGTTTACTTTTAAACAAAAAAAGAAAACCTGATTTGGGTTTCTTTAAATATAAAATTTATCCCTTTTTGAAAGGTGGTGGGGGTAAAAAAAATTATAAATTTTTTTTTATTTAATCCTTGGCCTTAAAAATTTTAATGTGAAAAAATTTTTTAAAAATTTTATATTAATGTTGAAAATTTAAATAATTTTTTAAAAAATCCTTTTTTTAAATTTTAAATTTATTAAAATTTAAAATTTTTAATATTTTCCCCATTTTTAAATTTTAACAAATTAAACTATAAAATAATTGGCTATTTTTCAAAAACCCTTTTAAAATCTTGCTTTTTATTTTTTTTTTTTTGAAAAACCTGGTCTTCCTTAAAGGAACGCTGTTTCAAATACTTTTTGGGGAAATTTGGGTTAAACCCCAACCCCCTTAAAGGAACCACCCGATTTTCAAAATTTAAATGTAAAAATTATTATTATTATTTTACGTGGGGCCAATTTTTAAAAATTAAAATTTTTAAAATTTAACTCCCAAAATTTCACCCGCAAAGGGCCGTAAAAAATTTTCGGCCAATTTTTTTAAAAAAATTTTGTATTGGCCTTTTTCTTTTTAATAAAAAAGGGGTGTTGGCTTCCCCAAAAAAGGTAACTACTTTTTCAAATTTTCCCCAAGTTGTAAATTTTTTGAAAGGGCAAAACTTTAAATTTAAAATTTAAAATTTTATATTATTTATTGGGGCCCAAATATCCAGGAAATAATATTGTAAAGAAAATACCCCCCCGGAAACAGCGAAATAACCGTTTATTTAAAAGCTTCTCAACCCTTATCAATAAATGTGTTTTTTAAAGGCCCTTAAAAAATTACTATTAACATGTTAAATTTTAAAAATTTTAATTCCTTTTTGGGGAAAATTTGAAAATTTCCTCAAATGATTATTTTAAACATTTCAGGGAAAAACGAAGGATATAAATTTATTTTTAAAAGATTTTTAATTGGAATTTAATTTAAATGGGCCCAAAATTACTAAATTAATTAAAACAAATTGTTTTCTTTAAATTTTAAAAAATATTTTCCTTAAGGCCTGGAAAATTTTTATATTTTAACTTTGTATAATTTAAAAATAAATTTTTCTTTTGAATTTTTCCCAAAATGAAATTAAATATTTTTAAATTTTGGGGGGAAAGTGGTATTTTTTAAAAGAAATTGAAATTATAGGAAGAGGCTTTTTTTTATTATTAAAAAGTTTTTAAACATTTCTTTTAAAATTTTTAATAAAAATTTTTTCTTTGGGGCCTTTCAAGTTTTAATTTTTTGTTAATGTTGGAACCCTTTTCCTCTAATCACAAAAAATTAAAAATATCATGGTTACTTTATATTCAAACCCTTTGGCGTTACAAAATTTTTCGGGGACTTTCGGGCTTTCAAAAGGGTTTTCCTTTCCCACCATTTACAAAAAATTTTCAAAAAATTTTTTCCTAAAACCCTTTCTAAGGTTCAGGCTTTTAAACCGATTTTTCCCTTGAAAAATTTAAAATATTATGGTTACCTTTTTTTTCCCCCAAACCTTTTTGGGTTTAAAAATAAAAAACAATTTTTGTGTTAATATTCCACTTTTCTTTTAAAAATTAACAAAAAAAATCTTTAACAAATTAAAAAAAGGCTTTCAAAAAAAATAAATTTCTAACTTTTTTTCCCCTTTTTAAATTGGGTTTAAAAACATTTACAAAGTTGGTTTTAATTCCCCTTTTTAAAAACAATTCTAATTACGAACTTTAATTATAAAAAAATTTCATTTTTAATTACCCTTAAATTAATTACCAAAACCTCTTCCAAAAAATTACAAATTTTGGTTTTAACTTCAGTATTTTTAAAAACTAGGCCCACTTTAACAGGATATCGTAAAAATTACCTAATTTAAATTTTCACCAAAACCCTTCCAAAAATGATTTTAAAAAAATAAAACCCTTTGCAGTTTAAATTTAAGGACCTTTTGGTTTTATCTGGAACTTAAGTAAAATTTTTTTATTAAATTTTCTTTCACTTTTTTTTTAAAAACTTAAGTTTTGTAAATAAAAATTTGATTTAAACAACTGGTTTTAAATTTGAAGGCAAAAATTTTATTAATTTTTATTTTCTTTTTGGTGGGAAAAGTAAAAAAAAAATTGGTATTAAAGGTATATATCTAACAATTTATTAAATTTGGGGACGTGGCAAGGACCCCACCACCCCTTTTTAATTACTTTCCTCTCCCAAATCCTTTCAATTTAAGTTGTTTCAAGAATAGGTTTCTTATCAACACCTTGTTATTCCATCGGCAAATAACCTATCCCTTTTTTTATGGGTTTTGGGCCCTTTCAACCTTTGGTAATCGGGTTGGTGGTTTTTATACCCGCCCTCAGGTTTTTTTTATTTTTTAAAGTAAATAAAATTGATAAAAAATGGGTTTTTTTTATTAAAAAAAACAAACCCCTTTTTAGGGTTGTTGTTAGAACTTTAAAAACCTTTTTCCCCTTGTTTAAAACTAACCATTAAATTGACTTTTTAAACTTAAAAACTAACCTTTTAATTTTCCCCCTTTTTAAAACTTTTTTAGCATTTTTATTTAATTTTTTCGAAATTAAAGAAAGGCACCAAAGTTCAAACATTTAAATATTTAAATAAGATTGTGTGTTTTAGTGCTTTCAAATATTTTTCTTTTTTGTAATTTTTCAATGTAAAGAAATTTAAAAATTCCAAAATTTTAAAAACATAATATTTTCAAAATTCTTAGAAATCGTTACTGAATTTGATGCTAAAAAATAAAATTATTTATCAAACAAAATATTAACAAATAAAAAAGGTAACGTAAAGAATTCAACCAAAAATTTTAAAATTTTAACAATTTTAAAATTTTTAAAAAATGACATTTGAAAACATCGTCACGGTCGGTTTTGGAAAAAAATCCGGGCGTCTCATTGTGAATTTTTTTTTCCCCCACTAATATAAAAGCTCTGAAAAAAATAATTAAAGCATTTTCCAATCAAATTTAAATATCTATTATATTTAAAAAAGATATTTAATTTTAAATTTTCATGACGACTACCTCCGGCCCCCTTGTTTGGGCATTGCAAAAATCTGGGTTGAATCCCAGGACTCCAAAAATTTTCCTGTTGTTTTAGTTGGTTAGGGTTTGGGCCGATCCCTATATCTGGTGGGCATTAAAAGTCTCCCACCACCCCATTGGACCAAGGTAATGGAAACCCCAAAGATGAACTACCTGATGTGAATTTCATGAATTTATTCTAGCTGTATAATATATATGTATATTATTAGACATCACTTAAGATTATAAAAAGTAGTAGTTTGTAATAAAATTAAATACGTTTACCTTAGTAAAATCTCAATGGAGTTGGTCTCTGCGTTCGTAACTGGCCAAATTTTATAAAATTTTTTTTAAAAACATCTATTTTCTAAATTTTTTCAATTTTTAAATTTTATATTATTAGCATCCTTAGATTATAAAAAGTGTATTTTAAAAAATTAAATACGTTTAACAGTAAAATCTCAATGGGTTTTCTGCGTTCTATTTTGGCCAAAATAAAATTTTAATTTCTAAAAAACATCTATTTTTCTAGAAGTTTGTTCTAATTTTTTTTTAATTAAAATTATATTACACAAAAAAGCAAGTGACTTTTTTATAAAATGTTTTAAAACAATAACGCGAACGATTCATCATTAATAAGTGATTTTTTTGTATAATCAAAAAGTTTGATTTTACATTATGATTTTGATTTATATTTTTTTGGGCATTGTTTTTTTTTGATACATCCTTATCCAAAACCTCATAAGTTGTTGTTACCTTTTTCTTTGTGATTTTTATTTAAGCTTGAAACTATAATTTATTAATTTTTTTTGATAGTATAAATATTTTATGTTTATCAAAAAATACTAATTTAAAATATATAATATGTTAATCCATAAAGGTAAAAACTGGACAGGGGAATCATCTTCTCATCGGGGAAATTCTTTTGAAATAATTTACTTTCTCGTTACTGTAACTTAATAATTTCCTGTATTTTTAAAATTTCTTTTTCTTTCTTATTTGGTGAATCAAGTTTTGTTTTGTAAAACCCTTTTTTTTTAAAAACCGAAAGGGGTTTTCCATACAAACTTTCAGACAGGATTTTTTACTGCTAAACCAATTTCTTTTTATTTTTTGCGTGATGGAGATAAAAATCAATTGCTTGGCATTCCGTGGATTTTGGGCATTTTGGGTCTGTTGTCAACCCAAATAATAACTTCCGCAATCAGCTTCCATTAATGCTTATAATACTCTTTTCCCGCTTTTAAAGCTTTGAAGTGTTTATTAATTAAATTTATATGGTTTCCTCGGTTTTACCAAAAGCACGCGGTAAAAAGTAAAAACAACACCGCCACTGTTTATGGAGTTAATACTCGGCGGTTTTTCGTATAATAAATCCGCTTTCGGGCCTCCTTAACATTTAACCGACCTTCTAACGGTTTGCCGGGCCTTTCATGTATCCTCCGCTGTTCTTTCCAGGCGCTTAAGTCCAATTGTTCCGGGCATTAAAGGTATGGTCCCGAACTTTTAACGTTAGTTTCAACCTCCGGCGGCGAAACCAACCACGGCCCTATAACCAAAGCATAAGAACCAAAAAAGGGGGCGCACCCCGGAAAAAAACGGGACCCTCCCGTTATTTCTCAGGGCCTGGGTCTATCCCACCTCGCAAAATAATTCCCCCCAGCCCGGGGAATGTTAAGTTCCCCTTTGCTCCGTTTCGGCCGCAGAAAGAGGTTGGCTGGTTTAGATCCCAAGCGGGCGGTTTAGAATGGTTTTATCAATTTTCTTATCCATTTTAGTTTTTTAATATCCTGTAAACTTTTCCCTCCCCTAGAACAAATAAAAACATTCTGATTTGTGTTAATAAAAATTTTTAAAATTTTTACCGACATCGTATTTAACTATTTGGAAAAATAATCTATCACGGGGCTCTTTAAAACCGCTTTGCGGTTTTCAAAATCTACCTTTAAAGTTTTTGGTATTTTTTCTTCAAAAATCGTCTATTAATTTTATGCGTGATAAAAAATAAAATCATAAATTACATTTTTTTTGAATTAAAACAAAACTTCAGTTTTTTTCCAAAACAAGGCAATCATTTAAATAAAATGGGAATTTAACACAAATTACACTGTTGTAAGCTGGAGGGGTCTTTTGTGTCCGAAGCATTTAAACCCCCTATTGGATATACTTTTTTCGTTCCCCAACTCGGGGGTTAAAAGTGAGGGAAGCAATACACCAAGCTTTAACCGTGTAAAATATGAAAATAAACGACAATTTAAAATAAATGGGAAATTTTCGGAAAACAACCGAAAACAACGGTCTTGTTAAAAAAATAAGCCAAGGGTTTTTTGTCATTTTTAAAATAAAATGGCCCAAAGATGACCGGGAAAAAAATGACCCAAAATAACGATTAAAAGTATTTTGATAAATCAAAATTGAATAAAAATTTTCTAAGTTTGGTTTATTATTATTTTAATTTTTATAGTTTTTTGTTCCCTTTTAAAAATATTTCCCCTGTTTCATCCTGATAAAAAAAACATTTTTCCCATTTGGTTTTCGGCTACCATTCATCTCTTTGATTTAAAAAATATTTTAAGGCGTACATTTACCCGTTTGGGCTATTTTTTGTTTATTTTATTGTGTTTTTAAAACCTTTGTTTTTTTTATATTCTGCAACCTTTATAAATTAATTTTATTCAATATTATAAAAAAATTTATTTTTCAGACAAAATTTTTTTCCATATATTATTACAACAAATAAAAATCCTTCTTCAATTTCAATAAATTTATTAAAGTAAAAAATTTAATTAAATCCTTTTTCTTTCTGTAAGATCCGGTTAAAAGAAATTGCTTCTCAATTTTTCACTGGGATTTAGTTAAAGTTTAAAGGGAGTAAAGAATTTTTTCAATTTTCCTTCAAGTTTTTCCTTTCATTCTTTTTTTTGACCCTTATAATCAGAAAAAAGCCCTTCTTTCTCCTTTCCTTACCCCAACTTTATAATGCCAGTTTGGGGTCAGAAAATCAATAAAATTACAAACTTTGGGTGAACTTTTGTTAAAATGGTTTTTGTATAAAGAAAAGGCTAAATTTTATTAGTCAGAGGTTTATTTTTCTTTAAAAAAAAAAACCCACTTGGGTAATTTTTCAATGGGTAATGAATGACCTGTAATAAGCCTTCTTTATTTAACCTTAAATTGAATTTGACGGAATTCTTTAAAATTTTTTAAAAGTTTGGAAAACGGGGCCCCATATTAAAAAAAGTCGTTTGTTGCCTTTTAAAAATTAAAGTATTTTTAACAATGGTTTTTTTCTTATCCAAAAATATTTAAAGGGGAAGCTGTTAAAGGAGAAAAATTTAAAAGGGGACTTTTGGAGAGTTTAAAATCCTTTTTTTTGGGGTGCCCAAACGAATAATTGGGATATAAATTAACTTAAATTTGTTTTCCCCTTGGGGCAATTTGATTTATAACCCTTAAAAATCCTGGGAAATACCTTTTGGCCTATGTTGGGGAAAAACCCTTGAATGGGTCTGAAACAAACAAAAACGTATCTTAATTCGGAAACTTTCTTTAAAAAAGTGTACCATCCGGGTTTCTTCCCGATAACTTTTTCATTCATTAAAAAATTTTTATTTTAAACCTGGTTTAATTTCAAAATTTTATAAAATTTTACCAAAGGAATAAAATTTTTTTTCTCAAACTTTTTTTTTTCCTAAATTTTTGAAAGGGTTGGGTTTGATGATATTCCCAGCCCTTTTTTTCCCTTTTGTTTTTATGCTTTTTTGGGAAAAAAAGTATCTCTTTTTTTAAAAAGACGGTTTTCCTTAAAAAATACAAAAATTTTAAAATTTAATTTGGAATTTAAAAGGGATAAAAAATTTTCTTTTATTTTAAAATTTTTTAAACTTAATTTTAGAACTTTTTAAATTCTTAATTTGGGAAATATTAAAAATTTGTTACTTAATTTAAAAAACTTTTTCAGGTAGTTTGGCCAAATTATATTACGTAATTTTAATTTTATTTATTTAAAATATATTTATTTTTATCGTTTTGGAACCCTGCCCCTAAATTTGGTAGGTTTTTGCAAATTTCTATAACATTTGGGTTCGGCGTTCTAAAAGTAAAGGAAACGAATGAAATTTAATTTTTTACCCAAACTGGATTTAAAACCATTCCTTTTTATTTTTTTATGAATTAGCATAAAATTTTTTTAAAACAAAGTTTTTGGTTTTCAGAAAACCTTTTTTTTGAAAATTAGACCCCCCATTAACCTTTATTTTCTGGAAAATGTTTTAATAAAAAAATTTTAAAATTTGAAAAATAAAAGAACCCATTTTTTTTTAATTTAAAAAATTTATTTTAAAGTTTCTTAAAATCCGAAATTTTTACAATCCCGGAATTTAAAATATTTAAGGGATTTCCCTTTGGAATTTTCAAAAAGCAAATTTTTAAATTTTGTTTAATGGGGTTTTATTTTAATTAAGTAATTTAATTAAATTTTAAATTTTGAACAAAAAATATAAATTATAAAAAAAAAAAATTTTTAAAAGAAATTTTCAAAACAAATTTGTTTTTAAGAATTTAGTTCCAAATTTAATTATTTTAAAAAAAGCATTTTCTATTTTCCAAAAAAAAAAAAAAAAAATTTTTTTTTGTTTTAATTTAAATTGCCCTTTTTCATAAGGTTTAAGGGCCCTAAAAAATTACATAAATTTCCCTTTTTCCATTTTTTTTAAAAGGGCCCTCTAATACAAATTTATCCATTAAAGAGTTTCCCAACCATGTATTTCCCTGATTTTGTGGTGGCGAATTTTTGTCCCAATAAATTTCCCTTTTATTTTTTCAAAAATTTTAAAAAAAATTGTAAAAAAAGGAAAAAATGAAAATTTTAAAAATAAACCCCCTTCTTCCCAAAACCCCCCCCTTTTTTTTTCAAATTTTTATTTACTTTTTTATTGGTAAAATTTATTTAAAATTTATGTTTGATTGAATAAAACCTATAGAAGTTATTAAAACATCACAAAGGTTTTTGGGACGCACCATTATTTTAATGTTACTAATGCTACTACTTCTCCATATCATAATGTGTGGGAATGTCGTAAAAAAATTTTTTTTTTTAAAAATTCATTTGTTTGAAATATTTTTTTTCCTTTGAAAAAAAACAAACATTTTAAAAAACACTAAATTTTTCCCTCTTAATTTGTTTAAATGAAAATTTTTTAAAAACAAAAAAAGTTATTTTGCTTATGGATGGATTTTTTTAAAAATCCCGGATAAACAACCAAATAAATGTAAAAATTTCCTTTTTGATAAATTTTAAATTTACAAAAATCATTAAAAATATTTAATTAATTTGAAGGTCAAAAGGTTTGTTTAAATTTTTAAAATACCAAAATTTGCAAAACTTTTGAGAAATACCACAAAAATGAAAACCTTTTTTAAACGGCCCCCTTTTTTTTCAAAAAAAAATTTGATTTTTATTACAAATTAGTTAAATTTTTTTTTGGGTTTAAAAAAAATTTAAAAAACAAACCTTTTAAAATTTAATTTCTTTAAATTTTTTTTTTTCATAAAATTAAACAAAATATTTTGAATCTTTTAGTTTTTAATTTTATGATAATAATTAAGTAACCCAGTTTTGAATTAAGGTTTTTTTTAATAAAAATTAATTAACAAAATTTATTGGCTTTTTTTTCACTCCAAATTTAAAATTTTTGAACCCATGAAGTTTCCCATTTAATAAACAAATTTTTTTTTTCCTAAATTTACTTCTTGGGTAAAAAAAAAATTTTATATTTTTTTGAAAATTTGACAACTTAATTTTGCCTTGAATATAAAGAATTTTTTAATTTTGTTCATTATGGAAAACAATAATCCCAAAAAAATCTTAGCCTATTTAAATTTTAATCTGATTAAAATAAAAAGATAGGTGATTTCTTTTATTCTTGAACACTTACTTGAAATACTGTTTGGTTTTCTTTTAGTTTTTTAATTGTTTAATAAAATTAATTTTTGAGAACGTGAAGTAATGATTTTTTTAATTTTAAAAAAATCTTTGTTTAATGTGTCCCGCTTTCCGAAAATAAAAAGTTCTCTTATATTTGGTTTTTCCCCTATTTTTATCTCTTAAAATTTAAAACCAGATAAAAAGGGTTTTTTCCAAAGGCAGATTTAACCAAATTTTTTTAAAATTAATTTTTGTCATAAATCTTTTCTGGTTTATTTTTCAAAAAAAAAATTTATTGTTTTTTAAATTTGAAGATAAAAAAAGCAAAAAAATTTTGCTTTTATATAATAAATTTAAATTATTTTAACGGTTTTCATGTCTATTATAAATAATAATCAACGTCCCATTTTCAATAAACTTAAAATATTTTACTACAACACCCCCTTTCGTAAAAGTTTTGTTGGAGCTTTGTTTTGAAAATAAACAAAAACATAAAATTTTAACAAATCTGAAATTCCAAACGAATAAAAGAATCTTCAAAAAACTTGAAATTTATTCTATGATTAATTTAAAAAAAGTTTCTACAGACAGAATTTATTAGTTTAAATTTTTTTACACTAATTAAAAAAGGGTGACCGGGGAATTGAATTTAATGAAAGAATTTATCTACCTTTAGTTGTTCCTCTCCTCCTTATAATATCTTAAAATTTGATTTTTTCTTTTACAATTCATTTGGGACGCTTTTTCTTTATCTTTTACTTTTAAAATTTTTTTAAGTTTCTGTGGTTTTTTATTCCCAATAATTGCCCAAAAAAGATTTTCCCCAAAAAAAGGTTCATTTCTTTTGATAAAATTTCTTTTAAACAAATAAAATCTTTCCTAATTTGTAAAATTAAAACGTTTTCTTAATTTAACTAAAGTATTTAAAAAATTTCGTTGTAATTTATCTTAAACATGGTTTGAAAGGCTTTATTTAATTTTTATTTTTTTTTTCTTATCTTTATAATAGAACTCAAAGGGCTTTTTAAACTATACACCCAATTAAAAAAGTCAATGTTTTGCCAGAAAATTTAAAAAATTTTGTCAAAACTTTGATTCCCTAAAATTCCTAATTGTTTCCCCGAAACTTTTAATTCTTTTATTGGAACATGAAGTATTAATTTTAAAAAACATAAATATCACGTTTTAAAACGAAAAAAATATATATTAAATTTATAAAGTAAATTTCCCAATTACTTTAATATAAAACCAAGTCTGAATGAAAACAAAATTTTACAATGATTTTCAAACCCACAACTTTGAATAATTGCTAGGGGGGTAAAAGGAACGGAATATTTTTAAATAAATGGTTTACTTTCCTGTTACAATTTTCAAAAAGCCAAATGTTGGGCTTTATATTTAGGGCAATTTAAAAAATAATGCGCCGTCAATTTTTAAAAGTGAAATAACCCGGGGTTTTTCGACCCCCGGCTAACCCCATAAATTTAACAATAAAAAAGCTTAAAATATAAAGTTTAACGCCTTGAATTTCGAACGATTTTTTAATAAAAGAACGAACAAAAGCAAATAAATATTTATTTATAAAATAAAATTATTTTAAATTAATTAATTCCCAATTTTATAAAGACCAAAAATGGCGAAAACCACTTATTTTTAACATTTGAACTTTGGAAATCAAATAAAATTTGACAATTTTATTTTTTTTTCCTCAATAACGAGGGACAATAAGAGTTGGGAATAGTAACATAGGGCAAATTTTTTAACGATAAAGGCACGGAATGAAAATAATCCACAAAGGATTTAATTGGAGGAAAGGTAAAACAAACTTTTCTCAATTTTTTCATTATCAGTAAAATTAAAAATTTTCAACAAACCATTTCTTTTAAATTAGTTTTTAGGGATTGAAGTGATTTTATTAGTGATTTTAATAATTTTACTTAAAGACCATGAATTTTCATTGTTAAATTTTATTGCAAATTTTGTTTATATTTATCCCCAAAATCCTAAAAAAATTTTTAAAGAAGTAAATTGAACGAAAAAATATCAAGAAACAAATTCCCCAAAATTGATTTTTAATTTTAAAATATCACAATGATTAACTAAAACAATTGGTAATAAATATTTTTTAAATTATAAGTTTTTAAACACAGGTTTAAAACCAAAATAGTTTAAAAAATTAATAAGTAAAACCCAAAATATATCCAAATCTGTAGAAAATTATTAATAATTCACTTTTATCAGGGGATTTAATTCCGAATTTTTTTTTTCAACCTCAATATATTTTAAAAATTAAAAAAACCCAAACGGTTCTTTTTTTAAAACCCGCCTTTGATAGTTTAAATGGAATTTGGGTTTTGCGAAAATATTTGTTCCCCTAACTTGACTGGTTTTTTTAAAGCAAAACCGAATCCAACAAACAAAATTTTTTTTTATTAAATAAATTTTTAAAATTACGTTTGGATTTCATTATTATAGATTTTTTAATTACCATGGATTAGATTGGCCACCTTTGGGGTTGGTCACCGCCCTTTTAACTAAGGTATAAAACCCTTGCCTCCTTTAGAACAAAAGGGGTTTTATTTCTTTACCCAGTATATCCCTTCCACTGGAGGAAAATCCTTTAAAACCTTTAAGTAGGCACAGTTTTCCGACCAAATTTTGGTACTAAATTAACTTTCAAACCCCTTCGAGTCCTTTCGGTTCTTTGTTCTTTGCCTAAATTTTAAAATTTTACACCCCCTTCACCCAAAGGTTTTCAGTTCCCTTTAAAAAAACAATCAACCATTTGGGTTTTTAAAATTTCTTTAATCATATTTAAAAATTTAAAATTTCAAAGTCCTTTAATCAAAAATTAAATTTATTTTTTAAAACTAAGCTTAAATTTTGTTGTTTTTTAAAGTTGTTTTTAACCTTTTTAACTGAGAAAAAAAAAACTATTTTTTTAAACTTTTCAATTTGTTATATATTTAATATTCCTAAATTTTTTTTATCCTATTTTCATATTATTTTCTCCTAAAACCCAAAAAACTTTCAAATTCTCACAGGAGTGTTTTGAATGTCTGGTTGGCAATAAACCCTGAATACTTTATTCTTTTTCTATTAATTGGGAAAAATTTTTAAAATTACGTTTTAATTAAATTTACCCCAAAAACAAATTTAGGCAATGAACAAGAAACCTTTGTTAAACCGCCCAAAAAAATTTTTTTAAACCTTCACCTAATATATAAATTTTTATTCTCATCTGAAAATAATCAAAAGTTTAGTTTGGTAAAATTTAAAAAAAAATATAACACTCCTGTTTAATAAAAGATTTAAAAAATTTCCTTCTTTAATTTGGAAACCAACTCCTTTAATTTACAATTTTAATTAAATATTAACACAATAATTTCGTAAAAATTAACTTCAAAGGGCCAAATGGGTTTAATCATCTTTAATTTATTTTAAATTTTGTTTGGTTTGTGGTGATTTTAAATTATTTATTAAGATTAACCTAAATTCGTAAAAAAATAACAACCAGCGACTTTTTAACTCTTTTACTATTTTAAAATTTTAAACTTTTAAAAAAAGGTTTTCTTTTATTTTACCGGGGGGTTAAAAATAGCTTTTAATCCCCTATTGACAAAAAGTTATTTACTTCAACAATCAGGGGATTTGATAAATAATAAATTTTTTTACTTAAAAGAGTTTGGGTTTTAAAGAACTTTTTGCTCCAAGTTATAAACATTTATCATCAAATAAAAATCCAAAAAATTTTTTGGTTTTCTTCTTAAAGACTAAATTTAATTCTCCATTATAAATTCAACAAATGGGAAAAAAAATCCTTGTTTTTCTTTCAAGCAAAGAAGCAAACACCATTGATTTTTATTTGCAATATTTATAAACATTTTAAGTTTTTTCAATTTCCAAATTTTTTTCCCAAAGTTTAAAATTTCCTTTTAAAAGGTTGGGTTTGCAAGTCTTTAAAAACAAAATTTATCAGGATGGTTTTATATTTCATTTTAAAATATTAAAAAACAAAATTTATAAAAGTAAATGCAAAATTTTTGAAATTAACAGAAACAATTAATATTTTTTAACAAAGTAGCCCGTTAAACCAGTTTTTGGAAAAGTCAATTTCCCCAATTCAGTATTTTAAGTAACATAAATACTCATTTGTTTTTTTTCACCCGTTTTTTTCTTTTTTATTTTCCCGTAAATTTTCATTTTACCTCCCTTCTCCCAATGAAAATTTTATTCCAAATCCATAAAAAAAAATATTCTTCGAACGTTTCGTTCCAATTTAACTTTTTAACATACTAATTTATGGATATATTATGTTCCTGCCAGTTGTTATGTTTAACATTATTCCTTTCCTTCACCCCGTAATAGCGAAACCATCAACAAAATACTTTTAACCATATCAACACTTCCAATCGGATTTGGGTGGGGGTCAATAAATAAAAAACCCGATTTAACAAAAGGTGATATTGTTTAGTTTTGTTTTAAAAATAAAATTTTATTAATATTTTTATATTTATGAAAACTTAAACCAACATTTTCACGAGCTTAGTGTTAATATCGTCCACAGTGTTGCACTTGTCAGGTTTGCGCGATTAAGTTCGAGCTGAAAGCTGGGCATTTTGAATATGGGCACGAGACGGATCGAAGCGTGGACTTTATCAGACGAGATTTTCACCTTATTAAGATCAATCGCTTTACCAGTCTGTGATCGCTGCCGGTTTTAAACCTTCAATCACAGAGACATGCATTGAATATTTGGCATTTGGTCGTCATGATAAAGTCAAATCTGTTTTACGGAACCATCGGGGCTTATCCAGGTCCACTTTCTGTGGGGCTGCTTCTTAAGAAGGTAGTTCATCATATTAGTCCTTCCTCTCATAAAGTCAGCCAGCTGTTGCCCTTGTTCCGTTTGTCCTACTCCAAATTGCCTACCTCAGCTCATCGTCTTCACTTTTCCTAGTTTTGCATTAAAGTCTCCCATCAACATCCATGTATTGAGTATTTGGAGGAATAGTATGCGCGTGAAATATCCTTTACATTGCCTCGACCTTCAATCAGAGTGTTCGATTCGGTGCCATATACCTGTTGACCTTCAACGAATATCGTTTGATATTCTGAGTATAAGTGTATGCGACTTCCTTGACGTACACTTTCGATTTTAACAATGTTGTTAATGAAGCTTAGACGATTAAACCCGACACTCCTTGGGATAGTTGGTCACCCTCCCGGTGGAAAACACAGGTTGCCGATTCAGGATTATCGTGTCCTCCTCTTCGGACTTACGATAATCTTGATATCCCAACGCAGCCTGTTTACCTCTTTCTTCCAGCTCTGCATCCTCTCTCGGTCCTCAATGTCCGTGCGTTGAAAGTTGCCGTCCAGTCGTCGTTGGTGGTAGCCGAATCACCTGGGATTTTAGCACTATAAACATATTACATGCCATATGTTCTATATACATGTAATATGTTCTATATGTATTCCATGTTAGTAATATATAGACAAGTATCACTTTGCAGTTCCATCCGCATTATCGCTCGATCCATCGTACATATATTGTTACTTAAGATTTACAACGCATTATTCAAACCACATTTTACATATCTTATTGAGATTTGGTTGTGTTGTCTAAACAAATCTAAAAAAAAACTTTAAATTATGCAAAACAAAATTATCAAAATATTATTTAGTTATGACTATTTGACTAAAAACATCAAAATTTACATAGAAACAAAACAAGTTTAAAAATATAATAAATATATATTTATTAAAAAACAATTTACCAGTTCCATCAACACGCTAACATTTATTAAAACAAAATCAATATCTACAACTCAAACAAATCGCAAGCCCATCTTGTTTCTTGTTTTACCTAAGCATCGTAAAAGTTACGGCAAAACAATGCAGACAATTAAAGGAGCGCGAATATTTAACAATTTACCTCGAAACAAGATGCATGAAGCGACTTCATGCATATAATAAACAACTATCAAAACATTTGGTAAATTAATGGTGTATATTGTAATGTGTGAATTGGGATTGATCTTTAATTTCGGAACAATATTTTATTTTTGTAAAGCTTATGTTAGAAGATATAATTTTAAGTAAAATACAAATTGCATGTAATAAAGAATAAGTTTAATAGTGTATTGTAAACTATGTTATCACGTAAGCGACTATGATTTTTTTTTTATTATAAAGTTGTACGAACCTTTAAATATAAAAGAGGCATACAAATATATTTTATTCCTAACAAAATAAGGACACTCTTACACGGCTGTCTTCACATAAAATGATTAAGATAAGCTTTAGCTGCGAGTATACTGTAGGGAAATACAATGAAGTAAATTCTAAATCTAGTTACGGATCTATTTTCCGTGAAGAAAAAAGCGTTGCCACGTTTTAGTAATGTGGGAAATATCTCAGCTACTTTTAAAGAAACAATGGTTTCAGTAGTAAGAATTTCCATAAACGGTTTGTCCATCCTGTGTACAATTTCTAAATTCAATAGTTAAACTAAAATTTTAGTAAAGCATACAAGTATAGGATGTGGCAGCATCAAAACAATATTTATGTTTCAGCTCTACGCCCTTTATCTTCTTCTTCCTAGACATTTTCCGAAGTTATCACCGAGTCAGCTTCTTATTCACCCACCAAGCGAGTGGAATCTGACCACCGTAACCCAAAGGATGAAACTCATTTAGCACAGATTAGATTTCAGTAAAATTAAAGGTCATTGACGTCTCTCTTAATGACTATCGAAGATGCTATCGACAACTGGGACCGACTTTTACATGCCCATCCGACGTAAAGATTATCTTACTGACAATTAGGTGATCGACATTGCACAGACCAAACCAAATTGTTACCGATACCGAGTCGAGATCCCGCAGTATTCGAACTCCCGCCCTGGTTTAAAGAAAAAAAACAAGCCAACGTTGTTAAAAGAGTTTTATTAAAATATATTTATTTATAATTTTCTCCCAAATTTTGTGCCTACATACAAATTAATCTCGGGTGGTGACTTTTAAGATGGGGGTTTATCCAAAGTGGATAAAATTTATAACTTAAATATACAATAGATTTTTTTATGACAAGGTCACCCACGCTTGAAGTTTTTAAATGGTTGTTTATTTTTTAATTCATAAAATTGGCATTTAGATAAAAAAATTCTTAAATTGTTTAAAATAATATTAATTTCACAAAAACTTTACTTCAAAAAATCGTTAAATATAATTATGAGAAAGCAAATTAATTATAAGGATCGTAAAAATTTCCTTTTGCTCAGTAACTTTTTATTAAAACTTTTATAGAAATGTTTCAAGGCCCAGATCAAAAGAAATAATTTTTAATTTAATTTAAGGTAAATGAAAGTGAAGTTTACGGATAATTTTAGCTGTACTATTTTTTCAATAAAATTGAAGTATAATAAAAACAATATAAAATTTAACGATACAAAAACTTTTTGGGGTTTTAGGATTAATATAGAAAAAATTGAATTAAAATATAATAATACTTTCTGTTGTTTCAAAATACTTTACACGATCATCATCTATATCAGTCTGTTAAGCCCTGTCACCAGTCCAGTGCCCGGGAGAGGGGTTTATGGGACCCTTGCTACCACTTGCAGTGCAGGTTAAACTTTTACATGCCCATCTTACGCTGGATCATCATTTTTAGAAAGGATGACCAAATAGCCCTAATCAACTAGGGAAACAAAAAAAAACTGGTTGAGTCCAGGATTCAACCCACGATCCCGGTTTCAAAGTCCGCCCCCCATACTAGGCAGGAGGCCCATAATGAAAAAATACAATTTTTACGATTGACAATGAAATTAAAAAAAACATCCTTATTTCATTGGAAAAGATGGTTGCTTACAACCACCTGCTTGGGACTCAATTTTTTCAAAATTGCCAATGTACCTACGATACGTCAGCTTAGTTGTAAATTGATCAATAATTTATATTTAAAATTGACGGAGCCGTATTAACACCCGGTATTTGACACCCAAATCTAAGTGGTCGCGGGTCCGGGGACCCTGGGGAGTTTTGCGTCGGGTACAATTTTAAAAAAGTAATTAAACGCGATAAAATCCGTAAAAATTGTATTATTTATAACTTATACAATAATATTATACAAATGCATTAGTTTTATGTTGAAGTTTATTATTATAGTAATTCCTTAAAGAGCAACAGAACTTATACAATAACTTTAATCATTAATTAATGAAGAGATCTAATCAATGAAATACAGACTGCAGTAAATGGAACAATATACGTACGAGGAATAAATCCGAGCTTTTTTTGAGTTTGCTTTACTTTGAATTTAGTTATTGTGCGATATACATAAAAGTGCTCTTTACCGAGCCAAATTAATTCAGTTGTTTTCAAACTTTTTAACTCCTAAAATAATTCTATAAATGAAAATTAACTAGACAGTATGCCCTTTTTCTCGTAATTTTTTTATTTTAGGACTGATGGCCACGGGGCCTTTACTGTTCCGTTGGTTTGAGGTGGCACTTAGTTGGTGCCTGAACCCTCATTTTTGATTTAACATCAAGGCCCCTCGAGAGGAACCTGGCAGGCCGTCACTTATTTTCGGTTTGCACTGCAACAGGGCGCCCAGTTGGGCCGAACTCGACTCGTTCAGTGCAGATTATTCAATTAAATTTTTTCAACCAATATTCAATTTAATATTTTCAACAATTTGATCCGCTATCCTTACTAGGATAATCAGGATTATTGATTTTATGGTTTCCTGAGACCCAGAGGTCTCCAAGACCAATAAAACAAATAAAGGAAATTAATGTTTTAAACAAAAAAAATTAAGAATATATAAAAGTTAAAACAAAAAACGCTTATAAAGAATTTTAATATACTATAATATAAAATAAATCGTTATCTATAAATTTTGATAAAGAATTAAAAATTTTTAAAAAAGCGTGGGTTCTTGGGACATTATCAAAATAACCATTTTATTCCCATAACATATTTATAAATTTTTAAACAGGTCTGGGATATCCTCTTTGACACGGTAAAGAGCAAAAACGTCTGTCTGGCCACTGAAATATTAAAATATAAATAAGTACATGTAAATTAACAGGAAAACCTCGCACAAAAGTCCTTTGCCATAAGCATAAAAATAGTTTATAAACATTTCACGAATAAATAATTTTTTAGAAGAAAATTAGCACATAAGGTGAACCTTATGTGCTAAATTAGCGAAATTTACTGACCGATTTAAGAAAAAAATATTTATTATGACTTCTATGAAACGTTAAAAATTTTTATAAAGAGACGGATTAAAAAAAAAAAAACAAAATATTAACCCACTCATTAAGAAAATATTGTAAACGATGCACAGCATTACGACGTTAGGTTTGCTTTTCGTATACAATCATCTCTTTTGCGAACAAACATAACCATTATTTTTTCCTTGTTTTTATTGATTTACTTCTTTTTAGGAGTTATTAAATTTCATCAGTGAATTTATAATACTTTTATCTAGGACTTAATCCAGTGCTAAAAAGTATTTAAAAAGAAAAGAAAAAGAATGTTAATATTACCTTTTTCTTTTATTCATTAGCAGCCCCTATCCGTCCACTGTTAGACATAGGCCTTTCTCAATGAACGCCAAGACGGCCGATCATTAGCTTTCGCCAACTTGAGCCGGCCAATCCAGGAGACGGATCCCACCGGTCGTGGGTCACCAAGTTCCGTCTTAAGAACCTTCCACCACCCGGAACCTTTTCCCATCGACCATGGTTCTTTGACCACGTGACCGCCACGCCACTTCAACGAGCTAATCTTCGCACTGGGATTTTAGTTCTTTTGCCGGATTAATTAAAGAATTTTGTCCGACAAAGAAACAGAGAATAACGATAGCGGTCGAGCAACTACAAACTTTGAACCAGTCCAAGCCAAAGACCAGTTCGGCCCCGTAGGTCAAAGACGGGGAGTACGATTGATTGACTTTTGTTTAAACATTGCGGTTTGGGCCGACGGAGAACGGGCTCAGGTCCCAAAAGGGCCCCAAAACGGAATATTACCTACGGAGCTTAATACTGAAAATAGAAAAGTTCAGCAAAGATATTGTTTACTAGTGACGTTTAATATTAATTACTTTATATAGCAACAAGCAAGACGAACAGAAACTTCACCTGATGGCAAAAGACGCCCTGTCCTAGTTAATATTCCTTTTACCCTTTTAACCACTCTTGGTACCGTCAAACGAAAAGATCGTTTGCTCACTATTTCTTTGCGTAAGAAACAGGCACGCGGTGGTAATTTTTAATACAGTAGATTAAAAAAAGAGTGAATCTTCCTTTTAAATTTTAACCTTTAGTAATTTTATTTTTGTATCAAAAAGCCCGGAGTAATGACGCAGTCAAACTCGAACTGGATTATCTTTAAACCGAACCCCGATGACATTTGTTTAATGGCGTACGAAGAAAAGTAATTACTTTTCTTGAGAAATTAATGTTAAGAAGTTCTTCGGTAACGCACCAACAAAAAAAACTTAACAAAACTTAAAAGGACTTAACCAAAAAAGGAATTTTGCAGTTTTTTAAAATGTTGAGACTACTTTTATATCCAAAAAAAGGCCTGTGGTAAACACAATCCCGGAAAAATTTACGGAGGGATAACAGCGAGGTACTGAAATAAAATATACGCCCGAATCGGCCCTTTTGTGGATAGACGAAAATACTATTTTTATTGCCAGCAGGCAGACGAGTTGTCGGTCCAACTGGGTCGGAAGGGTTCCCCAACGCCCATAGACATCGGCAATACAGTGGTTTCACCAACGCCCGGGCCTGTAATAGGGGTTAAGTCCGTTTACCCGGAATACGCTAGCTACGGTCTTTAAACCAGAACCCAGCACTGTTTTCAAGACTTTTTGCCGCAGAAATAGGCACTGGGTGGTCCAATTTGATGGTCCCCATGGGGGACCCACCACCGGACTAAGAAATTCCTTTGTTACTTGATTTATTTTAAATTTTTTTTTAGATATTGATAAAATAAAATTTATAGTATAGGAAATTAGATTCGACTTAAAAAAGTAACTAAAGCATCTTTGGGATAGTTGAATAATTAAAACCTAGATCCAAACGTCCTTCCGTTAACGGGAATACATTTGTTAACCTATGTCAGATCCAAATTGTCTAAAAAGAGATTACATTTAAAAACATAGAAATATTGATTTATTCCGGTTTAAAGGTTGTATTTCAATGTTGCCAAAACTGAAAGTTTGATTTCACGTATTCATTTGTCAACCCTACTGACGTAACGTCACGTTTAAATTCCATTCTGTATGTTAATGATATTAACTACCTGAGTTTTTAACATAAATGCCTTTTAGACATTTATTTTGATTCCAAGTATTATTTTTTTTTTGTCTGATATTCATTGGAAATAAAGTTAGGTAAAACAATTTTATAAAATTACATATTTTGCTTTTAATGATGGATTAGTGTGGTGAGAAAATCTTAAAAAAAAGGATATCTACTAGCTACGGATTAAAAACATATCGTGCTGAGTATACACGATGTATTCATTTGATTTAAGAGTATTCCTATTTTTAAAACCCAAAGAGATTCCAAAAAATAAAAAATGATTACAAAACTAACGTCTATATAAAAAAAATTAAATGGCTACATGACCCCGAAACAGACCGTCCGTACATCGATGAGTCGATGGCAACATCATTCAACACACGAACACTATCACAGAGGAAAAAACTATCAATAGAGGAGAGTTCCCCGACGAGTGACTTACGGATCTCCCTTTATATTTCAGACCCTGATTTATCAATCTCGGACAGACATAATGTCAATATCGAGACCTTTTCCCAGGTACCCAATGGAAAAATGTACTCAAACAGAATAATACTTGTATATGACTTTTTTAAATGTTGTGGATGTATATGTATTTAGGCATTATAGATAGCAAATAGGTAAAGTTATTTAAGAGTATTCTTATTTTTTCACATACAAAGTTGATGCAAGGTGCAACAAAACTTTTATTATGACGCGCTCATGCAAAACACATGAGGTATATTTGTTCTAGCGTGGTAATACCCTAAATTGTTTGTTTTAGATCAACTTCTCCCTAATTTGCTTTAGTTTAACTTCCCTTAATGTTTTAAAAATAAATAGTAAGTGTAGTGTTAACAGTTACATCTTAAAGCTATTTTATGAATGATAGACATGATGAATATATGGATCATCATGATTATCATCATTAGCTCCCTTTATCCATCCACTGCTGGATATAGGCCTTTTTCAATGAATTCCAAGAGAGCTCATCCCCTGCTTATTGCTGCGAACTTGAACCGGCTACTGTACGGAGATCGGCGTCCCAACTGGTCGGGGGTCAAGCAACGCTCCGACTTCCTAAACGTGGCCTTCGCTCCAGAACCTTACTGGCCCATCGGCCATCAGCTGACCATAGAGAGATAAGGCCCAGTATCTACGTTTTTCATCATTATCCGCCGCATTCATTCAATCGGGTGATCAGTCCGCATTGGCCTAACCCAAGTGTCCCCGCAGGATTCGAGTAGCACTAGGCTACAAAGGCACCATTTTAATGTTTTAGGTATATGTTACTGTAAAGTTTGATAAAAATCTATCAAGTACTTTTTGCATAAACGAGTAATAACATTTAACTTAATTATATATGGAAAATTGAGTCCCCAAAATCCATCACAAAAAAGTCGCTTGGAGCAAAGGATAAAGGAAGACTAATTAACTTATTTAAGAAAAAAGGTGGTCTTGTGCGGGAGGTTATACTTTTGCACAAAAAAATAGTTTTAATTGGCAAAAATTAAATACAATAAAAATAATAGGGGATTGGGATAATCAAAAAGTTCAGTTTAAATTTGAAAAATTTAATAAATAAATATTTATTTTTAATTGTCTAACATTTGTCTTATTATTCGAATTGTATTTTAATTAAATGATGTCCATTCATAGTATCTTCCCGTAATGTCTTAGAATAGAATGGAACTTAGTTTCTTTTTTATAAAAAAGTTTTATTTAAATTTATTTATTATTTTTTTAAATATTTATTATTTATTCAATTTATAGAAATATTAAAATTAATATTATAATTTGATGTTCAAATTTTTAATTTTATCACAAACTTTTATTAAATGTTTTAAAATTTTTTTTTATTTTGTGAATATTAAATAACCAATAATAAGTATTTAAATTAATAATTTAATAATATTATGTTAATTATATTAAATAAAAGTATTTTAATTTATATAATAAATAATAATACGGATAGTTAACCCTAAAATTTGGAGCACTTGAAAAGTATATAAACAAATTTTTCATATAACAAATAGTAAGTAATATCAATCAAAGATAATTAAGATAATTAAAAATGATTTACGGAACCAATCATAAAAATTGATTAAGAATTTATGGATCCAAGACGATTATAATTATAACGGTGTTCACGCCATCTGTTGCTTATAAATGAATTCCTAAAGATGTTGGTTTACTTGTCCAGCGGTATTTAAAATCGAAGCTTTGATTAGGTGACTAGATGGCGCTTTATCAAAACGTATTAATAGATAAACCAATGTTGATATATTAAATGAATAAAATATTCCATTATATCTTGAATAAACATCAAAAAATTGAATATTTATATAATAATATTTTAAATAAATTTAAATAATATAAAATATTATTATAAAATATATACCAAAAGAACCCCAATCCTAATCTAGAGCACATTATAACAACTATCGCAAAAAAAAACGACCACCCATTATCACTAAAAAAATCAACCTTATCACTATGTAATTAGGTCCATTTCACCGTTTTCATCATAAACTGTTAATTTTGTGTCACATCTTAAAATTTCACTCTCATCATTTTTTCATAACGCGCCTAATGAAGTATAACTTCAAAAGTTCGTTGGCTGTTTCTTCATTCATTAATCTTTCTTAATGAAGTTGTTAGCGATAGAAGTTTCAAATGTTGTGTTTGAAGCTATGTCAAAATGTATAAGAAAAACGTTAAGTTGTCTTCAAAAATTGTTACCTTGAAGCATTTTTTACGGAACAATAATGATAAGCAAATAATCTATCTAGCCCGCGCAAGACACAGTATAAGTGAACATTTAGAATAAAAATATCAAATATATATTTTTATATTCAATTTTTTAAACCACCTGTTATTTACATTTTTAGGAAAAAAAAGTCACTAAAATTTGTTCCTTTCAAAAACCGACATTCACAAGAGCAACACAATTTGGTTTCCAATTATCATGTAATTGCTTACCTTTCCCATTCGTTTTGTTGGCACCAGACAAATTGATTTTGACAAATCTAATTTGTTTTAGATTAACTTCCCTCAATGTTTTTAAACAGAAATAGTAAGTCTAATGTTAACAGTTATAGTTATATCTTAATGCTATTTATAGATCATCATGATTATCATCATTTGCCGCCTTTACCCGTCCACTGTTGACATAGGCCTTTTTTCAATGAATGCCAGGACAGCCGATCCCCTGTTATTCGCTGTCAACTTGAACCGGGTACTGCACAGAGATCGCCACCCCACCGGGTCGGGGGGCGACCAACGCTCCGTCTGCCTTGCCAGTCGATGACTTTGGTTCTTTTACGGATAGATTCGTTAACAATTTTATCCCACAAAGAAACTCCAAACATGGCGCGCTCCATAGCCCGTTGAGCTACAGCAAATTTGTGGGCTAGTCTTACAGTCAAAGGCCATATTCTTATCCTGTAGGTCATTACGGGGAGTACGCGTTAGTTAAAGGCTTTTGTCTTTAAACTATGCGGTATCGGTGACGTGAGAAACTTCCTAAATGCTGCCCAGTCCAACTGTCTTAACAGCTTTCCTCTTGGGCACATATTCATTAACAATTCGAGAGCAACACCATCGACATTGACCAGCCTCGGGTGAACGTGTTCGATGAACATGACTTTCGTCGTGTCCAAGTTCACCCTGAGGCCAATGCGTCGATCATTCAAACTGTGCAACATCGCCTGCAAGTCGTCCAACGTCTCGGCCAATATAACGATATCATCGAAAGAGGGAGGTGTGAAAGGTACTTGCCGTTGATGTTTATGCCACATCCAGCCTAGTCTAGAGTCTTAAAGGCATCCTCAAAAGCATTATTGAACCGTTTTAGCAAAAGAATATCCCCCTGTCGCACTCCTCAACGCTTTTGGATTTATCTCAATGTACCCCCTGGTATCAGGCAACCGTAATCATAAATACAGCACTATAGAGACCTCTCAGGACCTCGACGTATCGATAATAGTCTTGACGTCGTGTGGCAGGCAGCGCGTGGTGATACCAGCATTGCTGATGTCTTTGGGCGTCGGTGACTACTTTTCTTCAGGTGGCCCGACTGCGTAGGAAAAAAAAAGACTAAAATATTTCTTTTACAATTAAAAAAAAAGAGAGCGTCGAAGTCTCCTTTTTACTTGTTTTTTTAAATAATATTTATAAGGCTAGTAATTTTTATTACCAGCATTTTTTGCACAAAGACTGCATAAATCATGCCATTTTTTTTAAACTTATGCAGAGAAGAATATTTAAGAAGACAAGAAAATCAGCTGTATTAACTTTACCATTTGCTTCATAATATAAATTGTTTCTTAGTAATAGAAATAGTTAAGATTAACATACACGACTCTTTATCAACATAAACAATAAAGCAAATTCATAAACGTATTTTTTGTACGGCTGACCTAAAGAAACTACACATCTGCGTTATTTTAAAAGAATTAACGATAAATAGCGCTGGCCAGAGAGAACAAAATACGTAGATAATTGTATTTGTTACAATATCCTTATTTAAATCATTTTTTGTAAATGCGGAGCTAATATCTAAAAATCCTCATGGACGCCATAAAACCCCTGCTGTATACAACAAATCGGGAACAAACTATCTTTTAATTACAGCATAACCATAAAAGCACGCTAGGGATCTACGTTTTGCTTAATTTAATTAAAAAGGTGATTTTTGGCATCGTAAAAAGTGTTTTAATATAATTATAGCAACATTGACTTCACGATAACTACTACATTATTACGTAAATAACTTATAATTTAATATCATTATCGACATTTTTATTGTTCAAAAATTTCCTCAAAGAAATATATTTGACCTTTAATTTATTGTTTTTATGTGACAGCAATCTAAGTATACTTTAAAAATATATAATTTATGAGCACACCTTGATTAAAAGAACAGAAAATCTGTTAGACTTTACATTTAATTTATATGTACCAAAGAACCAATTGAGGATTTTTTCAGGCTTCTCATTCAAAGCGGGATGAACTGTACGGACGATTTAATTATGGATCAGTAAGTAGGTTTCCTGAAACATTTGCATATGCTATTTAAAGCTTTTGCATATTTATGTTATTACTATTATAGGGATAATACAATGAACCATGGAATGGCTTGTGTGTCTTAGAATCTATGCAAATTTCATAAAACTTTTAATCTACTTACTGGCTTGAACTCCTTATAGTTTTATCCGCCCTCCCGTACATAAATATGCCCGATTGAAGAACAGCAGGCAAAGTGGCGGGAAGTCGTGTGGCGTATCGTCTACTGCCCGAAACGCTGGAGCTTGATAGCCACGACCACTCTGACAAGAGTGTAACGACTGTGAAGAAGAAGTTTTATCCGCTTCGTCTAAAATGCCTAAAATAGCTAATGTTTTTTTTTTTTAATTTACATACGCAGGCAGACGGCAATCGGCCAACCTGATAGAGAATGGTCACCGATGCCCAAACATTGGCAATACTGGTATTCCAACGCGCGCCTACCGTGAGACAGGATGTTGCAGTCTCGTTTACTCCATACGCTGGCAACGCAGTGCCCTTTCAATGGAACGCAGTAGTGTTTTCACACTACTGCTTATCGTAGAAACAGGCACCCAGATTTGGTCTCCTGTAAACAGGGATCAACATAACTGTAAATTTGTATTTGTCACAAATTTTATACCGGCAATTCCATTACGAATCATTCTAATTTGATCATTTCTATCCGATCACAACTGTATACATGGTTTAAGAAATTAACCTCGTAACATCTATTTCAGTACAACAAGCTATGATGGTCATTCCCCTGTTGATAACAAATAGTATATTTTGGTTTTGGTGGTTAGATCTGACTTTCGATTTAGCGTTATTAAATTCCGATATTACATCGATGGGTTAACAGTGTTTATTACGATATATTTAACGCTAACATATAGTTCGATAGTGTCAATTTAATATAATTCTTCAACTACAAACATATACCCAAGAAATTGATACCACAAAGAAACCCGCAAACGACCACGGCACTTTAACCCGTTTTTGCTATACCAGTCTAGCTGTTAAAACCTGCCTTATTTTATTCACTACTAGATTATTATGGTATGGTTATGATATGCAGGTTTCATACCTATACCGTAATCACCTATTGGCTGACTCCGTAACTTAGTGGTATGGGTGTGTGCTTTAAAAACCGGGTGTCGTCGGTTCGATTTCTACGGGGACTCAACAAATTTTCATTGTTGTTTTAGTTGGTTAGGGCAATTGGGCTGATCACCCAATTGTCTGAAAAGTAAGATGATCCATGCGTCGGATGGGGATGTAAAAGTCGTTTACCCACCAAAACCGCATTGACCAGCGTGTTGGGATACGGTCCATAACCCCTAATGGATAGAGGTGTATTGGGGAGGCCTATGTCCAGCAGTGGACTATCATGGGCTGATGATGATGATGATGAATGATATATTTTTTGAAATACAACATTCCCATAAATATCAGAATATATATCAGCATTTGTAATTTAATTTAGCAAATTCTCATAAAAAATTAAATCATCAATCAGATATCTCAAGGACCGATAAAATGAATACTTACTCTCTATAAAAGCTTGATTGAAAGGTTTCCTTAATACCCTGTGGAGTAAGTACGAGCGGAAATTATAACATCCGATGAACAGAAATAACTACTAATATATTTATATTATTGTTAAATATGATTTTGCTTAAGATTTAATTAAAATCGATAACATAATATTAGTAATTTATATTAAGATAATTTGTAAGTAACCAAACTTTATTAAAAAAACTATTCATCAAAATTAAGTTTAAGTCCTTTCTAAATAAAAAGATTACCGATTAATTCTAGTGAATAAAATAACTAGTTATCTATTTTACTGAAAAAAATGTTGATTTAAATTTTATTTGCAGTCCATAAAGGATACTTACCTTTTTTCCGGATTACTTACCTACCTTTCTGGATAATAAAGGATACTTACGTATCCTTTCTGGACTGACTTTTCAATGAAAACTAATATTTTTGGTCAATTGAAGAAAAAGTAACATTTTATTGTACGTAAAGATTTACGTCTTGCCGTTTACGTGTAATAATTCCTGCACAATGACTATACACCAAATTAAGTCGTTGTTTGAAAAGTAAGATAATCCATAGGTCGGTAGGGCTTGTAAAAAGTCGGCCCATCCACCTAGCTTATAAGTAGGGCAGTGTTGAGGATCAAAGTATATTGAAACAATGTCCCTTTGGATAAAACATTACAAATATGTTATAGAATTGAAACTTCAACGCTAAGTACAAATAACCTAAGAATCACAAGCAGTATAGTTTCACAAGAGTTTTTCCACGAATAAGGCAAGCGACCGGTAAAAACAATACCAAACAGTAAAAATAATAATATATGTTTAATATAGCTTTGAATGTATTCAGCGTGAGGCAGTTACAATGTCGTATAAAAGGTAATTTTTAGGCCTCTTTTCCTTTTATATTTAGCAAGAATCTGCAACAACTATATGACAATGACATGGAAATATGATTATTATTTAATTTCTTAAGCAAACATGCATCTCTTGCGTAAGAAGTTGAGAGATGTAATACCAAGTTGGCTAATTTGTTCGAGCTCATTGGAAACTGTAATTACTTGCTATACAATGTAATATCACACTTCATAGGGAAGGAATTGTCTCATGCGACATTTCTTATAGCCAGAGTTTTACTTGGCATTAATTGGCATCACTTCGAAAAGTATTCTTCTTCTTTTTTTACTTAAAATGGCTCCACCAAGAGTAACTTGGTGATTCTGCCAATGTCAGTAATATAAACTATTGCACGGTATCAGACGTGAGGTATCTTGACACTTAGATAGTTGAGACACCTCGACAGACACAAAAAAAAATTATTGATATATAATTTTAATAATAAATAACATTAAGATTGTTTGAAGTGTATTCATAGAGTCAGAATATTATTTCTAATGCGGGTACTTTGAAAAAAGAAATTTCGATATTGTCGTTATGTCTATCCGAGATCGTGTATAAAAGACGGGACGAAGCCGCTACCTGGAACGGAACTCTCCTCGTGTGTGGTAAGTGGTGTGCATCTCTGGTGGCTGTTGTCCGGGTCACGTGACCCATTTCAATGTTTTTGAGTAAAAGAGATGTTTAGTTGATGCCATCGTTTTTACTTTTTGGAATTCTCTTTAAGATTTCCAAAAATATTATATTAACGTGATAAATTTTATTTAATTCAGTTCAGAAAGACATTATATCAATTTTCTTGCCAATTTACATCCCCAAATTACTTTATCAGTGTCGAATGAAATGCAAAAAACGTATATTCCTATAATTATTGAAATATTTTTTTATAAAATATTATTTCTTTATTTATTTTCACTTCTTGTACAAAACAGTACAACGGCGGACTTAAAGCCAAAGGCATTTTCTACCAGTCAACCATGGATAGTGAAGATATAAGTAAGTAGGTGCAATGATGCATAGAAAAAAATCAACAAGTATAACTTAACACATAAAAAGTAATAAACTACAATATATTATAAATGTTCTTGCAACTCGAGCCCTATTGCTCGCTGGATTTTTCCCTTGACCTTAGGGTTCGGAAGCGGCCACCTTTACGAGGTAAATAGAGGCCGTTCCCAGCGAGTGATCGGTGACCGGGGCTTGAGAGTCCCGTGCCTCTACATCAAGCTGCCACATCCGACGGAACAGGTGGGACCAGAGTTCGTCTGTCTGGATGGCGGGTGCGGATCGTCTCTCAAGAACTCCGTCCTAAGATCTTCACGGACGGAAGTAAATTGAAGGAAAAGTCGGCGCGGTCATTGTCCATTTGGGACGGTGCCGTAGAAACTCAATCGAAAAATTAAAGTTGGAGACTTGCACCGTCTACCAGGCGGAACTACTGGCTCTCCGTAGGGCCGCTCGAAGTGGCACTTCAACATCCTGCACGAAGCTGCAAATATACAGTGACTCAAGGTCCGCCCTAGAGACACTGAGTAGGAGGACTCTACCGCTTGGCCGTAGAGGAGAGGATATCGCAAAACGGGTAAATCGGGGCGACCTCTTGACCTCTACTGGATTAAGGCACATGCGGGTGTGGAGGGTAACGAAAGGGCGGACCTTCTCGAAGGAGGCTGCCCGCAGATAAAGAGACGGCCGGACTACGAAGAGTGTCCGGTTTCATCTGTCAAAAGGATTCTCCGACAGGAGTCCGTTGACGAGTGGAACCGCGCTACATATCAGAGCCAACAGCCTCGACCACCAAGCTTCTTCTTCCCCAATGCGGTCGACGCGTACCGTGCGGTAAGGAGACTGGAGCTCAGTCCAACGCTGGTGCAGGCATTAACAGGGCACGGGGGTTTTGGGAGCATTCCACTGCTTCAAGTGCGGACAACCTGGATGCAAATGATGGGGAGGTTCTCCGCAGAGCGCCCTTCATTTGCTGACAGAGTGCCCAATATTTGAAAGAGACCGACAGAGCCTGCCATCGAAACCGGAACAAAATCAATAAAGAGACCTTAGCCACCCTAATTAAAGGAGAACACAAGAAAGCCTTTGCAAGATATAGCAACAAAATTGTAAAATACGCAAACAACAAAAATAGTATTATAATAAGGTACATATATAATAAGTATATATGTATTCTATATTAAGTAGCTATAAGTAGTATAGAGCAATAGGCTGATGTATGTAGTAAATAATTAGAATAAATAATTAGGCATAAGATAGAAAAGTTAAATGAAACAAGAAAAATGTACCAAAAACAAGGCCTGCACTATGCAGATACCAGCGTCTGTAAATGAAAAAAAAACAAAAGAACATTGTACAAAGGAAAAGTACAAAAGAGCAAAAACCTGATCCCATATGTCAGGGAAAACACGAATTATAAAAAAAAAATATATATATTATAATATACATAAATAAAGAAAAGTATTTAAATATAAGTCATACATATATATATATTCATATTCATACATATATAGACTACATATATAATTAAAAATATCAAATGAAAAATTCTATTCTTATTGTTCTAATTGTCTTAAAAGGTGTTTACGAGTTTTGCGCTTAAACTCATTACGATTTTTGTTATATGGATAAGCTCACAACTTTCTATGCAAACATTAAAAGGATTAGGAAGCGTGATATTAAATCAATAACAAAATATAAGCTTTTGCGAAAAAAGAATTCCAATTATCAATCGATTAGGAATCAGTAAAAGATTGATTATTGCCTTAATTTCTTCCAAAATTATATAAGGAATGTAGCTAAAATAGTAGCTTTTTAGTAGGAATCCAAATGTTTGCGTACATAGAAAAATTTACTAATAAATCATTTATTAAAATTGCAAGTAAATAATAAAATACAAGTAGTATTTTGTTTGCTACATTACTGATTAAAAAGATTTCTGAATGTTTAAATTACGTTGTTTCTAATGTTAGCAGGTCTTACAAAATTTTATAAAATATGTATTAAAATTTAAATATAAAATCTACTCTTAAGTTTAGTTTGAATAGTATAGTCACTAAAAATGTTATACCTAGAAAATCTATTACTATTGGTTGTCATATTCGGTTATCCAGATTATTGAAACTTACTAAAATTTTCAGTTAACCTCGTCATTACTCGCTGCTTTTACGATGTTGACAGAAGTGGAACATTGGCATTTATGTAATAGGATTAAATTTGTACAATGGGAGGCTTAATATTTCACGAAGGAGTCCTTCATTGACTGTCGCATTGCTTATCTTTAGTAATCTTTACTGATCTTTAGGAATAAAGTAAGTTCGTACATAGGTTCTTATTTGATATCAACACACGTACGTTTTTAATACTTTACCTTATTATTTTAAACCGTTTCCTTTTAACTTTACTGAATTCTGCTTCGATCCCTTAAAAAACGTTTTGATTAGCAGATCTGTATGATGAAAGAGACTCGTATAGCTATTTAAAGTTTATCGAGTTATTTTTTATCACCTTAGAAGGCATACCAACAGTCTGGCCACCTAATAGAAGTGGTTACTAATGCCAGTAAATATGCTGAATAGCCATTACAAGCGGACACGGTTGTGTATTATTATGGTCCCTTTTAGAAGGGACCGTCTGGTGGTACCACCACGGTGCCTATTTCCACGTAAAGCAGTAGTGAAACACTACTGTGTTCCGTTTGAAGGGGCACCAGCCAGCGTAATTACTGGAAACGAGACTTAATATCCTATGTCTCACGGTAGGCAGCGCGTTGGTGATACCTATATGGCCATGTCATGGGTGTCGGTGACCACTTTTCATCAGGTGGCCTGACTGCTCATCTGCTTGCGATGCATGCAAAAAAAAAAACAATCGAAAGTAAAACATCTAAAATTTTGCTTACGCTCTCTATGATTATCGAAATTTATTTTAAAACGATATATATTAAGCATAAAAGTAAAAAAAATCACTTTGTCATTAAGTCTACAAGGAAGAAGAAAATTATTATCTTATTATTAAGTTAAATTAAAAAGTAGTTATAAGTAAAATGTAAAGAACTAAGAACAAATAAAAACGTTTTAATTTCATTTTCGTTTATTATATAATTTAAGTGACCTTCATTCGATAACTGAAATTGTTTTCTAAAAGGAGTATTTACACAATAACGTTTGTGTAAATTTCTATGTTGTAATTCTCTATTATTTTAAATGGATTAGTTACCTTTAAAAATAAATATTACATCTTTAACGTTGAATATTTACCAACCAACATACGATATCCTGCATGAATTTCAAGTTATTAGTGTTTTAGTTAAATAAAGACGAATAGTAAAAAAAAAATTAATGCTGTCATTTAGTGTCTGTAAAAATAAATAAGCTAGTTACCACCTGCAGGGTTTATTTGCGACTCTAAACCATCCACTTTAGCACAAGAACTAATTCAAAACGGTTCAATTATTTAGGAGGAGTTCACTGTCAACACACGTACAGACGAATTATATATATTGTATAATGACGATTATTAATTCGACGAATATTTTTGGCATGTAAAAATACGTGATAATGATCCATATTTTATTTTATTTTTCATTTTTTTTTTTACTTTTACTTTAGTGTATTATTGCTAATCGAAATGTTTAATACGTGGCTACACAAAGTGATATACAAAATATGCAATATATTGCTCTTGAAATTTATTCATTGACATGTTTGCTACATGAAACATCTTGAATTTAAGGAAAATTTTTCGCCTATAAACAGCCAAAAGTAATATTATTTTCAATATTAATATTTTATTATAACGAGATTTAGGTTATTTTTTTTATATAACATAGATATCTGTTGCATTATTTTCATGTTGTTTAATATACTTTACTAAGGAAGAATATATACTGTAGGAAGAATATATATAACATGTCTATTTTGTATGGTCAAATAATGGTGCATGCTATAATTGCATTATTCTAAGATTAAAGATTTCAAATATCAAACACGCCGTGCCATATTGTGTCTCGGTTACAACATCTTAGATTGTATTTCACCTCTAAATAGTATTACTTAAAAAGTGAACAACGCCACTTAATTTATAACCTTTATTAATTAGAAAGGGAGTCACCTTAACTTTATTTAAACCATCAAGTTATTACTAAGATTGCTATACCAATTTATAGAGAAATCTGCTATCACATTTTGTATTTAGTATGTTGTATTAAATTATAACATATTTAAGAAACACGTGAAAAGTAGAAGGAAATATTTAGTTATATACTAATTAAAAAATACAGAGTATTATGAAACTTTTATGTGTCAAAAGTCATACGCCATACAATTACGTACGCCTGTGACAAACAAAGTAAAACAAATCATTTTTCACGTTATAACGACGACCCTTCTCAAATATCGGTCCAACACGGAGGACACTATAAGACTCCCTTTGAACTTTGCTTGATAGTTAATTTCCGGACCCTCGTCTCACCTTACTATAAAAGCGGCAACAACATTATGACCACCACATGATTGATATAATAAAGGTTTGTGATCATCGTTATTTAATACGGCATATGTAGCATATTTTATTAGGTATTATATAACAGAAATATGCTTTTAAGAAGTTTATTTGACATTAATATTCCCATTAAAAAATAAAAAGTATGCTGAACAATCCTGAAGACCATGTTGATTTATTCATTTGTTTTTAAAGATTCTTGCAATAAAGTGCATGTCCACCCAAAGCACATCTTATATAATACAATTGAGTTAATCGGCCCATATTATCCTTACCAACTTAAAACAACGATAATACAAAGTGGCTCTCGTACAGGATTCGAACCCATCTTTGGTTTATTAAGCAAGGGCCACTAACTGCCTCCGTAGCCTTGTGGAATGGGCGTGTGCTTTAGAAACCGGAGGTCGTGGTTTTGAATCCTGCGGGGACTCGACAAATTTTCATTGTTGTTTTAGTTGGTTAGGCACATTACGATCACCCAATTGTCTGAAAAGCTACGATGATCCCATGCGTTGGATTGGCATGTATAGCGGTTCACCCACCAACCCGCATTGGACCAGCGTGGTGGGATACCACCATGTCTAAAAAATAAATACCACGTATAAATAAATACCTATGTCTAAAAAACCCCCCAATGGATAGGGGAGTATTAGAGGAGGACTAGCAGCCGTGGATTATCACAAGCTGATTTTGATGAATACCACTAGACCACGGCTATACGGGATAGTGACTAAGTTTAGGTTTTAAACAAATGATACCAAAAGTACGGCAATAAACAATTTTTAACGAATAGCTATTCTAAATATTTTATAAAAGCTTACATTTTACCTTATCCAAATTTAAGCCATAATCAATATCTAGATTTAATCCGAGGTGACATGAGGTCGGTGTGTGCAATGGGTTCGGCCTCTTCACTCACATTGTATTAGTAATTTTTCTAATCAGGTGTAGACTTCTTTAAACTGGGTTTTTAACATTCAAACGTTAGGTGAGCCACGTGCACGTTTGCAACCTTCCCTTTTCTATCAGCCTTTAATATCTCCTTTGAAAAGACTACCGACTTTTTGTAGCATTGAGAATAGGTTAAATTTTACATTGTGATATATTCTGTTAATTTAACCAAAATGAATTCATAATTTAAATGAAATAAAACAGAAAATACTATTGCAAGTAAATCAGATTAAAACATAGTTCTACGTTTCATTATAATTTTTGTACGTTTCAGTAAATTGTATTTAGTATTACTGATATGAACCATATATAAAGCTCAACATTTTGTAAATGTTGACAATCAATCAGACGATGTTATCAACTCTTAAACACGGAAAAAATATGCTTGTTTTGTGTGTAAACAACCACAACCTTTCCCATAAACTTTTACAATATAAGTTACACCCACATCACACTTCAAAAGATAAAAGTTTCCACTTTGTTTTACTTGTACTGTTCGGCTTATGTCTTGCTAACTATACTGTTACGCATAAATGTGATGCATTGGTATATCTCAGTACTTTATAAGATATAAATTTGTAGTTATTATTATTAAACTTAAAGTAATCTTATTATTGAGAGGCAATTAAATGATGTGATTACTTTTATTTACGTACTATATTCTAAGTCAATGTATTAGTTCCTAATAATTTAAACGTTTATATGCTAACATAACATAAAGGAAATATCATATTTGTTTTTTTCGAAAGGTTGTTTGTTCAAGCCGTCTTGATGATGATTTTAGATTGAAAATAATTCTTAATTTAATTTCGCAATAATTAGGATTGATAAACAAACAGCAATTTTATGATTTTGACAATCACTAGAGCATTCAACCAATAAAATAAAAATTCTAATAGTGCCTAGAGCCAAATATCAAAACGTGTGTTTAAGAATATTTTTTTAATTTTGAGTATATAACATTATTAAAATAAATTAAATATCTTTAAAAATACTACAATAACTAAACGTTTCAATGAATTTACGAAAAAACGTCAAATGCACATTTAACGAGAATAAAGTTTTAATTATAAAAGAAGCCAAGAAACTAATCTATACTAATATTACAAAGAGGAATATTTGTTCTTTGTACGTAACAAATAAACTACATGACAGATAACTAAAATTTCTATTAAGCAGAGCTCTTACTTCTTACCTTCTAATCATCAATAATTGATGCCAAATTTAAAGAAAATAATCACTTGTACATATAAATTAATTTAAGTGTAAAGTGTACAATGATCAGTAATAAAAGCTGGTTATAAATTTAATTTAAACTTTAAATTATTTTACTTTTTTACAAATCAAATAAAATAATCTGTATATGACGAAGTTGAAACTAATTTCGATTTCATATAAGAAGTAGTTTGCAGGTGAATGACAATAACCGAAGGTCGGAAGCGGTGGCGTGCATTAGGGGAGGCCTATGTCCAGCAGTGGACTGACACAGGCTGATGATGATGATGAGTTCATGGTTACACTGATTATCTAATGTACTAGCAAGCCCCCAACCCCTCTTGTGGGTGGAATTTCGTAAAATCCGTACATAGCTGACCTCTACTAGGCGAATGGAATATTCCTACCAAATTTCAAGTCGCTACTCCTTATGGTTCCAGAGATATTGTGATAAGTCAATACATTGGTGGAAATCTCTTTTATATATAGATTAAGAGTTTGCGCCAAAGCTTATACGAGACAAGCAGGAGCAGAAGGTTTCAACGGATAGTAATTACACTGGCTACAGTGCCCTTCACACTGGAACGCAGTAAGGGTTTAACACAACTCCTTTATAGTAAGAAAAGGCAGAGCAACATCACTTCACTCAGTTGCTTCTTAATAGAAAGTGCACGTACCTTACCTAGTGGAATTACTACGTAACAGTGTTACATTCTGTGTCGTTTAAATACTTTTTTCATTTAGTTAAAAATGCAGTGCTTAGATTTGTACTATATTTATCAGTTATTGCAAGATTTTTAGTTAACGTTGGTCGAAATGTGCTATGACAAAAGATATCTGTTATTCTTCGATACGATATTCATGTTGTTAATATTTTTGTTACAATTATGTCATTTGAAGTGAAAATAACATTTTTGCTACTTAGTAAATAAGTTTATAGTTTTTACGAAATAGTACAGAAATCCTCTAAAATTTAAATATTTATTAGTAATGACGTAAATTAAACAAATCATCATCATCATCATCATCAGCCTGTGATAGTCCACTGCTGGACATAGGCCTCCCCTAATACACCCCTATCCATTAGAGGATTTTGGACCGACTTTTACATGCCTATTAATTAAACATACTGATACGATTTACCTGATTTATATAGCATTTGTTGATTATTCAAAGGCGTTTGACACAATATCTCATAACTCTATATGGTGCGCCTTAAATGACCAAGGAATTGCATATGATTATATAGAACTTTTAAGAAAATCTATTCAAATAGTACAACACGGGTGCCTGAAACGAAAGGACCAACATTTCACGTAGAACTGGCGTGAAACAAGGAGATCCGATTTCACCCAAATTGTTTATAGCCGTCCTAGAATCTATTTTTAGAAAATTCATTGGGAAAATTTTGGAATAAATATAATGGCATCTCACCTATCACATCTCAGATTTGCTGATGATATAGTCCTTTTTTCTGAAAACGCAGGACAACTAGAATACATGCTAGAATCTCTTCGATTTCATAGTGAACAAGTCGGGCTATGTATTAACCTAGACAAAACTAAAGTTATAACAAATAGAGACAAGAAGCAAGTATTATTGAGATCAACACAAATCCAATACGTAGAAGAATATGTCTCTCTTCGCCAACTTAAGTCTTACAAATTTACTACGGATAGTGATATTGAACGTAGAATAAAGGCCACGTCGAACAAATATTGGGCTTTGAAAGAAATATTTAAAGGACCGATGTCTATTAAGTGAAGAACAAGAGCATTCGAAATTTGTTCTTACTAACGCATGCCAAACCTGGACCTAAAAAAGTCACAACTTAACAAAATATAACCTGTCAGCGGGCATTAAAAGGAAGCTATTTTTATTTTACAACTAAAACACAAAATTAAAAATACTGCTATAAGAGACAGAATCAAAGCAAGAGACATTGTAAACCAAATAATGAAATTAAAGTGGAAGTGGGCAGGTCACCTACAAAGAGTAACTGACAACAGATGGTCTCAAAGGGTTACTAATTGGCATCCCATATATAAGAAAAGAAGAAGAGGCAGACCCGTCAAAAGATGGAGCGACGATATAGAGGAAGTAGCTGGAACCCTATGGGCACGAGTGGCTCAAGACAGATCTTGTTGGAGTGGCTTGAGGAGGCTTTTACTGCTCTAGGCGCCTTAATTAACTAACACTAACACATTTAATTAGATATAAGTAATACTAACTATACTAATAAATCAAATAAAATTTTGTCACTGTCAAATGTATATGGGATAAAATAAAGCTTTATTTTATTATTAATTAAACATATATTAGAACAATTTACTAATTTATGCATAAGCTTTTTAATAACAAGTTATCACAGTAAAAGAGTGGTAAACTACGTTTACACAACATTACAAATCTGTATAATGCACACGCAAAACCATTCTTAACTGAAGTATAAAAAAAATCAGCAATAACTTGTTAAATTTCACATATTACGACTCTAATTAAAATTGCGTTTTGTACAAATAATTTCAGTAGTAAATTTTTACTTTCTAGAAGTTGTAAAAATACAATAAGTTCGCATTATTGATTGACTTTATAGGTCAATCGTAACATACAGTACAATTCTGTAGCAATCAATAAACAGCCGTTTCCGAACTGGGTTATGGTATATAACAACAACTGTCAAGAAAGTCGCGAACTGCTTCCATGTGTGTAAATGTTAATTTATCGAATTCTTCAACTTTGATCGATAGAAACCCAGAAGTTTATCCGTTGCGATCAATTGTTGAAACGATATCATAATGGAGCAACTGTGTTAATAGTATTATGTACGAGCCTGTTTTGTTATGAACGTTAGAGGTTTCACTTAACGTATTTACTTCATAAATGTACATAATATGTACATTGCTGCTGAAAACTAATTTAAATATCCATAAGTTAAAACATATAAATACTTAATCATCGTGAAAAAAAGTTTTATAGCTAACTTGTGACCTTATTAAGTTAAACAATATATAAAAATATTTAATTTTAATATACTACTAAAGAGGCATTGAGCATTTACGAGTCACGATTAGAATAATAAATTTTCACCGAATCTTTATAGACTCACGTTTTTTATTAAATTCTTAAAGAATTTCAGTTGCTAAAGGGTCAAGGGAGCAAAGTCGCCATCCTCATTATCCAAGTCCTTTTACAGCGGAATCAATTTGATTTACTTTTAATGAAAATAACCTTTTTGGCGAAGGAGAAGGAACTCGTTTTTGTGCTAATGTGCGGACTATTTTATTATCAAGTCATCCAAAAATTTCTAAATTTTACTGCCTCCGTATGATAGTGGTAAGGGCGTATGCTGTAGAAACCGGAGGTCGTAGGTTCGAATCCTGCGGGGACTCAACATAATATCATTGTTGTTTCCTAGTTGGTAAGGGCAATTTGGGGCAATCATCCATTTGTCTGAAAAGTAAGATGATCCATGCGTCGGATGGACTTGTAAAGGTCCACCCACCAACCCACATTGGACCAGCGTGGTGGGATGCGGTCCAAAGACCCCCTAATGGAGAATGAGGGGGGGGGCTATGTCCAGCAGTAGACTTACACAGGATGATAATGATGAAGATGGATTTAGGTATCGAGGACACAAAAAGCAATTGCCTGTGCGTTTATTTTAAAGATACGTAGCATTGTTTTGTTACGAAATTTGTAGGTAGCTTCTTATTTATATATCTTCTATTTATTCTTATCATCTTTAATTATTTATAAATCATTATTTGCACGAGTTCAAGGTTGCTTTGTTAACATTACGAGTTTTAAGTTCGGGCCAGTGTGTAATGCAATAAAATAGCAGCTTTTGACTTATGTTCGCATATTTAAAAAGGTTCCTTTTATGGCAGTATATCATTAATCAAGTTGCAAACTGTAGGATATAAGCAAATTATCATTGGTGTCTTATTTTATATTCTTTTGATCTCACTAGTTATTAAAACTAGCAAGAATTTATATTGTAGTCTATAGCGATAAGAAAAAAAATATTATTTTAAAATAGCGATGTTTACGATAATTCAATTTTAACGATTATTGTAACATTAATGTAATAATAATATACATGATTGTATTAGTAACAAATGTTGTAATTATTACACTAGGATCAGAGAAATAAGCGCAAATAATTCTAAAGTGCTAATCACCTTTCTAATCCCAATTTGAATTTTTCGTATTTTCATTTAAATCAACATTTATGTAATATTTTACCGAGCATGACATATTAAAACAAAATATAACTGTTGTAATAATTATTGTATCTTACAACATAACACCATCTTAGGTATTTTTTTTACATGGGTTGTTTGTAGTTGTACCGCAGCAGTGCTTACTACTGCCGCCAATCAGTAGTGTCTAAACACTTTCGTCTCTCGGTGTGAAGGGCGCACAGCCGGCGTAATTACTAGGTAAACAAGACGTAACATCTAAGGCAGTAAGCGCATTTGCAGTGTCCCACGCTACTTTTCTCATGGGCAGGGTGTACTTGCCCTTACTTTCAGGTAACCGTCCAGCTCGTTTCATTTCTCTAACAGATAAAAACAAAAAAAAACCTAAATTATTTACCGGCTTAACTTGCGTATTATAAAACAGAAAGGGGCAGTCTTCTATTTAGTTCAAGATCAATGTAGTCGCGACATTCAGTCGCCTCATTTCATCCCACGTTATACGTCCGGCGCCTTAAAGTCTGGGTCAAGCTTATTTTATTTTTATACAGTGTTATTTTGAAATTCCATTTGTATTTATAACCTAAAGGCAAGATTGACTAAAACTTGACAATACAATATTTCATATATTCAAACCGATTTACTACTTTTTGTGAAATTAAGCAATGCAAAACCACCTGATAAAAATCGATACGCAACGCAAAATAACAAAGTTGATTAAGTCTCTGTAAATACACTCGCAACCTTGACGTGAGTACTCTACAAACCAGAATGTTGTGTTTTTACAATACTGCTTCGTTGTTCCCAATTTATCGTCTTTAAAAAACAGTCGAAAAAGTTCTTGAAACATTGTCGAATATATAAATAGATTGAAAATTATAGCTCGTATGACAAATAATTATGCTTCTCTTGCGGACTTTCTGCTATCTTAGTAAATATAAAGAAGACAGAATAAGAAGACAGAAATTTAGAAAAGCACGAGTAAATATGCATCTTAGATTTAGTTTGAGATATTTATTAATTGTAAATATTTTTAAAATGTACAATGAAAGCTTCAAAAAAATATTAACTTGTAGAATTTGTGAACAATTTATATTACAATAAAAGATACATCTTATTTCTTTACAACTTTATATAATATTAAATATATAAGAAACTAAAAGGGAATGCAAATAATTGAATAAATCATCGAAATGTAGTTAACATAATAAATTGATACTTTACGTTTCAAATAACATTAATGAAAATCTCCATAGGCATCATTGAATTACTGTTAGCATTGGATCCGTTATATCCAATTTGCGATCGCAGCGGAACAAAATGAAAAACCGATAAACTATCGATTACTTCTTTATTGAGAATGAAATTGAATCGTCATGCTTTTATTAAATGATTTGTTTCATGTTTAAAGGAAAATCTCGTGACATTAAAAAATATAAGACAGGGTATTGGAAATAAAAATAATTTATCGGGCTAACTATTTCTTTAAAATAAGTCCGCTTCTTGGTCAGTTAGAGCAATATGAGGCTATCAGTTATTTGCATTTACAGAAATAGGATACATGGCTGCTTTCGTGACCTTTGCTTTACAAAACGGAGGTTAAATTGAATCCTGCGGGGCCAAATAATTTCTATTATTCTATTGATTAGGGCAATTTTCGGAAAACTAATATGATCCATGTGCAGGGTGAGCAAATGAAAATCTTTGCAAGTCGTTTAACGTGCCTTCAAATTACTAGCAACCAATAAATCCATTGTTTATGGAGGTTAGGTGCAAAACGCTCAACGTAAAAACTTATACATATATTATTAATACCGAACCCATAAACTTGAGTTAATGTCTAGCGTAAAATTAGGGTTCGTGAATTGGGTCATGGAATGTAGTCTTTGAGTTGTGGAAGATTTTTTTAAATGGCCGCTAACAACGGATTAAATTCATCCTAATTTAACCATCTTGGGTCTTTGTGAGTCTGTTAGAAGGCACAAGGACCTTTGGATATGGTTCTATGCCCAGTATTTTGGCCCACAACTGAATAGTTGTTATCATTTAAAATATGCAATATTTTATTTTAACTATCTAAATCTAAAGATAATTAATATATATTGAAATTCTTTAAAATATAACGATAAAACCTTAGTATATCACTTACTTTCTTAATTTTGCTGTGAAGACATTTTTATTGGCACTGAACAAGCATCGCGGCGCTGAAGGACAAAATGGAGTCGCCATTTCTGGGCCAAGATCGCAATGTATTAATCTACTATTCTCGATAGTCGAAGTGTCCATAGGGAATCGTTGTGCAAAATGACACAAATTGAAATCAATATATTAAAGGTTCTTACTGGACGACGAGACGACGGCTTTCACGACTTTGTTTATTTAGGCATGTTTCACGAAATTAACTATTAGGTTTGGGTAAACTTCTGTTGCCCTAAACGTACACTCCATGGACATTTTCTAAAGAAACGGCGTGGAAGTCTCTTGCAATAAATTAAATAATGTATGATAAATAGTACATAATAATATAAAATAACCAATTTGTTTATAATCTTTGCTGATTACCAGTATTTATTTCGCCTTCTTATTCCCCCCTTGGCCTAAATAATACTATCAATATTTTCTTAAAGTATTGGAGGTTGCACGTCTAAAACGGAGCGTTAACAAAAACTTTTTAGGTTTATAGCTAGAACAATTTACACTTATGGGTAACGAATGATTCATAAATTAGTTTTACTGATCCCTTTACAATTGTGAGCGATGCTTAAGCGTTAAATAGACGCTGGTCGTTCTTTAGGGTTGAATATATTGATTAAAGACATATACAGTTTATTGTGTTTATCTATTTTATGAATGAGCATTAAAGGTCGCGACATAGAGACGCCATGGCTCCGCCGGTCTGCTAACACAATGCCGTCTAGCGGTCTGGGTTGGATTTACTTTTAAGACATGAACTGTTCTTCACTCTCTAAGTAAACAGACTTACTCTTTGCATTGTAGAATAGAATAACATTAAATTATTAATTATAAATTTATGTTTATACAGATATAATATCCTGATCACGGTCAGCTCCGAATTCCTTACTGTCTTTGGCTATCTTTGTTATACTAACGAAGAAAACACTAACGTAGCAGAAAAATAACAAACAAGCGGATTGAGTTTAAATGGCATTATAGTTTTTATTATAAAATTACCTATGTAGTCATTACTCGTCTCGTAAATGTAATAACCATCAAGACAAATCAAGTAAAACTATAAGGGTGAATTAAATCGGTTAGGTTAAGATTAAGCTTAAATTACTCTTTAACTTTGCATTTAATCAGTACATAATATTTTAATCTCAACAAGTGCATTGAAAGTAAGTGATTTTTGTTCTCATAATAATCTTGAAGAATTAAAATGTCGGCAATAATAAGGTTTTATAAAGTAATTTTATCTATTGAGTATGTGCGTGAGCTTACAATGTTTACTCTAGTCTCTTATAACTTGCTTATATTACAACAAAAAATAATTAAAAATAATGCTTTCTTGTGTTTACGCAAATACTACACGTGATTTAATAAAAGACTCTACGGAGACGGACAGCACCCAGTCCGCTCGTGATCATGGATCCTGTAAAGTGTGAAACGTCGGGAAAATTGGAAACAAAATTAAAGTCGTTAATATCTGTAAAGTCTTTTTTAAATCCTAAAAATAACATCTTTAAATCTCACATTATTACGCAAATATTTCGTATAAAAGTTATACGAAATGTTTACGCGAAAGTGTGAGATTTTTGCATTTAACAATTATGTTAATAGTGACAAGAAGTTCACTATCTTCATACTTGTACTTTTTTGAGATTATTGCGAAATATAAGCTTTCTGTAATAATTAAAAAAATCCATCTTAAGCTAAACAATTTGTTAGCTAATGTATGTATGTGGTTCTAATTAAAACTGATGCGTAAAATAATGTATTTATCTACAACACTTTTAATGTATATTGTTTTTTTAAGCCATTTGATACACTATAACAAGGTCATCGTAATACTTTAATCGTTTTAACTAGAAGTGATACATGTTTATCTTTCAAGTATCAATATTTGACGTTATTTGTTATTATAACAATTTTGTTAAAAACAAGTTTTTTCTCCCAGTTACAGTAACAACCTTGCGAATAAAATGATGTCTGCCAAGTAACTTGACACGGATTGCCTGTCGCCTCCCTACAGCCTTGGATTTCAAGGTCAAACAAATGCAGCATTTGAAAAACAATAAACTATGAAAATTATATTGAAAGTAATAATACATAACTTTCAAATTATAATAAAGATCACTATGTCGTAGAATACTAAAAAAATAGATTTGTACGATAACAATCCTAATTATGAATTTTAAAATGTAAAAGGTGTAAAAATCTTAACTTTTTTAAAAGATACGTATGTTTCATAAAAAAAATGTGCTCAGGCTAACATGATTATGTGCAATTATTTCTTGAAGAAATAATTTTTAGGTGTAATAATATGTATGTACACAAGAAAAAAATTATTAAATTTATAAAAAATAATCCTTTTATATTAAGAATAAAAAGACTTGCTTATATAAATAAAATTTAATTATTGATTAGAACATGATTGATAGATAAAGAGTCACAGTGCGCAAATATCGTTCGAATCGAATACCTTCACTCCATCCGAATCGAATCGAGTAATTCGAGTTGTCGAAAAATAGAAAGGAGTTCGAAAAAAAACGACATCAACAATATCGAAAAGAATCGAAATTTTCGACTAAAGTGTCAAATCGAATATTAACATACAATACAATTACACACAACGAATGAAGGTTATATATATATATATATTTTTTTTTTTTTTTTTTTTTTTTTTTTTTTTTTTTGGTATGGTCGAGTTGGCCTCAGGGCCTTTACTGTTCCGGGTTTGAGGTGGCGTGCACGGAACGCTATGCACCCTGAACCTCATTTTGACTTAACCAAGGCCCCCTCGAGAGAGGAACCTCGGCAGGCCATCACGCGTTTTCCGTTTGCGTCTACCGAAGGGCGCCCGGTTGGGCGAACCTCGGCTCGTTCAGCTGCGCGTGGTCCTATTCCCCTAAACGTGCAATTCTACCACTTCGGAAAGGTTTTCGGTGGGAGAAAGTGGCCGGAAAAACTCACCGCTTCTATCCATTGATAGGAAATCGGCCTGGTACTCCGATATCTACTGTACGTATTGCGGTCCCGCTCTCACCGTCGTCCTTGAGCCGGCTGTGTCAGAGTTTGTGAGCAGTGAGCAAGACAACGCTTCTCTTGCGCGACGTGATAACGTCGTCTGGTTCGGTTAAACATGGCGCGGCCTGCGGGTTTTTGTTTCTGAAAATTCGGTGGTTTGTGTCCTGTTTTGACGACTATAAGCGGGTTGGGATGTTCCGGAAGCCGTGTCAAAGTACCTTTGGGTGAACTTTTTACAAATTGAGCTTGAAGGTAACTGAAAGATCGAGGTGGAGGTCTATTTTCCTGATGAACCAAGGGCTCCCGTGGCTCTGCTAGAACCAGTTCTGGATCGCCTGCAGGCGTTTGATTTTACTTTGTCTGCCTGTAGGAAGACAAGGGCAGGCATAGGTTAAGATGGGGCGTATGAAAGTTTTGTAGATTGTCCTTTGTTAAAGTGACATCTTGCTAAGTTAATTAAGTGGGTCAGGTGAGAACAAAACTGCTTTTTCTCCTCGGCTAATTGGGGACTAAAAGGATTTTGAATCTAACGTTACACCAAAGGTACTTCGTTTGGGTGACCCAGTACCTGGTTCACCTAAAATTGACTTGCAGAGGGACAGGCAAGCCTTTTTGAGAAAAGGATGGCTGCACTTTGAGGCATTAATGTCTCTCCAGACTTTGACAGACACTGAGGGCGTCTGCAGCTGTCTGGAGGTACGGTAAGTGGGGGCAGAGGTGAGGGCGAGGGCATGTGTCATCCACAAATGGGCAGATTCCATCCTCATTAAGGACAGGTAGGTCGCACGTGTTACAAGTGTACATCTGGGCCGAGCACAGGCCTTAGAACACCTGCACGTCAGGTCTGGGAGTGGAGACAGGCCTTCCACTCTGTAACGAATGTTCAACTCCTGAGAAAGTCTCGTATTATGAGTACAGGCGGTTGATGCCGAACCCAAGCTGTTATAAGTCCTTCATGCCGGACTTTGTCAAACCTTTCCCATCGAGGAACAGGGCACCCGTGTCAACCTTTTTTGACTGACTTTAATGTGCTCTCGATTCTATGTCCGGTAGGTGCAGGAATGTGCAAGCTCTAAAAGCCAAACTTCCGGACTAGGGGCCTTTGGCCTTCATGAGCGATCAACGGGCGAAGCAAGAACGATTCTTTCATAAATCTTCCAGTTTGAGGAGACTTATAGGTCTATAAGGTGGGACTGGATGCAGGCAAGAGGTTTCCTAATGCCAATAACTATGGCGTCCTTCCATGGAACACACACCATGAGTCAGGCTGCGTTATATATTAAAACAAGAATGGTAATAAGGTTGGGAACGTTTAATGCTTTATTCGAGGCCGTCGGCTCCTGGGCTTTACCGCGTTTGGGTTTTGATAATTGACCGACTTCCTCATTGGTGACCGGGTAAGCTATCGCGAGGATTCTCTGATCAATCTGTCTGTCTCGTTATCGATGTTTCTAATTCGGCGAACAGGTTGGATTGGAGGCATTGAGATTCTGGGCTGTCAGCTGGCATTCCGCCTTTTCGTCGTCGTCAATGCTGGAGGGCATTGGGTCTCGTTGGAGGCATGGGGCAAAGTTGAGCCTTTACTCTTCGGAATGGACCAGAAGGCGGTATGAGGGGTTTGATGGAGCTCAGGTTTCATTCACCGTTCGTTCCTGAACTGCGCAATGCGATCCGCCTCATGACGGTCTCGCATCGAGTCCTGTTACCAACGGTGGGATGGGTGTCATGAGCACGAATCGACGCTCTTACGCCTCAAGAGATCCAGGATATCTCTGGCAACTTCCATTGTTGGTTTGTCCTCTAATGGAACTCCTTTGGGGAGACCTCGACAATTTCTGAACATGTCTTTGGAGCCCAGGCCGCCAGTTCGTGTCCCACAGAGTTGAGCTGTGGTGGGATGCCTGAGGTGCGTGGTGGCAGATTCCAGTTAGGTCTTAATTTCTGCCACTATTACGGTCTTAAGGACGTGAGATTGGGCGGAGGCCATGCACGAAAACTGGGCGGTGATCAGACGAAGGTCATGGGATCCCTCTATTCTAGTCATGGGGAAATTTTGGCGCAGCATCGGCACATCAGGCATGCTCAGATTGACTCGGATGGAAGGTTGACTCTGAAAACCAATACGTCAAAGTCGAGCTTGTTCTAGAGATGCATCTGGCCCCTGTGTTGGGAACACGGATTCCCGGTGCTTGTTGAAGTCCCAACCATATGACGGCTCCGTCCATTGCGAGAAGGTTTGATCCTCTTCCAAGGTTGATGGGGATCTGCACGGGCGGTAGACCGACGCTTGTGATAGGCATGACCGTTCTGGCCAGCGACAGACAAACCTCCATGAGCGAGAGCGACGGTGGTTAACGGAACCCCAGTGCAAAGGTTTCCTGTAAGTAATGCGTGCCCCCTCGAGCGCCGCTCTTCATTCACCTGAACAAAATTTGGAATTTTGGGCCGAACTGGAAGGTTTAAAACGTTCCCTACTAACTGACGTCAACGTCGTGATCTCGTAAAGTTGAACCTCTTCTCTCGATCCTAATCCGTTCCGTAAAAAGACCATTCTAATCGCGTTTAATCGCCGGCCTCGTTAGCGTTCCGATTGAATTGCCTGAAGGCTCTACGTCGCTATTTCTCAAACAGCTGCACCCTGAGCAAGGTTCAGCGGCGGCAATGCTATCCGCGGAAGGGTGACCCCCTTGATATGGTGCTCATTGCTGAAATATGTCGAAGTTCTGCAAGCTACCGGCTGGTGGTTTGGTGCCTGAGGGGCTGACCTGGGTGGGGCGTGCGAATCGCGGGCCTGAGGGCCAGGGAGGTTGCCCAGGTGGGCTGAGTCCCGCGTTGGTGGGAGGAGGAGGAACCCGACTTTGAGGCCAGTCCCCGCGCAACGAGCTGGCTGGTGCTTTCTGCCCGACTTTGCTTATGATGCTTTGGGCACCCTAGGTAGTTGTATGCCAGTTGACTGGCACGCAGCCGGCCGGGATCCAGCCCTGAGGCGGTCTTGTCTTTTGGCGCGGCAGTCCACCCGTACCGTGGTCGCCCACTTCCCGCACCTGGGGCGAGCATGGCAGTTATAGTGGTCCCTCTTATCATATATAGTTTCCGCAAAGAATTAAGTCCTATAACCATTAAAAAGTTTTTACATTTTACTCAATTAAATATCGAAAGTTATCTGAAGTTATGCTTTGATTTATTTCAACAAATGACTAGCATTGATCTTCAGTTTCAATTAACAACGTTACAGAGTATAATGATACCAACTCTTTTAGAAACGTGACCCGGACCATTTAACCTTGACCTAAAATAAGGTTTTTTAAAAGATTTAAATTTAGTTATATTTATTTGATAAAAGAATTATTATTATTGGAGTATTTTACTTAAGTAGGGTTAGGTTTTAATTTAACCACCTATATATGTATGTTGGAACGAAAATCAAAAATGACTCGATTACCTTTCATTAATAATTCCAAGTAATTTCCTATTTATATTGTAAAATTTTTTTTATATTCGTTTTTATTATTCAATTATTAAAATACCACTTCTACAATTTCACACTAAATAATTATTCTTTCTTTTATTAATCCTATTCAGGTCCTTATAATTTGAAAAATCCTTATAAACTTTATTATTATTTTTGGGTAACGTTGAATAAAAAACCTAATAAACAGACTGACCATTTCACAAAAAGCCGTACAGTACATTAACTTACGTTTTTCAAATACAAATGAACGAAGGTATGTTTTCCTCTCTATATAAACAATATTACCTTACAAGTAAATATCTCAAATAAATAGGATGTTGGTATCTTTCTCGTAAACTAAAACTGAAGCTTTCATTTCCTTTACAGTTAGTACATTTAAAGTTAATTAATTTAGAACAGTTGTTAAGGTGCATTCGTATGAAAGAGATTACACCAATAATTATATAAAGATTAAAGATTCTGAATTCGTATATATTAAATTAACTCAAACGTATAAAACTTTTTTGGTTCTTAACTTAAGATTTTAAGTCTTTTAGAAGATTTTTTTATCAATAAACGAACAAAAAGCAATCTCCTTAGGTTTTCTTTTTTCTAAGTTTGAACTTCTTTTGAACCGTAGCATAATATCTGCAATCAAAAGAAAATGTAATGATTATTAATTAAATTTTAATAATTATTGTAAAACACAACTATTCGTAAAAACACTGCTATTGGCTATCAACGTCTAAACTCCCGAATTACGGAGTGCATATATTAAACATAACGAAATAATTAATCCTTCAAAATTTTTGTTTTGCATCGATACGGTCTCGACATTAAGTCGCCTCAGAAGGATAAACACCAGTTTAGCATTTATTTTTATAGGATTAGCAAATGGCGAGGATTTGGTGTGAAGTATTAAATTTTGTAAATATAAGGTCCACGGTCCCGACCGATTCTATCAACATCCTATAAACAAAGTTCAAAAAAAGATTATACCTATGACATTTCGCAGCTTAAGAGATTGACAGAATTAAATTAAAAAGGCCAATACGACCTCTGTCAGATCACTTATTAATATTAAAACTATTTACATACAAGTACTGAAAGCTAACCGTAATTTTCGTTCCTAAGTGACGGGTGCGCCATCTAGTTACGACTACTAAAACGATACTCATATTCGCATATTGTGACTCATGTATCGTATATAAGGTAGTTTGCTGCTACGTTGGACTTTTCAGTAATATTTATAAACATTAAAATAATGTAAAACATGTTGGTGGGAAAATGAAATTAGACTGAAACAAGTTTAATAAATTCTAATATTATTATTAAAATATTTAATTCTGATTAAAATATATTATTTTTAAATTATTTACTTTATTCCAAAAAAAGAAAATTATTTTGCTACCTAAGAAAAAAGTTTCAGGTAAACGGAAGTTAAAAACACGGCTCGGTTTAAACATTTTATACCAGCACGTTTTGTAAATTTCCTTAGTTTCCTTTATTACTTTAATTATTTAAATGTTTAACTAACCTATAGGATCAAAACATACGGGTATTTACTTTATTTACTTTTAGACCAGTATAAAGTTCTAGTATATACCTACGAAACATGTGAGTCTGATGTTGAAAGTTGCGTAAGATGCCACAATTCGGCTAGCCATCCTGACAAAGAGATGTAGCATGTCCTTTTCTCAGTAATAACATTAGTTACTACTTGCCATCAAATCGAAACACAGAAACATTCTCAACCAACTTTTTTGTACTAGAAATGAGTATTACTATAAAAATTCCCTATTTAAAGCCTTTTTAAAAAGGATCTCTTGAAAGTTGTATAAAATTAAAAAAACTGTAATAGTTTTATAAGTGCTATAATTTGTTTGTTTACGTGAATAGTATGTATTATTGAAAAAAAGGACTTTTTACGAATTTTATTGCATTTATTTTTTTATTATTGTATTCGAAGACACACGAATAGTTAGCCCACCTGATGTTAAGTGCTGACCGACACCCATAGACATCGGCAATACCATACCGATTCAGTACCACCAATGCGCTGCCTACACTGAGCCCAAGGATGTTACGTCTCGTTTGCCCAGTAAATACGCTGACTACGGTGCCCTTCAAGCTGGAGCATAGTTGTGTTTCACACTACTATTTTGCAGCAGCAATTTTTAATTTTCGACGTTTCGAACACTTTCCAGCGGCCGTGAACGATTAATCCTGCAAGCCAGCTTAAATAACACGACAAATAACAGATTAATTTCATCCTATACAACACTATATATTCCATATTATTAAACAGTGGACAAGGTTACGCTCTGTGTACAAGATCAATGTATTCGCGACATTCAGTCGCCTCATCCCGGACTGCGTCATACTTGTGGCGTCTCATAGTCTGGGTCAAGTTTCTTTGGCAGAAGCTCAATATTTCATACGTATTTATTTTCCACTTGGATTATTTCTACTCTTATTTTTCATCATTACGTTCGAGGTTAATTTAAAGTTGCGTATAATATGCAAACATGTATTTGTTACATATTTGAGACAATTGGCCAAATAGAAAATTATGGACTTAAACGTTAATAGATTATTTATTACAATAGTTGCAATAAAATTATTTAAGGGTCGTTTTTTTTTAATTGAATATAATTCATCTTATTCCATAATATATACTTCAATTTATTTTTCGTAAAGGTCATTCATTTTTAAAATTATTACATTTTATCCAAGCTCACCAAATTTAAGTGAAAAATCAATAAAAATTATTTTAATAAATAATTAGAGAAGTGTTCAATTTACATTTTATTCCTTTGCATATGTATAATTCAAAAAATATTTTACTATACATTAAAATATAATAAACATTGTTTTCTTTTTATTGGTGAATTACAAAACAATAATACTTTAATGAATGAATTTCATATATTGTAGTTATAAATTTATTTAATTTAAAATGTGTATTATACAATTACCAATTGTTTTACTAACATTAATTAGTTAATGCAAAATGGTATTAAGTTGATATTAAAGAGTCTAAATTTTAAACAAGGGTTTTTTTTATTTTAAAGAATATTCCATTTTTAACACAAATTAATTTATTGCCAAAAATTACAAAAATTTTCACTCTTAAGACGTTTTTTGTAAAATAAAATGGCCCTTTTATTTCCCATTATTTTGCATGTTTATTAAAACTTCTACAACGAGAGCTAAGTGAATAACAAATTTGCAAATAATCTTATAACCTTATTAAACTCTCTTAAGCGTGCTCCTAAAGCACTAAAAGCTTGTGAAATATGTCTAATGGGTGGAGCATCTAACTACCTCGTAAAGTTTCAACGTAAATCCAACATCAGGTAATAATATTTATAATACTATATAACACTGTAAACAAAAAATATTTAAACTCTTTAATCTAAATTAAATCAACTACTAATATTATATATATATATTATATGTTATGGATTCATTGGTTTTCCTTGCCAATTTCTGTTATTTTTATCGTATTAAACAAATTTAGTGTTTTATGCTTTCTCTACCTACTTCTTTAGAGTTTTCTATGAAAGTACGATATCTGAAAGTACAATTATATATCACCATTCATAAGACATTAATACAATTTAACACTATTTTATGCTCAAGTTTAAATATTAACTGAAAATCGATTTAAGAGTAAAATATAAAAATGTGAAGTGAATTGTAAACGTCTATTTTAGGGAATCTACTATCTTTTGTGGTTAGTGTAAGAGCACGAGAAAAGCTAAAGACAACCACAAAGCCTCTCGTTTATCCTTTCTAACAGTCACTGTTATTAATTGCTATAGTTTAGCCTGAAACAGGAGCAAGTCTAAATTAAGTAATCTGCGCAGGCGACCTCATACGTGGCGTTTTCGATGATTAATAGTCCCGATGTGTCACGAAAAGGACAAGAATTTCAAGAGCCATATTAAAAAAACATAGGTCGTTATAATATTCGTTATATGGTTTATATATACATATATTGCATGATGTTAAACATATTAATAGTGCAAAGTTATTATATTATAATAGCTTCTGTGCGATGAAGTACGGAGCGGTAATACTTTATAATTAAACATAATAAAATTTTTTAACAAAAAACAAACCGATTTCAAATCGATTGGCGTGACATTGAGCTATTAATTGTCTATTTGTTGAGCACATAGTTAATGTAAATTTCAGACTTATTTAACTTTATAATGGATGCAACTGTCAGAACTTGACCAAATTGCTATGGGACCAAACAGGAACACCAGGTTTGAAATAAAAAAATATCCAAATTGGTTCCCTAGGAGAAAGTTCTGAATCTGCATTTTTATAATGTTTTTTACATTAAAAAATTCAGACTATTTGAGTACCTCCTCCTTTTTTTGAAGTCGGTTAAAAAAACATGTTAAGTCTTACCTACACTAAAACAAATACTTACATAAATGGACATTGTATACTTTTATTAGGTAAAAAAATAAAAAAAATCAACAACTTTTTATTATTATACAACGTAAGAAAATTCCTGATTTGTGAAACTTACAATCAGTTGAGATCTAAACAAAACAAAATGACAAACACAGTTGAAGACAACAATGTCAAAATTAAATTACATATTCGTGTACTCTTAGTTATCAGCAAATTGTACACGATGTTTACCTATCAGTGTTCATCATCATCATCATCAACAGCCTGTGTTAGTCCACGGCTGGCCTTAGGCCTCCTCTAATACACGCCTTCTCCATTAAGAGGTTTTATGGACCGTTTCCCATCGTGCTGGTCTACTGCGGGTTGGTGGGTGGACTGACTTTTTACATGCCTATCTGACGCATGGATCATCTTACTTTTCGGACATATGTTTAATCAGCCCAAATTGTCCAAACCAACCAGATTATTTATCTGTGTCATAAATATTTTTTCTTAAATAAAAGGAAATATCAGTTTATTAAAAAGTGAAGGCTCATTTATCTTCTTGTCATATAGCACTTGCCACTACGAAATCATAAATATTTTAGAAAATATATTCGTTACTCAGCATTTTTACGTATATGATTTGGGGTCATCAATCAACTATCGTCGTTAAAACTTTTCGATTTAAAAAATGTGTATCCTTAACAATTTTTATACAATCATTCTTACAAGATTAAATATTTGATTTGTGTGCTTGAAAAAGTTGTTAGTTAATCATAAATAATATTTTACAAGTCACAAAATGCAACTCATTTTATTGCTATTTTACACTCAACTTTGTCCCTCGTGTTGTTTACGCCCCTGCGTAACCTCTTTTTTTCTCATTTTTTGTTAAACCCGTTCTAGATGATGTTCTTTGCAAAAAAATATTCATACCAAATTTCAAGTGACCAGTGTGTTCAAAAACGGGATCTCCTAAATTTCATTCAGTTTAAATAATTTATGATGGTTCGTTAGAAGAAAAATTACAGTTATTTTTTTTACACACAATTCTTTTTACATCAATATACACCTTAAATGTTTTTTGCTAAGATTTAGTTTTCCCTTTTGTTTTTAATTCTGTGTTGCATCATGTTTCTATAACCAAGGCAAATGTGCATAAATTATTTGGAAAAGTATCTCCTAGGTAAATATAAAACCACACTTACAGATGCTTCAACAGCTCAAAACAATGTAATATGTCCTAATATCTCCTGTAGTGCCGTATGCATAAAGTAGGTACATCATAAAACCAACATCGTCCCATAAAACTTATAATAGGTTTAAAACTGTTTACAAAATGTGAAAATTGGTTTTAAACGATTCCATAAAACCAGGTACAGTATCTTTTTATATTTATGATTATAAAATTTTAACCAAAAATATGACCGGCTTCAAACAGTGTTCCATTTTACGCAATATAAGCGGGTGACAACGAGTTCTCTGTAAAAAAACTACCACGAGATTTCTTACACTGCATTTTAAATCTTTAACATCTTTTAAGATATTAATTTGATCAAAAAGTCATGTATGGCACGTTTAATGTAAGTAGAATGAATTTCTTTCATGCTTTAACTTTTATATAAATATACACTATATTATCTTAAAAGAGGTTTGAATATGCCTCATTGCAATTTTTAAATAATGTTTTACATTACAATGGTTATTTTTGGTTATTCTAGAAAACATATGCGTTCGTGGACATTATTATAGACCATTTTAAGGAGTATAATTAGGTAAAGTTAGAGTTGTAATATGTTCTTTTTAAGGCCGCTAATTTAATTTGACGATTTGGGCAGCGTTTTGCAATTTAATCGCACGAGGTTGCGACATTTGGTGCCGTATTATTTTATTTCTCAAATATCTTTTAAGCTACTTTTCACACAATTACTTTAAATAGTGAGACCAAATGAGAGATAAGTCCTATCATTTAAAAATAGAATGAAAAAAGTCGGAACACTATGAGCGGAGTAACAAGGTAATATATATAAATAAAAAACATACGCTCCGAATTGCGTACCTACATCTTTTTGGAAATACATATTCTATATTATCGAACATCTTAATCTTATATTGAAAAAAATCTGCTGTGGCATACTATAATTGACTAGTAGACACACTATTTTATACAAAACAATATAATGTAATTTTTAATTTATGTACGAAATCCGTAAAAATTGGATTTAACGTTAAATAATTTTTTACACTGTTATTTGTAACAATGCCTCTTAGCCTAAGTGATAGGCGTTGCAATAGTACCAGATTTACGTAATTTCAAATTTAAGAAATCGCGAATTGGCTCAATGAAGAAAACAATTGAATAAGTCCGCGTAGAAAGCACGTTGATGTCGCGCGGTCTACGCGTGTTTATTAAAAGATAAAAATCAATCAACATGTTTAATTCAAAGTTATTTAAAATAATGTAAGCACATGACAGCTTCTACCTATCAAATAAAAAAGAATACTGGAAATCGGTGCGCTAAGAGAAGAGCATGGAGGTAAAGCTATAAAAAACATACGCAGCTTTAGTACGTCCTCGACGATCAAAAATCACTCCACGTTATTCTAATGTTCATTATATTGCTAGTACTAAAAAGAAAACGTGTTTGAAATTTATGGGAAAAATTGATGATATTATGAAAGTTTTGTCCTTTGTGGGGCCATATATGGTTAATTTAAGCGTCATGAAGAATGTATGTATCAGACCTTCATTCCATAACATTTTATTTTTCTATCTACCAATTACAATGCAATAATATTATTGATATTATGAGAAGAGTATTTATCATCGCTTTCGATTCCACTAGAGTAGTATTGTCTTATGCATAGAAAGTTACTTAAACTTAGGTCTATATTTTCAAATAGTCCCTTTTTTCCACCATGCGGACTGGTAACTAATACCTTTCTATTTATATATTTATTACCTTTATTCAGAAAATATAAACAAATTACACTTTCTTACTCTTTTGCTTCATTCATGTAATAAAATGTGTGTGTACTTACTGAAACACAATAAAAGTTATACTTCTTTGGCGTAAAGACAAGGTAAAAATCTTATTGATAATTTTATTTTTCGCGTTATCCTATGTTGTTCGAAATAAGTAGGTAACAACTTCTAGGTGTCTATTTTTCGTGACGGTGTGCGAGCTTATTGTAAAAACTTACTCTTATCATTTTCCCTTGTTTCCCTAACGCACCAAAAAATATGTAATTTGAAAAAAAAATGAGAAACCGGAGTAGACAAACTGCAAAGTTTCTTCTAATTCAAAACTTTTATAAACATGTAGCCACAGGTTATATTTAAGGATGCGTGGCTAATTATAAAAATGTCGCTTTAGGATAGTTAACGATCACGATAAGAAGATTTGACTGTCTAATCGTAGGAGCCCTTCTGGTCTCTATTTATACCTATGTAACGCCTCATGGTTTATGTAATGAACATGCATAACTGTTCGATGCCGACATAGCGTCGCCACATTTAAGGATAAAAACGCGCCTCTTTGTCCAGACATAGATTGTTTTGAACATTTAGATCGGATTTTGGTTATGAAATTACTCAAATGCTTCCGTAATTGTTGTATTAGTGCAATTTTGAAGTAACACCGAGAAACTATTACGTTGCCTGCATATTAAATATTATTTGTTTTAACTAATAACATTAAAACCTTTAATATAATGTAACTTTTAAACACCCAGATTAACAAAAAATTAATCACGTAACCTCCTACCACCTAGTGATTTCATCATCATCTCATCATCATTATCAGCCTTGTTGTCCTGCCGGACTGGCCTCCCTAATACACCCTATCCATTAGGGGTCTTGGATCTATCCCACGCTGGTCAATGCCGGGTTGGTGGGTGGACGCCTATTGCCATCCGAAGCATGGATCATCTTACTTTTCAGACATTGGGTGATCAGCCCAGTTTTAACCAACAAGGAAACAACAATGAAATTTGTTGGTCCCGCAGGATTGGAACCCGACCTCCGGTTCTAAAGCAAACGCCATGCCAGGCTGCAGGCGATGGGACCTGTGATTTATAACTTTTTTTGCACTTATACTAAAGGTACATGCCCTTGCAGAACCCACCACAATATGGAAATGGAATGAAAAATATTTTTTTTTACAAAAACTAACTTTATCACAATTACTTATTTATTTTAGTATAGAATGACAAATCAACCTGAACGTTAAACTTTAAGAAAATTATTTTTCTAATAAACCTTTAAAGTGGTCTTTTTAGGAACGTAGCTACTTATCATGACCGGACATCAAATATGCAATTTATTGATGTTATTAATACAAATAAAACGCAAATACGTAAAAGTTAACATTACAACATGAGATTAGTAGGTAATTATTTTGTCTGACGTCTTTTGGGTTTAAAAAAAACGATAGGCCATTTTGAATACAGCACAACTTAAATCCCGTACAAAACAAAAAACTGTTAATAAAATCAACTAGTGCCTTTCTTTAACCTATCCAAATAATCATGAAGTCGGCTTCTAACCTATTAAGATTTATCTAAATAACAGTTTAGGCCTTTTACCCACTCCCAAACTCAAGGATGATTTCAGTTAAGTCATAATTTTGAAGGCTCTGACATCCTATAAAGACTGCCAAAGATGGTCTTAGCAACAGGGACCGACTTTTACATGCCCATTCGACGCATGAATCATCACCTCAAGACAATTGGTGATCGGCCCGCGGCCTAACCAAATAAAAACAATAACAGTTATTCTAGATAATTATAATACATTTCCAGCATTTTGCTTAAAGTTGTGTATCCCGCAGGATCCGAACACACGGCCTCCGGTTTATAAAGCAGAGGCTACTACCGCTAATAGTGGCAATTAGATATAATAGCGATTAAGTAATTCGCAAATAGTTAAATAGTCACTTAGTAGTCACAGAAAATACGAGATTTTTCTTACTCAAACGACAAAATTTGTTTTTCTACTATTTTAGTGGGCTTTATAAGAAGTATACAAAAAAACGTTTATTACGAACTAATTAAAATGCAAAGTTTGTTACGCCTATTCCTAGTTACATTCTTGGCATAAGAATTCTTCTACGTTGTTCTTAGTGAGCATACCACATTGCATCGTCGCATTGGTTCAGCTCTTTAAGCTTTACCAGCTAGATTATACTAACTGTCAGACTTATTTCTTTTGATATTATGTGTCTACATTACCTGCTTTTCTTTAACTTTAATCTCGCTACTTTTCCCTTTCCATTCCAGTTATTTATTCACTTTTCAATTTCTTAACTGTGTACAAAAATAAATACGAAAACGGCTTGTTTTCCCTTGAGGTAACAAGTCGCACTTTATTTGCAATGTCACTGGTAAACTGTTTTCTACTACAAATATTGAACCCTTCCACTGCTAAGAACTTGCATTTTTAAGCATAATAATTTTAAGGTAGGCCAGCTTTGGAAGTTTGAAACAAGGACGTCTAAGGCGCAGGTACCATGTACATAATAGGTACGATAATATTACTTTTTGTTGCTTAAGCGAATAATTGCACGTTCATGTATTTATCATTTTGATCCTTTCCATGATCACGGGACACAAAATAATAATAAAACTTGTTAAAATGATGTTATGAATAAGGCTTTGTATAAATCACTCATCAACCCGTATTGGACCAGCGTGGTGGGATACGGTCCCAAAAGTTGCGAAGGCGTACATGAGGGGAGTCCAGCGGGATGATAAATCATTTACTAATTTATTGTTTATATTAAATAAAAATTTAATAATTTTTACTAAAACTAAAAAACATTCGAAAATGTAATGGGTGTTCTTAAGTCAATTACCATGCTAATGACTTAAAGGCCTGAAAAAGCACAATTTAAATCATATACATCTGTTGCTATTTTCGTTTAAATGTTTTGTTTACTTTTCTCTTTTTTCAATTTTTTCATTTGAAAAAATATTTTTCCTTCTTTTTTTTCATGAAACCGTAAAATAACAGGACCTTGAACGCTTCGTATTCCTTAAGTCCCTTTTCGTGTACTTGTAGTGACACGGACGAAACTTTTATAACATCATCAATTTACGCTACGAACTCTAAAATTATCGTCCATTTACCAAAAATAAAGCATAATATTAAACATAACAAACAATATTATGTCCGAGATCATTTGTTTAGATCGATTTACACCAATCAATTAATTTTCTTCCTTATCCAGACAGCCGTTTCGTAGGGGACAAGTAGAGCTTTCACATTTTAGAAGTACAACGTAAAGAGGATTTTATCACTTCACTGATTTTACTCGACTCTTCGTCGTAAGCATTGTAACCCACAGGGTTAGAGGTATACTAATGAAACTTTTATAATATTTACCATGTAAACAAATTTAATAGTGTCTTAAGTTTTAATATTTAAAAAAATCACGTTGGGATATTATTCGTAAACTAACTAGATAAATATATTAACAATCAAAATAAATCGTCGCATAATCGTTATAATCTATAACGATGTTATATATATATCGTTACAATTACAACGACCGTTATTCGACAAAGTAGCCGCGTCCTTTCTTTCACTCAGCCGTTTTCCCAAGTCATCATCGGGTCGGTTTATAATCGAACCAGGGTTACCTGAATAACAGTTTTTACGCAGAGCGACTGGCATCTGACCTTCACTACCCTAGGTGGGGTAAACTCTATTTTAAGGATGAATTAGTTGTCAGTACATTTGAAGGCACTGACTGGTTATAACGACTGCCAAAGATGGTCGTGACAACCGGCCACCACTTTTCACATGCACATTCGACGCACGAATCATCTTACTTTTCAGACAATTGGGTGAACGGCCCATATAGTCCTAACCAACCAGAAGACAACGATAGCTATTAAATTAAACAATTAGTCAATAATTGAAACATATTACGAAGGATTCGAACCCACGACCTCTGGATTATAGTTGTATCTTTGCACTTTATGTTACCATAGAGCACAATTTAGCATGTGACTCAATACTAATATTGAATGACGATGACGAATATAAATATTTAAGTAATAAAATCTAATTATGCATATTCCTGTACACAATTTTATTTATGTAAAAATGTTTAGGCTTAGTAGAATAGTTTGCTTTCTAATGGAGTAATGGAGGTGACATGTAATGGCTTCAATATGTTCCAAATAATTTAAATTAAATTTTAAGACAACAAAGGCTGTCTCTAGTATAATTAACTGTAATAATCAATGTATTAATGAGAAAACTAATATATATCTATACTAAACTAATATATATACTATAATGAGAAAACTAAAATAAATTTACAATACAAATTACAAAATAAAAATAAGATCCATTGTATTAGTCTGGTACATCAAAACACTCAAGGAATAGCCGGTAAGGAACTTGAAGTTGAACTTTTTAAACAATTGTAATATAGATATCATGTATATTACAGAACACTGGCTATATGGAAATCCAGATTATATTTAACCTTGGATGTTATCAGGGTTGCTAGCCTGTTCAACAGAGAAAAAGCTATACTGCGGTGGCTCAATAATATTTTGAAAAAAAAATTAAAATATGAAAATCGTACTAATATAGTGAGCCTCCCAGTTGAGCAGAATATTGAAATAGCCTGCAAAGCTTGAGCACTTCATAATTGTATTTGATACAGACCTCCCAGTGCGTTAAATGAATCTTTTGAAATTATATTGAACAAATGTTCATAAAACTATCTGAATCTAGTAAAAATATAGTCTGCGGTGATTTTAAATAAATTTGATAGATAGTTCAACCACCACTATTAGATTCAGATCATTTTAAATTCATTAACCTTTAAACTTATTTCTCGAAGCAACAAATTACTGCCTCCTCGGCAACATGTATAGATAACATATTTACAAATTGTATCCCTATTAATAAATCCATCATTAATATTTATCATCTGATCATTGTGGACAATTAGCTTTTTGTTGCTGAAAAAGATCTCACAAAATATTGTGCAAAAAAAAATGGTTATTACTATGTATAGAAAACGTATTGAGAAGCTTTAAAGTAAATTAATAAATAAAATTAGTTATCTGCATTATAATAGTAAGCTGGATTACTGTATAGCAAATTATTAAAACGAATAACAACTGAATTTAAGAGTATATTTACTTGCTAAAACAGTCCAATCAAAAGATCTGCAGCATTCAGTGAATGGGCAACAGTTGGAATACATAAGAGCAGACAAAGATTATATGAACTATATAGTGAAGAGACTTACAATCACAATCAATCCTTTGTGACATATGTTAATGTATACCCAAAACATTCAGAAAAGTGTGCTGGACAGCGAAGCCACTGTACATAAAAAACAAAATTAAAGGTGCATCCGACAAAATAAAAATTACTTGGAAAATAATTACTGGGAAACAGGGAGGGCTGTAAACAAGAACTTTGAAATTGACTAAATGTTAATAATAGTAAACTAAATTCTGATTACGATGTTGCCTCCTATTTTGAAAACTTCTTTTCAGGCATCCCTGTCTCTACCACCAAGTACTTGTTTCTTCTCCAACTGTTGCAGAGTCACTTATTAAAAAAATATTAAAGAATGTAAAGATAATTTCTATTTTAGTAATGTAAGCGATAAAGATATTGTGTCCGCTTTTAAATCTCTGGACATTTAAAAACTGTAGATCTGTGGGGATGTCGGTTAAGGTGATAAATTTATTATTAATGTTATATCACCTTGCCTTGCAGCTATTTTTAATGATTGTATTACATGTGTAAATTTCCTGACCTTATACAACACATTAAAGTTATTCCGGTATTTTAATCAGTCACTACTACAGACCCCAATAACTTTAGACCTATTTCTATACTGCTTAGTAAAATTTTCGAGAAAATAATTTTAACCAATTACTTTAATTTTATAATATGCTTAATAACAAACAGTATGGTTTTACACGGGTCGTTCTACAACCGATGCAGGTGCCTATCTTGTTAAGACTATATTTGAGGCATGGGAAGGGTCACACGATGCTTTAGGTGTCTTCAGGACTTAACCAAAGCATTTAACTGTGTACAGCTAATACTTTGGTCAGGAAATTAAGCCACTATGGTATCAAAAATACCGCACTCGACCTTCTGACTTCGTACTTGAGCCATCGAACTCAGAGAGTTGACGTGAATGGCAAGAGATCTCCCAGCGCAGGTAGGTATGAGGGTCCCACAGGATCATTTGAGGCCTTTTCTCTTCCTGGTCTATATTAATGACCTACGACACCAGGTTGACAACAATAACGAGATTGTATTATTTGCTGATGATACTTCTTTAATATTTAAAATAAAACGATGTAACTTGCAAATGACGATGTAAATAGTACCTCTCCTACTGACTCCTAATGTTCCTCAAGCTGGGTGTGATGGTCGTAGATGGAGAAGCGCTAAACTACGTAGATTCCACTGTATTTTTCGGCATCATAATAGATTCTAAACCTACAATGGGGCCCATATTTATAGACTCAAGTAAACTTAGCCCAGCGGCTTAAGCAGTCAAAAAATTAGACAACTAACTCGATGTTGAGACAGCCCGTTTAGTATATTTTAGTTATTTTACAGTATAATGTCTTATAGCATTCTACTGTGGGTAAACGCAGCTGATAATAATACTATTTTCATAATTCAAAAGAGAGCTATTCGAGCAGTCTATAACATAACTGGGCCCAAAACAATCGCTGAGAAAAATGTTTACAGAAATAAATGTAATGGCTGTTTTTGTATGTTCATAAACATAAAATGATTTTGTAAAACATTGTGACACATATAATATAAATACTAGGAATAAGCATGATTATGTCCTTCCAAAAGTAGGCTCCGAAGAACAATGAAATCTTTCATGGGACAATGTATACTCTTCTACAATAAAATCCCTGAAAACGTTCAGCTTTTATCTGTAAATCATTTAAAAAGTTGTAAAGGAACGTTTGTGTGTTAAAGGATATTATTGTTGTAATGATAACTTGATAAATAACACACCCTGGTAATGAACTATTCGCTCCAGAATATTTCAAAGTAGTAAAATGTAAGGTATTATGTAAAAGTTTTGTAAAATTTATTGAAAAAAGGAAAAAAGTCCGCTGAGTTTTTTACACCGGTTCTTCTCAGAGGTTTCCATTTCCGAGCCGGTGGTAGATTATTTGACAGTCAATAAGAAAGTGTAAAGCTTCCATATTGAATAAAGATATTTGACTTTCACTTAACTAGACTTTAAACAATACATCACTGCCATCTATTGTCCGTAGAAAATAAGTGTCAAGTTTAAATTTTAATAGAACGCCACCTCTTGTTTTAATGTGAAACGCAGTTTCATTAAAAGCTTTATGTTGAGTTAGCAAATTATATTTTATACATATATTAAATAGTAAACAGCCAAATATTTGACGTGTTCGTATTTGATGGTCGACTACCACATACGAAACCCCACGCGACGTTTAACCAATATGAGTGCTCGACATGTTGGAGACAATGGAGTATGACAATGCTTACGAATATCCTACGTCTAAGTCTTGATTGGCTAGGTTATAGGTGATTTATTTACGACGATAAACAAGTGAATATATCGAATTCCTCAACTATAGTTTAGGTAATTTAGACTTAGAATATGTGTAGAAATTAAAATAACCTTACCTTGATTAAGAATGTACGCATGTACATGTGTTGTTGGAAAACTTTCATTAGCTCAGTGATCTAAACGTTGGTTCATGAATAATAATGATAAATGCATGACCTGGAGGATGACAGGTACATGACGATGTAAATACTACCCTCTAGAAAGTAGAATACTGATTTAGTACAAATAATTTGATATTTAACAAAAATAAAACAAATTGTATAAGGTTTATGGCTCCTAATGTTCTTCAGGCTGGGTGTGTTGTGGTTGTTGTTGTTGGTATTTGTCGGAATCGAATAGATTCCTGCTGCGATGAGGCCCAATATTCAATCGAGTAACTACATTTTTTTTATTATTTTGCTGAATATACTTAGATTCCAAATAGGCCTATATTCGGTTAAAAGCTTTCTTTCATTAGGTTTTTCCATTTATTTGGAAAACACATGATTTAAGTGAATTGATTAAATAATTGGGTTACAGGTTTTAACAATACATTTTGTTTTTAGTAGGGAATGAAAACCATCAAAACCAAGTCCTATATGAATATTAAATATTTAAACTCTTTAAGGACAACATCAGCTTCTAGTTTAACAGTGTTTATATTAACGGTTGACTCCTCAATAGTTAAATGTTATGCATTTACATGACTAACAAACAATTGTTAAAAATTAACCTTCTTAGCCTTAAACTATAAAGAACGCAGTTAAAGGAAAATGCTCCATGATCTATGACAAATCCGATATGATTGTATTACTTTAACATGATGGATTGATATAGGCTACAATTCTAATTTCGAGTGTCAATAATTATTAGAATGAACTTTAAAAATTACATAAAGCAGATTTTAAAAATATTAAAAAGTATTTCTTTTATTTACGCGATTATAATATCAAACCACTTATTTACGGATTTTTGCGTTACTTAAATATATTTATTCCCGACGTTTCGATTCTTTTCAGCATCCAGTACGGGCAGACCAAGTTGGTATCAACCATACGCGTGATATAAACCAACTTAGTCTGCCCGTGATTGATGCTGGAAAGAATCCGAAACGAATAATAAATATATTTAGTAACGCGAAAAATCCGTCAATAAGTGGATTTGAACTGTAACGAACTTAACATCACAAATTTTTCTAGTTTATTTTTTATATAAATTGTGTAATATGTGGTAAACGGTGCTGATGACATATTGATTAACATTATTGTCCAATAATACATTGTATCCCTTATCATATTGTGTAATTGTTGAAATAAAGAGAAAAAAAAATCGGCGCGAAACAATTAAGGCTCCACCAGCACGTCCTTGGCAAATCGGTCAAAAGGATGCCACGTTATTATAATGTTCATTATTGCCAGTAATAAAAGAGAAAACGAGTTGAAGTTTATGGGATAAATTGATGATATTATGGAAGTTTTGCCTGTGTAGGCGCGTACAGGAAAAGAGGCTTAAGAAAAATTTTTGAAGACACCTTACAGTACTATTAATTAGGATGTTATCTAGTATAATGGCTAAAATTTGCCAATAAAACGAATAGAATAGTTTCTGTAGCATATCCGGCTAAATATTTACCGTCTGCTAGATTGCTTTGTCAAAAATTATTCACCGGAATAAGAGCGGCGTTGTTGTTACATGAAAGTGCTATGTGGAAGTGGTGAGTGCAAAATTATTACTGAGCGTGACTATAAATATATTTCTAATGAATTAAGTTACTGTATGAATGCTAGTTGTTTAATAATAAGTAGACTATGTGTAAACTTTGACTAACGGTAAGTACGGGTAAGATAGCGTTCCCAAGTTCTAGGTACTAAGACTTTGATTCGATATAAACACTTATAAACAGAGAGAGAGAGAGATAATTGACATAACTAAACACACAACAACATAAATAAATTTACAAATAACACTTCGAATGTACTAAGAAAACAAAGTCAAGCTTCGTAAATGCCACGTTACACACTTGGAATCCTATCTTAAAATTAAAATGGCTACTGTGAATTATTGTTAGTAGACGTTAGTAGACGACGACGCCGACAACTTATAGCAAATGTCGATTATCTTTTATAAACTTAAGATTAACAATACCATATAACATTATTTTTATCAATCTAGTTACACTGGGGTACCATTCGCAATATAACTGTACAGCAACAAGATTTTATGACCGTCGCCACAATTTTAAATTGTAATATCTTTTAAGTCAAGTCATATATCTTTATTAAATAAAAGTCAAATAATCTACCACCGGTTCGGAAATGGAAGCCTCTGACCGGAGAAGAACCGGTGTAAGAAAATCAAGGGGACTACTTTAGCCTTTTTTAAATAAATTTTAGAAAATTTTTTACATAATACCTTACATTTTACTACTTTGAAATAGCCTGGAGCGAACAGTTCATTACCAGGGTGTGTTATCTATCAGTAGTCATTACAACAATAATATTCTTTAACACACAAACGTTCTTTTACAACTTTTAAATTTATTTACTGATAAAAGCTGAACGTTTTAAGGAATTTATTGTAGAAGAGTATACATTGTCCCATGAAAGATTTCATTCTTCTTCGGAGCCTAGTTTTGGAAGAACATACACACATAATTATGCTTATTCCTAGTATTTATATTATGTGTGTCACAATGTTTTACAAAATCATTTTTATGTTATTGACCATACATAATATTTTCAAATATGTATTAAGAAAAACAGTCATTACATTGATTTCTGAAACATTTTTCTCAGGATTCTTTTGGGCCCAGGTTATAGACTGCTCGAATCGTTTCTTTTGAATTATGAAAATAGTATTATATCAATATTAGTGGATTCCCACAGTAGAATGCCATAAGACATATACTGTGAAAATAACTAAAATATACTAAACTATATAATATGTACTAAACTATAATGATTTAATTAAATTTTGAAAATACCACGTAATTTTATATTTAATGTTGAAGTAAAATTATTACTGCTTGTTATTCTTAATCGCAAGGTGTAACCACCACTTACTTCATAACAGTCGAATTTAAAAAATATGTTTTTGTTTTTCTCATAGTTTAAGAGTTTTAAATTAAAGTACGTACTCAATGGTTTTTGACAACTTATTTTATTTAAATTGTCGAAACTATAAAAAAACTATTTTTCCAATCCGAAAATAGGCCAATATGACAAGCATTATTAAACCAAAAAGAATCATAGAAATCACTCTAGCATGAGCAGAGTAAGGGTAAGAACGAAACATATAATTAAAGAAAACACGCTACCTTACCTTTTGGGTAATGGGTCAACAATTTATTTATTTATTCTTTATGCACAAATGTACAGAGGCGGCTCAATACCAATAGCATTTTCTGCCAGTCGACTTTGGGGTGATGCAGAGATAAAGAGTGGGAACGTTCATTACATGTTGAAAATAGAAAAACAATTGGAATGCTGTTAAGAATATCATGTCAACTTTACCTAGTTCGAAAAAACGGTTGTTTCCTATGAAGTCTCTGCTATAGGCATGTGTCCGATATATTGAAACGGTACCGAAAACGGTTATACGGTAATATCGTTTTATATCTGGTAAAACTCAAGCGAAGCGGTTTTACTAAAACCCGATTGTTTGATTTTACTTTAGGATACTGAAATTCACATCATTACTTACTAAAACACAGATGTTATAGTGGACAACTTTACTATTGGCATTCGCCTCATCATTTTCTATCGCATGGTTGCTATTATGACGAAAACGAGACAGAGCGAATGATCTATTGTTTGGCTACTTTTGCCAATCATATTTCGTATACTGATAAGCAACTTCTTTATTATAGGAATGAGTTTAGGTTGGTTTATTTAAAATGTTGTTTAAAATCGATAAACGAACCATTGCAATTAAAACATATGCCGTAACAAACACTGCTCAGTTTATTCATAATTTTATAATGTTATAAACTTTAGTATGCTGAGTATCGTAAAACCCAATGTAGCCGAATATGTACTATGAGTTTATTTTTTTCGTTAGATTAATTATTAACTTATTTTTAAATCTTAAAACAGTAACAGTTTGTATTTATATGACGCGTCGTGCTGTTTTTATGTTTAAATTTTAATGTATGTATTACAATCGTGATAGACTTTAGTAGTTGAAGTGACTGTACGGTGCACAAAATTTCATTTTAATTTGTAATTAGACTATTTATTAATCACATGTACGCCGCGTTAACGCATTGATCTTCGGACCCATTTAAAAGAAGACAATATGTAAGCAAACTGTATCGTATAAAATAAGCATAGATCATTTAAATTCGCATTTAAATAACTTTATAACAACGAACATACGTTTGCATATCATATGGTTTTTAGGTAATTGTAGTACAGCCAGGTGATATTTTATATGAAAACGGTTTTATATAACGATATCCAAACAAAATATCGATTACTCAACCGTTGTAGAATAAAATCGGCTCATGCCTACTGTATTAGGTGAAGTTTTAGCTTACTATAGACAAGAGTCTTAAAGGGTAACGTTATAGATATAAAAAAATCGTCAACTTTATTGATTCTCTTTATTTACCTCTGTAAAATTATTAATTTAAATAAATTGATAATAAACACAATTTAAATTTTATAAATAGTATAAGTTATTAATTTCTCCTCAACTACTTTTATTGTCTGTAATATTTTGTATATATTGTTTATGGTTGCATCACATGACCCTTTATTTGTCCCCGTGACCAAGTTAAGAAAATTCAAAAATAATTACGCGCAATGGCCAAAGTAAAAATTGACTTGGACATACACGAAAATTCACTTGATAACAGGTAAAAAATGGACGAGAACTATGTTTAAGGGTTTGAAAAGTTGCATTATATAATTACTCTATTGTGTGGTAAAGAAGGACGTCATTACACTTCACCAATTACAGCAAATTTTTCTCATTTAATGATTTACAAAGTTTTCAGTTGAAACTTTACTTTGCGTCATTTATTACAGTGCAGACAGTGAATTGCTAGTGGTAATGGAAGATCCGATTTATGGTACGTGCTTATAATATTATTAAATTACATAAACACAAACTTGTTAGTTATTTAGCCCAAATTACAATTTCAATGATTTCTTTGTTAAAGCTCTTTAAAGATTGTTAAGACGAAAATTATATTCTTTACACTGCATTATTAATTAGATTATGTTACTTGTGATAAATTAAATTTATGCCATTTTCAGAAAACATCAAAGGAAGCCCTCAATTAGTATCACCGAGTTATAGCAACGAAGAAGAAAGCAACACGGCTTATAATTACCGAGAATTGTGTAAGTTTAAATTACCATGGATATAATTTCGTCATTAATATTTTTATACATGTTTTACTACCTGTTTTTGTTTGATAATCTCTAATTGCTACATAATTTCTTTAATATTCTAGCTGGAGCTGTTACCTACAAATTAGTTCATATGACTGGAGAAAAAAGCAATAACAACATGACATCTCATTCACCTACTCATGGTATGTTTATTATTAATAGCAATAACATGAATATTGATTAACTTACTTCTTAACAGGTATACCAATATAAAAACTTAGGAATTTCTTCTGTTCTCATACAGTTAAATAAACCTTTTAAGTTGTTAAACTTTTCATTATTTGAATTTAGTTTGTATAGCCATACTCAATGTCACTATTCTGTTCCAAAAACATGAAATGTCAATAATTTGTAATTTCAAAAGGCATGACTCTATATATCATCAGCCTGTGTAAGTCCAATGCTGGACATAGCCCCTTTTCATTAGGGGGTTTATGGACTGTATCCCACCACAAATGCAGGTTGGTGGGTGGACCAACTTGTTACATGCCCATCCGACGCATGGATCATCTCACTTTTCAGAAAATTGGGTGATCGGCCCAAATTGCCCTAACCAACTAGGAAACAACAATAAAATTTGTTGAATTCTGAAGCACACACCCTTACCACTAGACTACGGAGGCAGTGATGGCACTATAGTCTGAAGTAGTGAGAGGACTTTTAATGCTCATGGTTGCTTTCTTTACTGATTTCTATGCCTAAATTATAAATACTTATATTTCAGTTATTCCTAATGGTGAATTCATTGTAATTACTAATCCCGGAGAAGTCTTTGCACCATCTCAGGGCCAAAAGAAAGCAATAAGAAGACAACCATTGCAAACTAAAGCTGTTGTAACAGCAAAGAAAGTAAGTAGTTCTTGTAAATTTCAATTTCTCTTGATGTACATATGGATTTAGTTATGGTTAACAAAATTTTAATGCGTTTTTTGGTACAAAATATTTAGATTTTGTGTTTTACCTTTTCTATGATTTAAGACTGTGAGTAAGATTAAGTAAGATTATGAGGTTGGAATATTTGCAAAATATGCCTACATTTTTCACTTAATATAAAATTCTATAGAAATTATGTGTATGTAAAGGTATACCAATACCAGAAAAAATTTTATACCAATAGCAAATAAACATAATTTATTGTGTAGTGTGTCACTCTTCAATGTGAATCAAAAGCAACTAAACTTAAGTGAGAGATTAATGTGCATTAATCTTCAAGTCCTTTTGACTTACCTGAAGTAACTTAATGAGAATTTTTTTCCAAGTAGTAAGTGTAACACCTTGTCTATAAAAATTTTTATGTATTCTACCACAAGTTTGCTCTTTGCCTTGGGATCTTCTGTGACATCATTTGTTTGGGCTGCTATGACCCATCTAGGATCCCTTTCAAACTGGAAAATATAAGTATTTGCACCTTTATGTAGCAGACAATATACTTCCTACTTTGTTTATGTATCTTTAATACATATTAAGACTATATTTAATTATTAATACTATATTGTCATTAAGAAAATATAAACCATATGTAAAGACATTTATGTTAGTATGTATAAAAATTAAATCAGTTTATTCTTTGAGAACTCTATTTTCAAAGCGGGACGACAAAAGGCGTGCCACGCATAACGAGGTGGAGAGGCGACGAAGGGACAAAATAAACAATTGGATCACAAAGTTGGCTGGACTTATACCGGACTCTGGCCTACCTGAACCGTCTAGCAAAGGCTTCATACTAGCAAAAGCATGTGACCACATCAATGAGCTTACTACAAAACAAAAGAGGTCAGTTTATTTAACTTTGTCATAGCTATTGTATCAAGTAATGAATAAAACTTGTAATTAAAATAAAAAATTGTGGCCTAACTTGAAAAGTTTTTGAAAATACTTTCTAAGACTTACAAAAAAATCTGGAGTAGTATTCACTCTTCCCTATTATTATTTATTTCCATAACACTTTTTGTACAATGGTGGACTTAATGCTAAAGGTAAAAGCAAAATTTCCTCTAATATAGAGTTTTTAGTAGATGCATAATGTTGAAAAACAAAAATTTTTGACTGCAATAAATAGTATTACAATACAATGACAGATCATATATTACAAGGACAATATAAAGGAAACCGCCTCTGGTCTAGCAGCATTGGCCTTTGCTTTGTATATCTGAGGTTGTGGGTTTGAATCCCATGGGGAAATAACTTTGTGCTATTGTTGTTTTTTGGTTGGTTAGGACAATTTGCACCAATCACAATTGTTTGTAAAGATGAACCAACATTCCCATTGAATAAGCGGTGGGATACTGTCCAAAAACCTTGTGCATTAGGGGATGCCTATGTCTAGCAGTGGACTTACACTGGCCGATGTTGACAATGATTATATTAAAGGATAACTTTATATCAACCTAAACACAAATGTTTATGATTATACAAAAATGGACAGTAATACATACACACTAATACTAATCTAAGTATATATATAATAGAGATTCCCACCTATATATTGACTCATCACAATATCTCTGGAACCATAAGGGGTAGCGATTTGAAATTTGGTAGGAATATTCCTTTTGCCAAGTAGAGGTCAGCTTAGAACAGATTCAACGAAATTCCACCCACAAGGGTCCATCCCTAATAAAATAGAAATTATATTAATGTAACACATTAAATCTGTTTTTTTTTCTTTTCTTGTGGGAAATAAGTAGTTATTCCTAGTAAGATCAGCTATATTGTAAGTCTTATCAAAATAAGACCAGCCATTCAACCAATTAGCCAGAACAAACAGACAAGCAGATCAAGAGGCATTTTTCTAAAGAATATTGTTTGGTTATATGTATCGGGTATATATTATCATAATGTTATATTATTAAACACTCATTTGGCCGTTACAAGTAGATACCGCCTTTGTAGCCTAGCGATATTGGCCCTTGCTACATAAGCTGGAGATCCATGGTTCAAATCACAATCTTATTTATTTGTTTAGATAATAATTTTTTAATACCTTAACTAGTAACTACTTTCATCTTGAATAAAATTTTTTAACCTTATATGTACTTTCTTTTAGGTTAGAGAAATTAGAGGTGGAGAATGACAAACTAGTATTACAAATATTGAAACTAAATCAGGAGCTGACAGATCTACGCAAAGAGAACAATTGTATGAGGCAGCAATTGACGGAGAATGGTATTTCAAGCTCCCCCAGCCAAAGGTCGAGTGAACGAAGTCGCAGTTACAGTGTGAAAGTAGAAGGCTGTTGACATGGACATTTTGGAATTTTTGTGTGACAGGGTTATTAATATGTGCATTAAGGTCCGACCGAGATATGGCCAAGCATTAACGGAATTCTTCCAAACAACATGATCAAATGTATTTATGCACTCATAGTTATTTTGTTTAACAGCCTCATAAAGTAGGGGTAAAGATTTTGTTTCACAGACTAAAATATTATTTTAAAATAAACTTTTAAGTGTCTTGTCAGACATTACTGTTATGTTTTGTAATAGCATAAAAAAAGTGACAAAGCCTAACTAAAATATTGTTATTTGTTATATTGGTGAAGTTAACAGAAAAAAGAAGGTGGTGATCAGTTAAGAGTTAAATCTCGTTTTAATTTTATTTGAGGTTAGTAAAAATAAGATGTATAATATTTACAAAAAATTATAATTCTTATGTTACATTTAGTCAGTCATTACTTATATTAATGCAAACAAGATGGAATAAATAACCAACTAATCAAAATGCTTAAGTAATGCCAAACCATATTTGGCTTAAAATAACAGGCTGTTTCTTGATGATTTATCAATTAAAAAACTCTAATTATAAAGCATTTTGTAAATATTATATGTCTTATTCATTTAGGATATAATGGGGTGTGGAAGAATTTAGTGTTCTTCTATTTTCCATCTTTTGATAGAAGTAATGATTGTCTTCATTATTTTCACATTTTCCTTGTTTATACCAAATTATTTATGTATTTTTGTATTAATAGCTATAGTTAGGCAAAATAAGACTCACTGCTTGACGTAAACAAAGTAACGCAGTAACAAATTGGCGTCAACATGTAGCGTTTTCATTATGGATTTGTCCGAAGATGTCAATCTCTGAGACAGTCATGGCAGTAATAAGTGCTATGTACCACGGAAATTAGCTTCATCTTTGCATCTTGCAGCTAAAATAAAGAAAATTAAACCTTATGCTAAGGTCGCAAGAGTCTTGTTACGCGCAAAAGAAAAAATAATCCGAATGCTGGTGCTGTGTCTCGTTCTAACAGGGACTTAAAAATGCCAGAGTTAAGTTGATGTCGCCTTTGTTGCAATGAACTACTTTATTTACGTCATTCCGAATCTAATTTGGCTAAACAACAGTTTAGAAAACTTTGGGTTGGTATAATAGTTGTTATAATTTAAGTAGCTAGTTAAATCATGTCTCAAACTAAAACAAAAATCTTATTATTAACCGGCAGCCAGTATTTGCCAATGCTGATATTATAAATAACTTGTCCTATATTTAAAAATTTAACATTAGTATTATAATCCATTGTAATTGTAAATGAGTTATAGAACTTTACAAACAAACTATACCTTCGAGACGATAAAGATCAGCATTCTAAAGCAATTCTTATTACTTAATTTAAACTAACGCGTCGTATGTAAGAAGCCATTCTTAAATTACGTTCACACAAGTTTCTTGATGGTTTTATCCTTCCCCCACTCAGATCATAGCTCGTCACATTTGAGACATCCCCCGTATTGTGACGTCTCATATTCTGCAACTTTAATTTATAAATTATTTTTTAGTTTTAACTGCAGTCCCGGTTACAATTGTTATTTTAGCTCGTAGATTTGGCAATGTGATGTCACGAAATTTAAGACCCCTTCCACCCCTTGTCCATCGACCCTCTCCTTCCCTCTTAAGGTGTGACGTAATTTATGGATGGTCCCCAAATTGCAGGAATGATACTATAGGTAATAATTAAAATTATTAATGATGTTCGGCCAATAAATTAGCAGTAACTTATGAATTGTGCTATGCTATTTATCTTGGTTTTTGTTTGTAATCATTTTATCTCTTATTTTGCTTGTTTAATGCTTTAAGATTATGGCAGGTAAATTACGGATTCGGTATTTTCATCATTTTAACTAGAATGATGGTAAAATGGTACAATTGTTAATATTTAGAAAAAGAGTTTTCTCTGGAGATTTTGTTAATTTTTTTAATTCTTACACTACATCAAAATTACCCATTGATAGAGACGCTTTTTCAGCTTTTAAAAAAATTTTGCATATTAGTTAAATTTCTTGTATATGAAATTGAGCATAATTTTGAGTGCAATTATAGTCCGAAAACTGCACAAACAATTAAGAAATTTGTTTAAATTAATTTTAAAGTTGTCTATTTTTTTCGGAAATGAGTTTTTTTTGACAAACTAAGACAACCTATTTAAAATTGGTCCTTGAAAGATAATAAGAGTACAATATGAGAATTTTACAACTGTCATTAAAATTATGGAAAATTATTGTGAGAGAAAAATCTGTCATAAAACAAAACTTTATGAAATTCTGTTCAAAAAGATATGTGATTTGTTAAGATTTAATGAGGCCCTAACATTATTTACATTAGTTATAATACATTTTCTAGGTAATGTATTGACTATTTTATATGAATAGATTTATACTTAAATATAAAATAATTAGAAACTTTGACTCCGATAAAGAACAGTTAGTGAAATTGTATTTATTTAGAAATGCATGTTATAGTTACAGAGGCATATATTCATATGTTGAAAATACATTATAACATATACTGCTATAAATTAATACTATTAACTATGTACAACTCACTGTAATGGAGTCAAAACTTTAAAGACTTAATATGTGTATATAAAAACTGTAGCTGTGTTCAGGAATATGCAATAAATAGACCTTAATGTGTGAATGTATGAAACATTTATTCAAGTATAGTATGATTGATTAGTAGCGAATGAAAACATTGTGATTGTTAAGTTATCCATACATTTTGTATTTTCCCTTTTAAATAGCCGAAAGTTATGAAATATAATCAGGTGTTATGATGCGATTGTTTTATTTACAGTATTTTCAGTTTTTTATAACAGACTAGAAAAAGATCGGTTATGACTAGATAGAGTAATAACAAATTATTCTGTATTTAAATTTATCTTTTACTAATATCCAATGATTTGGTTCAATTGATATTGTGGTACTTTTAATAACAGTAAAGAATTTAAACCGTGTAATGGTAAAATGGATAAACTATTTTATAAACATAGACGGTAGGATTTCGACCACATTATTTGGATACATTAAAAAAAATAGGGCAATGTACTCAGTCTAGACATTTGACCACATTAGAATGAAAAGAATCATTCCTGATACATTAGGTACTTAGAAGCCTAGAAAACGAAATTACAATGCTTGAAACATGCTCAACTTGGCACATTTTATAAATACAGGCTGTTCATCACCAGCTTTTAAGAATATTATGAATAGAGATTAAGTATTTTAAATTATTTTCATTCAGTTTTAATCTTTCATAAACATAAGCCGATCCTTGATTCTATAGATGCTAGCGGAAAGATTAACCAACTTGTTAACACTTTAAACAAGTATTATCTTCAAGTGAACTCCGCTTGCAGATCCTCAAATTTAATATCGGTCCCGTTGACTTTAGCGTAGAATACAGATACTTGGTGGGTCGCGTTTTTTCCTCTGTCGTCATTTGGAGTCGTTTCTCGCGACACGCCTTGCCTTTTTCTAGATGCGTTTTCAATTCGTGCTTCTTGGCGTATCGCGTGTTACAGAACTTGCATTCGAACGGTCTCTCGTCTGAAATAAATGCAAAGGATTTTCATTACATATCGTTTATTTATAAAATTTCTCGAGGGGGGTGCTTAGAAGGCTGTACGTGTTACAGTATTTTATCATTTTTACGGTGTGCTCTTTATTATATTATATTATAGGGTATCTAATGGTACTAGTAAGGCTAAGCCAGCCGACCATTTCTTGCGAACCGGGTCGATCGAAACCCGTTCGCTAGGCCGTTGAATCCTAAAGATTCGATCGTCTAGGTCACATAAAACATCGCGGGTTTGAGGCGTTGGGTAGTTTTGTCACGTAATGACATATAAGAGTTATTCATCATCATCAACATCAGCCTGTGCCAGTCCACTGCTGGACATAGGCCTCCCCTAATGCACGCCACCGCTTTCGATGTTCGGCTATTCTCATCCAACCCACACCGGCCACTTTGTGAATGACGTCACTCCATCTTGCCGCAGGGCGTCCCGACGTTTGCCGAGCCTCCACTCTAGAACTTTCCGACTCCAGAGGTCGTCAGTTCTGCGGCTTATGTCACCGGCCGTTAAGAGTTACTACAACTGCATTAGTTTGCTTTTGCTTGATGTAGTGTGCGTGGATAGTACTAGTTTAAAAACGATAGATTTTTTCTAGGGAAGTCCGGCACCTGTTCATTCGCGTAGGTCACGACAAATACACAACGACCTTAAAGCTACAACTTAGTATTTTTAATATTTATTTATTGACCTTAACTATACATACCGGTGTGACATTTCATATGCCTGTTGAGTACATCGCGGCGTGCGAAACTACGATCGCAGATTCCACAATTAAAAGGCTTCTCGCCCGTATGGTGCCTGTAAAATTATCCCAGTATTATATTAAACTGTACTTATGCCATAGAAGACATAAAATGGAGGTAAACAAAGCAAACCATAACAAATAAGAGGCTTTGTATGGTAATTTTATTAAACTCTGTCCCAGTTCACCGCGCGGTTGGTAACGTTGATAATTGGAAGCATCTGCAGATAACAATAAATGCGACCAAAATCCTTATTTTACTGACTCTTCACGTTTCTATTCATACCTATTAAACTATTCATATATATATATATATATATATTTCACCTTAGTCTGATGGCCGAAATCATTTATGCTAGATAAATTGGGAAACATCGGAAATAAAACATACAGAACGATCGCGAAAAAGCCGTATAATAAGTGTATTTAATGTATATATTTATCGCGTAAATAAAAGAAATAATTACATATACGTTATTATCACTGAATGTTTTGTGCATACATTTTAGTATGTGTAAATAAATAAATAAAGCATACGCTACACGTTATAATATAAAAACAATACCTCATATGCGTGATGAGGTCTGAGCGACGATAGAAGCCCCGACCGCACTGGTTGCAATGTACCGAGTAGCTCTTTGTGTGTCGCAATTGATGCGTCTTCAGATTGGCCGCCGAACTGCTACCCGAACCGCAAACGCTACAGACGTATTTCTAAAAAAGTTACATTCATTTATGAACGTCCATTATTTATAAGTTCTGTGAATTGTTAGTTTCTGCGAGTTGTTGTTTTATGCTTGTACATTCTTGTTTGTTATTTATACAATTGTTTTTGTACATTGTTCGTACAATGGTGGACATGATGGCATAGTTGATATATATACTCGTTTAGATTATCAGCCTGTGTAAGTCCACTGCTGGACATAGCCTCCCCTTTTCCATTAGGGGGTTTACGGACCGTATCCCACCAAGTTGGTCCAATGCGGGTTTGGGAGATATTGAGTTGTTTCAGCTTACTTTTCTCCAACAGATCTCTCGCCGACTTCGAGGGCTACCTAGACCGATTGGGGTCACTGATCCGTTCTTGGACCCTTCCTGTGCTGGTCGGGGGATCTCAACGCCAAATCACCGGCATGGGTTCACCTGCGGCAGACGCACGGGGAAGAACACTGGAGGAGTGGCTCCTGGAGGTCGGCTGTCGGTCTTAAACAGGGGTTCGGTAAACACGTGTGTACGAGCCCAGGGCAGGTCGATCGTTGATGTATCTTTCGCTAGCCCTGGCTCTGCCGAATACAGGGCTGGAAAGGTGTTGACGGGCGTCGAGACCCTGTCGGATCATCGTTACATCCGATTCGGGTCTCCGCCCTCCTAGATACCTATACCGGCCCTGGCCGGACCGAGGACGACGGCCCCAGGTGGCGCCTCGGAAGCCTGGACCGAGCTGCTGAAGGAGGCGGCAATAGTGCAGTCGTGGGTTTCTGCGCCCGACATTGTAGATGTAGAGGGGGAAGCACAATGGCTCCGGGACGCAATGTCGCAGGTGTGCAACGCGTCGATGTCCCGGGCCAAACGTCTCCCTCCTAAACGCCGGTGTACTGGTGGAATCCCGAAATCGCCGCGATGCGCAGAGGGCATCGTGGCACGGCATATACACCCGTTGTCGTGGACGACGGCGCAGGGACCGGCCCTTGAGGCCGAGATTGCTCGCCTCTTTCAGCAGCAAAGGATGGCTCTCAAAGTGGGAATAGCCGAGGCGATCGCCGCGGCTAGAGAGGAGTTGTTGGCGGCGCTAGACAGTGATCCGTGGGGGCGGCCCTACAAAATGGTGATGAATAGGCTTCGTCCTTGGGCCCCCCGGTCACCGAGTCTGGCGCCGCAGTTAGTTGCGGCTATCGCCGAGGCTTTATTCCCACAGCGAGAGGGCACACGGCACCTTCGATGGTCCCAAATGGCACGGATGAGGTCGACCCAGTTCCGGAAGCGCCGAAGTCAGCCAGGAGAGTTCGGTGCAGCCCTTCTCAAAATGAGGGGCAAACGCACCGCCCGGGTCCCGATGGCATTCCGGGACGCGCTAACGCTGGCCCTGAGAGGACGCCTGGAGCCCAGAGTGAGGACGATGTTCTCTGCCTGTCTGGCTCAAGCCTTAATACCACAGAGGTGGAAGACAGGCAGACTCGTCCTCATCAAAGGAGGGCGTCACTGCGGATTCGCCCTCCGCCTACAGGCCGATCGTGCTGTTGGACGATGTGGGAAAACTCTTTGAGAGAATCGTGGCGGCCCGCATCGTCCAGCACCTGGAGCACGTCGGTCCAAATCTGGCGGAGTGGCAGTATGGCTTCCGCAAGGGCCGGTCGACCGTCCACGCGGTGCTGCGGGTCAGGTCCCTGACGCAGGATGCGGTGTCCCGGGGTGAGGGTGTTTTGGCGGTGTCACTCGACATCGCCAACGCATTCAACACCCTGCCCTGGGCCTGCATAAAGGAGGCGCTCCGATACCACGGGGTGCCTCCCTACCTGCAAAGGGTGATCGGGGCCTACCTGTCGCATCGACGTGTCGAGTTCCCGTGCCGAGATGGGCTCCGGACCATCGAGGTGTCGTGTGGAGTTCCACAGGGGTCGGTGTTGGGACCGCTTCTGTGGAACGTTGGTTTCGATTGGGTGCTACGTGGCGGCAATATCGAGGGTGTCGACGTCACTTGTTACGCGGACGACACCCTCGTCACCGCCCGTGGCACCAACTTTCACTGAGGCTGCGATTCTCGCCACTGCCGGGGTCGCTCAAGTAATTGGGCGCATCCGGCGGCTAGGACTAGAGGTGGCGCTCGAAAAATCCGAGGCCCTTTACTTCTACGGGCCTCGGAACGCGCCACCTGCGGACGCCCACATAATTGTTTGCGGCGTCCGCGTCGACGTCAAGCCGACTATGAAATATCTCGGCCTAGTCCTAGACCGCCGATGGAAGTTTTGCGCCCATTTTGAGCGCCTCGCGCCTAGAGTGGCGAGAGCAGCGGCAGCTCTCGGCAGACTGCTCCCAAACACCGGAGGACCCAGCAGCTCCTGTCGCCGCCTTTACGCCGGAGTCGTCAGGTCCATGGCCCTGTACGGGGCACCCGTGTGGGCCGACACCCTCCAAAAGGAGAGTACGGCAGTATTGAGGAGAACCCAGAGGGTGTTGGCGATCCGGGCCGTACGGGGCTACCGGACCATCTCCGGTGAGGCGGCGTGCCTGTTGGCTGGCTTCTTGCCCTGGGACCTGGATGCAGAAATCCTCGCGTCACTCTTTTCTGGCGCGAGGAGGCAAGTCTCGGGCTTCAGGCCAGCCCAGAAGAGATAAGGGGCGCAGAGACGGTGCGCTCCTTGCAATGACGGAGTGGGAGCTGCGCTGGAGCACCCCAGCGCCGGCCGTCGAACAATAGAAGCCATACGCCCCGTTCTTAAGTGGTGGCTAGAAAGGGACATGGCCCTTAACGTTCCGCGCGACGCAGGCTCTCGGGACACGGCTGTTTCTGGGAGGTACCGGGCTGGGCCGGTGGGAGCCTACAGAGGAGGGCCCACCACCGTGGCGTATGGGCCCGAAGAGACGGCCCAACCGCGCCGGAAGAGTGCCCCAGCCTGGGTCGAGCAACGCCGAGAGCCGCGGTGTCGTGGGCACGACCTTCCGCTTCCCGCCAGTACGCAGGATGCTAGAGAGCCGAAAGGTCGGGGGCGCCGTTCTTGCTTTTTGCGAGGACGGATGGCCCGGAAAGGAGGCCGCGGAAAGGGGACAGGGGAGGCCGTGAGCGCCCTGGCTATCCGGAAAAGGGCCGGGGCGCCAAGAGGGCGGGCCGCAACCTTCCCCTGAATTGGGAGCCCCTGGGCGGCCGGGCAAGGGGTGCCCTGCCGCCCAGAGAAGGGCCTGAAAGAGGGAGGCCGTTGTTTGTTCCGGCACGGCGCTTCAGTGAGTTCCGGGGTCCCAACACCCGGAGAGAAGAGGCCGAGAAACCGCGCCGGGTCGCGAAGACTGTGATTTGGTGCCTGCCCCGGCACAGTGACGGAGAAAGGTGGAACAACCGTTGGTTTTTAGTGGGTTTACCGGCGCCCATTCTTGGTCCGGGGAGTTTTAACATATCCCCGCCCCTCACTTTGGCGGGGCGGGAATCCGTAAGCTGGAATTTTCTAAACGGCAATAAAAAGGGGCGTCCTGATTTCCGGCCTTCCACTCCAGAACTTTCCACTTCGGAGGTCTTTGAGAGGCTTTGGTAACCGGGCCGTTAAGAAGGGCCCAAACTCTTAGTTTGCTTTTGCCGGATGGAAAGGGTTGATAGTACTAGTTTAAAAAATTTTTTTTTTTTCTAGGGACGTCCGGACCCGTTCATTCCGCGAGGGTTACGACAAATAACAACAAACCTTAAAGTTACAAATTTAAAGGTTTTTAATATTTATTTATTAACCTTAACTATCATACCGGTGTGACATTTCATTGCCCGTTGAGTACATCGCGGCGGCAAACTACGATCGCAGATACCACAATTAAAAGGCTTCCTTGCCCGGTTGGTGCCCAAAATTATCCCAGTATTATATTAAACTGTACTTTGCCATATAAGACTTTAAAATGGATGTAAAAAAGCAAACCATAAACAAATAAGAGGCTTTGTATGGTAATTTTATTAAATCGTCCCAGTTCAAGCGCCGTTGGTAATGTTGATAATTAAGCAATTCCAAATAAAAATGGACCAAAATCTTCTTAATAACGTATCAAACCTTATTTATTAAAAATTCACCTTAGTCTGATGGCCGAAATCATTTATGCTAGATAAATTCCAAAATCGAATAAACATACAGAACGATCGCGAAAAAAGCCATAATAATTGTATTTTAATATTATATTTTTATCGGTAAAGAAATAAACAATTAATGTTATTATCACTGAATGTTTTGTCAACCTTTTTAGTATGTGTAAAAAAAATAAATAAAACATACGGCTACACGTTATAATATAAAAACAATAATTATGCGTGATGAGGTCTGAGCGACAAGAAGCCCTGACCGCACCTTGGGAATGTACCGAGTAGTTTGGTAAATGGAATTGATGCGTCTTCAATTGGCCGCCGAACTTGCCCGGAACCGCAAACGCTAAGGACGTATTTCTAAAAAAGGCATTAATTTATGAACGTCCATTATTTATAAGTTCTGTGAATTGTTAGTTTCTCATTGGTTGTTTTATGCTTGTACATTCTTTCTTGTTATTTATACAATTTTTTGGTACATTGTTCGTACAATGATGGACATGATGGGATAGTTGATATATATACTGTTTAGATTAGCCGGTGTAAGTTCCACTGCTGGAATAGCCTCCCTTTCCATTAGAGGGTTTATGGACCGATCCCCCACGTTGGTCCAAGCGGGTTTGTGAGGATGACTTTTTACATGTTTATCCGAGCGGACTCACGGGCAATTGGTCTCCAAAAATTCCTAACGCAGGCTGAAAATGAAACGTTGTAGGAAGTCGGTGACTGCGGTTACTGACATTTAATTCTATTTTTTAACGGATCAAATGCAGATTAGCCCTTCGGCTACAGAGGTCAGATGCAAATTGTTCTGCGTAGAAGCTGTTATTCAGGTCAACTTACCAATATCATAATAAGCCGACCTTACGTAACTTGCGAAATGGGCTAGGACAAAGACTGAATAGTTGTATATTATTATAAACATTGCATTTTTAATTGCATTTTAATTTTTAAAAAATCACCAATAAAAACATAATTTAAAGCTAAATTGCTTTAAACCAATATTCTAATGAACTTTCGATCTCTTCATAGCATTACCGGTTTTAAAATGAAGTAATAGTTCTAATGAATAATTATATCTCAATAATTCAGATTTAAATTGACGGAAAAGTTCCTCCGGTTCCAGTTCAAAGTTTGTCAACTGAACTTATAAAACTATTTTAATGCATTGTCGTTTGAAGAAAGGACTATCGATTGACTTAATTAAGCAGAGGTAGATTTCCTAAACTATTATAAATAAAATAAATATTTTCCGAAACTACATGTTAAAAATATTCCAATTATAAAACGCCATATTCTACCTTCTTCGGTGGTTTAGCAGTGAATTTTCCAACATGCGTCGTCATATGCATCTTCAATTTCGCCTCCGAGCTGAACTTCAACGAACAATGTTTGCATTCAAGCGCCGTCGATGGTTTCTGTAAAAGATAGTATAAAACTTAATTTTCGACATTGTAGGAAAAATCATTTGTTAAGTGGAAAAGTAATGCTAAATAAGCCAAAAGAATATGAAAGTTATGTAAAGAAATGTAGTTTTATATCTTGTTCTGTAATGTTGTTTTGAATACACATACATTCCGAAAGCCAATCAGTCATAGAATTGTTGTAAACAAAATCGAATGTCAAAACTTAATGGGACCAATCCTATCGCCTTCATATCGGTGAACCACCGCCATTTGCAATTCCCGATATATAATAATAATAATATTCCGCCGGTTCCTCTACCTTTCAACCTAACCCTCGGCCGTTTGGTCTCCCCTGCCGAGGGCTTCCGCCTGGCTGAGATGTATCTATATATTTATTGTTTAAAATATTTATTGTATTATTATTCGTATATACGTAATATTTTATGTATTGTTATAAAATTTCCTCTCAGTCAGATAAGAAAATCTTTAAAAAAACTACATAATAATAATAATATAGGACAAAAACAAAACACCATCAAGTCCCAAACTAAACTAAGCCTGTACTATGGCAACTAGACTGATAAATACATAAACTTACTTTTCTTCCGTTCATAAATACATATAATATTAATACAAACACCCCAACACGAGAACTACTATATTCATAGCACAATATTCGTCCCGTGGTGGGAATCGAACCAACACCCTCTGGCGTATGACTCAGGGTCCTAACCACTGCGCCAAGAGGATTGTAGCAATGTAGACCAATACAAGCGATCAACGTTTTGACAAGATCATCATCATCATCAGCCTTTGATAGGCCTCCCCTAACACACCTCTATCCATTAGGGGGGTTTTAGGACCGTATCCCACCGCGCTGGTCCAATGCGGGTTGGTGGGTGGACCAAGTTTTTACATGCCCATCCGACGCATGTATCATCGTACTTTTCAGACAAATGGGTGATCGGAACAAAAATTGCCCTAACCAACTAAGAAACAACAGTGAAAATTTGTTGAGTCCTCGCAGTATTCGAACCCACGAACTCCGGTTTCTAAAGCACACGCCTATACCACTAGGCTAGGAGGCAGTTAAACACAAGTTTGACAAGATAGTTTATCTAAATTTCATTTCTCATTTACTCATACTCACGCTATGACTTTGAACATGTGCTATAAACTCCGCCCGATTTAGGTACGACTTCCCGCAACCGTCGCACACTCTAACCTTCCTCACGTACGGCGTCTTGTGTTTTATTTTCAACTTGTGCAATCTGGAGCAGTGGACTTTCAGTGCGGCGAGATTCTTGAATTGTTTCTTGCACATTTTGCAGTAAAAGTTGGTGACGCTGTATTTAGCCTCGCCGGGGCTGGCTGTCTCTTTCTTCATCGCTCCGTCTCTTTCCCGCTCGAGTGTACTTCGGCCGTTTCCGACGACGTTCGGTGATACTTCGGTGACGCTTCGTGAATGTTCGTCGGCTAGGAATTCGTCTAGAAGCTTCGATTGACTGTCGTTTAGATTTAAATCGGGTTTTGTTATTTCGTCTTCCAGTTTTTCGCCGAATAGTATGTTAGTTATGAGCGGCGTTGGCGGTCCGGAGACATTTGTGTATACTGCAAAATGTGATTTCGGAGAATTAAAAATGAAATTGAAACAATAACTTTTTGTTTTACGATAAGTACTTTAATAATAATTAATATCCAATAGACTTAAAATTGTTTGTTAAAATGGTGTCACTTATAATCGAGCACTCGGTGGCACAGGTTTCATTAGTTAAAGAAGCAAAATATGCCCATAACAGCGAATTTGCTTAATCTATGGGATATTAAATACTACAATATAAAAAACTTATTTATAAACAATATTTTACGGCCTATATCACTAAACCACTGATAGAGGTCTACAGTGACAGATTAAACAGTATAAATTGTGACATTAACAAGAATTAAACAATCATTACATGGTGGTGTAACAAGCAGGTCGTTCAAATAGAAATTTTCATTTTCCTCATCTTGTAAAGCATTTTCCAGGTTTCTATCGATTGTGCATTTCACTTCCTCTGTATTAGGCAAAGTGTGTGCATAATCTTGATTGCATGTCGGTCTTCTTCTTTAGGAGTTGTGTTTGAAAAGACTGGTACTTCGTCCATCTGTCTCTTGGGTGTATAGCAATGGTCATCATTTGAGTAGTTTGGTGTTGCGAACGGGCTGAAACTGTTAAAGAAATACTATAAAAATCTACAAACAACAAAATTTACCTGAATAGTATAAAAAACATTTAGCAACAACATTGACAATGAACACAAAGTTATGTGCTATTCAAATATGCAAATTTAAATTTTGGCACATATTTTAACAATCTCTATAAGCTATGTATGATTAAATTGTATAAAATATTTTTTAATTGTATGGTGGAGATTTGCAGTATATGCAACATAGAAAAAAGAGTTTAAAACATCACAAAAACTGTTATGACTATCACATGCAATTATGTACTAACCTAAGAATATATACATATTACTATCAAGTTATTTACCTAAAATCCAATTTAAAGTCTGTCTCAATAGAGACATCATCTTGAAGCCAATGGGAGTCTAAAGAATCATCCAATACATCCGCTTCTTCTTCAATCACTTCTCTAATAATCCTCGCTTCAGTGACTGGTATCTCTTCAGATTCCATGATGTCACTTATAAAGTTCTGTATGCTTGTACATGTTGATTCTGAAATAAATATACATTTACAATCAATAATTAAAAAGTTTAAATACCAATAAAATATGATATGACATAATAAGTCAAATAAAACATTTTATTCCTGAAAAAGTGTAAAGTACTTTAAGGATTGTGTTGCACACGTAATGTTTTTGGAATATTAAAATATATTTTTTAAATTGGCAACTTCATCTGTGTTGGCATGAGAATCACCTTTAATAAAGCTGCATTATAAGTCTAGTTTGGTATATATATATGAGTTTACTCTTATTTTAAACGAAAGAAATTATTACCATTATCATCATCCTTGACTCTACTGACATTTGGAGTTCCACTGTTAGACATGGGCAGCCTGAAATTGAATTATACACAATGTTATTACTCAATAGCTTTGGGTCCCAACTTACATTAAATTTCATTAGTTACAGTATGTAATAGGTCTCCTCCAGTATATCTTACCATTTTTAATAAGAAGATTTATATTAAAAACTTATATATTACCCAGCAAATTAAAAAATGACCAGTATTTTGCTAAGATTTTTAAAATAGTGTATGAAAGTACTACTTTACTAAAAAGAAAAAAAAACAAAAATGTCAAAAAAATATAAATATTTTGATTACCTAAATGTGAGGGATTCATCATTATTTTTCAAATATGAGTTTAGATCTGCAACTTCACCTGCCTCCTTTAATGCTAGGTAACAACGGAATTTTTTGTCCGAATTTCTACATAGCTTTTTAAACTTGCAACCAGCTTTCATGTTGAGATAACAATCTTTACATAATTGAAATGTGAATGCATCAGTGCGTTTCACCTGAAATAAGAAAAGGTAATGTTTGTAGAAGAAAAAAATAACAATTCTGACGCGAGAGTAGACCAAAAAGTAAAATAGCCCTACTATTTAAATAATATTTAGAATAAACAACACATAAAATACAAAATGTCATAACATCACACAAAATCTTACATGCATGAAATACATTATATCGATCATTAAATTATAATAATATAATATCTATGTAGTACTAGATCAGGATATTTTGCACATGATATAATAAATAAGGTAAATGTCGCTATTTTATATCTATATTATATATTTATGGCAAAGTTTACTTGTATGCCGGTCGAATAAACAAAAAGCCGTCTATTCTTTTCAGTATACTGCAATAAATCCGTGGGCTCTTCATACTGATTCAAACATCCTCTACAGAATCCGTCCATCTTGGTTGCTTTAAATAATAAAACCAAGAATAATATAAATATTTAAACATAGAAAGCACTACAAAACGAATTCATATTTTGGTGTATATTTTCTTGTCAATTCGCAACCACAACAAGCTGACATTTATTTATGTTACCATAATTTTGGCATAAAATTTTATGGCAGCAAAAAGTTACTAAAATATAGTCAAAATTATCTGATTAGTCAATATAAATACCATAAAAAAAATCGATTTATACAAGTAGCAAATAATAAAAACAAAATTAAAATTATTACCAACATCATCAGCCTTTTTAGTCCACTGCTGGACATAGGTCTCCCCTAATACACCCCTATCCATTAGGGGGCTTAGACCGTATCCCACCACGCTGGTCCAATGCGGGTTAGTTGGTGGACCGAATTTTTACATGCCCATCAGACGCATGGATCATCTTTCTTTTCAGACAATTGGGTGAGCCCAATTTACCCTAACCAACTAGGAAACAACAATGAAAATTTGTTGCGTCCCCGCAGGATTCGACCCACGACCTCCGGTTCCCAAAGCACACGCCCACATCACTAGGCTACGGAGGCAGTTAAAGTTATTAATGCTCTTAAAATATCTCAAGATGCATATCATCTAGGTAAATAAATTTCAAATAATATCACAATTTAAATTTAATCCTACGGATTAGATTTACGTTAAGATGTTCTAGCATCTGATTCTATTGTTCGCTACTGCTGTTTGCTGTTGAATTTGAAAATACAGATAGAACTGTATAACGTACGCTTTTTTTTATTGCACTCCCGCATTTCGGTAGAAATAGGCACCGTGACGGTACCGCCACATACGGCCCCTGTAAAAGGGAACCTATCACCTATGAAATTCTTCTCTACTTTATATATATATCATATCATATCTGCTCACTTACATTGGATGATTACTACTACTATCATTATTTGTTATGGGTCCTCATAGTAGTTTTTTTTAAATAAAAAAGGATAACAAATTGCTATTCAGTACGATGATAACAGAAGAGACTTAGGCAATTATAGACTTCAGGGCAGACGTGTAAGTAAGCCTGCATAAGCCTGAACTTTGAAACCTGAAGAAGGTTAGTCTGTTTTATAAGAAACCGTCTGGGCTAGAACCACCGTGGTGCCTATATTCTGCCGTTTAATACTACTGTCTGTCGGTTTGAAGGGCTCGTGGCCAGCGTAGTTACTGGGTAAATGAGACGTAACATTATATGTCTCAATGAGTTAAGCTGATTTTTGGTGCCTTACGTTGGTTTATTATGGTCAGGGCGTTTCAGTATGTGAACGCCTTGCTTGCTACCTCTTTTGTCGTTTTTTCGATTTACTGCTAGAATTATTAAAACTAAGAGAAACTTAATATTCAAAACCAGCGACAAGCGAAATGCAAACGGCATTGAATTAACAAGAAATGTCAATGTCAGTTACACCTTTTCAAATACATGTTTTTGTGTTGATGCATCGCTAAACATAAACACAAAGGATGACTAATGTTCTTTTATCGCTTTATTAACTTGATGCAACTAAATTTTTCGAATTAAATCAGAAAAATAAATATTTATTGTGAGTTGATATAAAATGGAAACTAGAGATTTTGAATCCGGTGCCCAAGTAAATGTTAATATTGCACGGCCGATAAGGGTAATACATTTCAGCGATGGAATTGAGGAAGAAATCGAGGAAGTAAATGTTAATAAATTGGAAACTGCACCAAAAGTTGAAGATAACATTGATACTGTAAGTTATATTTGTAACTTATTGATATTAAAGAATTTCAAGTAATAATTCTAATATTGTATGCATTTTAAAATTAAATTTTAGGCTACATTATCATGGCGACCTTGGTTTTCTCATTACGCGAAGAAATCCGGTACAAAGGTTTTAGGCGCCGTCGACTATGCAGGTGAATCTTTAGCCAATTTCTTTGGTATAACCACACCCAAATACCAAATTGAAATTCGATGAGCATGAAAGAATTCGGGACGAGAAACGCAAAATCGAAGATGAGTCTGCTGGTTGGGTGCCAAAGAATGGTGGAGGTAATATACCGCTGGTGTTAAACGAACCAATGAAGGAAGTACAGTCAACTGATGTCAGTTCAGTGCAGTAAAAGCAATTGCATTATTATTTTTTACCTTAATATGTGCACTAAAATAAGCATTAAAAAATAATCTAATATTTATTAAACCTTTGCTGTACTTGCTAATAAGAGTTATTACCTAGAATTCAAGCACCATCAGCCTGTGTTAGTCCACTGCTGGACATGGGCTTCCCCAAACACACTCTTTAGGAGGTTTTTAATAACTAAGAGTCTGAATGTTATTTTCTTTTTTTTTTGTATATATATATTATTAATAAGAAATTTTAGTCATTGTTTATATTTATCATCTGTGCTCTTTAAGAAGCCTTTTACTTAGTTTGTTACTATTTTGTCTGAAATTTTTTTAGAATATTAGTATCTTTTGTTAAGCTTTTATTATAACATTTTTATTAACAAGATTATTTACATATTTTGCAAGATTACATTGTAACAATATTCTTATATTAATAAATATTTATTAATAAATATGATGTTTTTTTTTAATAAAGTTAACAATATTTCTTTTAGTTAGTCTCTTGGTAAGTTGTGAGTGATGGCAAATCAAATTAAAATGCTTAAAACCTTTAAAATGTTTATCAAACACACAGCTGCCAACATAACACCTAATTCTGATGCAGGCCATTTTATGTCTATAGCATGACTATATAATATATTTAGTATAAGTAGCGGTTTTGGTAGTTGATGTGAATTTCAAGTAGTCATGATAAGTAAAAAAATTGCTCCTGTTATCACCTGCAGAAAAATTAAAAAATTCTTTAATCTTTAATTCTCATGAGCTCAATAAATTCAAGAAGAGAGAGATTATTCATTCTGTTTAGAAAAGTATGAAGCGTTTATAGTTCAGCAGTAAATTAGTGAGAGGCAGGAACAAGTAAAAATAAATATTAGTAACACCTTATTGGCTTCAAACGCTAGTTACTGAAGGCCGGGACTACAAAAATTTACCGAATCCGAAGGTTTTTATTGTTAACACTTCAAATATAAAGTAGAAATTATTTGATGTATTATACCAACGCTAATAGATTGTTTTACGTATTGGACTGTTTAACTCGCAGAGCTATAATTATCACCATATATGAACTTAAAAAACAATAATTGAGTTTTTCTTATTACCTATAAATAGAGAAAAAATGTTAAGTAATTTATCCCTAACTGCGACACAGAATTAGTTATATTTAAATATTAATGCCATCTAGCAAAGGTGGGACAAAACTTAGTGACAAAACTACGACTTAGTTAACATGTAGTTTGAAATGTTATTTTAAATACTCAACAGATGGCGTGCTACAAATATAAGCAAAAACTTGTCACATTAGTTTCATATCTATATTATTTTTTATATAAAAAAATATAACACAACATTATTTGTTATCTTTTTATACATTTAAAAATGTTATTTCGAAATAATATAGAAGCAGTTTTGCCTGCGTAATTTAGAAATAAATTAGAGATTTTGAAGTCTAATTGACGTAACGTATACGCAGTTCTTATAAGAATTCTTTAAATTTGCCGTTTATAGGTACATTTAGACGAACACTTTGTGCAACCGATGCTTAAATTTTAGGTTTATTAGATGTTATTCCTTTGTGATAATAACAGTATCTACAGTAAAGTTATCGTATGCAATAATAATCTTTTTTATAAAATGTCCATTGTAAAGATCGACAGTAAGACGTAACTGGCTGTTTTAATGTGTCTTTTAAGATTCTCATAAAGAACATAGTATCAGAAAAAATTACACGAAAAATCTCGTATTTTCATCATAAACTAGACTCTATTTTTAAGGAGTTAGAGACTTAAATCGTTCGAGCGGTTTACATGTGTATTGTTTGCCGGTGTTTAGCGTGATATGTCGAAACGTGAACAGTTCGGGTGTCCGCACTCGATCGATATGCGTGTTGCGCGAGGGTGTTCGGCGGCGCGCGATTGGCCGCCATATGTGGGGCGGGGCGTGTGTGGCGCGGGAAGGACGCCGAATTTTGGCGCCAACGTGGGCATTCCATTTTCGAAATTTGGGGCGACCGCGTTCGATTGACGCTCTCTTAATTCAGATTTTTATGACTATACATATACCTATATTACTAAATAACCATTTCTGAGAATAGAATTGCACATTTTACTTGTTTAAAGAAGTCATAGCTAATATGACTCGCACTAAGTTTTTTCGCGACGTTAGACCTAGGACTCATACCACAATCGTACAGGTTGATTATAAATTTTAAAAATGTTGCTAAATCTAAGTAAAATGTGGAAAATATTCTAATAAATACTTGCAATTTTAATAATATTTAATTTCTACTTTTATTTCAGGCACTCAAAGTTGCGATCGAAAATAATAACTAAAAAATTAACTTTCTTACCTGAGTAATTATAGGTGTAGGCAGAACATAAAAATCTATTTATGTAGATATCTATTAAAACAAATTTCCGCAATAGACGCTGGCTAAGATTTTTTTTTAGATGTATAAAATAGGTTCAACTGCATTGATTTTATTTACTTATATCCTAGATCTATGAATTTTTATTGCTTGAAATGAAACGACCTCTAAAATAATTCACATAGGAAGGTATTTACTTCCTACATTATTGGCTTGGTTTTTAATACCTATATTACTTTCTTAAAACTTCTTATATCATTACTTTTAAAAAATAACCCGTGGATGCTAAGATAAATAACTTAAATGTACCAAGGTAAGCTTTATTGATTGACATACCCTTTAGAAGAGAGCTCTATGTTTTTAATAATTACATACCGTATAGCTTAATTATTAATTTTCTGTGATAACGTTTCTATGACGAAAGCGAAACCTTAAGGAAGGTTCGAATCATTATTTTTTTAGAGTTTATTATGTATTTTATATCACCTGTGATATAAACTACTCAATTGAATTGAGAAATAATTATTCGTAGAGAAATAATTATAATTCTATTTTTACCACTGTATAGTTGCACAATCGACACGTAAGAAAGTCCTTACGTTTATTTATAAATAGATCATCTAATGTGGACTTACTTAAACCAAAAAACTAATATGTCAATATTTAGTTATGTATGTACATAAGTGTAGCACCGCCAATATAAAATAATACAATTCATTCTTTATTTTTACTGGACATTATCCTAGAGTCAATTAAGATTCGAAATTCATTTCAAGAAAGTATTAGATCAAAAACAAATGGCGGAATAACGATTGGTATATGTCACATCACATCGCTTCTTTATTGGGCCCGTTTAAGTACGAAATTATATTTTGTTTATCTATATATTATCTATATATATTACCGGAGCTAAATAAAAAAAGAACAAACAGAACTTAATCTGCTTGTTCTTATTTCCGGTTCAGTGACGATAAATATATACAAAAAATGTAAATTTAGATTGTGAAATAAACCATTTGTTTATAGGAAAGATTAACTTATGTAAGACAATGCTTCAGATTTATGATTCAAAAGATGATGTCGATTGAAACGGTAAATAAAAGAGATGTATTCGTAAATGCTTAATGCCGTCGGTGGCTATATTTATTTATTTATCTAGAGACACCAACAGCATAAATATTTATACATGACCACAAATATGAAGTAAAAAAAGCTAAATAAAAAAAGGTATGTACAGAATTCACGATTACAAAAATAATATATAAAGTTAGTATAATATATAAAGATTAGGTTGAAGAAAAGTATTAATAGTAATATAATGGAAATAAGTAATCTACTTGTAATTTTTTAAAAACTTTATTGAATTGATTAAAAACTGACCTCACTTTTTCATCAATTCAATAAAATTTGCTAAACAGAACCCGGATTTTTGTGACACAGATTATTGCATTTTTCCTTTCTCGAATTGCCAATGAAAACTGAAAACTGTAGAGGCTAGGATTCCTAAATCTAAGAAATGACTAAAACTAGCCGGTAATAAATAAACCATAAGTTATGACGAAATTTCTCCAATTTGATACGGATACGAAACGACTTATTTACAACGTGGTATGAACGGAGCGCAGTTGTTTTGAACACCACCGTTTACTACCATTACATTTGTCAAATAGGAAAACCTAATATCTCTACGACGACCACAGACTATACGAAATTTAATGATGTAATAGAGATCGATATTTTTCAAGACTATTAAAGCTATTTAAATACAATATACGCTTTTGTGCCGCAACTAACCAAGTAACTGTTAAAATTTTCTAATAAGAATGTTTGTAATCTATTGATTTAATGTGAAGAAGAGGAATTACTATAGCATATTGCCTGTTTTTTCAGGACAGGCAAAACTTTCTATTTGACTTTGGCAATATCTGTGAAAACCTAAATTATAAATAAAAAACTGTAATTCGGTGCTGGGTCTTGTAAACTCTTCTCACACATTTTTTGGTACATTGCAAAACTATAAAACTTACTTTAAATTTAGAATCATTGTCTTTAATATATTTTTTATGATAAAGGACTAATAAAATTCCTTGCTACGAGTTGTCAAAAGTTCAACGACCTATTCGGGTGCATCCTTCCACCATTGACCATCTGGCCGACGTCGGTCAGGAGTCCTAACAAAATATTTATTAACAATCGAACTAGACGCACCCGCCCAACAACAACAATGGCGCCCATTCAAAGTCGTCATGTTTAGCAAATCCGCGCGAAAATATGCGCGCGAATTCAAACAGAACCGGTGTTGCCAGTCGACGGAAGCGGGTTTCGCCTGGTAAAATCGCACTAGGGCAGAACTGGCCGTTATAAAGGGCCACATTGTCCGGAATGACCCGATGTTGGCGTATTATAGAATTTGTTAATAATTACCTACCACCAGTTACACGAATACATTTACGCACGCGTCGTTAATAAACGCGTATTGGGCGCGCGAATTGATTTATTGCCGTGATAGAATTAAATGTTTGCTTGCAACAATAGCGATATAGTGGATTAACGCCTAAAAATAATATAACAATACTTCATTCAATGGTTCGGAAAATTTTATGTAAATAATGCAGTTTAAATAGCAAACTAAATAAGAAATTATTTTAATTTTTATTATAAAATAAAATAATCTGGGGCGGTAACACCGCGCTGTTATTTCTGCAGTAGTGTGACATTACTCATAGTCAAGTCACAGTCAAAGTTAAATATCTTTATTCAATATGGAAGCATCATCATCGTCATCATGACTACAATAGCATTACATTACAAGCATTAAACTTTCTTATTGATTGTCAAATAAACTACCACCGGTTCGGAAATGGAAGCCTGACCTGAGAAGAATCAGCTTCAGAAACTCCGTGGGACTTTTTTTTTTCCCTTTTGCAAGTTTTACAAAAAACTTCACATTTTTATAGTTTGAAATAGCCTGGAGCGAGCAGTTTATTACTAGGGTGTGTTATCTATCAAGTAGTCATTACAACAATCATATCCTTTAACACACAAACGTTCCTCTACAACTTTTTAATTTTTTTTTAGATAATAGCTGAACGTTTTCTGAGGTTTTGTTGTAGAAGAGTCCCATGAATGATGTTATTGTTCTTCGGAGCCTAGTTTTTGGCAGAAAAAAATCATGCTTATTCCTAGAATTTACATTACGTGTTACACATTGTTTTTTATGTTAATGAACATACATAATATTTTCAACTATTAATATTTTAATAATATTTTATAACTGTGTTCCGGTTTTAAGGGCACCGTAGCCAGTATATTTACTGGCTAAACGAGAGTACGCCTTACGGTAGGCAGCGCGTTGTTTATATCACTAATATTGCCAATGTCAATGGGCGTCATTGACCACTTTCTATCAGCTAGCCCGATCGCTCGTCTGCCTGCGTAGCCCGTCTATTTTGTTTATATTTGTATACATCTATTTCTTTTACCAACATTAAAGATAATTAACCGTTTCTTATGTTGAGGAAAAAATCTTTTTAATAGTAATATGGTAATGATCGCACCTTCCAAAATATGTACATTGGAATGCACATACGGTATCTTTAGTTTTATGTTGAGCTTATAGCACAATATTTTACACAACGTGTAAAATGAATATTAACTACTAATTTACACTATTTCTCTCTAATAAACCCATTAATGGATAGGGGTGGATTACGGGAGGCCTCTGGACATGCAGTGGACTATCACAGGCTGATGATGATGATGATGATTACACTATTAACTTTAAATTAAATAAAAAAACCTTGTCATGTATATTCTCATGTATAATTTTCACTCGATTTTCTTATATACGAAATGAATAATAATATTATATAGAGAAATTTTTCGTTTAGTTTGTTCGTTGCGAATAGGTTCCAAATATAATAAAATTATATTATGTTTTAATTAAAGTAGGCTACTTTTTACCCCAGAAAAATCTATTTCTAATTGGATGGATAAGGCCAGAGCGTCAAAGTCATGATCGTGGTCATATAATAAAAATTACGCCATTTGTAGATTAATCTGCAAAGTCGTTAAAAAGATTTTTTTAAATTACCAACTACTTTCGATTATAACGTTTTATATTTATCAAGAATATTTACGATAACATTGGCTTGAAAAATAAAATATTTAGAAGTGCACTGTGGTGGATATCAGGAGTTCTAAAGTTATAACTTTGACTTTATTTTAAGTAAAAGTTTTATAAAATAGTTATTGAACTTAAGATAAAATGATCAATGGGAACTTTCCGAATCTGTTTGATTTCTTTAAAACGAATTAAGTTAATAGTACATAAATCTCATTAAATAATTTAACCTTATTTAAATAGAAGAATGATCAGATATATTGAAATGGCAAGGATTCTTAACTGTAATCCATGATTAGGCGATTGATTCATACATTTTCATACATTCGATATTCAAATTTCTGCAGCCGCTAAATCAAAGGGTCCACGCGGCAGATGTGCCGGAACGCAACTTAACGCGCAATCGCAATGTTGTTTATTAAAAAAAATCTTTTGTGGCCATTTAAAAAGTGAAACTTCCCTTAACAATGCGCCATGCAAATTAGATGGCAACACCTGTTCAAAGGGTGTATGTGCAAAAAAATTATTACACGAAAACAACTTTAAAATTGATAGTATTACGACGCTTTTTTAAATGTAGAGCACAATAATGCAAATATTATTTTTATTTGCAACCAATACAAGGGAATATAGCTTTTATTGCGTGTATGTAAAGGTGATGTTAGCTTAAATGTATCGAAAAATTTGCATAAGCGATATCGCACACCTTTCCTATAGATCCGTTCTATGCCAGTTTGACTGACAGGGCACAGTTTGAATGAAACACAAATCCGGGATAAAAAGACCCATGTACCTTTGATAGTATATATATATATGTATTTAACGCCAAATGTAAGGCGAAATGTAAATTGAGAAAGTTTTTTATTATAAATTGGCGCAAGTAAATATGAATTTTGCAAGTTTTTAGTTATGTTACAACTTACCATTATAGAAAAAAACTATGTGATTTACTATGCATTAAATAATGTATCGTTGATAGTGATGGGAACTAATGAGAATTTCTGTCGATAGGGACTCACTTTTTTTATTAACTTTTAATCTAATTTGACAATACGAAATATCGATAAAACACTTTCAAAGCTCATGTGAAGGCTTCTGAATTTGATTAATTTTGATATATCAATATATAATGTTATATGAAAGTAAAATCTTTATTTTTATTCATACTTCTTGCAACGCACTTTATGATAGTAGTAAAAAATAAATTACTATTATTAGCTATCACAAATTTGATAAACGTATCCGATATTTATGCATCGAGCTATACTTTAAAATATTCGAGCTTAAGGGCGTATATTTTTATGCAAATTGCACTTGGGGCCCCCACTTCCGGTGTCGTATATTATTGTGTTTGTTGCAACAAAGTAGGAGAGGGGTAGTGTTGCATGCAAATTGGTTGCGACGAATGCGTGAGCTTTAGTTATTATAAAACACGATATGAAATTTAAAACTAACGTTTCTTTTTAACATTTATAACTTACTTATGTATTTATTAAACGTAAAAGTATTAAATAGGTAATGATATATATTTATAAAGTGCTATATTATAAAGTAGGAAGAGAAGGAAACGTTTTAACCGTCAGCAAAATGCAAAAGTAATCTGAAGAATGATTGATGTGTATAAATATATTGCGGCATCTATCATCAAATTCTTTTTAGAAATAAGAATAAAAATATATATTAATTCTGTTAAATTGGAGTTTTATAATGAGTCGAGAATTATATACAAGTAAATTATTGCTCGTCCTATTTCAGGAACAGTAATGATGACAACAGAACAGATATAAACCGTTTTTTTTTATGGCATACGCAGACAGATGAGCAGTCGGGCCACCTGATGGGAAGTGGTCACCGACGCCCATAGACCGTAGATAGCGTTTGCCCAGTATATACGCTGGCTACGGTGCCATTCAAACCGGAATACAGCAGTGTTTTCACACTACTGCTTCGCGGCAGAAATAGGCACCGCGGTTGTACCCACCCAGACGGTCTCCTGTAAAAAGGGGACCTACCACCATGTAAACCGTATTAGAACTGTCTCAAATCTTGTTATAAAGTATTTGTATATTTTTTTTAATATTGTATTTGACGCTTCAATGACTTTATAATCTATATATTATACATTAACAACAATACAGAGTATTAACATCAATCGTATGCAACATTAAAACCCAAACAATACGCATCTAATTAAAACTTATTTCACATTTAAAATATATTCCGCAAAATGAAAACCGGTTAACTGTCACAGACTAAAAAAAATCGCAAACCGGACATCGGTCAAACCCTAAACTGCTAGGGTTGGCGCACTTAAAAACTTTTAATTCGTTCACAATGAAACGGGGAAGAGTAACGGTGGGCAGTGTCCAGTACAATGGGTTACCGGTTGATTAATTCCTCGGACAATGGCGGAGGGCCTGGCCAAAGGTCATATTTAGGTAGGCAGGGTCACGGGTCAGGGTTGGTAAATAGGAGCGTGCTAGGGGTGTGCCGCGCGGTGCGTTAGTTTACGAAACATGTCGTTTTTAACGGGCTATCGGTGATTTATGCGTTGCGTTCGTATTTTGTCGTTTGGGTATGTTCTTTATTGTTTATTGCGATTTGTTTTGTTGAAATGTTTATTTGTAAAATAAATTCGATGTATTTTTAGGTTGCTGCTTTGGGCTATCGGTTTCCGACTAGGGATGTACTGACATTGACAGTTTATTTTGCAAGTCAGTTTGTCTGCAAGCTTGAAGCAAATTTTAGCCAGCGACACGTTACATGGAAGGATTTGTGGTTTTTTATAGTTTTTTTAATGCATAGAGTATATCCATCTACTATCACTTTCCCTTTCACTCAGGTTTGTAAAAATTAAGTTATGTCTGTGATGATTGTTGTCTGTATCAAAGCATTTTCATTGTTTACAATTTTATTTTTGTTACTTACGATTTTTAATATTTTCTTATAAAATTGTAGCACTAATATTTAAGATTGAGGATTATACCTTTAACTGAAGTGATACTTAACCTTGTACTTATATAGCTCTGTAGCCATAATACTTGTAATAGTGTTAACTTTGTTGGTGTAACAAAATAAATAAATGAACGGTTATATGAGATTGCGCCTTGCTTTATATGATTTTCTTTTTGTTGTAAAATTGCGTAGCCAACAATTATCAAATAATATTTTTGGCCTGTTTCTGTCCAAAGTGTTTAACTGTTTTCTTTCTTTTAAGAAATACTTTAAATTGTTGTAGTTAAGTAGCGTTGCCACGCAGTTTTTTTGTAAGGTTTAGTCCAGGTAAAACTTTCTTTGAAAAAGTGATAACAGCAACTCATGGAAATATTTCACTGGTCATAATTAATTCAGTACTGCATAACTAATATTTCCTAATAGATTATGAAGGATTGCCTGGTGCAGTTTATACGTCAAAGCGAAATATTTCTTTTAAATTTAGAACTTTAGGTTCCTGGCTTTATTATTATGGTATCGGCTTTTAATCACCACAAGATTGCATTTTCCTATCTTGTTACCTTTGCAACCCGAAGTAATCAAACAAAAGGGTCTGATGTGTAATAATACTACACGTAGACCAGAAAGTATCAGGGAGATTATTACATATGCATGAGACTAATGTATGAACCGACCATTAATTAAACTCGATAACCCATCAATCGGTCATCAGAAACTAAATCGCTAAAACAAAACACTTCCGTAATTATCGATAAAGTTATTAATTTGAAAGTAGCTTGCTCGACAATGCGCACTTTTGTCTATGGCCGGGCGCGACTGTCAGTGTGACATCGCAATCACTACAGACGCCTATGCACAATGGCGGGCTTTTTAAAACGAGTGCACAGAAGTCAATGGGCCCTCGACAATAATAACGTCGTGACGTATCGGGGCCGATGTTATCGGAGCGCTTCTGTCGATTTGGATGGAGGAAAAAACGCGCGCCGAGTGTGAAATTGTCGATGTTATCTGTGCAGCTTTTATTGTCTGCGTTTCGCGCGTACACCGGCTTTCGAGTGGCGTCCGTGTCGTGAATGTGTGACGCAATTAGGATGTGTCGATGGAGATGTCTGTTTTTTTTTTTGCGTTTAATCATCTGTGGTTTTTATTTGTGTTTTTTTTCCTTTTAATTAATGTCAACATCGATTGTTCCAGATCGTTCGAGGGCAATTCGAAAATACTGATGATGAGTTATCGTGCTTTATGAAATAATAACGTTTCGTTCATTAACATTTGTATTTGTATTTTAAGTGAGATTCAATTTTTTCTTGTTATTAATCCTTTTTTTATTATTTTACGATGTTGTTATCCTGGTAGTTTGGTGGTATATTTTTCCTTCATATGTTCTGATGGTAAGTTCATTCAAGTAATGCCTCAATCGTACTCATTAATTAATATGGCTAAAAAGATAACGATGCAAACATTTAGGAATTCACGCAACACAAGTTCGAACAAATAACATTTTCTTTTATTAAAAAGTTAACTCTACATTAAAAACATCTTTTAATCAAAAGAATTAAAGGAGACCACGTGCTCCTACCGACTTATACTCTTTTTGAGTATTGAAAAATTTTAAAATAAGTCAGTATAGACTGTTGACAGATTTAGGCTTGAGGATTATATCAACCAGTCTGTCCACATTTTTTTGGAGAAAGCAATTATAAACGGTTATAGCAATAGCATCAGCATAAATTGCAAAATAAAATAACACTTTATAGTGTTGTTAATTGTGCAGTGATTTTTTTTACATTCAATCTTTAAAAAATAACCCTTCCTTGTCCTATTTTTGCATTATAGTGACATAAATCGGTAACTAAAGTCGATTTATATCAAATGTACTGTCTAATATTATTAAAGAGATGTTTGTTTTGTCTTTCCTTGTCTATGTTTTGTTTTGAATAATTTACTATATGAATATAAAAAAGAAATAATTTTTTAAATATATAAAGAATAAAACGTTTTTTCTTGGTAATATCGTTGAATTGAAAGGTTCCTACTCCCTAGTAGTAATAATAGTTTGACATATCGCATGTGTCAAACAAAATATATTAATTGTAATCGATGTGAGTATTTAACGATGCTTATTAAAACACGTTGTACACTTAAAACACACATACTTTAAACGTAATTTTGTACTGTAGATTAACAGATGACGTTATCGAAATTCATGTCGCAAAAGTCCAAATCCGTTCACGTTCCGATACCTCTAAATCGAGTTAAATCTCCAACACGGCAACAACCATCGAACCACAGTAGCAAAGGGTTGAATTCCACACGGTCGGTGATTGTAAAAAAAAAATCAATTCAATACACCCGACATCCGAGGTAACCCTTTCCATAACATAAAAAGACCAATTTCATATGCGTACCCGGTGTCTCATTTCAATATGGCATAATAAAAAGAGATAAAACCTTTTACCCACGACCTCTTTGGGGTCACATTTTTTTTAACGGCCTGAATACTTAATTTGCAACAAGGTGCATCGCGCGGGGGGTTCACCGAGCTCTATGGGGAAAAAAAATTGGGAAGGGTTGCCAGTGTGCGTGAACTTTTTTCCCAGGAGGGGCACAAAAGATGTTAGGTTAGTTTGACGTTGATGGACCGGCGCTCTATTGTTTGTGGTCTCTTGATTCTTTAACTTAACATGTGCACTTTGGTGTGCTTCTCCGTAATGTTTTCGTAATATTATTATAATATCTTGTTAAGACTGTACGTGGTGGGATACGGTCCAAAAACCCTTAATGGATAGGGGTGTATTAGGGGAGGCCTATGTCCAGCAGTGAACTATCACAGGCTGATTATGATGATGATATGATTATGATTATGAGACTGTACGTTACAAATTTTAATAACATGTCTTTTGGTATATAAGTAGTTATTCATCTTCATTTGCCAGTTAATATCAGATTGAAATTTAAGAATCAGTATTAAAAATATCAAAGGCAAGCCCAGGAATGTACTTAAACAAAATGTAATGTCAAAACTTAAAGATCTCTCATAGATTTCGCTGTCAAACGCCTTTCAACACGCGATATCTAACCAATAACTACACCATTATGGCTACAGGTGAACGTAATCCAAAATAAATGGGACAAAAACTGTTTTGTCACCTAGAAACGTTATGGCGATAGTTTCCTGACATGGCGAAGGAATCACCATTAGTACTTGCAAAAATGGAAGGTAATTTCTGGTCATTATTGTGCACGAGGGCCGATGTACTGTCGAATTGTTTGAATAGCGTCAAAAATTATCCTCTAAAAAAGGGCACTTTCCTATAAACCATGCCTCACCAACTGCCTAACAATTCATATTGTATTTGAACTGCTTCTGCATGCTCCGTATTAACCGGATCAAGCTCGTAATTTACGAATTTGTAAAAATGGCTCGGGGGATAGAAAAGGAAAAACAAAGACTACACGTAGTATTAACAGCTTTTTAGGAGGCCTCGATAAGTCTATTTAGGGGATATATAGATAAAAAAATATAAAGTTGCTGGAATAACTGTTTGACTCTTAAAGGCGATTTATCAAACAACACTTGTTTATGAACCGGTATCGACGTTTTGCTTGCCCATTCGACGCATGGACTATCTTGCTTTAACAAGCGATCAGGTGATCAGCCCGCATTGTCCTAACCGACTAGGAAACTAGAACATTTATTCAATACATGATCCTAAAACAGTGTACTTTGAAAGCAGTTTAATAACAGTTTTTTTACAGAAGACCGATAAGTGATCCAGGAATGGGGTTCATTTGAACCATTAAAATATTTTGTAAATATACCAATGTTTTAGAGCGGCAAGTGCACTTGCGGCGTCTAATGCTTCAATTGGCAGATTATGTGAAAATCCTGTTTGCCGGGTGTTTATTAAACAAAAAAGAGCATTAGTAAAGATACCTTAACATATTAGATATTGCAGTAATTTTGAAACAGACTCACTCCAACTTTAGACATATTGTGCGCATTGTCTGGCAGCTAATCCCGGCCGAAGGGAGCTCCGCGGGATAGATTGGTACGAGATGTGTCGTTTTAATCGTCACCGTGCTAGAGTAATCAAGATGGTGGAATCTCATCTCGGATCGTGGCGTTGTGAAAGGCTCGCTAAAGTTAAAAGTAAAGGTAAACACCGCAAGGCTGCGTTCGCAATCAGAGGGTTACCCTCACTATATGTGGGGGACGTGTGGCCGCGGGAACCTTCTACGTACGGTTCGCAGAAAAATGTCTTTTACGTGGCGTAGTCCATTTTTGATCATTCGTGGCTAGTGTTCAAAATGCGTGATTTATAATTTGAAGGTTTTAGTAGAAACAAGACAATTATTATTTGTTTTTAAACACAAATAACACAATTTACCAATTGACCAGCCAAACTTCAATCATTAAGCTAAATAGCGTCAACAATAACGTACAAATGCCCCTATTAGATGCTTTGCAGATCCTAATAGAGGTATTGGCTAATGCAATATGGTTGCTGATGGAAGTAATACAACTCAAATTGTGTTTAACGTATGTAATAGCGTATAGCAAGTCAGTGTCGGTGATCAAAGATGTATTTGATAAATCATAGGATGACATGATAAACACAAAGAGTTTGTGTATGCTACATTGCTGGGTTGATCAGATACCGTACGCTTCTCGTGATGGAATTTTTTTTTTAAAAGCCAACGCAGGCGGACGAGCAGTCGGGCCACCTGATTGAAAGTGGTCACCGACGCCCATAGACATTGGTAACTCTGGTATCACCAACGCGCCGCCTACCGTGAGACGTAGGATGTCTCGTTTACCCAGTAAATACGCATAACAAAGTAGTTTTCACATTACTGCTTTGCGGTAGAAATAGGCACCGGGGAACCCACCCAGACGGTACCATGTAAAAAGGAGGCCTACAACCGGTAGATTGGAATTATAGAGAGGTTTCTCATGTTATTTAGTTTAGTTTAATGGTTTCAATAATCCTTGCGTATGTCAAAAAATGGATTTAGGACAAGCCATTGGCAATTCACATAATTGCGGACATATTTGTTCTACTTCGGCATTTATTTAGCCTAATTTTTTTTAATGATAGTCATTATTTATAGCCTTCCGTTATAAATAGGAATCAGAACGAATTTATAAAGTCAAACAGGTAGCTCATATAATAGGTCCTTATGAAACAAACGAATGAAAAAACCAAACAATTAGCTTTTTATATGTATGGGTAATTGAGAAGGATCTATTTGCGCTAATACTAACATAGATGTACAGGTTTTAAAATTATATAAACAGGACTGCAATGAAGTAAATCCCCACTTATAATATGTATCAGAGACTTTAATAGGACAATTTTAGTCTTGTTGAAAAAACCTATCAATTTCTTTTTATGTAAATTAACAGTAATGTTTCAACGTGCTAAATATGTTAATTACAGTTGCTGGGAAAGCTACATGAAAAATTTAAGTCTAAGTTAGAAGTAAACTTGATCGTTAAAATAGACGACATTCATCCGCCCATCGGTAAAGTCATGGGTTTTTTAAAGGGCAAGTGGGCATCTGCCGCCCAGAAAAGAGCTCAAGAAAAATATTAAAATAAAAATGAAAAAATAGTGGACAGCTATTTGACACAATGATGGTCTAGGTGGCTACATTTAAAATGAGTAGGCACTCTAAGACCGGATCACGTTGGAGTCCACAAAGACTCTCTCCACGTTGACTTAGCGATATAGCAATCGTTAAGTTTTTTTATAAGTATATCGGCAGTTTCATGAAAATAATATAAAGTCGTACAAGTTGATTTCCACTACGGCCGCCGATCAATATTAGAAATATAGCCAACTGCGTAGGAAATATTATAGTTCACAAGAAAATGCGCCAACACAGAGGCAAAATAGGCTGGTGGATGCTAGTGGCCCAGGAAAACCTATGACCATAGGCCTTTCCCATATACAGAGAAGTCCTTAAGAAGGCGAATGCAGTGGGCTTTGACAGGCTGAAATGACGAAGGCTGCAAGGATTGTGTCATCCAGCGTGAAAAAAGACTACAGGACAAAATATTTTAGTTTGCCTTCTAACACTTTTTTAAAGAAATTAAAGAAGTTGAGAATACGAAACTATTTCCTATTTCTCCATATTATTTATTGTGCGTTTTACGTACTTTCATAACAAGAGATAATAATTTATCTGCACACTGTACACCGATAGGCGTACGCGTACCTCTATCACAAGCGGGCAATTTTAGAGCTCTGTCCTGTACAGGATTTCCCTTTGCGACGTGTGCCTTCAAACAGGAAAATGTAGCCCCCTATACCGCCCCCACCCGCTGCTTAGTTGACGAACGGGCAGCGGTGTTCGTCACAAGCGGAAGCGATTTTTGAGGAAATCGGACTCAAGTGTGTCGTACCTTTTGTTAAAACAAGATAACTATTATCTGACGAAATATTGATTTCCTTAGTATTTGTGACATCTGCCAACTTTCTATCAATGTTATCGTGACAATTGTTTATTGATTGACTGTTTGTTCAATATATATTAATTTGTATTTTATTATCAGAAATTCAATATGTTTCCTAAATGCTGTGTAACTGAAACAATTCTACCACCAATTCTTCCTCTACGTGAATGAAAACACTCTCGATTTAATTTAGCAACATTTTCAATGATGGGTTTTGTTATAAAATCAGAGAAATCTCTTTCACTCCAAGGCAGTCGTATACGAGCGTTAATCGTTCTTGCTTTAAAGAAAAAATAACATGATTATTATGTAAAGGTTACATCTTGTCGCAGAGTCAAACGCCTATTAGAGGTATGTTCAAAAATCCACCGGTGTGTCTCAATCAAATAAATATGCTTTACAATAAAGAAATAATGTGTAACTTTACTATTCTCATGGACTTGGGCCATCTTCCTAAGCCCGCAAGAGCCACCCTGCTTAGGCGACCAAACAGCGGGGTGGTCTATGTACCATCGCATGATATATAGTGCCCCTTAAACTTAAACGGATTACCTTTGATATATTACGGATCCGCAATCCAATCTTGGATAGTCGATCTCGCAGCTTAGCGATTGGATTTTGCGAAACATCCGCGTAATTAAAGTTTGTAATTGATCTCCGATGGCGTGTTACTTTATAATTTCTTTGGTATTTATCGTTGCTAGGTAACAGTGCATGCAGCATGTGAAATCGTGTTGCGTTCAAGTTGGACTCTGTAGAGCTCTTTTAAACGTTAATCTACTGAATGTATATATTTGGACGTATCATACAGCCATATATTAAAGGTAAATAAATAATATACTATTAATTAATAAAAACATAGAAGTCACCTATAACATAATCACTGAAATGAACGTAATACGTTCATTTCATGTATACTATACAATATATATCTTTTATATCATGCGTAAGCTTCATGACGTGTCAGAACAACGATAATTTTAGCTTCATTTAACAATTTTTCTAATAAAAAACTAAGCTGACAGAAAGGAATATTTTCGGGAATAAGTCCTCATTGTATGGCATTCCTAGACATTGTCCAAGTTAAATTAAAACCAATACGAAACTAATTCGTTAAGCGCATTCACATGCATGAATAAAAAAGTATTTATGTATATAAATGTAAATCACATTATAAGCATAGCACCTTATATATACTCGTTATATATTATCGCAAGATGTAACATCCCTTGTCTCAGGGCAGTGAGCAAATTATAATCTTCATACTCTACATTTTATATAGGCAGGGGTACATTTACCATCAGGTGAACTTTCGCTCATCTTTCTGATTCATCAGTAAGTGTAAAAAATGTTACAGAAAAAAATTTTCTCGTTCATTCACGATTAACCTAGGACATTTGTGTTTAGGCTATGTACTATTATTGTAGTTTTACAACAGACAATTTCTTATTATCCATTTAGATTTTCGCGCCATTGGAGTGTCAGGTGTAATGGCGGACTACGGTTGCCGGGATACAGACCACAATGGGGTATATCACACGTCCTTTCATCACTCGCCAAGGAGCGAAGGGCATGCTGTATGCGATCTACGAAACATCGAATGCGGCAATTCCTATCCAAAAATCGCAGAGTTCAGAGAATCAAAGACTTAAGCGTAGCATAAGTACATTAATTGTCGTAACAGTTTTTGTCAGTGAAGCTGTTTTTAATAATAAGAAAATTATTATTTTATTACTATACATTTTTAGTAAGAAAAGGTTTTTAGATTCCTATTATAGAATAAAGAACAACTGTTTTGCGGTATGCTATATCATTTCTGACCATTTAGTTTTATGAGCAATAGAAATATTGAAAGCAAACTGCCTCCGTAGCCTAGTGGTATGGGCGTGTGCTTTAGAAACCGGAGGCCGTGGGTTCGAATCCTGCGGGGCCTCAACAAATTTTCATTGTTGTTTCCTAGTTGGGTAGGGCAATTTGGGCTGATCACCCAATTGTCTGAAAAGTGAGCTGATCCATGCGTCGGATGGGCATGTAAAAAGTCGGTCAACCCACCAACCTGTATTAGAACAGCGTGGTGGGATACGGTCCAAAACTCCCTAATGGAAAGTGTGTATTAGGGGAGGGCAATGTCCAGCAGAAGACTATCACAGGCTGATAATGATGATAATAACCAATATTTACATAGGTAATACTCATAATATTTATATTTTATACTAATATTCCCAACAATCGTTGTTTATTATCCTGATGTAGTTATACATAGAAACTGCTGTAATTATTCGACAAACCAGTAGATGTATTTACCTATCCTCCGTCAATTTATCGTGGGTAAATGGGTTATTTTAAAAATTAAACTAATTTAAATAACATCAAAGGCCCATATTCATAATTTTAAACAAATGCCTCGTCCAAATCTCATATCGGAATACCGCTTTGGGGATGCAGGGCGTGTACACGCGAGGGTACGGGAGGCGGCGCGTGGACAGGCATTTGAAATGAAGAGTGCTCCACAACTAGTCTGTCTGTCCTCTGTCGTCCTGGTATGTGGAGACGGAATCTTTGGTGATATATATGTTTTGGGTTCTTATATAAAAATGACTAAAAAGTTTTACATTTAAAAGTAAATACGAAAGTTGTAAACTATCTCAATTTTCTTGATACATATCGCTATTTAAGTACCTAATAGAATTCGCAAGACATATTTTATTTGGTTGCTAATAACATACAACTCCATGTTATACATGCCTTGCCAAATGAGAAATATAAATTACTTAACAAAGTCTAATTTTAAAACACTAATGGCGTCAGAAGCAAAAACGTTCTTTTAATGAACCGCGACCATGTTCAATCCCCACCCGATGATTAAAAATTGAAAGTGCCCAACTATTTCGCGCCTATTAAGCTTTACAAATTTGTTTGTTGCACATTAATTCTATCTGTTATTAGTATGGCTATGGCCTGAGGTCATAAAATTGCTCGAAAGTATAATTTCTTCGTTGCCCAACAAACTCATGTGAACAATTTCCATCAATTTCTGTATCCTATCATCCAGCTAGGTTAAACAAATATAAAACTATTACAAAACAGTAAAACACAGAATGTCCAACAAACGTACTTTATCATACGTTTAACCAAAGTCCACCTCCACACTAGTCGACCATCAGCCGTGAGGGTAGTGTAGTCCTCATATCTTGCGCCCGCCCGCGTCGCCTGTAATGGCGGACGGGCGTTTATATTGAAATACCACGCCGAATTGTTATGTACCTCTTAAGCATTGGGTTCGCTGACCCCTACTTTAAGGACAATCCAGCAAGGAATAAAAAATCGCAGTATTTGATTTTCTCTTTGAATAGTAAAAACAAGCACAACTAGTATGTCTATCCTCTGTCGTCCTGGTACACGAAGAAGGAATTTTTATTTTATGTTGCTTTTGAAGTTGTACTTCTTGTGAAGGATTGAGTTCGCTGACCCCAGCTTTAAGGACGATCCAGCTAGGACTATAAAATCGCAATATTAAATTTTTTCTTTGAATAGTAAAAACGAGTACAACTAGTATGTCTGTCCTCTGTCGCCCTGGTACATGGACATGGAATCTTTTGTGATAGATATGTATTTTATATTGCTATGAATCTGTTGGATTAGATTCGCTGAATCCTACTGCTATGATAATAAAAAATGATAATAAATTTTTAGGATTTTTTGTATCCATTTTGTTATTATGATATTTCAAACTGTATTTCTGCGTAGGCGGTTTTAGGGCTTATACAGAGTATTTTATTACTTTGACTATTGCTGTGCTGCCACAGCAATAGTCAGCACAGCAATAGTCAAAGTAAAACATTGTTTGTTCATTTTTGATCACGTCAAATATTAAACCCTGGTTCACAAATATGAACTGTCCGGAGATATGACAGCTTTCTATAGCATTTTCTTCCTTTAGTTAGAAAGCAGTAAGTTAATTATTATTACATTTAATTTAAGTTAGTACAGGGCATATATTATTTATGTATGTTAGTAGTATTGATTCAACTTTATAAAAACTATCAAAATACAATTATATAATTTATAGAGTTATTACAAACAGCTTTCTTTTCTCTTACCTTTCTTCCTAAACTCTTCCTTTTTGTGATGCGATGATGTAAAAAATCCTTTACTCCACGTATACATAATGTTTTGATTGCTTTTCTGCACTTCAAAAAAACATTTTTTCGATTATGCAACAAAATGCGGTACTAATTAAAATGTTGAAAAAACAGTCTATAATTGAAATTTGCATGACCTTCATAACTTCATAACCGGTTGTTATTAAAATATTTATTAAATTTGGATACCAGCAGCTGCCTTAGCTTAAGTCTATAGTGATATGATAAGTATGTAGTGATCTGTTATTACGTTGCAATAAAATATGAGTCACAGTTTAATTGTATAAAATTGATTACTATTGATTTTTAGCTAGCAATTTTATATTAATTATCAAGCGGTATGTAATTCTGAATATATTGTAACTAGAAATTCTTAGTATCCTCTCCATGATTATTTTCAGAAACATTCGTGATGAGCTTTTGAAATATTAAAGTTATCATTATCAGCCTAGATAATATTACCATTTTTTTTAAATATTTGTCTCTCGGAATGACTCTTTATCGAAAGCGCTTACGACTACATTATACATTTTATTAATACATGTAATACATGTACATAACGTAATATAGTTGTTGTAAAATTTACTCCTAGTAAAACCTATAATGTATATTATATGATGACACCAAAATGTCATCATCATCAGCCTGTGTTTGTCCTTCGGACACAGGTCTCCGCTAATGCACGCCTTCTCTATTTAGAGGGTGTTTGGACCGTATCCCACTACGCTGGTCCAATGCGGGTTGGTGGGTGAACTGACTTTTTACATGCCCATCAGACGCATGGATCATCTTAATTTCCTGACAATTGGGTGACAGGACCAAATTGCCCTAACAACTAGGAAACAACATCGAGAATTTGTTGAGTCCCCGCAGTATTCGAACCAACGACATCCTAGGCTAGGACACCAAGATGTATCGATATTTAACCTATATGGGAACTATATATTTTCGCACTATTACAATTTGATATTTGACTCATTTTACGCCATTTCCAAAGCACATTTAGCATTAGTATTGTAAATGAAATTGCGTGCGTCAAGTGGTCAACTCAAATAAAGTATTTTTATTAAAAAGGCTGCTTAAGTAATCGTTATTAGAATCTTTCTTAAGACATTCTGTTCAAGATTATAATTATTTTATATAATTTGAATATTTTAATAACACGTAACGCACGTAAATAGTCAATCACACTCTTTCTTTCTTCTTCTTTCTTCTTCAAAGGGTATAAGTTAGATTAACCCACAGAAAAACATTTTAAAAAATACACAATTTTCCTTTGTATTTTATAACATGTGCTTATTTACAACATTTTTTATTATATATTATAACATCGTCTTTTGTCAGCATAAAAATACATGCTTTGTTTAGTTGGTAGCTAGATGGTGTTTTCTTACTGCACCAAATTACTGTTTTTGTACACAGTAGCGTATATTAATATTACTGTTCAACGAGTAAATACATGAAATGTTTATAATCAAGCGTTTGTAACGCTCACAGTCACAATAACTACAACTAGCACATTTGAGCAAGTTTACGAGATACACTCGTAAACAGAGTGAGAAACTTATTTACATTCCAGGTAGTGAGCAGACAATTCGCGGCCTGTTGTCATGGCAACGGCAAGATGGCCGCCGTCTGCTGCGGTTTCCAACTTCGCCTCTAGTTCCAAATTGTTCGGGTATTTTAGATGGCTATATGTACGAGCGTGCATAATTACATAATGTACAACGGGCTATATACCTACGTTCCTTGCTCTAATTACTTGTACGGTTAGCAAGCGAGATTTAAGCAAACAAATAATTGATTTGAAAAACCTACGGTAGAAACCACCTTGGCCTTTCACTTCTGCCTTATTAGTACATAACTGTTGAATATCATAACATTGAAATTATGATATTGTTCTCCAAAAAAAAGTAAACAATAGATAAAAAAGGTATATATTTAAAAAAAATAGGACAGGAAGGTCACAATAAAAAGAACGTGTTTATGTTGTTTTTAATTTTATTCTTCTTGACTTTTTTCACTTAATACAAATGAATCAAATGTAAGTGATAATACTTTAAATAGCATGAAATACATCTATATATTAGCATTTAATTCAATTAGACTACGTATTCAATTTAAATTTAAGTTGTCCTATCAAATTTAATTATAAACTTTCTTCAATAATAATAATTTAAGGAAGATTATTTAAATTGAAAGTTCAGAATTCGTGAAGTGCCCATTGCTTAGTTGATTTCATCATCATCAGCCTGTGATAGTCCACTGCTGGACATAGGCCTCCCCTAATACACCCCTATGCATTAGGGGGTTTTGGACCGTATCCCACCATGCTGGTCCAATGCGGGTTGGTGGGTGGACCGACTTTTTACATGCCCATCCGACGCATGGATCATCTTACTTTTCAGACAATTGGGTGATCGGCCCAAATTGCCCTAACCAACTAGGAAACAACAAAGAAAATTTGTTGAGTCCCCGCAGGATTCGAACCCACGACCTCCGGTTTCTAAAGCACACGCCCATACCACTAGGCTACGGAGGCAGTTATATCATCGAAAACAACTTTCAAAATTCTCAATATTACCTTACTTCGTTTCTGCAGACCGTACGCCTGCTGAAGGATTAGTTAAGGAGGATTTAATAAGAGTTCCTTAGTTAAGTGTAGCATGAGCGCCTCTATCTAACGCTCTCCAATTTCCACCTACTCTATATTGGAAATTGCACGTTACGCGTTTAATGCGATGCAGAACGTTCTTGTTCGGAGTAAATAAAAACGGGAATTGGTTACGTGCAAGTACTTAACCTACATTTTCGCTTTTATTGTAAAGATAGTGAATTTGTAGCCTAAAAGTAATGCTAATATCAATAAGCATTGATACTTTACGATCTCATCAATTGTGTTTAGTATAAATAACAAAATATTGTGATAACTGAGAAACAGATGAAACTTGACAAATTTTCAGAAAACGCGGAACTCAATAAATGGATGTGCAGTACATAGACTACAAAATTTCTAGTTACTTAATGATAAATGAATTAAAACACAACATAGTAAATAAAAATAACTGTCCTTATGTAGATATAAACGCCACAATGTAAATCTTTATCACCACCTAAGAAATGTCTGTATTCATTTGAAATAAATGTTGAAGAGGAAGTAGGGGACTTTGTCTTCAACATTTATTTCAAATGAATAAAACTTATTTGGCGTTAAACAAGGATACGGATATTGATATCCGGACTATTAGGTCCGTGTGTGGATGGGCGTATGGGGTCCGGATATTGTTTGGCCTTTGGCATCGGGAGACAGGATATTGCGGGACTCTTATTATATATTATGATGACACATTATTATAAATACTGCTATACTAGCTTCATCCCGTGGTTTCATCCGCGTAGTGGTTGTGGTTTGAGATAATGGTTCACATTTTTGTAAGCCCAAATGTTTATGCAGTTCGTGCCAGAATAGCTCCAATGGCAGATCTTTATCCACATGTTTGACATTCTTTATTTTATTTTGAACGAACTACACTATATCTTTAAATATTATTGCCTGCAACTTATTATTTTGTATATGCTACATTAGTATAAAATTACAATACAGTCAACCAAGTCGTTTATTAAGTGAAAGGGTAACAAACATACATACTCGCAAACTTTCACATTAATAATATTAGGAGGATGTAAAACCATTGTTTTATTACATCTTTTTTTTCTCTCTTTATTTATTAATTTGGGATTTTTATCTATATAGACATGTCAATCCCATCGTAGCTAAATATACAACATAAGATACAAATAACATAATAGTACTAAAAATACAGACAGCATATTAAGGTTACTATTATACAACTAATAATTTATACATTGCTATTGCTATATTGGAAATAGACAAGCTGAGGCATGTTTGTATAAAACCAACATCAAATTGATTTACATTGAATTGCTTAATAAATATTTCTCCTTTGTCTTGATTTTTGGAACATTCCATCAATATATGTACTACATCGTGAACCTTATCACAAGTACTACAATGGCAGAATCTGCTTTTCTCATTAGATGTTCATACTTTCTTGATGAGATGTGTCCTATTCTAATCCTTACAGCTAATTTTAACAAATTTTTTTACTTAATTTACAGAAGGCAAACCATGGGATCTGAAGAGGCTCACATTGCATAGTCTTATACCAAATACCTTTGGTATTTGAGCGTTCGTTAAAATAATTTTTCCAACACAAAGTAACTACTTTGAATTTTGGTATAATCTCTGGGTAAAATGGTCTAATATTAAGTTCTGTACCTATTGATAAGGTCAACTTTGCAAGTCTGTCAGCCTCTTCGTTACCAAATAGTCCGACGTGAGATGGGATCCATTGTAGCCTTAGCTCTATTCCACTGTCAGCACAGACGTGAATATTTTTAATTATTGTGTACGCAACCGAAACTCCTCTGTAACCCGAAGCACATCGGATTATGTGTTGTAGAGCACTTTTACAATCAGAGAAAATTATAATTTTCGGTTCGTTTATAGACATGATATAACTGATTGCCTCGGATATACATATTAATTCTAGTGGCACGATGGAAACCTCATTATTAATTTTATAGCTAAAACCATGCTTTTTAATAGGATCATAAAAACTCATTCCTCTTTTTTCACCCATCTTTGACCCTTCTGTAAAAATTTTGTACCATGTTTTGTACTTTCTGTCTATTTCAAATAAAACATTTGCTCTCATGTCGTCAATTACATTATTTGCCTTTGGCCCTTTAATACTTTCTAAAAGAGGATGAATTACTTTCTTCACATTGATTCGAGACAACCATATATCTAAACAAAACATGTCGAGAAGTTGAGTTGAGTATACTTCCAAGTCCATTGTGTCATGACGTATTTTAGCAAGAATGGGTATATTATTTATTGACCAGTATCTACTCTGACATTTTCGCCAAAATTTATCTAATAAATTCAAGATCGTATTGTTTGCCCATGACTTACACTTTAGGTTATATATATACCCCAGATATAGTCGTCGTATAAATAACGGTGGAGAACTTTTAATAAATCCGCCTACAATTCTTAGGGCTTGATTTTGAATTTTATCTAGTTATAAAATATTCGTTTTTGCTGCAATGTCAAATAGAAAGCTACCGTACTTTAATCTAGACCTGATAAAAAAAATATATAAGCGCCTCATATGGATAGCATGAATTCCCCATGATGGGCCTACTAGAACCTTTAGTATGTTTAAGTACTGACCGCATTTTACCGCTGTCTCATTAATATGTTTATTCCAAAGCAGACTTCGGTCTAACCATAGTCCTGAATATTTATAATATTTTACTGATGATATATTAAAACCTATGGGACGAACCTCATAGATTTTACTTCTCTTCGGTCCGCGGCTAAAAAAGACATCGTGTAGTTTTCTTTGTGGATAGTGTTGTAAAGGTTAATCACTAAGCAGAAAGCTTTTTCAATAAGTGTAACATATATGTTAAGGTCCCTATTACACACATATATGACGAAATCATCGGCGTACAGCGAAATACTTAAACCCTCTTTGTACTATGTACAACTTGACAAATTTGATAAGTTGCGATATTAAACAGAAGAGGAGAAAGTGGGTCCCCTTGAGCTAATCCATTCAGGTCCATCGTGTTAACATTTTGTCATCGTCTTCTAGCTTAACGTTTAGATGTCTTTTTCTTAAAAATGACAATAAATTTGAACAGATTTTTTTTCCTACGTTAATTTTTATTAATTATTATTTGATAGAACCCATTCTACCGAAACATTATTATAAGCGTTTTCTATATCTAAAAAAAAAGCCAATGTTGGGAGGTTATCTGACATAGCAATTTTTATAGATAACACCAAACGAACTAAGCTGTCGTTGCCAGATTGACTTTTTCGTAAGCCAACTGTAAATGGTGACAGCAGATTTAGTTTCTCGATAAACCACTTTAGTCGCTTTAAAATCATAAGATGAAAAGTTTTGCAAACGCACGTCATCAATGATATGGGGCTTAATTGCATAGAATCAGAAGTTCCAACCTGACTCTTAAGAATAGGTAGAATGATCACCTCCCTCCATTGCGAGGGCACAACAGCTGTAGAAAATATTATGTTATATAAATAGAGTAGAAATCCTTTGACTGAGTTTGGGAAATTTGCTATTAAGAAAAAGTGATATATAGTAAAGTGACATCAATACCCGGTGCGGTATCTTATTTTATCAAGCAACTTTCTAATTCCTGTATAATAAAGTCCGAATCAAGTAAATCGTTGGACGATTGAAATGTTGCAGGATGATTATTAACCGCATCAGGTGTTAAGGATTCTAGTAACATCCTTTTTCTATCTTTGTCTACAAAGGGTCTATTTCTACGAATGCCTTTAATCCATTGCATTCGTCGCCACATCTCTGACGATGACCTATCTGTATCTATAGAACTATAGAACCTTTGTCGGCTTTCCCCTTTTTTTTGGCGGATTAGTTTATCTGCTTTTTTTATTTTAGTCTCTAGTATTGTTAAATTATTCGGGGTTGGATTCCTGCGAAAATGACTTAGAGCTAATCTACGTTGCGCTACAGCCAAGGAGAAGGACTGGCACCAATAATTCAGACATCGGGTTGTTATATATCTTAACCAAGGGAATGCTTACTTCAATCGCATGCTTTAATTTTAATAAAAGAAAGTCATACAATGTCTGAATGTCGTCGATAAACGAACTAACTTCTACACCGGCAAAAGATTGTAAGAGGCTTGCTTTTAACCAATTTATGTTTTTAAGATTACGTTTCTGTGTGTAATTTCTTGTAAACATTATATCTGTATGAAATTTTATAATAAAATGGTCGCTACCCAAGTCTTCATTTGTCACTTTCCATAAAAATTGAGACGATTGTTGTAATCTCCACACACTAGCCTAGATCGTGTAGGTGCACCGTCGTTAAGACAAATGAAACTATTTCCTCTTACATCTGATTTGTACGACCAACTTCTATGATGTCCGTTAAAGTCTCCCGCTATTATTGTTTTAAGAGGAAAAGTACTAAACAAACTATCCCAATCCTGTGCAGTCGTTCTTACTGATGATGGACAATATACAGATATAATATTTTCAATGAATTTACAGTTATAAATCTTAATATGAATTATTTCTATACCTTTGTTGATAATGGTTACAAGATTACATATAGATTTATGTACGATAATAACTACTCCCCCGTAACCATCAGTCTATCATGTGGTATATATTGTACCCACTTAAATGTACGTAATGTTACACTCTAACAGGTCTCACTAATTAAGGCTATATGAATTTTCTCTTGTATTAAAAGTTCTCCAAAACTTACAATTTTTGGTTTCAAACTTTGAGTGATCCATTGTATAATATTGATTCTAGTTTTTTTCTTTTGTTATTTTTTTTATTACATCTTGTATATATATCTTGCAATATATAAAAAATCTATTATTGACTTAAATAAAATATTTCTAATCCAATTCTTGTTAACAAAATATCATACGGTGCTTAAACACGCTGTTATTAGAAGGGAATCGCAGAATGATTATATTCGACTAATAAGATGGGATTAGGATAGTATTTTTATGATAGACAGATGACTTGTTTAAACTGATTAATTATTTAATAAAACCCATACATAACACAGTCAAGCAAGTTCTTTAGTTCGCCTGAAATATTTGTTTTAAGTTATAATATAAGCATAGATCAAAATATTGATTGATTCTATATAAAATTGTTTTTTGTCATACGAAATCATCGTTTAACTCAACTCCAGTTGTTAATACAGTTTAGTTTAGATCTAAAGAGACAAAATTTAAATTAAAATAGCATTTCTTTGTATTGCAATGAACGATTAAGATGATGACGAGAAAGATGTTCGCTCATTTGTGCCAATCAGTGTGTTACATAATTTTTGAACGAATCTTGTCTCTAGTAGAATGTTACTGAATTAGACACTATATTTCTGTTCAGCGTAGCATAATAAATGTTACATGAAAGTATGCCTTGTCCTATTTTATAATGTGAAAACAAAATCGTTAATGATTAAGTCAAGAGTGAGTTAAGAGTAGAGTCAAACAACATTTACAATTTTTTGAAAAAATGGTTGCCATTTTTTTATATTTCTAAGCTATATCTCCTAGCTACATATATGATAGTAGTCAAGCATTAGGGCAGAGTTAAACAACGATCAATTAATACACATACGAGGGTGGTCTGAGAAGTTTCCGACCAAATATGGCGCCACTCGTTAATAAAAGCTAGTGAATGTAGTTGTGCATATTTTAACAGTTACTCACCAAAGTTTCGGCCATTTTGGACGCGCAGTTTTTAGTTGACAGACGTTTGAGTGAGAAGAAGTATGTGTTTTTGTGAAAATAGAAAAAATTGAGTATCGAGCTGTTATTAAATTTTTGTTTTTGAAAGGCAATACGCCTACGCAAATCAAAGATGAGATGGACTCTATGTATGCGGACTTTGCACCATCATTTACCACAATAAAATTTTGGTCAGCTGAATTTAAACGTGGCCGTAACAGCTTGGGAGACGATGAACGTTCGGGTCGTCTAAAAACTGCAACTATTGACGATAACATTGCTAAAGTTCACAAAATGGTGTTAAACGACCGCCGAATTAAAGTGATAGAGATAGCAGAGGTTATGAAAATGTCCAAAGAACGTGTTTGTCACATACTAAATCAAGATTTAGACATGAGAAAGCAGTCCGCGCGTTGGGTGCCGCGTTTGCTCACACTAGACCAAAAACATGTTCGAATGAACATTTCCAAAGCTCTGCTGGCGCAGTTTAGGCGCAATAAATCCGAATTTTGCCGCCGATTAATTATTGTAGATGAAACTTGGATACACCGTTATATTCCCGAAACAAAACTACAGTCAAAACAGTGAACTGCAAAGGTCGAACCAGCTCGAAAAAAAGCAAAAACTGTTTTTTCGGCTGGGAAAGTGATTGCGACTGTTTTTTGGGATAGTCATGGAGTTATCTTTATCGATTATCTTCAAAAAGGAAAAACCATTACAGGAGCATACTACGCATCATTACTTACAAGGAGACTATGTACAAAAATAAATAAAAAAAAGTAAGAAAAAAATCTTTTATCGTTGTTAGGTCGGAAACTTTTCAGACCACCTTCGTAATTAGCTCGACATATTCTCTAAGGTATCCAAAAATCAATATAGCCTAAATATATTTAATTCGTTCCTAATTGTAACGGACACTTTAATATAAAGACAGGCGACACAGTTACCCCTTACCCAAGCCACAAAGGTTCTAAACGCCGAATTCTCCACACACCCACCCCTGGGGGGGGCCCCCAAGGCGGGCTCACGTCTATCCATTTGCCAGCTAGTTCCGAGCTAAATTAATTTCAAAGCTCCTTATGTTACGTGCCTTGCGGCTTTACCGGGCGTGTGTGCGAGGGATCTCTCGCAAGGCTTATGTACAGCATATATATATATGTTGTATATACCTCTGCCGAATTAGCGACGGACTTCAACTGAGCGTAGTAAATTAGTTAGGTCACAGATGAATACTAATTACACAGTTGTTTTAATACCTAAAAAGAAATTACTTTCCTTATCACTAATCGATTGTTCAGTAATAAGAATGTGATATTAACGTTTTTCTTTAAATGCTATCAAATTTACATTAAACTAGAAGTCCACCATCCACAGATGCGCACAGAAAAGTCAGTGGAAGTTGGCTTGCGTATATTTGTAAATTTATTAGGAGCTTAAGTTTATGAACATACAGATTCATGAGTAAACAATTTAAAGCTTTATTAAGGTCAGTGTTACAGCCATTAAGGTTATAATCTCTTAAAGTAAAATTCTAAATATGATTCTTAATCTAACTTTTACGTATCTTTGTTTGTAAATCAGTATTAATTTAGTTTGTTTGTATTGCATACATCATCATCATCACAGTATCCATGTGCATTTAATAAATGGATTAATCCACAATGAAGGTGTTTAGATGGTTTTCACATAAAATTTCATAAAAAAAATTGATTTCAAAGTCATGTACCAGGACATCATAACATGGGACGTTTATTAAACTAATTTCAACACAGACAGCGATTTACCATGGTACACGTTTAAAAGACGTGTCCTACTTTACAGAGGGAAGGATTGGCTCCGTGTTCATGTTTGTAAGTTAATTTATACGACGAGTAACAAGCCCCAAGACATTTATTAGTCTTCCCGCTCCAAGTTTCAGCGGCTTATATTTTATTAGTGCCGCGAATTGGAATAGAGTATCGTCGAATATTGCCAGCCTTAAAAGGCGGTTAAATCGATTATAGTTTTTGACCGTTTAGCTAGAACAACCATAATATGATAAATGCCGGTAAATACAATTAAAAGATGCCGATAACTACAAGGTTTTTAAATAAGCGACTTTTCTTGGTTCATAATGACTGAATATTTAGCGTTAAATATATATTTGAGTTAATAGAGGGACAAAGTGCTAGCGACGTATTCGATGTAAGTTACAGATATTTTAGACCAGCATAAATTTCATACTATATATTTTTATAATGTTTCTTCTACACTGCTATTGGTTGTAGTTTTGGGTCATGGTTGAAATTTAATAATAAGTAACTACGCCGTATTATCAAAATGAACTCATTAAATCATTCGTAATAATGATACAAAATTAAAATCACAATCGTTCATTAAAAAAATTAGCGATAACATTGACTGGTTTCGTTCGCTTATTCCAAATACGTTTCGTTCACAAGACGCACGAGTATTAAAGGGACTATACCCAACATATTGCAACGTGGCGTACCTTAATTTAGTTCCTGTACCGTAGCGAAATACAATCTATCAGGGAGATTTCTCAGTAAGACGCACGTCATCCCCCCTCTGGGAGACTTGTTAGAGGCATCGGTCGGGAATCACGTTCTCTTTGAAAAACCTCCTTTGATGCCTCGCCTTGTTACAGCCCGCTCCAACTAGCGCTCTACACGTGTATTAAATCTTTAACTCTTTGTCACGGCTCGCACACGAATTTAAACTGTATCACGTGTCAATAAAGTGTATAATGAGTTAATAGTAAGAGTAATAGAATAAAATAATTTCGAGTAGGCCCGCGCGCTTGGGATTTTGTAAGTGTTTTTTCTCTTTGCGCGAATAAAAAAGAGTGAAATGTGCTCACGGCGGTTATGAGCTTGCGATTTTTATTTTTACTATTCGGCTCGCCACTTGTGTTTGTTCGGAGTTTTAGTGTGCAGTTTAAAATATATTTTTCAATAAACTTGTTTGCGGACGTTGAAACAAATTTTACGCTTTGATTTCAAAGACGATTAAGAACTCATTGTCTTTGCTACCTAATACGCTCCTATTACACGAATGTTGTATTTTATTAGTTTTTTTTTTTTGGTAGTAAAATCTCATTAAATTATAGCTCTGTCGTGTACGTACAGTATGAGAGTTAATTTTCTCGACATTTTTATTTTTCCCATTTGTCAAGAGCGAATTCTCATAGCGGGCGCACTTTTGATATTTGAACCATAATGTATAATGCCTCCCTCTGATTAACATTTGACGAACTGAATATTCCACTCCGATAGGCTTTTTGAAGCCACACCGTGGCACTGAGATGCGGAGAAAAAAAGACATTGCCTATACTTTGCGTTGCTTATTTTCTTTTCATTCCAATTTCCATGTTATTTCTACTTTTTGACCACGCAACAGTTAAAAATTAAATTTGTCTTTTCGTGAAACAAGACAATGTTGGCAATGGTGGATTAGATGTTTATGTATTAGTAAAGCGAATTGCTAATATACAACGTTTAAAGTTTTTTATTAGCAATATTAATTGAGTTATTTATTAAGTAACATATTGAAATATCGTTATACTGTGGAAGTATTTATACAACGGTAGAAAAAATTACGAATCGGTGGTTTTGCAATAAAATTTTATTATTACATTTTGCGATTACTTATATTGTCATAGTCTATACTAAAATGTCTAAACTACTTTAAAGTGTATATTAAAACGATCATGTCTTTGAAGCACATCACACACATCATCAGTCCACTGTTGGATATAGGCCTCCCCTAATACACACCTATCCATTAGGAGGACCGTATCCCATCACGCTGGTCCAATGCGGGTTGGTGGGTGGACCGACTTTTTACATGCCCATCCGACGCACGGATCATCTTACTTTTCAGGCAATTGGTTGATCATACCAAATTGTCCTAACCAACTAGGAAACAACAATGAAAATTTGTTGAGACCCCGCAGGATTCGAACCCATGACCTCCGGTTTCTTAAGCACACGCCTATACCACTAGGCTATGGAGGCAGTATTTATGAGAGTGTCTTTGAAGCAGTAATTTATAATGAAGTCTGAGTATCGAAACCGTCAGCTTCTCTTTAGACCCAGCTTAACTAACCACTAAACCGATCGATTCGAGTAATTAGTAATTTTTTTAACAATCTGGCAACACAAACCTCAAATGTCCGTTCCATTTGGCACAGACTAAATAATTAAAGCACTCAGTATATTGTTTTTATCGTTATTGTTCGCTATCTATATTCGCTGTCCATAGAGCGGGGAACAAAACGTAATTCGAAATTCAAAACAATGCAATTTAACTCGGCCATTGTTTCTGGTCACAATCGGTGAAACAATGGCTTTAGTCACATGCAGAGTTATAGACTAAACTCCGTTGGCCTTTGTCAACCCTTTGGGTATATTGTTTTTGGGGGGCGCAAATTAATCTTGGTACATTTCTTTGTGATGTTTTGATAATGGACCAGCTCTGACAGGTGAGTGATGGATATGTTAATGGCGTCGAATGTTTTGTCACCGGCCAGCGGCTTATTGTTTTATGGGAGCGTGTGGGAAAGTACGTTAATCGCCGCGCTTTTTTTTGTTTAATGAAATATGTGTCTTTTATTAATTTTTAACAAATTTAGAACAGTTAGTATTTAATGGTAAGTAATATTTAAGATAAATGAAATGTGTCTATTACATTTAAGTAAGGTAAATATTCAATAGCTCGCTCTTCTAAATATTGAAAGATCGTGAAATAACCAAGGACAAAATGTGTTATAATAAAACAAATATCCCTAAAATTATTATAAAATAAACGTTTTACATATAAATAATGTGACAGAGTGATTTAGTTTTAATTTACTGATCTTTCATTGATTTCATTTTCCGAAAATTTATTTTATGTTCATAAGACATATTAATAATTAAATTTTCTCGTCATCTTGTCTTAATTTTTTCCATTAAATCGATGTAATTAAGAAAAGCGTATTGATACTTGGAATAGGTTCACCCTTATCAATTTTGTAATATCACCCGGGGCGATGTAATATCCGTTTTGTATCATCCCTGTCAATTTATTTATACACCGATATGTGCAGATTTACTCCGAGATGCCTGTTAATATTCTCTTGAAAGCTAGGTACATTGAAATAGTCTTTATATTTTGACGAAATAATTATTTTATTGTAACATGAGGTTATATACGTTAGGGAATTATAAGAATAATAAAGCATGTTGAAGATAAAACAAGTATAGAAAAATTTATAGTGTAACGCTAGTAACAATTCTTTAATTAGTTTCTTTTTAACTTCAATGATTTACACACGTACGATACTTAACTAGTAAAGTATTTGTTGCTTAAGCTTTTCATGGACGATCCACTAATCCGTCGATTTGTAACTTTTACACTTGCATTAGAGGTTATGTGAGTTCGTTTCTCAATCTCTTCGAAGTCAATTTAATTTGAAAATAGTATTTTCTATAATTAATTTAATATTCCATACTCAATCCATCAATATATACGCACGCCTTATACCTTTATTTCATGAGGGAGGGTCCTTTAATAATTTCGGCTTTATGATCTTAATAACATACACATAACATAATATACTTGGAATATATATATATATATATTTAACAAATTGTTTGTTAAGTTGTTTTAGTGGTTACAAAATCATTTAAAATCGAAGAAAGAAAGGCTTGTAGCGCAGCATTTAAACAAAACTTCTTTGCAGCACACACGGTATCTGAAAATAGAAAAAAAGAACATAAATAACTAATTATTGTTATGAGTAACACTATAATTTTAAAGTGTTACGGAAATCAGTCAACTTCTTTTTTGCGTAACTAAATAAAGTGTCGCACTTTACTGTTAGATGCTTAACGTGTATATATATTATAATAGTTATTTAAAATGAATACACCTTTAAAAGGAACGTAAATACTGTATTATATACGGACTAATACTGTTGAATATGTTGAATGATTTAAGTCATTAATTTTGATATGAACATAGGTGATCGATCGATGTACTGCATAGTTAGTACCTACCCGCTGCTACGCCGTAGCGATCAACCGTAGACAGCTTCTACGAGTCCCGGTATCGCTGTAATTCCGATACAAGCGCGGGATTAAAATCCAAGGGAACACAGCGTAGCATGTGTGTCACCTTGAGCGACCGACAAAGGGGCCTGCTGATTGAAAACCTGTGCGCCACGTCGTAGAGCATGCTACGAGATAGTCCTGGTATGGATTAAATTTTGATACTTGATGCTTAAGTAAACTCTTGTTTGTTTGAAACTACATACACATTTTGTTTTAAATTAAATGTAGTTTTAAGAATCTATTTATTAAATTTTGTGGTACTAACTGTGAGTAGTGTTGCTCAAAATTAAGAGGTTATTATTAAGTAATATTTTTTAATTACTTTCCTACGATGATTTTACGACTTATTCATTATTACCTTATTGTAGTTCAAAACTGAATGTCTTGATCTAAGTATTTATAGATATTAAAAACTGCAGTGAGCTAATATATAAATGTGAATATTTGTTAAAGACAAAAAAGTAAGAAGGGTTTGGTGACATTTTTCATTGAATTTTCGCTATTATAGATTATTCAAAGTGGTATATTGAGTAGCTTGTTGCCTTCTTCAATAAATGGGTCAAAATGGTGGATAATCGCCTTATGAGCTTTAACGAAGGTCCATCATTGGGAGTCTTTTACACTTTGATGCAACTAGCAGCTTTATTCATGAAAGTTGCAGATCTTGTTCATGGCAGATATAAAACAAATTGCATTGTCGATTAAAGAAAAATAAACTTTTGTCTATAATTCAAGCAAGCATTATTTGAAACTGTAGTCCGTTTACTGTCAGTTCGTTTGTATTTGTTGTTTCATTTGTAGTTTTTGACAAATACGTTTTTTATAAGTAGTATATCGCCGGAAAACGTCTTTTTTTGTAAATGGAAGCAACAACTTTCGACATGGAATCACCTGTGTTTGATTAATCAAATGTAAAATATGGATTTATTAAATGAATCCATTATAAGAATTAAAAAGTTACTATGGCTATAATACAAATTACGTTTACGTGTTTAAATGTAATACAACTTATTTTAGTCTTATTTTTCATTGAGTAAAGACAATATTAAAGAACGAACGAAACAATTGCATGCAGTCCCATTTGAAGTTTCATAAGGTTAGAATATTAACAAAAAAAAAATATAATTGTGAAAAAGAATAACCATTGACATTACATATGTCACGTCGAAAATGGAACGCGTCGCGTTTCGTTTTAATTTTCCAGCCAGCAGCGCTCGCGTTCGAAAATCAAAACGCTCTATAATCTAAAGCGGGGCCCACCTAATTTGGTTACTTTGAAGTGCGCGTCGCACTGCGTGCCCGTTCGCAAACACCTACGTATACCTAGAACGGATAGACACACGGGGGGCAGGGACGCCAAGTCACGTATGCTCCGTTATTATCCAACACTTACGCACGATACTTACATGTAGGTGGAGGCAAAAGCCCGGGCTCCGACCCCGGCCGAAGGGACACCGAAACGGGTTTGTCCCAGGGGAAATTCAATATTCGGGGACTAAACCTTAACCCCCCTTAAGACACCCCGTCTACCCCCCGCTATGCTTATATGGCAGTATATCGATTTTCTTGCCAAATGGAAGATCGCTGTCGAAAGCTCTCGGCGGACGAATGAATGATGTATCGCCGTTAACTTTTGCTGTGTGCTGTGCACATGGCACAGTGTCTGTGTGTGTTCACTTTCGATTGTGGTGAATTTTTTATTACGCTAATGCGTTAGTAACGTTACGTGTACGTCGAATGCGTGTATGGATGCCAATAATAGATGGAATACCGAATGCTGTTTGACTGATCGTATGCCGTTGTTTCCATTATGTTTACGGTTGTTTTAATGTATTGTGTTTTTCGTGCTCTTGTAATTTGTTACTTTTTATGTATTTTATTCCTTGAATGAATAATAAGAAAAATTATGAATTATGTTTTGTACACAGATAATAGAATTTACCTTTACTATCACAGTCTGACTTTTACACGGTAATTAAATAATATTGCGTACCAATGACTCGGCATAGATTATTTAAAAATTACAAATAAATAAATATGTGACGTAAACCGATACAGAAAAATATATTAGGTTTTAAAATGTATCGGTTTATAGGTAATAATAAAACTGAACACTGGTCGTTGCAGAGTACAGTTCCAAGAGCTTAGTTATTCATGGCTATGTGGGTACGAAATCTCAACTTTTATGTTACTAACATGCCATAAAGCCATGTCGTAAACGTGTATCGTAAACCCTGTCATGGGGTCCATTAAGTGTCACCTATGTACAGATAAAAAGACGCATGGTAAGAACGTATGGCCGGGTACAGGCCTGAGATTATTTAATATTTATACTAAAATTTGTATACTATGCCGTTAAGTTATTTTCGTAAGTAGTTATGCCGCTGGTTTTTTTTATTCCTAACAGTTATATTTTACGATAGACAAAGGCAGGTTTATTAAACAATGTTTGATGAGCAAATTTAAAGTAAAAATAATTATTTGTCATTTTATAATAAAAGTTTTATAGAAAATATTTGATAATTATTATGATTTATTGCCACCGTGTTAAGCGTTCAATAATATTTTGCGAACGAATCACAACCGTACGCAACAATTAAGTTATGAATTCTAAACATGGTTGTATAACACTTACTAATTACTTACTTATGCAATTATGCAGTGTGAAATTGTGTAAATTGATTACCAATAACATCACATAAAAAGGTAGATTTCTCTCATTAATCTCTCATTCGATCTAACTTATGAAGACTAACGTTTTTTATTTAAGCTAACTGGTATAGTGTGTCTATTGACTACTACTGACGTCACAACTGTCAAAGCGATAGCTCCAAACAAACTAACTCGAAATTGAGTAAAAACAATTCGTCCGATCGATTCGTGGCTCCACACCTAACACACACGCATACGTACATTAGTATTAGTAGGTTTCGGCCTTTCAAAGGCCCCTTAGATCGAGGGGTGTTTGGGGTAAGATTGAGCGTGGGCGGTGTGCGGGGGAGGGGGCCGTTTCAAGATGGCCGCGGACGGTGCCGGCCATAAGGGTAAAATAGACGCGTTTATGTATATTCGGATATGTACCGCTGGTCAGACGCTGTATTTATCGAATATTTTATCTTGAAATGTCGGTAATAAATTGTGATGGACATAAGTTAGATATTTATACTTTTTTGTTTTGATTTAGTAGTAGAAGTAGTGCAAGAGAAGATATCGTTTGTATAGAATTGAAATGAATTTCGGTTTCGCGGTAAATATTATTTTGCTTGTAACAGTTGTAGGAACAATAAATATAATTGGTCTGTATTATTTTTATATATTATATAGTTAGTTTACTTTTTTATTTGCGAGTGGCATTTTTTCGTAGATACATAATACGAATGCACTACATTTAAATATATGTTATTTGAGCATCTCAAAATTTTATGCAAAATGCATTGATCGTTATCCTACTTTCTTACAAATGTATTGAAAGGGTATTTTGCGGTCTATTAATTCTTTCACAATGTCGGACCAAAGTTTTTTCGGTAATTTTTATTAAAATTATCGAGAGTATATTTACTTATAAACAAATTTAGATTATTCAATTTGTCCCGCATAAAATATTATTTATTTAATATACTTATACAGCTTTATAACCTCGGTAAAGTCTGGAAAGCCATCAACTCGGTGTAAGGCTCCAAATTCAGCCAGAAAAACTGCGAAATTCCCGAGTGCCGGGTCCATCCGGGGAAGGGTTCTAGGTGTCATAAATTACGACCCTGTTTATCGGAGTGGGGGTGGCCACCCCTCCCGCGGTTTTAGAGTTTATCGTCCCTCTATGAGGCCTCCTTATAGAGGGTAGATGTTATTTAGTGGCACGCACCCTTAAAATTTAAAGCCTCCCTTCGCCTGGACGCAAGATGCTGATAAGATTCCGACCACTATTGGGGTATAACACTTGCGTATTGTATTTATCTGTGTTTTGTATTTTGCAAAGATATACACATTTTTGAAATTGGTCAACGTTACAAATACATTTACTAAACGTGACTTCTGTGAGTATTTTAAGCAAGGTTTTTTCGTAGTGCAACACTTTTGACAGATTTTTGATATAAATTAGAACAAGTGACTTGAATATTGTATACTACGTTATAATTTTCTCATACGCTTAAATAAGAAATGAATTTTGTAAACTAAATTTGTATATTTATTATTTATTTTACTAATGTAAAAAACATAAAACGTATTTTCAACTTCCGTATTATTAAGCAAAACTTTTAACCTTAATAAACGTCGACGTTTAACCCTACGTTTAACATCTATCGCTAAATATATTTCCATTATTAACTTTAGCATGTTTGTAAGATCCATTCGAACGGGAGAAGTAAAAACTGGATCGTATAATGAACTAATAAAACAACAAAACAAATGCTAGTTCGAAGTTACTGTGAGCATTCATTTAAAAAAGTCACGAAAGTATCAAGTTCATTCGGACGAAGTTTCGCTGTGCTTTCCATACGCGCGGTCAAGCGGATTTTTATCACAGAGTAAAATAAATCAGAATTCACTCTAAGACATTTAAATTATTTATATATGTATATATGACAAATAAAGTCCTTAATTTAATTATACGATATTGTCGTTTCTTCTTGCAGTTTCTGTGTTTCTAATTGTTTGATAAGGTATTAATTGTTCTATTTTTTTTTTTAAATTTGTATTATATTACATAAGTAAAAAGAATGTGTAGGAAAAAGTAAGTACAACTTTGAGACACAATTTCGTCGTTAAAAAAACGCGAAAGTCAAACATTTTTTATACATAAATTAAACAACAATAGTTATGAGACTTTGCGAAGTTCCGTTAATACTGTACATTTTCTTATATTGAATTTGCGAAAAGTGCACGATGTAACCAGAAAAAGATTGAAGGTTATAAAGATTGCGAACAAAGTACAATCTATCAGCATTTATGAAACACAATTAAATACATAATTCTACTGCAATCTCAGAATCATCGTTTTTTCTTCAAACAATTGATTAAAAAATTCGATTTATGACCGAAAAAAGCCGTATCGTACCGTAAGTACCTAAATCTTTTTTTTTGTAATGTAGAGTCCCAGATAAGTGTCCCTAATCAACATTAATCGTAACTGACGTTAATGAATTTCCTTTTATTCATGAGGTATATCATAAGTAATTTTACGAAATAACAAACTTATAATTAATCATGTAACATCCCAATTTATGTTCGCTTTGCTTCAATATAGACATACTGACAAAGCAAGCAAAGTTGCTTCGCACAAAGCAAGTTCATTTCATCTCTACAACATGTAGAGCTCTAGGTAGAGTAATGCTCTACTCTGTGGCGACTGTGGGCGGGGGTGCGGTCCGGGGTGGCTGGGGAGTGACACAGGCTACCGGTCACAACCGCGTATTGATTTGTTGTATCGCTCGTCCTGCGCGCGTCCTTCTCGCTCGCAAGGATAACGGCGGCGTCCCGCTCGCACTGTCCCCACACGTACCGTATGAGCGAACGGCGAACGGCTCGGCCCCAGTGTGGGAGTCCGATGGCGCGTTCGATGTGGGATAACCCCTTTGTTTGTGTTACTACCTTGGTACCGTTGTATATAATGTTTGGTGCTGGCGGTTTTGTTGATTCGAAATTGGAACGCGAATTTTTTAATAAATTCAGTATGTTGATTTCGTATGTTCTTTGATCTAGAAGTAATTTGCAATGCATAGAAGGTTAGGTATTATCTCTATATATAATGACCTTTGTTTATATCAATATGAGTCTTGTACCTAAAACAATTGCGATGTAGTTTCTAACAAAATTTCAAACAAACATTGACTTTGAAATATATCAGAAGATTACAAATAAAATTTATTCAGCTTTCGGGAAATTGTTTTTGTGTAGACGTACGACAAACAGAAATAAAATTTTATGCACAGATATGTTTAAAGAACAAAGGCAGTAAATAATAAAAAGGAATAGTTTTACACTTTAAAATATAATTATGTTAGTAAATCTTGTCAAATAATAGTTAATTTTGCTACTTGATACTATTAAAATTATTATTTTGTGACAAGACCAATATATCAATACAGCAATATCCTACATACAATATTTATATACATCTAAAATTATAGTATTTATAGTTTTAAATTCCTAACAAATTTTTGAAATGTTATGCTGGATCAAAATTGCATATATATTTAGTATTTGTTATAACAAAAAGCTAAAAGGAAATTAAAAAAATAATAAAATATAAAATTTCCGAACATTTAAAACAAAAAATACAGAATTCTACGCCCTTTAGTTATATACAACGATAACTAAATGTCATTAATATACTTCAACCTTCTTAATTTTCAAATTAGCTTTATAAAATCAATATGGCGGACGATTCAAGACGCAAGCAAGTCCGTAGCCCTTTGTGTACCAATTGACGTACGTACGTAAAACGGCGGCAAGAATACTAATTCCCTATTAGACAGTTCTAATTGCACGGTCCAATCCTTTGTTCGGGCCACGTTGAGCGAATGCGAAATTCAATTTATGCGACTATACCATAGTTTTATAAACAAATAAGTAAATATAGCTAAGGCTAAACGCTGTTGTGTGTAATACCATGTCACTTATGATTTTAAACTTCGTAAATGGTATTAAAAATTATCACTTAAGTTGTAATCAATGTAATTGAAAGATCTAAGTGTTGTATTTTAAAATTATGTAAAGTTATAAATACGATTTAAGCCATTACTTAAGTTGTTAGATAGAAAAATAAGGTAATTAATGACCATATATTAAAAATACTGTTGCTGCCGATGCTACGTAATGTAGCATTTCGTTCTTTATTACACACCGACCATTAACCATAAGGAAATATTAAAGTTATTGTAATGATTACACATTTTTTTCGTATTCGTATGCTTTAAAAACCTCTTTTTTAAATAACGTGTATTTAAATCGTATTAGCTCAACAATATTAACATAGTTTATCAACATAATTCATAGCGAAGTAAGTATATAAATAAAATGTGATAAAAACGTGCAACTTTTGTTATATCAACTAACTATCATTTAGCTAAGTTTTAAACTCAAAGGTTTCATAAATTATTGACGGAAGAGTAAAATAATTGGGTAGACAATATAAAAAAATCGATACATGATGCAAAACAAAAACCGTAACAAGGTATTATTAGTAGCTGCCTCTATCTTGTTAAGAAAGCTGTTCTTTATCTCAAAGTTAACATGCGATGCGTTTCACGTAATATAGATTCAAATATAATTTTGATATTTATTACAAGTTCAATAATATTATTTGTGCTGATAAATCATCCAGTCTTACTTAACTCCGCTATAAATCCGGGCTAAATGATGTTTCAAAGTAAAGAAGGATAACCGAATTCATATTAAGTTTAGAGAGTTGAAAATCGAATCTAAAATAAATTACACGTAGTATTACAATAATACATATCTCATAAATTTCGTGTCTATGTGTGTTAGCCATAAGAGATACATCAAATCTTAAGTATCGTCATCAGCCTGTGATAGTCCACTGCTGGACATAGGCCTCCCCTAATACTCCTCCATCTATTAGGGGATTTTGGACCGTATCCCACCACGCTGGTCCAATGCGGGTTGGTGGGTAGACTGACTTTTTATATGCCCATCCGACACATGGATCATCTTACTTTTCAGACAATTGGGTGATTGGCCCAAATTGCCCTAACCAACTAGGAACAACAATGAAAATTTGTTGAGTCCCCGCAGGATTCGAACCCACGACCTCCAGTTTCTAAGGCACACGCCTATACCACTAGGCTACGGAGGCAAATCTCAAGTATCAGTATCGAATAAAAACAGCGTAGATTGTAAAGAAACACAATTTCATAATACAACCACAAGTTCGTTCGGGTCGTATATGTAAGAGAATTATATGTTTATATCGCAGGGCTAGGGAAGGCCCACTTACCGTAGGCCCCCCGAAAGTGAAACGAGAAAAGTTACCACCATGCTATGTTTATTTTTATACTAGTCACGGGGGAAGACTTTCTATGAGATATTGCCTCCGTTTCTACCTCCCGTCACATTACCCTGAGCGGCGAACAATTCGATCCCTTTATCCTCGTAGAAAAAGATACTATTAAAAAGCATTATTCTTTAACTCCCTATATGTTACAAGAATTTGACGTGAGCGTGTGATAGTTTACAATCGTCAAACGCGTTAAGGCAGTTTGAGCGTCGTTTGTAAAACTTTTTTTTTAATTTCATGTGTTGCCATAGCTTGTAGGTGTTTGTAAGAAATATTGGTCAAGTTATTCGTCTCGGAAAGTTTTCGAAGCGTATTAAAATTGAATATACATGTGTTCTCACTACCATTTGATGCTCGATAAACATTAAAGCAGAATAAAATATACATATTTTGTATGATGTGTAAAGCTGTTATGGTTCCTATAACTTGATTGTTGCATAAAGAAAGATAGAGAAGTTATTTAATTGCTTAGATGATTAGAAATGCCGAGACGCGATTAAACAACATTTCAAGTCTCTTCAAACTCTTCTAATTCTCTTTTAGTTAAGTGTATAACTAACAAAAAATAAAAAACGACCAGCTTATTTACATGAGCTTTGTAAAAAGAAATACTGTCCCTATAAATATCTTTATTCTTCACGTATAAACTTAAACGTCTAAGAAACGAGTCGACAACCCCAAGAATTAAATATGAACCACGCACTGACCTCTTAACAATAAACGCGTGCTTAAAGTGAATCACAAATTAAACGTGAAATTCCCGATAAATCGCCAAACCGAACCGGTTTAAGGCAAAGCTGCAAAAATACAATTCTTTTACATTATGTATCGAAGGGTCAGTTCCCCTATGACCGGCCGACCCCTCGCGTCGGTCAGTAATGACATACAAAAAGGAACGCCACGCCGGCCAATAAACAAACCGTATATCATCCTTTATTCAAAATATTTTCGTTGGACGGTTGACCCGTGAGCCCACGCGACCATTCCGTATTTGTACATTATCGGTGGGCCTATGCGACCGCGCGCGTAATTTATGATCGTCGAATTATGGGAGAACATTCCAGTTGGCCTGTTTGATGTTGAGTTATCGTTGTTGTTCTTTATTTGAATTAATACGACGTGTCTGCACTTTCCTTGTAGTGTTAAAGATGATTTAATGTTTTCTTTTTTGGCAACGAAAATCTATGGTATATTTGTTTATCGCCAGTCTTACGTCGTTTTAAAAGTTAAGACTTTATAATAAAAATAATAAGAAATATTATTTTTATTTATAATTTAATATAAATAAAACAGATAAATTACTAATAGACATTATATCACAATTCAAATGTAACTGTTTATTAAAAAAATCATAAGGAAATTATTTCGAGTCTGTTAGCCGTTGCCGCCCTAATTGTAACGAGGTTCTTTATTAATAAAATGGCGCGTAATTAGACGGGGGAGAAAAAGGCGGGAAAATTGTATTACTTTGGCTTTTAACACGACTTTAACGCGGTGTTTTCATCGCAACGATTGTAATTGTGTTAATTATTGTCTGATGCATATTTGATTTACTGTAACCTGCCTGTATTGGAGGGTCTGGGGCTGAAACACTACTTATTGAGTTATTGTTTCTATTTCCTTTTCGAGTTTCGAAAGTCGTTGGGCATTGATTGTGAAAAAGGCGGTTTGATTTTGTTAAGAATATTGTTTTATCATTCTTCAGTACTGGTATGATATTTTTTTGCATTCATTTTTCTTTATATGTGCTTATAAATATAAGTGTGTTTTATACAGTTATATTCAATTATAAATTTCAATTCAGGTTTCGTACACGAATTGTGTTAAAATTTTGATGAAATATACATTAACATTTCAGTTCTAACGATAGTTTTTAATGGCTTCAACACTGGCCACATAATATGTATCAAATCACTATTTGCTAAAATTTATTTGCAATGTTTCAGGTCCTTACTGTCTTGATCTTTGTAGAAACGGAAGTGACCTTTTTTTTTAAAATTAACGCTTTTTAAAACAACACAATTCATAATGTATATTGCTTCTATGTTATGGTTTTATATATATCATTTCCACGCGTAAATACTATCCGTCCGTCGGGGGAGCGTAAACGGATTTATAGTTGATGGGACACCATTGAGATTCGAGCATGGGACATAAATTTCAAATATTACCTATATTGGGAGCGGGTCGGATTGTGAAATTAAATTCTGCATGCAGAGCGGCGACTGCGAGGGGACGTTGCGACGCTTTATTTGGTAGGCGTATATAATTTTATTGCGGGGACCAATGGTTTGCGAAACACGTCGGCTGTGTTCCGGCGATATTAAAATGTTTTGGATGTGTTCTTTTGTTTTTCTGTTTTCTTTTGTTGTTTTATTAAAGTAAGGAAATGATTGGAATGTTCTGAGGCTATTAGTTGTATGAAACAATAACGATAGATTGAGGAACGAAGACCGTCGAACGTTTAATCATTCGTAGCTCCGTTATTAGACGACAATGTATCATATAGTAGTATAAATTTTCTATGTCTGCAATTTCCACGAGTAACATTAACGCAAAATCGAAAATCATAATCTCACTTCGATGATTTGCATATTTCTTTCTAAATTATATAATCAGTTTGATTTTATAACCAAATCTTTTCAGCCAGTAGCATTAAATTTAGCAGCTTTCATAACAAGATGCGAGTGTAAATAATATTACTGAAAAAATAGAAAATCGTAAAACCATTTTCTTGGATATAATAATTTTTTCAGACTAACATATTCCTTATACTATGTCAAGCGATTTAATTTTTTTTATAAACCGAATCTTTTCAGCCAGTGGCAGTTTAAAGTATTTTATTTTAAAAGATACTTATGCAATAATATTTACGAATAAAAAATCACAAATTATCTTCGATGGATGTAATACTTTGTGACCTTACGTATTTCTTCTAAAAATATTCTTACATTGACAAACCGACCAGTGACAGTTAAATATCATTATTATAAAACCTTTATTTAAAATAAAAAAAAAACTAAAATCGCTCGGCGCTCTACCAAATAACATATTACGTCCCTCGCCTTCGGGTGAGCCCGAACGGCCCCCCGACCCCACCCTCACATGGTCATAACCCCGATAAGGGTCCACGGTCCCCTGCTAAATCACTCTCTATCTTAGGGGCGACTCCCCCGCTAGGGTTATATAATGTTGCCAGTTGTATGTACGTCGGACATCGGAATGCCTCAAGTGAAGTGGAAATAACGCTAAAGATATTTACGCAGCTCGTGTAGAACGCTTTCGGTGTGGAAACGATTTTATATATTAACTATTATGGTTTAGGCGTGTATATTTATAGAATAAAATAATAATGACTAAAAAAATACGAGAGTTATTTATATTTCCAATTGCTGCTTATTGTTTATACCAAGTGTAATAAGGTTTAATCATATTTTTCTCATGAAACGTATACATAGATATATTTTTATACTATTTATGACAACGAATATCCGAATATTTATACTTTCTAATATAGTTCAAGTAACTTATTATAATTTAAAAATAAACTCTAAAAAATCTCGTGAGGCGCTCCATTGTACTATTAGTTTACTTTCTACTTTCATCGATTACATTTCTATAAGTGTACTTAAAATCCGTCACCAACAAGATATATATGAAAATAAAAAAACGATATTAAAATAAAATTTATTCTTTTTTTTATCTGTAACCAATTCAAGCCACTGAAACAGCGTACAGTGCAATCATCGCATAAAACTTAAGCGGCAAGACGTTGTGGCTTTTGGCCCGCGGTGGAAAAAAAAAGCATTAACCTCCCCGGGCGCCTAATGTTTTCTTTTTACTTTATCACGGTGCCGTAATCCGTCACGAGGGTCGTGGAGGGGTTGGTGAGGTGGTGTGATCGATTTCCCATGGCGTCGCCCCCGCAAAACTATGCCTATTGGAGATTTAGGAGGCTCTAAGCCCGTTGCGTAATGGACGCCCGTAGAAGCTTATATAATCTGTATTAACTCATACTGTTATTGATATATAGTCGGTGAAGTATTTCCTGATTTATCTGTACCAATAATTTGGGAGGTACTCTTGACATTTGCTGTCAAGTATGTACCTACATACACAAATGCAGTATGTTAGAAGCCTAATACAAAGAGTATCGATATTTTTTTTGTATTTATAGTGTAACGTGAATTTTTAAGATAATTTTTTGGTCACTAAATTATTTCGTTTGTCAACAACAAATACAATCGTTACAAATAATGGTTACATTTTGTCAAATGGCTGTTGTCTTGACAGTTAGAATTTAAAGGGTAATATTATCTATAAATATTATAAAACAAAGTTCTCGCTTCGCGTCAGTATGTCTGTCTGTTCGCGATAAACTCAGATGCTACAGCACAGATTGTCACGCGGTTTTCACTAATCGATAGAATGATTCTTCCGGAATGTTTAGGTATATATGTTGTGTAGTTTCTGTGTACATTTGAGTAAAATATATTGATATTTGTCACAGATGTCGGAAATAAATTAAGCCGCCTGAGGGCTTTCAACGAAAACGCTGCCTAAACCCTATGAGTTATAACAATGCATAGTGGAAATATTTTCTTTTCTAGATCTATAAAAAATTCATCAAGCATATGAAATGGCTTTTCCGATCTTGATGGGACCATCCCTAAAAGATAGCTGATATAAAACAGGGTAGAAAATTAGACTATATTATTTCGAAACAATTTTTTACATGGACAAAGTGCGTAAAATTGTACGCGGACAAAGTCGCGGGTAGCTTTGATTATAAAACTAAAATAGACTATAAACAAAAAAGCTATTTATGTTAGTTAGTATAGGCAACAAACCTTTAAAAAAAACATTACACATATTATAATACGTAAAAGCTAAAAATTATCTCCCGAAAACATTAAATAAAGACTGTTTCAAATAAAAGAAAGTCAAATGACCTTAAAATACGATTAGCCTTACTGTATTTAGTTTACTATATATTTGTATTTACTTATTAATAAACAATATACGCCCGATGCGAAGGCTTTCGAACACGACTCATCGATCAGTTCTCATAAAATAGTAAAGCGTCCCGGTACACTTCTTACATGAACTTAAGTGCGTTCAGTTGGTTTCTATCTTCTGATATTACTGGAAGTAAATAGCTCCTTCGATGTTTATTTTATTTTAATATAGATTTCCTTTTTCCGTCGCGTATAAAAGGATTTATATTAATTTATCGATTATATATGATTTATCGTCTTTATATTGAATTTCGTACATTGAACGTATTAGATAAAATTAAATAACTACATTCATACTAATATTATAAATTCGAAAGAAAGTCTGTCAGTCTGTCCGTCTGTACTATCCAAACCATAGAAACTATTTAGATGAAATTTGGTACATATCTAGAATAGATTCTAAGAAAGGCGATCGGCTATTAATTATTGCAATAAAAGTGATCTAAAGGGTTGAAAAAGGGGATGAAAGTTGATAAGAAAATTCTTAACTTATTGCCATAGAATAATAGGCACATACAATAAAAATATCTCTTTTATGTTTTTGTTAAATAACAATAATTACAATAAAACTTTACTAATTTACATAGGGCTGGAACGTAAAGAAAAATGAGTTTTAATAAGAATTAAGTAAAATTGGGATAGCTGAAATAATTATTTATCCTATCGAATACTCCGTAAGAATTACACAAAACATGCAATACGTACAAGTTTTTCTATTTCAAATATGACCGTATCACACATCACATACAATAAAAAGTATTGGCATTTAATTTCCTGAATTTATTTGCAAGCAGTAAGGCGAAAGTGCCGGACAATTTCCTTTTGCTGTGCGAAAATGCGTTTTAATTGTTTACAAGTAACTTGTAGTGGGTGAACGAAATTACAGCTCAAAGATCGGACGGTCATTGCTAAAATTGCTGTGAGCTAAAGCTTTGTACCAAAATTACTTACAAGTACTCCTTTAAGCGAACTCCATGTTTAGAGGCTAGCTTAAATGTGGAATAAACTTTCTTATACCTATTTTCTGTAAGATCTTTAAAATGAAAGACTAAGAATAAATGTATTCAAATGTGCAAAAAGATCTTGACAAGCGAGTCAAGTTTAACTTTAGTTTTTTATCAAACATATTATATATTTATCGATGTATAAAGAATAAAGCTTTTTATTCTAATAAATGAACAAAATAAACGAGACTTTCAAGCATTGTTTTCTGCAAATAATTTAATTTGTAATACATTACCTTTAATGTTCGAAATATATAAACTGTTAAACATTATTACTTATACATAGGGATTCTTATTTAACTTAAAGATTAAATACCGTATTTTAATAATATTTAATATGCAAATTATATCCGTGTAATATAAGAGTATTGGCCTCGGCTAAAGAGATGTGATACTGGTTTGAAGGGCGTCAAAATCCACTTACAGTACCCTCCGATCACCCTCTTCTCATGAAATCTTTATGAAAATTAGTGTAAAAAGATGAAAAAGTATGTATAGGTTATATATTATTCATTGATATATCGATCAGTTGATTTGATGTAGTATTTTTAAATTGCTTAAGATATTTTTAGAACAAAATGTTGTTGACTTCAAAGAAATGTTGCAATGTAAGAAGGTATTCCGCGTATCTTATATCGACAACATGACAATTAATGTAAGAAATATGTAATTTTTTTTAACCCATGTTTAATACATAACAGAACCAATTAAGGTACATGAATAAATTAAAAGTGTTTCATAGCAGTTGCTGTTCTTGCAACTTAAAAGTTTAAGTTCGTCGAAACCTATGGAATATACATAAATTACACAATGTAAACAACATTACTTATTATCATAAGTGGGCTAGTTAGTATACTTATTTTTACAAAAACAGATTAAATAATAAAAATAATTCCCTAATTAATTTATGAAACACTAAATCTGTGGTGGAGATTGCTTTTTCATAATAGTAATCACAAAGCAACGTAGGAACGTCATATAGCAGTGTTATTATAATAATATTTCTGGACAAATAAGGCACTTTTATTTAGTCCTAAACTAAGCAAAGCTTGTACTATAGCAACTAGACGAATTCTTTTGTAAACAAATACATACACACAGACACCTAGACACAATAAAAACACTATGTTCATCACACAATATATTTCCTGTTGTGGGAATCGAACCTGTACTCTTTGGTGCAACAGTCAGGTTCACTAACCACTACGCCAGGAGAGACTTTAGGATGGACCAATGAGAGATTTAGAAGTATGACGCCACTTCCTTTCTATAGGTTATACTGTTTTCATAGATTCCATTTTATTAAGTACTTTTATTATTTCACTTCCCATACTTTTTATGTTGTTCAAAGATTTTTGTAGTTTACACTGCATAAGTACTATGAGCTCTATCGACCAAATATGACCTATAATTTTAGTATAAAAACCAACTTATACAACGAAATTATGGCGATTAAATGGAACATTGCCTTAAAATAGAATTTTTCTGGTAGTGCATCAGTAATAATGGTTTAAAATTTGCTGCTATAACTTGAATTCCAAATTACCTACATATAAAAAAAAACAGAATATGAATGAAAAATACAACCAAACAAGCTATTTTTGCAGCTTGGGTAGCAACAATTTGTTGTACAAAACTTTGAAGAACCGCTTACACTAACACTTGCATAGCCAAAATCCCTTCAAGTTACCTGATCACTTCGTTACATTAACACTAAGTCACTTTAACTTATTAAATTGCTAACATATGCCACTCAAACACCAACCAGTCATTTCAAACGTCTGAAACACACTATTCTGAATAGCGTATACGAGATTTAATAAATGCAACGCTCGTTGTAACTGTGAATAAAAAAGTTAACCCCATCGCTACCTCGGCGTAAGCGCATGGAAATTAGATCAGTAGGTAGCGTGCGTGTTTCGCGGCTCTCAAACTTTCGGCGGCCATCTTGAATATAGTTTGTGTTATAAGTTTTTTAATTTTATAGCAAAAGGAGACTTGTCTTTATAGTCGGTGATTTTAAATTTAAATATACATCTCTTAAACGAAGCTTTTTTAAAAAACTTTTATGTAAGTAGTTAAGTAAAGATCACAAAAATGTATGAATGATTTTGCTTTCAAAATAACAGTGCATTAATGAAATAGTTAACCTTGCAAAATATTTAAAATTACTAACACCTACATAAAATTTCGTAGCATTATTTATTGTAATTATAGCTCAAAAATTGTTAATTTACCATAATATCGTGTCATTTTCAATATAAAATATAGAACTTTATCATGAAACATAATTATTTATCAAAACTGAACGTACCATTTTTGATACAATTAACGTGTATCATGCCCGTTTAACGGGGATAAGTGCTTAAGCGTACAAAAATAATAAAATTCTGACGTACTTGCAACACTTTGAGTGCCGCTAAGCAGATCCTATTTCGCGATTGTGCCACATTTTTTGCATTCCCTCATTAATTTGGAGTTGCGAGTTCAGACAATGGCAACCCTTTCTACGCGCCGCGGCCTTCGCCGCCATTGTGCCGCTATCAGCGTATTTGTGTTTCCGGGCGCATCTTTTTATTATGCAGATTATGGGCTTTTTATCAGCGGCGGATTTAGACTCGGATCCCGGCTGAGCTGTTTTATCGGCGTTCGATTTTTGAAATTGTCTATTTTTTTAATTGGGGTATTCTATTCAATTGATGAATGTTTTATTTTCGTTTTTGGTAGTGTAAAAATGTTTTAGTTATAATAACGGAAATATTTGTTGTCTTTCATTAATTCAAAACAAATTCGACTTGTTTTTTAATCGATAGTTTCTTATAATTAGAGCTTTTGGTTAAAAAACAGTAGAAACGCAAGAAATCTATGTAAACAATGTCTTTGATGCTTAATATTATCTATACAGACTGTTTCATATAAATTGTATACAGCACGAGATACGGGCGTCGCAAACCTTTAACAATTTTTATAAATAAAAAAAATACTTTTAATTTAATTATATGCATGCCAGCATCCTTTGTTAGGCTCAACCGATGCGGGCCGTCATCGATATTTATGACGAATTCGAATTTCGAATACGACATCGACCCCAAAAGGGACGTGTCAAACTGCGCACAAAACACGCTAACTGGCAATGGACACGACCGATCATGCGTAACGCGACACCAACCAGAGACACGGAAGTCAAATAAATCTAACTAGCGCACTCGCATCTGCATGCCAGTGGAATAAATCAAATCACCGTTCAATGCGCGCGAAATGCATCGTGAACTGTTTTGAATGCGCCGCGAACGATGGCCGATGTATAATAAAATAAAAAAAAACTGCGTCCCTCGTAAGTCAACCCGTTGCCTGTCACGTATTCAATGCTAGAGAAAGGCAAAAAAAAACGTTACACCCATATTTTGCACTTCCCGATACCCAATAATAGGGTCTATTTATGCAGTCTCGATAAATGAAGAGTATTTTTTTATACGCACTTGCATTATAAATCAAAATGTATTATTTATCTTTAGATATTTCGAATCTGCATCCTATTGTTATTTGGGATGTGCGGTGTGTCTAGGGTGTAATGTTTTGTTGAATATATTTTAGTTGTTACTATAGCATTATTATTATTATTATACGTAATGTGGACTGTGATGTTTTTTCAATGTAAATTATTATCGTAAACGTACCTACGAGTGTAAATATGAGCCGAGACGTTGTAACGACTTTGAAATTTCTGCGAGCTTTTGAATTAAGAAGGTGGTGATTCAAAATGGCCGATCCGTTCCTAATTCAAATCGCATCTCGAGGGCCGAGGGTATGGGCCGGTGGGGCAGTAATTATTTGATTGGAGTCAAGGGGCCGCACGCCGAGATGCCGGCCAGATTGCATTGTGCGCGCTCGAATCTCAAGTGCCTCATTGTTCGAATGCCACGTCTACACCTACGGGGTGCGACTTATCAATATGCGCATAAATCGAATGCCTATGCGCGCGAAAATAAAAAAAAAAAACGATTTTTTTTAATGCAAATGTTACCAACAGCAGCTTGCGTCGAACATAATAAGAGTGTCGATAAAAAACATCTGACGACGCAAGGTGATAAAGAAAACGGGGGGCAACGAAATGTGTCGAGCGCAGACCCGGTGACCCTTAATCCGTTCTATTATGCATATAATTATTGTTTCCGATCGATTCGGGAGCGCGCTTTTTGCATACGATTGTCGGAAGTGCGAATAAAAAAGTGTCACCCCCAGGTATGTGAGTTTCCTGGTCTCGAATGACTTGAGCCCAGATGTGTGGACTTTGATTATTCATTCTCAGGAGGATTTAATCTTAGCCCGGGGCCATTGGCGGCACAATGCCACTTCCTGTCGGTGTGAACTTTGCATGTATGGGGTTATGGAGTTTAGTGGGGTCACAATACGATTTCTTGAGCTGTACGGTCGATCCGTTTCTCCGAGTTTCTCTTATCAACGTTCGTTTAAATTTCATTAGTAATATGTAATTTTGGATTGATGGCTAGTGGCCAATTTTAGTGAAATTATTGTGACTTATTTAGAGTTGTATTTTAGAAAGATTTAATGTTTATGATAATTTGCTTTACCGTCGTTTTAATTAATATCATTAAACCAGAAGCAAGAATATATTTTATTCATTTGCTTTTATTATATTTATTTTCAGTTGCCTTTAGAAAATATGAGACATTTGTATTTATCCTTTTCTGCTCTTCTTAGATTTAAATATTTAAAGTTAATATATCACCAAAAAAAACCATTAAATTGGCTTGGTTTTTTTTAAATATCACGCTATTTTTACTTATATTTTATTGTAAATAAAAGAAAATTTAAACTTTCAAACGCATTTCAATTAAATAAGTATTTACCAGAACATGTCATTAAATAAGTTCACGTTACTTTAAATACTATAAAGCATCAATAGACACTGCTATAAATATTGAACACTTTTTTTGGTATCAGAAAAAAAAACTGCGCGTATAATCGATTGGGGCGCTATTGTGATCGGTGTTTGTTTGGGTTTTTTCACGGGTTCGAATCCAGGTAATCCCGTGTCCTCCCGCGGGAACATTGTTACGCGTAAAGGGATTACTTCTAATAGATAGTTAATGATGTCGCTTCTCCTCTTTAGCGATACACGAATATCTATAAAGTAATAGATATATCTCCGAAAATAGATAACTTTTTTGTTTGCTTGAGCATTGTCGAAAACTTTACTTTATAATTACAACTAAGACAAATTAATTATTAAACTTTTTAAAGCTTTAAATTGTCAGTAAGTAAATTATAGTTTAGACTATCTAGACTCGAAATATATGTGGAGTGACGTGAAACACCTATCGTTCTTATTAATCAATTAACAATAATGTGTAAATGAAGTAAATTGTTAATTATAAATTATGTCACCGAGTTGTCAATTACTGATTGACACTCTACTAACAATAACGCTGTTTCTTTGCTTTGTGTAAGAAACTATATTACTCAAGGAACGTTTACGTGTTAAAAGTTATTACAATACTAATGAATTTTTAAATGATAACACAGCCTCGCAATGGAATGCTCGCTTCAGGTTTTGTTTTAATATTGCATAATATGTTATGCCTTCGAATGTTTGTTATTTTCAATTCATCATCAGCCTGTGATAGTCCACTGCTGGACATAGGCCTCCCCTTATACACCCCTATCCATTAGAGGATTTTTGGACCGTATCCCACCACGCTGGTCCAATGCGGGTTGGTGGGTGGACCGACTTTTTACATGCCCATCCGACGCAAGGATCATCTTACTTTTCAGACAATTGGGTGATCGGCCCAAATTGCCCTAACCAACTAGAAAACAACAATGAAAATTTGTTGATTCCCCGCAGGATTCGAACCCACGACCTCCGGTTTCTAAGCCACACGCCTATACCACTAGGCTACGGAGGCAGTTTGTTATTTTCAATGACATAAAAAATAGCCCGCTGAGTTTTTTTCGCCTGTTCTTCTCGGGTCTGAGGCGTCCTCCTTAGAAACGGTGGTAGCGAGTTTAACAATCAATAACTTCTATATTGAATAAAGATATTTGAATTTATATCTTTATTCTGAGCCCAAATTGTTTAAACAATAATATAGATACGATCTTTAGTAGATAATGACTTAGGCTTTTACCCCGCCATTGTGCACGAATATGCAATGAGTTTTAATAAATAAACGCAACGGCAAACAAAAACATAAAAAACACGGTACATAGCAGATACGCGTTAACCAATTTAAAATTAGTTTCAATATACCTTCTTAGACATCAAGGCTGCTCTGTAGACACTTTTGCGTCTGATAAATAAACGATCTTATCTCACATCGTCCAATAATGGCGTCTTACGAATAAGTCTATTGAAAAATAATCAAAACAAATTCCCGTGCCAAGGACGCGGTGTGAATCCAAAACGAAAACAAAAGACAGCTGGGAGCGTTCATCGACCTACGGCAACGTGGCCGTAACTTTCATTCTTAAAACGAAGCAAGTTAGTAACCTACTTTTCATTAATAAGAAGAGCTAAAAAATGCACGAAGAAAGTATCAAAGATTGAGCGGAGCGCGAACTTCGCCCGAAGTGCGCGATTTCAAGTTGTGGATACGCCGCTGAATATTATTTATATTTTTTTATTTTTATTGTTATTGGTATCTAATATCTGTACTGACATTATTACTTATCAGAGTCTAATGTCTGTACTGATATTATGAAGAGAAAAGATTTGTATTTCGGTATTTGATGAATACACTCAAAAACTGATTTCAAGAATTTTATGCTATTTCAAAGCTTTAAAATTATCTGAGTTACATTGCGTTACACCGTTACATTTTTATAAGAAAAAAATAAAATCAATCAAGGTGTAAAAAAGCTTGCCACAAAATGACTTTTCATGTAATTTAATGCCTAAAAGTTTAAAAAAACAACAAATCGTTTTAAAAACATTAGACACCAACCATCTTACACTACCGTTTAATTAAACCAGTTAAAGTTCAATAGAATAATTTACCGATTCTAATTTTATTAAGTGTCGATTAAATTGAAATTTATTAAATTATTAAGGCTCCATGTCTCCACTACCGTCGCCTCGGATTTTTCCCGGTTTCCCGCCAGACGCCGAGACGCTAAAAAAATAATTAAAACGAGCGGCGGCGAGAGTGAAAGCGCGCCGTCTGCCGTGGCCGCGTAATTAGCACAATGGAGCTCCCCGACTTTGAACTTACAATTATTTGCCCTTTTTTATTTTATTTCTTTTTTAAAACTCCGCCGATTCAACCAGCCCGCTGAACTTTTGAGTGATCTGGTTTTTTTCCAAGTTGTCACGTGACGTGAATTGTTTTGACGTTCTGTGGTTTTGTTATGTTATGAAGTTTGTTTTATCGATTGTTTAATGGTTTTGGTAGAAATGTATTATTAGACGAAAAGGTAAGGTGTGTTTATGTTGTTTATTAAATGGATTAAAGAAATGTTATGCGATTCGTTAGTACACAAAGTGATTAATAGAACAATACAGTTACTTTAAGCAGTTCTTTGAGAAATGTTTGCCTATACGTGTGTGTGTGTGCGTGTGTATACGATGTCCGAATAACATTAAATCTATTCAAAGTAAATAAATCACAGCATATAAAGCAACCATACGAGTAAATAATTTTCCATTGAGCGAAAAACGGGATCGCATATAGAGGCGTCGAAATAATCCGTACCTCTGTACGCGCTCGTGTAATTCAAAACGGAACGTGAAATTGCTTTGAAGCCTTAGCAGTTTCACCATCGAATACGGGATAGGTGAAAGAGGCCCCTTTACGTCACCGAAAATTAATACAGCCAGCCTAATTTCCGTCACGTGAAACGGAACGCTATGTGTAAAGGGAAGAGGGGGGGGGGGGTACCAAAAACTACCCTCCCACCCACTCTAACGATATATGTTCTGACCCCCCCCTGTTCTGGGGGAAGGGGTGGCTATTGAAATTGAAGCGGCTTACGCGGATGACGGCTGGATGGAGAATGGATGGAAATTTCCTCAATTTAGCCCGTTCCCGCCAACAAAGGGCGTTGTTTAATTTTTGGGGTTTTCGCGCAGCCCCTCAGGTGCGCCGTGATTCGTGAAACGCGCACGTGTTGTTTTTGTGTCGTTTTTTCGTGTCACGAGCCGATGGGAAAGCGTATGTCGTAATGGGCGAAGGACAATGCGACGGGGTTTTACATGTCTAGCGCGGGATTTGAAGAACGTTTACGAATTGTTTTTTGGTATCGTAATAGGACTTGAAATAGCGTATACACGAGGCATTTATACGGACTTGAGATGATTATGAACAGTTTGCGAATGCAATTTACGAAATTTTCAAGTTCTCATCATTACTGTCTCTTTAACAAGTGTTCTAAAAAGTTTTTAATTTTAAGACTTCACCAATTAAACGCATAAATTTAACTGACTTTTAAAATATACTTACAATTCATATTTCTGTTAGTTTAAAATCAAAATCTCACAGATGTTTACTGTTTTTCTTCCCAAGTTACAACTGCCTTAATCCGAAGGAATTATAAGAACGAAAAAAATAATTTCTTGTAATGTTTTGTTTCATATTTCACTTTTAAATTTCGATGGTTAAAGTCGAGCTCATGTATACATATATTTATGTATAAGCTCGACTTACTTACTTCCGTGTTTACGTTCGACTTACGTGCTTATATGTCTAGCTTACGTTACAAGGCTAGGTGTACACCGTACGAATAAGCGAAGTAATCGCGGCACGCCACTCGTAGCTAAGCCGAAAGCAATTAATTAAGCCGTAACTTTTACGGCGGCCATTTGTATTCCGGCTTCAGCTTTGCAATACTTTGTATACCTTGGCCGGTTATTATTAGGGAGTTACTTGAAACGGTTAAAATATGTCGCATACTGGGATTTGATTTTATCCTAAGTTCATAGCGATCACGCCCTGTTTAGTGCATCGTAAGTTTTTTCTTAATCCATGACAAATACATTCGTTACACTATCTGAGTGACGAATGTATATGCGTGAATATTTTTCTAGTTGTTCTACGACAATACTTCTTAATATATATTCAACCACTCGATTATTTGGCTTAACATTTATGCACTGTTTACATTGCTATTAAATACTAAATTATTTTAAGTGCATGTATAGCATGAGCACTTGTGAGCACTCGATTATAGATTACTTGTTTTAATATATTAAAACAATTAATCTAATCGTACTCAATAAACAGTCTTCTTTAGTGATAAGTAAAAAATTTTTGAGAATTCAATAAATAAGATAACAATGAAATTTTTATATCCGAATAACCTCGTGCTTTTTCTTAATTTATAGACTATAACCTAACCTTCAACTGCCATAAACAATTTTACAATAATTCACAGGTCATTTAATGAATTAATGGTAATACCATTATAATTAGTACAACCAGAACCCAAAAATTCTCATGTACTTTATTTAATTTTGTTAATTTAAGTGTTTGTCGCATTTGGTATGTGGTTAACACTATATTTCATACCAACCGCAGTTTGAAGTGAATAAGTTTTCATAAGAAATGGATAATTGTTTGAAAAGTAAGATCATCCATGCGTCGGATGGGCATGTAAAAAGTCGGTCCATCCACCAACCGGTAGGTATTAGGCCAGCGTGGTGGGTTACAGTCCGAAATCCCGTAATGGATAGGAGTGTATTAGGCGAGGCCTATGTCCAGCAGCGGACTATCACAGGCTGATGATGTGAACAATAGATTTTATAGATTTAATATATTAAATACTATCACCTGTTTCGAAATTTGTTCTAAATATCCTTCTAAAAAATGTTTGTCTTATAATTTATTACAATTGAATTGAAGTTAATACTTAAATATGTAAGTACATTGTTCATGCTTTAACATAAACAGATTTAAAATCATATGCAACATTATTTGGTCCCACCCTTTGGCAGTGTCGTTGTACGGAGATAGGAGCAACAAACTAAATGGGTTCACCATTACCCTTATCTTAAGCGTCCCATCCTAAATTTCATCTATACCTAATACCGTTAAGTTAATAGAAAAGCTAAAGTAAGTACTACATAGGCTTGCTTAAGCCCCTTATGTGCGTGAAAAGAGAAAAATTGATATTTTGTAAGGCATAATTTAGTTTTCTGAGCATAAAAGTTGAACGTATGTATAATCGTAATATATTAGAACGTATGGCAATCTATATCTTTCATTATAGTAAAACTATTTTACCTTAAATATAGTAAGAACAGAAAAAAATGTTTTGTTAGATTTACATATATTATAGAGAATGGACCCCTGTGTATTAGAACTGACGTTTGTTTATACATTTTACACCTAAAAGAACATTTTCGTACAGCTTATATGGTTCCTTTTAGTTTTTTATTCAAGTTCAAGGGTCAAAAAGGTCAAGCTAGACATTTTCAACTCTTTTTGTTACAATCAAACGATAATCAATTAAATTTTCTTGTTATTTCAAATATATATTCTAAACTAGAAACTTTTTTAGAATATCCGAAAATTCTGCAATTTTCTGTGTCAATGAATTGAGCTAAACAGTAAACATATATAACTAATCTCACAACAAACATCGTAAGGATGAGGTGGATATGTTAACTACCTACAGCAAACAATATAAGATACCACTCATATAGATACGGAGATCTGTACCCGTATATCTATATGTGTGGAATCACGGCCGGGCCCGAACACCTTATCTCAAGCGTCAGGCGTATCTTAAGCTTCCAGCGACTCGAAATAGGGACAGTCGTATTACGTAGGCCAAATTACAAGATGGGGCTAACGTGGTGAAACGTTAGCCACCTGGGGGGGTTTTGCACCCCTAAAACGAAACGTTACAAACGGCAAAACTTTACTAGCAACTCTCACACTTATCTGTAAGCTATAAGGTCGGGTTTACTATGCGTGGTTGGTTGTTAGGACGTTCTGAAAGGGTCGTATAACATTTGACCCCACTACGTATTTCGGTGTGGGCGGGGGATGTTTCAGTCATCAATAATGTTAGTAGGTAAGCCCCGGAGCATGCACGCTCTCTTTGTATATGCGGTTTGTGCGATCGATTCCTTTCGTGTGAAGCGAGAAAGGCGTTTTGTTTATGTATCGAAAAACGACAGAAATATATGATGATTTGAACTGTAAAGTCTCTTTTAAATTTTCCGTTCAGTATATAGTCGTTCGTAAGTTAAAAGAGCCATGAATTTCATAAGATTTGAAATCGACCTTTCACGCTCGCTTTATCTAGAGGTGAGGTCATTTATTACGCAATAAGGTGTTTAATATTGCCGACCTCGATGATTATACATGAAGAAACCAGAGAAATGTATTAAAAGGGTTATTTAATTTTTTCACTTATTATACACAGTGCAGAACGACAGTAGGTACAACTTAAGACAAATAATTTGTTAGAAATAAAAACTGTATTATTTCTCATGTACAGTTAAAGACATTTATTACGTAATAGCATTTTGATTTTTGCTGCATTACCCTTATTACAATCATGTACGCATGTGTACAGTGAAGCGTTACAAAAATATGTAAGTGCTAGGACTTTGAAAGCTTAAACATGCCCAAAGAAGATATAAAAAAGCTCTACAATAAGAATTTTTAAATAACTTTGATATTGACTAGCGTATAAATCGTAAGCTTTAACTGTATAGTATTACACTTGAATTCGTTAATTGATTGAACGATGTAAACATTTTTAAAACATTTATGTACGCAGCTTAATCGATTACTTATTCATAGTGACCCCGCTATAATTATTAAAGTAAATTTGTGAGTTACTATATATTTAAAAAAGGATTGCTAAAACTATTTAATCAAATGTCCACATTTATGTTCATCGGAATAAAACAAAATTATACAAATTGTTATTATTTGTGTAAAGTTCTATAAAGGAAATAGCCGCGGTGTTTTATGTCTTCCTTGAGGACCCGGATGCATATGTAAAAATGTTTAATACTTTCCTTTGAAAGTCCTCATGTTCTTTGCTTCCCTTGAACAAACAATACTGGCAAATAAACTCCTTATTAATAAACATTTTTTTTGTATTTTTCCCCTGGTAAGTTAGCATTTTTACTAAAAATAGGTCAAATGGAAATCTACGCCGCGTATCAAGATTGGCCGAATAAAAGCCTTATCTCGGCATTAGAAAGACAAGTGGGACTTTCCAATGTCTGAGGTGTTATCAATCACCGTTGGTGGTAGACGCACTAAAGCTAACCGAAAAGGATCACTCTGTGAAATTTTCTTTACAAAATTTTATTATTAGCAAAAGTTATTTTTAGATTAGATTTAGTTTAGTTTTTAAACTTTGTTGTACGACGTTTAACGAAATAATGTACACATACATCATCAGCCTGTTATAGTTCAGTGCTGGATACAGGCCTCCCCTAATACAGCCCTATCCATTAGGGGGTTTTTGGACCGTATCCCACCACGCGGGTCTAATTCGGGTTGGTGGGTGCACCCACTTTTTACATGCCCATCCGACGCATGAATTATCTTACTTTCATTACTAGGAAACAACGATGAAAATTTGTTGCGTCTCCGAAGGATTCGAACCCACGACTTCCGGTTTCTAAAGCCCACGCCCTTACTACTAGGCTACGGGGGCGGCACGAAATATAGTATGTATGAAAAAATAATTAAATAAAAATTTTCAAAAACGATATAGCGTTTCTAACACATTTTTTTTGTATTTCATATTAGTATATATTGTATGTAATTTAGTGTATTTCCTAATGGTTCGTTGGAAAATTAAGTAATTACATATCGTTTAGAATATTAAGTAATTGCTAATTATGAGATAAAATCCAAGTCTGTTTAGTTATTAATAAAAATACGCTTATATATTTATTCGCTTACAAAATTTACTAGCCGTGCTTCAATTTGAAAATACTAAGAAACTAATAAATACAGTGATTGTTCAGAACATATTTTATATAGATAGCTATAACAATATAAGGTATGAAGAAGAAACGAAAGCTTTATAAACTCTGAAACAATAAGAATCGCCATCTTGTGTCTAACAGTAATACATATAATAATTTAATCGATAAGTTACTATCATTCAACAGATGGCGCTACCACCCTTACGTACCTTATTTGGTAGGGTTATAATCTTATTGGAATATCCTCATAATAACATTTATTCATTAAAACTTTATGCATATTTTAGTACAATGGTGGATTTAATGCCAACAATGTATTCAATACGAACTTTGATATTTCAACTAGTTAATTGTTTGTTGTGAAAAACTAATTATTCTTTACATTCTTCACAAGACAATTTTCAAAAAATATAATTAATAGATGTACGTATTTTTTTTTATAATTTATTAAATACATTTTATTTATATTTTATTTTTATTCAATAATACTCTTTCATACTATATAAACCTTTAAAGTTAATATTCTGGACAAATATTTCGTAGTCACAACTTACAAAACTTTACGCAATATAGCATTTGTAAATTTCATATACTCCTAGTCTTGTTTAGACACAATACATTTAGTGGTTTTCATTACATATTTGCATGACACAAATGCTCTAGATCTCAATTTTCAGGCAGGTGAATACGTCTGTCCTGAAGTATCAGGATTGGTAGAAACAGCGAAATAGAGTAACCATAAAACTTTATAACAATTCACCATTATATACCTAATATTTTTTGCTTTAAATAACTATTATTCAAATTAAAAAAAAACATAAGCAGTGAATAAGATTGTCATCATGTTCCATTTTTCAAGTTCTCGACCATATCCCGCCATGCTAGTACAATGCGGGTTGGTGGGTGGACTGACATTTTACATGCCCATCCAACGCATGGATCATGTTACTTTTCAGACAATTGGGTGATAGGCCCGAATTGCCCTAACCAACTAGGAAACAACAATCAAAATTTGTTGAGTCCCCGCAGGATTTGAACGAACTCCGGTTTTTAAAGCACACGCCCATACCACTAGGCTACGGAGACAGTTAAATTTAATACCCTGGTGAAATAAACTTGTCCAATAACTGTTGAAGTATGGTGCCACTAGCGTCGGTACTATTTGTCTTGCGGCGACGTGCGCGATCGCTTGCCGCGACATGTTCGCTTTATTTGCGTTTAGAATTGTTTACTACAAGTTACTGCGAGGTCTATACGCCGTGGATATTGATACATTTAATGGCTCAAAAGCAGAGATTTGCCGTATGCATTATAACTGTACAAGTAAATGCGTACCTTTTGCGATTCACGCTCCAAACACAGGTAAGAGTGATGTTTTCTCAAAATTTTATACTTCAATCCGTGATTGACTAATGTGTTGTTGTACTGACAAATCTTCGAAACCGAAAAAAAATTATTATTGTGTTTTAGTAGTTCTTTTTTCGGTGTACATAATATATAAAATTTTAATCTTAAATTAACGATAAATATTTGATTTCAAGTTTACTTTGTTGAATTAAAAACCTGGCATTTCTTACTATAATTATGATTTGATGACTGATTCATACTTATTAGGGAACTGTAATATAGTGACTGATTTTTATCTCCATACTGAAATGACTAAGACTGTAGTCATTAACGTGTGTTAATGACTACAGTCTTAGTCATGTTCATGTCATTATTCATCACAGTTCCTACTCTGTAGAAGGAATACATTCATTACAGAAATACGTACCAGGTTTTGAAATACAGGCATTACAAATTAAATAAATGGCCCTTAAACTAAAACTGTTTAAATAATTATAAAATATTAAACAATAATTAGGAACAATAATATTAAACGCTCACTGAATTCTGTCTAAAAGATTACCAGGCAATCATAACTTCAAGGAAATCTGAGCGTGATATCTCCTTCGGTAGAACTATGAATAAATCCCGGCTTCGAACGTTTCTATCTGAACAAGATATCCGGCCCGGGTAACCGGCGTATTTGCCCGGGCTGAGCCGGATTATACCCGGGTAAGTCGGTTCCCTCATATATCGACGTCTCAAAAGCGAGAACCTTTCGGGATTCGAATATTTACAGTACATAAATAGTATACTACACACTGTTTAGTACTTTGAGGTTATTTACTTCTATCACCTAAATATAGAAAAGTTACGTTATTTAAAAGACCGAGCAGATGTTTTTATAAAATAGTTATAACACAGGACGTAAATATATAAATAAAATGGCAAAGATCTAAAAAAACACTTAAACATAGTTTATTTTGACATAGTTCTTGTGTACTTTATTCGTTTTTTTTTCTATTTATGCGTTTATTTTGATTTTGTGAAGTACAGTAACGGGCTTATAAACTTTTAATCGGCTTTCTGTCTTTTATTGCTTATTTTTATATGCTAGCTGTTAGTTTTCAAACAAATCTATCTATATATATTAAAGAGATTCCCACCTATATATTGACTTATCACAATATCTCTGGAGCCATAAGGCGACTTGAAATTTGATAGGAATATTCTTTTCGCCTAGTAGAGGTCAGTTAAGAACGGATTTTACGAAATTCCACCCACAAGGAGGTTAAGGGGTTGCTAGTGTAACATGAATGTTATGTTAATTGTTGTGTTAATAGGTTTTGACTGCTTTCATCAGTTCTCTATTAACAAAAAACATAAATACGCAACTCATCGCTCCATCGCCACATTCAATAAACCTTTCTTAATATAAAAATATCTAGACAAACTACGCAAAACTACTTTTCGTTATGGCGAAAGAAAAACCATGTTCTTAATCCTATTGGATCTTCTATTAAATATAAATGAAATTCCAATCAGGACAAAACGGATTCTATTCTTATTCGAATGGCTTTGTAGTCCTATATCAATATTGGCTATGGGCCATGAAAAATTAAAATCATATTGAAACAAAACTTTTGGTCACAATACTTTGTTCAAATATTATACTTTGACAAAGTCATATAAGATTTATTATGTAAAGTATTATTTCCAATGTAAGGTGTATAAATATATATATCTCAGTATTTCATTCATTCTTAACATGCAGATATAAGTTATGGCTGATTTTTATTTCGTAGAATTCATTAGAATATTGAATTCCTTCAACGTAATCATGCGAATTTAATTTATGCAATCACTTAAAAACATCTTATATATATTTTAATATAAACAGGTTCACATAATAAGCACAATATTTTGAGCAAATAAATAATTTTAACAACCTTTGACAATTTATTGTGTCGTCGTAGTTGTCTTAGTTTGATTATCCACTACCTTTAAAAAAAGTTTGTTTGTGTCTTATAGAAAACTTGATTTGAATATAACAGACTCTGGTAAACAAATAAAATATGTTTTGACCTTCTTTATATTTGAATAAATATTTCTTTTACTGAGGCAAGCGGTAACCATTGACCCTTAAAATAATATTAGAATCATCTTCAAGCTTGAATAATTTTTGGGACAGATAATAAGATTTATCGATTTATTTTACTTATTAAAAATCAAGTACCATAGTGAAATGCACATATAACTACATATTAAACAATTTTGTTATTTAAAAGATAAAAACTATTAATAAATTAAAAATTAAAATTTATTCCTATAATAGATACGGTTTATGCTCTGATTACATGCATCTTCAAAATTTATTCTTAAATTTATTCCTATAATAGATTAATTTACACGATTACGGTTTATGCTCTGATTACATGCATCTTCAAAATTAACAATTTCATATACATTACCTCGTACATTCTTTATAATACGAAATTATTTGAGCTTAATAACAAAAAAAAAACATATATCAGATTTCATTATTATTTTATAATCACAGTATAGCAATATTTACTAATGATGTGTTCTAAAAATTTATTAAAATACATTTATTAATGTTGTCATAATTCAATTTCCGTGTGTTTTCTAGGTTCAAACAATTATACCCCTCATTAAATAATTACGTAGTATCTAATGTTATATCAAACATTCTACTCCGTACGTACTCAATGTATAATCACATATTTCGTGTAAAACACAACTCTAATAGTGTTTTCTATGTACATATAGGTGAATAGATACATAAAATCTATTAGTGCTCTCCATTAATACATCGGCTGCAACTAATTCTCGTTCACGTACGAAGGCGGGTCTGCGTTGGGAACTTGCTTAGGTAATGTGCATACATTAAACTAAGACCGAACTAACGCTCGTATCTTGATGAAGGAACTTGGGGCTGTGCCTGCGGTCTAATTACAGGAGGGGGCGGGCGGGGGGTAAGCCTTTGAGGCGGTTACGCAAATGTTTATCTTAATAGGGAAAAACTTAGCGTGGATGCCGCCTTATTAGATTAGATTGCCTGCATGTAAGGCAATTAGACGAGGTTTTGAGAAGGTCTAGTTTAAATTATTGTTAAGTTCGATTTTTAATGTTACTTTTAATGGTACATACATCAAATATGAGTATGATACAGTTTATCTTATTAGATAGTTTTATCTCTTAAGCCAAAGTATTATTTAGTTACATATCTTGTACGTTACTGTGATGAGAGAGCGTTAATTTAAGTCACCATTCCAAAGTATAGATGGTGTACTACATGATTAGTATTAGCCACGAAATATACATATAAATCAATTAAAAGATGACGTGTTCGTTGACTTCATATTACTAAATGATGTTGTACCAATAAAAATACTCTCCATTTTGATTATTTATTAATTTCGTAACCGGAAACCGTGCCAACACGCACTATTAAGCTCTGGAATGAACTCCCCTCTAAGGTTTTTCCTTTGCGCTATGACATGTCTTCCTTCAAATGAGGTATAAAGAGAGTCTTTGCAGCGCGTTGGTAAGAGCCCTGGTATTGCTGACGTCCATGGGCGTCGGTGACCACTTCCCATCATGTGGCCCGACTGCTCGTCTGCCTTCGTCGGCAATGAAAAAAAATTTATGCGTCTGATTTAATCTTATTGGAATTTTAAATTACAGCGTTCGTACAGATAGACATAATTACCGGGATAATTTATTAAAAAAAATATTGTCTGGAGTTTCAACAAAGGTCTTACATAACTTTCCTAACAAATTTTTACAATATGGTTTATTGCAAAAATTAGTCATTAAGACCATGAATAAAATATTCCAAATTTAAAATTAACCGTTTCGCCATCATCCTTTATATTCCCACTACATATATATTGTATTCTATACAGTTTTCCCTAAGTTCGTCATTCGACAACCCATTTCGTACACAAAGTAATTTTAGTGTCGTATTTTTACAAACACCACAGTCGTTCGTCTCGCAACATATTGTGTTAGCGAAGTTATAAATCACTAATGTACGCTCCGGCTGATGTGGGGCGGCACATAGAGGCATGTACTGAGAGGTCCACGGCTGAATACATAATGTAAGAGGAACGGTACCGCTACATAATGCCCACCAAATTCTAAGTCGGCTCGCGGCCTAAGTTAGAGGCGGACGGCTGATTGATTTTTTCTTTTTCTAATGTTGATGTGAGATCGATTGGATTATACTTCAAGAAACAAACGATCGCCTTTATTGATGGTACATCTTCAGGAAGCCGCGAAGTTTTTCTTTCGCAGCATAAATATAGTTTTTAATAATGTTTACTTTTTTCTCAATAATTTATCAGTATATGATATGTTTCATTACAAAATATTTTAGTTACTGCATATGTAATTCGTTTTATTATAAATATCTTACTTTATTGTTATTTTATAGCAAGATTAAACGAGATACTGGCGTTTATTAGTGTCTTATTGGAAAACTCGATGCCTTTGTTCCGATTTAATGCTATCCGGTATAGGTACATTTCTTACTAGAATTTAGAATACATTTACAAAAAAAAATCATAGTTTATTTATCAAATTTTTGTGCGTTATTTCATTGATATAACTGTGCTGAAATTTTAAAATACTTTTTCGTATAAAAACGTGACACTACTAAAACAAAACCATTTAAATATTATATATTATCTACTATAGTTATTCATTGACTAGTATTTAATTGCTTTAAATGCAATAAAGTTATTAGCTTTACTTTTGTTTAATACTATGTAGTGATTACTCAGTAATTTAATTTATACTCTTATTGACTGTTATTGTCTGAATGTGTTTTCCTACTAAAGCTTTTAATCGCTCACCGCTCGTCGCGTGTACCACGTCCGCGGCGGGCGGCGTGGAGCAACAAAGGGGAAATTCCGCCGGAACCATCCACCCACAAACAAACAGGCGAGGCGTTTCGCATTCCGTCCACTGGAGGCATTGTGACATCAAATTGAACCCAGCGATCTCGCATGCCATAAGAATACTACCCTTGTTAGTGTTTCGTGTGTTGGCTGAATTAAATTACGCAACTAGCACTCGGAGATGTGTGATTGGTTTTATTAGTTCGAAATAGCTTTAGAGACGTAGAGGTTTATAGGTTTGCATAATTTATAGGAATATTGTAATATACTATTTTTTTCATTTGAAAATGGATATAATGAAAGTGACTTTAATTATTATTATTATTATTAATTAATTAGTTAATTATATTAGTTGATTAGTGGATTTGAAAGTGAGTTACTTAAAATTAATTATTATTTTCCATCCATTGTTATTGCCTGTTTAAGACGGAAGAATTAAACTTTCATAGATAATCAAAGCATTAAAACGTATGTTGTTATGAATAACATTATTCATAACATTCTAAAGAACGATTTTAACGAAAAACGGTAGTGCAACAACACTTGAATTCGATGGTATAATCGAGAAACCGGTGGTAGGTCCCTGTTTACAGGAGACCGTCTGGTGAGTACCACCGCGGTCTCTATTTCTCCAGCAAAGCAGTAGTGTGAAAACACTACTGTGTTCCGGTTTGAAGAGCACCGTAGTCAGCGTGTTTACTGGGTAAACGAGGCTAACATCCTTTCTCACGGTAGGCAGGCGTTGGTGATACCTGTATTGCCAATGTCTATGGGCGTCGGTGACCACTTTCCATCAGATGGCCCTGATTGCTCGTCTGCCTGCGTATGCAATAAAAAAAAAAAAAACTTTAAACGAACTCGATCAGATAGCCTAAGACCATTTTCTTAAAAAAAATCTAAAATATATCCACTAATATGGGATTCTTTCGTTCAGTTTAATCCTTTTCGAGCACGAGTGGCGTTTGAAACGTACGAACGTACGTGGTGACGTCTTGTACGTATATACGTACATACATACAAATATATATATGTAGACAGCTCGCTTGGGTTTATTTACTCCGGGCTTTTGCCCCGAGCGGATCCCGGCCGGCTTGGTACAAACGTTTGCATTACAAACTGGATATCGATTAGGGACGTGCCTATGCATTGATAGTATCGATAAGTTTTTATTTCGACTGAGAATTTTATAAACGTATTGTTTAAAGATTATTTAACATTTAGTTACTTATTAATAAACTGAAAATCTCTCGTCACATACCTTTAAGAAACTTTATGTTTTTACTCAGTGTCAGTATCACCTTTAGTGTAAATTATCTGATAATTAACTCGTATAATTACAAAAAAATTATATTGTATGATAGTTTTAGTAATTATTTTCATTCAACTATCTCTGATTTCATTTTAAAGACTAATATTTATATGCTTATTCTTATCTAAATTCTTTAATTAAATTTCAAAACAACACTTTTAGTTTGCTTTAGTCTGGCATCATTACAATAATAATTTAAAACCATAAGCGTAATTTAACTTATTTAAAAAACCTCTTGCAATAGGTAATTGAACCTAATATTTATTTGATTTACAGTAAAGAATGTTAAAACAAATTTTTGAACAAAAATATGTCGGGAGTCGATAAATTGAGCACCGACATCACTCGACGTCGCTCACTCTGCTATGCTGGCGAGGCGAAACCGAATTTCCGAAACGTCTAATAAGTTGGATGTTAACTCTGTCAGCATCATGTTCGTATGTATTTGACAACACCAGCTTAACTAGACCCCCTCACCCTTGAAGTATTACCGTAATAAAGAACGGAACAGCTCGGCGGGGGCGAAATGAAGGATCAACTTATATCGGTACAAGCTAGTCGCGTGAGACCCGTTTTGCGATAGAACTTAGCTCATAGTCTCTTGGGTATGAAATTAGGGAATGTTTAGTTAGTTGCTGAAACGCAGAGATCTAGACGAAACTTAGGATTGTAATTAGACATAAGTGCCTCGACGGTTAAAGTTTCGAAGTGTAATGCGTGGCGATGTGTGACTTTCAACCAATTAAGGTTTCGGTTTTTAATCTTCGTAGAGTTAGTTAAGTCGCATTCACTCAGAGTCTTGAAATAAGGCGAAAGAGATTAATTTCAAAGAATATTTATTGCGTTACAAAATGTTTAAATGACTGTTTAATCAAGTTATGTGCAATTAAATGACACAAATATACAGTGTCATCGGCAATTTCAAATCAAATCTGTTATCGTTTTTATAAATACATATAAAGGTGTGATAAAACCTTTGATTTTATTTAATTTGGTTGTACATAGTTTGTTTTCGCAAAATTTAATTGATGAATACTTCACATTTGAAATTTTGGAACGTTTATGGATACAATTCATAGCCTGCAAAGGTACCGCCACTTTTGAACATTTTCCTACGTATCGATACAATGTAACAATACGTAGAAAGTAGAATGTATCTTAGACAAAAAATATATTATTTCATAAAATTGATATTACTTCTCATAGTGATAAAATTTAACGAGAGCTTTGAAAAGAACCGCTGACGAACCACAAACAATCCCTCCTTAAAAAAATTATAGAGAACAAGTAAATTAAACTGTTGGTTAATTAAAATGAGCGCAATAGTGTTTACCATAATCTTTTAAATCATAATCAGTGTCCATTATCACGAGTAAACGTACTAAGGTAGTAGAGATTTCATACATTAGATTAGTAATTGACATTGAAATCATATTCAAGTTGGAAAGCTTAACTACCTTATGTTGTGGGTCAATATGAATGCGCCGAACACAGTATTACCATAAATGTTAATTAATCTAGAGTCGACAGGGAAGAAATCGGCCCTGGTTATTTAACCATCTTTTTCTGCCTTTATAGGACGATATTTCGACCAAATTATCTAAAATGTAATTCATCGATTAAAATTGCGGTTTACCCTTTGGATTTTGAAAGACTTTTTGACGTTTTTACTCGCATGTCTAGCTGCTGGATCCTCTCATCATCATCATCGGCTTCTAGCAGTCGGTAGCTAGATATAGGCCTACTTCAATGAGCCGTAAGACGGCCGATCCCCTGTTGCTCGCCTTCAATTTGAACCAGCTACTGCACTGAGATTAGCATCCCTCCGTCCTACCCTTCTGACCCACGACCTGGAGGGATGCTCCGTCTTCCCGAATATGGCCTCCACTTTAGAACCTTATTAGCCGGCTGTCCGTTCTTTCAGGATGGACATAAAAGCAGCACTATACGGACTTTTGAATACTTATAGCTTCCAGAACAGCCCAAGTTACTACAGAGTCTAAAGCTTTTCATAGTTCACATAAGCAAAGCACAGTGGCTAAATGTAGTTATAAGTCTTTTGTACAACTTGCCTTATGGTGAATGGTCTATGGTGCTAAGTCCTTTGCAAAAGGCAGCCCGCACCAGTGGCTGAAATCTATCAAGCTTGTTGGTGAGGCGATTCATCATAACTCTCAAGAACAGCTTGTATATTTGGCTCAAAAATGAGATCAGCTAAGCTTCTTAAAATATGAGTTAATGAACTCATATAGAAGAGCCATTCTTTTTCGAGGAATGATCTTTTTGAGAAATGCTAGTGAAGCATTTGTCCCCTGCGATCTAGTCTAACGACACCGTGAAATTCCCGATAACAACATTATTGTGGACCTTTTAAGTGGTATGTAAGGACCGGGAGACGTCCTCGTATGTGGCCTCCACTTCGTCGTCAAAGTGTCCCAAAGTGATATATTACTATCACTTTAAGGGGATAATTCATAGTAAGCCTAAGTACAAGTAAGTACTTGCGAAAAAGTTAGACCTGATTTTGAAAAATTCACAATATATTTTATAAATATAACCTATAACTTATTTCGATATATGAGTTATGTAAAGTTTCATATAAATCCAAAATGAAGTTTTTGCTTGGAAGAATATAATTCTTTTAACGTTCAATAAATATATAGTAAATTATTTCGTATTTTTAACTCACTTATAGAAGCTTTTGCAGTTTTTCAATATAAATACAATTGTTTTGTAACTTTTTGAACAATGTAGGCTAAATTAAAAAAAATATGGAAGATTTTAACTTGCGGTAACAAACTTTACGCTGTGTAAATGGACACAATTACGCTACGCGTGACTACACTATTGCGTAGATATTGCTGCGGTGTATTTCAGTTGTATCTTAGTGTGCAAAAGATCTACTGAAGAACATTTACCATATTCACATTCGCCCTGGTTATTCTAAAGTGCCTTACAAATTAGAAAAAAAAGAGAAAAGTTAAAAGAAATTAGTAGCATTTTACAGTATGCTAATTGTTGAGAACACAAGGATTACAACTTGTATTCTAACGAAACGCACGGAAAAATTATCCAATTATTGGGCTCTTATAATGTTTGCCTTTGCACTAATGGATACTGCCCTAGAAAAGAAACTATCTCAAGCTTATTTCACTGATGAGTTTAAGAACTAATTTCTATCCAACACTATTTTAACTCTAAACTGCATGATTATGAAAATACAATTAAAGTCAATAAATCATTATTTCTAATACTGTTATTTAATACCTACTCATAATTTTACTGTTGCTTGTTTTTTTTTGCATTCCAGCGGGCCGTTTAAAGTGACATACTTGGCCGGATTTAAAGTGAATGCCGCCTCTGGGCATCGGAATAAATTCACCCCATTACTAGGATTTTATTTAAGGCATGAAATACGTGTAAAAAGACGTTTTTAAAGAAAAAATATATAATATACAAATACTGGGTGAGTTGAATCTTTGATTAATTATTAAATAGAAAATTATAAATTATTATAATTAATTATTTATATGGAGCAAACTTGATTGGATATTTTTTTTGTTTTTACCCCTAGTATCCACCGTTAGTGGCAGAACGTAATTAGACTTTAAAATATTGCCACATTCTTCATATTTACCTCACCAACAATGATTTCTATCTATTCGATGTTAAGTTTACGGCTCGCTAGATAAATTTCTAAAGTTCAATGGAGCTTTGCAAAACAAATAAGCAGTAGTTGCTGCACTAGTTTTTTCGAGATCTAAAAGAAACTCCTTAAATACCTGGTCTTAGAATAAAATATTCCAAGATTAATACGCTTAACATCGACTTATCCTTGAAGTAAAAAGATAGTTGCACTTTTTAATAAAGCTCAAACTATCAATGTTTATTCGATTTATTTATGCCTCTTACGACGAGTTCCTTATTACACCGTTTCTTCTCTCATGTATCTATTTGCATAGTTTTCCAAAATCCGTTGAAAGTAGGTCGGTAACAATGCATGTATGCAGGTGGGACAAATCTTCGCATGCAACTTGAGACTGAGTAAAAACATAGAATAAATCTCAAGAAAATTATTTCAAGAGCAACGCTAGAGTTTTTAACCTGTATCTTTTCTAAACTCATTTAATTTGTAACCAACCCTTTAAACTTTTAAAAACTATGATTATCAAATTATTCTAAACATAGCAAAGATGTAGTCTTAAAGCAAAGTAAGTGCAAGTAAATTTTTTCTTAATTTAAACATATATTGAGAGGTTTTTTGTGATTTTTACAAGTTTCTATATTTTTGTAGCGTACACGTTTCATCTAGTAGTTTTAGTTATTCAACAATTTTTACTTCTGATTTTGTGAACACCATTCAATTTTGTTTGTAGCACAAAAATGAGTATCGATATTTGTTAAAGTTTTCTTGAAAATAAATGAAAATATTTTATAGTTTTATTTCAACTATATTGCCGACTAGAAGGTAAAAAATATAGTAAACTTTTTAGTAGCGTAGGATTAATAAGCAAAAACATTGTACTGTTCTCATCCCTTTAGGTTAGCAATGGAAAGAAAATAATTTGAAAAATATTCCGTCGTATAACTGTAAATTTAAAAAAGTTGTAAAGGAACGTTTGTGTATTTTATTGTTGTAATGACTACTTGATCGATAACACAGTTTGGTAATGAACTGTTCATTCCAGGCTATTTCAAACTATTAAAATGTGATGTTTTTCGTAAAAATTATGTTAAACTTATTGAAAAAAGGAAAAAAAAGTCTCGCTGAATTTCTTACGCTGGTTCTTCTCAGTTCAGAGGCTTCCATTTCCGAACCGGTGGTGGTTTACTTGACAATCAATAAGAAAGTGTAACGCTTCCATATTGAATAAAAATATTTGACTTTGACTTTAAAAAAAAAGTGTAGTAACAGCCAAACCTAATTAAGTTGTGTAGAGATCCAATGCCCATATATTTTAAATTAACTATGTCCATATATTAGAAATTTTTAACCTTTTTAGTGGACATTGAGAGAATGCAGCTGTTTTAAATATTCATAAAATTCTTCGATAGTTGATTAAAGGTTTGGTCAAGTTCGGCATTTGGAAGACATCTGTACTTATTTAAGTGCAGATAATGTAGCCTTTAACCAATAATTACGGCTTTCTACATGAATGAAAATAGGGAAATGAAATTTAAATGAACATAATTTGAAGATACTGACGTCCAAAGATACATATACCAAAGATGGTCTCGATAACCGGGGACATGTCCGTGCGTCGCATATTTTACTTTACCTTTCATGGAGTTGGGTGATCTGGATGAATACTGCTATAGCTTTATTAAAATGTTAAAAATTGTAATTGAAAAGTTTTAGTATCAAGACAGGCTCAGATAAATACATATACATACATCATCAGCCTGTGATACTCCACTCCCACCCCCTATCCACTAGGGGGTTTTGGACCGTATCCCACCATGCTGGTCCAATGCGGGTTGATGGGTGGACCGACTTTTTACATGCCCATCATCTTACTTCTCAGATGGGTGATCGGCACAAATTGCCATGACCAACTAGGAAATAGCAACGAAAATTTATATTCGAACCCATGTCCTCCGGTTTCTAAAACACACGGTTTCTACACCACTAGGCTGCGGAGGCTCAGATAAATATTAAAACTAATATAAATACACAACATGCTCTGAATTGTTTAACTATACCATACTCATAGTGCCAACTTAGTCTACCCGTGATCATTGATGCTGGAAAGAATCCGAAACGTCGGGAATAAATATATTTAAGTGACGCGGAGAATCCGTAAATAAGTGGATTTGATATGTATACCATACTCCTTAAACATTACTAGTTACCACATCTTATACTACGGATCCATTGCCTTGCCATGGATATCAACAAGTTGTTACAGGATCGTCTGAGAAAAAAAGCGGGAGAGATCACACCGGAAATGCTAATGGGGCGGGAGTTCGCGGATTAATGGTCTAATTAAGCGTCGAGTGGAAAAAGGAAGCGTTCGGGAGCGTGCAGACGGGCGTCGATTCACTTTCCGTTTGGGGCAGGTCGGGGAAGATTTTTACGTCGCTTTTCAGTCTTTCTCCGTGTAGTCCGCCCGAATAATATCGGTAAGCGAACACCACATAGTGTACTGAAACAAATTTATCTGTTAGTGCATTATAGTCTATTGCGTAGCATTGTTGGAGTAGGTTGGCTCTCCTCAATAGTTTTGATCTATCGTTTCGCAATTTATATCGCACGTCAATTTATAAGGGTTTTTTAAAATAACGTCTGTTAAGCACATACTGAAGAAATATATATTTATTTTCCTCACACAATATAAAAGCATTTTTAATGCTTAATAATATGTTATTGAATAAAATAACTTCTATCCAATTCTATCTAATTTATTTAAATTTTATCCCCCAACGTTTCGAACACACTCAAACGGTCATGTCATGTGACAGTTTGTTCCGTTACCGGTTAAAAGTAATTTTATTTCGGAATGCAATTCGTAATAATAAAAGAACTTAATAATGTAATACAATGATCACATCATTTAGTTCTTTTATTTTAAGATAGGCAATGTACATAACTTAACCATTTTTTAAATTATCTTTAGATTTTAAATTGTCGCTTTAATAGGTTGTTTGAATCGTATAATCCGAAATCCATACAAACTTAAAACACCCCAAAATGATACGACACGCCAAAACAACGGCTGACGCCCGCCGAGCGTACTACACCGCCCGCGACCATTGCCGCTTCGAGCAATCATAATGAATATTTTATTTTATCATAGCGCCCCTCCCCCCACCGCAGCGTGCCCCCCTCCCGCCCCTCGGCAGCCGTGAACTTGACACCGAGCGAAAAATTAGTTCACAAGGCGAAAGTGAACTTTGTACGGAGTTTGCACTTTTTGAACCGGCAGCCGCGAGATAAAAGTTCCGCGTCAGTTCGCCCGGCGGCCATTTTGATTTCTTGCAACGCGTTCCAGTCAACTGCCTTCAACTAAAGACATAGTGAGCCATCTACGCGTGTGGGATAGTCTCGTATGGTCACTATCACAAATGAAAATCTAGCTAGCTAGAAACTAGCCAATGAAGGATTTATATTTCAAAAAACTATACTTTCGATGATCGATAAGAATGCGGGAAGCCAAGTTGAATCATTATTGTTAGGTTTTTTGATTTTATAGTAATATTTAGAAATTATAATACCTTTATCGAACTTTTGGGTATTAAAAAATTATGACACTAAACGGACGACTTGTTTGGTGACAATATCTACATGAGTTCGATAAACATTGTCTATTATCTACACATGTTTCAAGAGACCGGGGACGAATAAAAACCGCCAAAGACGTAATTGGCAATTAGAGTCAAATTGATTGACAAAAATCATCTTAAGCTTCTAATAATAAGGTGATCCACCTATGCAATGTTAAAAAAATGCTACCTAGTGCTTCTAACCACACCGCGGTAGTGATTGAAAATGGTTTCGTTAAAGGAATTTATCACCACCAGCCCGTAATAGACGAAGCTGTATTTAGTCAAACTGTTATCTGGCGTAATGCTATATAATATTTTATAGCGCCTGCCCATATGCCTATATGTAATCAAATCTATTTAAGAATTAGGACATATACTTATTATAGAATACCTAGCATAGGACATATAGAACCCGATAATGATATCCGTTTGTTGTTTGTATTCAAGTATGATTATAATGCCTGCTAACTATGATTTGTAGTCTTAACTTAAGGTACTAGGTAATTACATGGGTTAATTTTTTTTAAAGAAGGTAAATCTTATTGTGCCTCTTAAGAAAAATGCTTTAAGAACAGTTAAACTGCACTAGTGAATAACTTTAAAGATTGTAAACTAAGAGTGTAAAAGAATTATAACAAGAAATAATTTTTCTTATGCTCTATTTAAACTTTGTCAGCTTCTTCAGTCTTCGAGCAACTTTTCAGCATGTCTTTCTAAGACTTGTATAATATCTTTACTATTGAATAGCATTATAATTAATCAGATATCTCAATAAAAAAGGAAGGAAACAATTCTAAACAATACAAGGTGCTAGTTTAGTTCCCTTTTTGTTGGAAAGTAGGCAAGCTTTTTCGCCGTATCACGTAGTATCAAAGACAGTTGCGCTTCCTCTCGCCCCATAAAAACTATACAATATAATTAAGATGGCAACATAAAACGGTGAACAGCGAGCCGCGTCGCAGCCGCACCGTTTATTTATAACAAATTCGCTGCTAATTAACTCCTCTACGAGCGCTTAAAGTTACACACAAGGCTTATACCGACGGGGAACCCCAGCCGAACTGTTCAAAAAGCCAGTGAGAGCGGGCGGCTACTTGTGAATTAACATACTCCACTCAAAGCAACCAAACTAACCGCGTGGCGGGGGCGAGTGCGGTGAGAGAGAAAAAAAAATCTTACGTATTTCACTCATTCACTCGGCACACTGTATGGGGCTAATTAAAAAAGTACAGAGGTTGGCTCCGCGAGTGGCGTAGTTTCGCTACTCACCGCTAGGTAGCGCTTTTCGCTTTGACGAGCCGAGTCGGTTTTGTCGGGGGACGTTTGTGGCGGTTTTCATTTTTTAATGAGGTCGTGTATTCGGGCCTCCGCTGGATAGGTCCCGCTTTGTGCGTTATAAGCGTCAGGAGTCCCGGTTAGGCGTCGGCAAAGAGCCGCTGCGCCGTCTGTGTGCGTGCAAGAGTTACGTTTAGGCCCGCTATCGTTTATTAATGGCGGTGGATCGGGAATTGTGCGGTTTCGCGCATTATGCGGCCGTTTCGACACGGTTTTTGAATTTTCTATTGCGGTCTTGACTTGCGAAACGCTTTGGTAGTGATGAAGCAGATTTGATACACGCTATGCGCACATTTTAAAATGACGTGATATCAACTTACTAATTTAATAATCATCTACTCTACTTTAACTTTATAATCATCAACTTTAAAAAGCCAGAACAATTCGATCACTTGAAGTAAATAAAATAATTTGTATGATTTGCTTTTAGAAGCTAGAATGTGATGGTTCTAACTGGACGATATGTCATTTGGGCAAAGTAGTATACTCTTGTTTCTTATAAGATAAACCTTTTGGTATTTAGCATTATCTCACTTGATCAACATGACGAGGATGATAAAAAAGGAATATGTTTTGTTATCGTTGATATTTATCTGTCAATATTAGAGCACTGAAGAGTATAAATACCATATATTTACGTATTTTACGGTACTTATTCAAGCGACATCTACTTATGAGTAGCTAGTTCATAAAATTAAAGATAGATGTCACTACTAAAGTTAAGCAGTCTGTAATGCATTTCTCGAAGGAGAAAAAGTTAAATATCACGAAGCGCAAAACTTTCAAACTAGGTCTGTACAGGAAACTTTTTGTTAGATCCGTGTTCAGACAATTTTTTTGACGGAAAATTATAATATAATTTATAAAAGCTTTTCATAACTTTGAAAAATAATAAAATTTACGTGTTCCTTTGGAATGCACAGTTTCTGATTTTCCTATCCTATATTTCTTAAACGTTACATCAAATAATTGCTGGGATATATTGCTATTCATAAAGAGGGTGTAGTAGACGTTACTGACGTGTAGCAAAGAAAGAAAATCATTCCAAAAATGAACGTCTGTTGAAAGCAGCTGTCAACCAACAAAATTCTCCGATTAACAAAAATAATATTTCCAGTGTAATATACATATATTCGGTATGAAAATGACAAATCAACTGTGTGAGAGGGCGTAGTTTTTATTTAAGGATATTTTCGATCCAAGATGGTCCGGTGGAGGCTTTGCTTGGCGCTGGCCATCCTCCTGCTTCTTCCATCGAGATGTCACCCAAAGTTGGAGGATGATGATGAAGACGAGTGAGTTAACACTTGTTTTTATAAAGGTGTTATGATTAACTGAAACATAACTGTTAAATAAGTATCAAAGTTATAATCAAATACATCAACTCAAATGTAAAAAGTAGTAATGTTTTACAATCGTAGCGATAAACGTTTGCTTAAATTATGACATTATTTTGTATTTGAACTACACCATAATATTATGCATAAATTTAATTTTATTTATAAAATATTTTTCAATCAATCAATGAAATCAATATCAGCCTGTGTCAGTCCAATGCTAGGCCTCACTTAATGCACGCCATCGCTTCCAATCTTCGGCTATTTTCATTCAACCCACAACGGCCACTTTGTAGCAAGATGGTGTGACAATTCTCAAATGTTTTTAATAATATTTTAAATTAGACTATTGATACATATAGCAACAATTTATGAATTAATTTAACTATGATGAAATGAACCTGTACTTAAATATTATCCTACAAGATCGCCTTAATTTTAGAGAGCTTACGAGGCTAAAAAGACAAAGTATATTTACACTTGGCTAAATTTGATTTGGAATAATTGGTAAGAAGTTGTATTTTGACGTGTGTAAGTCGTATTTACATAGGCATTGAAGGTCTAGTTCAAATGATCGATTCGCAAGTAATTATTTAAAGGCTTTAAACCTTTAAAGATTTTTTACAATTTATTTTATTATTACAGGCGAAACGAAGAAGAGGATGACGAAGATGACGGTGAAGACGAGGACGAAGACGAAAGTGAACAAGTTGAGAAAGCAGATTCGGGTCCCGGGAGGCGGGCACCATCGAACCTGCTACCCGCCAATATGCCAGCACCAAAGGCACCTTTAGTGACTAGAACTCCGCCACGGCGATCATTAGAGTGTTACGTGTGTGCTTATAAGGCCGAAGCGCAACTTAAGGCCTGCTTGGACCCAACTAAGTACAGGTTTGCTGCTTGCGTTTTTTAACTTCTACACAGTCATGTACACCTGGTAGTGGTACTGGGTATGATTGATTAGCGATTTATGTTGTCGTATTAGCAATATTCCTTTATTGCTTTATATCCTAAAACGACAGTCCATGCTTTGATGAAGATAACCGTCATGTGGGTCTTTTTGAGATAACATCAAAACTATAGATACAGTAACTAATATAGTATGTGTATAATGATTAAACTCCAATATTATTTTTAAATATATGTAAAGCATTCTCTTAGGCCACAGTAGTTCAGTTTCAAATCGTTGTTAGTCCGTTTAAGACTCAATTAGCAAGTGTAAAACATCTTAAACAATCTTCTTCTGACATATTAAATTCTCGTGTCACAATGTTCGCTCCCATTCTCCTCCGAAACGGCTTGACCGATTCCTATGAATTTTTTTATGCATATTCAATAAGTCTGAAAAACGCCTACAATTTATTTCTTAAGCTCCTAAGTGATAAGAGAGTCCACCCCATGTTTTTTTTTATTTTATTATGTGACATTGAAAAATACAAACTACCCTAAATTTTCACTTTTCTTAAACCAACTCCTGCTTTTTAATACTAACTTTAATAATTTTATAATCTTTTATCCCGCTCAATAACATCAATTATTATCATTTGGTAAGTTATCCTCTTCATGTCTATATGTTTATGGAATTATGGGTAGCAAATTATTTACATGGCTAAACAACGTTTGCGGCATCAACTAGTTGAATATAAATATAAAAAAATTCTATATAGATATTCAAATTTGAGTTTACAAATTTTACTATAATCTGTTTCATAAGTTAATAGTGAAATGGATACCTGAGTACTCACAAATTTAACTTTAAATCTTATCTATATTCGTATGTCAAATGTACCTAGAGTGCACACGATCACGTGTCACAACGTGGACGACAAGTGCTTCACGTCCGTGATGACCAGGGGCAACACTTACGAGGCGGTAGTGCGTGGTTGCCGCTCCGGCTGCCTCGGCACTACTGAGACCACGTGCTGTGAGGTTGGTCTTAGCACTACTGTGTTCCTCTATCACTATACAATTAGTTCAGGTTATTATAGATGTATTAGCAGCTATATCAATGATGACTAAATAAGCTAAGTAGTATGAAAAGTGCGAATATTTGCGCATCCTATATGGGCACACACTACGTTTCTTTAAGCTAAATGTTACACCGAAGTAGCCATAGCAATGTTGGCGTGTCATATGCCTAACACTTTTTGGATATATTTTCACAAACTCAACAATCACTGAACTACAATCCACTTATAACAACGCAATAATTACGATAACTTGGCTTCGCTGTGCGTACTAGGTGTGTAACTGAGTAAAAGATAAATCGTAAGACGCCTGGCATCGCATTTTATTACTTTTACTTATTTACTTATTTACTTATATCTTAAGGTATTTTAACCCAACGAAAAATTTTATAATTATGTACCGCAAAATAATTTTAATATAAAATATAGCCGTATAGTAAGTTAAACTAACGTTTAATCTTCTTTTAACAGCTAAATCGTTGCAACAATCACGCCTTAGCCCTACCTGTTATCGCACCGAGCTCTTTAAAGGACAAATCAAGCAAGCCAATTCCGCCGACCGTCTTCTTCTTTGTCACCATTCTTCTTTTGGTACAGACTGTAGGTAAAGTGGGGTTTGTCTGACAGACTAAGAGGACACTGTGAGACAATTTGAGTCTAGGTAGTATTGGCAAATAATTATTTTAAACCCTACATAAAGTATGTCACATTTTTATATCTTATTAAACATTGCGCTATTATAATCGGATGTCAGCTATTCTGTTATTTTACAAGAAAATTATATGTTTGTAAAGTGTTGTGATACTGTATTAAATAAGTAAATTATGTCGAGTATTAATGATTTGTTTTCTGTCGCCATGTTGTTTTTGATACAGTTTATTATTGAAGTATACTGATTTAGATGAGCATGGTGTTTTTCTCGTGTCTGGGTGTTCGTATCTATACAATAATATTTACAAAAAAATAAGCCGTATGTATTTATCACTCATCCAGTTGCCATAGTACAAAATTTGCTTAGTTTGGGACTAGATAGTGTCTTTTTATGGTCCTAATATATTTGTTTATATATTTGGACCCATTCAACATTTAAAATAACATTTTTAATTTCTTAACTAATTACTCTAATGTTCGTATATTACATTAACACTAAACATCACCTTAAATATGGATAAATACTTTATTTCAATATCACGTAGCAAATACGATCAGGTATGTGTAAAAATTCACAACCAATAGCCCTAAGAGATTTTCGCATGATATCCCTTTAGCCTCGTTGACAGCCGGAAATGTGGAATAGCGTGTGGGGTCACTCGACCTTTCGGCCAAGCGTTTCCGCCCAATCGAATCCACTTCCGGTTGAGTGATATCGGTTTTTATTAGATAAACTCAAACGTAAGGGAAAGATCTGTAATCGACATTAAACGTGATTGTCGGCGTAATAACTCAAGTACTTTTTAATCTTTTGTTTTAGTGATTTTTAGATATTATTGGTGTAATTTTTATTTAATTAAGTGAGTCAATACGTTTGTGCTACGATTTTAAACAAGTAACTTTTATTTACATACAAAAATTGACGAAAAAAATATTGTTTTGCTATTGCATATATATTATTCAAATATGTTATTGGAAGAATTAATTGTTTAAGAAAAAGTTCAAACCTACAAACTAATATTTATTTGTTTTAAATGCTAACTGTATTATATACATTGTAATGTCAAATAATTTACGAGTCTAATTCACATATCGAGATCAATTTAATACAATTCCATATATCTTTAAAGCTGAACTAATTTAGTGTTTATATTACATTTATATTTTCAATGTACACTCCCGCTCTAAATGTAAATCGTTGGGATTCCATCGAGGGCAATCGACACCCCAAAGCATGTGTGATATTCATCCGCAGGAAATTTCAATAAAACTCGACCGATTTCCCACCCTACGGTTCGCTCAATTTGGGGGTGTCCAGTGTGTTAAGAAGCCAGTTCACTTGTTTCCGACATATGGGGCAAATCGTCCGAGAGGGTACGCGCAACGTTAAAAACACAATCGCCTTGCACACTATTTTAAAGGATTAAGGGTTATTTTCCAGTGATTTGCAAACTTTTTATTGTGGTTTTGGTACGTTTTGAAACGCGGGAAAATTTCGTATATCCACACCGGGCATTGATTTTTTTATTGGGCAACAAGGGTCTCGTGTTAACCGTGATTTGGGGCAGAAAACTTTGGTCAAACAAGTGGGTGCCAATATTGACCGGCTGTTCGGCTGTTTGACTTGAGGTTTGGGATAACTTCACCTTTTGCGTAATTGAGGTGGGCTTGTGAGTAGTTTATGGTTGGAGTTTGAAAATGTTATTATTGTGCGCTTATAAAGATTTTTTGATAGATTTAAGCAAGATTTAGAGTTAACTGAAGGAATTTATTATCACAGCATCATGACAAATATATCATTTAAAGTTTTTTGTTATTTTAATTGTATAAAATGGCAAACAAATTTGATACTTTGTAAAGTTTTTTACATGTGCAAATTTATTTTTCAAACATAATTCTTCTATCTCTCGTCAGGAGTGTTAACTACTATTTTTATGATCGTAACCTCATATCGGATGATTTTCTAATTTGACACAAAAAAAATCGATTTTAACACATGCTTCTGAAAAGGAATAAAAGCCCGCCAATAAAGTGAAAATAAGCGAATTTTAGAAATTAAATATAAAACTTCATCATCATCATCATCATCATCATCATCAGCCTTTGTCAGTTTACTGAAGGCTCATGGCGCACATAGGCCTCCCATAATGCACGCCACCGCTTTCGATCTTCAGCTATTTTCACCAAACCCACACAGGCCACTTTGCGAATATAAAACTTAGTGTTACAAAATAATAAACAAAAATAGACGCAAAGTCGTCCTTGCAGCTTTTAATTTAACAAGGGATGTTAAGCCACTGCCACACCTGGTGCATGTATTCGCACAAAGACAACCTGAGGCAATGATCGATCGTGTCATTTGGCACGCACCATCGGTCAACGGGGATTTGCACAAAAATCGATCTGGTGCTGACAGTTTGCTTTGTCGATATCGATACGATGGCTCTTGTTTATATTAAAAATTATATTTTTATCTTAATTAAACATTAAGTACACAAATTGGAGGTATTATTTAATTTGTATTATCAAAAATTATTACAGATATATACTAGGAACATTCCCTTCACTATTAAAGGATTACTACGCTTTGACCTAGAATTTATAGTGTTGTTATTAGTGCACTATCACTAAGTGATTGAGATTATCATTAAGTGACATTTCAGTGAATGTTAATCAATAAGTAAAACATCATAGATGTAGGGAAGCTCCAAGTCACTCAGCGAGCTATGGAGCGGGCTATGCTCGTTATTTCTCTGCGTGATTAAGTGCGTAACGCAGCCATCCGCAGAAGAACCATGGTAACCGATATAGCCCGCAAAATTAGCAAGCTGAAGCAATGGCCGCCACTTAGCTCGTAGAACCGATAACCGTTGGGGAAGAAAGGTTCTCGAGTGGCAGTTTCGTACTGGCCATCGAGGTGTAGGTCAACCGAGATGGAGTGACGACCGGTGCAGGGGGTGAGTGGATGCAGGTGACACAAGATCGTACCTCTTGGCGACTTATGGGGAGGCCTATGCTCAACAGCGGGCTTTGACAGGCTGAAACGACGACGACGACATAGATGACGCCACTTCCTTGCTATAAGCTACTGGTCCAATTATAATCAGTATCTGCACTTATTGATGAGTTTACTCGTCAGTCTTCCCCCTAGCCTTTATGCTAAGTTCATGTTTATATTGTTATATCCATACAAATGTACTTGAACAACAAAACACCTTTATAATCCAAAGAGTGGAGTTTATTTGATGGTTGTAAATAATTCTAAAGACACATGTCTTATAACGACTATAAAATATTGTCCTAAACCAATTTTTATGGCGGTTCGATGCTTTCCTATATTTCAAGAAAATGGGCTGATTGGCTTATCATAGCTCGTTAAAATCGCGCAAAAATAACATACGATACAACAAATTTGTTTCTTCCTCTCAAGATTTGAATTAACGGCGCTAATAACCCATAAAATTAAGTCATAGCTTATTTACTGTAAGATATATTATTTAAACATATTTATATCGCGTACACAAATGTATAATGCCCAGAACATTTTAAGTGTACTTCATTCGGCTTTAGTCAAATATCGATGTATTTTATGTAACTATGTGCATCACTAATCGCAAGTGACAACTTTAATACGTATTATTGACCCAATGATCAATGATTCACGGATATTTAGATCAATGAAATTATGCAAAATCATCGTTCTTATTGTGACTCGTTTTTATGATGACCGTTTTATTGTATTATATCCTGATTTTGCGCATCGTACTGCATTTATATATTTTGTGTTTATTATAGTTTTGTCGGTTTATTTTCGAAGTTGTTATGTTTTGCGTGGTCATTGTTGTAACGGTTTTCGGTCCAAACGACTGTCATTACCGCAATATTTGTATGTTGGCTAACAATTTTTCAATCATAACGAAATTTGATTCAATAAAATATGTTTAGACGTAGATAGTTCTTTAGGACTTTAATTTGTGCTATAAGATAGAAAATAGTGTGCTTTTTCTTACATCTTTTTTCTCATATTGAACATAGGTGACTTGTGTCTGAACATAGGTTGAATGGATATTTTCTTTTGGAAAAACTTAATATACTATCAATTATAAAATAATTTCATGTTTCTTATGTTTTCATAATAAACAAACGACATCATTAAGTTTTTGGATATTGTTCTAAAATTAATATTCCAATGTTAATTACTTTCTTATACTTAAATAATGTAACAATGGAGTTGGTATTGAGATTTAAATGTTATATATTTTTCGGTCAGTGTTAAAAGTACATGGAAATTGAGCAGTGAATCAGAGTAGAGTGTGCATACTATAATTAAATCGTTATTTTCAACACTTTTATTTACGAACAGATAAAGTAATAAGTGCAGGACCTAAATAGAATAGCATAAGCCATTCATCATCATTTTCATCATCAGCCTTTGTCAATCCACTGCTGGACATAGGCCTCCCCTGATAATTAGGCATTAGGCGGTTTTTAGACCGTATCCCATCGTCCAGTGGACCGACTTTTTATATGCCTTTCTAATGCATGGATCATCTTACTTTTCAGACAACTGGGTGATCGGCCCAAATTATTCATACATACCAGAAAACAACGAGTTGTTTCTTTACGGGATTTGAACCCGCGAACTTGGGTTAACAAAACAAGGGCCAATACCGCTAGGCCACGGATGCGGTCTTAATATATGTTTTAGATTTGGCACGTTAAGCCAGTAAAGTCGACGGCGTATTTTATATTCTTTGTATACATTAATGAGGCAACAATTTAAACGTTAATAGATATTTTAGAGAAAAGTTTAAAGTTATAGCTTTAAAATAACTTTGTATTGGAGATGTCTCACTCATTTGGGGAATGCGCGTATCAGCACAACGTATTCGGCACCCGCTAAATAAAGATTCGCTCGCGTCGGCCACAAGAGATCAGACAAAGAATGTTTGTCTATTTGCATAAGGGCTGACTAACCGCGTTTATTGCCCGGCGCGTTGACCGTCGGACATGCAGACGGACAACGCGTTTGTGTTCGTTGCGTTTGTGTGTTTGCGTTGTATTTGTGCGTTGCGCTGTGTTTGTGTTGGCGCGGTGCCAGGAGTCGTGCGTTTTTTGGCGAGATGCTCGGCTTGCGATTGTTTATTGCGGAATGTGATAACGTTGCGTTTGGATAAGTTAATCAGCCTTTGATGCTGAATGAAACGTTATTTTGAGACTAATTTGATAATGACTATTTCTCGAAGAACTAATACCAACAATAGCGTGTAGCGGCATTACATATTTTATACGTTTCAAATAGAAATGTATAAAGATATATAATGTACATAAAATTTATATTTAAAGCGATTCCTACTTTATTTTTAATACGGACCACTTTTCATTTTGCGAAAGTTTTTTCGGCCTTTCGTTGAAAATATAAATATATTCAAGTCTGACTTGAACCAATAATGGTAAATACTAAAAGTATTATTTATTATATAAACGGTTATACCAAAACAAGAGATCTTTTAATCGATTTTATAAGGGCTACCAAAGTACAGTTAAATCAGTTGAACAAGGAATCATATTTTAGCCCTTACTAAATATGCGCAAATTGAGATGTAACTCTCTCTTCCTATACAGTCTGACGGGTTGAAAACAGAGTAAGGGAGATACTGGTCTACATTTTTTCTTGCCTTCCCGATGTTGACGATGAGACAAAAAGATGATAGCCATGTAATACTTTAACTAACTGAGAACAACAAAATGTTAAACATATAGTGTTGGTCACAACATGGTGTTTAGAATTTTGGTTTTAAATTTAGCAGTACTTTTTATGATTTTTCGAAAGATAAACAAATGGCGATTCGACGTTGTAAACAAGCGGTGCGCAAACAGGGAAACTCATTTTTTCGCTTCTTTATTTACCTGAGGCAAATATAAACGTTGACCGTAAGAAGTGCATTAACACTACCGAAAGTTTTATTTAAAGAATATCTTTATACAGAGACTACGTGTTACACGCGACGTTGTCTGTGTGCATTATTTCATAAGGAAAACATGAAGTTTATAATTTGTAGAATTAACTACTAATAATCCATCAGAGTATGTTTATATTTTGATTAAATAAATAAAGATAAACATAACTTTTAGAGACAAGTTATTTAGTTGTATCGTGATTTTTATGTATAATACAATTATATATTATAATTTTAGCGAAGGGTGAGAAAAAATAATTGTTACTCTTACTGTTTTAATGAGTACAGCAACGATACAGAGAGGTTCATCTTACAATGATCATCGCCCTGTTAATATCAATAGCATAGTATTACGCTGTAAGTACTTAGTTTCTGAGATATCGAATAGTACCTCCCTTTACTTAGTAATTTCGCTTGCTACAGTTTCCTTAAAAGCTTAGTTTCTAACACTTTTACCTTGCGGTATAAATAGGCACACCTTTTTATTTTTCTTGTCGGTTATCGCAGCATCTAGGATCTGGTAACTATGAAACTATAGTAGTATTCACTAAGACCGCCGATAAATCTGTTGTTATGCACATATTGTTAACATGATAACATGTCAAAACAAAACCAAATAAGGAAATCAGTTTTTATTTCTTGTTTGATACTATTTGAAACTGATGAAAATGTTTCACATCGAATTTCATGTTGTTAATGTAACGCATATTGTTTTTATTTTAAGGTGTTTTTGTAAACAAAAAAAATCGAAATAGGTATTGGTACGAAAAATGTACAGACGTGTTTTAGTTTCGTCGTATATACACTTTGGCTGATGACCGCATATACAAGTTCGATGTCTTTGTTTCCCCGTTTGACCAGTTTATTTCCACTCGCATTATTCACCGTTGAAGTATTAAAGTGTTCTTTCGGACGTTTTACGTCTTTTCGGGGCGTTTTTATTGTTTCAGAAGTAATTTTTCGTTTTTCAGTCGGTCTTCGTATTTAGAATGCGGAATGAGTTCGGACTGGATTTCTTTCCGTTAATTCGGTAAACGATATAATGTCAATAATATTTTTCAATTATCCGTCCTGAAACATGTTATGTACGATTGATTCTTATTTTATCGAAAGTTGCGAGTAATTGGTTATGAATTCACCTTTGTATCCGATATTCCAAGAAGAAATGATAGTGTACATGAATTTATTTTGTTTGCAAGTTAAACAAAGTGTGTTTATGATTTCTTGGGTGTTAAACCTAAATTCAAAATGGTTCTTATAATAAACACATATTAAAGGGTACTACGGTCCACCCACAAACCCGCATTGGACCAGCGTGGTGGGATACGGTCCTAAAACCTAATGGAGGAGGCGCACATCAGGGGAGGCAAGTCCAGCAGTGGACTAACGCAAGCTGATGATGATGACTAAAGGGTACTACTAAATAGCGTCACATAAACCTTTAAACTAGAACAATGTATTTGCAAAAATAATTTTATAGCATTTTTTTGTTTGCGCGAACAAAATATGCGTTATATGCGACTTTGAGCACATATAACTTTCTTTAAACGAACAGCGTTAAAATATTAAAAAAAATTAAAAATTGGTACATGATTTTTAAAGGAATATGAAAATCAACAAAAAAAAATATGAAAAATATAATATAGTAAAACTCTACATAAAAATATAACTCGTACATTATATAAATCGTACATTATTGTGAAAAAAGTTACTATTTACTATTCCTAGGATCGAAACTATCTTTGTAGTAAAATTATTTCAGTCAACTAATAACTAGTATTTAACTGCCTCCGTAGTCTAGTGGTAAGAGCGTGTGCTTTAGAAACCGGAGGTCGTAGGTTCAAATCCTGTGGGGACTCAACAAACTTTCTTTGTTTTGATCACCCATTTGTCTAAATAGAGATGTCTATGCGCCGGATGGACATGTAAAAATTCGGTTCACCCAGTAACCCGAAATGGACCAGTGTGGTGGGATACGGTCCAGAAACCCACCGGTGGACTTATACAGGATGATGATAACGATATATACTTAGACTTAGACTTAGGAAATAAACTGATAAACTTTTACCCAAATAATTTTACATTTACAATATCAAGCAAAGATGCAATAGATGATAAAAAAGTGAGGTCTCAATTCCAACGTAAAATGCAAAGGCGTTTTAGCAAAAAGTCTTAAACTTGCAGTCAGTCTAAAATGCGGGTCCGCGGACGCCAAAACTAATGTCAGATTTACAAAGAGGCATCTCATATGCAAGGACCGCGAGATAGTATTCTCTTATCGGAACCGACCCCATCTCAAAGATCTTCCTATCAGCCCCCGGTTAAGAATACGAACTTAGATCTGTATTGTTTTACAATTATACCCCTTTTAAGATAATATGAGAGAAAAATTTCAAAAATTAAATTCGGTTATACTTTATGTTATGTAAGTCCGGTTCTAATTTTACGGTACGATAAACTGTCATCTAGGTGTGAAATGAATCATGCTTTATTGTAGAAAAAGTTACTATTTGCTATGCCTAAGAACGAAACTATCTTTTTTGTAAAATAACGACTCTACGCGACGAATCTATGCTTAGAAAATTATCGATCAATAACGGGACAATCATTTACATTATCAACTAAATATAAATCTGATGCTTAGCAAGATCAGTGCACATGAAATGTAGCTCGGCAATTCAGTATTACAAGTTAACCTACAATAAATTTGTGATATAATAGGTATTTATTTCCTATTAGCGCTGCTGTCTATGTAATAAAAAATCTGTTGAGAAATGGCTACGCTATAAACGAAGAAGAAAAAAAATGACGCATATATGCTCTAAACTTTAAATAATTATTGTGCATTAAAGGGGAATAGATCCAGTTTGTGTGACTTATATTTAAGTGTACTTCATCATCATCAGCCTTTGATAGTCCACTGCTGGACATAGGCCTCCCCTAATACACCCCTATCCATTAGGAGGTTTTTGGACCGTATCCCACCACGCTGGTCCAATGCGGGTTGGTGGGTGGACCGACTTTTTACATGCCCATCCGACGCATGGATCATCTTACTTTTCAGACAAATGGGTGATCGGCCCAAATTGCCCTAACCAACTAGGAAACAACAATGAAAATTTGTTGAGTCCCCGCAGGATTCGAACCCACGACCTCCGGATTCTAAAGCAAACGCCTATACCACTAGGCTACGGAGGCAGTTTAAGTGTACTTACTGATATCTATTTGACTTGTGCTTTGGTAAAGGCAGTTGGATAGATAGGGAGACTTAATTTATTTATTCATTAAATGTTTTGTTTACATTAAACACAGATCAAAAAAATAAATTTTACATTACAAACACTAAAATTATAATTATTTCTATTGTTTGCGCGAATATTATACATTATTAAATAAAATGACTTTACGGATTTTATCGCGTTTATTTTTACATTTTAAATTCCCGACGTTTCGAACACTAAAATTATGTAACAAACAATTACAGGTCAAAACCTCCAGCACCAGAAAGAGCAATTAAATAAACACTAATTCACTATAGCAGAGAATAAGGAGAAACAGATAAACCGAAAGGGACATATGTCCTGTAAAACATTCTCAGCTTACATTATTTTATTGAAAACGTTACGTTTACCAAATGAACACTCCTCGAAAATTCTAAAAAGACACCTCGATACAAAACTTTCGATACGCTTGAGGCGGGACCCTAATTTCCTCGCACAGGCATACGGGTCCGCGGCCAGATTGAAAAGTTCTGCCAACTTTGAAACTTTTCAACCGCCGCGAGTTGAAATCCTCACTTGTCAAGTCCGCGAACATAAGTTGGGGTACACTTGGACCCCTGTTTAAAATTAATTGAACAACCTCTCTACAGTTATTGATTGTGTCGAACAAGGGCAGGGTGGTGTCCTGTTTTGTTAGTGTTTTGTGTGTTTCAAATGTAGTATTGTGGAGTTTTGTTTGTGAAGTTCAAACCGGAAAACAGTGAAGATATGAGCTACTTACCTGTAAGTGTCGCACTGTTTTCCGGTTTGAAGGACATCGTTACTAGTAGCGACAGATTAATTTGTGTTATACGCTCTTTATATTACCAGTAGGATTTTTGCTTACCTTATTCGCTTTGTATTTTAAACAAGCAATTATTATGCAATTTTTAGTTTTAACCTGTTACGTTACAAAATACAATTCGGGCTACTAATTGCAGATTACCACTTTTGTCTTTTATAAAAGATACATAATGCATTAATATTTGCTATTTTGCATCCTGTTAAAGAATTTAAAGTTATTGTCATATTTTTCTTATGTTTTTAGCAATTTGGTGAGGTTTTAAAACTATTTAATTATTTCCGAGTTTTCCCGTGAAGTTACTAACATATATATTACGGTAGCAAATTTCTTTTTTTTGATAATTTTATATAAATATATATTTTTACATTATATTTGAATGAATATAAATTTAAAGTAGTAATATTAATAAAAATAATGTTTTACTACGCTGTGCAAAGGTATTTTAAAGCGGGTGGTAAATTTGTTCTTCGTAATTAAGGATTTCTCCCAAAAATACCAACAATCAATGTTTGTTACTTAGTCTCTACTTAGTTTTGACCATTTAATTTTTTTAAATCCATTAATGATAAAAAGTTATAGATCTGTATCTTGTGTGTCTGATCTGTCTCTAATATTAGCCATTTGTAGGCAATGACAGCAGGAAACGTAGATTCTTTTCTGCCCACTGTACTGAAGAAATCCTTAGAGCAGATTGTAAAAATTTTAGCTAAATTTAGATAGAACTTTTAATTATTTTGAGTTTGCTCAAACTAAGACAGCATTAGCCACAGTATCGACTCACGGTTGTCGAATTTATGTTAAAATTATTATCTATTCTAATCTAAGTATTGCTCTGTATCATGAATTAAATCACTGTCTAGAATTAGTGTATAAAAGTTATAAAGTGTATACCCGACAAACGTTGTTATGTAAAAAATTTAGAACTAACATTTAGATAGAATTAATAATTCCATAAGCCGATACGCACATAGAGGAGATGACTTTAAAAGTGATTATAGTTGATGCTATCGAGCGGGTTATGTAATTATAAATTTATAAAATTATTGAAACTCCTAAAATGCATAGATTGATTATAGAAAAGCATGAATTTGGAATTGTTTGTATTTTTCAATACCACATTATGATAAAGTATCAAAAAAAAATATCTAACAAAATGTTAAGACCAATTTGTCCCTTATCACTTAGGGGTTTAAAAAACAGATTATTAAATTTGCATAAAAAAAATAATAAGAATTGGTTAAGCAGTTTTGGAGGAGTACGGGAACGTATATTGTGACACGTGAATTTCAACACTAGATATACCAGCCTATTTTTTCAAAGGTAATTTTCCTACTAAAACAAGTAAAAATTACTGATTTGGTAAATCTAGTGGTAAATATTGGTGGTTAATACGTGGCTTTTACTTAAAAAAAACAAACATGAACCTGTCTTAGGATAATTTAATATATCGTATTAGTTTACTATGGATTGGCTAGTATTAGTTAGCAGTATAATAAATAATTCAAATTCAAATATCTTTATTCAATATAGAAGTGTAACACTCGCTTATTGATTTTCAAGGACGCTACCGCCGGTTCGGAGTAGGACGCCTCCGACCTGAGAAGAACCGGCGAAAGAAACTCAGCGGGCCTATTTTGTCATCTTTTAAAATAATCACATATTAATATTTTTATGAGCTACATACAGTTTTATCATTCGTATATTATACTTGAAAAAGCCTGGAGGGAGCATTCCATTACCAGGCTGTGTTATCATTTATAAATTAATTTATGTTATAATAATCTTTAACACTTAAACGTTACTACTTTTTTAAATTTATTAACAGTTAAATTCTGAACGTTTACTGGGTTTATGTTGTAAAAGCGTATACATTGTCCCATAAAAGATTTACTTAATCTTGGCAGTCTAGTTGCTGGAAGAATTAAATTATGTTTGTTTCTAGTATTTATGTTATGTGCATCACAATGTCTGCGAAAATCATTTCTATTTTTCGAAAATGTATTAAGAAGCAACGGTTTGTGTTTTAATCTCTGGGAACAATTTTCTCAGGGATTCTTTGGGGCCCAGGTTATAAACCGCTCGAATAGCTCGTTTTTGGAGGACAAAAATCGGATTAGTATCCGCCGCACTTCCCCACAGTAGAATGCCATAAAACATTACACTGTGGAAAAAGCTAAAGGATACTAACCGGGCCGTCTCCACGTCAGTTAATTGTCTGATTTTCTTGACAGCATATACTGTAGAGCTGAGTTTATTAGACAGTATATTAATATGAGGGCCCCACCGCAATCTGGTATCTATTGTTATTCCCAGAAACACGGTTGACTCAACAACGCCTATCTGTTCCTAATCTATAAACACTTTACATTTACCCGGTCTTACATTTGGAGTTATAAATTTAATACATTTTGTGTTCTGCTGGTTTAGTAGCAAATTATTGACACTAAACCAGTGCGCAACTCTGGAGAGAGTATTATTTACATCGTCATTTATTGATGTGTGTCGTTTAACTTTAAAAATTAAGGAAGTATTATCAGCAAATAATAATATCTCTTCGATTTTATTAATAACATATGGTAAATCATTTATATAGATGAGAAAGAGAAAAGGCCCAAGAATAGACCCTTGTGGGACACCCATATTTACCGGGGCCCCAGGAGATCTTTTACCATTCACATCAACCCTCTGAGTTCGGTGGCTCAAGTACGAAGACAGAAGACTGAGTGCGGCGTTTCTTACACCATAGTGACGTAATTTCCTGACCACAGTTTCATGCTGTACGCAATCAAAAGCTTTTTTGAGATCGCAAAAAATGCCTAAGGCATCCTGCGACGCTTCCCAAGCCTCAAAGATGCTCTTAATGAGCATAACGCCAGCATTAATCGTGGTGCGACCCCTAGTGAAACCGTACTGTTTGTTATTAATAAGATAGTTACTGTTAAAATGTTTCATTAATTATGATGTTATGTATATATTATTATAATATTTCAATAGTTTTTAAAATATTTTGCTGACAGTAGGCAAAATGGAGATAGGTGTAAAATTATTAGGGTCCATATTACACCCTGCTTTAAAAACCGGTATAATTCTACTGTGCATTATTAGGTCAGGAAACTCGCCTCTCTGGATGCTTACATTGAATATTGTTGCTAGATGAGGTGATATTACATCAATAATCAAATTTATCATTTTAACAAAGATTCCCCAAAGGTCTGCGGTTTTTTTAATATCCAATTGTCTACATGCACTTATAATGTCTTTGCTACATACATCAGTAAAATTAAACATTTTTGTACATTCAATAACATTATCTTTTAAAAGTGATTCGGCAACTGTTGGAGAAGACAAAAGTGACTTGGTAGTCGAAACCGGAATGTCCGAAAAAAATCTCTCGAAATAAGTAGCAACATCTATGTCAGCTTCAATTCTATGGTTATCAACATTTAAAGTTATTTTAGAGCTGTCCTTGCGGGTCTTTCCGGTTTCGCAATTAATAATATTCCATTTTCACTTTATCTTATGAATTTTTAATTTTATTTTAAGGTATAAACATTTAGCCAGATAACACACTTTTTTAAATATTTTAGAATAGGCGCTAACATGTGCAACAAAGTTATTGTTATGGTTATATGTTCTTTGACTATAAAGCTCATATAATCTCCGCCTGCTTTTATGGATTCCGACTGTTGCCCATTCACTAAACGCTGCAGAACCTTTAGATTTAACCGTTTTAGAAGTAAATATAGTATTAAATTCTTTTCTTATTAAAGTGAATAATGCGCTAAAAGCACATGTGGATTTTCATCATAATGTAAATAATTAACTTTTTGTAATATATTACTTCTGAACTTCTCAATACGCTTTTTATACATAGGAACAAACATTCTTGTTTCTTGTGAACTTTTGTTATATAACATTTTATCTATTTGAAAGGAGGCAAATTGACCACAATGGTCAGAAGTTAACATTTTAATAATTGATTTATTTAATGGTTGACAATTAGTATATATATTATCTATACATGTTGCAGAAGTCTCAGTAATTCTTGTTGGTTCAATCAATAAATTTAAAAGGTTATATGAACTTAACAATAAACTGAATCTAATTGTGGTGTTGCAATTATCTAATAAATTAATGTTAAAGTAATAAATATATGCTCATATATCTTGCAGTGCGAAGTACGCTTTAACCACGTTACACTAATTGCCTGTTTGGTATTACGAGCAGGGGGCCACAATGCATTCATTAACATACAATTAATTATGCGAATTATTACTACATGCACTGCTTTTATCTGAAAATTTATATGCATGTGTCTTTTGTATAAGTAACATACACAAGCAGGTTTCTTGGTTATTTTTATATTAAAAATTATTTCTTGCCGGTTTCGAGTTTGTGTTTCACTTCTTACCGTGTAGTTAAAGTACAGATTAAGGCGAATTGATTGACTTATTTCAATAACAGTACCATTTAAAATCCTATTTATTATTTTGTTTCATTATGTTTCAAAAAATAAATTTAAATTTTATCAAAAATAAATAAATATAAAAATGAATAGAAGACATTGATTCTATGATCAACACAGGAACAACCAAAAGTCGTGGGATTCAATTTCCATCGTTACCATAACAGCCCATCCCCTGTTAAATATAGGCTTCCCCCATGAAAAAAGCTACGCTACTGCATTCAGGAATTATCTGTGGTCACTCCATCTGGTGACGTGCAGTCCCAATCACCCATTGCGGGTTTGAATCTTACGAAAACAACCTGTATCTGATAGATAGATCGTCTAAAAGTCCAAATATTATAATAACGTTATATACTTATCCATGCGTTAAAATGTAATGAAAAAAGTACGTCGTTTATCAACCACCTTTAGCAGTGGTTATAAGACGTCAATGCCCTTAATTCCTATCCAAAATATCGAAAATGCAAAGATCTGAAAGGATAGCAAAAAAAGCAAGAAAACCAACCCAAAATACCTTTAGGTAACAATAGCAATACTATTTATGTCCTGATGGTCACAAGTTAAACCATTAAATCAGAATGAAAATTACGCGCAAATGTAACTTATTGTAATCCCGCGGTCCGGCAAGGTTTATAGCTTACGGTGATTTTAGCTAATAAATAATATTATCTTTCGCAAAGGTCGTGTAACGTAACGGTGAGCGGCAATCTCTAAATTTGATCAGAATGTTTAAACAACATGACACGCTTTTAATGCCACGTTGCACAATTAGGACTTCAAACGTGTGTGTGACTATATATGACTATGACCTTCTTTATAAGGAAAAGGTCGTTAAGTAGTTTTTTGACATAAGGAGTCACTAGCTTTAGTGAAATGAATTTTGTTTAATTTTATAATGAACTATTTTACGTGCTCGCTATTTTATTGAAGCTATTTTAATGAATACCCCAAGGGCTTTAAATCTGTAAGCCTTGTTATTTAGGACAGTACGGGCATACTACTGTGGCTTACTATATGGTGTGATCTGAGCTGTCCCTGCCTGTTTTTATTCGGATTGAAGATCTGGTATTTTGCATCATTGCTACTCTAGCTAATGCTTTAGAGTTTTTAGTAAAGGAAACTTACTCTGTCTGTCAAATATTTTAGTCAACTTCGTTTTTATTTTTTTAAAGTTATCAGATATACAGCTCATATGGGTAATATGGATTCCGATCTCTAATCTGGATCTGAATGATTGCTATATTTAAAAATAATCTTTAACCTTTGGCTCGTAAGTATACTAATTTCGAGGCGTCACAGAGTTTCTGTATCTTATCGTAAATGCATGATAATTGATAACAAATAATGACTTTTATAACTATCCTTTACCTTTTTGTATCGAGGAAATTTTGAAAGGAAATAACATGTTAACATAAAATAATGCATACCCAAGTTATATAAGATGCATAAATGGAACAATAAACACTGTGCAAATACAAGTTTGGGATATTCGCGGAGATACAGCGAATATTATTAAACTCCATTCACATGTTAGGCTTCTGATTATATCAAAGTTTGCGTAATATATGGCTGCGGATAGCGTAGCTGTATTAGATCACCAAGTAAGATGTAGAGTCAGGTAGGTGTTTGTGCTTAATCATATGAAGGCATTTGCAATCTTTAAATAAAGAAATCAAGCAGAATTTCTTGATATCATAAAATAATCGATAGATAGTACGATAGATGACAAATTTAACTTACTAGATACGAAAGTGAGGGTGGACTTTATAATTTTTTGAATTCTATTTCAAAGTTGAAGATCTCTTTTAAGTGAACAAGTACACACGAATTTTGCGTGTTCTAATACATGATATTTATAAGCAATAACAGACTTTACACGCAAGCACCGTAAATAATATCGGACGTAAAATTGGTTCTGGTACGGGAAATGTGCAATAGGAACGTATTATATGAAATGTACTATAAACAGATAATGTGACATGTATTACCCTTTATTTAAATTCACTCTAGATATATTTACGCCTTAATTAAGGGTATTAAATAAAATAGACCTGAGCTTAAATGTCCTATTAAAAGTTATCAATTTTTGGTAAAATCTGACAAACAAGTTCATAAATCATTTGCTCTATTTCCCTTTTAATTGATATAATAAGTGACTATTTTAAAACAGAAACGTGGGTGACGGTCCAAAACACCCTAATGGGCGTGTATTAGGGGATGCCTTTGTCCAGCAGTGGACAGCGGATGATGTATGTAACACGTAAAATAATCTTGTTAAGCACCGACGCTATAAGAAATCTGCAATTTGCGACCATGTTTTAGACAAGCCCAATTCATTATATTAGATTTGATGAACCAAAATACTGGCTAATGAACATCGATTTATACCAAGGATGATTCGGAAGCAATAGAAATTAAAAATATCCAAATTTTAATAGAGAGGATGGTTGGTCGTTGCACCTTCCTGGGATCAATAATCTCAAAATTAAACCAGAGTATAAAAACTTTTAGTAAAACCAACATTAAAAATTAAGAAAACGAACGATATGTCAATTTTAAATAAAACTGACGTTATTCGAAACATTGAAATACAGACATTACCAACTTAGTCTGCCCTGATCATGGATGCTGGAAAAGAATCCGAAACGTCGGGAATAAATATATTTTAAGTAACGTGAAAATCCGTAAATTAGTGGATTTGATATAATCTTTTTATTATTAATCATTATCTCAGTACCTTATAATATTTATATATTCCAGGCCGGACTGACAATCATGCAATTATTATACCTCATTGTTAATTTTAAGTTTAATGTTTACTTTTTGTTCAAATTGTTTTCATTTAACACTCTCAATTGGAAACTAACAACTCTGAACTGAAAATCAGCATAAACAGAGTTTTTAATTTTGAGAAATGACGCTGTGTGGAAACCTTTTGGTGCATCAAACGTTTTGTTATCTTGTTATGTATATTTTACATATTTGTTGTTATTTACTAACCAAATAAATCACTTTTCTTTCTTTGTTTCAATTAAAAATAAGGGTGTTTTATTAGCGATACAATCATAGACTCACGTCTCTCGACTTACGTATTGACCTCTAAGCGCGCGGTCGCCAAAGCTTTAGCGCGGCCTGAAACCGTTCGCATTAAAACATTATTCAACGCGGTCATTATCATAATAAATGTTAATAAAGTCACCGCACATGCGCATTAGCCACTCGTAAATCATTTGAGCCCGCTATTGGTTTAAAGCCTCGGCCTGTATCAATTATGGTGCGGACGATGGCGAAGTGTATAATGCACTGTGAAGTTGCTCTACTTTCGATTTTTTGTAGGTGCTTTTAAGAGGATCATTGTGATCGCTAGATCTTCACTACATAGTATTAAACAAAGTCGCTTTCTCTGTCCTTATATCCCTATGTATGCTTAAATCTTCCAAACTACGCGACGGATTTCGATGCGGTTTTTTTAATAGATAGAGTGATTGAAGAGTCAGGTTTATATGTGTAACACGTGCTTAATATTGTAGGTATATTTACTATCAGCACAGATTCCGTGCGAGGCAAACGATAATGGTCGTAGGTTTGAATCATGCGTGGACACACCTTTTTTTCTGGTTTAGTAGTGCAATATGGGCTGATCATCCAATTACTTGAATAGTAAGATGATGATGTTATGGATTTGTATTAGATAAAAACGGGTCCCTGTTGTCAAGAATCTTTCTGGTATTTGGTTCTTATTAAACATCAGTGCCTTAAAGTTTACACCAATGCATCCGTAGACTGCAGTTTCTCATTTTTGTTGTGGAGATCAGATGTCAGTTACTCTGCGTAAAAACTGTTATTCAGCTAAAACTACATAGATAAAAAAATAATCCAGTGGTAACTAGGAAAAAAGGCTTGAAGAAAGAATACAAGTAGAAATAAAGTAATACAAGCAAATGTGAATTGTAAAATTTTCTGATAGCAAACGCCAATCGCAAAGAAACATGGTAATGTCATAAATTTTCGGCTTATATTAGTTACAATTTGTTAATTTGATTTTTAAAGGTAAAGTTTAAGGTAAAGGTAAGATGTGTAAAACCTTACATTTACAGCTCTATGCGAAAGATTGGCGGGTGAAGACCCACTTAGCGTAGTGGTTTACTTCAAAGAACATGGCTTTGGTTCCTGAAAAGAACAGGAAAATATTTATCTATAGCAGTTCAAGTCTTGTTTGAAGGACAGCAGAAGTAAGCAATAAAGCAGAGCATCCCTTCCTGTGTTTTCGTAGCGGGCGTGCATAATCGACGGGACGGATATCTTGCGCCCACGTGATTGTCCCACAGGACTCGGGCCGTGTCCCACGTGCGATACACTCGCCGAATTGAAGCGCTTACTATCCTTATGAATAGTCATCGAAAGTAAGAGACGTATGAAAAAATATTAGGGAGATTCATAGACGGGCAGATACTATGTTACGATCTATGTCAGTTGATCGGCCAAACATTGTAGCGAAAGACATCAATGGCCTGGATACGCAACGTTCTCTTCAGCGTTCAGGTTTGAATGAATATGATTTTCCTTTTTACTATGGTAGATACATATGTATAAAAAACGAACTTGTTGTATGAAAACATAACTGGATTAAAGATTAAAGGCCGTTGGAGTTAGTGTAGTCACGGGGTAAGCAAGTAGCAACATCTTTTGCCTCAGCAAATGGATAGATTATTATAGGTAAAGGGAGATATATTGGTGATATAAGTAATGTGGTGATAGTTTTTAAAACACTTTTGTATGACCGCATTAGCGAATTGCTTTGTTCGCCAAACGCTGAGACAAATTACCGGAGCGAGTGAAAAGGTTTTATACCGTTTACACTTGTAGCAATTCGCTAACGCGGTCATACAAAAGTGTTTTAAAAACTATCACCACATTACTTATATCACCAATATATCTCCCTTTACCCTACAGTTTTCTAATTTAAAGGAAAGAATATCTCCCTTTTAAATGTATATAGCATTTTTGAACAATGACTACCTTTCAAAAGTTAGGAAACCTATCATAAACAGATTTTTACCCAAAACAAAATTGTATGAAGTTACTAAAGCTAAACTACATGTAACAAATTAAACATTGGATCGTCCATCGTATATAATAAACGTGTTGCATTGATCCGTCACGATTAAGGTGGGGTCAATGGCCGGGCCGATTAGGGCCGCAGAAGGCCGACGTCGTTATCGGTCAGCGGACGACCTTTGAAGATGCCTCGCTCGACCCCGGCTTGGAGGTGCGCGACTGTACCCGAACAATGAGGGAGCTTTGGGGCGAACGGATCTCGTAAGCGACTGCAGAATAGTACGTGAAGGTACTAATGGCTACAGTCGCGTTCATTATATTTAGTTCTAAAAAACATATTGAAAGGAGACTGTTTATCTTTCGAGGTTGTGTCGCTTTAGGACCAAAAATAAGCGGAATCACGGTCAAATTTTTTAAAACAATTTTATTGTGGAACGCTTTTAAATGTCCACAATGAGCATATTATATGTCCACTATATTAATAGAATAAGAACAACTAGTGTATAAAACCATTACTAATCAAAATTATTAAATAATCTGTAATTAAATTATAAGAAAAATATTTCTATTTTTATAAGTAACTAATAAACTCCAAAGCCCTGTGGCTTTTCTGAGCAAAATAAGTTACATTTACTACAAAAAAATTGAAAATCTAAACTATATAATAATTAATTAAACTCTAAGAATTAAATATCATTGTTTCTGCCAAAATGTTAAAAAATGTTGGCGGAGGAAATTTTAGGTATAATTTTTACCATATATATAAAATAAAGGCATCAATGTCGACTAGAATTCTATTTTTAAACACAGTTTTTTATTATTTTTCTGTAACATAAGTAATATCAGCCAGTGTTCTATTTTTAAATGAAACTTTTTATTCATTATTTCCCGCCAGCGCCGATAGTCTATCGATGGCCGCTCTCACGGATAACGGGGCGAGTGTCCGCGACGGTGACATTTCGCGTCGCGCCGTCCGCTTGACCTATACCTTTGCACTTCTTCCCGAGCGATACACGCCGGATAGCGCATTCAGCCGGTCGCTTTGAACCACGATATTCGTTTGTTTTGATGCCAAAATGATATATCGCTTGGTTGCTGTACATTTCGCATTCCTTCTGATGGTTATCTGTATTATAAACCTTAAAAAAAATATAATGAATAGTGTACAGCAAAATTACCGAAGAAATACATAAAGTAGATTTTAGTGGTATGTTGTGTCGTCAATGTCATGTCTAGTATCAAAACAGCCTTGCTTTAAAATTGCACGGTGATTCCATTTGTACAAAAAACAAGTGTTCAACACTGTTATCGATCTATATAACACAAAAACGATATTTTTTCCTATAACATTCGAACCAAAATCTTCATTAAATGTTCTATTCCAAAAATTTAACTTGACTATTTCTTTTAAAAATACGACATATACCACAATTTTGCCGTAGAACATTGATTAGCCCACAACTATGAGAATATTTCAATACAAAGCCCACAACAACTGTAACAAGATGTGATGCTAACCCATTATTCCGATAATATACAACCACACATATAAGTTACATAATATTTCGCACAAATAGAGTTCCCGTTATGGCCACGCATTAGAATATAGAGCGGGCCGTCCTCACAATAGCCGATGGCCGCGTATCCCGGATAAGATGGTTCCTATTGAGATAGCCTTCTGCGAAGATTTATTGCTCCAATGTTCTTATTGAATTTTAATGGTCATTATTTGCCATTGTCCCTATAATGTTTAACAAATTCGGCTCACCCGTAATAAGCGTATTATTCATAAGTAATGCCGTCCCGTTGAGAATGTTTAAAGGGCATTCGTGATAGAGTTTTAAATTGAAGCAATGCCGGATCGCGGATTCGAGCTGTGGGCCCATTGTGATTGTTTCGTTGCATCCCAAAGGCCAACACTCTTACTTGGCACGATTGCTCGTCAATTTTATTGCGCACTATTTTGTGAATCGATATTTGAAGGATCTGAAGGAGCGACCTATCGATTCATTTCATCTATCTTTGTATTTATAACTTTTCTGAACGCGTGTTGACAGTGAACTCCTTCCAAACGGCTGAATCGATTGGAATGATTTTTTCTGTGCGTTTCAGATGGCGACGATGTCTTAGATTCAATTGGAATATCTTTTTTCAATATAGAATTTTATTGACTTTCGAACACGCTACTACCGGTTCGGAAAAGGGCTCAGACCTGAGAAAAACCGGCGAAAGTAAATCAGCGAGCTATTCTTTATGCCATCTTTTGAAAAAAAAAACAAAAATGTTAAAGCATAAAATATTATGCAATATTGAAACAAAACCCTAAACGAGCATTCTATTACCAGGCTGCATTATTATTAAACAAACCCGCCAGGTGGCCCCGTTGTTGGTATCTAGGCTTTTATCGATACTGCAAGTAACCTGCTGAATTGACTTGATTTTTCACTTACGTTAGTATATCACGCAGGACAATGTTCGTTGGGTCCACCAGTATATGTACATATTTTTATAGTAGCCTTCGAAGCCTTGTGGTTTAGGCTTGCAGTTTAAAATCCGAGATTGTGGTCATAAATAAAAAATAATATAAATGTGCATTACCCTGAAAAACCTGAGATCCTTGCGTCAGTTGGGTTTGTCAAAAATCAGTCCTGTACCAATCTCCTTTCGCTCGTATCATATCAAAGCACTATGTGGACGAGGAAAGAGAAAGTGCACCTGTGTTTGCGCGGTCACTTGTATTATAATATCTCCCGAACAGATGGCTTATCTCTAATATAGGCCGATTGCCACATTTGGTTAGAAAGACTTCATCTTTACTAATACAAAAAATAGGATTTGCTTGTTATTTTCAATAGGTCCCAAAACGTCTGAATCGATTTGAAATATTCTTTACTACTATGACTGAAATGTAGGCCCCTTACTTTACTTTTAATCCCATGAAAATACATTCCGAGAATCTAGAAATAACAAGGCAGTAATATTGGTAATTTTTATTCTAATAGGAAAATGCATTGCAATAATAACACAGCAGAGCGGTGAGCGTAATGAATGAAAAAAAGCAAATTACTTATATATAAAAAAGAAGGTCGTGATAAACTGATTGAACTATTACGTGTTAAATCATGTTATAATATAATAGACTAGGTTAAAATGTATAGTATGTATATGTATACAGAGTAATTTTAGTTCCTTGTTGATTTGCGTAATAGAATTATTTTGAAACATTTTCTTCAACGTCACCTCACTTTTGTTGGTTGATTTTACATGAACGGGCTAATTGTATATTGAAATAATTTTAACAAATAAACAAGCTTTTAGTTAATACTTTTTGTTGTTTACGCGAATACTATACATGGTAAATGATACGATTCGGGTATAGTTTTAAATAATTGTATATTATTTAAATGCTATGAAAATCCGTAAAAAATTGTCTAAAAATCAATCCTTTTAGCTTTATATCAGTGTTGATAAATCTTATATTCGTTCGTATACTACGTAATATATAGAAAGATCATTAAAGAAAAAAAACTGAAGAGAATTATAATTGTCATTTAATTGTCTTCTTTTCATTACATGTCAAAGGAAAGATACCTTTTATTTTTTAAACTTAAATTCTTCAATTACAGTGTTTTAATGAATCGATCCCTTATACAAAGTGTACCTATCGTCTTCAAAATCACCTTTGAGCGTGAAGACGTGTTCGCATTTAGCTTATTTTATATATCTATTTGCTTTCAAATGTTTTGTTTACATACGTTAGAATAAAAACTCTTTTTACATAAAATAAATCATGGAAAATCACCTAAAAATATATAAAAATCGTTATATTAAACCGGGAAACATTCTGATTGTGTACTCAATCTCTACATTTATATGTCATTGCGTTTTCTTTGTGATGGAACGGTATAAGGAAGCGGATTGACATGCCATTTTGATTTGTAGTAATGCGTGGTCTGCGGCTGACATAGGCCTTTTTTCCGCGCTTTTATTAACACGTCAGAATATAAAATATTTTAATACTTCACTCATGTTTTGTTTATCGAGTCACATATTATTTCCGCAGTTAAATTACTTCGCTTATAAAATTCGACTAAACAGTTTCAATACAATCTGAGATAGATTACATAATTAAAAATATTAATAATAATTGGCTTTTGTACCTAATTTGTGTCGTCTGTTTTGTCCTATTTGTAGTTGTAATTATACTACACCCGAAGTACTGGTTTAAGCAAAGAGCCTAGAATTTGACCCCCATAACCTGAGCAATTTAATTGCTTATTTTGACTATCAAATGTCAGTATATTAAAAACCTCTTTCTTCCTAAAACCACTGTCTTAGTAACTACTTAGTTACGACTATTAATAATTGGCTTTTGCGTATACAACTTTTTATACATATAAATGTTAGTCATCAGGTCATGTTAACCAAACTTAATCAATTACAATTAATAAGTTCTACTCTCGCAGAAATAAGTTCTTTAAACTTCGATTCGTAAGGACATCACCAGGCCACATGCTTTCTTTATTTCTATTAAAATATGAGGTTCCACACATAAGATCGTATTCAAAATCTAGTCTTAATATACATTAAGACAATAAATAAATTGATAACGTCAGATACTTCAAGTTCAGTGTATTGGAGTTGAATATTAAATAACTATCAAGTCATAGTTCATGTTATATAGAAAACATATAATTAAGTGCTTAATCAGTTTTCCCTATAGCATTAGTAATAGTGGAAATTTACCGATTAGTCTAAGAAAAAGCACCGACGCATGTATGGCAAGACAATAGTAGAGGTCAGGTTGGCAGGTCCCGATCTTCATAGCTAACTGATGTGGGGTCAGTCCTGGCACAGGTCAATGTTGCATTGTTGTGTACACGCGTGACGTGGTTACTGATGTTTCGCCCGACCTTGCCTCATCTGTTTGTGTTATAATAATGGTATTAAAAACGGTAAGGCATTTTCCTCCGTGTGGTATTGTAGACATCGGTACTTATTTTTCTTGAGAAACAATTGCGAAAAAGTTTGCGATAGCTTTTATTGCACTAGCTAGAGATTTTTTAATTTTTACAATCTGTAAGCTGTAGCATTTTATAGCAAAATTTTATTACTATTCAGGTACGAGCAAAAACTGAAGTAGCATAGCGTCTGGGCCGAAATGTAACGTAAAACTGTACAAGAATTGTACATATCCTTCTTTTCTAAATTCACAAACCATACCACTGCCTCCGAGCTCAGTGGTATGGACGTGCTTTAGTAACCGGAGGTCGTGGTTCGAATCCTGCGGGACACAACAAATTTTCATTGTTGTTTCCTAGTTGGTTAGGCAATTGGGCCGATCACCCAGTTGTCTGAAAAGTAAGATGATCCATGCGTCGGATGGGCATGTAAAAGTCGTCCACCCACCAACCGCATTGGACCAGCGTGGTGGATACGGTCCAAACCCCAATGGAAAGGGTGTATTAGGGAGGCCTATGTCCAGCAGTGGACTTTCAAAGGCTGATGGTGGTGGTGCAAACCTATATCTCCCTCTTTAAGATAGTTTGCCTCGCCCGATCGCATTTTTCGTGACGCTCTCGGCATGCATTTGCCACGTTTACTTGCAAAGTAAAGTAAAATTACTATGGACTGCGTATATTTTAATGACAGGACGTTTCCAAAAATATACCTTTGGGGCATATAAAACAAAATTTTCGGTAAATAGAGAAAGTAGCCGTTTATAAAGAGAAGTTGGTACTACTCCCTTTTAGGAGTTTCCCTGCGGCTTTAGAAGATTAATATAGTGGCTTCCGAAATGATATTTTACTAGCTAATACCTCTCTAATTGGCGCGCTTTGTTATTTCATTTTAAGTCGAGCTTCGAGCGGTTTACGACGGGATGGCGGGATTTCTTGGATTCATCGTAGTTGCTGCTCTATGGTTTTAAGTCAAAGGAGAGTCATCCTGAGCCTTTTAACCGAGTAGGGAAGCTATCAATAAATGACCTGTAAAATTTTTGTGACACACAGTTTTGTAATCAATTTTTTTAAGCAGCTCTTCTGCTATTAGGCGACCGAGCAGACTTAGCAGAAAATACATATTACGCAAAATTTTATTGATGAGACTAATACTCCGTTAAAATACGCCTCTTTTCAGCCTTCAATATTGAAATATATCTAAGAAGTTTCTGTAAACTTTAAAATGATAATAAATTCTCTTGCTATGGTTCTGTACAAGTGTATTTCTCCTATTTGCGTGATTATGACCTGATGCCGTAAAAAGTCCCTTGTATTCCAACCCCGTGCGCCACACTTTTCACACGCCACTTCCTACCACGTACGTTTGCGCTATGAAACGACTTGATCCCAACGGTATTTCGAGACCAAAATGACTCAGGGTCCTGCAAGGAAAAGAAGGAGTGACCTCGGTGGGCCTTTTACTCTTAAAAGGCCTGCAACGCCTTTGCAGCTTCTATGGTGTTGCGAATGTCCACTAGCAGCGGTAACACTTACCATCATGTATGCCTCCTTTTCTTTAAAAATAACAAGAACGGTCCAGATCTAAATAAGGTTGAAAAAGTGGTCCGATCACTTAACGTGTCTCTATATGATTATTGTCATTTAGTACATAAAAGAACTCTCGAGTCTAGGGAAACCACTCGCCAAAGGCGTTGTTACGTTGCCTAGATGTGAACTGACGGCGGGAAAGCGGATTGTTCGCTTGTCATTGCGTCGTGGATGTAACAATTTAATGTCCTATCGTGCCACCAGTGATGGATCGTTCATTGTCGTTTTTTATTTTAATATGACGGTGTGACACATTCGCGGAAAAATATTAGTGAAATGTTCATAATTATTTTATTGTTTGATTTTTTTCATTTAATTATTTCAGTGAAAGTATACATACAATAACACACAATGCTGCCAAACTGCATAACTGGCTATAATTTATTTTAATATATTTTGTTAATAAATGCAGATGACTTTATAAATATTAAAAGAGCAGGTCTTGCCAAACCCTAACCAATTATTTTATATAATTAACAGATTTTTCCATACTTTGACAAACGGAATATTACGGAGTAATTTTTATAATGTTGTAAATGCTTAGCAAATAGTTAATACGAGTATTAAATGTAACGAATCTAAAAATAACGATGCTTTTGTTTAAAATTCCTGACCACCACAAGAGGCTATACATGATTTTTAATAATTAATTTAACTCTAGTCAAAGATCGTCAATACCGGTCTAAATGATCGCACAACAATTGCGAACACTCGATCAAGATGGCGACACCAATTTGTCAGTTTTCGCGCGCAATCGCAACATAGTCACGGATACAGGGAAGGCTGCGTTCGGAAGTGCACGTCTCCCGCCATGAGAACCGATGCTATCTGCCTCTCACTCGCGCACACGTCGCTCGATCTCAGCGATAAGGCTGCCATAGACAGGGTTACCAGAGACAACTGTGGAGGCAAAGATGACAAGTTACGATTGTTTTCTGTAATAGCTGATTTTTCTTGATCTTTGGTCGGTAATGATGATGTTTAAATAACCATAAAACATTGGTTAAATATGTTTCCTTGTATATATAGAAACTAAATATTTAAAATAAATTTATATTCATTCGTATTATCCAGTTTATGTGTATTTATGCCCATTTAAATATTTTGACACAAAGTTATTTTCTATGTTTTTATTGGAAAATTAATTACTTACTTTATATTCATACTTATTGAAATTAATTACTTTATTAATTTATTATTAAAATATTAGCTTGACAGATATATTAACTTTACAGACTTTTTTTTCAATTAAAATAAAAAAAAATGTCTTCTTCGTTTGCTTTAACCCTTTCATATTGTTTAAGCATATTGATATTACTACTAAAATGTAAATTTACAGATATTGTGGTTTAAAAACCCCCGGCTTTTAAGCTATTTTTTATTTATTAAAGCTTTATGCACAGGTAAGTACAAAGGCGAACTTAATGCAAAAGGCATTATTCATCAACCATATATATAACAAAAATGAAGGAAAGATTTTTAATGAGCTTAAAGGTTATATGTGTAAACATTTAAAAAAAATATGTATAATTTTTAAAATGACAACAGGAATATTAATATATATTCTATATGTATACTTTAGTACATCCACATACATAAACAAAAATAAATATACATATATAAATACATACATATTTTATAAAATTTAAGAAAAATGCCTTAGAACTTTATCCGTCAAAAAAATTAATAAAACGGACTTTTACTCAGCTGACAGTTTATTTATTCATCTTTAAGTACTCAATTTCGCGAATCTACCCCATCATACCATGAATGGAGGCCGGTGGCTGGGCACTATCTTAATTGTGGGCAAAAACGTTCTTATTTTAATCATGGTGTACGTGCGATGCGTTATCATCGGGTTCCCATGGTCGCGTTTACAAATGACCGTCGTGGGGTCACCGATGGTCTGGTTGATGGTCATCTCTCTCTCGACTAAGGTACACTGGTGCACGTAAATCTTGAGAGTGTTCCTTCAAAGACTCAAAGCAAAACAACGAATGTAAAGTAATAAAATGAAGTTTGCGAATACTGTTCTACTATATCCTTTCTGAAAGCGAACTTGCTTATTGCGGTTTCAGAAACGATGAGTAATGTTTTTTGAGTCCATTACTTTATTGAAAAAAAAATCAGCACTGAGGATGACTTAGCTCACTTATTGTATGTTTAGTCTAAAATACGCGTTGTTTTTTTGACCGCCTTCCCAAACAAGGAGGTACTCAATTCGGACCGTATGTTTTTTTTTTAAATATATGTTACCTTGTTGCACCGCTCTTAGTGCTCCGTCTTTGTTATTTTTTTTAAATGATATATATTAGCTCCCATTGGACGCATTCTTTTTTAATAATTTTGTAATAAGTATCGTGCGATAAAATTACTCCTCCGTAGCCTAGTGGTATGGGCGTGTGCTTGAAACCGGAGGTCGGGTTCGAATCTGCGGGACGCAACAAATTTTAATTGGTGTTTCCTAGTTGGTTAGGGCAATTTGGGCCGATCACCCAATTGTCTGAAAAGTAAGATGATCCATGCGTCGGATGGGCATGTAAAAGTCGGTCCACCCACCAACCCGCATTGGACCAGCGTGGTGGGATACGGTCCAAACCCCCTAGTGGTATTAGGGGGGCCTATGTCCAGCAGTGGACTAACAAAGGCTGATGATGTGTGTGATGTGATAAAATTACAAACGCTGCCAAAACCGTGAAAGATAGACACAAAGTATGTTTTACATAATTGTACTACTTGGATTTGTCTTTATTGTAAAGTCCGCAATAGCACACATCTATGTTTTAGAATAACGCACAATAAGCATTTTAATGTAAAACATTGTTAAAAGTTGCAATGAGGCATATTCAAAGCCCATTTAAGGTAATCTAATATAAGTTTACGTACAAGGTAATGCATTTAAAGATTCTTCATTCTATGTGCATAAAATGTGTCATACATGTCATTTTGATCAAACGAATATCTTAAAAAATATAACAGATCAATTTATTGCAGTTGTCAACGCTTACATTTTGCAAAATGGTTGCATGCTATTTGAAGGCGGTCATATTTGTTGGTTAAAATTTTTTACAAAAGCTATGTATTTATAAATGATTTTGACTTGTATATTGTAGATTTGAATGATATATACGATTTATAGTGGCAATGTTTTTTTTGTAACTTGTTTACACGGATTTATTTGCTCTTTAACACCTTATAATTAATGTGATGTTCAACTAAACCATTGGATGAGCAGGACCCACCTCGATGATATTATTTTATTGACGCTTACTTAGCGAAACTAAAAACATAACAAAATCTTTTGTTATATAATATGTTGCTTACAGCAATACTATAAATTAATAAACGTTGTAACGCGTTTAAGAACTTTACAATTATTTCGAAATATACCTGACGTTTCTTACTCCTCCGAGTCTCAAAAATCAAAGTCTTACGCAACAAAGAAACTCTATATTTACAAAGATGTTTATTATTTCGGCTCATAAATCATATTGCAGCAGTTACTAGTTGAACTGCATTGTGGGAGTTGCCTCTAACGAAACATCTCATGTCGTGAATTAACTTAATATATTGGCAATACTCAATAACTTTAAACATCGGTGAGTCACTGTTTAGTATATATATTTAAAGACGCGTCATTTGTACCAAGTTACCGTCAAGCTTAAGCAGGTCATATTAGACTTAGTTAACTTATCACAAATTTATTTAAGTTACCATCAAACTTAATCCCATTCGAAAGATGAGAAAATTCTTAACGTTCTAATAATTCTTTTCTTGCCTCAATTTTAAGCTTATTTAGACTATTACGTGACGACTACAGTGTCGCCCCAAAATCTACTAAACTGTGGTTTTATCGCATTGCGAATTTGTGATCTAACATTGGTGCAATGGGTAATAAATGTTTGTGGACGATCATAAATGTAGATCGTAAGTAAAAAGCCTTTTCACTTGATGGCTGGAATACGAATTAAAGGTTTGAACAAGGCATTGACCACAGTTTTATACAACTTATCAAGTCTTTATGTCAGGTCGCAATAGATACCTATGGGAACTCGTGAGCATTGATTAAACTTTAAAATAGATTAGTTTATCCCATAAATTAGATGAAACTGATCATGTAATTCACCTGTCGGTACATGATTCTTCTTAGTAACTGTATAAGGCCACAAGGGCACTGCAGGCCTTTAAGGATTTTCGTAACACTTCAAAGAGAACGTTGCGTTAACCTTTGCAGTGTGCGCAACACTGATCCGACCCACTGAAGTTTAAATTTTGTAATGCGAACTCATTCGAATCGCGCCGGGTCGATCATTAAAATCGATATTTCGCGGCCTATCCCGTACCGAATCCATTGTGTTACTCCGCTCTCGTTTCGGTGCATCAATGTATCGAAATATGTATGAATGGTTTTCCTACCACGAACAATGGGATTACTGACGCGGTACCAGTTCTGCCCACACTTACAAGTTAATCGTCGTAATGGATTCATCTGTGGGCGGCATGGGATGAGGGTTAAGGTGGCGTTCATTCAAACTTTTTGGTATATTTGGTTCTGTTTGTGTTCAATTTTTCATAGACGCTGACAACACAAGTTTGTTTCACAGATTGATAGAATGATCAGTTATAACATTTAGTTATTAGTTTAAAAACTGTTCCTCTTCATTTATGAAGAGAGCGGAAATGCTCAGTTCAGTATATACAGCTTTGGACCTGTTTTTGTAAAAAAATATATCCTATTTTTCTTAAAGTAATAAAAATTAAGTCTTTCTTATGAATCATTTAAATTTTTTAATGTTTGTTAACACAAAATTGATTATAAAACTATTAGTCAGTTTTAATCCCAAAAGTATGTAGTATATTTATGGATAACTACAACGAGAAACGATGTTTACAAAAACCTAACCAAAACAACAAAATGGACACAAAGCATATGATCTACTTACAAAAGAAAAGTTACGACGGTCTATTTTATCGCTAAAATGTTTAATCGCATAAGTGTGCCGTAGGTGCGTTTTATTCATCCTTATCCAATTTTTTTCCCATAAAATAAAACTAATTAACATCATCAGTCTATGTTAGTCCTCGGCTGGACATAGGCCTCCCGTAACGCACGCCTGCTCCATTAAGGAGTTTTTGGTGCATCCGATGCATGGATCATCTTACTTTTCAGACAGTTGCTTGATCGGCCCAAATTGCCCTAACCAAGTAGGAAACAACAATAGAAATTTCTTGAGGCCCCGCAGGTTTCGAACCCACATCCTACGGTTTCTAAAGCACACGCCCTTACCAGGAGGCAGTTAAAAAAATGAATTAAATATACTTAAATCAAAACATTAGAAAAACTTATACTCTTTTACCATGTTGTTTTCAATGTACATTTTTTATTTCCGCGAATCAGCCGACTCGTAAGTGGCAAGTAAGTAATTTTCCCTTTACACGACATTCGCATCACCGTTGCCATTCGAGTCACGCGTGTCGCCGTCACAAGCGGCGCAATTGATAACATCTGCCAAAAGGAATCCAGGAAAATCCTCGTGAAATTTCGCGAATGTTACGCAAGTTTGATGAACGAAGCGTTTGCGGTTACGCGAACCATTTACCGTTGTGATTTAAATGGTTGTTTTTCTTCTCTTTTATGTGCGAGATTCCTTTTACCTCTCAGTCTGTGATAGTCCACTGCTAGACATAGGCCTCACCTAATACACACCCATCCAGTAGGGGGCTTTTGGACCGTATCCCACCACGCTGGTCCAATGCGGGTTGGAGGGTGGACCGACTTTTACATGCCATCCGACGTATGGATCATCTTACTTTTCAGACAATGGGTGGTCATCCCAAATTGCCCTAACCAACGAGGAAACAACAATGAAAATTAGTTAAGTCCCCGCAGGATTCGAACCCGACCTCTGGTTTGTGAAGCACACGCCCATACCACTAGGCTACGTAGGCAGTTGCACTCTGTACCTTTACTAGAAATGATATCAAAGCTTTGAAAACAACGGCATCATGACTCGCTTAGTATAGTATCCATTGACTAGGACACTTGCGCCATACGATGCAGCATCAAAAAAAATCTTCAGAAAAATTGTGCAATAAACAAGTCTTTATTTAGTTAGGGTCTAATATTATCTAAGCCGTTGCTAAATTAGGTATGGAATGTATATAAACAAATTATAATGTCAAACAGCAGTTGCGTTTAAAGTGAAAGCGATTTGATTGGTAGACAGTCACCACACTAAAAGCTCCGACAAAGTTAAATTAATACGAGAATTTGACATATTTGCGTCAATAATATTTGACATTGACATTTGAATTAACTTAAGTAAATTTCACTACTTATTTGGCTATACTATTTTTATTTTCAGTGTAATAATTAGAAATCTTATCAAACTTTTTTTGCACTAAAACAATTTTTTAATTGGATGTATTAAATACGAGTGCGTGTTGAAATATAATAAAAATAACAGCATACATTATCTGTGCATCACTGGGACACGCAGTTACATACAGTACAAAGGCAATACTACCCATTGTTGGTGTTTGATACGTCCTATTGCCTTATGACAAATTGGCGTCATACATTCGCATTATAGCCTTTTAAAGATGTCTCAACAACGAACGCGGCTAGTAATGAGGCTGAAATCTTTAGAAAGTTCTAGATGTGCCCGACTAACAAATTGGCGGGAAACGCGCGGGTTGTGGGGTCACGCGTGATACTTGAGCGGCGCGTGAGTGGCCGCACGCTCTAAAGGTGCGTACACATTCGGCCGAATTCGTTACATGACTTGATACGATCGATATTAAAAATAAACTTAAAATGTCTAAATAATTGCTTATAATAGTAATTATTTCCAAAGAACTGCTTATAAGATATATCGTCCTGTTTTTAGAAATGCACTTTTAATAAACCTATATTAAAAATTTAAACCTCGATTTTCGTATTGTGTACGCAACGTTACGAGGATGCATCGTAATGCATAACGCAACTTTAGACCTTATGACATATCGCTGGAACCCTGGTAATATTTGTGAAATGCTTCTGCTTATTCTAATGGCCACAAGGGCTATTATCGCCTATTAATACCTTGCGCATGTTATCTTTTTTTATGAGAAGCATCGTCATGATTTATTTGACCAAAAACGTATACAATTGCCGCGTAATGTCGCATAATGTCGCGTAGTAAAGATCAAAGTTCTTTGCAGCGTGTTTATTTCGATGGCAAGTGCACATTAATTCCCAAGGATTAGCCTTATTTTTTTTTCTAAAGACGATCGTAGCAATTTTTATTGTATGAGTTAAATGATGCACCAAATAAAATGTGTCATGTATCATTATTATGGGCCTGCAGCCTGTTAGTAGAATGACAGTATAAACTTATTTTAATGTATATATTTCCAATAAATCCTTGGAAAAACTATACAAATTAAAATAATAGCAATGTACTTATTAACGTCAATAGGACAATTAAATAGTACATACGTACATTTATATATGCGTGATAAAGAATATAAAATTAAAAGTGAAAATAGTCTGACATTAAATTGACAAATAAAATAGATAATAATAAAAAACAACACATCGATACATCGATTCGATTGTTGAATTAAGTATATATTATTTTCCCGCCAAGAATTACGCGGCAACAGGAACATGGCTCACTAATGGCTAGATCTGCCACAAACAGGAATAATCTGCTTGACAAAGTCCGGTTAAATCGGGCTAATCTATCGAAGCCACCGAAGCCGTTCTAGATGGCTTTTGCATCACGACTCTGGGACCGACATCGCCTACTAGATTGCTCGCTAATGTGTAATATTAATTTGGCGAATACGTGACCTTACTAACAGTTACTGGTTGAATTCACGATGCTCTTAAATCGAATACAATTTTAAGGTTATGGCTTTGGTCTAACTAAAAAAATCCGAAAATGTAATCTTTATTAATTTATTTGCCTTGCATATTTATAGGATTATGTTTTATATTAATATAGGAAATATTGTTGGATGTTTTTTATCTGTTTTTGTAATAAAATTTAATTTAGTTACTTTCTTTCGTATTTTAGGCATTACCTACAAATAAAATAGCAAAATTTTTCCTATTTATAAATTTTTTTCTAAATGATGAACTTCAACATCAACAAATCGTTTTGTTTAAACTTGCAAAATAAATAAAAAAAAATTCAGGTCACTATTTAAAAAACCCCATTAAACGTTAAAGAAAAACAACACAAAGTGCGGTTCGATTTGAACGGTTCCAAATATGAAAATAGACGCTTACATTCGCGCGGGAAAATCTCGCATCGGGCGGCCGGCTAATAAATAACCGCAAAGACATAATCGTAACGCTTTAATTAATGCTAGACAATGGCTGGAGCGTGCGAACGGGAGCGAATACGGGATGTTTTGTTCCCTTCGATCGGATAAAGGAGTTTGTTTGGTCCGAGGCAATGAATTATGCCGTCTTCTGAATTATCATCGCGTCCGCGCTCCGCTGGAGTCACGAATGAACAAGTGATCGCGAGCTTAAATACTTTGAAGCTCTGATAGTGGAAACGGTTCAGTGTTTATGAGTTTAAATGTTGGTTAAAATGTAAAGAGTTTAACAAGCGACCTGGCAAGCTTTATGTTAACGACTGTTTCTACAACTATAATAAAAAGAAGTTGTAGTACGTTCTTGTTTCATTTTTAGCTAGTTTTTAGATTATATTTTAGGATCAAACCTTTTGACGCAGTCGTTTATCAGGTAAAGGTTTAAGCGATAACAGAAAGTTTGTTTGTAACAGTAAGTTATTCATTAGATATAAGTTCTTCATGTCCGTGGAGGTGTGTAAATAATCATAAGCTTGTTAAGTGGCTGTAATAAATACATCTGACTCTATACGTACATTAACGCACGTATAGTGTTATATACAATGTTCTGGTATATGTACCAAAACTAAATAGCAAATATTTTCTTCGTAAACAAGTAATTGCGATTTTATTAGCGAACGAATACACTTGGTATATCGCGCAGATACAATGCTTTAAGCGCCTTCACTTATATCACTTATATAGCTACTTGCGCATATTTGGTATCTATATTTCACATCCGTCTAGCAATTTGGTCAAATCATTAAACATGTCTTCGGGCGTCCTCGCTCCGCCGCGTGACCATCGAATAAATAGTTCGTGCCATCCGACAGGTACCCTCTCAGCGGAGTCTCGGAAACTCACGAATTTCGCTAATCAGGGCCAAAAGCACGTACCAAACTAAATCCTATTAAAACTACAGAAGGTACACCATGGTGGTGTGTTAGTCGTGTGGTATTGGTTGCCATGGCGACCTAATAATGTGCAACAGTCAAATGTTGCGGACACGAGCACACGAATCCGCTCCTAGGCCTCGCGGTGTCATCATCAGTGATCATGGTGCGTTTAACGAATGGTTATATCGCCAGATACTTTACTTGAATTATAAGTAATAATTAAGACTGCCTCCGTAGCCTGGTGGTGTAGGCGTGTGCTTTAGAAACCGGAGGTCCGGGGTTCGAATCCTGCAGGGACTCAACAAATTTTCATTGTTGGTTCCTAGTTGGTTAGGGCAATTTGGGCCGATCACCCAACTGTCTCAAAAATAAGATGATCCATGCGTCGGATGGGCATGTAAAAAGTCGGTCCACCAACCAACCCGCATTGGACCAGTGTGGTGGGATACGGTCCAAAACCCCTAATGGATGCGTTAGGGGAGGCCTATGTTCAACAGTGTATTATCAAAGGCTGATGATGTGTGATGTGATTACATGAAAAACAGGTCGACTGTCCGACACACTAAGAAATTTTGGAAAGAAATCGGTTGCAAACAAATAGACAGTTAATAGTTCGGACTTCTATTAAAAAAAGGGTTACTGCAATAGGTGGTAATAATCGTTATTGTTTATAACGATCTCACTAATCTAGTTTTACACATCTAAGAGTTAATTTACACGAAGAGTTGTATTAAGTTATATCACAAATGGGGATTTATTGACAAATAATTATGTACAGCTGTTTCTGTGTATTTTGTCTTTTCAGTCAACATGCAAGATAAATAACTAATATTATTGTAAATATTTAAATTAGCAATCAGTTTGTCCATACCGATAAATTAAGTAGCAACATAAAATAAAAAGTGATGAAAAACTTTTGATCATAGCTTATGATTTGTTCACTTAAGTAACTTTCGTTTCTTTATATTATACCTTGCCGTCATAAAAAAGGCTGCCTAGCTAGCAAAAAGATTTTTCTAAGTTTTGTAAAGATTATAAAACGCATAAATATATTTCGAGACAACTTTTACCATTCGATAAATATCGAATGCTATTACGATCATGTATTATATGTCAGTTAAGCAACGAGTTACATAGCAAACCAATAATATTAAAACAATTGAACTATGTTTTAAGAAATTATGATGATTAACAATCAGTGCTCAACCTTACGACGGCATCGTGTCACCTTACCGTGTTGCAACGAGATGAGGTCTAAATATCAGCGGAGCATCGCCTAACCCAATGACTTTACAAATAGGGGTCCCGCGTTGCCACGACAACCCGACCTGTTTTCATCATTGTGGTCTCTGTCACATATTACAAGGATTGTTTTAGATAGAAAGTACCTATAATGGAATTAACTATTAAGTTATTTAAATTAAATTACAAATGAGGCTAATAAAAATTATAATATAGTGTACAAAATAAAACATGTGGTCTAAGTTAATGAGTATTTGAAATAAAATTAAATTAAAATTAAAGTATTTTATTATAGTCATATATTGGTTTTAGCACTATTTTTTTCCTCAATTTATAACTTACGTTAAAAATGTTTATTTATTTACTACGTAATTTTATATCGTAAAATATTTAAAAGCAGTTTTAATTAGTGCATTTATCTCTTCTTTAATTTTATGCTATTCAAATTAAAACGTCTAAACAATTTACTTTTAACAATTACGCTAAAGCACCTTAAAGTTAACCGGGAAACGATCGACGGTGCATATTTAAGTTATCCATTGGCGAAGAATGTAAATGCATAAGTTATAGCTCCCGAGGGAGCAACATTCGATAGCAAGGCAAATTGTCTTCTGGAACAACCGAAGCTCGCACTTGATTTGTTGGAGGTGAGAAAGTAACACGCCACGGATATAGTAATCGTTTAATTTATGATATTGTTGTTTGAATTTATGCCGTGTACCGTGGAGGAGCTCTGTGTAAACGTCGGTAATGGCTAACACGCGATTTGAACTTGGTTTTAATACAATATTTAATGTTGTTACTCGATAATTGAGTTTTTTTGATACGATCAATCGGAAACGGTTTATTAACCTTTTTATTTTTTGAAAAGATAATAAATAAAGTAACACCAAAAGAGATTTTATGAAAAGTTATTGATATTAAAAACGGCTGATTGTTATTTGGCATTTTTAGTTTTCAACAAGAGAGATTCTCTGCTCATGGTTGTTTAAAATTCAAATTACCAATCGGTAGCGGCTTGTAATGCAATTTAAATCCTGAAATTTATTTGTTAGCAAACAATTATATTGGACGTTAAGCAACCTATTTCAAAACGGGTAAACAACCTATCCATTACCATTTAAAAAAAGAGTAAGCCGTTATAAAGACTTTATAATATTTTTAATATTTGCCACCTCTATTACGAACAGAGGTCATAAGTTTAAAACGCGGCGATAAATTCTTATTGTTGATTTTTAGTACAATATGAGCCGACTATCCATTGGTATATAGAGTGAAATCATCTACCGGTCTGATGAGAAAGTAAAAGGTGATAATAGATGTCAAGGCCATGTTTGGTAGTCGTTGCTTATCAGAGCTTTTAAGTTTACAGTTTAAATATCGATGTAGTTTGCTCCTTTTGGTTTTAAAGTCAGGCGCTAGTCGCTCTTAGAATAATGCTGTGAACATTGTACACTTAGTGATCAAATTTTACTAAAAGAAGAAGTATTCTTATTTTTTCCTCTCAAAAAATCATTTACGATACGAATTTTGTACAGATCGCATAAAAACTAATTTCAATAAGTTTTTTTTAACGTAAACTATTCAGTTTTCTTGGCACCATTTTAGTTTTAAAAAAATTGTTAAACTTTTTTTAAAGAGACAAAGATGAAACTATAAACGAGAAAGGTTAATATGCAATCGGGTGACGATTACGGGGAAAGAAAGCAGCTCTTGTTGTAAACTGGAATGAGGAAGGTCTGATAATAGCCACGTGATCAGATAACAATAACTGTCCAGTCCACGATAATGAGTAGTCTGCTTTCTCATCTTGTTTGCGACGGGGCATTGTGTGCGCTTTTCCCCGTGAAAAACTTATGAGGGCGTACGGTTGTGACGACTGTTTGAACTCCGTTTAACTAACGTTTAAACCAGAAGCAATGCGATGATACTCTTACAATAAATATATACTTCGCTTAATAAATCAATGACACGTACATACGTACGTACGTACAATTTTTTTGTTAATAGTTTTGCACATCATCAAGTCAATATCACAAAGATAATGCTAAAGAAGAGATAAAACATTACACCTGTGTTTTAGAGCTCTCAGTTAACTTCTTATTGGTGATTAAACCGGAGTTAACTATAAACGGTGCAACTCAACAATTACGTTTCATAGCGTATGACTTGCTCGAGTAATTACGATCGACGTGAGCTCTTTTAACCGAAAAAAAAAAACTCAACCATCTCTCCCATTGTTGGCGTCAATTTTCCCACATTTCGCCTTTTACCGTTACCATCGGCTTCCTGATTCGCGGACAAAAAGTGTATTAATTGCATTCCTCGTACCACGAGCGCCTCGCGAGGTTTTTGTCACACTCAGGAAGATAGGTCTTCCACGTTAGATAATTGATTGTGTTCTGTGACCCGCCCTTGTTTGACGCGGATACAGCTAGTTTTAGTTTTAGAGTAGATTATTGTAGAAAGATGTTGTATTTATTCTGTAATACTGTGCTCTACGTTATACTGTTACTGTGCATATTGTCTAGTACGGTACTATGCATTGTGCGTTTAGTTTGCAAAATAACATAAGAACTCATGGCAATAAATAATTAACGTAATAAGTATTTGCCAAAAATGTGTAGGAATGTATAGATTACTTAAGCAGGAAACCGCTGCGATGAATCGCTTTTGTTTCGGTTTACCAAACTGCCTCGTAGCCTAGTGGTATGGGCGTGTTAGAAACCGGAGGTCGGGTTCGAATTCCTGCGGACGCAACAAATTTTCACTGTTGTTTCTAGTTGGTTAGGCATTTGGCCGATCACCAATTGTCTGAAAAGTAAGATGATCCATGCGTCGGATGGGCATGTAAAGTCGGTCCACCCACCAACTCTGCATTGACCAGCGTGGTGGATACGGTCCAAACCTCCAATGGATAGTATTAGGGAGGCCTATGTCCAGCAGTGGACTAAAACAGGCTGATGATGTATGTATGTTTGATGAAGACTGCATTTCGTACATGGCGACTTCACAGAATTGTATAATTTACAAAGAGTTTCGTATTTGTTTACCGCGTTAAACATAGCGCTGTGCGTTATAACGTCATAAAGTTGTGTATTTTACATATATCACATATCTTATTTGGTCTAGGTACAGTTGAAAGTAAAAGATATATCTATAAAAAGAGCGGGAAAAGAAGTAACGTGAAAAGTAACGAGCCCAGAAAACATAATTAGTAATAAACTAAAATAGTTTTGTTACTACTATCATTTATCTATGAAAAAATTCAGTCCTGTTCCTCATCAGGTTGTCGGTTATTCATTCCATTGGACTATAAGTGAGAAGGAAGAGGGAAGGAAGAGGGAAGGAAGAGGGAAGACACAGTTTGCGCGTACACTTTAATATCTATCGTGTACTATAATATCTCCTGTGTAGTTGGCTGATCGTTATCGATCGATAATAGATCGACAATATCGATTGTAGGAGTTGTCAGCAGATTTTACATGCTTTCATAAATTTAATAAGTGAGGAAATTTCTATATAATTTAACCTATAAAATAGTTAAATAATAACACGTATATTCTATTTGTACCAGTTTTTAAGTGAAGCACGGCCTTAAACCATGTCAATGAATATACTTATATGATTTATATATGAATGAAGTAATGTAAGACATTACAGGCTAGATCGCTGCTAGGCAAAGGTCCCTCTCAACGCTTATCATTCTTACCTGTTCTAGGCCAATCACTGCCTACTGTTGTAGTAGCGATGAAGTTCGTCCTTCCATCTTGTGGGTGGTTTAATAATAAAAAATGTATAAAATATTATACAGTTGTTTATTGCTAGGTTAATACATAATAATTATACGGAAGTTCAAGGTTTTAAAGATAGTAGAAATAATCGAATCTACACTCTTTGTTCACAAGTCGGACATGCTAATCGCTATGCTAATAGGGTCATCCGTTGTCGTACTACATAATTCCTCTCAATAGCTAATGATTACAGCTTAAAAGGTGAAAGCATTTAGCATTGTCAACTAAATTATTTGTAGCGCATAATAATAAAGATAACCAACCATAGGAATAATTGCCACATGTATCTCATACATTTAATAACTGGGTTAAACACAGTTATAATGGCGTTTGTACCCATATAAGTTCTCGATACTAATTTTAACAGCAGTTGCCGTTTTTCCTTGGTAAATATTTATCAAAATTCGAAAAGTACTTTATTGTTGTTACTTTTAAATAATTGCAGTAATTTAAGTTATGAATAAATCTTTATCATTTGTTTGAATTGATGTAATAAAATAAGTGCATGCGATTTGCCATAAAATGCATTTAGTATTTATTTTGTCTAAAATTGTTCATCGTTATATTGTAAATTAATAATAAAACCTTTTTTTTACTTTTTACGAAGCCGTATAACATACGTCCTTCTTATAAAAAAATGCACTTTGCATAGAAACGAATGAGGATAGAGGAGTAAATACTTGTACAGTTGTTTAAAAGTAATTTATTACATTAATAAAACCATAAAAATACGGATGACTTTTTAAACGGTATTTATAGTTTAAATTTAAAACACTTTCAATCTCTACAAGTTTATCAATTTTTTTTGCCATACTTACGATTTCAGCGAGAAATATACTTAATAGTGAATTTGCGACCAAACACTTTGCAGTATAAGACATTACAAACCCACTTATCAAAGAAAAAAAACAAGAGTAAAGAGTACTTATGTGCACATTTATAGTTTAATGCAGAAGCAGGCACTAGTAGTGTCTTAGTACTTGTAATGTATGATAAAGATATATTAATATTACCGCCTACGTGGCCTATCGGTATTGCTTTTTAAACCGGAGGTTGTGGGTTCGGATCCCGCGGGGAAGCAACGTTAAAAGTGTTTGAATTAATTAATAATTGTTATTGCTGTTTTCTGGTTGAAAACAAGGATATTTATAATTCTAAACCACCCAATTGTCTGAAAAGTAAGATGATTCATGCGTCGGATTGGCATTTTTTAAAAGCCAGTCCCGGTTGTCAAGACCATCTATGGCAGTCGTTATAGGAAAAAAGTGCCTTCAAATTAACTGACTACTAATTCGTCCTTAAAATGCAGTTTACCCTTTGGCTTGTGGAGTTTCATGCCAATCGCTTTGCGTAAAAACTGTTATTCTGGTTAATCTGGGTGGATTAGAAGCCGACCCCATGATAACTTGGGAAATTGGCCAGGTAAAAGAAACAGATATAATTATAATAAATGTCACCACATAGAATCTTACCACGAACAGTTTAGTGCAAAACAAAGCGACGGCCGCTTTCAAATCCGCGTGGCTACTTTCCAGCCAATCCGTCGGCGTGTCGTGCGCAGTTCACATGAGAACCGACCAATGCATACAGGTGAAACTATCAGTCAAACCACTTAAACATCTGCATAAGTCACGTCTCACGATTCAAGAAGACTAACTGTTTAATAATGTCCGCCGCTGACCCCGATCGACCCCGGTGAAATACGGTTGTGCGGACCTGGTGCCGTATTTCCCCTCATGCATCGTGCCTTAGTCGTGTCTTCCCCGGTGGAAATAAAACGCGGGGTCCATCTTTAGGGCCATCGGAGTCTCGGATGCGCTATTTCTGTTAACCATCCGTAACATTCTAAATGCACGGCACCAACGTTATGTTTTCAAACCTAACATAACTACATAGAGTTCAAATTACAGTAATGTGATCGATGGTTATATGACCCATATAAGTGATGGTAAAGGGTAATGTCATGGGAATAGCTCAATGAACGGGCGGACATAGCTTGGACGGTGGGATGTTGAACTAACTGAATTTCATGGGCATTAGCGTTTATTAGTCGATTCATTTATAAGAGCATGTTTAGTCCAATTGGAGCAAAACTTTGCATATAAAGAACACAGTATATTAAACGGAAATCCAAGTAACTGTTAACTACCTTTTATGTGACCTGTGATTGGAGTTTGTATAAAGTCAGTAAAAGTAACGGGTTGGTTAGGTTTCAATGATAATTTCGGGAATCAAACACAATTGTAACAGAAATATAGAACGACAAACTATACAAATTCATCAAATTTGTTTTAGCAATAGGTGATCATGATAATACCTATTATATTGTATTTTAAAGAAAACAAGGACTTGTAAAGAATTGATACAGGGAAGTGAAAATATCCCGAAGGAACCGTTGCCGTGCTGACCCATTTCACCGCTTAGCGCCTTTTTGCTTACGGTATGATGAAACTGGTTATAGATTTCCATATTTTTGTTCTATTTTATTTTACCGCCAGCAACAAAATATTGCAAAAAGCTCTTAAATATGGATTTTTAATCTAAAAATAATGTTGTTGGTAAAGTGGATTAGCATTCAAGTATTAGTTTTAGCTAAATCTTATTACGAGCAGTAAAAGGTAGTAAAATACGTATCATTAGTTTCGATACTATTTAAATTGTTTTTAAAATATTATACTATCATAGCCTGTGTTAATCCATTGCTGGAAAAAAGTTTCCCCTCATGCACTCCTCCTCCATTAGAGGGTTTTTGGACCTTTTTTCCCACCACTAAAATTTTTTTCTTTTTTTTTTTAATTGGTCCAATGCGGTTTGGTGGGTGGATCGACTTTTACATGCCCATCCGACGCAAGGATCGTCTTACTTATCAGACAATTGGATAATCGGCCTAAGTTGCCCTAACCAACTAGGAAACAAACTTGTGAAACGATGAATTTGTTGAGGCCCCGCAGGATTCGAAGCCACGACCTCCGATTTATTAAGCACACGCTCCACGTCTAGGCTATGGAGGCCAAAATATAATATCATACTAAATATATATCTTTGACAACTTTCAAGAGAAAAGAGATAGCTTTTACTTAGAAAATTATAACTAGTTATTATCGATTCGGAACAATTGCATGTTAAGAGAATTAATTTTGATTTTTATGTTTGTAGAACGGTATTTCAGAATATTTAGAAACGATTTCAATAAAGCAATTTATCATAAAAATTAAGGTATTTTTCTCTTGGAAAAGAAAAACACTAGATGCAAAACAACAGAACTATGTTAAAGAAATACCCAAAAAAAAAAAAATTCTCTTGTAACCAAGTTGTGAGCTATAAAGGCTGAATACTACTAGCTAGTTATTGTTATATGCTTCTTTATCTAGTTATTTTACTGGCTATGGTTTCCTTTCATTGCAACATTAATTTATGCAAATTATAATATGGCTTTGAGTACAATAAAACTTCATGATTCAGTCGAGTTTTTTGACCGCCTACAAATGTATTGTAGATATTTCTAGACAGTATGATATTACTAAATCGAAGGATCCCTAATTTTGTTTTAATATTAACAAAACGTGCACCTGACTATTAGGTTCGAGGGTTTAGGTTCGATTAGCTTCTATGAATAAAATATCGTGTAAGAAACAAAGTTGGGCGTTTATCGTTCCTGGGTGTTATGTTTCTATTAAGAATAGAGAAGTGAGTGTATGTGTCAAGTCACAGATAAGATGATGTTCTGTTATGGTCCCGTAAAATGTTTATTATTTCAATTCTATTATACTATAAGTATTATAGTATTCGAAAGGATTCTATTATCGTCTATTAGGCGTACTAGAAGTAGTGAGCATCTCTTTTAAACCGGATGGCATATAAAACTGCCTTGAAATTTGTGCATAGGCCAGGCGGTTCCGGAATGCCGAAAGGTTTTGACATCAAAACAATTATTACCTTTAACCTTATTTTGGCATTTGCTTGTGTCGCAAGCGGCCATGAGTGCCTGAAGATGAGGTCTATCTCGCTTACGTTGCATCGGATAGGAAGGACTTGTCGGATGGATGGAAGTGTCAGTAAAGATTATTTCATAACAAATTTTGAAATTATTTTATTTAGAAAAAGAATATTGATTTAAAAAATGATATTATAAACAAATTGCATTGAGAAATTTACCCACTCAATATACAACTATGTTTTAAGAAATAAAAGTTGGGTTTCATTTTCTAGCGGAGTAAGGTCGCTTTTTGGAAAACAGCGTTAAACAAAAAGGCAAAAATTGCCTTAATTATATTGTCATATAAGTACGTACATTTGCTACATTACACAGTTATGTCGTATAGTACCGAATCCCAGTATTATAAGCATTAAATTATTGAGTAAACAAGCCATCTCTGTAGTTTGGAATCTTTTATCGATAGAAAAAAAATTCTTTATAACAATCCTTCGATAAAGTGCAGTACACAATTTAAGTTGACGTTACCATGCTGTACCATCGCGACCGCTAAAAGACCAAAGCGTCACGAAGAAACTTAAAACGATAGAATATTCAATATACAGTCTACACTTTTACGTAAAGGGATCAGATGCTAAGTCGTTTAGCGTAAGGACTATAATGCAGACAAAACTAAATAGATAAAAAGCCTATTCTATCATATCTAAAGCTAAGGAGGGCTTTGTACTAACAAGTGTTTATGTTTTTCATAATATTGGTTTCTTTAACTAAAACAGAATACCTCAAAATTGTTTATATCGATAACAATACGACATTAGCGGCATAACATTTCGATTGACTATCGCGTGATGCAAGCGGTGGTTCGGGCCTCCTTGCGTTTTATCTAACAATGGCATCAAACAAAGTCGAGGGTTTGCGACCTTTGGGCCGATCCAAATTTATTCAATGTTGCGCGACCAGAACGGATATGGCAATAATTCGAGAATATAATTGTTTATCGAGCATTGTGCTCCGTTTGGCTGTCAATCAATTCACTTTCGAACATTGTGATCTGTTTTGACCGCGGACGGGCTTATGCTGGAGTATTCTAATATTAGGATATATTTTTACATTTATTACTTGACTTCATAATCTGTTATCATCTTTATCGTTATACGATCACTTCTGTGTTAGAATATTTGTTACACACACACAGATAATAATTTATCACGTTTCCAAAAACTTGAGTATTAATCCAAATAACCTAGAAATTTAATAAGTATCACAGTAGAAGTATCTAATGATTTTTCGCATATCGTGCAATTGACAATAAGCAAACCTGGCTTTATTAATTAAAGTAAGCTTGGTATTCAAAACCTGTGCCTATTCAAGGGTCCGGTATCATTATCATCATCATTAGCCTGTGTGAGTCCACTGCTGGACATAGGCCTTGCCTGATGCACGCCCCCTCCATTAGGGTTTTTGGACCGTATCCTATATACCGGTATAGTAATACCTCATAAGGTTATCTAATTGTCAACGGGAGCTTAAGTTTACGTGGCTCTCCGTAATATAATTTCATATTGCCTATGTTACGCTTCAAATTGGTATTGCGACCATTACTGTGTTCCTTTCTTATATAGCTTCTTCTTCCCATTCGAATTCCTTCAATTAAATTTATTTCTGTGTTGTCTTCAATATTTATGCACGATATATTGAAAAATTATCTGCTTTGGATATTCTTTATAATCAATATTTTTTATACTAACCCCTTGGAAGCTTGTTCTTCCTTTTTTTAAATAAAACTTAGCTGTTGGACTTAGCCAGTATTGGTCGTTTCTTTAACCAGCAATTGCTGTGGGAAAATATCCTTAATACCGGAACACATTGCTGTTTGCATGTGTTCCACATTGCGGTTTTCATTCTGATAGTAGCTGCCTCCATGGTGTTAATTTCCTAGGTTTCCTGTAAAAAACAGATGTAAAAACTTTATGAATACGAATTAACCTTCTTCAAAGAACAATATGTAGCCACATCATATCCCTGCAATGGGTTACATGCTTTTAGACCTCTATTTTTTCTTCATTTCCTGATCACATGCCGCATAACGCTCACCTTATTTCGGCCACTCGCGGTATTTGTCAATGCGCCGTGGGGTGGGACCGTCTTGCGCGTGATCGATGGGACGGACCCACTTGGGCAATCGCCTTGCCGCGCCCGATCGCTCGATTAGCTGACCTATGTGGAGCAAGGTCGGCTAGCGTTATAAAATAACGCTGTTTCTTTTACTATTGACGCCGTGATATATGTTACAAGTAAACTAAACCACGATCTATAAAGCTTATTCCAGGGGAAGTTTTCTAAAGCATGACGTATACGAGAGCTAAGTAAAAAGTGGAAGTTATATAGAAAAGATTTTTATATCAACTTTATTGCAGTTAAAACTGATCGGTTTCAGACGTCAAACGTAACAAACCAAACTACATTTAAGCAATATAAAGGCATTTATAACTTTGTTTATAGTTCGACGAGGTATGAAGCCTCTGTGAGTTTCACTTTTAAGCCAACATTTGAAATAGCACTTCGCAACTTGAATTAATAGAAAATAACAGAAGCGGCCATTAATGGTAACTACAAAGGAAAAAATACTTTATTTTTCACGTATCTTCTACAAATCGCCATAATTCAATCAATATATATTTTTTTTTACATTCACTGTTAAAGCAATTTAAAAATATGCTTCGCTTTGTTAAATGTTTTCCTAAAAGAACTATAAAATATTTATTATAAGTATATTATGATTATAAAATATTTATTATATGAATATAAATTATTTAACATAACACAACAACAATACCATATTTAGTGTATTTTACATTGAAATGAAACGCTATAAAATCGGTAAAAGCTTTTTACGTTAATAGTAAACATAAAGAGCTTGAAAAGATTCAATTTATTTTTAAAGTCTCATGAAATATTTTTACAATTGGTTATAATTGTTATTTTCTTTCGTCATTTTTGTGCACCCACATTAACATCTCTGAACCACCCTAAGGTTGGCTGGTAGAAAATGCCTAAGGCATAAGTACTTTAATTGTGCAAATAAGTATAAATAAATAAATAATCCCAGCAACAATGCAACAAAATACCAAAACCATGCACTTTAGCATTAAGTGGCCATGGGAACTGAGCCAGTAGAGCAGAATTATAATTTACGGTACTGCACGTGTCTAGTGGTCTAGGATATAGGGAGAGCTAACGCAAGTTCTGGGAGCCTAGCCCTCGTGAGTGCCCGTCGTGACTTGGACCACAGAGTGAAATCTAAATATTGCCTCTTTTGGCATAGGTATTGTGTTGTCCAAAAATAAATTATAAAACAGTAAATATCTCTTCTTCATTACGTTTTCATTACGAAAAATGCTTGATGCATTCAAATTACAAGTCTCGTACAATAACGTGTATTATATTAGTAATTATTGGTTGTTCTTTTTGTCATTTTCAGGTAAAAATGTATTATCTAAAGTAGACATGTAGTGCACCAGAGTGAGCTATATTATTATATAATAAAAGTTAGGCATAACAATACTACGACATTGGACGATATACGCATGCGCGATTTACTTTTCTCTACTCGTATCTCCTTTTTAAAAACTCTGATAGAAAAAGGCTAATAAGCTGCATCATTCACGGACATGGTTAAGATTACTTATCATAAGAGATTCAAATAATCTCCTCTTGCCTATAACGTTTAAGACACTTTATATGCCATTTAAAATTGCTTAATACGTTCTCGTGGGACGTGAACAGAAAACATCGACGACAATCATAAGTAATATTAGTTAGTATTTTCATAATTAATAAAAATCAAAAATAATCCTCTTTTTTAATAACCATGAAATTCTGCTTCCAGAGTCTTGTCTGAGCTACCGTACCCACGAACTAGGGGAGCAACACTTTTTGCTCAAACTATAATCGTGACTGAGTTTGTACCACCGCGGTTCCTGTCGCAAAGTAGTAGTGTGAACACACTGCTGTGCTCCGGTTTAAAGTGCACCGTAGCAAGCGTATTTACTGGGTAAACGAGACTCAACACCCTATGTCTCACAGTAGGCGGTGCGTTGGTGATACCGAGTATTACCGATGTATACGGGCATCGGTGACCACTTCCCATCAGGTGGGCCGACTGCTCGTCAGCCTGCGTAGGCATTAAAAATGAAATACTTGGACTGCTGTATTCCGTACACTGTGGCCGTAACACGCGTGAGAGAGTCCGTCAGTCCGGCACGATCGGCATACACGAGCTTCCCAGGTTGCTTTGTTATGTCATTGCTCATAGTCGCGCTGGATTTATCGCGGCCTCTCTCCACTACACAGCGTACGAGCTCTAACTCATTAGACTGCCCCGGTCCTGTGCGGCTGTAATCATTACTAGAGCCATTTGATTTCCTCTGCCTGGATGTTTTCATAATCAATAACAGGATTGTAAAAGTTATAACTGACGGATAAAATAAATTTTATTTAGAATATTGACTGTATGTTAAGTTAATTTTGTTAGGTTGCCCTAAATCCTATTTTTTTTTCTGTAACTTCGTTGTCGTGAATGGCGTTGCTTATGTTCTGCTGCGTACAGTTGTCTTACTTTCAAGCGTATTGTAAGTATAATTTTAACTCTTTCTGCTTGTCTGAGAAGTTATGTAACGGTAAGAGTAACTCCTATGTGATTGATTAAAAATATATGAAAATATAACGTAAAACAAAGACAACTAGACGATCAGAAGTTATAGTTAATATCCTGATGGTCAACGACACGAGATACTCGTCAGAAACGCTTTGTAAGATGCTATTTTTACCGACGCAGTAGAAGATGTGTTACCTAGTAATTACTCTATCGACGATGCCATTCACACCGAAACACTGGACTGATTTGATACAAAAATTGGCAACGATACTTCCCAAGTCGTTCCGTTGTCCAAACATTTGATAATTTTTATAAACTCTTCATATTTATTTATTAGTTATTATACAAGCATACGTTCTTAGTCTACACATATATTTTATCACCACGTAATGGACAATGTGCCAACTAATGAAACATAAGTAAAGTCAATCCAATAAACACGCAATTCGCGTAAACAGCGCGGGCGGAGTAATCGAGCGGGCGGCCGAACAACGCGCAATAAACGCTGCGACGCGGCGTTTTACGAGCGTTTTCGCTTTCGCGCCATTTGCAATAAATCAACTACGCCAGTGGTCGACGGGTCTTGTGTGAATCGAGTCGCGGAATCATCGTCTCTTTGGTCTGTACTAGCAGGCGGGTATTTTTAGGACGTTTCAAACGGTATTCGTACGGAGATGTTGTCAATGGTTTAGTAATCGTCATCTGACGGTAATGTGTAGTTATGTATTGAGCTTTAAAAACGTTTTGTAGGTTCTTAATAATCCCATGTCTGATGAACACCCATACTTGAGCTACAAGTATCGTATCGTATATATATATATATGTGGTACTTAATATTCACATATAGCGCTGCTATTTTTTATTACCTTATTATTATTATTGTTATATTTCATTAATGGCATGTAAAAAGTGTAGTTCGTTTAAAAGGAATTATAATAAACCAGCGTTATAAACGCGGCGTTCGAACCGCCCGTCCGTACCGCCCCGAACAACGGGATTTCACTCCGGCGCCGTCACAAGCACTTCTATTCCCCATTTTGCTGACAATACATGTAAACGTCTCAATTTAGCCGAGCCAATAATGCACTTACCAACTATACAATGGGACGAATTGCGGCTGATTTATATATCATAAATGTTGTGAAAACAAAATGTACCTATACTTGGACCTCTACTATTTAAGTTAATAAGGCAATTTAACGTGTTTCAAATCAGGAATGTTTTACCTTCGTTCAATATATATACATCGGGTTTTATGATCAATTAAAAAAGTTGTTAATATTTGTAGACAAAGTTAAATAAATGAGTTTGGTTCTCAAATCCTCCGAAGCGCCTCGTGATTTTGGAGCAGGCTCGGTCACAGACACTCCTAATGAAATAATTATACCGATCTCACAGTCTCTTTATTACTAACTGTTAATTATTAGGACAAAATATTTTATGTTTAATTATGTAATAAAATTTGAAAAAAAAAATTGTTCTATATTTTTGTCGGCACGACAAGTGTAATGTAAGCTAGTTGTTTAGTTTTATACGCTAATAAATTGTTAATAATTTCTCTTATTATATAGTTAACAAAAAAATTTAAGCTCTATTTCATCCAAGGATTATGCTGCACATTTCCATATCATATTAAATGAAGTGACAGGACTAGCTCAACGTTTACGTTTTATTTTCTGCTTGTAAAAATTATATTTAATAAATAAATCCCGCTCCACCAAAATCATTATTTATGTCTTATTTACCTATTTGACTACTAACTTCAAACCGGAACACTTTAGTGTATACACACCGCATTAAGGCTGAAATAGATCTATATTGATTCTCATAAAGGATCTTGTATCCTTTATCTTACTGGTAGTAAAAAGTGAAACAAGTTAAGCGTGTAAACAGCAACATTTTCCATAATAATGATAAGATAGGATGTAAAACGGACAATAGTTGTAAATTAGCGTTCCCGAGGCCAATTTGCGGCCGCGCTGGGTTCCGTGGCACCATAACAGGTTATCAAAGAGTCGTATGTTTTCATTAGGGGCCCGTACTGTACGCATGGCCGGCGTTTATGGTAAACCCTGGGTTTGAACGGTTTTGTTTGCTATAATTTTAGATTTTCTTTAAGGTGTTGTTACTTGGCGCTTCGGGTCGCGCTCGGTTGTAAATATGTCGCGTTGTAAACTTGCGACTTAGTTAGTGTTTGTGAGTTGTCGTTGTTGTCAGTTTTTTTGTTTGTGGAGCTGTTTCAGTAATTTTGTAACAAATATGTCACATTTATTATAGTTAAATTTTGTGCTATACTAAGATCAAAATCCAATTAAAACTTTATAACTGAGTCTTGGGAAGCCGATAGGAGGATCCAGTTAGGATGGGCAGCATTTAGGAAGCTAAACAACATTCTCATGTCGTGGTAACCGCGGGGTTTGAAGACGAGGGTCTTAAATCAATGCGTACTACCCGTGATAACCTACGGGGCTGAAACGTGGCCTCTGACTTTAGGACTGGTCGCCAAGTTTGCCGTAGCTCAACAGGCTATGGAGCGCGACATGCTTTGAGTTTCTATGTTGGATAAAATTCGAAATAAATTTATCCGTTAAAGAACTAAAGTCACCGAGATACTGCGAAGGATAAACTCGTTGAAGTGGCCGTGGGTCGGTCATATAATCAATGAACGGATGGCCGATGGGCTAACAAGGTTCTGGAGTGGAGACCGCGTTCAGGAAGACGGAGCATTGGTCGATCGCCGACCAGGTGGGATGCCGATCTCCGTGCAGTAGCAGTGGACGGATAAAGGCTGCTGATGATGATGATGTTGATATGTTATATTCGATTAGCTCCCCAACTTGAGGCGGTCTTATTAGTTGAACATCGCATGGTGATTTAATATGGCATCAGTTAAGCAGTGAGAACTCGATCACTTTTGTAGCTATTAGTGTTTGGCATTACACTTTATTTATATGAATTCCAAGTTTTACACAAGTTCCAACTATAATATTTAGGACCATATAGTGTTCTAACGGTTACATATCTTTCGTAGTGTACATTTACAACGTTGGCCATTGACAATCCAGTGGCGTGTCGCAATAACCTCTTATCCAATGGCTTTTTAATTATGACGGATAACCGGACAGACCGATTAGCTATATCGAGAGGATTTCATGCAACAGTGAGCGTTGTTATTAAATATATTTCACGTTGACCGTCCTAAGTGCGAACTCGAACGAATTACTTTAAAACGTTGAACACAGTAAACTTAAAATAATTTTATGAATCTGATTTAAAGAAATGCTGTAAATATTTGGATAGAAATATTTTTATTATTTTAAATAACTATTTAATATTCCAGGACGGTAGTTGTGACACAAATTGCACAATGGTTTATTTTGTCTGTGACGGATAAATAAATGTACTTTTTGTATTTCTTGCAGTAAATACTGATACCAAAAATGTTGTTTGTCTTTGCAAATATATTTTATTCAGATTAGGGATCTAACTTACATCCTTTGGCGAAATAGCCAGAGCCACTAACCGCTACGCCTATGGGGATACAAATTTGTTATAGTTTATTTAACAAGATACATGCTGTCGGTGATATATGACCTAATATTCAGAGGGTACTAAGAACAATATAAATCTCCCGCTATGTTAAGCTTGTCGATCGACATTTATGCACGTACCTCAATTTAGTTAATTCACACGTGGCAAATTACTTACGAAAATCTTCCTAATGGTCAGAGCTAAGAAATTGTTTTTGGCAAGTCAATAATGTGTTCTTCTGCGTGTGTACATTAATTAATACATAAATAACTTTCACTTATCACAGTAATTAGTAAATTTGTTAATGATAATCATCTTAGCAAAATAAAATTTTTATAAGCGATGACTATTTTCGTAGAACATATAATTTTCATCGTATTTTTACAAATGTACTTTTAATTTTACAAGAATATTATTTGTTATACGTGTAATAAATTAAAAAAAAAAGATTAAAATGTAAGTGATTTTTACTAAATATTCACTAATATTAACTTTAGAATCAAAATAAGACAAAAAAAATAAAATTAAACCATACAAAATTATTAAATTTTATATAAGTTATTAAAATTTGTTATTTTTGATATATTTCTTTTGGTGGTATTACAGTGTCGTGAGGCAGATTCTAATACGAAAGGTAGTAGGTTCGACTTTACTCTGTTTTATTTTTGATCCTGCTTAGATTAAAGCTACACAATTTATTTGTTAAATTGGATTATTAAATTAAGGACTCTTTTCTGAGAAAATGAAGAAAAACATTTCCTTTATCCAACTGCCTCCGTAGCCTAGTGGTATGCCGGGTTCGAATCCTGCGAGGACTCGACAAATTTTCTTTGATACTTAGTATCACCCAATTGTCTGGAAAGTAAGATGATCTATGCGTCGGCTGTGCATGTAAAAAGTCGGTCCACCCACCAACCCGCATTGGACCAGCGTGGTGGGATAGGATTCAAAACCCCCTAATGGATAGGGGTGTATAAGGGGAAGCCTATGTCCAGCAGTGGACTATCAGAGGTTGATGATAAGATGATTTCTTTTATATATCTGTACTCTTTTATAAAATATTTTATATAATAGTTAAGATTGTTTCTCAGGGTTGTGTAAGCGTAAAATCTGTTGCTATTGTATAATATTAGTCTTATGGAAAGTTGTTCATTGTTGTTTTATAGACGTTATATTAGATCAAATATGTTATTTGTAATTCTAATTTATCTACATTCTCATAAGAATCACACGCATCTTATGAGAAAATTTTACTTTAATTAAAACACCCCATTCTCGAAAGCTAAATATTATGTAATGTCAAGGTGGATTATATGTTAGCGACTATATCTTCTGTATGTTAAGTGAGAAGTAATATCGTTTTAATTAAGTCGTGAGACATGTGTCGCAATAAAATATGCGCGAGGACGGACAGTCGCACAACAATTGTGGCCAATAGGGTAATTGTGGGCGACCGCGCGCCAATGGTCGCACTATTATATTAGTACACTGCGGGACAATATTATTGCACAAGCACAATAAATTAGCTTTGAATAGAATAGCTATTAGCCAATATTTCCTGGCACAACTTTAAAAAAATTATAAGAAACAAGTTTATCTATTTTTTTGTATGTTTTATACGTAAGTGTAAACTGTAACTAACGGCTAGCTGAAAAATGTTCTCTTTTATTGGTAGCCGACTAAAGCTTTTTGCAGGATATATTTTGAATCAGAAATACAACTAAAAAAGGTAATTAGAATAAGATAATTATATACCAATTATATCATATTCGAATTATACTATATTTTTCGTAATTATTACGTCATAATAGTTAACAGTATTAGACAGTACGCGACGACGGAATCAGATCATATATTTTGTATTTGTATGTATGTATTTTATTAAATATCTATAATATTAAATATTTTCATAAATCCTAACTTTACAATAGCAAACATATTGCCTTAAATGTAGTCCTTACCATCAAAATACAAGTTTGACGCGTTTAAATTGTATCACTTATTTCGGCCTTTATTGTAACACGGCCGCGGACACGTATGATCAGGATGTCCCGTCGGAACCACGGCGCATCATGTGTCGCTCTAGTGTGACGACAACCTGTAATCGTGTCATCGGTACCTACCTATGGACGTTGTTTATTATAAATGGCACTTGGGGTCATAATTATAGCATTTATTTACAGATGATTAATACAGATACAATCGTATACTTTTTTGTATCCATATGAAGTTAGTCTTCAGACTCGTAGTCGACTAAGCTTCATCTAACACAGAGTTCGCGAGAAGCTCCTGTCCCACGAACTGTGTGCACATTTTTTGCTAAAGATGGAGACCTACATAGCAAAAGGTCGTGAGTTGCGTAGTTTAGTCTCCAAGGATGTCGATCGATCGGTTTCGGGTTAATCAGGATGACTCATATGCGTCTAGTATCATAACTTGGTTGTTAGTCTTTTAGATTAATCTACATTCAGTAAGCTTCGTAAACAATTAAAACTTTCGTGAGACATCACACTGAAAATATATTTTAAAAATCGGCTGAACTTCGATTTTGGTGCCGATTAGTTTTAGGCGTATATGTTCTTTGTATATCGGATCATCCGTCTAGCTGTTGACCTTTACAAATTAGCCAAAGGTGTGGTTCGATTTCTACCACGTCTTTTTATTTTGTCTGTATGTTTGTATCTACATATTATGTATTTATTTACAGAACATAACAGAGTCAATGTATTTATCAGGCATCCGCTTTCCATAGTACAAGCTTGCTTGGTTTGAGGCTGGATGATGTGTAATTCATTTAGATTTGCCAGATAGACCAGCGTGGTGGGATACGGTCCAAAAACCCCCTAATGTGTAGTGGTGTATTAGGGGAGGCCTATGTCCAGCAGTGGACTATCACAGGCTGATGACGACAATGATGATGATGATGATTACTATTTTTATTATATTACCCATCAGTAAGATTTTTCAACAAATCAATGAGATATAATTTTTTTAAAACTGTTTTTATGTGATTTAAAAAGTGATAACTCAAAGGAAACGAATGATTACTTGTGAGCCATACGGTAATATCTACGTTTCTAAGCGAGCCGATTTTTTGGGTTAACTGCGAGCTATGTCACAGCATTTACAAAAAGATATATTTAACAATGGTACTTATAACATATTTAAGACTTAAAAAGTTTATTGAAAAACTTACGTTATTACTTTAACGTTCACAGGTTATACAATAATTAAAAAAATCAATTAAAATTACAAGTCAATCATTTTGCCATAATGATCGTTAACTCTGTCTCAAGTTCATTAGACATCGCTGTTACATGATATCCTCTAAGTATGTTTCTATACTGGCATACCATATTCAGTTCGTAATCGTAAAAGGACATTCCTATAGATTTTGTCAGTTAGTTCTCACAACCTTTAGAGCATACCCAGTGCGGATATCGGTCAAGGCGTTCGTCCAGCGATGTGAGCAATAATGAGTCAATCCGACCCACGCCCCTCATTGTTCTACGTACGACCGTCCGCGTTCGCATTAACATTATAATATGAATATTATAACAATCTAATATGCTATCGCTTTTATCATTATCCGTTGGAATCTGACCTTTAAAATCATCTGCAAAAGGATCGAAGGTACGCAGAGATGTATTCCACGCCAGCATTCGTTACGTTGCACCGATGCATAAATAGCTCATTGTCATTCGGACGAATTTGCATGAGATACGAAAGTATGGGACGCGCTATAGAGATGATATTGCTGATTTGTGAATAAGTGTGTCTAATAAGCGGTACATGAATATTCAAACTGCCCACACGTCCCTGTTGTGTGTTTCTTATTGTTTATTACGTTGCCAAGCTTTTTGTAATCGAGAGTGTGTTTCTTCGATAGGTTAATAGAATTAATGAAACATAAATTTTAGCGTTTTAATATAGATATACAAAAAGTATCGATTCTAATAGAGATAAATTTGATTTAATTTATTAAAGTGGATCTTAATTCTCTTTTGCTCACGCGAGTACTATACATGATATATAATGTTTTTTACGGATTTTATCGCGTTTAATTACTAGACAAATATTTTAAAATTGGACCCGACGGGTACGGTTTGAAAAGTCGGGTATAATTTTAAATAATTGTCAGGCAATCCAACGCGATTAAATTCGTAAAAACTACATTACTAACTGCCTCCGTAGGTCCTTAACTAGTATAAGGGCGTGTGCTTTAGGAACCGGAGGTCGTGGGTCCCAATCCTGCGGGGACTCAACAAATTTTATAGTTGTTTCCTAGTTGGTTAGGGCAATTTGGACCGATCACCTAAATGTCTGAGTAAAAGTTAAATGATCCATGCGTCGTATAGGCATGTAAAAAGTCGGTCCATCACCAACCCGCACTGGACCAACGTGGTGGGATACGGTCCAAGAACCCCTAAACGGAGAAGAAGTAGTGCATTGGGGGAGGCCTATGTCCAGCAGTGGACTAACACAAGGCTGATGATGATGACGATGACATTATTTATCAAACTAGGTCTTATAAGATTTAAACTGGAGTCGAAATTTATGTCTTGTTAGAATTTTATCACGTTAGTGTTTTATATGGGTGGTGTTTATTTTGATAGAGCATCATTTTCGAGAAATATGATTTTGTATGATATAATAAAAGTTTTATAATTGTTGATGTCATCTAGAAAATCATATGCTCTTACTATATTCCTAATATAAATACTTGCTAATCTTAATTAGTAAGTATCACTTGGCAAGAATTGAAACCGTAAAACCGACGCAGCTATTCGTTGCCACAATTAAATAATTCCGTGTGCGTAAGATAATGAAAAAAAAAACAATTTGTTCAATAACTCAATCCCTAAACGATATTTCAAATGTTGATGTGATGTCTTAATTTGAAACAAACATTGAATCATACAATAATATGAATTTTAGATAACTAACAGCTGCTCACAATAATCGAGCAATTTGCATGATTAATTTCATCACATGAATACAGGCTTGTTTGTCAATTTTAGATTTATCGGTTTCTTGTCAATATCTCATTTCTAGTCACAAGTACGGAACGCCACTTGACTAAGACTGCGCGCTTTGTTAAGGCTAGGTTACAATTTCCTATTCTTTTTCAAATGACATATCGTTGGGAAGTAGAAAAGTCATTGTTTAAGATGTCTCTAATTAAAGAAGGAAATATCTAGGAGAAATTTTTATCATCCGTATATATTGTTTTTCTGTGATATATTAACATAAGTAAGCTCTTTTCTAGATTTATTGTATTTGTAATCAAGTTTACACCAAATATACACATTATACTTCAAATCATAATATTAAATATATATTGTAATCGCTGTTTTCCGGAAGTCAATCAGCCTTAAAATTTACTGACAACTTATTCATCGTTCGAATGCAGTTTATTGGATTGTGGAGGTCACATGACAGTCGCTCTAAAACTGTTATTCACTAATTAATTATATAATAAATTAATTCTGAATAGATTAGAAGCCAATAATTCTGAATAGATTAGAAGCCGACTCCATGATAGCTTGGGAAAATGATTTGATAAAAGTATTGAGTTCATGAATTTGCCTTTGCCCAGTTACGTTGTTACAATATCCTCTACACAGTATAGTTAAATCGAATATATTGATAGATAGTTTATTCAGATACTTGCGAATGTTTTCGTTATGAAAGATGACCGAAAAATACTGTTCGATGCAGAATTATACATTTCCATTAAGAAGGCTTAGCAAAGATATAACTAATAGTATGAGAGAACAATGATATAAATCTAACCGATGGATCGATGCGTCTGATCACCCACGCACGTTAAGCAATGGGTCTATTAAAATTTTGATAGGAACATGACTCAGTGCGCGATGCACGATTTAATTTCCATCGCCTATACTACGTTCATTTTCACTTGAAGCGTTTAAAACTTATTCAATTGCATTGGTTTTTCTGTGTGCGATATATATCCTTTTATCAGTCTATTCTTGTATTAGTAGTGCACTTTTAGTAAAATACAGATTAATGGAACATGAATAAGTATACAACGTAGGATTGATACTCTATCGATAATATTGATTTATATATTTATTTATTGCTCACTCTTTATGCGCTGTATGTTATAATGATGTAGCTTAGACTGAAATAAAGGGGCCGGACGTAAAAAAAAAGTATAAACGCATAGCAACGAAGTGCCGTTATATGTCAAGCTTTCTCCTCGCTCATAAAAAGATGTCAATCACTTATCACTTACACATAAGTAGTATTTCAATTGTTTATCCAAATTACACTCTAAAAGGTATAAATTTAACAACGGAACCCATATCAACGAATACGAGACACACAACCAGCGTTTTTTGATGAATTGTCACCGAGATGTGTCATTAAGTGAAAGCAACGCCACACGTTCGTCAACACTTACGCTACGGTTTACTTTGTGTAAATAAATTCCAGATTCTGAAATATATAGTTCAGAGCCTATTGGAGATTCTAATAGATAAATCATCAGCGACAATTCACCAATAGTAACATCATGCATACACCGCGCTATAGCCGTATAATAAGGAGCCGAATAACGGCGCAAGTAATTTCAATAAAAAACATAAAACTCTGCGCAAACATCTGCGTACGCGCATTCCGTGGTTTATTCAAAAAAGCTCCTTTTTCCCCCACAATGAGCGGTAACATGACCACCACGATCGAATGACTGAGGCATTCTATTATGCCCTGGGGCTATTATGTTAAAATATTGGAATAACTGCGGTATATCATTCAACGCTTTGTGTTACCAGTACTGTAATTCGCGTTAATATGTTAAATATTGATTAACATTTTAGTTTTACCAAAAATTGCTTCATCTTTCTTACTTTTTTTGCTTCCTAGTTGAGGAAAATGCATTCTATTCGCATCAAATGGAACTATTTTAAAGGTGTGATTAATTTTATATAACAGGGACATAAAAACTTAACATTACGCTTTTTAAATAGCTTATATTCTTTTTACGCTTAAAAAAATTATGATATGAGAATATAATATTTTTTGTAATAGCCGTTTGAAACATGTTACTTAAAACAAAAATTGTGGCTCTCATACAGATATGCTTTGCGACCTAGATTGTAAAAACAAATTATAAGGCGCATCGGCGGCAATGCGCCTTATAATTTAAATATAATTTAATAAGAGCCAAAAAGTGCTCTTAATAATGGTTTGTTAACATAAATTCCAGATCTTATTCAGAAAACGAAAAAAATGTCAAAAAAAAATTTTGATTGATTTAATAAAAAACTTTACGGATTTTATCGCGTTTAATTTGGTTTAAAATTTACATTTTAGACACTTTACAGGATCCATGGTCACGGGAAGACTGAGGTGTTGTTGGTCTGTCAAAGTTTTTTACCCAGCTGCCGTCATTTTTGTAATTTATTTGTTAGTCCGTTTTACGCATACTGAGCTTATGGTATCTTAAGGTCTAGCACTAATTTTAAGCTTGGGTTTCATTTTGTGAATAGTTGGATCCCAGGCAGGTGTTAACAATGGGACTTGAACCAAATTAAACGCGACAAAATCCGTAAAGTTTTAATAAAATCATGTGTAGTATTCGCGTAAACACAAGGAAGTATTTAATATGTTAATTAATAATCATTTATAAGTGAATTACAGTACTAATAATTGGAAGTTAAGACTGATAATAAGGACATTCCACAATTTGACCACGTTTCAAACAAACTCAACTAACCAACACCCGCATGTTTTATTTTACTCGAACACCTCTACTTGTGATTAGTGATAAGCGACTACGGACAGTGTGGGCGTTATCGCTAACGAGTCAGCATTACATTAACGGATTTTGAATGCAATTCAACAATGCATTATTTTAATGTGATCTGATACGTGTAATGGTGTAATTCATTACGAGGAGTACAAGAAAATCAGTGTTCGTTTTAGACATATACATATTTTTAGATTTAAACTTTTAGGAATTCAGTGAGAAAAATGTTAAATTTAATTTTTTATTGTCTACGCAGACAGACGAGCAGTCGGCCCACCTGATGGGAAGTAGTCACCGACGCCCATAGACATTGGCAATACCAGTGGTATTGTCAACGCGCTGCCTATCGTGAGATAGGGTTTTAAGTCTCGTTTACCCAGTAAATACGCTGGCTATGGTGCCCTTCAAACTGGAACACAGCAGCGTTTTGTGTGCAGCACATTACTGTTTGCGGCAGAAATATGCACTGCGGTGGTACCGATCCAGACGGTTCCTTGGAAACAGAAGATCTACCAGTAAATCATAAATATAAAATTTTTGTCGGTTTAAAAAAGTATATACGTATTTTAAATATTTTTTTACAACTTTTTGCCGTTGTATTTACTGATACACGAATGTATTTAAATACCGTAATATTTTTTTTTTGCCTTTGCGTTGATTTTATGCAAGATGTTTATTACCCACGCCTATACCAGCTATAATACATCATACAATTCATAATGAAACTCAAGTATTGTGCTCTGATACTGTCGTTAAGTTTGATACGGAACCTGGATGATTTAATAGCAAATTATTTGCAAAGAGAGAATAATTACACGCTTAATGATTTTTGTAATCTAATGGCTCTATCGATATGGTTGAGTTTCCTTAAACTTTTAAAATGTAACACCTAATTTTATTTTAAATGCAATTATTCTGTATTTAATAAGTAAAATAGTTTACTGTAAAACATTACTTATCATATAAGTCATTTTTTGATTATGGCTAGTTAATACAATTAATATTTGAGTAAAACTCCGATTACTTCATGAATTTAATCCCATTTTTACGTAAAAAAAGTTTACATTTAGTTATCCTTAGCTTTAAAACTGCTCTATTGATAGTACCATATAAAAGTTTCAAAACTTTCTAGTGAAAATAAAATGTTATTTTTTTATTGAATATCGTACAAAGTAGTCCAAATTACAATTAATTGTTGTTTAATACACATTTCAATTTATAATTTTCTATTATTTAACGTAAGAAAATAGAGAGAAAATCTTTAACTACAAACATATTCGTTCGATAAATTATTTTCGTATTGATATTGTTATTTTTATTGTACTCGATAAGCTAATTGCCAGCATAGCAGCCCTTCAAGCAAAATTGTTTCAGCGAATTCTTTATCTATTAACGTTTATTTTAATAAATCAAATCGATACACGTACGATATCGTGAGAACGCTAGTGCCAATTTGCGACTATCTACGTTGCTACTGTCACAAGTCCGCTTTTCAGGCTATCTTAAAAAGTGTGCACAGGCAAACCTGGCCTTCCCTGTCTTAATTAAATCCAAGGTAACTGTACCCCACGTTTTTTATTCCAAAACAATGTCCTTTTCATTGCGAAGCATGCAATTTATTTTTTTACACCGTCCAAGCAAGTAGCCCGGGGTCATGGTTGAGGATTATTTCTGTTCTCATGGCGCTTTTTGACGAATGGATTTTCTATCTTTTTTAGTGCACATCTGCCGTGCGAATCACATGTCCGTTTGCGCGTGAGAATATGGCTCTTTTTATCTGTCTAAAAATGTATTGATCTTTGAAAAATAAAATTAATACAAGTATGTATGTTAATGCAACGGTTAATCAAAGCTTTATTTTTAAATAATTTATATAAGTCATACCATGGTACAGTTTTATGTTTTTCATTTTTAAATGGAGTACGTAACATGACATAGTCATATTATTTTTTTGTTATCTACGAAGTTATGCATCCAGACTCTTGTCTGTGGTAAGCTACATCTGACACAGAGTCTGCGGGAAGCTACCGTTCCCATGAACTAGGTGTGGATTGTATAGGTTATAATTCGTTTAACTCAATTAAGATTGATATTAGAATCATTAATATAATAATAATCATACACAGGCTGATGATGATGATGATGATTAGAATCATTGGAAAAATAAAACTTTACGTTTTATCATAATAACGTATGCTTATAGAGTTCTTCTTTCTATCTTTCATTCGAACAATACATTGTAAATATATTTTTTGTTACTTATTCAAAATTAATCGTTAATATTGCAAAAACACTTTACATATACATATTTTTTACCTAAACCAAGCAAAGAAATACATTGTTTTTCTACAAAGTAACCGACATATGGTTACTTTTTTAACACGTCGTCACGTAACAATCATAAACACACTCCAATGAGAACACTGATCGTCTGACGTTGCCATTGGTTACATCGTTAATAAAAAAGCCATTTTATAGACATAGTTATATCACTATAACACTAACAGACCAGATCGGATGGCTCGCGGTTAAAACGCATTCTCGCGTGACGTCACAGCGATAAGACAACCGCCCGCATGGTGAGAGGACAATATGAGGACAATCGATAATGCTAAACAACACGTGTTCAACGGACTAACCATTGTTTTCGTCGGAGACCGCGAAAGGAAGCTATAGAGTTTCTAGTAAATTGTATTACGAGCCACGTTTAAGCCGAGAGCAAGGCTAAAAAAAATTATTACGTAAATGGATGATTGGCGAATCGCAGTTGTGCAAATAGTTTTGCAGTGCTCGTAGCGTTACTTAGTAATTACAATATTACAACGGTATTTAAGAACATAAACTCTAATTAACAAATAACGCACGACCTTCTTATTGTTCAATTATCAAATGATGCTGACAATCGGAAGTTTTAATCAAAACGCATAATATAAATACATTAGAAAATGGCGCCTAAAGGTTAGCGTCTAATTCTTTAGACATAGGCCTCTGTTCTCTATTCTCTGATCAAACTAGAAATAGTAAGTAATGGAAAGATCCTGATTTATCTTTTGCTGCAGAAAAGGCACCACGGTAGCACTATAGCTTCGTGTCCAGCGTGAAAACCATTAAAATATGAATTCAATAAAAAAATATTGAAAGAAATTAATCACGATGACTATATTATATTCGAAATAATTTTGCTATTTGAATATCCAATTCAGTTGACACTATTAGTATTTTCGCAATTTATTTATATCTGTAATTGGCTCATTATTGAAAGATTTGATTTGGAGTCGATGCTTATTTTATAGCCTAGATATAGAGTAGTTTTGGTTAAGGTCAATTGTCAAAATATAAAGTCACGAAAACGTATAATAGTGATCGTTTAAACAGTATATTTGGATTAAAGACTTTGTTTTTTTAAATTCCAAGCATTATTTGGTCCGGATATAATCCGGTCATAGAAAAATATTTAATATAATGACGATATGGACACATTTTCTCATGACCTCGCTCTTTATAACGTATAAAAACCGACCAACCAACCAACCGAAGCTCAACATGGTAACTTTTTTCCTATTTCAATCAAAAAACCGATAGGTCTGTCATCTATACTTTTTAACAACTTTATCCCTTCCCGAAAAAACATCAAAACTCAACAAAGGAGTAAACCATGCGTTACACATGTCTGTTGATAATGGCCTAAGACTTCCCCAAAGGATTAAAGGACCATTGTCCTGTGAGGGTATTGCACAACAATGCCTATCGCGGATTTTTTTTAATTTTTTGCTAACAGCACCTGGGTAAAGGCTTGGTCGCTGTCATGTGCACAAATAAAGTCAGAAGTGGATACAGATAAGGAAGATCGTGCCCGATTGGGTTTTAGGAAAGGGGTTCCTTTGATATTTTGACCGATAATGTGGAATAAAAAAGTATATAGGGTTTGAAAACTGCTATATAATATGAAAGGAGGTTATGCCGTAGATTTACTGAAGCTATTAATAATATAATAAAATATCACATAATTGTGAAACAAATCCACAGAGGACAAAAGAATTTTTGTTGACTTACTCTATTTCACAAATTTTTAAAAACGTTTGCATAAAACAGGACCTAGATATGTTGTTTAAAATGAAAACCTATTGGAATTTGTAATATTCATTTTGATTTATTAAAAATACAGTGGTCGTGTTCTGGGATTATACTAAAAATAAGTTTTGTTTAAAATGTGTAGTATTATCTTACGGTAAGACTGAGAATAACTTAAACATTTTTTATTTCGGTTTTTCTTTCTAAATGTCTGTTACTTGACGGACGTACCATAGAAAATACCCAAGTGAATATTTTAATTTTGTTTTATAGATCTTTGCATATCTCAAATTGCAACCATTTCTAAACCGGAAACACTAAGCCATGCATAAAGAAATCATGATCGTGCGAAAAAAAACTCAAACAATCTAATTATTATTTATTTCATAGCATCAATACCGTAACGAACTTCGGCCAAACGAACTGGTCGACCCTCGCGTATTAAAAAAAACGTCACCCCACGTTTTTTCACCAACCCTTTTATGCATATCCTGTGCCCATACAGTATTACAAGTCATATTTAAATAATTTATGTCTTGCGGAGTGGCCTTAGCTTTCGTTACTGGGATTTTGCATCTGCCGTCGGTACAATGTATACATAATACGAATGGATGGATTGTTAGTTCGTATTGAAACGTCTAATGGTCTCAATAGCATATAGCAGTACTGTACCGTTTATTTCTTTATTATTTTTACCGTTCTCGAATGCAAACTATCGAGTTATATAATAATGATATAAAATTTAATTTTAAAATTGCTATTGAATAGATGTAATCGAACTTGTTGCTTGCCTTTTTTACCTTTTATGGTTAGATAACTTTACATAAATTTAAATAGTCAGTTAAATAAAGAATTTTTTTTTAATCCTTAATACTATTATAATTAAAAATTATACCACTTTTTCCTGCAATAAATTTCAGACAGAAAATTTGCACGATATGTATTTAAAATACTGCCTCCGTAGTCTAGTGGTATGGGCGAGTGCTTTATAAACCGGAGGTCGTGGGTTCGAATCCTGCGAGGACTATTACAGGCTGATAATGATGATTATGATGTATTTAAAATATCTCGTTAAAAATAATATTGGTACTACAAAGCTTGTGTTATAACAGATCAATCAAAAAGTATTTTATGAATGGATAAAAAGCCAATAAATTAAAAAAAATATATATAAAACCTTCTAAAAACCCTTTCTTTACGACTATTTTGTTTGTGATTAGGCCATATTACTATTATGTATACTAAAGAATTACAAAACAAAGAAAGTTTTAAGATCTTTCCCTGCAGTATTCGAAAGACCACTAGGTCTGCATTGTCTTCAATTTAGGTGTACGTTAATAAATCCATTTTTTACTAAACACCGACATTGCATTACAAAATAATACTATCGTTCGAGACCTCAGTTGATACATCTATAGAAGTGAAAGGGATGAACAGTTGTACGACGCAGACTGCTATACCGACTCACAAAGAGTGTGTTATTCTCAAAGCTGTGACGAAACAAGGTCTTCACGGCGCAAATTGTATAGCACATGTGATATACCGTTTGATACTGAAATTTAAGTTTGCAAATACAGAAACGTTCAAATTTAATCGCAGATTAGTTTTAATTATCTTCATGGCAACATTATAATCATCATCATCAGCCTGTTTGTCCACTGCTGGACATTGGCCTCCCCTAATGCACTCTTTCTCCATTAGGTGGTATTTGGACCGTATCCCACCACGCTGGTCCAATTCGGGTAGGTGGGTGGACCGACTTTTTACATGCCCATCCGAAGCATTGTTCATTTCACTTTTCAGGAAATAGGGTGATCGGTCCAAATTGTTCTACCAACCGAAAAAAAACCATAACACAAAGCAGTTTTTCCCGCGGGATTCGAACTCACGACCTATCGTTTTTAAAGCAAGGGCCAATGCCACGAAGGCGGCTTAAAAATATTACAATGAAACCGATCTCAATAGAAGTGGATCAGATTTGAAAATACAAATCCCATAAATATTTAGTCGTGCTCACTTTACTTTGATAATATTTCCAGGTTTCCTACAACTTCAGTAAGTAAAATTATGATCGATAAACTGTTAGATATAAAATTTTATTAATTATCGATACTAACCTAACAGACAATTGAAGATGCGATAAAAATCGAAAAGAAAGTATAATAATATAAAATAGAAGTAGCGTAATAATGGCGTAAACAATTAATTTATAGTAGAGTAGATTTTACGAAAACATTACATTCTTTTAAGGATTTGTAAGAACAATTAGTGGTGGCTTTATATTTACGTATTTGTGTGTTTTTTCGCGTTAAATAATCTGATATTAACTCTTCATAAAGTCTAAAATGTATTTTTCGTAGAAATCAAGTTATTGTTTATGGTTAAACTCAAACATTCTTGACGATCTTAAAAATATAGAGCTATTTCAAATAAATCAGAACTAATTATTTCCGAAACAGACAGCGTTAAATGTGAATATTTATTTTTAAATAACAATTAAAGTAGACAGTATAAAGCTATAAATTTGATTTAACCAAATTAACCGCTTGCCTACGAGCCCAGTTACTATGATAAAGGGGCATGCCTTTTTTGTCATTGTTTCTATCTACCCCTTCTTTTTTTATAACAAACCAGGAGCTTTTTTTTAAATGTTTTTTATTAATTGAATGCACATTGGCCGGATTCTGTGTAGTTTATATTAAATTACAGTTTTTACACGTAATGATATGCGGGCCCTTTGGGATTGTTTTGCAATCGTATACGGACGAAAATGAGCGAATATTATCACGGTTGCTCGTTTTTTTTCTGGGGTGGGCTGCATTGTTCTGACGCGGGGCGTTTTTTGTTTAAATTAATTATTGAGACAGTTATGAATTGTCGGTTTTAATGGTACATGTAGAGTTAGGAAACTGGTTAATGTTTAAAGGTAAGTAACGGATTCGTTTCTGATACAATTATCTAGGTTATTTATAACATAGATATTATTAATAGCATAATTTAAATCTTAGATTATCGATATATTTTTTAGATAGTAAGTTCTGCATATTTTCATTTATATTTCTTAAATCAGTGCATATTTTATTTGACTAACTACTGTCAATATTAAATTTCAAGTTTCTTTTATGTAGCTAAATGACACATTTTCACGGGCACTGAACTACCTAAAGTGTGAATTCACGCGCAAGAAAGATTGTATAAGAAGCTAGCACACTGAAAATATTTCTTTAATACACACAATAATTTCGAAATGTCGCATTAATACCAATTGTAGGTGATATCGACGTGGCCCATCACGGATGTATCTACCCACAGATCTCCAGTCAATGGGGCCGTTGCGTGAGAAAACTTAAAAAACGCGCTCGCATCCACTGCGATAAAAAAAACGCACTTACACAATTATTAAAAACCCTCCGAGATGTCCCATACAATGGAACGCGACGCACCTTGGATCCATCGGAGATAGGTTCTTTAAAAAATGCGCATAAGTTTTTACAAACAAGCCATACGGTACCCTCAGGGTGAAAAAACATCTGGGGCTGTGATTTCAGCGATTGTCAAACTATAAGCGGTCAAGATTATGTTGCAAAAGCATGCTCCGTCAAATTAAAGCATGGATAGGAAGAAATGCATCTGCTTTGTCATCATAGATTGTCCTTTACTGAACTTTCAAATATTACTATTACTTGCTTTTAATTATTTTTTGAAAGATTTAAAAATGTTTCAGTTTACTCAATTAATAATTCTTATATAAAATTTTCTATGTAAATTAATGTAATGTTCTATATGACAGTACATAGTTGAAAATCATAAATTTATAATAACATTTTAATGGATGTTAAAAGATTGAATAAAGAAAATCAGTTTGAGATAAGTACACGTAGTCGGTAACTCTTACTTCTAAAAGTTTGAGAACAACTGACCAAATCAAATAGATTCGCTTATTGTGTGATTGTATAAAAAAGATAAGTAGAGCTTTCTTTCGACAAAACGGAAACATGAAGTATGTACAGTTTACAATTGTCACTCAAATTAAATAATGAACACATTTCGATGGTGTAAGGAATTGTAAATATTATATCATTAATTGCATAAAATTATTTTATAAAATTTGGACATTTTAAATAGTAAAGCTATTAATAAATATTGAGATTTTATATAATTCGTGTGCTTGTTATATAATACTGTATTTAATGTCAATTATTACCCTTAAATATGTTTGCAGTTTCGCACTAAAAGAATGATTTAGTCAATTGTAATCAATACGCTGAGCTGAAATCGACATAATTAGCATAGTTAAAAGTGGTCTTATTGTAAAAAAAACATATAAATTATTGTAAAATATTGTTTTTTAAAGAAATTATCCCTTTGTTTATATACATATGCATAAAGGTATAATTTATTTTAAAAAACATATATATGTACGTACACTTCTGTACAACTTTAAGTGGTTCAGATACAGTAAATATCATAAGAAAGTATATATTTCTGTTGACAGTATCCTCATCGAACGTCCTATCAAGTTCTGCGTTTAAATTTAAAGACGCTAAGTATGCATAAAATAATAACAGATCAAATATTCTCTTATAATTCGATTTCCTAACGGAAAGCTATTTACTAAAAACTCTTATGTATTAAGGATTTCATTGACGTATTCGGTAATAATTTTATCCGGTCATTTAACCGTTAATGCTTTGGTATTATTAACTATACATTAAAGTAAACAAACGACGATCATCACAAACAAAACTACCGCTGCAATATAAATCTTTCACATAAATATCCTTCCATAAACTTTCTATGTCAACTCGAATATTTACACTTACCGCGAGACTTCCTGTTTGGTAGTTTTTTAAAGATCGCCCGTTCCCACACTGGCTTTTTTACCGGTTTTTTTTTCATGCAGATTAGAATTAACGGTAAAATCTCTCCCCCCTAAGGATAGTTTAATTTATTCTTCGCTTGCACAATAGGGAGATGCGGTCGTCATTGTTTGTGATTTTACGGTGATACGTTTGAAAAAAGCTACATAACAATGTCAGATTTTTGCAATGCTCAATCTGGATTTGTTTTGCTTGTTAGAGATAAATTGTTTCTTAATATCTTTTAAGATATCAATTATGTATAATGAAAATTGATCTTTTTCCTTGGATTAGGCCAATTAAGTAACAATATTTTGACAATGGACAAGCCCCTAATGGAAAGGCGGCAGAGGTCAGTCAGCAGGACTAAACAGGCTGATGATGATGATGATGATGATCTTTTATTTTTTTATTTTAGTTTATCAAAGAGGAGTAAAGTCCTCTATGCCAAAAAATGTGGCCTAAATATGATCTCTAAATATATTCCAAACATTTTTAGCATAAAATTCATATTCTTCTATAGCTGTTAATCTGTATACACGAAGTACTTATAATCCTTGCAATAAAAACGCAAAACTGGAATACACTTTTTTTACCATTAAAAAAAATGACATACATGAAGATCAAATGCGAATAAATTAACGACGAATTAATTTTTCGACAACCGTGTTACGAGAGTGTTTTCTTAAACAATCTAAAACGAGATGCCAAAAGAGAAAAAAACAACAGATAAAAAGCCTGGAATCAAACCCCAAAGAGATCCTCAAATTAAAGCCCCATTAAAAAGTTCGCGAAAAAAAAACATATATGCAAACGTGAGAAAATTAAACTCGCTTTTTTGATGCAAATGCGCGACTTGCATCTCGACCGTTAGAGGCATTTGCATTTTTTTTTAAACTTCCTCACTTTTTTGTGAACCATAGAGTAGAGGCTGACACCGTGTAATTATAGAAAAAAAGCGACTACCGCGGTCTGTACCATAAAGGTGTTCTATGGTCAGGTAAAGTGCACGAGTGTACAACAATGGAGTCCGGATTTCCTCTCTAATACAAGAGCCAACCTTTACCTCACGTGCAGAATTGGAACACAAATCCTTCGATTTTCCATGGGCGTGATTGATTTTTGAGATAAACCTGTGTTTTTTTTTTCTTTTCTTTATATAGATTTTATTGATTTAGACGGTCGGATTTCCGTTCAACGATGTCCTGTCTATCAGTGGAATATATATATATATATATGTTGAGGGGATAATGCTTATGACATTTTTTTTTGTATTTTTGTAATTATAATAAAAAAGCGAATTAAATCCGTAAAAAACTTCGTTCAATTGTCTACGTATGCTTCACTTTCGTAAAATATTTTCGTTTACTATATAAAATATACCTTTATGGCTTAAAATTGAAATAATTAGTATTTAAAATTACACATAAAATTCAACAAAAAAAAAGTATTTAAGATCCATGTCTAAAATTCTAGTATAGAATTAGTTACATTTGTAATAAAATACTGTGTCGCTTAATTTTTATCATTTGTCATAAAATTTAAAAAAGTAGTATAAAAATCCAATGCAAACACAAAACCGGAGGAAAAAGTGCCATAAATTGGACGGGATTATGCAACAGCACGCTGGTCGTCCTTTCGGCTTTAGGGCTATAAATTAAATTTTACCCAAGGTAGCCTGACAAATTTGCGGCCGCTACTAACCGCAGGCAAATGCATAATTTTATACTCAATTCAAGCTATTTTGTCCGAAAAACGCCGGTGTCCAAAACTTTTAAAAGCAACTTGTTTAGTCTGTGGTATTCGTAGGCGCTAGTGTAACAATATAATAGGTATAAAAGAGTTTAGAGAAAAAAACGCTGTGACAAACCCATCCTAAGGGTAGTCCGCATTTTTTCTTTCGCTTCTGTGTTGTTCTTTGTAGTAATTGTTTTCGGATAACAGATAATGTCTGTTGTTATGTTTTGACTGGACACACTTCAGTTTGGAGAAATTTATGAGCGTATTGACAGAGTGGTTGTTTTGGCGCCTAAACGGTTGCTACAATAGATGATTACGGTTTGAAAGGTTTTTTTGTTTAAAGCGAATGACCTTTGAAATGAATTCAAATTAATTGCAACCGGTTATTTGGAAAGTGTTCGATAAGGCTAATTGACTTTCGGTTACAGGAAACAAAAAAAAGGTTTTGAGTAGTGTTTTATTGTTTTAAAATGTTTGAAAAATATCACAGATTCAGAATACATTAGAGCTGAAGCATTTTAGTGAAGTCCTTCACATAGATCAATGGTATAAAATTACGTTATAAGTTTGAAGTGAAAGACACTATATTCTAATATTAACAAATAATATAATAAAACATCGTAGTTGTTTTTACTTCACTATAGTTTTCTGTCATATATATATATATATATATATATATATATATATACATACAAACACATAAATATTCATAAAGATTTTTTTTTTCACACACTATATACAGGCCACGATGCTCGTCAATATTAGGGTTAGTATTGCGATGTACTATATATAATACTATTACTGTATAACTGAAGCATTTAAATGATTTACTTTAATAAATTTACTATTCATCTGCACAAATCGATTAGATTTGCCGTGTGAGGAAGCTCCAAGTCGTTCGACGAGCTATGGAGCGGGCTATGCTATTATCTGCATGATAAAGCATGTAATGCAGACTGCCACAGCTAAAGGTAGGTAGGTAACCTAAAGCTTAGAATAGCCATATAGCTCGTGGAACCGAAAACCGTTAGAAGAAGTGTTTTGGAGTGGCAGCCTCGTATTGCCTCTCGCAGTATTTAGTTGACCCCCCATGAGATGGTGTGACGATCTGTGCAAATGTACGTGAAGTCGATGGATCTAAGTGTAGGATCGTACTTCTTTAAGACTTAGGAGGCCTATTCTCAGCTTACGCATGCTTGATATGATGACGTTGATGAAGTTTCGATAGACTAGCTCACATAAAAATATCTTAAACCTTGTATGAACGCAACCGAAACCTTCTGAAACATACAAAATGTAGTAATTGAACGCTATAAACGACGTCATACAGTATTAGCACCAATTATCGCCAATATAAATGCAAATCGCTGAACTGCACGTGTAAACGTCTGTGTGCAATTAATTTGGACATTTAAATTGGTAATGAGCCGACCGCGGGTTCAATGACCTCAGATAACGATAACGCAAAAGAAAACCTGAAATTCCAACAGTCGTTAACATTTACAAGTTATTTTCTTCAAAAAAGATAGGCTTTAATACTGAAAATTAATAAAAGAATTGACTCCGTAGTCTAGCGGTTAGGGCGTGTGCTTTGAAACTTTCTTTGAAACTGGAGGTCAAGGGTTCGAATCCTACGGGACTCAACCAATTTTCATTGTTGTTTCTTATTTGGTTAAGGCAATTTGGGCCAATCATCCAATCGTCTGAAAGTAAGTTGATCCATGCGTCGGATGGGCATGTAAAAAATCGGTCCACCGACCAACCCGCATTGGACCAGCGTAGTTGGATACGGACTAAAAACCCCCTAATGGAGAAGGCGTGCCTTTGTCCAACAGTGGACTAATACAGGCTCATGATGATGAATAAAAGAAATATACACGACGGCTGCGTGATTTTAATTGCAATATAATTAAATAACATAACATAAAACAACAAAAAATGGCCCAAAAATAACAAGATTTGCTCTACTATATTCACTTATAAATTAGCAAAATATTATTGTACCCTTATATATAATCTTACAGATGCGGATTCTCAAGTCCACCTAAGAAGAAGAATGTTGTATTTTTTACCAAGTAATTACTTTAACCACAGTCTATATCTAAATTGCTATAAATGATCTATTTGTCACATTACTTTTACAATAGATCTCATTACATAAATATTTAAGGAAACCACGAAATTTTCAATATTTCATTTTGTCCTAATGAAAAGACCTACATTTTGGTTTTCAATACAGGTCTGAGTTTATGTACAGTTTTGATATTGTCTAATAATTGTGTAAACCTTCTTTATGTCTCCTAAAATCGTTCTTAATTATTATATGCGTCTGACATATGTACTGAAAGGTTGAATTAAAATGAAACATACTATTTGTTGTGACAATAACGTGAATGTTGTGTGTGGTCTTCAGGTGACAGTGCCAGCTAATATTTACACGGGCATTAGACGCCGTCGGAAAATCCCGTAAGGTTGTCCTTCGTGATAAGTGGAGCGGTGGCGATTTGGTTTGACATCTATCGCTATTTTATTTCCTATTATAGTGAATTTAACTTACCCGCAAAGAAAGGGAGCAATATCGAAATTTGCATGTTTAGTTTTGCTTTAATTACACCAGTTACATAACATAACAGAATCATGAATTTGTCTTATTTACCTGATGACGAATGAATCCGGAAACCGAAACAAATATTTCTCTAACAAAAATTATTAACTTCTTACAATTTTAACTTATTCGCCGCCATGTCGCTAGTTTGAACACCATCGGCTTTTAATCCATTCGTTATCAAATAAAAACGTATTTGAGAGTGAGTGGCAATTGCACTTTAAAAAAGATTAGAAGTAAAAGAATCAGAGAAACTGTTTTGTATTCATGAGTAGATTTTGCAGTATATTTAAAGAAACTGACGTCCTATCCACCACCAAATCCAGAATTTCATCACATTCAGCCTTCATAATGGTGAAATATCGCGCGGCGATGTTAGCTGGAGCTAATCAGTACGCTTCACTTTTTGGTGCTCTTGAGACTTTATATTAGAATTTTTATTACGAAATACTATATTTTTATTGCTTCTAATATAGTTTTGGCTAGCCTTTACTTTTTTTATATATTTATGATGGCTAGCTTACAAATAAAGTCATCGGAAAGAGCGTTGATCGTAAACTGTCATAACCGCTTTCCTTATCACGTTCGTACGAGCGTGTAAGCGAGATGTGAGACAAATTTACGACCAGGCTTTTCTCAGTTCCAGAGTGTCCTCGGGCCGCGGTCACCGGTTTCACGAATAAACAGTACACTGATATCAACTGATTACACATTACATAGTCCAATGGTGGAGTGATAGCGAGATGTCACTTTGTACACGCGTTTGAATGTCGACAGGTTGTTGCGCAATTGAAGACTTAATTGTTTCTTTTGATTACGAGATTAATACGTGTGCGATATAAGTTATGGAACGGATTATGTTAGGTTGCTTATATATTTTATTCTAGATTTTTTGAATCTGTTACATTTTTTTAATTAAATGAGTAATCGGACAAAAAATTCTTATGAATATTTTCTAGTAAGCGAGAGCGTGATGGTTTTTTAAAAATAAAAAACATAAGACGTTTTCTCACAAATTTTCAGCAAATACAATGGTTGTACTCTGTAACCCAGTAATTACATTGATTACTGTACTCATATACGAAAGTTAAAAAATTATGCTCTATTGACATTTTTAATATATACGTAAAAAAATTAATAAAAATTTTATTATTATTATAAAAATTATTTCTTTCATTTAATAGATTATTATACATATGTAATACACTTTTAATGAAATTTTTCGTTTCTACTTTATATTGTCGTTTTTATTTTTGACCCCGTCATTGTATCGATAAATCGGTTATCAACGGTTAGTTAAAACATATTGACATACAGATATGTCCCATCTTTGTCTCCCTGTTATCATGGACCCTGAATAGAGCCTGAAACGTTGGAAATAAATATAAAAAATAAGCGATAAATTCGCAAAAAGCTAATTTAAAATTAATGTTTACTTTTCCTGCCTTAAATACTCAAAAAACTAAAAATTAAAATAATCTAAAGCTATAAGCATAACTGTTAATTCCTTCGCTTGAAACCAAGAACATAAATGTATACATTTTTGATAAAGAGTCGCAAGGAAATTACAGTTCAACGCCTTCGATGCAGCTAATTATTTAAATAAAATAAAACATACATTCAGTTGTTACATTACGATAATCGTCATATTCATGGCAATGCGTTAATATGCATCTAGCACACGGTAAGCCGCTCTGACGGGCGTGTTGTATGGACACCCGTTTGTCCTGAATAATTCAGCCAACTGTCAGCGATACCTCGCCATTTGCTGGCTAATTGCGGACACATTATCACGGCGACATTCTTGAATAGGTTGTACATTAATGAAGTCGGAATATGGTGTTCAGAGAGAAATAGGCCTTAAGCTATCTTGTACTAATAATATTTGACCATCTGTGTGGTGTAGAGTTCAGTGACTTGGTTTGATGTGTCAGAGGGTATGGGTATAGAACCAATAGGACCATCCTAGGAATGATATCGAGTGATGAACTTACTGATCGCCTAATGCACGCCTTCTCTACCAGGGAGGACCCTGGACTGAATCCCACCACGCTGGTCCAATGCGGGTTGGTGGGTGGACCGACTTTCTACATGCGTGGGATGCCACGCATGGATCATCTTACTTTTAACACAATTGGGTAATCGGCCCGAATTACCCTAACCAACTGGGAAACAACAATGAAAATTTGTTGAGTCCCCGCATGATTCGAACCCACGACCTCAGGTTTCTAAAGCACACGCCCTTACCACTAGGCTACGGAGGCAGTTGCTGATACTGAACTCTATAATATGTATTGCAGAGATATAAATAGAAAAAAAAGTTTTTAGCAATCATGTAGTTTCCATAATACATAGTTTTGCTTATATTTGCGGAAACGATTTTTTATAACGAACTTCGATTTCAAAAGCCCAAGCCAATTTGGACATGCATCCAGCCAACATTCTTTGTTTCTTTTGTATTCAATGTATACTTATATACATAATATAAAGAAATTTTTGTCATGAAATGATTAAAACATAAATAAATAATTAAATTAGAATGAATAATTTTAAACAATTCACATTATATCTTCTTTAAAAACTATATCGCAAAAAACTTGCAAAATATATGCACATATTTAAGAAACTAATTTTTTAATTAAAATGAAACATTATATTTAAACAAACATGTATTTTCATATTTTTGTGTCGTAGATCAACAGAAAATGAATAATAAATCATTGCATGGAAAAAAAATTTTTTTTTTCGAGTTTCACAAAATTTTAATATAAGTATGTGAAAATTAAAAGTTTTCATCTACGTATACATATTTCATTAATGTCCTTGAACTTCGTTCAGCGGGCCGAGCAATGTATGAGAGTGGCCCATGTCTTCCTTATTCAATATCAATAAACGAGTTATAGAATCATCATCATCATCATCAACCTTGCATTAGTCCACTGCTGGAGATCTCCCTTAAAGCACGTCTTCTTCGTTTAGGGGGTTTTACTTATATCATACTAAAACATATTTCAGCATTGTAATGTTAGTATTAATTCGTCAGATTATATCACTATTGTCAAAATGATAAGGAAACACAAATTGGCCGCTTTTTAAACATATTATTTGACATCGGTTTATGTAAGATTGCAGTGCAATTCTTAGAACTGTAGCGGACATTGTTTTAGCATAGGTGTTTGTAATTATAGAGGCATGTTTACTCCGCTTTGATAAGATAATAAAAATAACATTCAAAATACACAACATTTCACCAGAAATATTTCCTCTTACGACGTTAAATGTCATGATACCATGTGACCTAAATCTAGTCTTGTTTTACAATAGCGTTTATTAATATTCTTCTTTCTGGACTTTTCTAGTGTCGTAATTCTTACAATCGGTGTTATCTGAGAATTAGTTTTCGCGGAATAATTAGTGTTTAACCTCATCAAGCCATAGGGATTTGACGTAGATCTATCTGAGATATGTAACTAAGGAGCTCCTATAACAGTTTGTAATTAACTCAAGTATATTGTTTTTAATATTTTTCTTTAAGTAATGTTTTTTTAAATATATATAAGTGGCCAGGATGTTTACCTGATCGTAATTGCTATGCCTAGGACATAGGAAGTACAAAAAAAAACGCCACAAGACCTCCGCCCTGAGTCTAGAAATTGCATGCGTTTTGATACGTGAAAAACTGACGGTATACTTTAAACCGGAACACATTTGTGTTTGTACAATACTGGTTTACATCACAAAAAACGCCTTGCCTATCATAAACAACGCAACGCGGTGTTTCTTCTCCACTCGATTCTCCATTAAAAAGGGGGCTAATACCTTCAAACCACCATGCTTTTCATAAAACTCCTTAATAAGTTATATCTGCTTACATATAATTAAGTTATAATAGTGCTAAGCAAAATATTTTCACGGCTAGTTATTGAATTAAGACAATGTCGGTCGATATATCATATCGCATAATGTTAGTTGTCAGGGCAGCTAATGTTCCTTGTCCGCTGGTCCGTGATGATGCGTATTAATGATTCCTTGCGATTATCCATCTGTTACAGGATTTCCTGGGCCCGTTGGGGAGGCTAATCAAATTTTGCTGTCTTGTTTGATGATTATTCTTTGTCGTTAATATTTTTACGTATCACTATTAAAACAATGCTATTGAATGAGATATTGAGGAACAAAGTCAATTATATAATAAAACGGAATGTTATAGATATTTTTGTTAGTTATTAGTGAAAATTTTGAGCTAGACTAAAATTCTTTAAACTATTTTCTTGATTTACTTAAGCACAATGTATAAATCGATGGAAAAGTTTTATAAATATTGTGTATTCGCTTATGCATACGAGATACTAAAGGAGAAATAGTTTTTCTTTAAACTTCACCTTATTCAGATCATAATGCATTCACATTTCATATGGATTAATGCGTTGTTTCTGATTTAAAGGTACTTATAAATGCTTTATGACCATATTACATGGTATGTAAGATAAAAGCCAAAGACATAAATGAAAGAATTCGGGAAAATCATGATGATTTTAATCCCAATAAAGATTTAAAGATTTTCGACGATAACAGAGAGCATAAATTCTGGAAAATCTGAATGTCGTTCATATCATCCTGTTATCTAAATTATGATATTATCACTGAGACAGTAAATAAAAATAGTAAGAACGGACAAACAGCCTTCTAAAAAAGTAATTAATATGTTAGTTAATTTAATAGAACAACAGATTGACGTACTTAGATATTTTCCCGTATCTTTGAAATAATCACAAATTTCTCAAATAAACGTAAAATGGATCGTATTACAAAGAGAGCATTAAAAAAACTAAACAAATAGAATCGTAACACTATATAAGTACTATTTAAAGGGACATTACCGCAATGGAATACAAAAGGTGCAAATAAATTACGCCATTCGAATGGAGTTTTCGAAAAAGTCCATTATTAATAACCGTAGGGGCGAGCTTTAATATCGAGAAACCTTCGAAAAATCACGAACGCCTCATTACATTCGCATCGCACGCAAAAACCCTGGCAACTTTGTAAGCCGTGACGTAGGTGGTCTTGATTTTATGGCGGGAATAATAGCACCTATGCCTTGTTCTATGGTCTATGGCCAGTATAATGGCCCGAATGCAGGGTGGTCGGATTATAGGCAAAGCCGCGGATTAGGTCGCATCGACACGTGTACGCAAGCAAGCGTTTGTTCGCCGCGTTGCAATGTAAGTGATAGTGTAATCGTGCGGCTTAAGTAAGTAGTATATACTGCTGATAAAGTTTAAGGCATATTGGGTTCTTTTTAGAGTGTACAGTAGAAGGAAAATTTGCTTTTTCCATTATAAAATTAAATTTCATGTACGTTTATGGAGATTGCTGTTTTTTTCGTATTTACAATTGTAGTTGGGAATATACAGCAAAAGTGCCGCAAAGTCGTTGTGTATTAAAATTTATAGGAAAATTACTTAATAATTGGGATGTTTTAAAACACACTGAATTTTTACGGGCACACATTATCCTTTCTGTAATGTATATACTAATTTACTTATGCTTTTCCATGATTATTCATCCTCTTTCAGTTTTTTTTTTGACTCGAATGTTATGCTTCCAGACTCTTTGATAAGCTTCATCTAACACAGAGCCAACATTTTTTGCTAAAAATGAGGGCCACACGTACAGAAGGTACGTGGGTTAGGCATTTGTTTATGTCTCTAAGGATCGTCGACGATCGGTTTACGAACCGGGACGCCGACGGTCTGGCGACTGTTTTAATCGGTGGCTGGGGGCGGTGAGAACCGCCCTGGAACGCGGGTGTATCTAGTGTACGCGGTGTGTGCGTTTCGCTGTGCTCGTAAGCGAGGGCGAACTACAGGTGAATGTGTGCTATACCTACTTGTGTGGTGTGTAGGGTCTGATGTCAGGACCCCCGTTGGGTCCGGAGTCTCAGCGACCCCTTCCTCGTCCGGGACGCTATTGACTAGACGCGTTTGGATCGATATACGTTGCTGCTTTTACCAGCAGAGGGTTATTGTGGTTGACTTCTTTATCTATGTGTTTGCGATTTAACTTTTAAAGTGCTCGCGAGTGTCGGCAATTTGCAGTCGCTTGTAAATCTACGTTTTGTTGGTACCACTGCGCCCCGGTAGCGCGCGGATGAATTTGTTTTGTACTACTTGTAGTTGCTTTAGGAGTGTGGAGGATGCGTGAGCGAAAACTTGGCATGCATAAGCCATGATTGGTCGTATGCATACCTTGTACAATAAAAGTTTATATTTGAGCGACATTTTACTGTGAGAATTCGTTAGGTGATAGAGTCTGGTCGAAACGAACAAAGCCTTTCTCCTAGCGTCCTGAATATGACTTTTGAACGACATGTTGCAGTCGAAGGTCACGCCTAGGTATTTGGCCTTCCTTTCTTATGGGAACGGTTAGCCGTAGAGTTTTATCCTCTTTCAGTGTCTCTCCAATTAGTGGAGGTTGTTAGTCAAAATTCGAATTTGTCTCTGTCCAAAACTCCACTATTACAAAAATTTATTAAATATTGCTCGAGATGATTTTACAGATTGTACAGTTATAACCACTGCAATTGTTATAGATGCTAAGTAGAATATTTTTATTTAGGCTGAAAAATATCTTTTTGTAAATTTTGTCGAAGCAAATACCAAATACAGTTAACACTATTGCAAAGATCGTTATTATTACAAGAATGGTTTTGAGTTAAAAAACAATCCCAGTTACTACTAGTTGGTGGTAGTAGATCTTCTTTTAATATGAAACTTAGGAAAGTGGTTCTGCGGTATGTGTTTTTGCTCCAATTAAAGTGAGAAAACACTACTGCGATGTAGTTTAAAGGCCTTAGAATTGAATATCAATTAACCTGTGGACATTAATCTAGTACGAGCAATGCATATCAGTCGCTATGAAGCTACCATCCCTTCTTTCGAGCTACTTTAAAATAGCTACCTCTTAGAGTTGAACTATGTGGCTCATGTCTGGTAAGGATTTTATAAATATAAAATTGAAACATTGAAGATGGTAAAGGTTAGATATAAGAAAATAAAAAATTATTAAAGCACCTCAGTGTAAGGTATTTTTCATGCTTATTTTTTGCTGGAAACCCCGCTTCAGCACTGGCAACAAGACGCATGACATCTCAGTCTACCCCGTGACCACGGCCGCTGGAAAGTGTTCGAAACGTCGGGAATTTAAAATGTAAAAATAAACGCGATAAAATCCGTAAAGTCATTTTATTTAAGAATTATATATAATTTATTAATCATATAATAATAATGATATTTCTGGACAATTTACACAACATCATTTAGTCACAAACAAAGCAAAGCTTCTACAATGGAACCTAGATGACTGACAAATACATAGGTAGACTTACTTTTCTTTTGTAAATAAATATATATAATATTGATAGAAACACCCAGACACGAGAAAAACACAATGTTGATCACACAATATTTTTTCCTGTGTGGGAATTGAACTGTCACATACCACTACGCCAAACGGGTCGTCAGTAATAATGTGTCGTAATAGTGTGTTCATATTTGATTGGACGGATTTATTTAAGAACGTTGGGTTTTAATTACTTCAGTTACGTTACCATTTATTAAAAGCAAAACGCGGTAAAATTACATAATTGTGAAGCAAACAAACTAAGTAACTTGGCCTAGTATATTTTTAAACTGAGCACACGTTTAATAATATTCATTGTAGCCCCTAAACGCATTTTACGTAAGGAAGTCGCAAACAATTCGCAATTGTTAAAGCGAGCCGTCTTACAGACAATTCGGCTACCGTGAAGCCTTAACGTGATTATTTTTTAAACTTGCCGTGTAATTTTCACACAGACCCTTGTCAAATCGACCTTATTTAAAGCATTATAAGATTGAAAGTCGATAAATTTTTCATTGCAAACAGATTTTGGCAGTCCATTTACGTGAAACCAAGCGCGAAGTATTACACTCGCTTTGGCACCCGTGTTTGCTCAGCGGACATTCGACTAGAAGGAAGATCCGTGGGTGTATAATGGAATTAAAATTCTGGCCGGATCGACCCCGAATAATGGTGTTAAATTTCCCAAAAGCCACGATATGATGAATCTGTCGGCGGCCTTTGCGGGTTTAATTTTTTGTATGGGATTCCGATGTGCGTACGCTTTGCAATCTTGCCCTTTGAAATACGTGCGTGCAAGATTGTTATGAGAAGTTTGTTAGACAAATATCGGTGTTGCACGTGGGTAAATAGTTTTTGGACCTCACTAGCAATATACGCAATATAGTAAACTTAACAAAATGGATCGGAGTTTTAAAATCGCTAACAAAGTCGAGTCAAGTAAAATAACGCGCGCGGTTTTAAGTGTATGTATTTCATAACAAATTCAATATATTCAATGATGAAACTTATAATTCATGCATTGTTTTTAAATCTAATTTCTTTTTAATCTAGTTTATTATTTAAAGTTAAAATATTTTAACGGAGAATGAAAATACAAAGACATCTCTCTATCTGTATCGATCACAAATGTGAATGCAGCAGTTACAGCAAATCATATAATATTTTTTATTGTTCAAATGACATCAAGACATTGGTTACTGAGTCTTAATGATTCACTACCTTCTTGTAGTTTATCATAACAAAATAATTTATGTAATGTTATGATAAAAGAATTTTATAAGATTTAAAAGGGTACAATGGAATTTATAACTAAAACAGCAAACTTAATAGTAATTTCAAATCTTTCTGAACTATCTGTTTTTGCACTAACATCCTAATTACTAAATGTCCATATCAATTCGGCTCCGATGTTAAAAAGTAAAGTAACATTAAGCAAAAGTAAATAAAACTATTGCCTCGAAGCCTAGTGGTAAGGGCGTGTGCTTTAGAAACCGGAGGTGGGTTCGAACCCTGCGGGTACTCAACAAATTTTCATTGTTTTTTCATAGTTGGTCAGGCCAATTAGCTCCGATCAAGCAATAGTCTGAAAAGTGAGATGATCCATGCATCTGTTATGGCATGTAAATAGTCGGTCCACCCACCAACCCGGATTGGACCAGCGTGGTGGGATACGGTCTAAAACTCCTAATGGATAGGGGTGTCTAAGGGGAGGCCTATGTCCAGCAGCGGACTATCACAGGCTGATGATGAAATAAAACTATTACAAATATATAAATTCTTAAACCTGGTTATTACTTATAAACTAGATCTGATGACGCCAATCGCTATCCATTTTAACTAAAGCATGACTTAGAAGAATGTCAAAGTCATTGCATCGAAACAAACTCTACAAACGGCATAATGTAGTTTTATACAATCGTAACAGGTCGTAGAATCGTAAATTAAATTACGGAGATGATCGGGTTAAAATATTAATTAGCTCGCGAACTAACCAATACACGACTGTGTACCAAAGGTGAGTTTATCGGTAAGCGAATTAATTACCGGCCCTCGCAACCGGAGTCGCTATCGGTATCATTACTTGTGTATTGGTGTCGCTCTTTTCGTTTCAGGTGGCCTTTATCTTATCTAAAGAGGACGTGCGGGTGGTATATAGGCTGCTTCATTGTAACGAACCGCCGTCCGCTCTACCATTTGATTGTAAACTCTACATACTCAACATAAAGTCCAATTTACTACAAATATCGGATTATTTTTCATCAATACGTTGTCATTTTCTTAAAACACCAAATTGGCTTTTAAAGCTGATGACTTTAAGACCGATTATCGCTTGTGTGGTGTCGGTTTTTCCGGTAGTTACACTATAGCAGCCGTTTTGACGACAATGGGCCACTTGTTCGGTGATAGGCATGTAAATAAGTAGATGGATGGTCACCGACCAGGTTGTTTGTCGTGCACGCTCGATAACGAGCCATTAGGTGGATGAACCTACAATCAACTGAGAAACATACGCGCTACGTTATAAAAAATGTTAGGAACAAACCAATAATATTTTATAAGCGGAATTACTGTATATAAAAGTTGAAATATCATATTTGACTTTCTTATTTACACTACATTTCATCAGCTTGTGATAGTCCACTTGTGGACATCGGCCTCCCTAATACACCCCTATCCATTAGGGGATTTTAGACCGTATCCAACCATGCTGGTCCAATGCGGGTTGGTGGGTTGACCGACTTTTTACATACCCATCAGAAGCATGGATCATCTTACTTTTCAGACAGTTGGGTGATCGGCCCAAATTGCCCTAACCGACAAGCAATCAGCTTAGAAAAGTAGTTGTCTCCCCGCAGAATTCGAACCCAGCCCTCCGGTCTCTAAAGCATACGCCCATACCACTAGGCTACGGAGGCTTTCTTATTTAATAAAGAAAAAATAATCCTAACATTTTGAATACTTTACAGCCTTATTTACTATGTGCACCGTCCCAGGGTTTAAACTTTAAAAACCGGGGATTATTAGTTCAAATCCTGCGGGTATTCACTTTTTGTTGTTGTGTTTGCCCCGATTGCCTGAATTTATAAAATCACAAAATTATACGTGATTTAATAATTTTTACACTACATTTTATAAAATATTTTATTAACGGCCAAACATCAAATTAAAGTTTTGTATACGTAATAATCTTATAATATTTATTTAGGCAAAGCATTAACTATTGTTCAAGTACCAAAAAACTTCATATTAAATGACTCTACAAAATAAATGGGCAGAAGTGAATTGAAATTTTACCGATTTTTTTTAATCCCAACTTCTCATTAAGTCCATTAATTGAGCGAATGCGATGTAATCGCCCATATCTAAGCTGTAATTAACGACATTTTATGTATAATTTTTTATAAAACCTAAGTTTTTATTTTGCATAGGAAACCTACTTAATGTAAAACTTTTAAAATTCTCTTTACATTCTAATTTTACACAAAATTTTTGAATAAAGAACATATAATAACGTTTGAGACATAGTAGTTTTTATGTCTAATATTGTAATATTCCTATACAGGTACCAGGAGAGCAGAAGTGTGTACGTAGATAGTGTGTGTAGATAGTGGTACCTCTTACTCAGGGCTTAATCAGGGCAATATGGGCCGATCACCCAATTGTCTGGAAAGTAAGATGATCCATGCGTCGGATGGGCATGTAAAAAGTCGGTTCACCCACCAAGGGTGTATTAGGGGAGGCCTATGTCCTGCAGTGGACTATTACAGGCTGATGAGATGAGATGAGAGAGATTCGCATTACGTTAGACGCCATAGATGTATCCCATCGTAGTCAGCCCTTTGTCCATGGACGTTGAATGTTTGAAACAATGGGAAATAAATATATTTATGGTAGTTGGGTAAATACAAGAAATAATTACTTTCATATAATTTAAATGAATTCAAAAGCTATTCAAATCAAATTGGGACACATAATCAGAACAAAAAGATTCGATTGTTGGGTTTAACATCTCTTAGAAATAAGTACATTATATAGTGTGTATATAACAAGCAATATTTAATTACAACAAATATGAAATCTTATCACATAGAGTGTATTTGGCTAAAGCACAGATCGTTTTGGATATTTCGTGGAAAAATTGGCTTTTGCCAGCCGTTTGCGTTCGCTTCATACGATAAAATATACTTTAATGTTACCATTGCCGGTCTTGTTTCGTACGGTTGTCAATATTGTCTAGAAAAGGAGCAATGGATATCATACATAACAATAATAGATTCTTGTTCTGTACAAAAGGGTCCTATTCTGTACCAATCGCCACTGACCGGCCCCATGCCCTATTCGACCTTTCACCTTAGGGGGACTAGAGCATAAAAGATGTAGAGCTGTAACCGTCTGCTATTTTAAAAATGTAGATATTCTTATTAATGTATGACATAAAGCTAAATTTAGTAACGGAATTAAATTATAAAATAGCAAAGAGAAAATTTGTAAGAAAAAGCTGGTAATTAATTTTCAGGAATGAATTAACAGTTTTGTATCAGTATAGGCTAGAGCAAATTGAAAAATCCACATATATGTTTTTATTTTGTTGTTATCTATTCACGGTGCTCAATATATTTATCATAAATATATCATAACAATTTATTATTATTAGATTTAACACCTATACTTTCATATTTGAAAAAATATAATTCTTACCACTCCACACATTTTTGGTAAGCAATAAATCGAGCACGATATGAATAACTGTCGCAGATTACTCCATTGATAAATGGCCGAGCGCCAGTCGATGTCAGGCACCGCGGAAAAAATGCCATGAATAGTAATTGCACACTACCCTCGATCACGGTCCGACGCTAATAGTGCTGACCGTTTGGGGTACGGTTAATGCAATTTTTTCGATTAACGATTAATGTAACAGGCCTACGATTTCAGAACAATGCAGCGCATAAATTATGTTAGACGAACCGATGGTAAGCTATTATATGTTTTGTCGTTATTGTATATGAAGTATTGTCATTGCTTTGTGGTGAATGCTTTTTGGATTCGCATCGATTTTTGTTTATTAACATTATTACCGGTCAGTATTTTTTAAGCTTGCTTAAAACACAAATGTCTTTGTAATTGAAAAGCAGTAGCAAACGAAAGTTACTTAACTCTTATATATGTTGGCATATTTAATCACTTATACATGTAGATTTTAGACTAAACGTAGCATACACTCTATATAAAAACTAAACTTAGAATAATAAATGATCTAATTTGAAACTTTCAATGTTTTTTTTTATTATGGCGCGAAGAAGATTTTTCCATTGGGTTGAGACGGTTAAATTCCAGTCGCTCTGATAAAAAAAAATTGCGAGACGAGCTAAAAGTTAATATATAAATATTCATATAAAAAGGGTAGTACGGGATAATTACAATTTTTTGGGTTATATTACAATCCAAAACCAATGCTTGTTTTCAAGCAACAAGAAATAGTGAATGATACTAATAATTTAAGGCACTGCTAGCCGTAAATAACTAATCAAATACTAATAAAACAATCGCCATAGTCAAATAAAACTCAAAGTCGAGCTACGCATACGAGACGCAGAGGACATCTCGTCACTAACGCTCGACAAATATAATTTTGCGCAATCTCAAGACCGCAAACATGATATTACCGTCATTACACTACATAAATAGGACGAGCCGAGACAATCTGCTCTTAAATAATCATAAAACGAGAGGCTTTGCTAGCCTCTATAAATTATCGCGTTATCAACTGGCAAACAGCGAGAATGGTTCTAAATTAAATAATGAGATCTGTTATCTGTGGAGACGCAATGGAAACGGACACGGGAGATCGTGGTTTGATGTAAAGGCGTCACTATGTTTCGTTGATATTACAATATTATGTCGTAAAGTCTTTGGTAGGAATGAAGAGTCCAAGAAAAAAACAGGCTATACTGAATTATTAATAGAAAATAATCAAGTTAACTGCCTCCGTAGCCTAGTAGTATGGGCGTGTGCTTTAGAAACAGGATGTCGTGGGTTCAAGTCCTGCGGGGACTCAACAAGTATTTATTGTTGTTTCCTGGTTGGTTAGGGCAATTTAGGCCGATCACCCAATTGTCTGAAAAGTAAAATGATCCATGCATCGAATGGGTATGTAAAAAGTCGGTCCAAGCCACCAACCCGCATTGGACCAGCGTGGTGGGATACGGTCTAAAACCGCCTAATGGATAAGGGTGTGTTAGGGGAGGCCTATGTCCAGCAGTGGATCATCACAGGCTGATGGTATAATCAGGTTTAATCAATTGAAATTTGCAATAAGTGAAGAGTATAATTAAGAATCCCTGAGAAAATTGTTCCTAGAGGATAAAATACTAACCGTTACTTCTCAATACATTTTCGAAAACCTAATTATGAGCAAAAAATAGAAACGATTTTTCTAGACATTGTGATGCACATAACATATATACTAAAACAAACATAATTTAATTCTTCCAGCAACTAGACTGCGAAGAATAAGTAAATACTTTTATGGGACAATGTATACGCTTTACAACAAAGTCCCAGTAAACGTTCAGAATTTAACTGTTAATAAATTTAAAAAGTAGTAAAGGAATTTTATGTATTAAAGGTTATCATAACATAAATGAATTTATAAATGATAACCAGCCTGGTAATGGAATGCTCGCTCCAGGCTTTTCAAGTATAATATACGTATAATAGAACTGTTTGTAGCTCATAAGAAAATTTATATGTATATATTGATATATTATTACTTTAAAGATGACAAAATAGGCCCGCTGAGTTTCTTTCGCCGGTTCTTCTCAGGTCGGAGGCGTCCTACTCCGAACCGCTGGTAGCGTCCTTGAAAATAAATAAGCGAGTGTTACACTACTATATTGAATAAAGATATTTGAATTTGAATAACATAATTTAGGATTTAAGCTATAACTTAGTAGTTTTCAGAGAACATTTGTGTCGATGAATGAAGATTGTTATGGCGGGTCTATAATTACATCAATTATGATTTGACTTCTATCACCTTTGGTGTTTGTCATCAAACTAAAGACATGCATTGAATATAAAGTAACAATAAATATTTTATCAGACTAAGGTATAAATGAATGAATTAAAGCTGAAACTTATAAAAATGTATAAGTACCATACTTGTGTTAGCATAAGCTAGCTATACCAACTATTTTTTACGGTTTGTAGTATGTTTTCAATAGCTAAACTTTTAATCAACAATACTTCAAAAGTTTACATATTATTGTTTAAATGGAAAATTGTTAATATTGTTATGTTCTAGTGAAAAATAAATAAGTGAGAATGGTACATAACTATGGACCCGTTACATGTCTAGACAAATTTAATGTGAAAAGTTACGCTCTACTCTAGTAGTTTTAAAATGAAATAAACAAGCAAGCAAATCGTTATATTAATTAGACGATAACGAAGTAAAAATTTTTATGATACAGTGGTTAACAAGACAGGCGACAGAATTTTATGAGGAGGGAGGTCCCCTGTTTACAGGAGACCATCTGGGTGGAGTACCACCGCGGTGCCTAGAAGCAGTAGTGTGAAAACACTGCTGCGTTCCGGTTTGAAGGGCACCGTAGCCAGCGTATTTACTGGGTAAACGAGACTTAACACCCTATGTCTCACGGTAGGCAGCGCGTCGGCGATACCACTGGTATTGTCAACGTCTATGGGTGTCGGTGACCACTTCCCATCAGGTGGCCCGACTGCTCGTCTGCCTGCGTATGCCATAAAAAAAAAAAAAAAAAAGGGATTTAAACACTGGTGCCACGTTATGACAAATGACTCAATATTCATGGAAATTATGTAGAAAGGTAGATTGAGGTGTATATTGAAATAAAATTCGCGGCTTTTTTATTCCAAAACAATACTTACCTAAAAAAACATGCCTAGAACTTATTAAAATCTAATGCAAATGAATATCAGTTGCGCTCAAACATTTACGAGGCATCGTTGCATCTGTTTGCCTCAATAACTCGCTCGTGACATTTTGCAAGAGGCATAATTACGATGGAAGCGCTAATTCCAATGTAAACCAGCGTTTAATATTTACCTGAGAGATAAATGATGATGGGCACAACAGTCGTTCGTTTCATATGTCAGAGATAAAGGGATGATAGAGGCGCTATAAATGCGACCAAAGGAAACGCCAGTGTTTGCCGCTCAATGTTTGCTTTGTCTTCGTCCTTGTTTTTTCTATATCCTTTTCTTTTCGAGGGTATTTTGGACGTTACTACGTAATTATTTCACTGTTAAAATGAAAAAAAGTGATTATATTTGAGACGTAAACTTTTTTTAAGCATCAGACGTTCGTAAACATAGGCAAATTAAATAAAACAACTATTTTTGGGCAAATATTCTTCTATTATCATTTAATAATCACATTAATGCAAGAAAATATTGTTCAACACTTAAACTATCAAAGCCACGTCGCAGAACTGCTACCCGGGACGTTCGAGCAATTGAATATCCAGATATGATCTAGCGACACTAGGGCTATCATTAGCGAGCTAGATTAGACCGACAAGAGGCTGAACACGGAAGTACTGGACATGGTGCACCGTAAGCTGTCATGGCTGAAGGGCAGGGCAACGGTCGTGGGACAATTTGATGGGCAGCAAAGCGTTGAGATCGTCAACTCAGCGGCACGTGACGGCTAGGACGCTAATGATTTTGATGACGGAGGCGGTGGCATCCGCGCAATGTGATTTAGCTAAAAGCCAAACCGATCCAAGATAAAACAGATTTATTGATAGAATTGTTTTTGTTTTAATGTCGACATGTCATCATATAGATATAATGCTACCAGATTTCGTTAAGACTTCCTTGGTGGCAAATACTTATGATATAAAGGTTCAAAATTTATTACTAAAATGTATGGTGTTTACCTTTTTTTGTAATAATAATACAACTTACCAGTAATTTTTTCTGCTAAAGGTAAACCACTTATTTTTAACGTATATTCAAATTAATTATTTTAAAAATAACCACTTACGTGGCCTAGTATTATTAGCTTGTTTGAATTACCTACCGAAGGTCGTAGGAGGTAGCCTTAAATTCTGCGGAGATACAATTTAATGATCTCACAATTGCTTGGAAAGTACGATCCACGCGTCTTATGAGCATGTAAAATCATGTCAGTACCTTTTAGTTTACCGACATCTGCCTTATATATCCCGTGAATGCCGTGTTTACTCTTGAGGTAAACTGATTACTGCAGTGAATCTGGGGCGTCAATGTGGCTAGATGAGCGGTGGTTCTATGATAAGAAAAAATTCTTTATACTTTAAATAGCACAAAAATGTTATAATTTAAACGTTTTAATTTAATTAAATACGTAATATTTTATGCCTAAGTTGGTCCACTTTTTAAGTAGTGATAGATTCGATTTTAAGTGCATAGTTTTTAACTGCTTGTCCATGTTTCTCCCATAATATATCCAATGCTTAATGAGAAAAATACGTACCTACATGAGATTAATGGTTTAAGCCTCATCTGGATTTTTGTGCCAACCTACTATTTCTTTTTTACTATTACTTTAAATACATACGGATACACCAATATTTATTATATTGATTATATTTTTACTTACTGCTCAAGTTGTAAAAACTTTTATGTATCAGAATTTGAAGTTAGGAGTACAAGATGTAATGATTTTAAAGTTTATGATAACAATTAATCCATTATAATGTCTACTGAAAGTAACGCAGTTAATGTGTTTGTCTAGGCAATAGAAAAAAAAATTAATAGTAAAAATTTCTAAACTTTTTTTGATAATGCTACTGAAAAAATAAATAATCAATAAAATATTTGCAAGGCCAAAACTAAACAAATGTATTGTAGCTAAAAAAGTATATCTTTATTTCCAACCTATAATTTTTTTCCTCTGTACTGTTAGATTACAAAAACAGCTGCGCTCAACTCGCATAAGTCACGGTCGCGACGTCGACAAATCAAAGAAACGGTCCGCGGAGACAATAGGTGAACTGTATCAGAGTCATACGTGTGACGCGACATACGACTTCCTACCGTGGGCAGCGCTCCCGATCAGCAGCCGGCGTGACGGTGCCCCGCGCTCTGGTCAAATGCCCGCGGTTTCTCGTGAGCGCGGTTTTAAAAATGGAATGTGATTTCTTTTTCTTATTTTTTTTAAATCAACCTTCGCATTTTCGGCGTACATTTTTGTATCTATTTTTTTATTTCAAATTATATATAATATTATATTCTATAATTTTTACCACCACCGCAGTATAATTTTTGAATGTTCCGTTTTTCACATTATATAGATAAATTTCAGGTTGTTAATAATTGTATTTTATCAATGTAACGTAAGTGTAAATTTTTAAAAATGTTAATATCTGAAATGTATGAATTTGTCCATGTGAATATGCATTTCATGATTCACTTCATTTTACCAAAGTTAATGTTAACTGGGAACGAATGACCGAATGAATTTTATATGTTCATTCAAAAAATTACCAATCATTTATAAGTTTAACGAAGAGTTAGTAACCAATTAGTTATTTTTATAATCAATTTACTCAATGATCTTATTCACGTTTTAAAAACGACCGCTTAAAGACCTTGCTATTGTCTGTGATCAGAGTGTGGAACATGCTTAGGAAAATTGGGAGATCGTAAAATCACTGCACGGTGGATGGATTACGTTGTCTGTTAAAATGACATTATTATTTTTTAATCTACGTATGTGAATTTATATTTAATACCATTGCTCAGAAGCTAGCTATTAGACACCATTTTATTGCTACGAATTACGCGTGTATTTCTTTTACTGGCTTCTTGTTCCGAATTCACCCGCCTCAATTTATCAAAATCTAAGAATCTTAATTAATTATAAGCCTTTAAGTTATGCCACTCTTATTTTATTGTAATGTTCCAATTAATTTAATTTAGTAATATTTGCGTCATAAAATAACGATATACCAACATAAAAACGTTAAAATTAATTGTATTTGTTGGATTTTGTGCACAATATGAATAAAGAAGAATTGCGATATTATTATATTACGAATGAAAAGACAAAAAGCTAAAGAAAACAGGAATACAGTTAGCGGCACGTGATGTTTTTTACATTAGACACGGTTTTTGTTGATTTCTTTCACCGGAAGTGCGCTTTTTATAAGTTGGTCAACGGGTTAAAAGGTGCTATAACAGTCGTAAACAACACTCCATATGGTTTGATTAGGTTTTTTAAACATTATACCTATTTTAAGAGGTAGAGAATTTTTTATAAAAGCTGTATTTTTTTAAGTTTTGGAAAGTTCTATAGAAAAAAATGTTTAAAACTAGTTCTTAGTTTATACTAGCAACTTCTTAGCGGACCTTCCTTAATTAATTCTATTTCGCTATTTGTATGGAGGATAACCGTAAAGTATTATTTACTGAACCGGTTCTCAACTAGTTAACTTACAACGTGATACCAAAACATAATATATGATGGATATGCAAACTGAGTACTTATTTATGAGTCGTGTCTATGGAATTATAAATTTTGAAAAAGTATACGCAAACTTCGTTCTGGTGTTCAACTCTATTAGTACTTGATAATATTCTCATTCGGTATTTTAAACTTTTTCATAAATATCTCCTTTTGGTAAGCCTGATTTTATACAAGCCATAGAAAGGCTCAGAAAACTTAATAATTACTGCTGTTCATAAACAGTGGCACACAGAATTATTTACTAATACATTTTTAATAGTAAATTAAATGTGGTAGAAGGTTTTGCGTTGTCTTAAAAGGTATATATCATCATCATCATCATCATCAGCCTGCGCTAGTCCACTGCTGGACATAGGCCTCCCTAATGCACGCCACCGCTTTCTATCTTCGGCTATTCTCATCCAGCCCACACGGCCACTTTGCGAATGTCGTCACTCCATCTTGCCGCAGGGCGTCCTACACTACGTTTGCCGAGCCTCGGTCTCCACTCCAGAACTTTTCGACTCCAGCGGTCGTCAGTACTCGGCTTATATGACCGGCCCACTGCCACTTCAGCTTACTAATTCGGTGGCTATGTCAGTGATTTTGGTTCTCTGACGGATCACGTCATTTCTGATGCGGTCCTTCAGAGATACTCCGAGCATAGCCCTCTCCATAGCCCGCTGAGCGACTATAAATTTGTGGACCAGTCGAACCGTAAGTGTCCAAGTCTCGGCACCGTAGGTCAAAACGGTATACATTTCCGTAAAAGTACCAGAGTAATGTCTGGGCAAATGTATCCTTATGCCTTAAATACCGTTTAGAGCTCATCATTTACTAACCAGTCAATTTCGTAGACAATGTCATTGTTTTAACTAGTCATGTTAGTAATATCATCAAATCTATTTAAAGTATCTTGATGAAACAAGTATAAAAAAGTAAGCAACAATCAAGGATAATTTTAATCATCTTATAAATTAACGCCATCGAAGTGGGGCAGCGTAAAGATGTACGACGCGTGGTCTATGCCAAAGTGGTGCTGGTGCGAGTGTGGCCGTGGGCGGGCGGTGGTCACGGCGGTGCCATCGCCGCCCTCGGACACCCCCCACCCTGCCCCATCGAAAAATGGGATTAAGTGCCTTACGTACGGATAGAAAATAGATGTGGTGTATACAAAAATTATTTTTAACTTATAATACACCATTAACTTTCAAGAGTGTATGATGATTCAGCCGGTTTAATGTTAAAGTTTGTTTTTTGTCCCGTTTATATTATCTATGGGTCATTAGAATCAGTATCATATTGCGTGCATATTGCTGACTTTCAGCAGAAATAAGAACTGCACAGCACTCTCCTTTACACGTAAATGTTGAGCTAATTATTTAGTTCATAAGTTTAGATACTCGCATAACTTAAGCCTTGTTTTATGCTTGCTATAATTACGTAGTTTTTTTTTTATTTCTAAATGTATCCGTACAAATTAAAAGCTTTCACTTTAGTGTTGAACTCATCAATAGAAATTTAAAAAAGATGATGAAACGTTCAAGGAAACTTATTACCCGTAGCATATAGGACGCCAAACGTCAAACATCGCACATCCATAAGGAAATTTTTGTTATGTTATCCCTGGTTACACTTTGTACACAAAGTATGGGCTTTATTCAGGTCTCGTATTAGAACACCGCGTAACTGTCATCATCATCATCATAATTAGCAGCCTTTATCGTCCACTGCTAGACATAGGCCTTTTTGCCCACTTGAGCCGGCTACTGCACGGAGATCGGCATCCCACCTGGTCGGTGGTCAACCAGGCTCCGTCCACACTCTGTCTTCCTGAACGTGGCCTCCACTCCAGAACCTTATTGGTCCATCGACCATCGGTTCTTCTGACCATGTGACCGGCCCACTGCCACCGCACCGAGCCAATCCTTTGCAATATGACTTTAGAACTTTGTTGGATTAATTAACGCGCTTACACATTTAATTATTATTTATTTCACATCAAGTCGAAGGTAGCTCACATACGAAGTGTCGTGTTTAATATATATTATTTTTTATAAGTCCAAGGCAAAGGCAGCGTTTGCGAACGCTACTATGGGTCGGGGCGATCGTCCGAGGGTGGGGCGGAGATCCCGGTGCCAAGACTTGTGACCCGTGGGCCTCTGCCCACCTAGATGAGCATTCCATCGACAATGGTGCGATATTTCAGTTGGGTAGTACACATGTTTATGAGAATATTAAATTTTGCTTATATCAAAAATTGTGCCCATATTTTTTGGTTTGGAAAGTTTTATAAAAGAATTGGGACTGAGAAGGTAGAATTTATACGTGATGAAAAAGATTGTAAATATAGATAATGTTGTAACTAAGCTAAGAAGCATTTGCCACATTTTAAGTGGGATCATCGTATTATTAATTACAAGAAAACACATATGGCCAAGAGGATTTTGGTAGTCACTTTCGAGACCTTTAAGTTATGATGTTATGATGCTATGATATTTAGGTTAACTTATTATAGTTCAAGTCGTTGTTGTGATTTCCTAAAAAAGTGCTAGAAATAGTCGAAGAATATACCGCATACTATTATGTCACATCCAGCCATCTCGCCACTATAGCTTTAAACAAAATAAACTCAGAATGTAACATTGAGTACCTGTCGACCAATAAGAACACCATCCGTACAATGCCGCTTCTATTTGCTTTTTGGTTAATAGTCCACAGCTGGAATAGTCCAGCACCATTATCAGCATCAGCCTGTGATAGCATCATCATTATCATAAATGATAATGATGATGTTGATGGACATATGCCTCCACTAATACACCCCTATCCTTTAGGGGGTTTTGGACCGAATCCCACCAAGCCGGTCCAATGCGAGTTGGTGGGTGGACTGGCTTTTTACATGCCCATCCGACGCATGGATTATCTTACTTTTCAGACAACTGGGTGATCGGCCCCATTTGCCCTAACCAACTAGCAATCAAAAATGAAAATTTGTTGATTCCCCGCAGGATTCAAACCCACGACCTCCGGTTTTTAAATCATACGACTATACCACTAGGCTATGGAGGCAGTTGTTATTACTCTGTTTAAATCTATTCAGAGCATAATTTAATAATTACATAAAATAATCCATCTTCTAAAATAGTGCACACATCTTTCGTTCGAATACAGAATAGCGGCCATAGCCTCGTGTCGCACGGAATGTACCTGGATACAACCGCGAAATGGCTCAGTGAGTCACGGAGGTCGACGTAGATGGTTGTCATGCGACCAGAAACTATACTTGACACACCCCCGAATTATCGGGACAGTGCTCGATTCTGAACATAATTAAACATCGAGTTGTATCGATTTTATTCATCGCTGATAGATGTGAAATAAGTATGAATAATTTTTTTATTATATGGTATTCGATAAATCTAATTGCAACGTATGCGAAAGGGAAAATTCGAAAATAAAAGACTTAAATATCCATATACTGTGATAATACGATTTAATTTCTTCATTTTTAAGGCATATGTTATCATAGTACCATTTCCAAATTTAAGAAAATCTTTCAAAACTTTGGTTTAAGAGCTTATGATGTAAGTAAAGTTCAAACGAACATTAAAGTAGACACTAATTGATATAATCATATCATTATCTATGTTACATATTCATACGTAGCTTGTTATGGTATTTTCAAATTTTTAGCATTAATTGGTTCACAGTGCTAGCAGAAATGAAAAACAACTTACTTCATAATTTTTTACATACGAGTTTAATTTGGCAACAAAATATATTCTCGAATATTAAACTGTATTTATTATGTACCGATATCATCTGCGAATTAAGAGTAAGAAATTTTATTTAACCAATTAATATGTCAATAAAATTTCGGATGTACACGTCCCCAATGAAATCCACTCGAACTGAACTCTTATCAGGTGTTCCGTACGTGCATTCCGTAATAATTCAGCCCCCGCGGACGCACAAAGGGCAATATTCGCCATTGTGCAAACATTTAATACAACAAATAGAGAGATCCGAATCGAGATTAACATTCATTCATTCATTCATTCATTCGAGAACTTCGATTGGCCCTCGAAGTTTGCCGCCTTTGACGGTTCGCGGTATATGCAGGCTGTGGTTTTTTGATTTTCGAACAGATTGCATACGAATAAAGATGGCTTAGGAAGTAGTCGGCGTGCTTAAATGCTCTCTCGATTAATCGATTTTTTCGTAGTCGAATTTATGAATTTACAAATGAATTAATTAATCGAGTGTTTCGATTAATTGATTCGTTTGTTAATTGAATTCAGTGAAAACCAATCGAATTGTAGGTTGTTAGATTCTTCATTTATTGGATGTTGTTGACTTCTTCATTATCCCAGTCGTCTTAACGATAAGCGAAAGATTTTAGGAATGATTACTTTAAAACGAAGTCTGGTATTTTAGAAGACATTTGTCATTAATAGAGATATATATGTCTATTGACCAAGCAAATTTATAAAAATTCTACATAAATTTTAGTCAGGGATAAGCACAATTTTCACGTTATGTTACTCTAGTCAAACAAAATGAAAAGTCAACTTCTAAATATAGTTATAGGCTTAAATAGTATAATAAAAATAATTTCAGTTTATATATCTGTACGTTTTATTTTATATAAAATATAACATTGAGAAAAATATAGAAGGCAGTTTTATAAAAGTATTATTTAACGTGAACACAATAGAAATTATTGTAATCATAATTATATAACAAAAAAACACGAACAGAGAGCTAGGGACCGTTAGAGGCAATCCGTTAGCCGTTCCAATCAAAAGTTTCATCAGGCCCTTTGAATTGTACTAATACGCTAATTCGACATATTGTGAGGGGTTCTGTTTCTTGCTCACAAAAAAACTAGGGCCAGCACAAAAGGTAAGAAAGGGTCAGGCGTGCTTTTTTTTGTGTATAAAAAGTCCTAACCAGATGGCCATAGCGTTTAGCGACAAAAAATAGTGCGTGCCCGAATTTTGTGCGAGTACCGTTCGCAGAAGACTACTTATTTTTTATTTTTCCTACAAATTTTTTGAATCGTCATTTGACTAGTCTACTATTATCCACGTTGTTGTAAGGCTTAAAACATTACGATGACAAATTACATGAAGTTTTAGAGAGACTGAAGATTGTTTAGTTTTATTTAATAATTTTCAGAAATTAGTGTAGACTATTTCCAACCAACCACCTCTCAAATTCAAAATTTCTACTTCTCCAGCGTTTTATCAGCAAAAAATGTGCGGTATGTATTTTTACTTTATTTTTATATAAGTTATAGACCGTTTTAAGTGTCACATAATGTATCCTGTCATGTCTTTTGTGTCAATACTTATTAATTCTATATTAATTCCCTCTAAACCGTTGCCAAAGAAGAAATTTGCCGTTTTTCTGCTGACCACACATCCAAGGTTACTCGGAACAGCGGCGATTTGTCCCTATATGAATTTTTATACAATTAATGGCCTACGTAGATGATATTTTGATAGAAGACGATTTATGGCCATGTAACAGGTGGTCAAGCGATGCGTTTCGGCGTATCATGCTACGGGACCATGCGACCACGTCTCCGCCATTTTGTTTTATAGCTTTTGGCGGGAAACCGACGGTTCACCCAATATTGCCATGTTAAAAAAGTGTCCCTTTTAATCTCGGCGATCTCGAAACGGACATTCTGGGAAAATTTGACAGTAAACTGTTATTTTGGCAACACAGGCTGCCTTTTGATAAGTTTCGATGTGATCGGAATAGTTGCCGGGTGCCTATAATGATTATTAGTTTTTATCGCCTTATATATTATCTATGACAGTTTTATTTAAGTTAGAGCCGCAACGGAAAGCATATGATGAAATAACGAAGCGTCGTTAAAATATTAGTTAATTAGGATGTATAATGACTCTAATTAATATGCTTAAGTTTTAAGCCACGCATTTCGAATTAAACCTAATGTTAAACACGACGGACCAACCTTGTGAATAGCCTTCATACTACAGTTAAACCTTTTGTATGGTTTTGACACAACGACGCTAATCAAATGGGACATTAGGTAGAGTTATTGCCATATACAGCTGTCAGAGTATGAATAACGGAATCCTTAGTCCCATGACAGAGGCTTGAGAACCTAAAATAAATAGAAATGAGGCAACGCAGAGATGTTTTGTTTAGTTTATGGTAGTAATAGATTATTTTGCACGTATACATTTCGTATTCGGGTACCACAAGTTTGGACTACACTATCTTATTCTTAAATAGGGTATAATTATGTGATAACATTTCCTACTATAAATATATCTTGTGTTTATAATAAACACAAAAGTTGGAATATTTTACTAATAAAAGACAAACGTCTGCTGATTAATAAAACCTTATCCTTCTTTAACCATAAATCTTAAAAATACTTTTGTTTTCTTATTAATTAAAAGATGTATGTTGAATTAAAAGCTTACACACCAAAACTCGCGAACAAAGAGGTATGAAGAAATGTGATCGATTCCTTTTGATGTTATCTTTTTGTATCTTTCTTTCGGTCACGTCGCTACCGAAAACAATAACTTGGTGTCGGCGGACAGTTTACCCACTTTCATCCCACAAGATAAGGTTACGTGTGTTCGTGATAAGCTTGATGGACGATTGTCTGTTATGTAGCGCTTTTGAATGCGAAAGGTACTAGAATTGTCGCGAATGAAGTTATTACAAATATTTAAAATGATTATTACCCAGTTTAGGTAAGTTGGTCAAAAAGATTAAAATCTACTTCTATACTTTAGTTAAATCAAATTACAATCTAGTATCTACTTTAGTACTTTATCATAGACACTTTTAGAGATAAAATCTTAAAAGTAAACTTAAATATCTATATGATATGTAAGAAATATTCGGATTTAAATATTTGTCATTATATTAAATAAATAATAATTAAAATGTGTGTATAAAGAGAGCAAATTTGTACTGAAGTGTTAAAAGATTATTTTATTCCTTAATATGTATATTTCACAAATTGTTATTGAAAACTTCTTAATATGAAGCCGCAAAAATTATTTTTAGGTAGATTTTATTCCTATTGTTTGAGTGTCTGTAATTGGCAAGCATGTACGTAATGTAAGTTGTATTGATTTTTATTATATATCTGTAAATATATACCAGTTGGCATAAGTTGTAAATAAATCAATAAATAACATAAAAAGATGTTTATTAGCATTCGTCTCCAAAGAGGCCTAGATTTTATTAGGCCTGGAAAACGCTGTGCAAGTCTCCCAAGCTGCCTACGGCTTTTTAAAGCTGAGCATATGCCCTCTCCAATACATCTCACTTACCTCGTAAAGAAGAAAGGTCTTTGTGTACCTATGTCCCTCACTTAAATGTTACCTTCACGAATATAGATATTTAGTCAGATCTGGCAAAACCACATCCACTGAAACTTGCTTGACAACGTCGTCAATACTTTATATTTCGTAAATAACTATTTGGTACAACAGTTTTTTGACCGAACGTCCTGTCTAGTGTTTTATAAGTCATAAACGGAGGCGGATACTTGTTGATAAAGCGCCGCTCGTTGATGGAGATTGATTGCGTCGCTTTGAGCGGTGTAAACACACCTTTTTGGTGAGATGTGCCGGACCCAACAACGCGATTGTTGGGAAGCGGATATGTCTATGACGAACAGGCAATATCTTCATAACATAGATGTACATTTTTTAAATCTTAAGTTACTTACGTTACTTACGTTACTTACGTTACTTAAGGGCCAATACCACTAAGCAAAGCAAGGAAGACCAAGGAGGCGGCATGCGCCTCCTTGGTCTTCCTTGCTTCCCCTTGATATCCCGAGAAGGAAAACAACTTTATGTCATCGTTGTTTCCTGCTTGGTTAGGACAATGTTTAAATGCTTTACAAACCGTGGGTTCAATTGCTGCGGGGACTCAACAATTTTTAAGTTGTTTCCTAATTTGTAAGGGCAATGCAGGTTGATCACCCAATTTTATCTATGGGTCGGATAAGCATATAAAAGTCGTTTCACCCACTTACGCATTGGACCAGCGTGGTTGGATCCGGTCCAAAAACCTCCCAAGGCGTGCATTAGGGAAGGCCTCAGTCCAGCAGTGGACTTACACAGGCTGATGATAATAATATAATAAAAACGCCCCGATACGTGGAAAATACAATGCTGCACAAATTTTCTCGGATTGGGAATCGAACCAACAATCGAACAATCCTCTGGCACTGTAATTGTTAGCCTTACTTGAACCAAATCTTGCGTTATTCCCAAAAACTAGTATCTTAAACTTTTGCATCAATGCTTAAATATATAAAAATTGTAAACAATAGGCATGATTATGATAATCAGATCCACACTGAAGAAATTTTATCAGTGATTTCAAAAACTTTAATTTTTTTCTGGTACATTTATAGCGTGTTCAAATCAATTTTTTATCTACTAGCTGGTTAGCACAAATCAACCAGAAATTTCTCCTTTTTATTTTGAAATCCTTAACAATATTTATTTTGGTATATAAATTTAAAAGAGGAAATAGTATATAAATAACAACTCCCAATTTTCTCCCAACATTACCAACAACGCCATACAGTATGCACATTACATTAAGATTCGCCTGATCACCAAAAATCTATCTAGAAGGCTTTAATATATGCACATATGTTGCGTTCATAATTTACGTTATATCCAAAGTTTAAAACAGAATGCAACATAAGTTGAGCCGAACCTCGGCTTGTGACATCACGAGGTTCGGTGTCGCTCCGCAATAAATATGTCGTGGAGCGGAGCCGGGTCCGATACGTGACCGACGCGGGCACGGGACGTGACCCGACGCGTACAGTTAGCCAGGGAAGATTTACCACCGATAGCGTCTGGGGACGTGGATGTCTCGTCCTTCTATTTATGCCTAAGCAAAGGACTTATGATCGTAAGACTTAATCTGTAAATCAATTATATGAGCCAAATACTGATCACAGATTTTAACTGATATACAGATTAAGTTACACGATTATATTTATTTAAATTAGTTATTATATAAGTGAAATACTTATAGCAGATTATAACTGATGTAAAAACTATGTCATATTGTCATATCATAAGTAAATAAGTTATAATAAATGCCAAATATTATCAAGCGTTTAAAAACAATGCAACTATAGGCTTATCGATGAACGCTAAACGTTTTAATTTTTACGTGATTTTGTAGTGTAAGCAATTTTTACTTTAAACCATTATAAGGCTTAATTACAATACATCACTAGTTGACTGTATTTTATTCTTTAAAATATTTATTATAACGTATAAAGTTACTGTTCTTAAGTTACTAAGCATTAACAATGGTCTAATAAAAATGTTATATAATAAAATTTGGGTTAGCAGCTATTAAAAAACTAACCAGAAAAACACACAATCACACAGCTAAGATCTCACGCGTAAACGTAATAATCACAATATCGAAATCATATAAAATATTAGTTTCATATCGTTCCGTTAATTTTCTTATTCCACACAGCTTTAATAGCCTTATCATTCAGCAAATAACGTAACCACACCACGAAACAATACTAAATTGTGAATTCACAAGCCTCTAACGGTACGCTAATAGACAAACATCACAGATTAATTAATAACCTAAAGCGACCAAACATCCGTCGAGAACCAAACTCCGGACCGTCGACAAAAAACGCCCAAAGACCGTTCCCACATGTGGTTATCCCGACAAATATCTATTTGCACCTCTCTCACAGACTACGAACGCTATTTTTTAACATATTAGGTTTGAAATCGCGTGTTATCAGTTTGACGGCAGCAAATGGTTATGGTGCTAAAGATGGTTTTTTCACCGGATAAATAGGTCGCAGGTTATTTGCAGGCGCATGGTGCAAACGCAACCTAACGGAACATTTGGTGCCAAAATAAACGGAACGCTCTTGGCGCACCGGCGTCACGTTATGATAAACGTCACCCTCGTTCCTACAGATATCGTGTTTTTTCGTTTCATAGCAGTTACATCCTTATGAATGCAAAACCGTTACAGAAGTGTTACTTTTTTGGTTTTCGATTTACCACATTTTGTCATAAGCATGTTTAATGATTTTTTAGTGAACGCCGTCATGGCCTCGTCAAAAAGGCCTATGTCCAGCAGTGGACTGCTAAAGGCTGTTTATGATGATGATGATGATGATTAATTAATGTCGGTGGACGAAGAACGATCGGTAGACAACAACAACGATGGATGGACTGAGAGAGGATATGAGAAAGAAAATAGTAATCAAAACTTGTCACGCTAACACTTAATAATTACGACAAACATAAATAAATTACTACGAATTTAAATTACTATATAGAAAATTAAAGATTTCTTATCTCACGTATTATCAGCACGTAGTATGTAAGAACAGTTGTCGCACGTTTAGTTCCTTTCTCCTCATAAAGCTCTACAAGACAAATTGCAATTAATCTCAAGTTTAATGTTAAAAATAAAAAATTGCTTGCTAAAGTAAAGGTTTTGCATAATATTTTTTATTTATTCACCAAAAAAAGCATTAGAAAAAAGCTGCACGAATGTGTTAACCAAAAAACTGCAAAAGTTTTTGTCAATAATATATTTTTACTTACTGTTAATAACATATTTTTAATTTATGATTGTATACGAGGTTATAAAACGAAAATCAGCCTTCTCATCAAACCAACACGAAAAGGTGACAAAGAGGAGGTAGTCAAAAAAAATTTGAATAATATATATTTAGTGCCTATGACAACGAACAGGATGATGATAAAAAAACGTTACAAATATGATTTTAGCAGATTTTGCTAAAACGTTTTACCAAAATCTGCTTAAAATTTATTCACTTTTTTTTTTATAAAAAATACATCGTTCCGATATCGCTTTGATGTAACACCATAAAAATATAATATCTTTAGGTTTATATCGATATTCAAAAATCACATTCGGCTTAAACCTTACTTATTTTGGAAACTACGTCTATTGTACTACAAGTTTTAAATAATAGCCGGCAATATTATCCTTTAAGCATTTCTATTTTGACTTGTCCTGAGGCGCGTTTCTACAAGAGCATAAAAAGGAGAAAATGTAAACATTAATGTCCAAAACATTTGTTTTCTAATACAGACTGATTGCGGCGTAGCGACCATGACAGGGTTCGAAATAGCGGAGGAGGACAAAAAACCAAACCGCGCCTCATCTGGGCCGGGCCAACTTTGCGCAATATGGTTTTTGACCCTTATAAGCGGCGGATATTTATTTTATCGTTCGGTTATCCTCCGTGACTGTACGGGATGTTCGATTCTAGTTTGTTGTAAATAATTTATTGAAATTATTTTTTTTGTATATGATCACACTAAAACTGCCTTCATAGCCTAGTGAAATGGTCGTGTGCTTTAGAAACCGGAGCTCGAAGGTTCGAATCCTACGGGGACTAAACAATTTTTCATTGTTGTTTCCTAGTTGGTTAAGGTAATTGGGCTGATCACCCAATTCTCTGAAAAGAAAGATGATCCATGCGTCGGATGGGCATGTAAAAAGTCGGTCCACGCATCAACCAGGATTGGACCAGCGTAGTGGGTTACGATCCAAAACCACCTAATTACCCAGGGTGTATTAGGGGAGGCCTATGTCCAGCAGTGGAGTATCTCAGGCTGATTATGATGTTATGATGAACACTAAAATTTTAAAAGAAATATTGGCATATAATTTAAAGAATAAGTTACTTATATTGTTATTAATACCTTAAGATTTTTTCGAAGGTTCATTTCTGCTATTGTATTTAATAATTACTTAATTGTTTTAAGAATTTTAATATCAATAAATATTAAAACTGCTTTTTATATTTAAGTAATTTATACTTAATATTTCGTACACGTTTGAAAATACACAAATCTACAAGAAAGCATATATATATATTAAAGTTATATAAAATCTTATAATTTATTCTTGTAATTATTATTAAGCGTCCTCCTGAAGCGGGCAATAACTGGCAGGCTAGAACAAAGCTACACTCCTATACACACGTTTTTTCATCGACGTAACGGTGAGAGCGCAACGACACACAGATGCGAGTAGCGGTATTCCGCCGTGATTTTTTGTCTGTGGCATCGCGGCTCCGTGGCGCGCTTTGGGCGGGAAAAGTGTCGGATGTCAAGTGTGTTTTTTGTTTATGCGAACCGCGACCGCGCAAGAATTGTCAGTTTGCGGTTTTGTTAATTTATTATTATATAATATATAATGCTTTCTTTTGATTACGCGAGTACTTTACGTAATATATAATACAGCCGCATGGAAGGGTCAATCACAGAAGGGTAGAATTTGAATTGGGTATTATTTTAAAATAAATCTAAAGTAAAATGAAACGCGTTAAAATTTTAAAAGTATCAATTTTAATTTACAATCTATTATTATTATCGTTTTGTTTAAAAAACCCTCAATATATATTTATATTTTTTGTTTAACGATTATTTTATTGCTTTCGTCAATATTTAATAATAAATATTGATTTAAACGTTTAGCTTTTACATACGTAATAAAAGATTCAACGACAATCCTTTTATTGTAACTGTTACTGACACATTTGCTGTAAATCTTATATTACTTATAGTTATAGTTGATACTTAAACATCTGGTCAGCGACCATAAAACGTTTTGCCCTATGGTCCGAATACAGTCGTTAAGTTATTCTCATAAAAGATTTAATTTATTGATATATTATAACGGTAATTATAAGAGTTTGCAATAACATATAACTTTGAACAATATATAATAAGTGTAAAATATAGTCAAATAGCCATGACTTGGAGTAACATAGGAACATAAAAAAGTTATAAGTAAACTTACATGTATATTACCTCAACATTGATGGAGATTTCGTATTCTTAGATTAATTAAGATATAAAGATTAATTAGATTGATTAAGAATAGAAAATTAAGATTGCTAACCTTATAATTTATATATTCTGTAAGTATTTCAACATAAATTATGAATAATTCATTCTTTTGTTTATGTGTAAACTACAAATTATTGAATAACAATTTTATAATGTGAATAAAGTTATGAAAAGTCTCCAGAAATAGCTTAGCAAAACGTAATCTGTCCCGTGACCGCTGAAAAGTGTTCAAAACTTTTCGTTCGTATTTTTTAAATGAAGATAAAATCTATTGAAAACGTTAATGTTGTTTTATTCAATAACTAGCTGTTGCCCGTAACTTCGTTCGTGTGGTAACAAGTAAAAATACTTTTTTCAAATAAATAGCCTATTTTACTACCTATCATATCAGCTATCTTTTAGAGATAGTCCCGTCAAAAGCGAACCAAATATTACAACTGCTATTACTGACTTTTATTGATCTAGTAAAGAAAAATATTTCCACCATACATTGTTTTGTTATTTTCATTGCGTTTTCGTTGAATGCTCTCGGTCGGCCTAATTTTCTTCCGACATATCTGAAAAATTTTAAAACAGTTTACTGAAATTAACACAGAAACTATACAAAAAATATTCCCTAAACCTTCCAATCATTATTTAATTAATGTCGATTAGTGAAAACCGTGTGACAATCTGTGCTGTAGTATTTTAGTTACTCGCGAAAAGTCAGATATTTAGACGTGGCCGAGGACTTTGTTTTATAATATGTATGGAAGTATAGTACTCACGTGAATAAAGGTATTTATAGAGAATTTTCCACGAAAAATTACACCATAACTAGATTAACATGAAAAATCTATAAGTGTTTCATTATAATTATGCAGTGTAGTATATTTTATGCTATACTAGTGATATTACTGTGTAATAAGTTTGTTAATGACTTATTGTTCTTATATCATATTTTTTTAACTTGTCTAACTCGCTTCTGCCGTCGACGGTACAAATAAGCGAGTAAACTGTCGTATGGACCTACGTAGTGTCGGACATCACATGTGACCGCGGACTTCGTGGCCACATGTGCATGTCTGACAACACGTGCCCGCATCAAATGATCCTAACATTGGAAACGATATATTTAGAAATGATACTGAACGGAAATTTAAAAATCTCTCTTTTGTCTACTTCGATATAATGTAAATAAGTAAATGTTTCAGGACGGTGTTACAACTTTACATGATTTAAGTTAGCACTGAGTCAATTACGTGACTGAAAAATGTGTCCGTTTACTTTTCTTTTATAATAAATTACATAAAATGTATAAAGGAACTTTAGTATTGACAATCAATAAGCAAGTATAAACTTCTATATTAAATAGAAATATTTGAATTTGAAAAAACACTATATTCATCACACATTAATAGTAATGTGTGCGCGCAAAAGTATGCTAACATATAACTTATATACTAATTAAATTGAATTTAATATAATGTAAAATAGAGATTTTTTAATCCTTATTTGATAGAATCTAAAAATATCACATACAATTCGCTCACCTTTTTTATGGCTGTAAAAAACAGCAAATGTTTGATCAAACATTCTTTAATAATTTTTATTGTATTAAATACCACAAAATTTTTAATCAAACATTTATATAACATATTATGTCATCAAAACTAGAAATGTTTGATCAAACATTCGCTTAAGTAAAACGTCTGTGCTTGTAAATTATGATATCGCGAGCATCGCTTGGTATCAGGTTAGTGTTGTATTATTCAAAGCGGTGCGTTCCCGCGCCCACGTGCATCGCCGATTTTGTCCATTGTTAACGCAATTACTATAACTAATACTTCTCGTCCGTAAACCAGTTTTGATAGTGTTGTGCCTCCGTGGTGAATGAAGTTGTTGATGTGATTTACTTTGAAATTAAAAGTAAAAACCTCTTATAAAACACTAGTATTGATTTCGGTTGCCTACACATACATACGTACATCATCAGCCTGTGATAGTCCATTGATGGACATAGGCCTTCCCTAATATACGCCTATCCATTAGGGGGTTTTGGACCTATCCCATCACGCTGGTCCAATGCGGGTTGGAGGGTGGAACAACTTTACTTTTTTTACATGCCTATCCGACGCATGGATTATCTTCATTTTCAGAAAATTGAGTGAACGGCCCAAATTGCCCTAACCAACTAAAAAACAAAAATGAAGATGTGTTGAGTCCCGCAGGATTCGAACCCACGACCTTCGGTTTCTAAAGCACACGCCCTTACTAGGCTACGGAGGCAGTACATAACCTGCCTATATAACCTTACTTTTCCTTCAGATAGGTCACTTGTAGAAAAAGTTTTATAACTTTGACCCTGCGAATCAATCAGAACAATAACAATAAAATTATAAATGCAAGGACAAACAATGCTTATCTAAAGACCGCGTAGTTACTGCTATCGGCTATTGCATTATAAAACAAGCAATCCGTTAACATTTATTCCTCCCAATATTACCGTAATATTTTTCCTACCAAAAGATAGCTTCACATGTGTGCATTAAAATGCGTAGATAATTAAAATTCACGCAACTCAGAAATGCCGCAACCGAGAAATGACCGACGTTTTGACAAAGTTACAGAACCAAAAAAAAAGGTAAACAAAAAACACTCGATCACAAACTTGGGGTTAGTTAGTGAGGTCTGTTATGGCCGTTCAAAACAAACACGATATTTGGTCAAACTATTTCGTATTTAACTTTGTTTTTGTTATAACTTAATATGTAATGTATTAATTATTTGTTAAAACTTCTTGCTAAAAGTCGTATAATAATGGATTTAATGCCAAAAGGCCAACCAGCCAACCAGCCAACCGTTGGATGGTACAATTTTGAAAGGTGTACAAACAAAATATAAAACGTAAGCTTTTAAGCTTATGTAGATTTATAACCATCGATTTCACTATTTCATGTTATTAAAACTTCGATAAAAATATTTATCAAAGTTGCTGTTCAGTAGTGTACCTAATACTAACCCAATCGTCTACAATTTTCGAACTAAATTGAACATTTTATTCTGCATTAAGCAAATAAATATTAAAGTATTTGCTTTTCAATATTTTTTTAAATACATCATCTCATCACACAATCTTTTCTTTTCTTTATACTTAAATTTATTTCCTCAACCATTTATAAATATACTTTTTTTGTGAAAAATTTAAAATTAAAAAGGTTTTCAAAGATGGGTCTCATAGTTCATATGAATCTCTACGATTCATATGCTTCTGACGAACGTTCGTTGGGAAATGTCCCCAATATCATTAGTCTGCGCAACATGTGTCGCAGATACTATCTGGGACCGAGCCGTGGTCATTAAAAATCGTGTTTATACTCGATTGCTACATGAGCAAAAAACCAACGCGTCACTGACCGAATAGTTTAGATGAGACCAGAAATATTTTAAAAAAAAATATTTTTTTATAAGGTATTAGAAATATGACCGAACTTAATATTTGGATAAAGCGTTCTGTGGCATTTTTTTTATCAAATACTTCAGCTTTTACAACATATATGTATTGTATAGTGAGGGCTAAATTTAAGCCATGGATACGTGTCACAGTTTGTATGGGTCAATGGTGAAATTAATTATGTTTTAAATCCCTAATGTTTTGGTTAACAATATTAATTGTCATATCAATCACATTTTCGATTTTTCGCGTTATTATAACTATATTTATTCCCGACGTTTCGGATTCTTTTCAGCATCCATGATCACGGGCAGACTGTCAACGTCGGGAATAAATATATTTAAACGCAAAAATCCGTAAATTTATGGATTTGATATATATAATAATCGCGTAAATAAAAGAAATAATTATTAATTGTCATGTTAATATTTTAATGGTTCTTAAAATACTATATCGAGCTTTTACTGGGTTTCTTATTTAATTGTAAGCTTGTCTTATATTACTTTCATATAATACTATATTTGGAAGTAAAGAACTTTTTATTATTCGAACCTGAAAATTTTATCAAACGACTTATACTCATTTTTAAAAATGAATTGAAATACGCCAACAAAACACCAGTATCCCGGCACGATGTAATCCATCAACTCTTTCTTAATTATAATCTTTCGAACGGATCGTATTCAATGGCGGGAAAGTGGCAAAAAAGCATCAAATAGTGGACACAATGAGGGCCGGTCCATCATCTGGGTCTATCAAAAGGGGATCAGATCGATATTCAGACAATGGCTATACAGGAACCTTAAAAAATATTGAGAAACACGAAACGTGGAATTATTCGCGTCGCCTCTTTCAAGACGGGGCTGGGGGTGGCTTTTGCAAAAAACGCCAAAATGAGGGTAGTTAACAAAAAACGCCGCGCACAAAAGCGTATGGAGCTTTTAAGGCGTTTTCGGACCGTCTCGACGGTGGGCCTTCGTATGCGAATACCTGGATGTGTGAGTATAAGATAATATCTTTATTATCTGTTCTGATCGCGATTCTAGTGATGCGTATGTGTAGTATCTAACAATTGTATTCGCGATTTATATATTATTGACGACAGTCATAAAGTATAGTAAAATACATTGGATTAAATAACACAAATCATTGATTGCAGCATACAAATTAAGATTTCTTATTTATTAGTCGAGTATTAGTTAATTATTCAAACCCGCAATTAGTTAATTACATGTTCCTGTAAAAAGTTATGGTTGAATTATATATGTAAAATTGTTAACAACATCTTTAGATCTCTGCAATTATATCTCTCAAAGGTTTTTAGCTTTGTAATTTTCCGGCTAAAATATATCAGATGAATTATTTAAAATGTAATGTGTAAGACGTAAGTAGCTTGAAATATTTTTACGATTGAATATATAATTACTTACGATTTAACTAATGAAAAAAAGATTACACGATAAATGTTAATTTTGTTATCAATTATCGGTTATCGTTGTCATTCTATTATCATCGTTCAATAATCAGAAATAAGTCAAAAGTTTCGCAATGACTTTGAAATCGGGCAATTGCGTACATACCCGTCGGCGCAAGACAATCGCGACGCGTGACGCATTCCACAGTACTTCGAGATGAGAGCACAATAATTTTAGCGGGGTGCGTCGACAGATTGCGAGTCCGCTAATGACAGACCAACCGATACTTGTGTCCGGCCCGCTCATTCAATGCAAATAACCGAAGGCTCTAGAACGTTTTAGATGTGGCACGATGTGAGGCGAGAGAACGATTTCGTTACTTAGGTTTGAGTTATGTAGAGTTATGTTACTTATAACTATAACCATATTTAGAAATCTGCAATGAGTCTAGAAAATAATATTGAATAAAAAAATCTGAATTAAATTCAATTAGTGAACTATTAGGCCACGCTTATAGAAGAATTTTTGACATTGATGTAAAGCTACCAGCCTGTACACTGACTTTTATAGCGTTAGAGAACAATGCTAGTACATATTAGAAATAGCAATTAAATTGGTCATAACAATTAACATTTCTGAAGTTATCTATCACATTAACTGTCACACTGTTTGATTATTTGTACATGTTTATAATTAAAGTTATAGCTTTAAGATGAATTTTATTCAAAATCAACGAGGTAGATGGGTAGGTGTATGTACAAGGTGTAGAAACAATTAACGATAAATAGTTATAAATTTTGATGTAGGTAACTTTGCTGAGGTTAAGCTTAGCAAAAGTATGAGGAATATGACATAAATCAATTTTATTGACATCAATATTGTTTTAATACGTTTTTTATTACTACTATATAAAAGAAATTAATTTAAAGAAAGTTAAAGCATTTTCTCAAAATAAGAAATATTTTAACTTGAGTAGTGATGAATGTGTATAAAATTTTTAATTACTTCCATTTTAATTTCCAATTTATCGAGAAGTAATAGCTTTTCAAAGTACTTGGAAAACGAATCGATTATTTGATCCTAGCATAATTCTGAGAATAGGACGCAGTTAATATTGCAGGAATTATAAAATACTACAATTGTCAAATTTTTCAAAATATTGAACCATAATTTACATATTATTTCTCCAATTTTAAAACACTTCCTAACAATCATAGCTATGTTACGCCACTCCATAGGTATATTTTGCAATCTATTTACATAATTTATAAACTTTTTTAACATTCAGAATCTCCTTCTATGATATGCAAGTCTCTTCACAGCATACACAATGACCCCGGCGATGACAGGCTGCCCACGCGTGGGCATATTCTAATCGCACCTAACCAAGCGCGGCCATTCATGAATTGGGATCGCTTTTTTATTTCATTTACGCTAGTGGGTAGACGCACATTGTCTTCGATTCATAACGCGCCTAATTGTTCCTTGGTGGTGCCGCGTTTTAAAGTTTAATAAAGACTGTTTAGTTTTATTTTAAATGTTAAAATTTTGGTATGTTTCAATTAAAAAAGTATTTAAGCTCTCTTATGATTTTGAGTTTTATAATGACGTGGCGATAAATTTAAAGGTTCAAAAATAAATTTTTATTCATGGTCCGGTATGGTCCAAAACCCCCTAATGAAAATAGTGGTGTATAAGGGGAGGCCTATGTCCAGCAGTGGACTATCACCGGCTGATGATAATGATGATGATGATCAAAATTAATTAATATATCACTTAAACGTTACCGAAATTAGGTACATCGGACATCGTAACAATATATCGACACGAGTAATTTTTGTCATCGTGTTTCAAACAACAGGACAGGGTAAGGCCGTTACGAAAATTGAATCCGACAACATGAGCCAGCCCGAACCGCTGGCCAGTATGCTAATCGGTACAAACATGAAATGTCAAACTCCACGGCCGTGTCCTGTTGATGACTGTACATTTCTGTTACCACACCCATTTCGATTTGATGGTAGAAAAGAGAGAAAGAAAAAAAAACATTGTTAAATTCAATGGGTCATCATTCATAGAAGCGGTCCATTCATGAGTTAACAAGATTTGCCTTTTTTTTTCAACCTTCAAAAGGAAATTGTGTTACGAAATCTTATAATTTGATTAATTGTGTAATAGATTTAAATAGATAGTAGGAATAATTTTTAATATTATTTTTTGGTAGTTAAAAGGTTGAGATTGTAATGACCTCTTTGATAGTGACGTGCTTTGTTTGCTCAATAACGAAATGTTATTATAAATAATTAATACTAATATGTAAGAATAATATTTTTTTAATGTAATTAAATTATTGACCAAAATATTTTAGCAATAGTGACGAGGAGCAACGTGTGTAAAATATATTACTGGCTTTACAGCAACAGCAGGCCTTATACAGGTAACAAATAAAGTATTTTCATCTCTAGCCAGATGTTTATGATTGATAATGTACCATATTTTACATTACACCTTCGTATTGTAAAAATCATATAACTTATAAGTTATATGACTCTATCAAAACGTTTGCATAAAATGCGAATATGTTAATTCTTTTTTCTTTAAATTAAAAAATTTTCTCTGTTCTTGTACTATATGTACTATAAGGCAGATACAAGTTTTTTTACCATAGCTACGTCAAAAACATATTTTGTAAAATTTTTATAAGGACATATTATTTCTAGTTTTACATAACGTTATTTAATTTATATATATAAAAGAGATTCCCATCTATATATTGACTCATCACGATATCTTTGAAACCATAAGGCGTAGCGACTTGAAATTTGGAATAGGAATATTCCTTTCGCCGAGTAGAGGTCAGCTAAGAACGGATTTTAAAAATTCCACCCACGAGGGTGAGGGGTAAACCTACATATAATTCTGGCGTATAATCTACCTACTACAGGTAAAATTCATTAAAAACTGTACGGTATTTTATGCGTTATATGGTACCAAACATCCATAATCAGAAACTTGCACAATATATTTTTGGGATAGCACCATACTATTATTGTGGGCAGATGCCCGTTTAGCAACCATGCAATCACGACTTACATTAATTACGAAGCATTTACCGCTCATTATGACTAGTGCGGTTCAATTACGACCTTTCACAATAACGTCCAACGCATTGTTGCTCAATGTGATTTATATCGTTTTTTGTTTTAGCTGACTGCAACTAATGCCTGAGGATGATCAATTGATGTTTTGTGGGTATTGAATCGAATCTAGGCCGGATGGTCAGAAGTCCGACTTATTAATCGTTAAACTTAAGTACGTGGGTGTATTAGTGAATCTACTCTTTGGATTAGATTGAAGATTTTTTTGTCTATGCCATTTTAATAAAGCATAAGTATTTGCTTATTCGATTTCTCATTTAGACCTATTCTAATATTGATGTTTATTGAATGTGGTTTTGTTACTAATGCTCTATCGTCCGAAGGAATTAAATGATTTGAATAAATTGTGATATTCCCTCAGTTGTTAAAAAAATATTTTACAAACATGTATTGCAAATAGCTAAACTCATATTATTAACTTCTTTTTACAACAGACATCAGTCACCTGCGGTGCTGATAATTTTGAAAGGTCCTCTTTTTACCGTCTAAGGTGGTACAAACGCAATGGCTATTTCTACTGCAATGCGGTAATATGAAAACACTATTGTGTTCCGGCTTGAAGGGCACCGTAGCCAGTGTATTTACTGGGTAAACGAGACGTTATCCTACGTCTCACGGCAGACAGCTAGTTGATGGTACCACTGGTAATGACGATTTCAATGGGCGTTGGTAAACACTTTCCATCAGGTTACCCGACTGCTGGTCTGCCTTCGTTTCCAAATAAAAAAAATCATCAAACTTTCACGTTTGAAAGCAATCTATAAAAAAATAAAAAAAATCATCAAACTTTCACTTTTTGAAGCAATCTCATACAACAAGGCAATGAAAACAGTTAAAAACGCAGTTATTCAATAAGGTAACTGTGTAAAAGAGGAACTTAGAATCAGTAAAGAAATTAATGTAATTACTAATAAAGTCAGAAACGTAAAGTAAAAACCTGTTTTGCTGTCCTTGCATAAGCGAGTTAGTGAGTGACACCAATCCTATATGTTTGGCCAATAGTATTATAATACTTATGCTTAACACAAAAACTATCAGTTAAAAAGACTGCCGATAAAACAACAAGCAAATAACGATATTCGATATCGTCTCAAAGCGAATAACTACATATCACGATCCGGTGCCACCATGTTAATGACATACGATTACCGTTCACCTCAATACTGACATTTATATCCTTGCAAATAACATAATTCCGCGACAGCAACTGTTTGCGAATGCGGTCTGTCCGCGTGTGCCCACCATATGCTGTCACGGTGCCAAAGGACCGAAAACGACCAAAAAACATATAACGCAACAGGTGAAAGCGCAGTGACCGGGGCCTAAATACTTAATTCTCAAGCTAACCGCAATACCCTGCATAGCATATATACATATTATAGTACAGCTGGATAAAACAGAAACCATGTAAACAAGGGTAACCATAGCAACTAAGCAGCGAGCGTTATTAGTCGACTGTCACTCAGTGATTGACATCTCGTTGACAGTTGAGTGACCGGGGAGTAAATACTTAATTCTCAAGCTAACCGCAACACCCTGTATAGCATATAAACATATTATAGTATAGGTGAATAAAACAGAATCAAAGTAAACAAGGGTAACCATAGCAACGAAGCAGCGAACGTTTTAGTCGACTGTCACTCATTGATTGACATGTAGTTGACAGTTGATTAATAGAACACTACTTCGTTGCCATGGGTTACCTGTTTTAAAATAATCCAAGTCTTAATGGTTAACTTGATCACTGAGATATTGACTACCGAGTGATCTGCTTACAGCAACGCGAAACGTACGAAGACACTTTATCGCTGTAACAATGTAACCTACATTGTTAACACCAATTCTATATAGTATTTAACAATAGTATAGATATCATCATCATCATAATCAATAGCCTGTGTTAGTCAACTGCTGGATATTCTTGTATTAATATATCTAAATATGTATAAGTCTTTGTACAAGAATTAATATAATCCATCCTAATATTACAAGTGCGAAAATCGGTCTGTTTGTCCGTCTCTATCGTCTGAACCACTAAACTGATTATTTTAAAATTTTGTACATGTGAAATATATGTTTCAAGAAAGGACATAAACTAAAGGTTTAAATGGTAGCTGAAAGTGGATAGGGTATTTCTTCAAAGTTGAAGATGAAACTTTGTGTCTAATTATAGACATGGTGAGATAACAAACCTTAGCTATATTATTTTATTATATATTTGAATACACCACGCTATTACGCAGACGAAGACGCGGGAACCAGCCAGTACGTGATAGGGATAACAAAAAAAAATATTTTTAAACTATTTAACATTTTAAAACGTCTAAACGCCGGAACGTCCATATATTTTCCCTCCAATATTACTTTATTAACGCAACATTTGGCCGTACCGCGAAAGTCGAATCGTTTCCATCATTGTTGCGTACATAAAGCGAACGTGTCATTACCGGACGCGTTTCCAATATTTTCATTGTGCCCGTTGGTGGGTCATTGTCTGGTGCGTAATTACCATTGTTGGTGTACCGAAATTGAATTCGCATAATAAAGCGAGAAGATTGACCGCACGGGTGGCATGCAAATGTTTAAAAAAAAAGTGCCAAAGATGTTGCAACATGGCTTTCTAGATTTCTTTGTACGGGTCTTTAAAGTTCTAGAACTTAATGATTTTCTTCTGAGTAATGGTAAACCTTTTTTATTGATATTGGGTAATAGATTACTTTAAATTAGACTGGCTTAGAGCCTTGATTTTTTTAAGGACTATTTGGTTATTGAATTAAAGAGAGAAAATAAAATTAAAATAATAATCTATTGCAAGATATGGACAAAATCAATCATGCATGATGATTTCTACCGTAACAAATTATTTTGTTATTTCTGGTTGTTTATTATTATTACATTATACCTTTACAGCTACCATATGATCTTGAGATGTTACTTCTCTTAAATTTGCAGAAAAATTCGAAAATCTTGTCCACGTGACAAACGATGACATTAGTGAAAAAAAATTTTTTTTCACTAATCGTTTAATAGTTTTTAATCTGTAGCTAATCCACATGGTGTCTAAGAATTATCTGTTCCCAGTTCAAAAATCAATTTTAAATTTAGAACGTGTGCGCGCTGACCTCCAGCCCACATGGCGGTCGGCCCACGCCAAACTCATTTGCCATTCGAACCGCGCGCCCATTGTTTTTACTTTTATACCAATTCAAAATCCTTGATGTTACGACACGGCGACTGCTTGACAGCTCGTGACACCCATTTAACTTTGACCCATGGCTGTATCAATTTTCTATCCGTCTACTTATCCATTTTACTAATTATTAAGTACACGGTAACTTTAATACATCTTTGGATAGTTTTACAACTTTATAATATTGTGAACATTATTATACATCTTGTATGACTAAGAACTTGATTAAAATAAGCTTTCTAATAATATAATGAAATATATTATTAGACAGCTTATTTTAAAATAAATATTTTTCATAATTTTCCAAGTTATAAACACGTAGAATTCAAAACCAATACCGTAAACTACATTCGATGAATGGATTAGGTTTCCGTATATTTATAAAATTTACAACTAGAAGACTTTTTACTTACCAATTCGGTTGTAAAGGTTATTTAACTAAAACAGCCAACATTTCCTAACAAAGCCCATATCTAGTAAAAATATAAAGGATATGGTTGAAATGTTGGCACCACGAAGTTGTTATATTGCAAGATGTTAATATATGGCCCTAGTTTGCAAAGAACCTATGCGATTTCGGCACAAAGGCACATAGAAGATGTTATAAGACTTTATTGTTTCACAAGTAATCTACAAATAACCTAGTAGATATTATTTTGTAGTTGTGCACTGGTGGTACCACCGCGTTGCCTATTTCTGCCAAAAAGCAGTAGTGTGAAAATACTGTTGTGTTCCGGTTTTTAACGGCACCGTAGCCAGTGTACTTACTGGGTAAACGAGACTTAACACCCTATGTCTCACGGTAGGCAGCGATAGTGGTATTGCCCAAGTCTATTAGCTTCGAAGACCACTTCCCATCAGGTGGCTGAATGCTGCGTAGTAATAAAAAAACAAATTTAAATCTCACTTGCAACCTTTTAAGATTCATTGTCCAATATCTTCTACAATTCTCCTTAAACCTACACCGTATTATATCCTTACGTTAAACGTCGATTCGATGCCATCGACGCCTCCGTCGAATAGTTCCAAACTTTTTAGTGCGAATGTTTTTTCAGTGGCCCATATAGTGTCACTGTAGCCCATTGTCCCCGGCTCAATACATGCAACGGACTATTGTCAAAATATTTACTCTGGCCCGCGGATTCACAATGGATCCTTAACGCTAATAATGCCATTGAAACTATTATGGATATTGTCATTATAATTTGAACGTTTCTACGGATAAAATGGGCGCGCTCCTTTTGACAATCGGAGTCATCCGAGATGCCGATTGTTACGGAGATCTTAAGATAACAACTATCGAGTTGCAGTCTGATGGGCAATTGTGATTTCCCAGCTGCGTACTTGTAATCTTTCTCAAAGTACTAATAAGCCGTTGCAGTATCTTTTTGATTATCCGAACGGATTTCTCGATGTGTAACGAACGGGTCTCATTATTATTGACTGTAGCTCGGTAATTAAAAAAATACGATGCTTTATTCCGATTATATTTTGGTATTTTTATAGGCCAGTTAGGTCCTCTGTAGTGGAGTCCGCGGTACCGCTGTGCCTATTACACCCATTTAGCTGTAGGGTGATATAAATACCGTCTTCTGGTTTAAAGGGCCCTGGAGCCAGTGTTATTACCGGGTAAACGAGACGCAAAATCCGATGACTCAAGGCAGATAGTTGACTTGTGGTATTTTAAGCTGCATTTTCTTACCCACTATCAGGTGAACATACGACTAAAGTACCCTTTATTTAATTTACTGCAATACTTTTTTGTCGCCATATACACGAACAGGTTGAAATATCATTGTTCTCGAAGTAACTATATAAAAAAAGCATGTCTAATGTTCCTAAACAACTAACCTGAACTAAAACAAAACTTAAATTTATACCCATAACAAAAGAGGTGCGCTCAAACGACACGAGGAAGGTAAAATATTATAATGCGCGCGGCAAAAACTTTGACCCCAACATATGGTCATTACTCAATATTCTGTTTGTATGCAAATTCTAGGCTCCTCTGACCTTGGAGGCAGTCATCAGGAATGAATTAGGAACTTGACCAACGGGTCAATGGGGTTTCGTACTGACATCATTGGTTTTTGCCCGTCCCCATGTTTTTGTGTACGATAATTATTGAGTATGGATAATACATGCATAAATTTGTGCGACAAGAAATTTGTTATTGAATATTACCTTGCTTAATATTATTTATTAATGGGCTTAAGGCATTTTAACAGTGCTATGATATTTATTTAGTTTTAACGCCGATAATTAGCTTATTACAATTCAGACTAGCTTTTACCCATGAAAATCTTCATTCATTTTAACCTGTATGCTTCTTCTTGATAAACTATACTTTTCTTATATAATTAAATAATTTTAAAAAATAATAATTTTCATAATATAAATAATAATAATAATTTTTTTTATGTACATAGTAAACACAAAGAATACTAGGTAATATTAAATCATATACATTGTACATTAGTAATGTTATGTGACATATTGAACTAAGTTTTCTTCTGAATATGATTTAATTATTTTATGTTCTCGTAAACATGTGATGTTATTTTGTTTGGATTAACAGTCCTGTTCCCTTTAAAAACCTAAAACTATACTTTATACTGTTCTAGCTTTTACATAAAATAAATTTATTAAAAAAATAAGAATAAGTTCGTGTACCGCTAATATGCCCAAGGTTGCTAAGCGGATTGTCATACGGGTAAGTAACTATAATGGCTTCAAAAATGTCTATTTGAATACACCATACATACCATACCATAATCATCATCAGCCTGTGTTAGTTCACAGCTGGACAAAGGCGCCTTTACCATTTAGGGGGTTTATGGACCGTATCCTACCACGCTGGTCCAATGCAAGTTGGTTGATGGACCGATTTTTTACATTCCCATTGGACGCATGGATCATTTTACTTTATAGAAAATCAGGTGATCGGCCCAAATTGTCCTAACCAACTAGGAAACAACAATAAACATTTGTTGAGTCCCCGCAAGATTCAAACCCACGACCTCCGGTTTCTAAAGCTCACGCCCGTACCACTAGGCTACGGAGGCATACATACCATACTATAGCTGTACATAATTAACGTAAAGGTCTCTTTTTATAACTGACCTGTTAGTTGATAAATTAAAACTAAAACACGTTTGAATAGCACTTATGGCTTCTCTCGATTATTGGTTTTTGATACGTTATTTCGCTGCAAAAGCTACATTATATATTTTTTTAATAATTCAGCTAAAGCGCACTAAATAATTTTAAATTCTATTTTTATTTACACTTCTTTGTTGATAATACAGATATGTGCATTTCGTCAACATTCTACTAGTTTTAGTTATATTTTTAAGCAAGTAAGTTATTGAAACAAAAATATAAAATTAACTTCTAAAATACAGTACTAGTATTTGTTGGCATCCTATTTGTTAGGTAGGCTTTCTTTTGATTCACTTTGCTGTTCATCATTATTTTATATGACAATGATAATTCAAAGCATTTTTATATGGCATTCAGCATTATTTATACATTCTCTATGCTAATCATATCGTGTTGCTGTTTCTTTTCCTTACAACCTATATGTTTGTACCCATCAAAAGAAATCGGTAACATTTAGTGCCACAGTTTTAAGGAATAAACGAAAGAAGTAGTGCTGTCCTAGTAGGTGCCATGTGAACCAAAAACACTATATGAAGTGCGTTTATTTTTTTACCTGAGCATGATTATTGATGTAAACATTGCAATGCATAGTAACTATGTGGCTTCGATGATGATTATGTCTTAATCCTAGCGTCAATGATAGATTATTACTGAGATAATAATCACAGTCACAATACTCTATAAGCAACCATGACGTAATATAGAAGCCCAAGCTCTTGGTTGGCTATTAAATTTATTTAAGATGTTTACACCAATTCCATTAAATATTTGTCTTAAAGTTATAACTTTAAAATAAGATATTGTAGTCAACGTGCAAATTGCTCTTTCGCCTTATTTCTCTGAATTGTTCAGATAGTACACAATTGTTTAACGTTATAAAGTTATGTTTGACTATATAACTTGCAACCCTCTAGGTCACTCTTGTATCGATTGTGTTCTCCATTTGGGCTACCGCGATGGACTTGCGCTCGCTCAATACGTCGTACCAGTTTGTGCCTTGCGCGGGCCTAATCTAATTCTTTCCACAAAGGGTCGCAATCACCTTCATTTATTTTGAATACGATAAAAAAGATTTGTTATTAGAAACGGAAGGTGCGTTGTGATAATTTTAAACACAATTCCGTGTTATTAGCGACGGGGCAGTATATTCCAACCAAATACCTAATCATATTCAATTAGCTTCATTCGGTGTAGATGTCAAATTCGTCAAATAATCTGCTATCAGTTCGCAAATTTAAAGAGAGGCCTTAGATTTTAGGAGAACCGACGTAAAAATCTACCAGACCCCTCTCCTCCTTCCTTTCTCTTCTTACCGCCAATAGTTTTTTAAAATAATCATATTATATGATATTTTTAGTAAATTAAATCAATATAATGTTGTAATGTACTGCAATAATATATTATAAGGTATAATAATAGTATATTTCAGGCGTAACTTAAATGCTATATTGAAAACTAATATGTACATTTAAGTTTACCGCATGATACTTTCTTATTGGTGTAGAAATATACTCATACAGTTCGGAAATGAAAGCCTGGGACTTGAAAAAAACTCGCTTGAAACTTAACGAGTTGTTTTTTCAGTTTCTAATCAGTCTTATACCATGATGTACATAACAAATTAGAACAGACAATTACTAATTGATGACGTAATAGTAAAATAATATAGTCCAATACGTTGAGATAATTGGTGCAATTCACGAAGCATAAAAAAAGATTGATTCAAAGTGACCCGGGTCCCGAGACGAGGGCAGACATGGCCGCCGCCGGTCAATATCCAGTGCCTGCCAGTGCCAAGCGCTGGATGGGGTACTGGCTGATTTCGTGATTAGATTAAAAAAAAAGGGAAATTCGAAATTTGATATAGTTCGAATTTATTACCATCCAGTTGATAGAGAATGCGTGTAGAAAGCGATTAAAGAACGATAAGTTTCGTTGTCAGTAATACAATTAATATTTGTTGTGTTCATGAAGAAAAAAAAGATAAAAAAAAAACTATCTTGGGTATGAAAAACAATATTTTAAGCTATACTAACACAATATATAAGTGCATTACTTTCTAATTGGTGTAATGATTATGTTCATTTGGGTGGCTCTTTATTTATTTGGCGATCCGCTTGGCGCAGTGGTTAGTGACCCTGACTGTTGCGCCAAAGGGTGTGGGTTCGATTCCCACCACCAGGAAAAATATTATATGATGAAGATAGTGTTTTCCTCGTGTCTGGGTATAGGTGCCTGGGTCTGTATCTATTCATTATGTATTTATTTTTAAAAGAAAAGTAAGTCTACGTATCTGTCAGGTTATCTACTTCCTATAGTACAAGCTTTGATTAGTTTGGGACTAGACGATATTGTTGTATTATTCGTCTAAATAAATGGAAATAGCTAAACAGATAGAAAATTATTCTGCTTTAGGATAAATCAAAATCTGTGAAATTTAAGTGCAAGAAAATTTATTTAAATTTTAGAATTGAGTGTTAATTTTGGAAAAATAGTTACGAAACCAGAATAACTGATAGTAACAAAGCGGAGTCGTACATGCGGTGGTGGTATTTGTTGATTTTTGCCCAGTATTTGTTGTATGTGACTATTCATCAATATGAACTCTACATACGCGATGGATCTTTGTTTCGATGGGTTACTTTGTTAACCATTATTTTAACGCTAATTTTGATAAACTATAGAAATTATTCTCATTAAATATTTATATTAATACGCTTCGGACTCTTTCGGCGTCCAAGATCACGGACAGGCTAAGATGGGATAAGTCTGTATCTCAATGTGTTTAGAATAATCGTCAGTTTTTTTCTAGTTTCTACATTTTTTCTTAATTTGAAACATTGTTTTGGAAAAAAGTACATATGCTGTTAGTGACTATGTGGTTTATCTCATCATCATCAGCCTGTGACAGTCCACTGCTGGGCATAGGCCTCCCATAATACACCACCACCATTGCGGGGTTTTGGACCGTATCCCACCTCGCTGGTCCAATACAGGTTGGTGGGTGTTTTTTTTTTCACTTTTTCGTTTTTATATCACTGGGTTTGATTATTAAAAATACTGGATCGCAGTTGATCGCGTTAATAAATTATATAGTAATTTTTATTCAACATCACTACATAGCATAAATGAAAGTCGCTTTCTCTGTCCCTATATCCCTATGTATGCCTAAATCTTTTAAACTACGCTACGGATTTCGATGCGGTTTTCTTTCTTATAGATAGAGTAGTTAAAGAGAAAGGTTTATATGTACAACACATGCTTAATATTGTAGGTATATTTTCTATTAGCGTAGCTCCCGTGCGCAGAAGAGGCGGATCACAAGTATTGTATATAACTTTTCAAATACCGTTTCATACCCTATTACAGGTTGTAAATTGTAAATTAATTGTTAAATGATCATTTGAAAAGGGCTTAACAGAAAAAACAAATATTATTACTATTTTTAATTTATACTATTAACACATCTCAAACAGTTTAACCAAATCAATTATTCGAAATAATGTAACTTCGTTATGTGCAAATGAATCGAAGTCTGAACATGGCAAGAACCTTTCAAGTTGCTATCTAATTACATCATCAGCCTTTGTTAGTCCACTGCTGGACATAGGCCTCCCCTAATACACCCCTATCCATAAGGGGGTTTGGACCGTATCCCACCACGCTGATCCAATGCGGGTTGGTGGGTGAACCGACTTTTTTACATGCCCATCCGACGCATATATCATCTTATTTTTCAGACAATTGGGTGATCAGCCCAAGTTGCCCTAACCAACTAGGAAACAACAATGAAAATTTGTTGCGTCCCCGCAGGATTCGAACCCACGACCTCCGGTTTCTAAAGCACACGCCCATACCACTAGGCTACGGAGGCAGTTGCTATCTAATTGCCGCCCTTTTATTGAGGCACGCTTACAATTTTTTTGTTTATACTGTTCGTCATTCACCCTTACAAAGCGAAGCTTGCTTTAGGGTTTAACGGTGAAGGTCACTTTTTAGTTTAACTTTATCATATTTTACAAATTGAATTTTTCAGAATGCACATCTATGATTTTTTTCCTGTTCTCCATAGGTTTTTTTGCTGGATTTTCAGTGATGTAGTAAATATTAGTACTAATTAAAATGTTTCAATGTTGAATTTTTTCAGTTTATTTGCAGATTTTGATAAAAATTAGTTACTCAAAATTTGGCGTTATTTTATTAACTATTATTATTAATATTAAATAAATAAAACTGTATTGCCTAATTTCGATATTAAATTAGGTCATATATAAGAAATTCGTAGCCTTTATAGACAAATTTATGTATATGCATACTTGTATTTTTTTTCAGTAAATTAAAAAATATATTTTGATGTCTAGTTTTTACTGGTAAGGAACTTCCTAATATGTCTTAATGGATAAATATATTAGATATATTGGTGCAGACGTTTTTAAGAATTCAGTAGATAATAATATTAACATATTTTTATCAGTCAACCATAACTGATATAAAATTTTTGATAAATGATATGTATGTTTTATCTAATCATTGGTCAAGATGTCCGGTTATTTACCTTTTCTTTTTAATAAAATTTTAAATGTTTATAATCTGTCAGATGTAAAGGAGACTATTTAAAAATGTTTAAGTTAAAACTTTCTTATAGTAAGAAAGTTTTATCTTTAATACAATATATTTTACTCTTCGATAAATACGATAAGCTCTTTTATTATAAATCCAAATGCCTTTTTAAACTGTCAAAACAAAAAAAATATATCATATCTATTGAGGAGAATATAACGCTTATTTTCAGCTGAATTTAATAATAACTTTTAACCAATCTAACCTTTTTCACCTGTTTCATTCAATAAAACATATATTTGCATAGAAAACCGTACATATTTTTGGAACGCCCTATCAATCGACAGATTATCATAGGCGTAACGTTTTTCCGTTACGTGACGATGAGCGCAGCTACCAATCTAATTTACGGGACTTGTACTGACTGCTAATAGAAGTATCAAATTAATATACGCAATTAGTCTTTCAAAATTCAAGGTACATCTCAGCTATTGTGTTTCACATTGTTCTGATACGAAATAATTTCGAAACGGATGAATCACTGTGAGAAACGAACGTGGGCGGGAGCAATTGGATGCTTGCGAAGCCGACCCTAGGATAGTCTTGCCGATTTAATATGTTAATAACGAACCTTCAATGATATTCGGCTATGATTGATTTTAGCCCACGCGGAGGATAAGCCCCTTGTAACTGAGAGACATGTCCTCAATAAAGGCCAAACCTTAACTGAACAGGCGCGATAACCAGCGGTTAAACTATGGATTTAAAATATATTTTTTTTAAATAATGTATTATAAACACAAAAACAATAAAAATGAACCATGGTATTAGGACTATTCGTTTATGTACGTACTTATAACTGAATATATTTATGTACAGCGAAAATTTGATTTAAGGAATGTTACACACTTTTACATAACAATTGAAGAGCGTTAAATGTAACTTCGTATTTTTTTATAATCATTTTACTGAAGAATATTCAGCTAAAATTTATTTTCAACATATAGTCATTTTCATAAGTATTTACCGAAACGTCAGTAAAAAGTTTCAAGACTTATTTAATTTTGATTCATGTAAAATACTCCTTTAAGCATATCTTGTTTTAAAAAAACTATACCAAACACCACTTTCTTCAGGATTTGTCGCGTAAATTTTTTTAATTTATTCCCGACGTTTCGGATTCTTTCCAGCATCCATGATCACGAGCAGACTGTGTTGATATATGTCTGTATCTCAATGTTTTTGGATGTACCGTTTTTTTATTAAAAATTTGATATATCTCACCATTTTCATAATTTCGAACATTGATTTGGCAAAAAGTACTGATGTTGTTTCTATTGCTTGCGCGAATATTATACATTATTAAATAAAATTACTTTACGGATTTTATCGCGGCCGTGGTCTACCCCGTGACCACGGCCGCTGGAAAGTGTTCGAAACGTCGGGAATTTAAAATGTAAAATAAACGCGATAAAATCGTAAAGTAAATTTATTTAATACTGATGTTGTCTTGTGACTTTGTATGTTTAGTTTTTATATCACTGTTTAATTTTTGTAATTATTGGATCTCATGCAGATGATAAAGACCACCCGTCCACCTTATTAAAATTAAAAAAATCTATTTTAAATAATAGTTTTATTTACTTAAACACTACACAAGATTAAATAAAATTACCTCACGGATGGAGAATTTATTTCAATATTCTCAATGTAACATAAAAATATAAAACGTAAAATATTGTGAAATATAAAATAAAAATAAAACACGATAAAATCCGTAAACTTATTTTATTAAATCTTTATATTAATGTTCGGGAAAATTTTGTCTTTTGATAAATCTAGTATTGTAATTTATGATGGCTTAAACATATTTATATTTATGCAGAACTCTCTGAAATTTATAGTTTGCGTTGGATGTTTCTACATTTTCAATTACCGAGTATCCTAGTTGCATGTTAGGGCTAGGGCCGTACTCGGTTTACGTAATTATGCACGAAGTATATAAGATACATCAAATTTGAATAGATATTTGTATTATCACAACATAGTATAAAACAAAATCGTTTACTCTGTCCCTATATGTATGCTTAAATCTTCCAAACTACGCAACATTAAATATAGCCATAAAGAAAACTGAAAAAACTTCTTGTTCTAAAGAAAATTTAAAGTTATCTGTTATATTATTGTTACATGTAACTAACATGTAACGATAAAATAAAAGATAACTTAATTCCGTTTATAAAATTACGTATGTAAAGAATCATGTCAAACAAAAGGTATTTTTTTGTGACGATGATGTTAACCTACCAGTCTCTACTCGGATTTTTATAGCGTTATAGAACATTGAGTCCGAAGGAGGCTACCGTTCCCTCGAACTATTAAAGGTATTGATGGTCCTATTTAGTCTATGGTAAAGACATTAAAGATTATAACAAAGTAATAAAAGTGTTTCAATAATATGACAATTGTTTACCTAAAATTGCTCGTTAGTATTGCAAATATTATGGTAAAAGATGACACAAATAGCCCTGAAGAATTTTTTTGAGGCCGAACCATTGCTACCATTGTTTATATTGTGTATATTTTGTATATTGTGTACATTACTTAAATTGGTGGTGCCAAATAAAGAACGATTTTTTATAGAAAGCCAATGTTTTAAAACATACAATTAAAACGAAATTAATACGTAAAAAGTAAATGATGAAATCACAAAGCACATCACTGGGCTCACTAGCGCCGCCATCCCATTTCGCACGGCGCCCGAATAAGGCGCGAGGTGGGCGTATTGATTCACACCTAGCCAAGGCTAATCCATCCCAATTAGTCTTACTTACTTGTTTAATGCATCCCATCCACGCAGACGTGGGATCCTCAAGGTGTCGGTAGCGAAGCGAACATTTGGAAGCCCTTTATATCAGTCGATGTAGGCGAGGGTTTTCTTTTACAGAGGTCAAGTAGGATAACCGTAGTGTATTTATGAGGATATGTACCTAAATTAATTGATATAGTTGCACATAATTTACTTATTTAATGTAACATAAGCGTAATGAATCGTTCTTTATATTAAAACTCAAATAAACTTTCTTTAGTAAAAAAGACTATATGTATTCTCACCGGTATAATTTAATATATTAACATAAAATTTACATATTGTATCATAATCAGCCTATGCAAGTCTTCTGCTGCATATGCCTCCCCTTCTTCATTAGGGGGTTTTTGGAACGAATCTCACCACGCTGGTCTAATGCTTGTTGGAGTGTAGACCTACTTTTACACGCCCATCCGACATCATCGAGGTAATTCTCGATGTGATAAAAAAATAATTGTAATTTCCATTTACAGGTTCAAAAAATCCTACTTTTTTAAACTTTGTATAGTAAGTTAGTATGAGAAATATTATTGAAATACATATATACTATTTTCCCGCTTTATTTAATTAACCCTGTTCTTATTACGAGGACTGCGTAGCTATGATAGAAATCTATCTTTTATGGATTCGTTATTTATTTAGAATAGCAAGTCTATTTATTATTAATTTATTTAACTATATAATTACTAATTACAGGAAAACACAGTTCATCAAATAAAAAACCCGCTTAACCATAATCGATAAGTATTATTAGTCTCTTCTTCTACAAATAATAAAGCATAGTTGTCTAATACAGTTATATAGAAAATAATTAATATCAGATTAGATTTACTATTAGAGTGCATTCAGGATTGGGATGCGGTCCAGAAACTCCCTAATGGACAAGGCGTGTAGAGGAGGCCTATGTCCAGCAGTGGACTAACACAGACTGATGATGATGATTATGAGAGAGATAAGGTAAAGCGACTAAAAGACTGTTAACATTACCGTTATGACATAAACGCCATATTTAAGGCGTTCTATTTATAATCTCAGAGGCGGGTTGCCCTTCTCTTTTGGTGTTATTTTTAGGTTATGGTGACTAGTTTTCACTTATATCTTAGCCTGTTTAGATTCCGAATATTGTAACCCACGACAATGACATGGCGTTTCAGAGCTACCTTTTTTTAAAAAGATTGTCACGCACGTTAATATCTCGGTGACGACCGAGATTCGACCAATAACTACATTTTGTGTTCGACTCTGCTATGACCTACTACTTTATTTATCAATACCAAATGTAATTAGACTAAACTTTAGTACATATCAATCATGATGATGAATAAATTTACTCATAAAATTCACCTACTGAATACAATCAAAAAAAACGCATCGAAATCGGTTCCGTAGTTTGAAAGATTTAAGCATACATAGATATAAAGGGACAGAGAATGCGACTTTGTTTTATACTATGTAGTGATGAACCGTAGAAAATTAAAAAAATATTTAACGTCCTATTTATCGTAACATAAAGATAATACAGGTTATTAAAAGTTAATAAAACCCTTGAAAAGAAACTCAGACACTATAAAATAATAATTTAAACTCAATAGTGTTATGATTTAGTTTTAATTATTATTTTGCTAAAACACTAAATCGGTTGGTCGAAATAGTATATTTGTATTGTTATAATAAAGCAATTTTCTGTCAATTAGGCGCAGTTTTTTTAACATGTTAGTTTATAACTGCCTCCGTAGCCTAGTGGTATAGGTGTGTGCTTTACAATCCGGAGGTCGTGGGTTCGAATCCTGCGGGACTCAACAAATTTTGATTGTTGTTTCCTATTTGGTTAGGGCAATTTGGGCCGATCACCCAATTGTCTGAAAAGTAAGATGATCCATGCGTTGGATGGGCATGTAAATTCGGTCCACCCACCAACCTGCATTGGATTAGCGTGGTGGGATATGATCCAAAAACCCCTTAATGGATAGGGTGTATTAGGGAGGCCTATGTCCAGCAGTAGACTATCAAAGGCTGATGATGTTAGTTTATAAAGGAAATATGTCCTGAAACTACGCTTCAAATTAAGTACCTTATTCTTTAAGGTTGACAAACATTTGTAGTATGTACTATTGTACGCAAGCGTTAAATTGGTTTCAAAGAATTCACACCTTTTTTAAATTAATATAACGTGTCAAGTTTTAGCGTTAACGTTAAATTACAAAAATCGCAGAGATATCCGCGGTTAGTGACGTTTTTCTTGTCATGATCGGTCATCAAACAAAAACTTTTTATATCACAACAGAAGCTTTTTAAAATAATGATTATATGAAGCCTTGATAGAAGTTTCCATAAATAGTAGAATGATTTAAGAACCGCCGAGATCCCCTTCACTGATTGCACGTCGAAAAACAATATGGCGGAGGACAGATTAAAAATTCCTATACATAAATCCCTGTCCGAAACACGTGTTTGCCCTTGAACGGGACTTGCATGTCCGTCGCTATTTTAAACTATTGGGGATGGGGTGTTTGTGTGGTTCCATTTTATTTGTGCTTACGAATGCAGTCGCGTCTTAGATAAAGTCAGCAGATATTTGACCACTACTGATATATCGGTGGATAGGGGTGTATTAGGGGAGGTCTATGTCCAACAGTGGACTATCACAGGCTGATAATGACGATGATGATGATATATCGGATTCTAACGTAATTAGTAAAGCTCAGAAAGAGAAAGTAGAATACAGTTTTGTATGTATGATTGATAAAAAATTGTCATCATCATCATAAGCCTCCCCCTAATGCATGCCTTTTCCTTTAGGGGGCTATTGAACCGTGTCCTACCACGCTGGACCAATGCGGGTTGGTAAGTAGACCAAATTTTTACATGCTCATCCGCCGCATGGATCAATTTACTTTTCAGACAATTGGGTGCTCGGGATTCGAACCCACAACCTTTGGTTAATAAAGCAATGGCCAATATCGCGTGTAATAGATAAAATGCCATTTCCTTTATTTTATGGAGGCAGATGAATTAATTTTACTTGAAATATTATTAGCTTTGTTTAGGCAAATTAAAACCGTATTTCATGGCGAAATTTTTAAATTGAACTAACAATTTATTGCCTTATAGACTACCTAGACCGTATCCAGTGCTAAGGTCGTATAGTCATTTATAAGAATCTATTGGTTTAAAGATGTTTTATATTAACTCACGATCATAAATCAGGTGAACAGCCGACTTATTACATGTATACAGCCGAATTTTGTTTAGCTTACTTCAGGGCTACCATAGATATCAAATGTCAAAATCAAATTTCTCGTTGAAAAATTCACTTCAAAAAGATAATTTCGATTTTATTTAAATATCAATTAGAAAAGTTGTTTATATATGTGCTACGCTTAGCCTCAACCGCCATATTTATTTTGATGAATTGTACTATAAAAATGTCGTGTATGGTGGAAATTTTCTAGTAATCTACGAACTACAACTTATACCTTTACTATTACAACGTAAAAGTGGTAGAGCATTATGATATATAAAACAAAAGTGTATTTTCAACACAAAGATTATCTAACAGATTGAATACTGTTTTTGCGCCGACGCTCTATCCATCCCGTATTGGACCAGCGTGGTGGGATACGGTCTGAAAACCTCCTAATGCAAAATGCATGCATTACGGGAGGCCTATGTCCAGAAGTGGAATAATTCAAGCTGATGATGATGATACAGGGGTCTGCGATGTTGGTAAAAATGGTAATACTAGCAAAACATTAGAAGTTATAATATTGACTAATTGAGCTTTGTTTTGTACAAACGCAACATTTTCACATGCGAACACCGATAACTCGATACTATACCAAATATAACGTTACATGTCTCATATTGAGCAATCTCGTATCCTGCGACACATCTGTCCCACAAGGACGGACAAAAAATTCGACCGACGAAATACGTAATTATAGATCTCTACAAAAACTTACTCTCAAGTTGAAGTGTTACTACGTATACTTACGTTGCAGATATTTCTTTTATAACGTTCAGTAATGCCTTAGATATCTTAGAATTTTGACGGAAAGTACGTGGTAAATACGCCATTAAATTAATGTAAGCATATATGGTAAGTATGTATGCTCAAGCAAAGGTACAAATTAACTACTTTAATTGCTAAACACTACATGTAGTGTCTAACAATTAAAGCAGTTTAAGTTGCTAAACACTACGTGTAGTATTTAGGAATTAAAGTAGTCATTTGGGTTAAACATACTTTATTAAATATTAATAAGATAATTTAATTGCACAATGTATGCATTACGAGGAATGATGTGTTACTCTTTTTATATCCGTCTGTACTTGGACGTTTAAATGTCACTTCTTATATGACAGCTTTGTTTGGTAACATTGTATACCATATATGTTTAGATTCATTTCATGGCGTCTGTACCAAGTACATTCCGTTAGAAGTATTTCCTTGGGTATAAGATAGTTAGATGGTTGTTGCAAGATTGCAATTAAAATATTATATATTTAATTAAGGCTCTGTCGAGCTCTTATGAATATTAATCTACCAAATTGATAAATAACAGATCATAGCTAAAGTTATTCTTGTCTCATACTAGATAACGCATCCGAACTTGTTATTACACTTGTATTGTGTAATTAATACATTGTATGATCTATGATAATCTGCCCACAACTATGGATCCTGTAAAGTATCTGAAACATCAGGAATATTCTGAAACTAAATAAACGCGATAAAATCTTTAAACCTATTTTAATAAATATCGCATTGGGTTATTAAAGTTGAAAATATATGTCAAAATGGAGCAGGATCTGTTTATGGATCTTGCACTCTTTTAGACATATTGTCAATACTTTTACTCAGTTTTCAAGAAAATTTTCAAGCCCTTCTATGTTTATAAAAGGCTTTTTCTTCCTTATCGTCTGTTTAGTCAAATAATTCTCGTTTTTAAGGCAGTCCTGTTTCTTTTGATGAGAACTTTAAGTTAAACTTAGTTGTACACATATGCACAGAGAGAAAAAAAAATAATATTTAATATTTGTGTTTAAACAAATTTGAGAAAAATATTTATAAAATTTCTAAAATTTAATTTCATCGTTATTTAATTTAAAGAAATACAAAGCGCCTTAATACTGTTATAGCTATATAAAATTTTCAAGTCCCTCTCCTTAACAATATATTGAATAGTAATAATTTTGTAACAGTATGTTATTTATTTGTTAGATAATGCTTTTTTATTTTATTTCTTTGCTCTACATTTCATATAAAATTTAAGACCATTATAAAAACTCAAGTACTAAGGAACAAGAGGCGATTGGTAAGAAGAATAATAAAATTCGGGATACCAGGATTCTATAGAATCGTATAACAAATATGAGTTCCTAAAACGCACGTTATTAGAAATTCTCAGTATTATCATTAGATATCACTTTAAACTCTACCTGTGATTTTTTTCATGTTCAAATAAATCAAGCACGCACGTTTCATTACCTTTAACACTTTTAAGCAAACGCCTAATTTGTCCCAGGTGTAAGATAAATTCAGGACTTAAAATAGCTAAATAGTAACGGATAATATGCTAATCAAGGATTATACATATATATTATTCTGATATTATGTGAAAAACTATATTTACTAAAATAATGAATAAAAAAACTGCAAATATGATGACTCAAAATATCACGTTCATTCGAAAAAGTAACTTAATTTTTATTGACATATAAAAAAATAATTTAGATAGTTAAATCATTATTAATTCTCACGGTACAACGAGAGTAAAGCATCAAAGGGGTTAAGGCTCTCATTTTCCGCGCCGCCTGGTGTCGAGTAGCGTCGTTTTCCCGGCACGCTTTTCCACCCCCGGGGCGCGCACATGTCGCTGTCCCTCTCATATCACTAACATACACCAACATATGAATGAGACACACTGATGCCAACATACACGTTCCAGGGGAAAACCGGCAACCCTTCACCTGTCTCCATTCCCACCCAGAATCCCTGATCTTTAGAGGGAGACAGGCCGATTTTCGAGCGACATGTCCCGCTTCAAGTGACCCAGACCTCTAGCATATTAATGTCCGGCCTATCTGTTTGACCAGCGTAATTGTCCTCTGCCTCATTGTTCCCCTGTACGGGACAAACAAAAAAAAACGAACGTGTTCTACGAAGATGTGGAAAAGCTTCTTAAGTTTGCAACAAAAAGTTTTTAAGTCTATTTAAAAAAAATAATATACACTAAAAATAGCTAAAAATATATAACATTAATTTATGCAATATTCCTTCATAAATAGATTTAAATAAAAATTCAGTTATTATTGTTAATAATAAAAGGAATACTGGCATGATATATGACAAAAAAACGAATAATAAAAAAAAGCATACGCCGATTTCCGCATTGCGAACGTGGGAGCGTTACATTCGAAAAATTCAATAATCGAACGCGGCACTTCCAAGTTCACGAAGCGAGTTGAGAAACAATTATGAAAAAGTTCTTTCCCGCCGCCCGTTCTCGCGCCAGTTAAGTCTCGACTGACACTCATAAAACTTATTAAAGTCAAGGACCGACCGAGATAAGTTCCTCGTAGCGTCTTAAGTAAAATAACGTTGGGGAAAAATGCGCCCGGAAACTTGTTAGAGTGAAAGTGAAAGATCTAGGCGTCTGCGTAGTTCGCCAACGTGTTGCGTATTGCAACTTTGTTGTGACTCGGATTTTTTGTTTTTGTTATCTTCATTGTGTTGTTTTTGTCCTTAAATAATATCGAAATTTTAAAAATGACAGTGTATACTAAAGTCATTAGCTATAATGTGACATATAGAGCACTACGTAAACGCTACGCTCGCGTAGCTCGCTGCTACGCGTGGTGATAATTGCGAAATTTATAAAAAATAATCCAACCGACTACCTTATAAAGGAATCGAATTTCTCTTCATTGTTCATAAATTTTAAAAGGTTATAATTTTTAATAGTAAGTGCGTTTAAATTTTTTAACAATTTCAGTTAAATGTCACAGAAAGTTTCAGGATCCGAAAAATTGCGCGCGAAGATTTCTTTCGCGCCAATTCAAGACGAGCGGGCGCGCACTGACCGCGCGTCGGGTCCATTCAATTAAAAATTCCATCTCCTAATCGAGTCGTGAAATATGCAGGCAAATATTATCCCTTTCCTTTTGTGCGCTGCATCGCCCCACCCGCACGCACACCGGCGCGACTCACGTATCTACGTGCGTCCCTGTCGCGCGGTAGGCGGCGTCGTACGTGGGTGTGCCGTCTCTGTCGCCGTGCCGACGCGTCGGCGACCGCGAGTAACCCCTGGCCACTTCGTGCGGACTCGCACGCGCCGCCGTCGGCCGCCGGAGCGAGACGGCGACTGCGGCCACGAGGCCGCCGAGCCCTCGCGCGAAGGGACACAGGACAGACGCTCTCGGACATCGGGCGAGAGCGGGCGGCCGGCCGCGCACCTGCTCCACCGTTCGCGTACTCGATCGCGACTACACCGATTCATAAACAGAACGCCCGCGATATTCGAATTGCGCTGTTTATTTTTTTTTCCGTTCGCCCGTGTTCAGTTTTTATTTTGCTTTTATTATTTACGATCAGACACGTGCGGCGATCGAATTGGGAACTGTTTGATATATCGAGTGACTGACTGAAAGTGCAGAAGTTGTAATTTGCGAAGATTCCCGTTGGTGTTAACATTTTCACGTGCTGATAGCCGAATCGCGAGATCGCCACTAGCTGAAGATTAGATAGGGCGCTGAGACGTTCATTCAAGTGTTGATAACGGTTTATGACCAATACATTTTGGCGAGTAAACATTTGGACGACGTGACTGAATTGCAACATGAAGAGAAAAAAGTAAAGTTAACTCTGTCCGGCACTGTGTTGTATCCACGATGGAGAACTGGAAAAGATGACTAGAAGTTTAGAATATGTTTTCCGACGGACATCCGTGGTGGACGATTCAGTAACAACACGGCTTTTGTTATCAAAATAACTTTGAAATTAGACGAGAACACGCCGGACCGTCGGCGGCATATGTGAAGTGCCAAAGTTGTCGCTTGGACGGCTCAAAAGCGAGATAACATTTTCCGAGGACAAGAGAATTCGTTGAAGATCCAAAAATAGGTGACCAAATCAAGATGAGAATTAAGATGCCAGCTGTACGCATCGCGCAAGGTTTGTTGTTGAACTTTTTGCTACATGTTTGTTTTGTTTTTTCTTATGAAGCAATCTATTTTTAACAAATGATTTTCATTTAAATACATCGCCTAATTATTTTTTTATTTTTTCCTATTGTAGCATCTTGTCTAAGTTATTTAAAAAATATTTTTCGGACTTTTTTTTCAAGCGAAAGTCACTGGCAAATTTTTTTCTGGTTTTCACCTTTTACAAAAAAAAAGTGTAAAATCTTTCCTCGTCCCGTCCGCTCGACCCGTCGAGACTCTATTCAGACAGCAACGAGCTGCTTAATAGTGAAGAAGCTCTCATGTCAATATTTGCACTGTACTATGGTCATCTGTCCGAAACGTAGGGGACATTTGTAAGCTCCCGCGCCTTTTACTGACTATTATTTGGGTTAAATAATATAATGGCAACATATTAAAAAATATTTTAACGAAAATAAAAGTTATTTCCTGAAGGCAAAATTAAGTTTATAGTAGCAATGATAGAGGAAAGCCATATTTTTGCAACATAATTAGACTCATATAAGAAAAAAAATAAGTCTTAATAGACATAGATAAAAAAAGCTTTTTAAGTTTTTTTTATTTTTCATAACTAAATACTTACTATATAAAATATAATCTTTCATGACCAATAAATGCATTACAACCGCAGTTAAACAGAGAACTCTCACTCGATAAACTGATAATGTGCAATTCTTTGACGTCAACGTCTTTTATGATTACTTTAAAGATATAAGTAAAACTATAGTGTTGTCACGTTTTCAAGCACAAAGTAACATTTTACGAACCATAGAAAATAAACTTTCCAGTCATCAAAAAACCATATTTTTAATATTATTTAAGGCTATTTTTTTATATAAATAATATCTACATTTTTCAATCTTATAAATATAAAAGTTAATAACATTAAATAACTGTCTTGTTGCAGTCTATTTAAAAAATAATTAAAAATTTATTGTTACAAAATCAAAACTATTAAGTCTTATTAATATGTGAAAAAATACATTGTCCGTCGACTTGAATAAAATCATAGCTTTATTTTTGTATGTCCGTATTATTTCAAAAGTGGACAGCGTTTATCATTTACGCAAAATTAGCACAATAGAAACATCAAAAAATTAAAAATCAGCGCAATTAAATTAGGATCAACGTTGTATGCTAATTTTACGACCGTTACGTTAAAAAAATTGCAACGAGCATGCTGTAAATATTAGAAATTGTTCATATTAATTGTTATACATTAAAATTCTTATCCCATTGTGTTCCGTTCCCACTGGCCCAAGTCGAATTTAATTACACGCTAATTCATAACCGTACTTAATGTTTTCACATGCTTTACTTTTGTTCTTCAACTAGTCTTTAAATGGACAAATTATGTCCGAAACCGGCCAGTTGCGTCTTCAACACGGAGTCGTGTTCCATTTTTGAAATTTTTAAAAATGGAACATTCAAATCTTCCTCGAATATGTTTTTTTCGGCCAGCTTTTTCAATCAGGCCGATTCGAATATTGTCTCTGGTCTATTCTTTTTTTTAATTGGCTACGCAGGCCGAAGCGCAGACGGGCCGAACGGACGCCCATAAACATTGGCATTACGCGTAGGTGACACCCCTGGTATCACCTACGCGCTGCCTACCGTGAGACATATGATGTTAGATCTCGTTTACCCAGTAAACACGCTGGCTATGATGCCCTTCAAACCGGAACACAGTAGTGTTTAAACAGCACTGCTTCGCGTTAGAAATAGGCACCGCAGTGGGACCTACCACTGCTAAATTATCAATCCTTTCACTGCTTATTCACATTGTTTTATTGTTAATTAGCGCATGTTGTATACGTGTGTTGTGATTGTGTGCGTGTACGCGGCGTGATGCGTACGCGCCGAGTGCACAGATTCCTCTCGGCGCGTGAGTTATCGCACACAGCGGCAATTAGTCCGCGGTGACCGCAGGCGACGGGAGGCGGCGATTGGTCGGCGGCCGCGTGACGTCACCGCCGTCCGCGGCCTCCGCGCCCGATTGGCCGACACGCGTCACTCCGCCGGTGACACGTTTGTTCTTATTTCAAACGCGAGAGGCTCCGAGGCGCTCTCGTTCGAACGGAAACAAAGGGCAACCCCCTGGGGCGGCGGCGGCGCTGGTGTGCGTGCCGTTATGAGAAAACCGTTCGAATTTGGAATCGATCACCGAAGCTGGTTCCATGTTCGAATTAAGAGTTTTTTTTATTGGCCTGATAGTTGCTTAGAAGCTAAATAAAAAAGTATAGAAACTATTATAAATTCTTGATCAAAACTTAGTGTACCAGTATAGAGACTATCAAGTGGTCTCGGGGTGCATTGGTGCTCTCCTACTTTAAAGTTTTATTAATAATTATGTAACATTATCACTGGTTCGGTAACCCCGTTACCTTGTAAAATATCGTTTAACCAAATAGACTGAGATAAACTGGACTAAGAGAGAAAATTCGAAAATTTCACAGCGTTAAAATTTACGCGTAATACAACAAACAAACAAACACAATGAATATTTAAACAAGAGTCCGTTAGAACAAACGTGACATAACAAAACAGGGTGTAAATCTATAATGTACGGCGGACCTAAAAGTTTTTAACGCAATCATTACGGAGAGTGCAGATTGTGTCGCCAGCGGACTTGGCCTTTTTTCCCGACCCTCCTCAGTTACGAATTGGGGAATCATCAGCTCACCTTAACGGCTACGGCGGCCCGCGTGCCGAACTTTGGCCAAACTTTTAAAAAACCAAGTTGTACCCACAGTACCTACGCAGTCGCTCCCCAAATAAATTATTAATCGCTCCCTTTGTCAGATGTGTTGCGCTAATTGACATTTTTTCGTTGCGCATCCGATAGTGACGCGGAATCACAACGGTTGTGAAATAATTTTTTAATGATAGGGCTAAGTGAGAGTGAGTGAATGAACGAGTTCGTCAAATCTGCTTTAATTATCATAAGAAGCCGGGCGATTGGCATTGTATTTGTAAAAATTTTCTTTTAATAATTACCTTTTAAAAATAATAATTTTCCAAACATGACTAATAATGGTAACATATAATGAAAATGTTTTTATTGTTATTATATTTTGAAGGAATTAAAAAAAACTATGATAATAACAAGAAGGATCTGGATTAATTCTATATAACTAATATATAATTATTAAATATAATTTTAGAATAAATATTAATATTTGTTCCAAAATATGGAGTCGCCATCCCTTGAGCTATATTATGGCATTATGTCTATTTAAATTAAATTCTGTTAAAACAAGGCCCTTAGATATTTAGGCTTACATCAAGTGCCATTTGAGTCCTAATATCTGGAGTACCTAATTAGCTTATATTTTATTTTTACATTTTATTGAATAATAATATACCATACTTGACAATTTAAAAATAAATCAATTGTAAAATAAAATTTTGTTACAAAGTTTATGTATAGTTGTAATGTTATATTCAATTATAAATTTAAAATAGTACGAAAGCAATTATCATTCGGGTTTATTTTATTTGATACCTTAAATCTGCGAGTTTAGTAACTTGTTGAAGAGAGACGGAAAAAATAAATGATTAAAAACGGTGCAGTTTTCTCTTTATAATATCGTTTCTTAATCAATCATCACCACCACTATGACCAGCGTCGTGGGATACGGTCCAAAAACCCCGTAATGGAGAAGGCATTCATTACACGGAGACCTATGTCTAGCAGTGGACTAACAGAGACTGGTGATGATGATGATGATGAACAATAATTGAAAATCATCAAATAGATAAATCATAAAAATTTTAACCAAATTAACGCCCTCGATATGCTTATAAAAATTTAAATAATGCAAAGACGCTTAATCCTGGCAACTTCACTTTCGAATAAAAAGAAACAATCACTTTCCAATTGGTTCAAAGTTGCCATTTATCGATAGCTTTTTTTTCAAACAGCGGAAACCGCATAAAGGGCCACATGTCAACTGACGTCGACTATGTCGTTCGCCCGACGATTCAATATGTCTTCATTAAGAGAATATCGAAGCAACCGGATCCCTTAATCTTGATCCTTGGGTGGGAATGGACGCATCAGTCTTGATACTTGAAGAGATCTCTTCTGCTAATTATAGCTTTAATTGATTATTTGAAGTTTTAGAACGAAGCAATCTTTGGAAATATGGCTTTGGTTTTTAGCTGGGAACACCTCTTAACGTTATTCATGAATATTTTCTGTTATTTTACATTTAAATTTGTCTATAGCTTACATTTGAAACCTAATAATTATAACGTTAATAGTAATAGGTTTAAGCCATGTTTTATCGCATTCGTACAAATTTTTATTGAGTGAAAAAACAAATCATTACAATATAAAACAAATTAAACACTAAGTTAAGTATAAATAAACTGACATTACGCTCTTGTCTACTCTTTGCGAAATCTCGAATTAAAAATTATGCACTTGTAAAAACTTAAATAACAAAATGTCTCTTAGGAACTATAGTACGACAACTAAAATTCTATACATTAAATCAATCTGCTATTTAGCAGTGTTTACACCAAAGACAATTATTTTCGCAACTGTAACTAACTATAACTAATGATATAAAATTAAGTAATCGTACAAGGCTAAGAAAACATTCGTCATTGACCAGAAGCGTACATCTTAATAGTTGTTTCTGCATATGAATAAAACGCAGTAACTCCAGGAGAAATAATTGCAACGAGCTGCAGCTTTCCCTTTTAGCCTTCGTCCTAACATGTCACCAGTATTCAAATGATGGGAGTGAAGTTAATTTCGCTCTCAAACAGACGGACCGCGGCCACCCGTTTTGCGTTTGACCGTATTTTTTGCACGGACGGCTTTTGTTTTGCGATGACAGAGATAAGGGCGGATTTACATATGTTATTTCAAATGGTGGACTTAATTTGGATTTATTAGTATCGCTAAGTGATACAGCTACGCTGGCGGTTGATATCTGTTTATACGTACGGTGGGTAGGATCAAAGAGGTAACTTTAGAGTTTGTACCTACATGACTATGTGCGTATAGTTTCGAGCAGTCAGTTGGCGGGAAAGATGACCAAAATTAACTATTTTGACCAGTCAGATAATCAGCAATGGATATAAATACCTGAATTCGGAGTAAAAACTAGTTTCATTGAAGCGAAAATAAAATAATTTTAGCAAATTTATTCCAAACATACTACCATAAATATGTGTTTACATTCAGACATAAAGAGATTATAAATAACCACAAAACAAATTAGACAAAAGAGGTAGCTAATTTGGGAGTATTTAGCGCCATCAAGATAAAAACTTCAACAAAAACTTTTCGGCAAAAAAAAATGGTTGTGTAGCCACATTGTTCAAACTGTGAACCATTCAAGCCTTTCTCTACAGACAGGATTATGACCGACAACAATACAAATCGTGTTACAAACAATGACAGAAGTGGTCAAACAAACTCTTGAGGTGTTACCATAATCTCGGATTGTTGATAAATCTCAATGATAATCATACAATTCTTGTAAACTAATCATTCAACAAAGACCCAATTCGTACAAAACAACAGCTACTTAGCTGAGAACAAAAAATAATAAGGTAACCAATAACGAAATGTATACCGAAGGAACATCTTTCATTTAATACAAGTATGTCAAATGTTTCTTTGTTGCTTATAATAAAATCTCCTTTGATCGTACGTCCGTAATAACAAAATAGGTGACGTAGCAAGCATCAAATATATTGCCCTATTTTTATATTACAATGACCAATGACCGCTCATTAGGCGGTTAAAGGTCTAGTTAAGGCTGCACAATAAAAGCATTTATAACAGGAATTAATTCAATGCCAGCCATTATCAATGGTATGTGGGTGGACACTTTTAGTCCGTCATTGTGAAGGCTTTCATGCCGATTTGTTATTGTCTGTGCAAGTTTTACAATCTTCAATCTCGTGGATCGACTTTGGATGAAATGTTTAGGGGATACTGACTCTAAACTCTGTTTGCTTAGCTTTTACTAGAGATTGAGATTTCCTACTTAAATTAACAAGGTTAAGTTATTCCTTAAAAAGACATAAAGAACTTTTTTGAAGATAAGCTTGAGAAAACAAACGCGTAAAACTGCTTAAAAGTTGAATAATCTCGGTAAAATTTATTCAACAACTGCAAAATGAATCCTTAAGTGAGTCATAGCACGCTGATACAAATCCGACGCTACAAAATTTACCGAAACAATCAAACTCGCCTACAAATCGTCTACCATAATCGAAAATGAGGCACAAAAAAAAGTCACATATCAAACGTAAGCTGCAAAAGATTTTATCGGCAAAGCACAACAGGTTGACAATGCACATTCGATAGAAACACCTGAGTCGATATTTTCCCATGGTCAAACGGCCGTAATGCAGCAGAAAAAATCCTGCATGCGCTTCACAAACAGTCGGTCAAAGGACCTTTTTTTTCCCGATACCGAATGCCTCTACGAACGCTCTAATAATGCAACAATGTACGAAGAGATCGAAATCGCCTGTGGGCTAAATATGTATTGTGCATCATTATTCGACGTCCTTTCAACGTTTTAAAGGGAAAGGGGTTTACTGGTGTCAATTTCTGGCTCCGATGAACCATTTCTACCGATCAATGTAATGATTTATCTCGCATTGAAAATAATTTTGAAATATTTATTATTTAAATGTATAGGTTAAGAATTCCTTAAAAATTTAAACTCTCCGTTTAGCTCGCAAATTTTGATACGATTCATTTCACCATCTTATTTAGAAATATACTTGAACAAATTTTGTGTGATATAGAACGTTTGGATTGTTTTAGAATAACGGATATCAAGTAATTAGTAATATAGAAAAATACGTAAAAATATTTTTCTATTGTATTGGTTTTTTCTCGGATGGCGTTCGTACAAAGAATCTCTTATTACGTTTCACGTTTTTAAAGCGAATATCCGCTAAGCTTTTGCCCTTTTCCACAGATAACGTGACACTTGATAGTCTGTGCTTAGTCCGCGCGTGATTGACAGTCCGCCGCGGCGATCCTACCTGATCTTTTATATCGACCATCCCGGAATGCCTATCCGCTTGAATGATCCGTGACCATTGTCCAATTCCTTTGATTCGTCTGGTTTTAGGTTTTTTTAATATTATACTGCCCAGACAACGCGGTTTGGCCGATGATTGTCTGGCATAGAGCAAAATTGTTTTTTTTTTATATGTCAAAGTTTTTCTATACAATACGCACACAACTGCTTAATTCCTGCTATGAATGTTATTTACGTATTTACTAATTAGGATTATGATTTTAAAAATTTATTATAAATAAAAACAGACTCCTACAGAAGCATACTAATAATAATTTAACCCAAAAAGCGGTGACAAACAATTAAACTGTCCTTTAATCTAACACTTTCGTCCCACATCCCGCTAAGACGCGCTCGTGACGATGTTGCAATGCCTCAAAAGCCTTATTGTTTCGCTCAAACAGATTAAGTGGGTGTTAAAAATCATAAGACACGGCGTCAAAGGAGCGGGAGATAGTCCGATGTTCGTTTATGATTTATATTGTGTTTGTCGTGTGCCTGTATTGTTCGCCGCATCCACGTTTCCGCGTGGGCGTTCTAATAGATTTATAACACTATGGTCCGTGTCTATGGTCCATTATGTATGGGACGGCGTCGAATTAATATTTTGCATACGGAAAATATTGTTTTGGTTATGCGACACGTTCGTGTGACAAGTCTATGATTTAGAAAGTAATTTAATGGTCAAAATACAAACAAACAAACGCTTTATAGTAAATGAAAATTACAAATTTAGCAGCGCTTATTACTTTACATGTGATCGACATAAAATTCTACAATTAAAATGCTGGTATCCTTATTGGAGCTTAAACTTTTCACTTGAAAAACATATTCATGTGTTGACATACTGAATCATAGCGAAACTCAGTCCATTCTGAAATGTGACGTAATGTTTGTTCAGATGAGTCCATATACAACGATTCATCACATTATGGACTTACTTATACACGATTAAATTCCTTACAGAGTGAAATGCTAGGAAGTATAGAGTTCTTTTACATAAATAGAAAAAAAATATTATAGAAGGTTATTAGTAGAAATGAGACGTTTACTAACAATGTTTTGTCCGCTGGTTGACATTCTCATCACCTGTCACGTGAATGTCACTATAATAATTATGACGTGTTAACGTTATGATAGGTCCGGAGGGAACATTACGAACGACATTATAAAAGCAAAATTTAATATTATTATTTTAAGGCGGCCAAGAACTATATATAATCATATTTTTTGTTCGTTCTATCTTCTTGAAAAAAATCTATCATCTTCAGAAAAAGTACTGCTGCATCATCACACACGCTGAATAAAAAAAATACCAAATCTTTTATTCACGGTATAAAACTGTATGGAACTGTTAATACAAATAAAAAAACATAATTCTCTGTATTATAGTTGTATAACCTATAATTGTAAAAAAAAAGACTAAAACAGAATAAAAATCAATATTTTCCCTCCAAAAAACTTTTCCACACATTCGGAACGTTCTCGAAAATGGCCAAGCGTCATCGGCGGCCATCTTGCAATGGGAATGCGTCGTGCAACAGTGGCGAGTTCGCATGGCCTCAATTAAACAGTCATCACTCGTGTGTGCACAATCTTAGCAGGGGCCATCGCTAACAAGCCTGCCCGCTGCCCGTTATGGGAAAGCTCCCAGCATACAAAATCGCAGACGCGCTGTGAACGACTTTTTTTCGATCATTTGCTAGTTGCTTGTACGCGGTGAATACATCTACGTTACGTATATTACCGTTGCAACGATTGTATTGGTAGTAGAAATTTACAAATGGCTTTCAAATAAAGTAAAAAACTCACATCCGATAACATTTTTTGACATTTTTACTCCATTTCCGAATCGATGTAAGTTTTATTACATTTGGCTTTAATTTGGTTCTTTATTTAGTAACATATATAATGTATTAACAAATTCAAAGAGTTCGACAAGAGTCTTGAATGAAAACAGCTACACAGAAGATTTGTCACAAAAAAACTACTAAGTTAAGAATTGTATACAACATTAGTTCTTTTTTGCCAACAAACGCCCGTTAAGATGGCATTTTTTACCCTTTTCAATATTTGCTAACCATAGCTGAATCAAAGAAAAGTAATAATTGTCAATCATTGAGCGACAATTAAGTTACGACTGCAAACGTACGTCACTTCGTTGCTACGGGTTACATTGTTTACATAAATTTCACATTTTCTTCGGCTAAAATATAACTAACCGGAGAAAACTGCACGTGACCACAGATCTAATAACTGTAAACAGTATTTGACGCGGTCGCAGATAGCTCTCCGATGCGGAGATAACCCGACCGCGTGCGACTGGCCCATTGTTCTAAGCGATTCGAATGTCTTGCGTTTCGTTGTGGCATGTACCTGACCATCTTGTGTTGTCCGTCCTAAAAGTTATGTGAATTTGTTTAAATAAACTTTTAAGTTTTAATAGAACATTTATAGAAAAGAAAAGACAAAATACATCAATACAATCAAATGATAATAGCCGATATTTTGTAGGTGATAGGTCCGTATACAAGAGTCCATCTGGGTTGGACCTCCGCGGTACCTTCTTCTTACGCAAATTCAGTAGTGTGTAAATAACAATTGCGTGATTGATTTTTATAACAATCAAGTACCTATCTATTTAAAAGAAATAAAATCAAAAGTAAATTTGGATCATTTACATTCCGTTCCTTCAACTCAAGCTTTTTACCGCACTGTAATAAAAAAATGCAATTGAACGATTTGTATCCTTATTTAAAACCCGCAAGGATAAATCTGTTGCAATCGTTCAAAGCCTTAAAAATTTCTAAAATAGTAGTTATTAGACACAATATTATTATAAGTCTCGTGTTTTTCGCGTCAGTGTTTAATTTAATGAAAAAAAAATCAAGATATTCAGCAAACATTTGCACTGACGTTTGGTTCTCACACGCTGTCATTTCTTTTTCAAACGCAAGGTGGCTTCCAACCCTTTTGTATCACAAATTATCAATGCACCCAACAATACTGTCCACAAAGGAATCCTTGACCAGAATCCGAACATATGTGTGAGAAACATTTTTTGCATGGAGACGTATCGAATTTATTATAAATAGTGTCCTTCCGGTGCTACACCAGCTCGCTCTGGTTTTGCATTTATTGGTATTGCCCTATTTTATTATTCTTCTTTACTATTCTCAATAATCTTCTGGTTACATTATGGTAAACTTTATATATTATTTCGGTATCAATGTTTATTAATATTTAATTTGAAGTAACTACATCGTGAGCAGATTTTTATTGTGAAGCAACACTAGGAAACACAAATTCACTAAAATTCCTTTAAAATAAAACACAGTAACGCTTTTATATAACTGCATAGTAGCAGAAATAGGCACTATTTTGTAGTACTTCTCTCTTTAGTACCTAGTCACCGAAACCATTTAGTAAATAAGCATAGTTATTAGAGACTCGCCTATTTGTCTTATACAATACACACTGCATATATAAAATAACATTCTGTAAGTCCTTGTCCGTATACTTCAAAACATTTTTCATAACACAGCGTATAAAAGACAATAATAGAAAAGTTAACTGCTTGTTATTGACCCAGTGCAGTGTCAAGGATGTCTTCATAAAAAAGTCATGTTCATATTTACACAAGTTTTTCTAAACCGACAACTAACCAGTACAACGTAACTATGCGTAAACATTATTTAAGTCATTTAAAACATGACTAAAATAAAACACATAACTCGTATAACATAACACATGACGTTATTAATATAGTTACAAATTTTATTATCATTATTTAGTAAAAATAATATTTTATAACGATAAAAAAATAATTACGATGCTTCTGAAAAATCAAATAAAATCTGTGACAAATTCATTATGAATCTCACACGGTAGGCAGCGCATTGATGATACTCCTGGTATTTCAAATGTTCATAGGATTCGGTGACCACTTTCCACCAAGTGGTCCGACTGCTCGTCTGCCTTCGTGCGCAATTGAAAACAATCGTATATAATTTCAATAAAGCGCTATATCGATGAAAAAAAATCCTTGACACTTTTCTTAGATATTTATTTTACAATTCTACCGTGCCTATTCTTCTTCCTCCCTCTCCTCTTACTGCAAAATAGCGCATATTTTCTTATAATTCTATTGCACCTACAAATTTTCCTTTCATTTTTTTTGCGTCGACATAAAAAGCGCGCGAAAATAACTGTCAAATTAGCCCGAAACGCGCGAACGGCCTCCACTCCCGCGCACCACGCGTCTCATTGTCCGCGCAGCAATTACCGGGTCGGACGGAAGACGGCGGCGTGACCACCTGTTCCGTTTTCACACGCCTCGGCGGCCAGGTAACTGCGCGGGAGAAATTTGGATCATAATCTCGGACATCGCGCGGCGACTGTGTCCCTTTTTTTTCGAATTTGCGGTCGATTAACTTTTTTTTTTTCTGTTAGCGGCCAGCGTACAAGATTTGCATCTTATCTGTGCGGTTTGTTTACGCTCGTTCAATTTGTTTAACGTGACGTGTTTAAGTTATTTGGTAGTTAACGTTTTGTATTTTGATTTTTTTTTTATCTAAGCCACAACATATGCAATTGCGGCCACTGTCAAGTGTTTTATTAATGTTGTTATACTAATATTGCTGTTGCCCGCAAATTATTCCCGCAGACGGCTTACAAATAAACGTCATAAAAGCCTAAGTAACTCCCGAGTTACATCAGCTATCTTTCAGTGGAAGTCCCGTCAAAGTCGAACCAGCCTATTCAGAGATTAGCCAGAGAAAAAAAATGTTCATTTATTTATGTCAAACTATAATCATTTGAAACGGTTATTTTGAAGTTACAAACAGACGTTTTATTTTTGTTAATTGTAGAGATTAACCATATTAAAACTGCCTCCGTGGCCTAGTGGAATGGGCGTGTGCTTTAGAAACCTGGAGGATGGTTCGAATCCTGCGGGTCTCAACAAATTTTCATTGTTGTTTCCTAGTTCGTTAGGGCTATTTGAGCCGATCACACAATTGTCTGAAAAGTAAGATGATCCATGCGTCGGATGGTCATGTAAAAAGTCGGTCCACCCACCAACCCGCATCGGACCAGCGTTGTGGGATACGGTCCGAAACCCCCTAACGGATAGGGGAGGCGGTATACTATCACAGGTTGATGTTGTAACCACATAAAACAGAAAGTAAATTTTGCAATTCGATCCTCAAGCGTAAAACCTTGACATTGGTCGATCCATCATACGCCGATCGACGGAATAATTTGTGGTTTCCATTTGCGAAACAAAAATGTCATTCTCATTTGTCCCCGTTGCGACATCACACGCAATTTGTCGCAGGCAAGCGTAGGTAAATCGAATTACGTATTGTTTAACGCTTCCCCCCCATTATTTGCTCCTGACTACCAGATGTACAATGATGTCAATCTTGCCGGTTTGTTTACCTAGAAATAGCAAATATTGCGCTGTGGGGTCACCACGCTCGCGTTTCAGTCGCGAAATTCGATTGTCATAATAAAGTTACGGCTAACTGCCCGAGAGATTCCACTTCGATTTATACCGAGTGATTAATACGAGATTGGGGCAAAATATAGTATCGGTGGGAAAGGAGGATGTTAATTTTCTTATTTTCGATGTAACTTCACGTTTATTCGATGAACATTGAGTAAAATGTAACAATGTTGATTAAACAAATCGTTTTCGATATCTGTTGTGAAAAATGTTGAATTTAATTTGCACGTATTATTGTTTTTAGAGTTAAGTTTCTTAGAGATTAAGCAAGTCTGGTAATGGATTTTTTTATTTAAGGCTGCAGTCACTTTTAGTGTTTAGTAGTCGGTGGTAGATTTTTGACAATCAATAAGTGAGTGTATCGCTCCTATGTTGATTAAAGATATTTGAATTTGAATTTAATCTTTCTATGTTAAAGCCGATTGCCGTCAGCAGCAGGTATCATTTTCTTTATTTATTTTTTATAAAGAATACAACATTATCGTTGCAAATAATGCTTACGTCAATCACGAATAAATTACACGACGGAAATCGATTCCGCTTCCACTTTATGGCATTACGAGAAACCATTCATTCATGGGGTCCGACCAATAATTCATGCTAAATATAACGCGACACAATTATAAGCCATCCATATCATTCGGCTCTGCGGAGAATCATATTCATCCGATAATACCATTTTCGCAATGACATGCAGTTTTTGCTATTCAAATGTTCGCGGAGTGGGGGGGACACTGGTTTTTTCTATATGCCGCTTTCGCTAGGGTCCACGGCGCACATTCGCTGGCACGTTATTAAGGGTGGCGTGTGTGAAAAAAAGTACTATTATAAATAATAGCAGCCCAACAAAGGGATGGGAGAGCGATCGGGGTCACTAGGAAACGGCGGTTTTGATACGGGACTTTTTATACCTGGCCGCATGGGGTGATTTTTTTATGGCAACACCGCTACGTGGATTTCATCCAGCTAGCCAGCCAGTCTGTGTTCATCTGCGAAGATGATCACATGCTTTATGACTTCAAGGAGTCGAGTGCGCGATGCCCAGTGGCCGTCCGGACATACAAATTTGATCGATCGTGTTAATTAGTGTTGTAATTTTGTAAGAGGACTTGTTAATCATTGACTTTATACTGTTAACTACTTGGAATATTACGTCATCCAGGATGGATTTAACTTCAAGGAGTAAGTCAAGATTTTTCGACTCTGGAATCGACTTAAGACGAAAAGGTATTTTTCTGTTATTTCTTAATAAATGTTGTGTTTAGGTATTTAACGATAGAATATTTACGATATGTGGGGGGGCCGTAAACGGGACTATAACCAATGCTCAAGACAAATTGGAAAGTAATAAGCCTGCGAAAATGATATCTTGCCCCCGATACGTATCTATATAAGAATCGTAGCGAAACCAATGTCATTTACATTAACATATAAATGAGGGCGTAAGTGGTCGAATGTCATACGTTCTCGTATCGAATGGGCTCTGTAATAAATTGGGCGTCATTAATGCTCTATCTTCAACCGTAGCTTTATTTAGAAGTCTTTTATTATTTACTCTGCCTTAAAATCAACCGTCACCTAAAATATTGAACAAATAACATCACAAAAGTACACATACACCACGAGAAAAGTTTACCTCTCAATATTTTGCGTATTGTGAATTTCAAAATGGTGACATGTGAAGCTACGAAAGCTCAAAGTAAACCACTTACTAAGAAACCTCAACGCTGTATCAACACGGGGCAATATTTAAAATTAAATTTCAGATAGTGCTGCACTCTGAGAATGCATTGACCGCAAATCTGTTGGCCGCAAGTCGTAAGTCAAAAATAATGACCAACGGCGATGGGCCGAGCGGAGTCCAGGCCTGGGAATGGGGCCGTTACTTTTATTCGGAGTTGTTGTTTTTTAATAAAAATGCAAATGAAATTTTCGCTCCCCCCTCATAAATCTATCGTAAATTATCGGAACAGCGTTATTCGGTTTGCGTGCCAATTTTTGTATTTTAATATACTCTTATGTAGTTATGCTATGAGTTAGCGTATTTTAATAGTCTTAAAATTTTTGCGACACACATTAGTTAACAGTTTTCGCTTTTATTGTCTCACTTAGCAATGAAATTTATATTCTTTCATATATATAAATATATTTTATTAAATATTAATTATTATACTCTTTAAAAATATAATTATAATAAATTCTACAAAAGAAATAAGTCTAATGGAGATGTTTAAGGTCATGTGCCAATGCGATTTACGACTTAAGCTTAAAGTCCGAAATTATCGTAGAGCTCATTCAGCTTTTCTTAGCTAGTTACTAACCAGACAGACAGTGTTGTTTTCCCTAACCTTGATATTTTAACTAACTACTTTATTCAGAATTTAGCTTAGGTGATTTCTTTATCCGTCAATCGTAATAAACATTTAATATTATTTCATCATCATCAGCCTGTGTAAGTCCACTGCTGGACGAAGGACTACCCTTCGCCATTAGGGGGTTTACGGACCGTATCCCACCACGCTGGTCCACTGCGGGTTGGTGGGTGAACCGACTTTTTTACATGCCCATCCGACGCATATTATTATTTACCAAAATTATAGTAAATAGCAATATTATTAACCAAATTGTTATTTTCACACTTCGCATCGTCTTTTTACGACAAACATCCTGGATCGTATTAAGTTCCTTGAAAACTTTCTGGAACGCATCGTGATTTGGTCGCATTGGATGCAACGGCCGCGGTCGCTGGCATCCCTCCCAACCGGACGTGGCTTACGACCTCACTTTTATTGCTTCAGGAAAAACTCCACTCGCGAAAAATACTGCCGAATGCGTTTTGGCTTCACGCAGAAACAATAAGCGGCCGTTCGCCCCCTTTTGTTTCGTAGGATCATTTCGAAAGTGCAACACAAAAATGCAAATGTTCGCTCGTTCAATGATGTTACTATACGTCTGCTATGCGACTATTTAAATAACTATATGTACTTATATATACCAATTACATAAGATAATTGTTAGATAATTACAATATTTTAACGTTGTCGCCCCGTGAGTTTCAAACCCACGACGTCCAGTTAATAAATCAAGGGCCAATACCGCTAAGGTACGGAGGCTTATACTTTTATCGCGTTAATTGTCAATCGTATGTTAGTTATAACAATATTAGCTTTTATATTTGTCTAAAATGTTTAAATTATTATGAATTATTAGAAATTTCTTTTATAAAATTTAAATATTAAAGGTCGATATATACTGAAAAGTTTAGTCGCCATGATACAACTGACTAGTGCTTAAAACGTACAGCGCCATCTATGAACGATTTGAGTTACTAACGTGGTGTCAGCTGATTTTGTAAACGTAAAAAACGTTACTACACATATTATTAATTTGAACATATTGTCAAAAAGCCAACTATTTTAAATATACGCAAAAAAACTTAAAAAAATCTAAATACTAACCTCAAAGAACCTAAAAATGAACGAGAACACGCGTTCATACGTCGTTTGAATTTACTAAACTATTATTTTTCTAAATCAAAGGCTTATTTTAAACTCACATATATATCCACACTTATATGATTTAAATATGTCATTATTGCTCTATATTTGTTTAAATATAGTTCAAGTGACAGCTGAAGATTTCTTACAGTCAATATAGCTTCATATAGTCGTAAGACACTCGGCGTAATAGATTCGAACCTGCTAGTAATTACCTTCGGGCAGTTAACGTCAGTGGTGCCGTGGAATTAAGGATTTTTGCCATAAACGCTCGCCACCGGGATGAAACTGCCGTGCCGAGGATTAGGGGTTAAGTGTTCGCTTTAACGAGTACATTGTTTTAGGACGCGCCGCTGTATCGATATGTGTTCGGTAATTGTTGGACGAAATAGTTTATATTCGGGTATTAGGATTCTCAAATTATTGTATTTCTCGGCAATTGCAAGGTAATTGGAATGTAATTTTTCTTAAATAAACATTTTTTTTATTAAATTCTTGAATCAATATTAGTATTTGAATGACATTCATTACACTACTTCTTCCATACCATTTTCGTATTATATTAAAATTACAATATTAAGAATTGTTTTTTAACCGCAAATTATATACGAAGACCTAATTCCTATATACCTGATGCCTTTATAGACCTACGAAATAAGCAAAAACTATAAAATTTAATTTAAATTAATCTACGTCAAAATATATATGTACTAAACTCATAAATTCGAATAGTACATACTTATACTTACTTTGTTCACACGTATTTTATTAATTGTTGTATCGTACAAGTATCGACCCGGATAGGCTATCGATATATCGACAGATAGACACGGTACATCACTAGTGTACAGTACTATAGTGGCAGAGAGTCCAGTGTGGCGTTTTTATTGACACTCGTGCCGTGACAAATATCCTACGAACGAATGCGGCGACGCTCTCTCCATAACTTTATACACGCATTTTATGTACATATGCGCGTATGAAATTATTGATACACAAAGGTTATTGGGCATTCATGTTTAAGTACGGACACGCAGACAGCGCTCGTTACCTTACGACGTTTATGAAGTCGAGTTGGAACAATATGCACATTATGTTATATCGTAAATTTGTTCGGACAACGTTCGAAATGTTGAAAATTTCGTATGCGCTGAAATCGCTCCATGATTTGTTAAAGGAAAGTCGTTTTTGAACCTTTCAAATGACCCATTTTCTCGCAATCGTTTGAATTGATTATTATTTTTCGAATTTTTGAAGTCCTCAGATTGGTTATAATGTCATCCTAAATTCACTCGAAATACGTCACGAAATCTTCAAATAATCCAATTTTGATTAAAACAAAAGTATTTATTCGTGTTATCGCAATACACACTCGAAACGTTTATTTTAAACTAATTTCTTTTTTTACGCAGCGATCGCAACACGACACTGTGGCGTTTCAAATTTTCACATTATTTTTGTCCCCGTCAGGGTTGTCCATGCCCCAATTGCGTATCGCGTTTCCCGCCAAAAAAAAAATGGCCGAAGCAAAATTCAAATGCCTTAACGAAGTAATACACAGGAGGGCTCCCTTTTCCTCCGGTTATATCTCCTGTATTGGATATCCGTAACACGATTACTGACCCAGCTTAATTTCATCAAACGCCGTTGTGGTCTACTCTCTTATTTTTGTTTTTTTGCGACACCCCTGGGACGTCTGTACCTGCTGGATGGAATTCTGACGTTTTTTCATATAACTGTTATGGTTAATATCAAAGAAAATTGAATGAATATTGTATTTTTCTTCTAAGCTACCTAAAAACCTAATTTGTGTTCTTTGTCAATTTATTAAGGCAGGCTATCCCTGACCACACCTAGCTTAATAATTATTTGATTCTTTACTTCAAATCTTATTACTATGATATATATTTTCAACTAGAAAAGGATGTTTTTAATTGATGAGGTTTAGATCAACATACGCATTCTATAACCATTGTTTTTTTTTTAATAAATACTACAATAAAAATTCTAAAAAACTGGGACTGCTATGTAAGTAGAGTCAATAAACAAAAAATATTAAAAATTCATCATGTGTTTGTAAAAATAAAAAAAATGGAAAAAGAAAATCATTAAGATCATTGCTGGCCTGTAATGTTTTGGCTCCCTAGGGTGATAAAAAAAAAACAAGAGGACGCTAATCAGGCATTTTCGCCGCGCAGAATTACTCCGGATAATTTGATTAGCTATCGGTCGGCTAGGAGCGTCCCCTTAGAGCTAATCGCGTTTTGTAGGCACGCCTATCATAATTCGATAGAGTCCATTAGATCGTCTTCGATCTATTGTTCTTTTGTGTTTTTAAAAAATCTTTGTGACAAATACCAATTACCTTTACTGAACGTAAATAAAAATCAGTAAAGCGAACATTATTTTTATACAATGTTAAAATTTGAAACTTAAAACTAATTGGTTACATTCGATTGTTAAAAAAAAACTGATTCTTCTCAATGCTAATCGTAATAACTTATAAAAAAAAATTACGCAATTAACTTTTCTCTCGATGCTTTTTAATGTTACATTTTATGCACAAACCTTACGTATATGTCAAAAATAAGGAAACGCGCTTAATAATTGTCAAATAATTTGTTATTTTAAAATCAAATAATAAAATGTAAATCAGAGATTTTACATATCTTTCCCTTTTCATTATATGGTTTACGTGTTGCGGACTCATTTGTTACTGTATATAGTTATTTAAACAAACATACATACACTACTTGAGCGCACAATTGAAATCTCCTGCCCTCCTTAGTGTTCACAGGTAAGAAAGGGTGGCCATGTTGAATAGTGACGTCAGTAATGTTTGCGCACTACTTATCGAATGGCAGTGGACCTAAGTTTATGGGCGTGTTCTACATTATGTTGAAGTACTACTGTTGAACATATTGCACTAACTTTTAATTGTCTTAATATTATAACAGTATTGTAATATGAACTCGGACGGTCAGAGTTACGCAGCTGGTTAAAACAGTCACGTAATAATGCCTTGTTAAATATATTTCCGTTTAAAGAGGCACAAATCATTCGTTTGTAGATACATTTTTTATGGAATTAAAGATTTTCCCTATTTATAAATCTTAGCGCTACAAAGTTAATATATGTTAAGCGTAAAAAAGTTAAACAAGCTAAAAGAATAAAGAAAACAAATAAAATGCTAGTAGATGTAGCTATATATGGAAACTATTTTTATAAGAGTCATGTATAGTCAAGTACAAATTAAAATTCTCAATTGTATCGTAATACCGCTATGGCAACATTCCTTTCCCGCCAAAATCTCAGGGTAATTAAAAACAAAACAAAACAAAAACCGCGAATCGGAATTTGCCGACAGAGGGCCTCGAGCAGAATGGGCCTATAGAGCGATGTCCATTTCCGACAAACAGATCCATTGAGTGGTATGCCATTGAAGAGGAATGACGTCAAATTCGTGCTTAAGCCGACCGAAAGCCGCTAAGACAAAAGACGACATGCATGTTGGCAAAATAAAACTACCTGAGTTAAAAGAATTATGAACAGTTTACGACATAACTTATGAGTCACGTTGTTATGGCATCGTTTAGTACTCTTTTCAGATAGAAATATATTTCGAGATATTGTATGTTGTTTTCATATATTCTGCCACCTCTTTAGATATGAACGACTCTGACCTGAGACGAACCGGCTTAAGATACTAAACCTTTTAACACAGTAACAAACAACTTATAAACCTTAAAAAATGGCGTGACACCTATGGATGTAACATACAAAACGTGCCCACTGACTCACTAAATATCAATAACCTAATATCCACTAGTATCGAAAATGTGAGTACCCTAAAATGTGTATACTAGCCGTAATAAAAAAATAATAATCAAACAACTACAACGGTGTATATATTACAATTGACACCCAATAATCAACATATCGAGTGTCGTTTACTGAATTAAAAAAAATAGTTGTATGAAAATTGTATTAATTAACAATTAATCTTAAAAAGCATACGAATAATTGTACGATACCGAGGCCTAGTGATATCTTTATGAAGAACTTTTAGTAGTTTTCCCCCAAAAAGATAAATTTTTCAGCAGCATCAGACACATAAATACTTGTACTGTAGTTTTATGACAGCCTAATGTTTGTCTGTGTGGCGCTACGCAAAACTAATAGTATGGAATACCTAAAAGAAATAAACCATCTGATGATGAAAAATATAACCTGATTATTTTTATTATGTTCTTACTAGAAACAAATTCTTAGAATACATTACATATATGCATTAAGGCCTCTTTTGTGTAGTAAAATCCACCGCGAAGCTAAGCCGATTGGTTTACTTCAATATTTTTGAATTTCACTATTTCTCAGATATAGAGGTGCTCTTAAAACCGTATTTCCTTGCGGGAATATGCCGTTATATTTTTAGCTTCAATGCCTGTAACATAATACACAAGCTTTATTATAGCGAATCAGAAACTAATCCAACATTGATATTGCTTCACATTGTTTCAACTTCACATTAGTTCAAAAACGTAAATTTTAGAAAGAAATCGTAAATTTTCGACTGAAAATTGTTGCTTTATAATACCAAAGTGCATTTTTGACAATATAACATCACTCAAACTTCCGATTGACGTATATTTTTCTATACAAAACGATATCGAGAGCTTCTGTTGTTCGCTACGCTAAAAGATTGATCGCTGACCTATCCATAATATGACGAGCATCGAACCGATATCCATTGAAATGCTGAAACAGCCATGACCACTGCTAATTGGCGGGGGAACACCGATAGTGCATTGTGCTTGATGACAAAGCTGGGTACAGTCGCGGGTACTGGCGGTATGAAAAAACTGCGACGTCGACCGTTACAATAAAGCTTTAAAGCTCTGCACTCGACTGTATTGTCAAAGTACAAAACAATAAATCTAATATACTAGAGATTTATGCTTTAAATTTTCAATTAATTTTCGTAATTCTTTCAAATTTTTATAGAATTTGCTTTCGTTTTAAAACTTATAGACGATAGCCAATCATTAAAAAACCTCGTTTTCATGTAACAAAATAAGATTACACAAGGAAAAAAATACATCCAAGATTTTCATGACGTCTTACGAAAACAGTTGTTTATCCTCGTTTAGTATAGAAACATTTTTATTTTTTAGACACAATTTTAATAATTCCAAAATCATCCCACCACGTAGAGTGTTTGTTATTAAGCCATTATTTAAAATATAATATCCTTACCGATATCTTATTTTAATAGTCATATTGTGTTGCCATGTAAAATATAACTTATGTGCCACAACATAACAACGTCACTAAAATCCTTACAAATTCGACTACACCGAAGTAACACGAACAAGCTTTGGGAGTGTAATTAATAATTTATGTCACATTCGGTACTCGGGAACAAGTTGGCAGTTCGGTCCCGTGACCTTTTCTATTCGAAAAAACAATGCGCGACCGACGTGTGCCTGTAACGAGCTAATTTAAAGTTTTGAAACACCCCCGGCGGGGTCTGACACCTGAGACTAGACTGCCCTTACGGCTAGACTTTCAATACGACGGATTTACAATCGAATACTAATATACTTTTTCTATTCCATTAAATGTAAGTCTGGAACATTATAAATATAAATTAATGTCTAACATACAAATAAGATAAAACGTAAATCGACACGAATTGACTTTTTCTTATATCATACTTTTTGAAATATTAAATTTTCTTTTAATATTTTAGAAAAAATTAAACTACAAAGAAAATACAACGCTAGATTAAGTAATTCTTTCGTTTACGCGAATACTAGACATCATTGGTGTAGTATATAATAAACGCGATAAAATCCGTAAATGGACTTTTTACGGATTTTATCGCGTTTATTTCACATTTAAATCCCGACGTTTCGAACACATTTTCCAGCGGAAAATGTGCCGATAACATCCGTAAAAAGTATTTTTATACAATAATGCTAGATTAACTCCAAAGCCTTAGATGATATGTGGTTAATTCACTCTATTTAGTTTAGGTGCTTCATTTCAATGGTAAGGATTTCAATATTGTCAAAACTTAAAGCACATATTATTAGTGTCAAAATAGAATTAAATTTTTATGTCATGAAGACTTAGCTCAACGTAAAAGTTAAATAACAGTAATCTCTTAATGCAAGTTACTACCAGTGTCATGTCAAATTCTGTCCGTCTATTGGTGACGTTAGTAAGGAGGCCAATAGGGTATCGGGTGTCGATAAATCACCCGCAACACAAACTGCGTTCGTGGGTGGATTTCGTCACAAGGGCGCATGTGTACTGACCATTGTCCACTCGCGTAGCGGTGGGTGTGGCTACCTGGTTGTCAAACCACTACACACTATTGGTTTTCTAATTCAATCGTAAAGGGGCAGTGGACGTCGTTGGATTTGAGAGGCCTGACTTTACGTCGTTTATGACCTTTAGGGTAGTATTTTAATAGGATTAGTGATTTAAAAATAAGATATGTTTAGTTTTATTATAGCGTTTCAACAATTACCAATAATAGTCAATTTAAACACATTCGGAAGTAATTTTTTCGATCGTGATGAAAATCAAGAAGCTCTTCAGTCCAACTCTGAGAACTCATCAAATTTTGGTAGCTCAATATTCTTTAACTTTGAGTAACTATTCTTATGATCTAATAGCTTCTAAATATAATCTTCATAATATGGGACAAGACAATGAAAGTAGAAAATTGATAAGAACCTCAATAGTTTCTAGTCCAGTTTATATACTTTCGTTCTGATTAACTTTATGTAAAGTAAATTTATAATGACGTAGCAATAAATTAAATTAACTTATTCACCTACGGGCACTGCAATGATATCAAATACCAGCACGCGACCTCAACTACGTTCATCAAACAGCACTAAGCAAACACCGAATGACGATCCATTAAACAACGGAAGGAAGGAAGCGATGAAAAACTTAACCATTTGCCACGAGCCCGTACAAACATATCGGTAAAAAACCACCTCAATAGACGAACCATTTACATAATAGACCCTCTGTACAAACCGCGTGTCGGTATACAGAGCGCGGTCGAATCGCGTAATATTTTACCGGCGTATATTAATTTTGTACTCCGGTTTCAAATCACCCTTACCAAGTACGGCCTACTTCTTACAAAGAAATGTCGAGGGAAAGAATAATAAGTGAGGTACGAAAGTAAGGGCGTCGTGCTTATGTGAAATTAGCCCGAGACGGCTTTGATGTGCCGACCAATTATGCTTCGGTCCGGTATGAAAGCGCCTTTATAATTCTCGAGCAATGTGGATGTCGCCGCCTCGTTTATTAGGTAATAAAAAAAACGCACGGCCCCTATGTACTCGTGCAATTTGTGTGCCCTTAATAAGATTCGCAGTGTCGCTGCAGCAATATGTTATTGCTAATGTGATGTCCTTTGATATTTTTCAGTTTCGTTACTTCGGTTCAAGCTCTACGATTGAAAATTGGCGTGTTAAAAATGTTTCAAATATTCTGTAATTCTAGCACTGAAGGATAATAATATATAACGGCAAATTGTCTCGATGGCAAAAGACTTTAAATACAGTATGTTTTGTTTTAATTAAGAAATATTATAAGTACAATCAAACTATACCATCTTTAAAATCTAATCTATTCTATCAATTTGTCAATTTGAAAAGGAATTATTAATGATAACATTACGAAAGAAAAAACTTAACAAAGTTTGAAATAAGAACACCAAAATTTAGTAATGTCGAACGTAGCATCTGTCCTGCAAGGACCAACTTTCCTGTTTCAACAAATTTAATGGCGTATTCAAAAACGCGGACCGCAAACCAAAAGCGGTCATTATCCCCTTTGTCCAATGCAGATAAGTGGTCAATCCCACAACTGACACCTTATTTCGAGACACCGTGACTGGAACATGTCATCATTAAATGTAATTTCACACTTAAAATATTGTATGGAACTGTCACTGTCCATATGCTGTCTTACGTTGTCTGGACAGCCTTTTGAATGTTAAGTCGAAATATTTTCAAGCTGTTGTCAATGTAGTCAAGTTATCGGGAGCTTGGGAGAACTTTATTAAAACAATACAAAATAAATGCTAAGTCAAAATATTTCCAAGCTGTTGTCAGTGTAGTCAAGTTATCGGAAGCTTGGGAGAGCTTTTTTAAAGCTAATACCAAACATTTAAAGCCAAAACTCAGGCTAAAATAAACCTATGAGATGTGTGTTCAGAAGCTCATATACGAATGCCTTCCTGAGCTTGCAATATTTATTGTAAGCCCAGGGGGTGGGTTCCAATCCATAAATTTACCTCTACTAAGTTGGATACAAAACTTATTAATATATATAAAAGTAATAAGGAATGCATTAAAATTTATGATATGCATAAATAGAGATAAGAAAAACAACAATTTTTACATAAATGCATTTAATCCAAAGCTAATTAAGCACTAGATACTAGATAAGTACTTTTGATACATGAGATTGAAGTAAAATATATTTTTAAGCATAATTATAATATTCGAATCAAAACAACGATATTACATTTTGACATTGTTGTGTTCCACTACGATGAGCTGTAATGAATTTCCTCCGTGTCACGATTGACAGATACTTGCTATGATTAAAATTCCCTATTGCCAACAGCGGATGCGGACAGCGCGGCGGAGGGGGGAGGCTCCCCTATTCCTGGGGTCCCGGCAGACACCCTCACCTGTGGGGCCTGCCGCAGGGCCTTCGCATTGGCAGACATCGTGCGGTTCATCCAGCACAAGGTCTCCTCCTGCGACAAGGATCTTACGTACCACTGCTACAGTGCAGGTTTGAATATTATCAATCGATCCAATTTACCAATTTTAGATACCCCAACATGAAATATTATAGGTATGCAACCAGATATCATTACGTTAAAAATTTTCCTTTTTAAACATAAAATACCAATAACTGTTCTCAAATCGAATGAGTTTAAATAAATATCTGTTATGTAGTAATATAAGCATATAGGTTTAACATAATTTACCTATAAAATTCCGTGTGATAATTCACACTCCCTTAGCACATTTTTAATACCCCATGTTTCTTTTAGGACCCAACTCTGACCAAGAAGATGGCTCAAGGTCAGGTCAAGTTCCATCCGGGAACTCTAGTGGTCGGAGGCCCTCTCTCCTTACTGCTAGGAGACCACCTAACAGCAGAGTGCATACCCCACCTTTAGCTAGCCCGTCTATAGCACCACCTGATCTCTTGGAAGACGGTGGAGCGTCAAGTACACCGAAGAGATTGCTGGACGGTAATTATTTATAATAGTCATCCATAGGTTCCTAGACCATTCTAATATATTGTTAACTGCATTATAAACCATAAAAATATAAAAAACTTCTTCGTTATATATAGTTGGAACATGGAAACATAAAACCCACTAGTCAAGTCACATGTTTTCACCTCTGAAATCTGATTTTTATAGTAAATTAACAATGTCCTTCTATGGAGGTAAAGTTTTTTATTATAAATGTGATAAAGTTTTTTTTTATTTAAAGTAAAAATTTATTATAAACGAATAATAAATTTAAGTAACTAAAAATTATTTTAAATTATTTTTTAAAACTATATCAAATATAGATGTTAAATACACTAATTATCTGTTAAAAATACAATAACTTCTATCATAGGCTAGATGAAAACTATTTTACTTGAGTTAAAACTAATAATAGCTTAATTGCGTCTAGAAGCCGATGCCGGGGTATCAACTCCCAAACGGAGAGCTTCCACATCACCGATGCCATCGAGCTCACCTGATGAAGACATCAAACCTAAAATAAAACAAGAGCATATGGATACATCAGGTTCCCCTGAGGACCAGAAGAAGTCAAGGACGGAAGTTGTCGATGCCGAATCCAATACAATGCATAGCGGTAAGTCATTTTAAAAATGTTAAAATTGTACTATGGCATAAGTCTACGTTGCCTTCAAGTCGAAAATTAAGGCAAAATCTTCTTATATTCCCTGCAACTTCGATAGGCAAACTATCGTAGTTTAAATTTGAGCTTAATTCATTTTTAAGGCTTAAAACTGCTATCACCATAAATCACATCCAGTTATAAACGTCACGAATGAATGCATCAGTCCGAAATTAAGCCAAAGCAAAGGACAAAGAAGTGAGCATTGAAATTTGTCACATCATTGCGAGTCCGGTGAACGTATTTAGTAATATATTAATGATTCCTGCATTCAGTGCGGCGGTGGGTAAAGATTTCGGGCCTCGGAGACAATTTTATCGTCACGCTCCACTCCCTTTGTCCTATATCGCAAGATGTTGCACAATAACAATGCTGGACGTTCATGGAATGCTTACGTCATCGCTCATCCATATATTTCGGATTGGAGCTAAATCCTGTCACTTTGCACAAAGGCACATTTGATACAGGATGTTGATGATTGTGTTTTCTTACCCCCTTTTGTTACATTATTTAATCGGTGTAAATTAAGTAAAAAAGAAATCTTTTGTGACGGTTCCACAATTTGATACAATAATATGGGCGTTAAATATACATATTAGGAGTTCTTCGCCATTTCACCATTTGTGGCGTTATCGACATGGAAAATATAAATTCAAGCCTAACGATAAAATTTTTGCAATCGAGTGGTACTATAAGAATTCAAGCAACGAAATATTAAGCGTTAAAGTAACTCGGAACATCTGTATACGAGAACAATCTTGCGGGGGTGGTTCGAAAAATAATCTATCCGGGCGCGTAACCCTTTGTGGGAGCAGATGTGCCGTCATTTGACACTTTTGTATTAAACCGTTGCACAACAAAAGCCTCCTTAAACCCGAAAATCGTGCGCCGTTCGAAATTTTCGACCCGCATTCACTCGACCGCTTTGCAGGCACCAATTCAGAGTTGCACTTAATGCGAAATTATCAAAAACGTCGCCTGTCTCACAGTTCACCGGCCCGCTGGCTGTTGCGGTTTTCGCTGCTTTAAATAACGGTTATTGTTTAGTTTTCGGGTGGAAATGTGGAAATGCAAGTTGGGAATTGTTCCACCCGCCTCACTATGCGATTGCGCTATCATCGGCACGTCAATTGCAGGTTTCGCCTCAACACCGGTTGCCTCGGCTTATTGAGTTTATCCTAAACGTTCATATTAACCCCTTCGAGTGAGCTGTCAGACTGGCTTTATCCAATAAAGGGGTACCCTTTATAAAATATACCGATATGTTTAACTGATAAACGGAAACAATGCGGTTCTCACTATAAATCTACTAAATGTATTGCATTGTCGCACAAGAATATTATTCTAATGGTGACAGTTAACTTTGACCTCGTGCCAAGTGATAGGGGGGGTCTTAAATTTAATTGTATTATAGCGTACGTATTAATTAACCCCATCGCTCGCGTAACAGATAAAGGGGATGTTTTGGTAGAAAAAAATTATTTGCATGAGCGCACGATTGACGTGCGCGCATTGTTATCTGCTGCCTTTTGTGATGACCCTTATGTTAACCATCGCGTTGTTATTAACAAAGGAGCTCGTGTTTTGTGTTGCGGTCATTGAATATTCAGCATTGACTGTATCTATTTAAAGGCTAATATCGGGGGACGACTCCTTGGCGCTAAAGGTGTTTAGAAAACGGGCATTACCGATATTATAATTGTCAAAGATGCTACCGAGGCCCCATTGTCAGGAGAGGTCTTTTATAATTTTTTTCCAAAGATAAAAAATACGGTTTGGCGTGTTCCTGACACGTGGTACACGCTCATGCGTTCACCGTGACCTATGGAACTTCTTTGAGCGTGACACAATGGCCGATGATATTTTTAGTTTTTGTATTCACGGGAAGGTGGCTAAGTGGCGGGTTTAAAATAAGTGGGTATTTAATTTTAGACGTGACGTCTTCCCCGTGTGAAAGGTTAGGGGAAATATTGTCTCGTGCCCATTGCCTGGCCTCTAACTATTCGGTAAACGGATATATTTAGAAGTCGACATACTCGAAGAGAGATTAAAATTTTAACTGTACGCAGCTGCTTGTAAGTCCTTGCACGAAAATGTTGTTGTCTTAGTTATCCTTTATTTTACGTCCACGCTCAAAACAAGAGTCTCTGCTGCGTATAATACTATAATGTGTCCACAAGGTGTCATTGTTACCGGCATTAACATGACAAAAAGCGTCGAAGCCGATGGCCGTCTCTTATTTGTATCAAAATAAATATTGAATCAAGTGCACGCCCGGTCCAGTGTTTACTCGCTTTGGTTTACTTTAGAAATTAATGAAGGATTGTCGGACTTGTTGGATATTTTCCGTTCGGATTATATTGAGTATTAAATAATAAATAAAACTTTACTTTGTTCAGACATCAGATTTCAATTATTGTGAAATCAGATATTAATATCGTCTTTTTAAACTTTTGTAACTTTATTTCAGTTCAAGTTTATCAAAATCGGTGTAAACAACTCGTGTGTTGTTATCGAAAGTATCCCCTTTACTCGCTTTGTGAATTCGTGCCACCCCTTTCGTTGACCGCAGATAAAAATTATCAATTACACTCGAAAATGCACGGTGCACCGCGTCAATAGAGCATCGGTCAGGCTAAGCGTACAACACGCTCTCTCATGCGAAATAAATACCAACATGAAAGAGATATATTTCATAAACGGAAAAACGTATTAAAACACGCACACGAATTCTAGAATGTTCCCCGTTTGTTCTCAGTTTTCGTTATCGCCGTCGTAAATGATTCCGCAGCGAACTTCCGTCCAAGATATTTCCATATCAAGACATGTTTTCTTAAGGGTCGTCCACAAAGGGGCCATCTCGACGGCCCAATCTTTAATCCTATCTCAGGACCTTTGCGGGCGAATTTAAATTTCTTTAGAAATATCGCCCTTATTATGTATGTGCGGGTTTTCTATTCCACGTTGCGTTCGTAGGCGAGATAACGTAAGTTAAGTCCGAGAGGAGATTGTTGTGAAAAAACCAACATAAAGTTCGAAGGGATTCCGTATTGGTCGGTCTGATGCGTTCTGAATTGATCTTTCTGGTCTTATTTGATAGAGATTCATTTCGCGTAGCACCTTGGGGATTAATAGAACCTTATTTTGTATATGAAGTGATAAGTCTTTATGAAGGGTCAACCTTTTCTATGGTGAGGCTCACCCTTTTAGTGAAAGAGTCCGTTGATAGCTGATTTAGGAATAGCGATAATGCGCCCACTGCGGTGAATATATCATAGATTTATTCTTTGATAGATGGCATTCGGGCAAACTATTCATACGAGTTTTTGATGGAAATTTAATAGTTTGCATTTACAATGACCAGTAATACGTAAAAACATTTGTATCATAGATCTTTTTATGTGTATATCAAAACTCTTTATTTTACGATATTTGGAGATGTCAATATTTATTTTAAATTACTCCATGTTACTAACGAACACCTCAAAAGTTATTAGGTATGACATATCGACGTGACATATTCAAAACAAACATGATACAAGTCGAATCGGTCGAGTGGCGGTAATAAATCTATTTTCGCTCCAAAGACGAACAAAGAGACGATAGCGACCGCGTAAAAGAATCAATTTTAAAACCGAGTCCACTCAGGCCCTCTCCCTTACGGCGTTTTATTGTTTTTTCCAGCATTTTTTTTTGTAATATGTGGTAATGGCCGTCACACACGTGTCGACAACGCTTATTACGAGTTTAAAATAGCCCCACACATCTGGCCAACGAGCGCCGAACAATTTCGGAGATCGCATATTGTCGTCCCAAAAGTATTTCTTTGAGGACAACGCATTATTGTATATCCCACACGTTCTCGATATAATCGCTTTTACTTTTACTATGTTAAATCATCAGCTATGCATAATGATAAATTGGAAGACATTTTATGATTTTTTCAAATTTAATGGCTTACTAAATACGTTTGGTAATGCTTTATTTTTTAATATAGAATTAAAGATTAACTCTTTATTGCTTAGAATTAGATTTTGGCGTGACCATTATAAATGCATGTTCCTTTCATGGCTAATGTTCTTAATGATTGATAGACTAAAAAATTACCTTATGATTATTTAAATTGCAAACCATTCGTTTAATAAGCCTCAATCAAACTATGCATCGTGAAAACTGTTGTCAAATTAAAAATAGCAGTTATACAAATGGCAAAAATGATATAAAAGCTGATTTCGGTAAATTGACAAAATCGCCAAATGTTTTTGTATCTGTTTATTCGGGGAGCAGTTCCTTACGCGTACACGGGCGTAACGAATCTGTGTAGGAGGGTGTGACGGGGAAAACAATTTGCGGTGTAATGCGATAGTTTACAGAAATCAGAGTTTTTTAGGCGCCGATTGGAATGGGTGCGGTGACGCCATTTTGGTTTTATCGCCCTCATAAAGGTTGGACGCCTAATCAAGCGAAATTAAGAAGCTTTTATTATTGTACAATTATTAGATTTTTTTTTAATTAATAGTAAGCAATAATTATTTGGACAGTCGTTGGTATATAAGCTAACAAAATTTAATCGATTTTTATTGCCTAACTCACATACCTACTGTACGTATAGCCTTCACTCATAGCAAAAATTGCCGGTCCTCTAGTTCTTGGGGATGGTAGTTGTTCCTGAACTAACTGTTAGATGAGCCAAAGACATGAGCCTGAAGCAATACATCCCACTACTCTGTTCCGGTTTAAAGGGCACCGTAGCCAGGGTAATTACTGGTAAACGAGACTTAAAACCTATGTCTCACGGTAGGCAGCGTTGGTTATACCTGTATGGCAATGTCCATGGGCGTCGGTGACCACATTCCATCAGGTGGCTCGACTGCTCGTCTGCCTGCGTATGCAATAAAAAGAAAAATCTTGCTAAAAAAACCGTCTTTATATATTATGAAGTATTTTAAAAACATACGTATGGTATGCTATTAATTTAAAGTAAATAACTAATAATTACTAATCTTTACGTTATAGTGTTACATACATCTACACAGAGTTGTGGACTTTATAAAATTAAATATGTCATAAATATTTTTAATACCGTACAAATAATATTATTTAACTAAGTCTGAAATATATGAGAAATTAATAATAATGGTACAGGGTCAAGGTATGTAACCGTCACTCTTTTAACTTTTGTGTAAAAAACACTTGTGTAAAATATGACTCGGTCAAAGCGGACAGCAAATTAAATAGTGCGTCATGCGCAGCATACACATTATTCTGATAAATTTTATTATTTATTACTTACTTCCATTGTTCGCAATTGCAACATTATATATATTGCAAAATTAAACTTCACATTTAAAATAGTTGAGAGTAATGAAAAATTTCATAGCATCGAATATTGTTTTAATCTAATTATATTACTTATATCTAATTATTTAATATAATTTCAATCTATTTAGATAAGGTCACCAAGACAATTTCAAGGTTTGATTATTCCAACGTGGATAAATTAGCAAGTGATAACTTGAACCTCCAATCCGCTTTCAAGTAGTTAATCAATTGTCTACAAACATATTAGTCGCGTTTTAACCTGCAGTTAACTAAAGCTGTGTAGCACGGTTAGAAATTTGCACAGTTCGCGCGGGTTTAGGGGGTCGGGTGGGGGGGTTAGGGGGTCGGAAGACGGTCATTCAGAGCAGCGGCGCGACGGACATCCGCCGCATAACAAGTCGATGGCGAGCCAGGGGCACCCTATGATACTGGCGCTCGCACACGGCTCTACTTGTTACGTTCGAAATTTAAACGTAGCACACAAGTCTACTTATGTTGATGTCTATGTGTCAGTTGCATTCGAATTTCAAGTAGTTTACGCGTCTATAACGGTTTATTACACAAAGGTGGTTAGCCGAATTTAAATGTTAACATGTTCGAAATTTAAAAATGCTCATTGTTTCCAATTTTAAATTACTGTTAAACTCATGTGCCATATATATTCTTGAAACTTGGAATCATTTGAACCATAAATAAATTTTTACTACGCTTTGCGCATTCGCTTCGTTTTATCAACAATTTAAATTAGCCACTAAACATAATTAAATTATCGAAAGCAGATTTTGGGTACATAATTCAATTGATATTTTTTTCATGTTCGCTTTGTAAGCAGAACATAATTTATCTATAACCGAAATACATAACAAAATCTAAAAAACAGTAATAGACCATTTATCACTTTACGTTCTATTGTGCAATATTGTGAATATGCAGACGACACTGGGAAAGCGCCTTTCCCACTTAACTCCCATAGAATTGCTGGAAATGTCCGCTGTAGGCGCTGCCTTCGCCGGAAGCGCATCCGGCGGTTTCCGGTCGCATAGCGCCGTATAACACGCCTTAGTATTTTCTTAGTCTCCTTTTAACGCGTTTGAGAATTCCCAATGCTGAGGGAAAGCTGAAGCAAGGATCAAGTCTTGAAAAGAGTGTTGTTAAACTAATCCTTGATCCTGAGAGAAAGATTTAAAATATAAACGGACTCATGAGACCAATATGTTAAATGTAATAATGTAAATAATTATTTATTTGCTTATAGTATTTATTCTAAAACAATTAGCATCCATTAACAATTAACGCCTAGGATCATATCAAGATTAAAATTAAACGCAATTATTCCAGTCTTTTAACTTTCGATTACTACTATTAAAACATTTCTAAAAAACATTTGCTTTCGTCAATCCTAATAAATAATAAATTTAATTACAGATTATAACAAATTTTACTGATTAAATACTTCTCTTAACTTTTAATCTAAGCCTGGCATTTTAAATAGATTTAATTGATCGTAGTCACGGGAAAGTCAGTCGGGAGTCAGTCCCTAAAATTAGTTTTAATACATATATAAATAAATCCTTCCATTTAACAATGTTAGACTATTTTAACGTGAAGTTTATATTTGTCAGTATATGTCCAATAATGTAAGTACATAACTAATGCAACTTATTTCAAGTGCACGCAATGAGCTTACTGATAAAGAGCAACCTCACGATTTCCAACTTTAGATAATATCGTGCGCAATAAAAACGATGTCAAAGTGGTATAATTGAACGACTGCCTCACTTGCTCAGAGGTCGTGGACCAAAGTCTTAGTTATAATAACATAAATAATGGTAAATTAACAATTGAATAATATATAAACACCCGATTAAAAATACTATCGTTAATAAGTGCTAATTCTTATCAGTTGTTTAGTAGATCTGAAATATTTAACCAGGCCATTATATGTTGCCTTCTAATTCCATTACTGATTCTTATGCTTATATCATGTGACATCAACAAAAATTTGCGTTCCTCGTGAAATGTTATTGTCCCCATTTACCTCGGTCAAAATTAACAAAGATTTTAAGTGCTGTGTATTATCAAATCGTGAATTGCGTATTGCACTCTACCAATTAACATGCGACACAAATTGGCGTCATTTAGCTCTGATAGGTTACGATATGATATCTTATATCATTTATCTCCGCAGGGATATCTCATTTTCCGATACAAAAGAATCCCAGCATACCATTGTCCGTGAAGTGTTTCGTCCACCGCAGATTTTCCTCGCTATCCCATCCAGGGGGTCGGGAACAGGGCAGGGGGTCCAGACGGACGGGTGGTGTTTAAAAATTTCACCCGCCACTGATCCACGGCCCGCACAATGCCATAATCAGCGATTGCCTTTTGAAATCGAAACGGTCGTTAAACATGGACCATGTCCCGTATAGATCGCTGGGACATCTTTCGGGATGAGTGTTTACGGCAATTGCTGTTCGGTCACATTTGTGAAACTTTTCAAAATTTACTGGTTTAAAAGTATTTAGGTACTCACTATAGTATTAACAAAAATATCAGTAAATAACTAAGTACGTTTGGACTACATACATATCTATTAATTTCAGGTAAGGTAGTAAGTAGTATTTCTTAATTTTTGAGACCCCATATGTATATATGGGGAAATTTACGAAAAACTACACGCAAAATTGAGCTAATTATTATTTTAAGCCACAGCACAGGCAAAAGCTATTTGAAAGAAAGGAAATTACAAGTGTATTCATAAATTCATTTAACTTTCAAAAAATTTTTAAATAATAATTTTAAAAATCGGTATATCTGGTTTAAGGCAGTACCATTTTTACCGATTCACCATCCGTCAATCAGTTTTAGAGTGCTATTAAAAAGATACGATCGTCAATGTAATCCTAGTATGTAATGTATTTGCGAATACAATGACCACTATACGAGCAGACTTATCTAACGGATTGGGAGCATAGACTAAATCCGATCGACACGTGCACCCACGCGTTATATTGTTTAATTAACGCCGTCGTCGAACGTCGATGTAATCGGTGAATCGATATTTAGAACCGGTTAATCGATTCGGTAGCACTTCCCTATGCGTCTTACTGCGTTAGGATAAGAATCGATTTTTTTTCAAATTGAAATCGATTTGTCGGTTGCTGTATTCGATTGTTGGCTTCTGTTCGTTATATATTTTAATATTTGTCAGATGACAGTGATTGATTGCTACGGTAGAGTATATTTAAGTTGCGTTTTAGGCAATAATTTTACGAGCATGTCACGCGTATATTATAGGTACTTGTTAGTCATAAATAAATTAAAATGTTCTTATGCAATTTCTGATTTTATTAAGCGTAAGTATACCTTATATAATGTTCTAATAAAGATCCCCAATTTATGTCGTTTTACGTAACCAATAAACCTAATGATCTTTATAAAAAGATCGTGACTACGTAATTGTAAGCTAATCGTAAAAAATATACATTAAAAACTATACATTAAAAAATATACAGTACAATTTTGTAAGTTTAGTCAATAATGCTATAAAGAAATTATCAGAACATACTGTACATATTGTTAAATAAAAGTAACTTCTCGTATTATAGCGGTTATTTACATTTCGAATTAAGGATATAAATACATACTGTAGATATTTTTCCGGTCGTCCACAATCTGACCGTTACATTTCAATAATCGTCTTAACAGCCGAGATCGCTTATCGGCCGCGCCTTACGGCCTTAGTGATGCAAACGATTGCTTACCATATAGCTCAAACTTTATTTATTAACGAGTAAAAGGATTAATAATTAAATAACACTATAAATAATTTTAAACAGTTTTTAGAACATATAGCATACTTTAAGCAAAATTTTTTTGTACCAAAGGTATTTCAATCTTGATATTTTTTTTTTATATTATCCGAAAATACTTACGTAAGCGCCTTCGTAAGTATTAAAGACTTGAATTAAAATTAATGTGAATAGTTCGCGAAAATCGGTTTAGAGAATAAGTGAGCTGCTTTAAAATGTAAAATAAAAACTTTTCTAATTCTTCAAAGCTTGTCTGTATCCAAAAAAAATAACTTTTTCTCTTTTTGGTATACTAAATATTGATATTTGCCTTTCGGTTATTTTATAGAAGTAAATATAATTTGATAATTTCGAAATAACATGTCTATTACCTTAATAATTCAATATTTTTATCACATTGAGCGCAAACATTACAACATTTAGTCCACTTTAATTGATTTTTAAATATTTATTTAGGATTGTAAAACATTTAAAGTTAGCCAGGGCATCACTATCACGTACGCACACAATGGTGTCCACAACAAAATTTGTCATAGAATCACAATGAACAATCAAATTACCGTCAAGCCATCGCCTTGACCGTTTGATCTTATTACTCTATTATCTATGCAAAAGATCGCCATAGAGTTTTGTACTCTCATACCAAGGATTTACCATATGAAAGAATGACGCAAAAGCCTTCTAGAATCGTTAGTGCTGTACCACAAAGGTCGAATACTAAAACGATAATCAGTTACCGATAGATCACAAAGGACTTGAACGTAAATAGCAGTCAATGTTAAAATAATAGGTATTTTTCAAATCCGATACTTATCAAGAATTTTTTATGTTAAAAAAAACGTTTTATTTTAGCATATAAAGTAATATTAAAGCTTTGAAATGGTTAATGGTTTTGGCAACATCATCCGAATATTACACGAGGTTATTCGTGAAGCGTTTTAAATATAAGTTTTCTCACTTCGCTATCTCTTAACGGGCTGGCAACACATAGATTTCAATATCAACAGTTTTAACCCGCGCCCGCACGTGATCCCGGCCCGCATATATTTCATAAGATCTTGGAGGTGCATGAATCACGCGGGACACGGAAGGGCGATCAGTCACGGCGGCGCATGGAGCCCTTCGGACCTCAGGCTCATTAGAATTCGAGCCACGCGTCCACCCTAGGCCCAACACTACGATATGTGAGAGCTATTACTAGACACTTTGCCCGTGTTAATATCGCTGTAAATCTCTTTCCGATACCCGTTTCCATCCCTATTACATTTAGTTTATGTAAATATTAATGACATATATATTTTTGCCAACAGAACCGAGCAACTACGTGTGCTCAACTTGCAAGGCGCGCGTACACTCCGCATGGAGGCTCCTTCAGCACGTTCAGCATGTGCATGGCGTGAAGATCTACGTTGAGAGCATGCCGCAGCCACATAACAAGCAAAACCACTCTTCCTCAAGTACCTCCTCGTCCAGCTCTGGATGTTCTTCAACTGGGGCGCAGTTACCTCCACACTCGTTGCGTCACCACCCGTTACTCCCACCACCGGATATGCACTCACCTTTCGGAGTTGGGGGCCTGCTACGGATGCCACTTCCGGGCAGTTTACCACCTTTAGCTCACCCATCGGTACCTCCGGCGCCATTGTTTGCTCGGCCCAACCACCACGACCATCGATTTCGCATGGAGCAACTGGTCTCGGAGCAATTTCGCCACCATGGTCTCAACCTGGCTGCGGCGGCGGCGGCAGTAGCAGCAAATTCGCTACCACCGCATCAACCATTCCCATCACCAGCAGATCGTTCCCCGGCGATACCAACATCTCTGACAGCTCGGGACAGACCACCGGTGTCACAACCTCTATCACTTGAACCCCAGCTGGATTTTTACTCGCAGCGCTTGCGGCAACTGGCCGGTACGACCAGTCCAGGGGCGGCCACAGGCAATTCGAGCTCTCCTAGCCCCAGGAAGCATTCGCCGCCGTTCGCTTCCCCGTCGCCCTCCCGAGTCGGTCAGACTCCACCGGCGGGCGCCGGACCCGGAACGGTGGAAGCGCCTCGAGAAGCTACGAGGCCGCACAGTTCACCCGAGAGGCGAGCCGAACCACAGGCAGCAGACGCGCCACCTACAGAACGCGTTACTCCCCCGGTGAAACGTGGTAATGACGAGGCCCACACATGTGAGTTTTGTGGCAAAAGTTCCGATTTGAGAGCAGTTTGATGACCCATCGAAGATCGCACACAGGCGAGAAACCATTTAAATGCACCGAATGTGACGAAGCCTTCGAGAAGGCATCAAAACTCAAGCGTCACATGAAAGTCCATAGGCAGACTGACGCTAATGGTGAAGAGGGTGAATCCGGTGGTGATACTGGTGAAGATGATTCAGACGATGAGTTGGAAGATGAAGAACTAGAAGGTGAAGAGGAAGAAGATAATGAGGATGGTGAAGATGTAGAAGAGGCTGAAGACCTCACAGTATCCAATAGTAGCGCGCCATCAGCACCCACTCGTAAACAAACCCCAGCGTTACCTGCCCACCCACCCTCAGCGTCTGTTGTGGGAGAACTTATGGACAAATTTGGCCTTTCAAACATCGCGCAATATAGCGAAGCCTTTAAGCAAGCTCTCCAGGAATCGGGAAACTCGCTAAAATGGCAACTGGCAAAGGATCGCGACAACAATAACGGCCCACCGTCCGACAAACCTAACGGAATGCCGCCAACTGCCGCTTTACGTTTAAAGGAGGAGTTCGCTAAAATGCCTCCACAACCACACCCGCTCTTCAACCCCTTCGAGAACCCTTTCGAGGCATCCAAAGCGAATGAAACTGGATATGGAGCGGGGTGAAGGGTGGTGGCTTCCTACATTGCACGCCCAACGACCGCCTGAGAATATCTTCGACGGCCTGAAGAACAGCAGCAATGGGCTGTTGCAAAACTCCTTGTTGAAAACAAAGGACGGTCGACGGAATGACACGTGCGAGTTCTGCGGTAAGGTGTTCAAGAACTGCTCGAATCTTACAGTCCACCGGCGCTCACATACCGGCGAAAGCCGTACAAATGTGAGCTGTGCTCGTACGCCTGCGCGCAGAGCTCGAAGCTGACGAGGCACATGAAGACCCATGGCAGACTGGGTAAAGACGTGTACCGTTGCCGATTCTGCGAAATGCCATTCTCAGTTCCATCGACATTGGAGAAGCACATGCGCAAGTGCGTAGTTAACCAGAGCAATGGCGCGGCTCTCGCTCTGTCCGACGACTCTAACGCTTGCCGCGACGAGGCCTCGTGACTCTATCCTTGGGGTGGCCTCCGATTACCGCCACCAGCGCCGTCCAGCCAGATCTTCTAAGCCGACGGCAGCGCCTTGTAATATACAGCAATTAACAAGAAAACACAAGTTTATTGTTAAAACTTTGGAGGCAGAAATACCCCAGTTGAGGATAGGAAGGACCGAGGCAGAGCGGGCACAGCTAACCAAGCGTCGTTTATTCAATTTCTAGTCTTAAGGGAATAATGCAAATGTCTTAACAATTGCGGCCCTAAATTTCGAGGCATCTACGGGCATTAAATAATCCGCTGTAAATAACATATCTCGTGTATTGAGCGTTGAAGGTTCCAGTTGTATTGTTGATGTTAGTTGGAGTTACTTTTTCTCTTATGTTTTTGGTTATTTCATTGGAGGCTGTACTAGGATCTTTTTGTTACGTTCTATCGTTTTTTTTATTGATTATTGAAAAAAAATTCGAGGAAACTAATGCCAAAGTTAAGCTACGTTGATTTACGATATATTTTTAAATTATTTAAGCTGTATAGTGTCAATTAATACAATTTTTCCAGTATTTAATAAGATCTTAATAGTTCGGTAGTGATATGTGTTTTTCCGGTGTAAGTTGTTTAGTAACGTTAGGGTATTATGTACAAGAAAATGTTTCCTATCCTAGATAAACTTTTGTAAATAATTGATGTAAGTTTAATGTGTAAATGAAATATCTACGTTTAATTGTTCATGTGTAAACGACAAAAAAGTTTGGCAAATATGAAGCGAAAAAAATTTACGGCAAATTAAAAAAAATACGGTGAGTTTCCTGTATTCGATAAATCTAGGGATGTAGAAAGCGAATCTGGATTCTAATATAAGGGTAGGTTGGTGTTGATATAACAAGGTCTTTAATAGTGTTTAATTGGATTGAGTAAAAATCAAAGTATTTTGAGAAACATTCGATATAAATTCTTCGCTTTCTTTCTGTCAAATGGAAACTACTAGATGTTTTGTTAAGACTGAACGGTATTCCAGTTTTGTTTCATTATTATCTTAATGTTTCCTTGTGATTTTAGATTCGTGGAAGAAGTTTCACTAGTACATTAATTAGTCCAAGTGTGAAATCTTTCAGTATACGTACTTAATGTAAATTATTATAGAATTTATATTAGATAATTATAAGTAAATTATAAATAGATAACGTTTTGTCTCAGTGATCGGTAATGTCTAATCAATATAATTAGGGCCTCTTCACACCGCGCGAAATTTACAAATATCTGATTGCGTTGTGTGAACAGGTCCTAATTGGTGAAGTTTTAAAAAAATATTTGTTGTCTATTACAAACTGCCAATTGGCCATTTCTCGTCGTTATAAATGGCTCGTTGATGTAGTTTGATAATGTTTAATATATCGCGCTCGCCGATTAAATACAACATTAAATGTAATAAAATCTGTATATTATAGAGAATGTTAAATTATATCATTGCTCATATAATTGATAATAAAAAATAAATAAAGTATATGTAATTTCAACCTCGCAAAACGTAAACACGTGTAGTCGATGTCGTTTCAAGGCTCACTTTCACTTTATGTTTTGCGCAGATGAATGATCGATGTTTGAAATATTTTTAGCCATAAATTCCGTTTCTGTAATTGCTATACTTTTGGCCATACAAAGGTGGAGACGAAATAGCGAAAACGAAAGCAAAAAAAAACTAAGGCAAATTTTATCGTGTAACTAATATGTGAAAGATGAACTGTTTTTATTATTTTTATTTCAATAAATATCCACGATTTGTTATTTAATTGTGTCGTTTGATTTCTACCTTCTGATCACTATCTACCTAGAAAAATATTACTGAAAGATATTTCACTTTCTGTTTATTTGACGGAGATGATTAAACATTTTTACTATTTCAATTGTAGTTTAAGTGAGAATTAAAAGTGAGAGTATACTAACTTTCAATTAATTACCTAAACTATTTACTATACAATTAGGAAAAATATGCAAGTTGATCAATAACCTTACTCACAAAATAAGTAGTAAAAATAGCTAGCTTTAAGAAACCAAATTTGCTACAAAAAGGCCTATACCCATCAGGCAATACCAAACAAAGGCTATTAAAAAGAGAAAGATGAAAAATAATTATCTTCAAAATGTTGACCGTACCAGGCCAGTATAATCTGAATTTGATGTTAAAAAGTCCAACAGGGCCTCTGAATAAATCATATACCGTTTTTTTAAACGAACCGAAATCAGGCAAAGCATATACGTAAATTTCACATCTTATTTATACAAAGCACATTATAAAAAATTATTAGGAAATATCACAATTATTCGAAATAGTTAATCATCGGATAACATACCGGCCTTATTAACTAACTTGTGCATAGCATTAAGAATGAAATAACTAGCAATCTAATGCGATAAAACTAGGATATTACGTCACTCAGTGCTATAAAGTGCATTAATATTACTTTCCGTAAAATCGTCATTCAATTTTTAACGTACCTTATCAATGGCCTAATAAATTATAATTCCAGTTTTGACGCGGAAACCCAATCCTATGACATTTAAATCATCACAGTAAAAATCAAGATCTAATTTTCTCTTACAGTTTTCCTAAAACAATGAACGAATAATATGATATATAATAATAATATAAAAATCTTCAAGTCGATTACGACATAAACGGCCGAGCACATAACACGGTTCAAAAATGTACACACGCAAAAACAAATTGATCCCCTCTTCCTTCCCTCTTACAGTCCAGTACGACAGATAACCAACGAGACCAGAGAGAGATCTGACTCAGGATCATCTTATTAAATGTCCAACCAAAGTATGGAGCATTTAGTTCACAGGTAGTTCTTGCGACCCCTTGCCCCAACCAACTAGGAAACAATATTGAAATGTTGTTAACTGGCCGCAAAATTCGAACCGACGACCTCCGGTTTCTGTAGCCAATACCGCTAAGCTGCGGAGGCTGTTTACTATCCAAATAACCAGCTCACCTGTCAAAGATAGTTTTGATAGCTAAGACCGATATTTACATGCCCTTTGACGTTTATAAATCATCTCATTATAAGTACTTGTGGGATCACTTTATGTTACCATCACACGTCTTCGAAACTACGACATCACAAAGTAAGGCAGTGCATAAATGAATGTGTCATAGTTTCAATTAAAAATATAAGTAAAATTTTTTCGAATAATAAAGTAAAATTAATATTCATATACAAGAAATAAGAATAACATTAGGGGTTTGTTGGTACTCACCTATAATTTTCTACAATAATTGGTAAAATTTTTTTTTGCATCAGATAGATTTAAAAAACATACATGTCTTAGTTATAGAAAAAAATAGAAGAAATTCTAAAGTATAGAAAGAGTAATACAAATTAAATTATAATATTGTGAGTTTAGAAAGCAACCTAAAACAACACTATAAGCAGTATTACATAAAATTGCAGAGAACCTTTTTATGTACCCTACATAGACCAAATGTACAAAGTTATTAAGTAATTCACATAAAAAATATATTTTATTTGCTTCTGGACCGATTTCAGTGTAGTATATAAAATGTAAGAAGCGATCTGGTACTAATATAATTTAAAATTACAGTTATAAAACGTAAAGAAGAAGTGTTTTATCAAAACGAAATAATAAGTCGTTTTAACTCGTGTCACAATACAATTTCATTTAAGATACGTATGAACAATATCAGCCATTTATAAAGTATTGTTCATGTCTTAATTCTCTTAACATTAATTATCCTCCTAATATTTATAGTTACGAAAATTTGTCTATGATGATCTCTATGACTCTTATGTCTCGAATAATATATAGATTATATTTAATGAACATTTTTGAACTAACTAATCGATACAATTTTATTTCTATGACATCAATGAGAAATTTAATTTCATTTGAATTAGGTGCAAAATGCCATACTAAAAAGAAGTGATATCTGATATTCGAGCATTACTGCATAACATTTACGTATTGTTTTAAATCAACTATAATACTAACAAGTATCTTGCACTTGATGTTAACACTAAACGTTCAGAATACTTTTAAGAAAACATTTCCAACTTAGGGTTAGACACATAAAATGGCCAGTTACACTTTCAGGAACGTAAAATGAATTTTTAAGGCCCGTTCTAATGACTTGCATAGAAATGTCGTCTGTACTTTTATGCTTGCTTTAGCGGACAACTTTAAGCGTTTTGAATAATTTAGGCATGCACTAAAACAGAAGTTGTTGCCACCTGTCACAGTTTTACTGAATGTTTCGCTAATTTAGATATTTTAAAGCTTATATAAACTTTACTTGTATTAATATCGAATTGAATTAAACTGAAAATCTATATTTTATTATAGTTCAGATTTGTATAAATCTTCATTAAGATTGATAATAATGGCATGTAAAATTTGGCCAAAACCCTGATGATGATGATGATGAAGATGTTGAATTAAAATATTTAGTAAATACTTGAATACGTGTTCACGGAATTTTCTGTAATATTTTCTATATGTACTTACAGGAAATTTAGAAAACAGATACATGTTAATTTGCGTAGCTATGTTATAGAAATATAAATATTTATATAAAGAATATTAAAAAGTATGTAATATGATTAGACATTTCTACTATTTAATCGAGATAACGCTAATCCTATTGGAACCGAGACTTGTCTGTTACTTATAAGCCTTTTCGCTTCAAGTACCAAGATTAGTAATTTTAATGTTTTTAGTCATCGCTACTTAGATTTTTTTATTATTTATGCATTAAATAATAAAAAATCTAAGAACTTATTTTTAATAAAAGAAGAAAACCAAAATTTTATTTTTCACTTATGCTTAAAATAAAAGTACATCGAAAAATATTTTGTGAGTTCTGTGACTAGCGACATCTATCGATGAAAGGGAACAAGAAGCACGTTTTAAACTACTTGTGCATCTGTATTATCGTTTGAGACAAATTTAAGTAACTGATAGATTATTTCACAATTATAACTGAAAAAATAGATTGTAGTATATACTTACATATATTGCAGTAAAAAATGATAACTTTCTATGAATGAGTTTGTTTAGCGCCTATACTACTTTGTCGTAATAAAAAATTTTTTTTGTAGGCATATACAAAATAGTTTTATAATTCATTTGTTTTTATTATACAAATAATATTAGTGATTAAATGCAGCTTTAAACTGAAAAAAAATCTGTTGATTTTAAGATTGTCAGATAATTAATACAACTAATAAATTTAGGCCCAATTAAATTTTTCTCTCATTTACAGTCAAACAATTTTTGTTTATTTATAATAAATTATTTCTAAGTCAATAACAAATAGTACTATCAAGAATAAGAAGAGAAGTATGATCAAGGTAATATCGAATAATACTGAGTTCATAATTGGAAAATAAATTTTTCTGAAACTTATTTTAAGACAATTAAAAACCTATGCATAACAAAGTTGAAGAGAAAAAATAATTATAAACAGAAAAAAAGCTAATTTGTGGTTTGCGACTGAAATCAAAGTTTTCTTTTAAAAAATATTTTCTGCACCTTGATTATTAGAAATACGTCACACAGTGAACTTTTCACTTTAAAATTAAAATAAAGTTTTAAAGAAAATATTATGTGTCGTAACAATCTATGATTTCGATAAACTGTTTTCATTTGCTAGCGACATCTATCGGCGAATAGCTTAAAGTACAAGAAATGCTTAAAGTTTTTGTAACATAAAAATGTTTATCAAAAAATAGTAAATACTAAGACTTAGTATTAACTATTTTTTGATAAACTTCTGAATATAATGTGTAATTTAAATAAAAACACCGTTTCATTTAATTACTATAAAATTAAAATTTAAAGTGTAAATGGTGTGATGATACAAAATTTCTTGGCACATTGTACGTTTTAAAATGCTATATGTAATATATCGAAAATTTTTATTTTTAAAACATGTGCTATAAAATCTAAAAATCACTAGTTTTATGGCCACACATTATTCTTATTAGAATTCGTTATATTTTAGTCTTCTTAGAAATTTTATTGATCGGCTGGCTGTATTGGTTTTTGTCTTGGTAATGTTAAGATTGTTCAACAGATGGCATTAAGCCATTTATTACCATTATTTGAAATGGACTTTTACTCGTAGAGTAATCTAAGCTCGAATAAATACAGTTGAAAACATTACTTAGTTTAAGGATTATTAAAACCGTACGTCGATTAACGGATATATGAACCGTTCTTTTTATTCACTTGAAAAGATTAAGAATAAAAATAAAACTGATATCTTTTTTATTAATAAATATTTATTTAAAACTAGGATTATTTACAATTTAACGTCGCTAAACTGTAATTAAATTATTGATATATCTTAAAATTAGCTAAAAATAAAATTGTTTATCCATAACTTGAAAGACGAATCTTACCTAAAACTCTGGACAAGAAAAAATAAAACCTTTCCTACATCACTAACGAGTAAGTTGATATAGACAAAGCGTAACCCAAGGACTCATTTTATATTGAAGAACCGACCGATGCAGAATTCATCTGGTCTGCGGACTGCACTGCGCTTCTGAAGTTATTAATGGAGATCCCAAAACTTGTCATGTTTTCTACATTATTAAACAGCGTGGTCAGACTCCTGGGGGCGGCATAAAAGTTTCAATGTACCTCTAATTTGTACGGCCGTTTTGAAGTTTTAAAGGATTTCACACTTTATTACGAGACTGCTGCGTGTCATTATCAAATGAGTGCTTAACTCGGACGGACGTTAAAAATGCGGCCATGATGGGTAAGGTTGGTTATAGCGTCAAGTTAAATTTTAAAGTTTTGCATTTATAAGTTATATACACTACGTGAAGATATATAATAAACAAGTAATTATTTTAGTTGAATAAAAAATGTCTACTTTCATATTGACAAATGTTGGTAAAATCCTTCCCGTTTTACAAGAATTCTGTCTTTCAATCTGTCAAAAAGAAGATAGATCTTTATTAAATGGAACAATCTCTTTTATGAAAACAGAACAAATCTAAACGTAAGTAACTGTACAATGATATTTTCATAAACTAGCATTACTTTTAATTTTAAAAATTGTCTCCTACATTCAAGTATAACTTTTACTGAAATAGGTACATAGCAAACTTAAAATAAATTGTAAAGGAATACTTTCCAAATTAGTTTTCGGAATATCCACACAAATACATCAATAGTTGCTTGGACACCCTCACATTGCCGTCACATAAGCCGTTAGGGTGTCCAGTTGTAGGCGTTCACTGACCAATGGGCTTCGACGAGGGTGGGACCCCATTCGGACACTGATGGACGATGTGAAACACTTTTTCAAGCATATATCGTTTGTGGTCAAAATATTACATTTTTCTTAAACTGCCGTCCTGTCTAAAGAGAAAATTATTTTATTTTTTAGCCGTATAAAAGGGAGAAATAAATATTGTTGGAAAAAAAATTCTAAAATAATAAATAAAATAGTGTCATCTTTAAAATATTTATTTTAAAGATGACGCTATTTAATAAACTGGATCGTGTTGTGCCAAATCATACCAAAACACAACTTATCCAAAATTGAGCATATTATCGAACGTAAAATTACCTCTATCTTCATATCGGTAACTTTGATTTCAATCTGACATGTAGAACCAAAGTTATCAAAAAACTAAGGATGTCTGTAACCAACCCACATTATGACTTTTCCCTTTTTTTATATTAATTTATTATTTAAATTTGATTTTGTTTCTCATAATGACGACATGATCTCATAATGATACTAAATCGGACGTCCATATCTTTCCGATTATATTCTCTTTACAGATATATTTATATATAAAACAATTAAATATCTCGGAAAGAGGTTGATGTGGATTGGTATGGTTTGGAACAACACGATCCAACTATACGTTATATAATTTTTTCGTGCATTGGTTAATTTGCAGAACGAACAAGTAACAAAAAAATAAATGTCGAATTTGTATGTTTGTTTAAAGGTAAGTAATTTTAACTATTTTATTAGCTTATGTATTTATTGCAATATGTTAGTATTACATAAGCTATAATTTTATTATTTATCATTATATAGTAAGAAAAATCGGAATCTTTTTTATTATATTACGTTACTGCTACCGGCAACTAAGCTCGTGTTTTTTATTTTATTATTTTATTACTCAACATCACAACATCAGCTTTCTTCTAGCACCGTCAAAATCGGATCATCCATTCCATAGTTTAGCTACAACAGACAGGCAGACAGGCAAAATTTAAAAAAAAACGTTCTTTTTTATATGTATCGGTTAAATATCACAATGTAATCATTTAAAAACGTTTATTTGTTTGATGTTACAAACAGACACTTCAATTTTATTTATATGTATAGATCTCACACTTTCTTAAAAATACTATAAATTCATTTTATTATTCTACGGTGAATCGTTATTTTTTGGTTTAGTAATTTGATTTATTACGCAAAAAAAGGTTATTTTTTTTCTATATATTATATTAGTTTATGTTTTTATCGATTTCAATGTAATTTAAACGTAATTACATTCGTAATTTAAAGTCATTAAATACCATATAATTTCTTCGACTTCTAAAACCAAGTTAATATTAAATCCACTAATTTAGGATTTTTCGCGTTACTTAAAAATATATTTATTCCCGACGTTTCGGATTCTTTCCAGCATCCATGATCACGGGCAGACTAAGTTGGTATATGTCTGTATTTCAATGTTTCGAATAACCGTCAGAGTTATTATTTATAAATTGACATATCGTTCGTTTTATTAATTTTAATGTTGGTTTCACAAAAGTTTTTATACTCTGTGTTTAATTTTTGAAATGATTGGATCCAGGAAGGTGCAATGACCAACCATCCTCTCTATTAAAATTTGGATATTTTTAATTTCGATTGCTTCCGAATCATCCTTGGTATAAATCGATGTTCATTAGCCAGTATTTTGGTTCATCAAATCTAATATAATGATTGGATGAATTCAATCATATATTAAACACAGAGTATAAAACTTTTGAAACCAACATTAAATTAATAAAACGAACGATATGTCAATCTTAAATAATAAATCTGACGGTTATTCGAAACATTGAAATCAGACATTACCAACTAGTCTGCCCGTGATCATGGATGCTGGAAAGAACGAAACGTCGGGAATAAATATTTTTAAGTAACGCAAAATCCGTAAATTAGTGATTTGATATGTATAATAATCGCGTAAATAAAAGAAATAATCAAATTAATATTATTTACATAACCATAAATAGTATCAAAATATGATTCATAGACGATATTGTGTTATAGAAATTGTATGCATTATACATACAATTTCTATCGGCCAATATTGCAGTGGACATCTGCTTTTACAAACAATGCGATCTTTTTCGGTTAACATTTTGCATGTGCAAAAATATGGGGTGATTCCAAAAAACCGGTTGCCATTTTGATATTTTTATTATACTTTGAAAAGAAAATATTTCACTAATATACTACAATGGTAGCACTTTTGAAATTGTAACAGACTTTGGGTAAATCCGGTTTGAAATTTGAAAAATAGTTTCTATTGCTTTAAAGCGTTTGAATATTGATTTCTTATGTAAATTGTTAAAAATAAAATATTTATTCATTTAATGGTCATTTCTTAGTGAAAAAAGGTGGGAGGGTTAAAATATACTGTTTTAGTGTTTTAGATAATAAAAACCTACAAATGGATAATTTAAATAAAGTTCTGAATATCGGTGACAATGGTTGCTAAATAACGAATCTTGGATTTTTATTAATTAATTATTTCAATGAAATTTTATCGTAGATTATTAAAGTAAAGTAAGAAAATAAAACATTATACCAATTTTAAGTTGCAACTTTAATAATATATACGTATTATACTACAAAAATAAAACGTTTACAGAAGACGTTTTGACACTGAAAATTATCCCCGTTTAATTTTTTTATCTGCGCTGCACTCAGCGCATTGTGTTTCTCTTTGCCAATAGTTGCTTATGTTATGATAGAACTAGTAATTTTATCTCACCATTATCAGCCAAAATAACAGTTTTTACGCGGAATGTATCTGACCTTCTGAACACTAAACGATCAACTGTTTTCAAGGGATGGTTTTTATTTCAGTACATTTAAATGCATCGATGTCTCATCAGCCGGTCAAAGATCCTAATTATTATCTCAGACAATTATAAGTTTATTCAAAACAGCATCAACCAACCAGATATAACAATTAAAACACATACAAATACAACTAGTCAACTGACGTGTTGCTACAAACATATCCTTAATATATATTTATATATAATTTATTTTATCAATAAATTAAATTATCGATCCATATTACGAAGGTGTTTTTGTTTGAAATATCATTTTTTACAACTAATTATATGTTAGACAGAAGACATCATATATATATTGCTATTAACCATATAAAAAATACTTTGTAAGATCAGACACACTATGCTTCTAAACTAATACAATACGTTACAATAAAAAAGCGGTTCTGTATGTATTGAAATGTATAGCATAACATTTATAAGTAAGTACTCTTATCCTACTTATAAGTATTATTAATATGGAAGGTTTTCTAAAAGGCCTATAAATGGTTCTAAATCTCTGTTACTCTTTAATGCAAAAACTAATTACGTAATTTGACAAAAATCCAAACTATTGTTAAAATATACGTTTTTAAATAAATATACGTACATAAATTAAAGGGTACTTGTGGGTAACAAACATACTAATGTTAATAAACAAATTAATGTTTTTCTGTGTTTTAACTATTAAAAAAAATCAACTTTCTAGCTTTTCAAAAAGCTAGAAACTTAAATATATTCTACAATCAAAAAGCTTTTTCATATGTGAAACAACGCGAATTTTTTGTCTTCTTTATTGAGGTCCATTAAGAGATATGTTTTAGCAATGGTTTCTATTTAAATTTCACATCTTTTTAAAACTCTCCATAAGTGTACCGATTTTAACTAAAACATACATAGTTTCATTCGATAATAAATAGCTCATTTTGCAGCTATTCATCATCGAACTTTCCTGTTAACGTAACATGCTTATATTGGTCACAGTAGAGCCGGTTTGCTCGGTACACCGTGCCCCTTTGTGCCATATTAGGGGCGTTTTAACCCTTCCATGCGCCCCTAAACACAGTGACCTCGCGGGCCCATAGTGCCGTCGGTAAAAATTACAGCCCCATACACTAGTTCGCTTTGTGCGGTAAAAAATGTTATTTTCCCGTAATAATGTTGCATTAAACATAATATGTCACTGCCTGTTGGTTTATTGGTGTTGATGGTTCGATAAGTTATCGGTTTTGAATTGTACCAGGTTTGAGAAAGGGTCCGTCCGAACTATCCTATGTCAATTGGTTACAACAACATGTTTTTGAGTTTAAAAAAAAAATATTATTAAGTAAGTTTTATTATATTTATATATTTAATTTAAGATCGTTTTATAAAAGCTTCAGATAGTTATTCTTAAGAGTCTTGTTAGTAACTTATAATCAACTTGTTTAACGTAAGAAAATTAAAAAAAAATGTTTTATATTTCTTTCTGAATATGTAAAAAGCACATGATAATAGCCGCGATTCTTTTTCTTTAAAAAGTATGTTATGAACCTGTATTACAATTAATTGTATTTTATATTGAAATATTCTTAATTTTTTACATAATGTGAATATTTGTTGATAAAAAGTAGTAAGTTGTTTATATTTAAAATAAATTTAACGATAGTATTTCATTAATAAACGTATTCTCATTACTATTACTGGTCAGAAATACTTTTATATGGAAATATTTATACGTCATAATCGAATTGCGCTAGTTAACGCTGTGATTCGAAAAATTACACAATAATAAACAAAACTAAGAAGCCATTTAACGTAGCGAATGTCGAAAACCGCCATTCCACGCAATCGACATTCAAAATCTTCATTTAAGATTGTCCCGAGAATGTAATCAAAGCAGTAGACAAAATAGGTGTGCATAGTTACAAGCGGCCAGTTTAACCGGACACCCCGCGCCCCGCGAACCTCATACAATCAGATTAGTACAGGGGCAACAAATAATCCGCGAGGGCTCTAATTTAAATGGCCAAGTTGCTCCTCCAGAATCCGAATCAAAATTCAAAACCGCGCTCTCTCTTAATCCGTGTTGAGGATCACAATAAAAGGTAATACATTTTAACTCCGGCTGATGTGATTTCGTACAATGGACCTTAACACGAGCGGACGTAAGGTCACAGTGCTCTGGTTGAGGTCGAAAATAAGATTATCCAAGCGAAAGTAGAAGGTGAAAGGGAGACATTTTGTGTTAGGGCTACGTCACAGCGAGCGTAAACTAGTGTCCTTAGGTGCTGAAGTTCTAATTGGTGTGCGGACTATGCAATACGTATTTAGTGATATTCTGACCATTTTTAGAGGCCTACTACTTACTTACTGCGGATTCCTAAAAAGCAGTAAATTAATAGCGTTTTCAAAATTAAGTTATTCAGAAAAAGGAACTCTTGTATACATATCTTTTTTTTGTGTTTATATTGTATGCTAAGTTGGATAAAATAGCATTTAAGATTTCTTTTATGTGTAGTATACAGTAGAGCCAAAATTATATTTATTTGGTATTACAAAAAAAATAGTTTGGATATCATTCATTATTTTATTATTTCTTGCTATTTGCGTTTTGATTTTTGTACGTATTAATTTTTTTTCGTATCTTCTGAACTATACCGAATTTAGATTGCGATTTGAAATATTTTTTAAATAATATAAAAAAGTAGGGGCCTACGTCATGGCGGTACCTAGAAATTAGTGTCTTACTGTAGGTTTAGACCAATAACAAAATAATGCCGCGACCAAAGCTTGACTTCTCGCATATGTTCATTAATTTCATACTATTTTAGCACGGTAAAGTTCTAAATAAAGCTTGCACTCATGTACTTAGACGACGAACCTATGTAGCCTTACCTTCTATACGCTTGTCAATAAATACACGCAATATACCAGAACCTCCGTTAGTCAATGTCTTGAGGCTCGTTTATTGTAAGAAATCTTCTGAGCTCAAACCCTGAAACTGATACTAATGGTTTATAGGGAAACTAGTTTTCCAAAGTTATAATCATTATTTCGAAGACTTTAGAGGTTCATAGAATTCATTTATACTGATATCCCCTTCGATCCAGACGAATATTTTTAGCAATAGTAGGCATTATAAAGCGGCTATTACTTTTATTTCGTTTACTAGGTACCACAAAAACACTGTGTTCTTCGCAATGTATAATTTTTAAAGTTGCAGTCAAACAAACGTCTTCGTGTGTAAGAGCCGCTTAAGTTTTAGTTCACTGACATTAAAAAAATAGAAGATTTTGGTCAACGGCGGCTTTAAGCAAGCTGTATTTCTGGATATAAGTTTGACTTTTTAAATATTTGAAATAAGTATCTTCCCTAGGAGTCTGGTGCTTGCAACACATATTGTGCCTAAATCCTTACTGCCTCCGTAGCCTAGTGGTATGCGCGTTTGCTTTGGACACCGGAGGTCGTGGGTTCGAATTCTGCGGGGAATTAACAAATCTTCATTGTTGTTTCCTAGTTGGTTAGGGCAATTTGGGCCGATCACCCAATTGTCTGAAAAGTACGATGATCCATGCGTTGGATAGGCATGTAAAAAGTCGGTCCACCCACCAACCCGCATTGGACCAGCGTGGTAGGATACGGTCCAAACCCCCTAATGGATAGGGGTGTATTAGGGGAGGCCTATGTCAGCAGTGGACTATCACAGGCTGATTATGTATGATGTATGTAAATCCTTCCCACGTGTCGAACTCGTGATGAACTTGGACAAGACAAAAGTCATATTCAGTGAACCTATATATTCCTCCAAGGCCGATCAGTAGTGGTTGCATTTCTTTTGAAGCTGCCAAGGAGTATGCTTATCTAGGGCACATATTGTATTAAAGCACAGCCATATATTACGACTTTGTTAACGAACGATGCTATGACACGATTTTATGACCTTCATTAACTATAGCAAATAATATTAGGAAAATATAGTAATCTTCTGTTCTAGGGCCTGTTATTATAGTGGAAGATTTGATAGTTGAGAAATTGGTGCGAATCTCGCGAGAAATATAGGAAATCTGTAAAGAACTGAGCAGTGAGAAAAGAATAATACAATATGGTTGCTACACTGTTACCTCTTCTCATAGCAAAAATACAACGTCTTATAAATTGCTTCAAGATAGGGAGGCCTTCCTTCGAGACCTGTGTCACACCGCTGCTCACGTAACGCTCACCGTAAGCAACCATAAGAGAAAGTAAGGGGCGCGCGTCTCTCTTACTCGTGCGCAGTTGGCCTGCTTGAGCAAAAGAGAGACAGAGAGAAAAAGGAGCATGCTTCTTCACACTATACGAATGAATATTCACATTACAATCATTCTGCCACTAAAAGACGATGTCACGTATAACTTTCGTCCGTATACTGATTATACAGGCAACCATTTTTTTTTTTTAGTTTTGCGAACTAAGCAGTTAATACCCGTTGTGCCCCGCACCTTAGCGCAGGTGTCGGTCGGTCGGCAATAACCGTCGTAGCGCTCATTTGTGCTTAGCAATTAACCCGCGGGTTCGTGAGCCGAACTCATAAGGGCGCCCAATATTACGCGGTTGTTCTCTTACAACGCTTAAGACTAATCTGACCTGACGATGGTCCTTATTTTTAAAAATATTTCCCTTTTTATCTTAATAATGGCTTATATATAATGTACTGTTATTTTTAGGCTTCATACTTATAGAGCTTTCCATATTAGGTATCACAAACGGTGTAATATGGATAAATGAGTGGCGTACCTTTATAATTGTATCATTAACATTGTACTTACTAAACCGGTATTTTGTATAACCATTTTAGTGAATTGACATAAATATAGTACTCAAGATTTGTTGGATTTTACTGTTACCAATGGTTGTAGTTATGTCTTTAATGTTAAAAAAAACTTGTTTGTAGAGCCCTATCTACAGTTGTGTAAGAGATAATAGATAATATAGAAGGTAACGAAAGGTATATAGTTCAGCGCATGTTCTTTTTATTTTATATGTGTTCAAAGTAATTGTTATTTTCTGACTATCAAATTTTTCAATACAATTTTAACTAACCACATGTAAGGAAAATTGGCACTTAAATCATTGGAGATAAAAATAATATTTTAATCGGTGTCTGTGGGATCTAAATCTAATACACTGCATAAGAACAAACGCTCATGAGCCATTGTATTCAGGTGTATTCTAATTTCTTTTAAATCATTTGTTAAATTCACTTTTATAAAATCGCGTCTACGTAATATATTTTTACTGATTATGTAGAACAATACATAACGTTGTTCTAAGTAAACTTGGTTACTTAAAACACCTTTTATTTTTTACCGATTGGACTACTGAGGCCAAAATGACTTATTTCCCCGTTTTTTAAGACTTATTCTCTATTTTCGCTTCGTTCCATTCAAAATAAATACCTCTTCATAGAACACTATGAAATATTGCAGAGCTTGTTACATAAACCACAATACAGAGCTGTGTTATAATACTATTTCTACGCTATCATATTAAATGTAACTGCTTTCTTGTACTTCAACATTCTAAAAAGACTAAAAGCTTTAACGATGACTTATTGTACTTTCTAAATGCCAAACGTATAGCGCACCATACGTATTTGAGCAATATGGCCGCCAACTGCAGGACGGTCACCGGATGGTAAGTCTTCAAATCCGCTAGAAGTATTGTGGCTTAGGAATAATGTTAGGAAAGTCACAAATGTTGTCTTCCATGCTTATTAATTTTTACGGTGTCATTCAAACTGTGTTCAGTACAGAGTATTTTATTACTACAATATTGTGACAGATTAACGCATATTCCCATTCGGTCCCTTGTAATAAGATGTCTTAAACCTTTTAAAATTTTAGTTAATGTAATTTGTATAGGGGTAATGTGTCTATTTTCAAAATTTTCTTGTCGTTTTACAGAAACCCGATGTTTAATTAATTGTTTATTCCAGCTGCGAATCAATGTAGTACTTTTTTTTAATAACAATTATATTCACCCATAAGTGGAACAGTTCACAATTTCCTATTTCAAGGCATAACCGATCAGACAGCGAAGATACATGCTCAAAACTAATTTCTTGCAGCATGTACCAAAATTTTTTTGTGTTGTTCGAAACAATTGTATTACAATGCATCCTAATTATCTTTTTAATCTGTATAATTACACCGAAACACGGTCTCGCATCGGTGAAAATGCGAATCGAGCGAGACATAAATGAATCATCGCAGGTAACCGCGGTGCGAGGTACATAACAAAGAAATATGTAACACAAAAGGCTTCCAAGGGGGGAGCGTGGACAATTTTACACGAGTATTTACAACCGGCTGTCCAACGGTCTAGGGAAATTGTACCGCTAGTGATGTTCGAAACGCCGATATTTCCGGTTGTGTTTAATGTGTAATGTGTCGATAAAACGCTCTATATCGCATTGTTTTATATATTTAATTTCATTAATTATCTTAAAGCGGTGTGTTATTGTTTATTTAAATTAAGGAAGTTATAATGTTTATGAGATAAATACTTACATATTTATGAAATAAATTTTGTTACTTTATACTACACGTGAAGTTAGTTTAGTTATGTAATATATGGTACGTACGATATTTTTAATGGTTCGCAACTTTTAGGGCAATAATCTACATAAATATAGTAATTATTTATCTAAAGATAAAGTAACTCTAAATAAATAATACTTAAATATGTTAAGCACATTCCTTCCTTCCTAACTTATTACCGTAATGTAAATTTAAAAATACACAACCTATTTCGCTAACCAGCTATTTTCAAAACTTATTTCTTGAAACATTAACAATTTGTGGTTTTTAAAGGCAATTCATTTAGTTATTTAGAATATACTATACATACAATGGCATGTGAGCTTTTTAATGTCTATTGAGTAAATAACTTTTTGACTAATTTAAGATTATCTGCAGAATATTCATCTTTATCTATTTTTAATGTCATTCAGTGATATTTAAAAAATGATTCATGATTTTTTTTCGCTTTCAATTGTTTATTTACAACAGTCTATCGACACACGCAATCCCTGTGCGGCCGTCATCAACACCGCATTCGGAAAATCTACACTCAACCAGAAGAGCCAGCCCTCCCATTTATCCTTACGGAGTGTCCTGTGGGGTGTGGGGAGTCCCCATCTGCTGGGGGGGGGACTAATTCGGGAGGCAAAGGGCAATGTTGCCCGCGCAACCGGTTACGGCGCGTTAATTTTTTCAGCAGCATATTTTGTCCACGTCAGCAAATGTGTAGTGTGGAATTGTATGCTTATTGTCGTCAGGTGTTTTAGTGTATTGGTTGGTGAGCAGGTTTGAATATAAGGCTATTCGATATGAGGGTTTAGCTTTAGGTAGAGCATACGTATATTTGTCTAACTGTTTTTTGTTAAGCTTTCAATTGTTACTATATAAAACAGACAGTAATCATAATGTTTGTTGAGATTTAATGTGTTGACTATACTTAACACTTCTTCAATTCCTAAGAATCGCCAACGACGGTAACATAATTTGTTAACATTTAAAAAACACATAATAACGGCCGATTTGATATCAGACAATGCAATGTAAACAAACAAATTTTCATCATCATCATCAATCGATATCATTCACATAATCTATAATACCCGTGCAGAATATATAGTAATGACTGATTAAAGTACATTACGAACAGTACATTTGTTTTTAAACGAATCACACATCAGCGATTTGGATCGCCGCGCAGCCTCGGCCACCCCAGGGTGGTGGGTGGTCGGGTGTGTTCCGGGCCATCAGTCTGGCCACGGCAATTCCGATGATGAATTAATCCAACAAATGTGACGCTCTATCACTTAGCCCTAATGTACGGGTATAATGTTACCCCGAAAATTTCAAGAAAACATCGCTTTAAGAGCGGTTCCGGTGGCGCTGATGGTGTTTTGTTTTGTTTTTTTGTTTTGATGTCATATAGTTAAAGAGATTTTATATCGTTTTCGAGTTTGGGAATGTGGAATTTTCAAATTCATCTCGTGATAAGTTTTTAATTTTTTGTATTTTATTTGTTAGGGAGAGATATATTTAATTAATGTATGATGAACAGTGTTAATTTTGTTCTTGATACATTACAGTGAAAATTACTTTGGTATGTATTGTAAAAACCGTTACATGATAATAACATTTCTTAAATTTTATCATTATGCAATATTTTATATTAGTTTAAGTTAATATTCGTTTAAATAATATATAAACAGACTTAGAGTAATACTTGACATAAAATATTACATTACGTTTTACTAAAAAAATAAGTCTTCACGCAATCTGTTAAACAAACTAAATAAAAACAATATTCACTCTAATAAAAAACAAAATTTACTTTAATTTATATTCAATTTCTATTGACACGTATTGCTCAAACTTTCTTACAATATTTAACATTTCTTATCGACTTTCAAACGATCCATTTTGATCGTATTTTAATTAACCGGTGTTATTCTTCTCTAACGACATAAAAATCATAACCCATATCAGTAGAAGCAAAACAAGCCATAGCCATCATAAAACAACCAAACCCTAATCAAAATACGTATATATGTATATAGTAATAAGTTTCGAAACTCATGAGTGTGATCACAATCCGGCGTGTGGTGGCAAACTAAAACTCCACACAAAACGTCCCAAATAAAGGTGTTGTTTTAATTACATTATCAGTTCGGGACACGCGTGGGGGCAGGGGGGGACCCTTCTCACGGGTTGAAACACTCGTACCCAACGAAAAGTGGGACGTGTCGGCTTGAGGAAAGTTCTGATTACGTTCGACTGGTACCCGATATATTTGCGAACGCTTTGTGCAGTTAGCGATCTTCAAAAACAAAGATTTTATGATGTTTCATATATATTGAACATATATTTAGTCATAATTAAAAAAATACACTTAATTGAGGTCTATTTAATTCAGGTAGTAGTTTGATCTGTAGATTAAAATCTGTCAATAAAAATTATGAATTATTGAAGCTTGTTGATTAAAAATTACTGACACATATCTAAAGACAATAATAGCCTTTTTGGAATTCGATTGCTAAATGTGTAATTAATAAAGGTTTAATAAATCCGTACATTTAATATACACTCATAGAGTTGTGTTACTTTATATTAATTAAATACACAAGTTTTTCATATACTCCAAATGAAGCGTGTGAGGATTGTCGCTCCCATCACAAAGTCTTCCCCCGTTCCTGTCTGTAAAATAATTAAACCATTGAAATATTTAAATCAATTAGGATAACAGTAATATTAATACAACAGATGTCAACAAAAAAAGAGGAAGAAGACAATATATATAAAATAGCAAATAAATTCGGTTAATTAAAAAGAAACAGAACAATTAATCACTTCCTTTATTATTCGCTATAACTTTTATCGCCATTGCCGATTTCTGACGAGCGGGCATGGCTTACTAAGCCAAATGCAAATCGCGGACACTCCAAGGGGTGGAATATTGACCAATGCCGTGCTTTTAACCCTTCGCGCAGATTCGGGTCATCGTTTCGAATATTTTAAATATTCAGATCCATTCAAATATATATTTTTATCTATTTTTAAAAAAAGCTTTCTTAACTTATCGTGTTATATACATGATTAGATTACTATGTAGTATTATCGTAACTAATGGATAAGTTTAATAGTATGTTTGATTGCTTCAAAATGCCTAATTCAAGAACTATAAGTCTAGAATAATATAATAAACAATATTATTACAGGGACTTTGGGTATGAACGGTTCATTGATACTCTTTACATTTAAAAGGGTAACAATTACCTATCTATTATTTTCATACACATAAATATATGTTGAATATTTATATTAAATATATATATATACTCTAAGAACGCACTATATGTAAAATTAAGTTGGGAGTCTATATAAATGAACCCTCGCTACTTAACAATGTTCCTACCTACTTGATATTTAATTAGGTACTCTGGAATTATTGTCACATAAAAGTCCACGAGAGATCTGGCATGGATTATACAGCCACAAAAAGGTTGTAGTTTTTTTTTAAATATATAATAATTACGTAAGAAGAAATAAACATTAAAGTGAAGATTTAAATTTTATACTCAGCATGGGCTTTATTAAGCACTTATTTTAATAAAGTGTATCATTTGTTTTCTAGTAGTTCAATTTCGTTGTATTCAATTTTAGTTTACTTTATATTACCGTGTAAATATAACGCTGTTGTGTTATTCATTCTTTTGTCATTGCGATGCATGCTACTATGGCCACTATGGAGATAAAATTAAGTGGTATATACCTAGTTTTTTAACACGCTTTAACCACACATAATGTTTTATCATCTCTGGATATTTCGTGATAAGAAATCAATACTCTAGAGATAATTAACAGGAAACATTGCACCTTTTTAAACTATTCCTGATGCGTATGAATGTGTAAGTAGTGTTCTTTTCCAAATCATCGCTTCCGTTCCAGACACTTTATTAAAATCACGTGTACGATTTCGTAAAAGATATAAAAAACCAATTACAATAGGTAATATTATCGCGTGAATGCTATGTTACTAGCTAATGTTAGTTTATTATTTTATTAAAGTTTTTACTAGAACTCAGTCTCATTGATTGTTACTGTAAGTGTCAAAGTTTAATTTCGGTGAAGCACTAAGGTCAGGTGATCTATAAAAAAGAAATAGAGATAACCGCTACTATTCACCTGATTATAAGATTTTTTTTGTACATAATCTACAAGTGCAAAGTTTCAATACGATATTATGACTATTAATAAGTGAATTAGGCTTTTAATTAATCTACATAATTAAAATAATTCCACCGGTCAACACAATACTTAATACAATGCCGATAGTTCGCACAACTATTGTTCGCGCCGTGCAACCCCTAGTGTCTGAATTCGTCGCCATATTGCCCATTTAAAATGGACGCCGGAACAATGGCGGGCTTTGTGTTGTGGCGGTAGACGGACCGGATGGCGGTGAGTGAACGAATGTCCTCCATTGTTTTAGCGTTTTCTAATTTTAAATTTTTAATAGCGCCGTGTGTCAATGGATAATTGTGATGCTTTTTTTTTCTATTATTTTTTTTATTGCGCGCTGCAGGCATTCCGTTTGCGGCCAGGTGAAAATTAGAGCGTGGTTTTTAAGTGACGTCTGAATTATTTCGAATAGCGGCTTAGGGATTAAGCAGAGTTTGGTATTGTTATTTTTGTTAATATTCAATGATTTTGGGCCAAATGTAGGTCATATAAAATTATTAGTTGTATGATATGTTTTCCTATATCTATTTATCAGCACTAACACGTGTGGTCTAAGAGCTGATTATCTCTTAATTTGTTTGACTAATCATTCTAAGTCTAACAGTGCTTATCAAATTTTTGAAATAAATTAATTAATTAACATTTCTCTAAAACGGTTTTTGTTTAAAACATAACGATTTATGGAGATGAGCAACAGCGATAAGATTTAAAAATTGAGAATAATTCATTTCTATGGTGATGAAAACGACGGTAGCCGTTTCTTTTGGATTTTTAAATTTAACGGTTATATCTCGCCCAAGACAACTTTATTGCTCAGGTCAGTTTTAATGAAAAAACATTAAGTTTCCAATACACTTTTATTAGCTTCATGTATGCTAGTATGTGACGGAATCTTAAACATTATTTTCACCTCAATCAAAACATCGGATTGACTCTGAAAGTTGGCATACTTAATAAGATAAACAATTTAACACTTTAAACAGTTTCACCTGTTATCCGTACTAGGATGATCAGGATTAGTTATAAATAATTTATTAAAAAATATGAGTAGAAGGGTTATTTTGATATTATCCCGAAAACCTTACCGTTACCCCCATTATTTTCACAATAAAATATTTTTTCTCTAATTCATTATTTGTTTTCTATCATTTAGGTCTTCATTATTTTTGTAGAATTTACTTTTAAAAGTTCTCTATTTAATAATGATCATCTACACTCAACAAATTTTCCAACCATCGAATTCAATAATCATACATACATAATAAATTGAAGGACATTATTATTTTTTTGCTAATAAATAATAATTACATTAGTTCCCGACCGAACAGCCACGCGTCGTCACATCAAGTAACACCAGTCGGTTTTTAAAAATGGTGATATAGAAAAAAAAACTGGTACTTCCCCGCGCCATTGTTGTCACCGGGTCACGTAACTAGACCACTCTTTTGTGCGTTCACAGGCCAACTGTTGGCCCACCGACAAAGAGTCCATCGACCATTTCACTACAATATTGTCCAATATTCGGTAATAAAGTTTTGTCAACAACGCACATGCCCACGTGGGGTTGACAAATTGCCGAATGTCGGCCGTTGATGTTTTCGGCTTAATGTCGTACATCATTCGGCTGATTCACCCCTTTTCGTGTACATTTTTGAACAAATAACACGATAACGTGATATTGAATGTACGTAAATGTAAAATAAAATTTGGTCTGATTTATTTAGTCGATAGATACTTTTAAATGCGTTAAGTTGGTAATTATGAAATAAGTGTTTAAAGTTTTTATGGAACGATATTAATATGCATCATCAATCAAACAATTGAGAATAATCCAATCCATGTATTTTAAATGTAAGAAATAACATTTAAATATCTTGTAATTTTTCTAGACCGCAATAGTTCGTAAGGTAAGATTAAAAATTTGGTTTTTATTTTTGTCGTGGTTTGAATTTAACATTTTGTTCATTATAAACTATTCAAATTCAATCAATAATGATTACCTAAACCACCTTGACGGACTTTAGTCAAATATAAAGATAGTTTAGAACCAACAAGATCACTATGATTTAAAAAAAGACTACGGATTTTAATCCCGTTTAGTTTTGTTTACAATTTCCTGTTGTTTTAGACAGTTTACAGGATCTATTGTCACGGGCAGACTGAGGGGTTTTTCGTCTGTCAAATCGTCCGATACTTTAAGCTCGGTATGCGTAAAACGGACAAATATATAAAATATAGAAATGAGGGTAGCGGGGCTAAAAACATTGACAGACGAACTAAAATTAAACGCGATAAAAATCCGTAAAGTCTGTTATTAAACTATGTGTACCAATCATGTAAACACAAGAAATTATTAACCAAAATTACCAATCAAAAAATCATCTCAGAATTTGCCTTTATCACATAGAGTTCCTATCACGAAAAAAAACTTCACCATGTTCATACAAGAGACGCGGATCATTTTTATTTTTAGCGCCATTAATTGAGCCGCAGTTCAATGATAACGTTTTAATTATAAAAAAAAACAGAAACAGAAACTCACAGCTGTCAAACACGTAGCGTGACATCAATTGCAGGCGAAGTGGCCGCGGCTGCGGTGCGAATTACCAATTAGAATGCTTTCACACAGGTGCCAATGGAAAAGTCTTTTATTGGAGCCGTCACTACTCAACTAGCAAGTTCCGTATGTACTTTAATTAATAATCATTTGATTAATAGTAGACTATAATGCGGATATTGAGATCTCACTGCTATATGCAAACAAATTCTAATGTCAATCACTAATGGCGCGACAAGCTCACGCGTTTCATTAGTAGACCGCGGCCATGTTTGATAAAGTCGCGATTTGTAAAGCCAATAAGAGTGCCCGAAGTTATGGTGGCACCATAACTTTAGTTTATAATTTAACATTGTTTACTTATGTTATGTTTCGCAGTAAATAGCAGTTAATTTAGCAGTGGTTTATCTTAATACATCCTAAAAACAGTCGATGTACGGATAAGTTCTATAAATTATGTATAAATTAAGCAAAGGTTAGACTGCAGCTCTTTGCTTAGTAATTGCCATGCAATTTAGTTGATTAAACAAACAAAAATTTAAGCGCATACAAAATATTTAAGAAAAAAAACTTCGAAGTGTCCGTTGAATTCAGTTTCCGCGGGGAACCCCAAAATAGACCCCGCGCGATATTGTGACACTTTAATTAGCGCAATGCTGGCAACACTAAGTGCTTCGCAATTGCCACTTTTTCCCCCGATTGTGGATCCCGGGTTTTTTCCCCTGATTCCGGTGACGTCACGTGGCGCGTCAACGTGCCAATTAAAGATCGCATGTAATTGTATATCCTGCATTCAGTGTATTGGTGCAGCCATTACGTCAACCGCAATAGTACAAGCTGCCAGATTGAACTGTTTTTTCTCGTTAAAATAGTTTTTTTCAACATGAAACCAATTAAATTGTATAATGTGAAATATTCTTATAAAAAATAAATCTACTTTTGCACGTAACGTTCAAATACAATTACCGAATAAATACATTAAGTAATTCTTTACGGGTATGCTCTTGCAGATACGTCTTCTTGTATTTTAGATATATTATGTCAAATGTATTTTTTTTGCAAAAGTTTCAAAACTTTTGCAAAAAAAAACACATTTTACTTTCATATATAATATGTAATACAATGCAACGTATAAATTATGCATAAAGTAAAACCTTTTTTAAATGCTCACAATGACTGCTCCAAATGTCAAACCATACCGTAATCGTTGCTTAAACGATTGGGCAATCCGCGATCGAACAATATCAAATTGCCCAATACAACAATAACTATAACGGAACTACCTTGCTCCCATTGAACGAATGAAGGGCGGAACACTTGTGCAATGATGTCTCGAAGAAAAAATCCGCACCGAAGCAACGCAACGATCTCGGCGATACAATCGAAACGGAGTCTGCATCTCGGAAGTGCATGTTTTAGTGAAACAATAATCGGAATTATCGACCCGGCTCGCAGTTTGTCGGTACCGGGTAAAACCATCCATGCCTGATAGCAACAGCACTCAGAGGGATGGTGTTATGCGGGGTGTTATAAATTTTCTTTGGTAATCAACGCATAATAAACTCCATAACCATTATATATATATCACTTTATCAAAACGTCAACAAAATGTCATCATGGTGTTTTATTTTCTTAGAAAAATGCTCATCAAGGGGAAGATTATCTTATATTGGACTAAAAAAATAACTTTCTGGCGCCTTAAAAGTGGAGTTACAAAATCGTTTTGATTTTTACTGTAAACCACATTGACCTTGGCGTTGCAAGCACCATATCTTAGCCATTACGCCCCACTCCACGTTTGGACGCATTGCATCTATCTTCGCTGCATTTGATACAAAGGCGCTTCTATTATGGCCCACACACCATATCTACTCTGCGATCTCTCTGTGTCGCGGGCAAGTGGCCTAAAGAATTTCGGTTACTCTTATTCCTCTCCACTCCATCTAGACTAAAGGAAATAGGGCGGTGGAATGATAAACACCTTCTACTGATTCCCCGAACTCTTCTTAGCGCTCCCAAAGCAGACTTCATCGTTCTGCTTAAAGTAGCGTCTACAGGCAGATTACTCTTCAAGCTGGTCAGTCTTCTCCATTTTTACTTCTCGGTTCCTGACAGTGTAAATCATTCCAATAATGCAGATCACAATCAAGTCATAATAACCATAATATAAAAGTAATTTAAAAAAATATAAACTAGATATTTCTTTCATTAAAAACAATCGCAATGACCTGATATTAATTGAATTATATACGGTTATATTGCTTCAGTCGCGCATAACACTTTCAAAAGATGAAGTCTTTCGGGAGCTATTGTTAAGACGTTTTTAATTCTTGATGCTCTCCACACTCGGCTTCAATGCCATCCATCATCTGGAACAATAGATTTCCCAATTAAAAGAATCATCAGAATATTTTAGTATTGATATTGGTTGTTTTTTTTCGCAAAGTGGCCGATGAGGGCTGGATGAGAATAGCCGAAGATCGGAAGCGGTGGCGTGCATTAGGGGAGGCCTATGTCTAGCAGTGGACGGACACAGGCTGATGATGATGATGATTGGTTTGATAGATAACAATCTAGCAGAACAAAGTTACTTTTCTTTAACGTCATATCATGTTTTTACTTCATGGTTCAGTTTCGGAAGTAATAAGCTAGATACATAAACAGTGATAAAACAACACAATAACACATAAATTAGTTTAATATTAAATCTGCTTTTCACAGATTTTTCACGTTAATTCTTTATATTTGTTCCAGACGTTTCGGACTCTTTCCAGCATCGATGATCACGGGCAGATAAATTCCGTGATCATTAAAAATCCGTAAAAAGTAGATTAATAAATAATCGCGTAAATAAAATAAAATAGTTTCAATTAGATTTAAATAATTCTTGAATTAAAAAATATTTACTATTACGTATGCTTTTGTATATTATATAAATTAAAGAATTTGATATTGTATATTATATAAACTAAAGAAATTAAACCAATTTTTATGTTCGAATAATTATTTTAACTGCTTAAAACTTGATTTAATATTTCATTGCAGATATAGATTTATGTTCAATAATATGCTAAACCCTATGTTTTGATTTACTTTCGTACATTTATAAATACAACTGTGATAATATAACATCTAACTTCTATATCACCCATTATCTGATCAACACAAATATATTAAAGACGCAGCCGCATCGAATAACACAAGCAGATATTACGACCTAATACTCACCTGGAAATAACAAAAAAAACTAGAGCAGATGAGGCAAAATCTTACCAGGAACAAAACAAATCGCAAAAGAAAGCAGAACCAAGCGACCGCAGCGAGCGAAGGTCATTAAGTAATTGTAGGGAAAAAAGCAAACATCTAATCCGGAGGGACTTTTCCAGCTTAACCACTATATCACACAGGCAATCAACATTTCACATTAACCGAAGCACAATACTCATCCGCATTAGAACACTGCCAGTACATTTCTAACCCCAACAAACCGAGTATACTGGCATCATTTTTCCCTTTGAAAACTGGCATAATGGAAAGGGCCTTTTGTTAGCTACGTAGTATGCAGCGTGCATTCATTGCGCTCATTAAAGTCTTTCCTCTGCATCATTTCCTTCAGACATCTTGTTTCTCCGAACAAATGCACTGTGGCACATTCGAACCGTAAGTAGGCGCTTGTTACGATAATGTATTTTGATATTATTATGACGCAGAATGGCTTATGTGTAGGCCTTTTGTGTGGTCTGCAGCTTTGCTATTTGTACGGTCTCTGTTATGTCTACGAGTATATACTATGATGCTCAATTGTTCATTTAGTTGGTTTATTTCAACTTCTCGCACTCTCTTCATCTCTCTCTCTCTTTCTTGCAAACTTATATATAATTCAATGGTTATATTATTTAAAAAAATCATTCTTATAAAAACTTATACATCTTAAGTAGTAAAACAAAGGCACAGAGCCTTTGGTACAATGATATGAGCCATAATATAAAACACTGCCAAAAATTTTTTATAACAATTATAATTTTAGAGTTCTACCGAAAAAACGTGACATTTTTCTATGAGTGTCTTTCTTCTCATCACTATTCTTCTGGAACGAGAAGAAGCTGTTCTTTAATTTTATTTATATATTGTACTTATCTTAGATGTGGTATTTTATTATGGCAGGTTCATCCCCAAAAATAAAATATTGTTCTTTGAGTTGCTATTAACTGTGGAAAATTTGCGAATATTTACACCAATTTATTTTAAAACATTCTTTGATGACTCTTACGGTGAAGGAACTGGCGAAAGAATAGAATGTAGCGCGCATTTTTAAGAGCCCACACCGCAAATAAGTTAATCCTTTAAGTTAGAGTTACAATCGGTCTTCGGAGGATCTTTAAATAATTCTGTCATATAGCCAGAAAGAGGAACGGTACTTTCGAACTGCTTCTAGTGACAAATAAATTACAAGACGTGAGATCAAGAGAAGAGTCTTTATGCGGGTACAGACTGCAGTGCCCCGACAACACCAAAACAGGGGTCATAAAGAATGAAATTCATACAATGTTGCATGAATTTGCATGTTGCTGAAGACCACGAGAAGTGAAAAACAATTGTCCGCAATATAATTCTTATAGGTAAACCCTTACCCATCAGAAATAACGACACAAGCAAGGATGGATTTTATTTTTAAGATATGTATAAACTATATAGTCTATACTACAGTGTTATATTCTCCAAGTTTTCCGCACTACAATACAATACGCGACAACACATCCGTTCTACAATATCATGCGCTACGGCGGTGCCGCGTCATATTATCCGCAACGATAACGCGCTACGCTTATCGCGCTACATCGCTACGATTAGGATTATCGACGCAAAAGACATTCTACGGCGTAGCGAACCACACTACGAGCGTAGACAGCCGCCTACAAAGGCGTCTCTACCACGCCCGCACTTTGTGTAGGCACCGCGTTGTCAGTTTTTAATTAGCACCATTCCCTCTTTGTAGAGCCGGTGTAAATTAGCCGACGTGAAGAGCGACACTGTCATACAGCATTTCACTCGCTACTTGAGGCATTAGCGGATTATTTTTCTCTCGTGTCACCGAACCCGTTGTGACGCACTAGGTGATCAATGGGTGACAACACTTTGTGGGATCGTACGCATAAATATCGTTGATTTACATGCTGGTATAACATCCCTTGCATGTTATCCTTCCGTGTAATGAAACAAACTTCTTGCTAAACGAACAAACAAGCTTCTGACTTTTGTCCTAACATTTATGAATATTAAAATTTTCAAATCAATGTTAATTTTATTTAATGTTTTTAAAATATTTTTAGCTATTCTGTGCGATGAAAAGGTACATATAAAAATTTGTCTAATTGGAGCAAATAAAGACAATGTTCCATACGTTGCCTGTATCTACTAAAAAAAATCATAGGACTGGAAGCTAGTACCGTTTATTTTGTTAAAGTGGACATAAAATAAAATACATTCTTTTTACTCTAAGCAGCAATAAAAATGATAATATATAAAACTAGCTTTGAATGCTGATTTATAGCTACACTACTGTTTTATATGTAAATTTCGAGAGACTGAGTTATCAATATCAAAGGAATCTGTCTCGTTATTGGCGCGTTATTCATCATTATTGGCGACTTTGAAATTAATCCGCATAGTTCTATTAATTTAAATAGACTGGGGTCTTCGTCTCTTAGTGATCTCACTTATTAATAACTTACCGATGTAAATAAACTTGAATAGTTTATTTCTGAACTTGACGGCGTTAAAATGCACAAAATTATTATGTGCTAATCTTCTTATACATACATATATGTAAATTATATATCCCGCGTTTAAACGATATCTCTGAAGCAACAAGGCCTATTGACTGTAAAAGTGGCATGAATGTTTATTTAGCCGACTAAAGATCAGGTGAGAACGGGTTTTACGAAACATAATCATTGCGGGGGCGTAAACAATGGAAAATTAGTACACAGTAGGAATCGCGAAAATCCTACTACCAACCTAGACTACTTTATTGGAATATATCCTATGCACTTAATATACGACTTGTTATGTATAAATATCCGCCACTCGTCGGTCATCAACTGGTATCGGAGGTCGTTGGTGCTTGAGATCACTTTGATGCTATCATGGTGTTTCTGGTTGGTAAGAACAATTTGGACCGATCACCCAATCGTCTGAAAAGTAAGATGATCCTTGCGTCGGATGGGCATGCAGAAAGTCAGTCAAGCCACCGACCCGCATTGGACCAGCGTGGAGGGATACGGTCCAAAAACTTCGTAATGAAAAAGGTATTAGGGTAGGTATAAATATTACGTAGAATTTATAACCTCAAGGACTTATGCATAAATTTTTAAAATTTGATATAGTACCTAATAAACCAAACAAAACAATAAATTTTAAGCTAAAAAAACAATAACATCCATTATTTTCTTCAAAGCAACTAAAAAGCAACACGCAAACTTTAAAAACTTCAAGCAATAAACATACGCTCACACACAGCGTTATGGCATCCATAAATTGCGTCATAATCCGCAGCGATAACTTCGTCGGGGCGTAAATCAGCGCCGCAACACACAAACACTACCCAGAGGCGCTGTAACACATTAGAATTTTAACTTGGAGCAGTTTCGGCGGGAAGATTAACTAATCCCGATCACGGGAGAGATCCGCGTATTCATTGCGAAGTTAGCCGCCCATGGAAAGAGGTGGCACAAAACTTGGGCGCCAACAGGGCCGCCCAAACTTGCGACCCGGAGAGATATTACATTTGGTTTCAATTAAGGTTTTTTTTTGTATCAAACTTAATTGCCTCCTAGTGGTAAGGGCTTGTGCTTTAGAAATCGGAGGTCGTGGGTTCGAATCGTGCGGGGACTCAACAAATTTTCATTGTTGTTTTCTAGTTGGTTAGGGCAATTTGGGCCGATCACCCAATTGTCCGAAAAGTAAGATGATCCATGCGTCGGATGGGCATGTAAAAAGTCGGTCCACCCACCAACCATTAGGGGTGGGTGGACCGACCACCAAGCATTGGACCAGCGTGGTGGGATACGGTCCAAACCCCTATAATCGATAGGGGCGTATTAGGGGAGGCCTAATTCCAACAGTGGACTATCACAGGCTGATGATGATGATATGAAATTAATTACTGTCTTATATCTGCTGTCTGTATTTTGTTAATTGGAATATCTTAAATATATGTTGACGTAAAGGGCAATGGTCGAATCGTTACTTGAATTAATTACGTAAATATATGATAGGTTTTATAAATAATTTGCAATTTGAGAATCGTTGCGAGACATAATGCTTTGCTTTTCCTTTTTTTATATTAAGCCAGGTAATTTATAGTATTCTTCAAATTTCCTTCGTATGCCTAAATGTTGAAATGTTTTTTTTAGTTACAACCAAATAATAAACAGGCATGTTACGCATAACCAGGCCTCATTTTTAAGCGTTTAATGTTTTCCTTTTAATAATTGAATCAGTTGGTAATCCCTGAGTTAGAGAGGGACGGGCGTATTGCAAGGGTTGCCAGTACATGGGTCTGACATAATGATATATTAATTTCTGTCGCGGGCTCCCATTGTTTTGGTAGGTATTTTACGACGTGACGTATGGTCATTAGGATTTCATAGTTTCATAAAGGCTCGAATTTCAATGGAGTCTGCAATGGCGAGGCGCGACGCCTTTGTGCTTTTAATGATCGAAATATAAGCAGCGTGATGAATTGAGAGGTTCCCGAAAGGCGGCAGATTTATTTGGCGATAATTTGTTTATATCCTCACAAAACTTACTTGTGTATGCGTCATATAATGTTGAGAAACATTAAAAGAAACTAGGTCAGACAGCTTACTTCTGCAAAGTAGTAATATATTGTTAATGAATTATCCTTATCGAATGAACCGCCGAAACACCTCTATTCTATATGTTATTTTTAAGCTCAAACTAGCTTAAGCTCAAGTGTAACGTTACGTGAGACAACTTAATTTGGATTGTAACTTTTTTTCTGGGATGTTGTTTGGCTTATTTTAATTTGGATGCTGTTACTAATACAATATTAAACAAAACCTTTATAATTTTCATGTCAAAATTAATCACAATACCGAAAATTTCAGTGATCACGGAACTACTAATTGACATACACGAAAATCATGTTTTTTATTTTGTTACATATACTATACACATAAAACTCGTATAATACGAATTTTAATGGTGGCTTTCGCTTTAAAATATAATATTATTTCAATTTAAAGATAATTAAACATTAAATACGTTAAGATAAACTATTTTTCAATTTAAAAATATAATTTTCAAAATCTATAGTAGAAAATGTAATAAAATTGAACTGAACGTATATAAATATCAATTTTAAAGGTTTTACCTGATATAAAACATTTACCCTTACTAATAGCTGCAAGTACCTAAAAATATGCATCATGTTACAAACTGAGATGATTAGCGCATCTAATCCAAACCCCTAGCATATGGCGTTGTGCATGGTTGCCAGTCATCGTCTAATTTTAGGGTAGGTTGAGTCATAAAATTATAATTAATTAAAATTCATTGAAAATAATTCATAAAATCTGATAACCGGTCCACAAAACTTAACACAAGTCACAATTTGGTTTTTTAATCGCTTCACTTATTTACGAAAAATTTATTGTAAATTCTAGTAGACGTATGTGTAGCTAAAGTAATAAATTTTTATATATATACAAAACTATAAACAAAATTTTACTCTTTATTTACTTTGTTGGAGTAGAGCGTAATAAACGAGGAGAAATATTTTTTTTTAGATAAAATAAATTCTTGCTTACTCATTAATAAAATCTTTAAACGTGTTCATTAGTATTATTAAGGAATGCTTATCATTATTTATTACCTACACATATAAATTATGTTAAATATTAGTTTCTATGTAACATTTAAATAGACATAAATCAAATGCAATCACTCTCCAGTCGCACATAGTCTTCACGTTCAAAGCAATATCACCAACTTTACATATTAATTACCCGGCACAAGCAAACAATATAACACACACCCAGCGAATATTTCACTTGATATCCGACATTTCTTATCCCAACCCACTTAAAACATCCGAAGGGCAATGGGTCCATGGAGTGTCATTCATCAACAACTCGCTTCCAACTTCGTATGTACCTAAAGCTCTTATTATTCGCCACCCAGGACTATAAAATTGGACCGAACGCGGTTCAAACGGCGACAAAACATTCACCTTTATTACGAGCGGATAGAGTGGAAATTCAATTCGCGCAACACGGTCGTTTAAAACATTAATTATCGCTCCTCGTCCCCATTTCGCATTGGGGTTACCCTTTAGGAAATTTAGTCCCTTGCGCTGGTCACCCTTCGTCCAAGCGCGTGCCTCCGAGTCATTAGTATACGCTATATCGGGGAAGGTATGTTGAAAAGTCCCCGTTTAATTTCCTCGACGGTGCTCGGAGCGGATTCGGGGATAAGTAGAGTGGTCGCAATTTAGTTTTGTGTTCTATCTGCACTTGCATATTAGGAACATTAAGGAATATTTTTTTTTTTATTTACGCGATTATTATATATATATCAAATCCACTAATTTACGGATTTGTTGCGTTAGTTATATATATTTATTCCCGACGACAAAGTTGATATATGTCTGTATCTGAATGCTTTGAAATAACCGAGTTTTTATTTAAAATTTTATATAAAAACTTAGTCTGCCCGTGATCGTGGATGCTGGAAAGAATCCGAAACGTCGGGAATAAATATATATAACTAACGCGATTAATATTAACGAATGTTAAGATGCTATTAACGTGACAACGATTTAGTTTCGTTTTGGGTAAAGTATGCTTTGATGTACTTATAATGACATTCACGGAATTAACTGTGGGGTTCAATATATTACTACGTATATAAAGATTATTATTTGCTACTCATCAGTCTAGGTATTGTACAAAATGATCTTGTATACACATTTGAATAGATATAATTGTGAATTCGAACCAAATTAAACATATTTTATTTAGGTGTGAGTAAAATAGCAATGACACATAAAATGTAGTATCTTAAACATATATGCATAGAGACTAGAAACTCGCATAACAGGTGAAAATATAAATTATCAGTAAAGCACATTAACGAAGACAATTTCTGTTGTTACTATAATTACAAACAGGCAATCTCTCGTCACCTGTCAATTAATATTGTGTTATAATCTGGCCGAATACACTGATAAGTGCTCCTACGTATATTGTACGGAATTAGTTTTCCAATAGGTGGGGCCCACCCTAAGCCGTATTAGCTTATCTTTCCACTTGGCACGCTGTAAATTGGTCAAAATCTCGTTGGCTCCTCGACTTTACCACGTATAAGTAGTTAGTAGGAAGACAATGTTGGAATAACAATACGGATGTGTCGTATAAATGAAATTATTCAAGTGAAGTTGTATTCTACTTAGAGTTCGTTTATAAAGTAGCAATCTTTTAAAAAAGCTCGAAATGCTTCAACGGCTTAATATTTGCCAATAGTAAGAGCCTAACTGGACTAAAGTGGATCAGTTCTTAATGAAAAACAAAATAGATAGAGTCTATCGATAAATACGTATTTCTTCTTATTATTTAGACACTGTTTGGTTTTTTCTTCATATCTAAACTTAAATTAAAAATTATCCTTCACATAAAAAATATAGATAGCTTTTTTATTTGAAATCTGTTTATTACTGTGTTGTATTATCGAATCTGTATATGAAAAAAAATTGGCCAAAATTATAGCATTAAAAAAAACATATTTTGTCATGCACGAGTGTGTTAAATTATATAAACAATTAGCCCCACAACTATGCCAAAACAAAATGGCGTCATACGCCAGCAGTATTATAATTGACTAAATGTCACCGAGATATAATCACTGACCGAATCAAAAAAAAAACTACGCAGGACTTCTCCTCTTTGTTATGAGTTAAACTGTTACATCAATTATATATCTTGGCTTTGGCGTATATATTTAGTACATATCCCCTAGTTTTTTCAGTGTGGTCCCACTAGCGGACGCCACTGGTTCTAATGGCCGTATCAACGGTTCGCATATGCCCACCGAGTAGAAAGATTGTATCACATTGAATAGTTACCGAATGTAGGTATTTCAGCCTTGCTCTGCCGCATAAGTTTAATTAAACTAAGCTTTGTGCACGCTTATATCAAATGTTCCTAAGAGAATTTGCTTATTTCAAGATCATTTGGTCAATTTTACAAACAAAATTTGGTAGATGTATTTTGAAAGATTTTTATTCATTTAAATATTATATTCAATAAGGCCTGCGTTTGGCGTTTGGCGTGAAATCGGCGTAACTCTTGCTTAACACCGTCACTTGTAAATAAACTATCGTTCAACTTTATTTTTCTTCAAAATATGTTTAAGAATCGTAGATGCACTGTATGGAGTGCATTTTTCACTGTATATATATACCTACCTATGTATATACTTGCGGTAGTTTTTGGGCCGGTTCGAAATCAATTGGAATTCATAAGTAATCGTCTGACCACATCCCCGAGCGGGGTGCAAATAACGAGAAGGCATACACTTCTCATATACGATTCTGTGAAACTACATTAATATTTCAGAGTCGGGCCAAAGTTGGGGTCCTTTCCAAACAGCCCTTGGTCTTCCAAAGTTATTCCAACTTTGCTCCAAGTTGGGAACCTTCGCTTTGGGGGCGCGTGTAAAGATTACTCGGAGGATGAGGGTAGTGCCTTATCTTTAAGTTTGGTAAGCTGTAAGATTTTTGATAACTTCCCATTAGGTAACCAAACATTATTCAAACCCTTTCAGATTCATGCGAAACAATAGATTATTTCACTAATTAGGTACAAAACATTTAAAAAGTTATTAAATTTAGTTTTTTTTTCTAAATTTCATATCAATATACTGACGCCACAATGTTTGGATAGTTTGTCGTAAATTTACAAATATTTTTGCATGTTTTATGGTTTAAGAAATATAAAATTATTAATAGGTATACCAAAAACATATTCCACATTTATTACTTAATTAACATTATCTATGTAAAGCAAGACAAAAATATCTCGTCTGTTATAAAAATCTGCTAACACACTGTCACCTATAGCCCATGTTATACAGACTTTAACGCATCATTGCAAAACAATACGATAAATACATAATTAACAATCCGCACACACACAAACAAACACAATTACGTGCACACACACACAGACACAGTTTCCCAACATGGCACCAAGTTAGGGGTGGTCTTGTCCTTCCTTTTGATTGCAATTAATTCGGAAACTCCGCTGGCGTAGGGGAAAGGGTTCGGCCAATGCGCTGGGCCGAACTTCGCGCTAGCTACGCGGGCTCTCCAGTTCTGTTGGACTTTGCTTTTAATTGTTAAACGTCGCCGGAGCTGTTATGAATGGCGATTTATCGTTTCGATTGCTATACGGGCGCGTTTGTTACGTAAATGGTAATTGTTTCATTGTTATGTAATTGGGAATATAGTACATTTTGAATTATTGTTATGTGTTCTTTAAAAAATAATATGGGGAAATGTTATCCTGATATTGTGAGTATCGAAAAGTAAGATTTAAAGATTTTTTTGTAACTAAAAATTATAAAATGGTTAGTATAATGATATTGGTAATAGTAACTTCGTCCGTTTAGGATATAAAAATGGAGCAAATCTTATAGTTTATACTTTTACATATTTAAATTTTTGAAAATTATTTTTTGTATTGTACAATATGCCTTCTGAAGCAAGCAAGCTTCTGAAAATCAAACTTTCAATAAACGACAATTTCTAGAAAACCAGGAAAGGGCCAAAATATTTTTGCTTTATAACTTTATTTTGATATATATGATTAATAAACGTTATTATTAATATAATGTTTTATAAATCAATCAGCTGTAATTTTGAAGTTTACTTATGGCAATGCTACACAGCTGAAACACAATATAAAAAAATGTAACGAGAATATTTTATTTTTTTTAATGTCACCTTTTTTCTTTTAATTCTACGTATTGTTAGATCCAACCCTGTCGCCATCACGGTCTGAAATATTCTGGACATTTTTATTCGATACTTATATGTTGTTACGAGTTTGACTTGTTATTGCAGTTGTGCTACTATTTTAGGTGAAATAATTTCAAAATTATGTGCGAGACAATATTCTTCTTATTTTCTATGACAATCTTCAAATATGATTTATAATTAATTTATTTAAGAAGAAAAATTAAAGTTTTGTCTAAAACAATAAATGTTAATTTTAAAGGGTTAATTCGAAGTGCTGTTAATAAGTTGTAGAAGTAAATCAGAAAACAAAAGCTTAGCATATTTATCAAATCTTTTTATATAATTATATCTAATAATTCATGAAGTCCGCTGCAATTAATTTAAATGCATAACTTATTTTGGATACATGTGACAATTCTCTAAAGTATAAACATGTAATAAGTATGTTTAAGTTTCATAGTCAAGTAAAGAAAGTTTAAGTTGAGAGTTGTTTAAAAGAATAAAAAACACGCCATCAACTTAAACTCACGCAGATTGCAATCTAAGAAGATTGAAGCGAAGCGGGCAGACTATTTCACTACCAGTGTCATCTCTCAATTTAACTACTTCTTATAGTCTGGCGGCATCGTGGGACGACACAAAAACATCACGAAACGTTCAAGTCACTTGATTGTAAGTAGCCGGTTTCTATTAAAGTTGTAGCAATAAAGAGTAGAGCGATCAGAAGATAGGATATTGTTATAACCAAAAATATATAAAATCTTGATGATAACTCAAATCAGTGTTTAGCTTTGAAATTGAGTGATTTAAGGTATAAAATAAGAATAATTTAAAAATAAATTCAGTAAGGTCTACCATCATTCTTTAAGTATAGACCATGTTCGACTATCGCATACGATTACAGTGATTTTAAGTGCGCTTATATTTCTTTCCACCGAGTGAAGCATTTTAAAGGATAGTTGTATAGTAAAAATAGCTAGCAGTAGCTACATGTATAATAATTTAAGGATGATGCCGGTTTCGGAAGAGACGATAAATAAATGCTTCCTTGTTTTGAGTTATTTTAAAGTTCGATGTTTCATTTTAAAGTGGTTTTGAAAAATAAGATAAACTATGTTGACTTTGGTTTAGTTATCCTCAATTTCGCAATATTTTTAGTGTCCATTTTGTTGTTCTGCCACATCTAATACATTCTTAGATCTGTGTTTCGGTCCAGCCCGGTCCCGTAAATCCCGACGTCTCGTTTCAATTTCGCCGTCTTCCAGACCGATGGACCCTGTGCCCGGTGGGGCACCGCTAATTACTTGGACCAAGGACGTCTCGGTGCTTCCACTTTGATATTTATCCCCCCTACTCCTTTTGGAAACACAGAACTGAGAAGTAAGAAAAATGTGTTTTTTGTCTAATTAAATGATACTATTTTAAAATATAGGCCTGTTGACTGATCAGTTAAATATTTAACACAAATTTAGCTTAATCTGTTTATAATCTTTCACATAGGTAAATATAATATTAATATAAAAAAACTCAAGAAGAAGAAGGCTTAGAAGTTATTTCACGTCATTCAAAACCATTTTTTATTTCCTACGCAGGCAGACAAGCAACCGGGCCCCCTGATGGAAAGTGGTCACTGACGCCCATTGGCAATACTAGTGGTAACACCAACGCGCTGCCTACCTTGAGACATAGGATGTTAAGTCTCGTTTAGCCAGCAAATATGCTTTGTTGCCCTTAAAACCAGATAATAGTAGTGTTTTCGCACTATTACTTTCCGGCAGAAAATATTATAAATTACTATTTAAATAACATTAAACGGGTTCGGCTACCAATATGGTAATGCCGATAATGAAATCATTTACGGATGATTGATGGAATATTGCGAGAAAAAGGTAAGTATATAAAAAACAAAATGCTACATTGCTAAGAATTCTTAATTAAGTGATTTAACGGCTTTATTGTTTACATCATACATACATCATCAGCCTGTTTTAGTCCACTGCTGGACATAGGCCTCCCTAATACACCCTATCCATTAGGGGTTTGGACCGTATCCCACCACGCTGGTCCAATGCGGGTTGGTGGGTGGACCGACTTTACATGTCCATCCGACACGCATGGATCATCTTACTTTTCAGACAATTGGGTGATCGGCCCAAATTGCCCTAACCAACTAGGAAACAACAATGAAAAATTGTTGCGTCCCCAGGATTCGAACCCACGACCTCCGGTTTCTAAAGCACACGCCCATACCACTAGGCTACGGAGGCAGCTTTATTGTTTTCCATCAGTTTATTTGCTTTCAATTGGATGTTACTAATTTACATACGAATCCATTAAAAGACAACTCATATACAATGATAATAATATGTCATAAAATAGGTACCTATTTAATTTGTATTTATAACATAACTATTAGTTTCCATGACATCTGGTTTATTCATCGAAACTAGTTATACATATACCTGTTTGAAAGAGATGTCGCAGCATCCCCTATAATAAAGGTCAAAGGGACATGACTTTTCACCTGTGGGTAAATAATGCCCCAGCATTAATACGAAACCGGCTCATCTCACATTCTATAATCGCTTTGGTCAAATGATAAAAGGTCGAATAGATTGGCCTATGAAAGGGGAAGGTCAAAACAGCTTCTGTACCCATTCAGACGTCCTTTTTTATTTGAAGTTCAATTACTCTTGTTATTGAGAGTTGTCACTTCCTTCGCAGATGTATTACTTTTTTTACGAAATTTAACTTTTATAAATTTGTTACATATACCTATTTAACGTAGAACGTAAATCTAGATGAGTTATTATTTAACATGGAAACATAAGTTTTTATCTATATAATAGTATTTATATCATCATCAGCCTAATATACTATTAAACGTCAGTTAAATAGAAAGAAACTGTTTACTGTTAATAAGATATGTACATAATATATCTTAATATTCACACGTCTTTCAGTTTAAAATAAAAGTGCGTAAACATTTACTGGAAGAAGAATCAGAAGCAACTGACTTTTAATTATGTATTTATAATCATATTTGTGTATATGTATATATTTATATATATTATATTATATATGTATGCATAAGTAAGCATATATTTATATATACGTATTTATGTTTATGTATGCCTATAGCGTATTTATCGTTATTTATTAAAAACATATTTGGTAACTTGTACTGAAATTTTATCTCAAAATTTACACCTATTTTTATTCTTTGTTATTTTCATATTGTACCTTAAGAGCACCACGCTAAATTTTTCATAACCTCCTAAGGTTGGCTGTTAGATAATGCCTAAGGCATTAAGCCTGCCTTTTATATGTAATTGTGCAAAAGAATAAATAAATAAATAAATAAATATTCGTTCCTCTGCAATATAATTTATTATAACATCTGAATGGAATGAAACAACTCCATACTTCTGTGGAAAAACACCATTTTTAAAATACGAATACAATATAATGTTACGTGACATAATTTACAAAAAAAGATATTCAATAAGTAAATATTTCAGTACAATAAGTCTATCACAATAGCCTTCAGTACAAAAGCAATAAGATAAACACAAATACATACTTATCTCGTATACACAGATACATATTATATTTATTAAACACAACGTAATGCCTTCATAGAATATCGTTTGGAACAAAACCCATTAAATCCGAAGAATCCATTTTTACTGACCACACAATAGATCCTTACCAATAACTAATTTATAATACTCCTATAACGCTGACAATCGGTAACTATTAATAGCGAACACCAGATCGCGCCAAGCAATAAATTAACAGTGGCCATATCTCCAAGATAGTTGCCAATCGCCCGGGGCAAAACCGAAGCGAACTTGGAGTACATTCGTTACAATTATTGCTCCCAGCTCCACTTAAGGCCCCGTAGTTTTATCACGGACGTGATCCCCGCTCTCTTTGTCTCTAGCAAACTGTTGGGGATACAAAGTCATGCGTTGCATCTGCTCTGTGGCAATTAAGAGAGCTATTGTGTTGCAAGAACGTGGAAAAGCCGAAGGAAATGTGATCAATTGGTTATGTAAGTCGAGTGTTTGATTTAGAACTATTATAGTCTAATAATCCGTTTTATTTAGTATTATATTAAAGTTATTATGTAATAACTATTATTAAACATTATATCGTCTAATAATAGTTAACTCGCACATTGATTTATATAAGAAGGTAATAAAATACACGGATCTTGATTGGTGGACAACTGCTATATTAAATCGCAACATCATTTTTAACTTATCAATATTGTATATTTAAATCGAATGGTTATATGATAGCGAATTATTTAAACTATATCGAAGCCAAAAAATGATATAGGTTTCCGACGTATAGATCATCTTTCTTTTCAGACAATTAAATTATCAGCCCAAATCGCCCTAACCAACTAGGAAACAACAATGAAAATTCGTTCTATCGCCGCAGGATTCGAACCCATCACTGGTCGGACCACAACTTTATTATTTTCTTCCGCGATATTTTCTAATAAAAGCGCACGACGGTGTGACAACATACTAGTTCGACGTAAGATTTTATTTACATTAATTCCATATCTTATGAGGATGGGATATTATATATAATAGTTAACAATATTGACCGAAAATACAATAAGCCTCTTAAATTGATGCTAGGTATATCTCTACATTATTTATGTGCGAGCACATACTCACAACGCAATAAGCCAAGCGTACCTCGATCGGTTTATTTGTGAAATCTTATGAAAAAAATACGAACGAATAACTTACAGAACAAGTATACCATTTCAAAGTAACCACGTCCCTTAAGGCATTTTCGCTGTGGGTCAACTTGCAATCGTGGTTAACTTTTACTTTAGAAATAACGGACATATTTTTATAAGTATAAAGATTTATTGACGCACGATAACGTCCATAATTTTATTTAACTATAGATATATATAAACTGTAATCGAAATTCATACTCGCCAATCTGATAAAAATTCACCATAAAAGACCTTGTAAAAATGAAAATAACTAATATGAATTTATTTATCTTCGATCAGCGCATCTAAATAAAACTAACTATATTCATCTTTAATCTTGTTTTTAATCATAACCTATATTTTTTCGTTTACAAGAACAATAGCCACCAATTCAGCAAGCAGTGCGTACACCAAAAAAAACGCAACAAAAAAACAAAACCTAAGTAATTACACGAAAACAACGCTAGCCGAAATGCTAATTAAAGTTTCGCTTAAGAAAGCGCTAATTACTTTCCAAAAAAAATAACAAAACACGCGCGTGCCATACAAAATGTATATTCGGGGAACGTGTTCGCACATTCTGTATATAAACGAGTATAGCCTAACCACAATGGTGGGGACAGAGCATGAATATGCGCTTTAACCCTTCAGGTCCATGCGGCAATTATTCAAAGAGAATAGTTTAACAGAAAGGATTGTAAGGATTGCCTTGTTGAAAATCAAAAGATCTTACAAGCCACATTAAATAAACGAAAATCAACTTTAAAACGACAAACACATGGTCGGATATTGCTTAGATTTTGGTTCGCGCTTGTGTTTTATCAGTTGGAAAAGGTGTGTGAAATTTTAGATATATTTAGGACGTTTGTGTGTATGTCCGGAGTGGCTTTACATGGACACCCGTGTCGGAGGACCTGCCTGGTACATGGGTATGATTTAGTGCGGGCGAAGGTTTCTGCGGAATTAGTCTGGTCGGACGCCATTTTGTTTTCGGATGCCGTTTGTCAAAAATACCGATGAGTTATGCGTTTGGGGTTGCGGGATACCGGTGTTAAACACATTTCAGTCAGAGGTAAAAACTACGCATTCAATTACTATTGTTTTAAATAATAGCTATATTGTAAACAAGAATAAAGTTTAATAATTTAAGTTATTTGAAAAAGTAGTAAAATTTAGTTTTATCTTATTATTCTTAACTGTAATTTATTTTAAAGTAAATGTACTACGATTCTTTTGACATTTGGCTAGTGCACAGTTTATCTATGCGTAGTACATTTTTTTTAAGGACTTATATACAAGATACCAAATTATAACAGTTGTTTTAAGCAGAACAGTAATGCTGTAAAAAAATAATATTTCTGTCATGCATATAAACATCAGATACTTGAATAAAAATATAATGCAACTTAAGTTTAAATATTTAAAAGTTAAACCTTTTAATTCGTGTTATTTGTTTAGCTAAATACTTGGATAAACAAAAAACATTTAATCCCCTTATTATAAAACATTGTAATGACTAACTTAGCTCGCTATCCGTACTTAATTTGAACAGTAACAGACGCGTTTCATCCTAAAACTATAGTACTGTCCTACGGTGATGTTACATTAGGACAACTATATCTCTCTAGGATAAGTTATACTAGCACAAGTCGCTCTCACACGATAGTACATGACCATAGTTGTATAATTACAACACAATTATTCGTTTAACGCGTTACGGGCGCTCAAAACGAGTCGCGTAAAACACCAGCGGCGGGGTCACATTCCGTGCGTGTCTTTGACCGATAAGATGGAGAAGGTTCTTTTTTAGTATGTAAAAAAGCTTTGCGTGAAGTTAAAAAATATGATTCTTTTTTAGTTTGAAAAAATTAAGTTTGTAATTCAACTCATTCACGGATATCGGCATATATAACTCTCGTCACGTAAGAAGCACTACGGTAACATTCATCATCATCATCAGCTTTTGTTAGTCCGCTGGTGGATATAGGCCTCCATTAATGCACGCCTTCTCCATTTTTCCAGGTTTTTGGACCGAATCCACCTACGCTAGTCCAATGCGGATTGTTGGGTGACGGTAACATTATAAGTTAAATATACAAATTGTAAACTCCAGTAAAGGTAGTTGCAAAATGAAACTATCTAATGAATGAAGCAGTATTAGTATATATAATAAAATAATTTTGTGTACAATCCACTGATATAAAACACGCAACTTAGTAGGGAAAAACTGTAATGATTTACTAACGTACATACGGCAACTTAAAAAGTACACATTAACAGAAGGAAATTATTGATAGGAAAGACTTGCTTTTATTAAATTAATAGCTTTAATGCCACTGTACTTGAGCCGAACAAAACACGTAATTTACATATATAAAGTCTAATGTCAAACTCTCGTGCGCCAGAAAATCGAGTGCTTCTATGGTTTAAACGTCGCGTAGTAATTAAATATGGCGGCAGTCCACCAATAAGGACGCGTGTAATGTTTGACTTTATTTAAAAAAATCGATATCTCGACTCTATTCGATTCATTTTCGTGATGTAAAAGTCCTACTCCACACTTGTCCCACCCGGCCCGGGGTTCTGAAATTGTGGAAATGGAAATGACCATGCGAAATAGTAAGCATCAAAATTCCATGAGAGAAATACTATTAGCATACACCCGGGTGGGGGGCAGCGCATGTTTTTAGGCGTCCCTTCGCTATACGAAGAGCGCTATATTCTTACCCACAATAATTTAAAGCGGTTGACAGGTGTGCGTATCTCCTGGTATGTTCATTATAGTGATCAAACTACGGTAACATTTTTAAAATGCTCTTCTAAAAAGTTATAATTGGAACTGTTATTATGATTGCAGTTTCCTTCAATGAAAAGTTTGAAGAGTTAGCCTATTATTAGTAAATATCATATAAAAATTATAAACAAGCATTAAGAAGTGCTCCTTGATGTAGTATTATTCAGATTGTATCGTTACTAAATTAAAACAGGACGTTTTTAACACAGTTAAAAAGTAACAGTTATGATAATTTTTTTTTCCTTTATTGCTTTTTGAGACTATCAAAGGCTGATGATAAAAAAAAAATACATATTTTTTAACTCAAGTCTTTTAAATTAAATGTGATGTGTTAAATATTTATCTGGATTTTTTTAATTAACAATTACGCTAACGTCTAGTTGGACCTTTAAACTTCTCGTTTATGAACAAACATTTTTGGTATTTTTGTTCTTTTTTTGTTTTCAAATTGACTATATCTATTAAATCCACTAACATGATTTTCATATACCGACTTAGTCTGCCCGTGATCATGGATGCTGAAAAGAATCCGAAACGTCGGAATAAATATATTTAAGTAATGCAAAAATCCATAAATTAGTGGATTTGATATGTATAATAATCGCGTAAATAAAAGAAATAATTTGACTATATCTGTTGCTTAAGTAAATAAAATACGGTTTTTTTTTATAAATGAGATTATTTTTCGTTAAACTGACCCTGCGCACAAAACGCCGGATAGGTTCTTTAAGCGAAAAATGTTTTGAATTAATAAACATTTAACAACCGGAGATCTGGAGTGTTTAGAAATAGAATTTATGAACTGAAATTTATATATTTGATACTTTAAAGCAATCGCTTCTTCATACATTCTAGAAGAATTCACATAGAAATAGAAGTTAACAAACACATACACCACTTTGTCTTCTGTTAGCTTAATGTACAGCTGTTGATTTTCTTTGTTCAAAAACACTTTTTCCTTCAAAACCGTTGAATTGTGTTTTACTATTCGGTGTATTTATAAATAAAACAGCATCGTGTCGCATATTTATTGACCATCGAATAAAAAGAACGCTCGTAACATATTTTTGTGTCCTCTAGGTGATTTTATGGTTATCCTCTACACCGTGTCCTCATGTAACATTTACGTTTATAATAAACCTTATTTGTACGACCAATAAATATGAAGATGTCTGAGGCAAATGGTTGAAGGTATAGTTAAAGAAGAATAACGCGCTATTAATAATATATAGACGAGATACGATGGATAATGACAATCGTTTATGTATCCAGTAGATATGTCTGTGTATTGAATATTACCAGAATCCTAAACCAAATTGAAAGGACACTATGAAATTTTCTCCGTTGACGTTTCAATGCTTTGACTTTGAATTACTAATTGACAGTACCTTAGAATGGTTTTCAATCTATCTCATCATCGTCATCATCAGCCTGTGTCCGGTCCACAGCTTGCCGTAGGCATCCCTAATGAACACCTTCTCCATTGGGTATTTTTGACCGTATCTCTCTCTTTCTGGACCGTTTGTCTCATATTTTATGCCATTGTCTTTTTTTAGTGATAAAATGTGAAACTTACTTAATATGCATTTCCGCTAGAAATTTGTTAAGCGTATCACATCGAATTATTTTACCACATTTCATTTGATCTTTTTATAGATAATCAACGTGTACGAAGATTACAACACTTAAATTGCAAAATTCTAACTATAATCAGCGTAGAACAATATCGAGGTAACAAAAACTGGCTATACATTAACTCAACAATCAATAAATTTAATTAAAATTTATTATTTCACTTATAAAGTTTACCTTCATCATCATCATCAGCCTATGATAGTCCACTGTTGGACATAGGCCTCCCCTAATACACCCCTATCCATTAGGGGGTTTTGGACCGTATCCCACCACGCTGGTCCAGTGCGGATTGGTGGGTGGACCGACTTTTTACATGCCCATCCGACGCATAGATCATCTTACTTTTCAGACAAATGGATCGGCCCAACTTGCCCTAACCAACTAGGAAACACCAATGAAGATTTGTTGGGTCCCTGCAGGATTCGAACCCACGACCTCCGGTTTCTAAAGCATACGCCCATACCACTAGGCTACGGAGGCAGAATTTATCTTTAAGCAATTACAAATTTTTATTTAGACCAAATTCTATTTGATTAGTGAATTTTACTGTCATTGAATCAATATCAATTTAAAATAAAGTACCAATCTCTATAAAGGCAAAGAAAAACAAATATTCTACCTTAAAAGTTCGTGCCTTTTTATTGGTTTGGTCTTTCGGTGAATAGGTTTAAACCATAATCGTGCAAAATTTTATCCTGCAAATAAAATGTAATTTTTTTATTAAAAAGCCGGAGAATTAAAGAAAAATAAACAAACGCTGCATTAGAAATGTAAAAATGATCAAATAACATAACTTTTTACCATATCTTAGACAGAAACTGAATGACATTTTGCTATTTATTCTAATTGAAATGTATACAAATATATTGGAATGACTTTTTTTTGTAATTGTAATAATTGAAATAAGTTATTTATAACCTTACAGAATATTATATTTAGTTTAGTATGTGTAAACCTATTTACATGCATATATTAAATAAAAAAGCAACTATTTAAAAAACCTATAATTATCCCTTTGATCACTTCCGCCAATAGCCTTACAATTTATATTTGAAGAATGAATAATTATTTTATGTCTTTATAAGATAATTCATCAAATACTGTTAAAAATGTTAAAACTTACACTACCACGCGTGTCCAGGAAATTTCCTAACCTTCGGAAACAATTACTTTCATGCGCCCGTCTGTCTCGCAAGCATATTATGACTCTAGGAATGACCAGGCGGAATGTAAACCACCAAAATTCCTTCCGAGGGTAGGGGGTACACTTCCCACCCTTCTATCTCCAACACCCATCTGGAAGACATACAAGGGTATAAGTATTCGGAAGAATTCCTTTTATTATACACGGAAAAGTACAATTGTTAAATTATATTATAGATTATTAATGTTTCGATTATAACAAGAATGTAAACGGAGTTTTCGGTCTGAGATTTCTTGATAGGTTAATTAAATAATACGACAAGGAAAATAATTTTTGACATACTTAAAGTTTAATCCAATCACACTAATGTCTAAGTATACTCCTAAATCATATTAATGTTATTACGTTCTATATACTGTTCATCTTGTAATAAATCTTAAAAATGAATAAGTGATATACAGATTTTTTGATCAAAATATATACAAATTGATGAATAGCATATATAAATATGTTTTCTTGTTTGTACTTATATGTAAGGCGCCAGTAAGATTTTTTACTATACGTAGCACATCAATACGAGTAAGGATCTTATTTATGTCCCTGAATGCTGAGCATTTCAATATGGTTTTGGAATGAACATTTTAATGGGCCGCTACCGTGTGAATCTAAGAAATTAATTAAACGTAACATACTGAAGCATGTCGCCTCCTGTTGTCGTTACGTGACGATTTCTATAAGGTTTTTAAGTAGTGTGAAATAATTGTTCCAAAAGTATATATAAATAACGGCCAGGCGTCCCAAACATTTTAGTAGCGGTGCAAACTTCACAGAGCAGGCGCGTCGCAGACACATCGATACATCTATAAATGTAGGCACGTCCGTACGTATCCACAAAGAGGCACAATGCCGTACGTATTAATCATGTGACGTTGGGGGCCCGGGAAGACGCTCGTTAATCATTGGTCTCAGAAACGCGCCCGCAATCTGAACGCTCTATATACTTTTTGCTAATTAATCTGTGCAAGGAATTGTTCAAGCGGGCTGATAGAAGCTATTTATATCTACTGTTATGTAACGAACATGCGTACTAATTCATAACGTAAATGGATTAAAAAGAATTGAGATAAAGCATTTAATGAACAATTAAACTAACGTTTGATTCACAATCTTGTCTAAACTTTAGTCTCCTAAATTTATTGGCATAGTATTTAACCTTAATACATATTATTTACGTAACTAATAAGACGCAGTGGATAGTACAACATAATTAGATGGACTAAATAACGACAACAACTAACAGATTGCGGATATTGCTAACTTCTAACCATCACTTTATGAAATTTTAATGTAGTCTTGAATATAACCACTTGAAAAACTGCATACGTAAATTTAAAAACGTACACCACGCTTAATAAAGCCATTCAGATCCATAAAAAAACTATTTCCAGCATATTTAGCTCAGTCTGCGTGTTAGTTCTAGCGCTTGGAGCCTCTAATGCAAGCACAATTATGAACCCATACACGCAAATAGACGATAGTGTATGCATTTAAGTCGTTAAGGAACTTCCTTACCAGTGACGCCATTCTAATGTCCGACTGTTCCGCCCCCCTCGCACTTTACACCCTCTCTCCCGCCCGACACCCCTCTTATATGAGCCATTATATGCCATTTGAATGGACATCCATTTTAGCGAAGAGAAAAAGGGTCAATGAGTATATGGTGGCTACTTTTGTTTCGAGACTTATTATGTTTAGGTAGATGTAGCAATAATTATAATTATTTCATAAAGTTATCAAAACAGTTAGGAATATTTAATTCCTTACAACGTAAGTGAATTTGAAATATAAATATTTTATACATACTAAGTTGGATAACGTTTTTTTACATTAAAACGCTAATGTTTTTAATGTTTTATGGAAAGAAAGCGTACAAATAATTAAAAGTATATTTTATTAAAATATCTTTGTAAACTAATCCAAGAATCAAAAATGTGCGTTGAAAACACAGGCCACTAAAGCATCGCTCTATATATCCTAATTCGTCTTTATTCACTAACTGTTGACCGCGACTTCGTCCGCATGGTGATATATTTTTTTTCTTAATAAACGGTAGCCTAAGTTACTATCAGTTTCATCAACTATCTTCTTAAGAAAGCCTCTTTAAAATCGGACAACCATTCCAGAGATTACCCTGTACAGACAGACAAAGATTCACAAAAATGTTGTTTTGTTATATATATATCACAATTGAATTATATAAAAACAGTTACTAATGTGTTTTTTATTCGATAACCAAATTTTGATTCTTGACTGCGATAAAAATTTTCATAAAACTTTGATTTTGGTGATACAAGCAGGCACTTCAATAGTATTTATTTGTATAGATTACAACAGTAGAAGACTTTTTGAAATAGACATTATTTAATTCTGAAGTGTAAAGTAAGCTATTATAATTATTTAATAAAGTTACTTTAATTTAAACCTAGAAAACATCTAGGCATAGAAACTTAAACATTTTTGTAGAGTTCGTATCTAAGTCAACTTATAAACTTAAACATTCCATTCAATTGCGTTTTTTTAATTATTTATGTGATTCAAATTTTTTTAATAAAGAACTATCAGCTGTTTTATATTTCCAATTAGCCTGATAAAATTTTGTTTACGTCTGGCCAAAAAAGATCTTATTAGTTCAATTCTTGTTAGAATTTGACTCTTATTAGAAGTTTCATCAAATCAGTTTCAATTTCACTCTACAGGTTGTGTTCAATCTGACGTGATAGACCTTAAAAAAACAGAGGATTGCACATTATGTAGAGCTGACACTCTACGATTATATCGAAAGAAATAGCTATACATACTTCAATGTCATAATATGTTTAAGAAAACAATATCACATGAACACAGAAAACAGTAGTGTTAAACACTCCTGTCTTTCACTTATACGTAAGGTACGTAACGGCACGGCAAATAAATTACCAATTATTAAGCGTTTTACTTAACTTAAATCACATTTTTGTCTCAAAAATACATATTAAAATCGTACTTTATCTGACCATTCGATCACACACACATAAACCTTCCAACAGCGTTCCCGCTTCATCGTTCAGGCGCGAACCTTGCAATTTGGTAGAATTACAAAATTCCTTAACCCGGGGGGCGAATGCTTACACGAGTGAGACGCGTAATGACCCCTCACGTATCCTTCCAAAAAGTTTACGAGCGCGAAACATAGGACGAAAGTAACTTTAGTGTCCTTTACACACGAGGGGGCAGGAATAACGACACGGCGACTTCACAAAGGCTATCGGTAGACAGGCGAGGTAATAAGATGTCCTTTGAGTTAGCACTGTAAAGGTTGCATTGTCATGTTGCAATAACGCAATATATATATATCTATATACAACTCGTTGCTGAAAATATATAAATGTAATATGGTATACAAAGCTTTAATACTTGATATATACAATTTTAAATATGATTTATGGTATCATAAGTTGTTACTTAATTATCACACGATTTTAATTTCACAAGGTCGGCTGTTAGGCAATACGTAAGTTATTAAGTCCACACATTTGACCATATTTTAGTCGCCCGGGCCCTTGATCATCCCATGACTATAAAACCTTAAAAGGAAAAATTGCATAAAGCGTTTAAAAAATATTGTATAGTATAGAAAGAAACTTTCATTTACGCAAAACTTTTTGTTATGGTCACTATTTTAGATATTTAATGATGTGCCATTTCGCAATTTTAGTCCGCTAAACTTATAGATATCGTCTTCCTTATTATATTGTATTATATAGCGCCCTGTTTATTATTATCTTTATCTATTCGATTAAAATTAATATTAATATTGTACTTTACAAACACTTTTTACCAGAAAAACATTTTCATCGGACAGTTTCTTATCAAAATGAAAATGTTTTTTACCTCTTTACACACTTTTATTTCTGTTTAATCCGTGTAGATGAATGTAGCTAACGATATTTTCTAGTTAATGTTCCGTAAGTAAAGTAGTTCTTCTATCTTTAATGTCCTCTGAGCGAGTTTTTTTATTTTTTTATCTTTATCACAACTACTACGCGACTAATATTTAACTTATATTAAATGTAATGTGTCTATTAAATAAAAATGAAAGAAAAGTATACAGTATTCTTTTAACGTTTTCTAATGAGAAAAAACTTTTAAAAATTATCTTTAAAATTAAAAATCTTTAAAATTAAAGAATATCTGTAATTTTTTTAAAACTGACATTTTGTCTTATTATACGTGAATAAAAATATACGTCTACGTACCATTAAGTCATATAAATATAAAATATGTTCACTTGTCACTACTCAAATATTTATTTTTATATATAATACATCCTATCATCATCATCAGCCTTAATATTCCACTGCTGGACATAGGCCTCCCTGATACACCTATCCATTAGGGGTTTTGGACCGTATCCCACCTCGCTGGTCCAATGCGGGTTGGTGGGTGGACCGACTTTATACATGCCTATCGACGCATCACCAATTGTCTGAAAAGTAAGATGATCCATCTACTTTTCAGACAATTGGTGATCGACAAATTCACTAACCAACAGAAACAACAATGAAAATTCGTTGAGTCCCGCAGGATTCGAACCCACGACCTCCGGTTTCTAAAGCTAACGCCTATACCACTAGGCTACGGAGGCAGTAACATCCTATTAAGTTTATATTATAAACTTTATAGGATGTATTATATTGTAGGAATTACAGTTAACAGTAAATCGATGTAAAGCACAAATAATACGAATAAATATTTAAATAACTTATAGTTAGGAAATCTGTAATATTTTTACAAAATTATTTATAGCAGTATTAAATATACCGTAAACACAAATTTAATAATCTTTATAAGAACTGTAAATTGATTTGTAACAAGTGGCATGTATTTTATACTTTACTTTCACTGAAAATGTTACTAAAGTTTTTAGAACATAAAATTGTTCACCGGAAATGAACCTAGTATTTTTAAAACGTCGCTTAACGCAAATCGCTTTCGCATCTAAACGTAATTCAAACGCCCACTTAACGAAATTCTTCTGCGCCGCCGATGGAAGGAAATTGTAACTCTATTAGTGATTCTTTCGCTTACGGTGTTTAGATCTGTAAAGGTTCTATTGTTTGCAAATATAATTCTCATTGGAAAAATATGTAATAACTAACCTTTGTCCGGGTTAATACTACCAAGGTGCTTTATTCTGCCGGAAAAGAGTACTGTGCAAACTTTAACTATTGTAGTTTAAAGGACGCCTTAACGTTTAAATATTAAGTTATATATTTCATTGGTAAACGAAAGCTAATGTGCCATGTCTTAAGGTGATAAAATAAATACCAGCACTTATTCACTTTTACTGAGTGTCTTAAGCAGAGCACATTGCTTAATACTCAGAAAATATTCCAATAACTTCGTTTAATTTTTGGATAATACTTTGTTATTCAGCAGTACTTTCAGCTTACTATTCCGCATATAGTAAAAGATATCGTTTGTCATTGTTGCGTTTGAGGGTTTATCGTAATTATTTTATAATATTTCAATGTAAGTGATAGTGAATTATTTGACTTTTAACTTTAAGACTGCAAGATAGTTAGTTATATTTTCCGTTAAACCGTGGTAAAAATCATCTTTATTTCGATACCTCCATCGTATTGTCATTTTGTATTTTTTTTTTGTGGACCTCCTATAATCGCTTAGACTATCGTGTCAGAAAGGTTCTCGTCCTGTTCGTGCTAACACTACATTTAACATTAAAAGAGGACAAAGATTTCTAATTATAAATATATTACTTCAAACCAAAAAAAATGTTAAGCCAACAATACACGATATTCTTATACAGACTTACTTGATATACTCTTTGAAAGTGTAAAAGACTACGATTAACCACCACAACTACAGTCGGGACATGCGTACGTACGTACGTACATTACGTGACAAATAGTTGATGGAAACGTGGTTAATAGTTGCAAATTGGCCCGTCCGCACGCCACATGCGTCCAAATCGAACCGAATCAATCAGCGCTGATCAATCGAGTGGGGAAGTGATTCGCGCGAACCGGATATGGCACTCAGCCGGGCACCGCCTGTTTTAACTGGAACGCTAAACGAGTCACTGCTGGGGAAATAGCCAATATCGGGAGGCCGCAGGTTCGTCAGGCTACGGTTTGCGCTTTTCGTAAAGAATGATGAGGAACAGGAGAAACTGAAATATATGATTGATCACGTTAAGTACAGACTTTTAACACAATAGATAGTGCAGAGATCGAAAGAAAGATTCTGTTCTAATAAAAAGAAATATTGTGTTTAAGAGTTTTCTGCATTATAACGCATGAATTATACATATAAACCTTCCTGTTCAATCACTCTATCTATTAAAAAATCCGCATCAAAATCCGCTGTGTAGTTCTAAGGATTTAAGCATACATAGGGATATAGGAACAGAGAAAGCGATTTTATTTTATACTATGTTGGGATTCGTTACTCTTTCACACAAAAACTATTTGATGGATTTTAATAAAACTTTACAATAACATAGCTTTAACTTCATCACAACATCATTAACATCATTATAACTTGTAGGCTATAATGAAGGATTCCATGTAGTTTATTCAAAATATAATAAAAAGTGTGGTGTATTCAGTAAAAATTTGTTATCGGCGATTGTTACATATATTCTGACAATAATGCTTATCATGACAAATTTTATTCGCCATGCGGGATAAAGGCAGTTTTAATTAAAAAGTAACTCCTGTCTAACCAGTTTGATTAGAGCATCTCGTTTTCATTCAAGTTCAGTAATCGGTGCAACATATTTTAATTCACAATAATCTTTTATATTTATGCGGTCAAAGATGAACTTTTATTTCTTCGTTTTAGTCTAATTGGAACTTTTTTATCAGCTAAGGCTGAAAAGACTTTTTATATTTACGTCCTACATATTAAAATTAAAATAATCCATGATTGCGATATGAAAAGATGTAGATAAGATAAGATAATAATTATTAGCCACTAACTATGTCCATTCAGTTTGCTTGTATTGGGTTTGGAGTTGGAAAATAAATTCTTATGAGGTTATTTTAATTTTCAAAACCAATTGACGTTTAACGCAAATGTCGTAGAGTTCGGATAACTGTGTTGCAAAAATTTATATGGATAATTACGAAAACGGAACTCGACAGTTAGCGAACGTGAATCAACACAGTATTGTAATAAACATTCTTAACAAAACATTTTATGGCTTTTCTTTGAATGATATCTATCTAACTTAAATTTTTCTTAATTCTTTATGTTAAAAATCACATTTTAGAGTACTATAAATAATAATTATGCCTAAATATTTCATGGAACTTAAAATCTAAAAATTCTTAAAGTTTTTAAGGAAGTTCCATAAAATATTAATTTAGCAAATTTAGTGCTTAAATAAAGCACTAAATTTGCTTAATTAATATTTTATTGAAATAAAGCACTACATATAGTGAATTATGCATAAAATTTTTATCAAAAGTACAATTTTTTATATGCAAATTCACACCCAGTTTAATAAGTTAGTCACTTTCACTTTTGAAGAAAGTTTGTTGCATTTTTCTGTTCGCGGTCGCCCTGAACTTTCTCAGTGCTAAAAAAAGTTTAAAATTGCTAATATAATTATATTTTTTTTATAATTGTTCGGACAACAGAAATCTGAAGGTTTGTAATATAATAACTACTTGTTCTTGTTTATATCATCGAAAATATTCCTTTGAATATATAGGATAATATATACTACTTAAAATACATTATTACAGATTAAAACAAATATTAAATGTACGATAAAGATGAAAATTGATCTTACTAAAAAATTTTAATTAGAGTTCAATAATATAATTTTACGGGAATATTAAGCAAAACCGAATTAAGTAAATTTTAAAATGTGCCTCTGTAACGCTCTCAACAGTAATTTCATTTTTAATATATATTGGTTCTAAAAATGTTTTTATATAATCTTAAATTTATCAAGGATACACAACATCTAAACATCTAAAGCGACCTCTATTAAGGCCGTAATCATTATTTTTGTTTGATACTACTCGATAATAGAGGGCGTTTTCACTTTCAATTTCGTGCAACGTCGCGTTTACATTTTTCCTTGTAGTAGTTCGTATTCTAATAAGAAAAGTTATGCTAATAAAATTTATTATGTATGTAATTGGTATAAAAAATCCACTAAAAACTTACACAAAAATCTGATCAATTTCTTTATGACAACATAACATCCGCAGTAAAATAAAAAAACCTTAGTGCGTTAAGTTAATTTATAAAAAGACAATATTCAATGCGTGGCAAAAATAAAACAAAATACAAATGTTTTTAAAACCGAACAATATTTTACAAATCAATACATTATAATAGTGTCAGTATTGTAATTTAAAACAGTCACAAGACAGCAGCTCTACACGGAGAACTTAACTTAAAGTAACAAATAACTTAATCTGGTAATCATTATATAAGGTAAATTATTAACTAGTGGAGCAAACACGTTATTAAATTACCGATACACATCACGTATCTTTTAGTTGTTTAAAAATATTTCGAGTCACAAGTAAACAACGTTCATCAAATTCTAGTCTTTTTTTAATGGAGCGATTTTTCTTCTTTGCTTAAAACAATAACGAATTATTAAAATTATACCTTGAGATTTAGTTCATTTTTAACAGACGAAGAAAAAATGTAGATCTTAACCTGATTTACTAGTCCTATACAACGAGTTATACGCGATTTATCGTCAAAGAAAAATAGGTTTACTGAGAAATCTGTAAAAATAGTTAATTGCAGAAGGAATAAAATAGATTAATTTTAATTGGTAGTTCTTAATAAGTTTCATGAATGTTTCTCGACACTGGAAAAGTTTAGAAACATAAAAAATGGTAATTGTTTTTGTTAACCGAAAAAATTTAAATATCGTATTGTTGTAACTGCCTAACACAGCTTGAAAGTACCTAACATAAAAGAAAATATATTATCATTTAAAAATAATTGTGGTCAACCGTCAATATATATGTATAAATACATGCTGTTAATACGGATTGTTTAAACTCTTTTATTGAAAATAACATTTGTTTAGAAATTTTTAAATGGCATCACATCGTTAAAAATATAAACAGATAAGAAAAAAAATGTTCTTTAATATAGACAACATAAAGACCGAATTCCATTTCTTGTATGTAGTATTGTTATGTAGTGCGTGCATTGGGTAAGTAACACAAATTTCAGATAACTCATAAATGTGTCTTTCAAATAAATTTGGTCTTAACTGTGTGATAAGGATAAATAATGAAATTATATCAAAACTATTGTTGCATACTATGTTTGTCGGTGTCACGAAGTTAATAACTAAAACGGTAGGCGTATTATTCTCTTATTAAAATTACGGAAATACACATCACTACGCGCTAAGCCTTATTATAATAGTTCTCGTTATTAAATATCGGTACAGACTACGCTTTATGAAAAATATAAATAGATTCTGCCTTTAAACTTTCCGGGTACGTATTGACAGTCTATTTCGGTATAACTAGAGAATAAATAAATCAGCGGTGGCGAATCGAAATCAAAACTAGGCAAACGCACTATACTAGCCATGGGTCGATCCCACCGTCCCCTTCTGTTTCGTCCACTGCCCACAATGAAACTATTATGCAAATGTGCACTTTAATTCAATGTGTATAGGGATCCGTTTCGATTGAATGTAGAGGCCAGTTATAATGTTTTTTGTGTGCAAACGTTGTTTAGAGGGTGTACTGCCCACGGGGGGACTGCCCGCAAGGGTCGGCCGCCGTGCCTCGTTTGAAACGGGCGAGTTACTTACCTCGTGAATCTTGCAATAAATAAACAGCATTAGTATAAGTTACACAACAAATTAACCATAATTTTTGTAATTTTTTCGTTGTTAATATTTAGCTACTAACAAGCTTATTTAATTTTTCATTCATATCTAGCATCATAAATTGCGTTTTTGCTGTTTAGTCAGAGCGTAAGTGATAATATAGACGAATTTGACAGTTTTAAGATTATTGTAATAATCAGAAGTAGGTTTTAGTACGAATAAACATTGAACGGATACAGTATTAAATAATTCATATACTTAAACTAAAATAAGGCGAAAGACAAAAACCTAAAAATATTTTCTGGAGAACGTCATGTAACGAACGGTTCGTTATATAAAAATAGGATTTGGTTAAAAAGCCTTAGACAAGGCTTTTTTTTTAATAAGAACGTATTTATGAATTATAAGTATTTATATTCAATAAGTATGAAAACAATATATTTTAATTTAAACTTATATAATGTGCATATAGTTTACAGCTAATATTTATAGGTTCTCACATAATCACGCAATTACCTGCAGGCAAATTTCTTTTATATAGCAAAAAGTAGATAAATAGGCGAACAGTCAAGTTGTGTAGCGGTACTGGACGGAGCAGCGGGTAAGGCCGTTGTGCATACATTAAGAACAGATATCTAGAAGCTTTTTGGTGGGATTAAATTAGTTTAACATTCGCGTAGTTGTTTTGTTTGACATTTGAAATTAATTTATGCGTACGACGGAAAAAGTTGGAACGCCCATATAGAGTAACTTTGTGTTTGTAGAAAAACATTTCCGGGTTAAGCCATCTTGTAATTATGTAAACAGTACTTAAGTTGTATCTCGAAGCTTTTTTGTTCAGTTTGTACCGAAATCGGACCATTTCAATATTCATTTTTATTGGTTCGTTTGTGTCCTAGGTTTATAAGTTATTTATACGAATGATGTGAATTGAAGCATAGAATGAAATGAGACTGGAACTGAGTCTAGACTTATTAATTCTCCATAAATTGTTAAACCTAAAACTAATTAATCAACGAAAAAAATAGGTAATCAATAATAGTTTACATAACCTAAAAATTACATTTTATTGTAAACTTGTTATTGTAAACTTCGATTGATTACCTATTTTTTCAGTTGATTAATTAGTTTTGTAATGAAATACTATTCGTCCTTTGTGGACTATTGGTAGAGTGGTTCGCTATTCAGACCGGAGATTGAGACCTTTTTGTGGAACAACTTAGTGTATTAGTCTAATTATTTTAGGGAAAACGATCGTCCTATTGCCAGACTTAAGATCTATGCGTCCAGATCTAGGGAGTATACGTTTTGAAAAAGACCCAATAGCTTTTAATAGATACATTCGTAGCATCTTTGAAATGCAATAATTGTGTTAGAGTTGTGATAGTTGGACGTTTGCTGTTTTACGTAAATATTGTTTAAGTGACATGAGCTTCAATGCTTTTTTCTAATAATAGGCAAAATTTTAATATCATTTGTACAATACAAAATATATTTACATATCCATCTGCGGAGTATTTAGTTTTCAAAATCATATCTAAAACAAATTAAATTTATACTTCACTTTAAACAAACACATTATAAATAAAGGTATTGAGTCGATTAAGACCTTTAAAAACTAAAATGCAAGTGCATACGAAACCTTTTTTACAGTCCTAGTATATTTGATTGGGTTCAGACCTCTTAAAACTATTTTGATACTCTACAAGGGTCAACAAAACATTATAAGTCAAATGTTCAATACATCTCTCGTGAACAACAAATATGACCAAAACAAACTGACGCGTGGCCGAAACTTTAATAAAAAAAAAACAAGATGTTTTGTTAGGAAACTTAAAGGGCTCGTGCGGGGGTAAGTAAATAGCGTGAGGTGGCCGAAACAAGACGTCCTGACTTTTTATTACAGGGCGAGGGTTGGGTAATGTAGCAATATTTGTTCCGGCAACGGGTGAACACTTAGGTTTTTGTGCAGGAATAATCTTAGTTAATACAGTCCAGGGACGTTTAGATCTTTTTAATAGCTTTTTTGCAATTTGTAATAAAATAATAAAATATTAATTTAACGTCCCGATTTATGTAGTAGTTAACAAACCCTGTACACTATTGAGTAAGACCAGCAAAAAGGTGACTTTACGGTTTGCGATACACTTTGTCTGCGTGAAACGTGCGGAAACACGATAGTGTTCGTATACAACATTTTTGGAAAGTAGACCTGCAACAATAGCCGCCGGTTTGATAACATTGCAGAAACTAGCATAATAATAGTTCTAATTTATTGCTATTTGATTTATGATATAAATTATTGCTTTTTTTAACATCGGCTTCGTGGCCGATCGTAAATATGTAACAAATGTGTCCACGAATAATCAAAGATGTGTATTGCATATTATATATGAGGTAGAAAGCAAGAAGCTTGCTTAAAAAAGTTTTTCATGCAACTTTTAGTAAATCTTGATGACAAATGCTTGAGGCATTTATTTTTTCCTAAAATCTAATTGACCTTCAAATGTAAGGGTACATACGTTAGTGTAAATATAAGTTCTCCTTCAAAAGCACGAGATATAGTATTATCTCATGCTTATATGATATTATAATTTCATGTTCGAAATGTTCTAATAAATAGAACAAAACAAAGTCTAGAACCGTCTATAATAATGGACTCTTACCTTTTAGTCCCTTAGAGATCAAATAAAATAAATAACAATTCCCAAGGACTAAACCTTTAGGCTCTTTTCATATACAGAAAAATATTGAGTTCATATTTTAATCATATTGCTCTAAGCGAATGTTATTCTAGAATATTCAAATAGACAATGTCCGACACCATTCAAATAAATATTTCATCATGGATGTAATATGTATATTTCTTTCATCTATTTATTTATTTAAACTTTAGTATTATACAATATGTTTAGCTATAGACCTGTAAAATGGTTATGAAACGACTAGTAATATATATTTATTATCAGCCTGTTCTAGTCCACTGCTGGACATAGGCCTCCGAAGCACGATTTCTCCTTAAGGGGATTTTGGACCGTATCCCAGCACGCTGGTCCAATGCGGGTGATATATAACTTTATTATGATAGTACTCTAAGCTTTACCGGGCCTCTAGAGATATAAAGGCAGTGTCAAATGTTCAAACGCTTTTATATAATTATTTGTTTTTAAGTTTTGTCGATTAAAATCAATCTACCGTTAGTTCTATCTATATAGCTCATCAAGCATGTATTAATGGCTGCTATTATAAGTTGCAATGGTAATAACTTTTTTGCAACAGCCTGAAAAAACTAATAATATCGTAAAAAAACTCCAGTATTACAGCAATCAGTCATCTCTTCCCAGAACCTCACTTATTATATACCACTTATGTAACAGGAAAAACAAATGGCGTATTCCAGATAAGCAAACAATTGTTCCGACTGTACCCAATGGACACCGCAATTTATAAGGACACGGGTCGGGAGAAAGGAAGGGTACGAGAGCCGCTGTTATTGTATCGGAAGGTGGTCCTGCCTTAACGGGCTTAACGCTTGACCAACCAACTACTAGACACGGCACTTAAATAAGCGACTACGATTTTTAATTCGTAAGTAACGAAGTAGAAGTCTGCAGCTTCACTAGCATATGTGAACCAAACAAAATATTTGCAAATTATACACCATATTTTATGGTAGAATGTAAGGTGAAACGCTATGGAGTTTTCTTCACATCAGGCAATAAGTTACCCTTATACGCCCTGTCCATAATAAAAGCAGCGTAAGACAACAAATAAACGCTCACCGCTCTAATAAATTAGATGTTACCTCTCCTGTACGCAGTGATTACAAGGATTACGGTGTCCTTTAAACTTTAAGACAGTCATCATCATCATCATCAGCCTGTGATAGGCCTCCCCTAATACACCATCCATTAGGGGGCTTTCGGACCGTATCCATCCACGAGTTTCATCTGACTGATCATCTTACTTTTCAGACAATTGGGCGATCGGGCCAAATTGCCCTAACCGACTAGAAAACAACAATGAAAATTTGTTGAGTCCCCGCAGGATTCGAACCCAAGACCTCCGGTTGCTGAAGGCCTCGCCCATACCACTAGGTTGCGGAGGCAGTTTAAGACAGTAGTACACACTAACAATTTGAGGCACAAATTAGCACCGTACCTGTACTATCACTCCAAACATGATATTTCGAACAAGTAGTAGCGTTTTTGACATTGAGTCCTATTTTAGCTACCCTAAGATATTACATAGAGATATTTGAATTCAATTAAAAATAATTGCTTAGGATTTTCTAGTATATTCTAAAGCTGTTAAGGTCACATTTGCAAATACAACCGTTGCGATAGTGTTTGTGCATAGTTACGCGTTGTCCCTTACCCACACAGAGGGAAAAGGGACAGAGGTCACCGTCCACGGCCTTCTTATATTTGTTTAAGACGTGTATTGTGCCAGAAAACCCGTATCTTATTATACTGTGTAACGAATACGCTGCAATATGGATCCGTTGTTTGTGTATTACAACAGTAACTGGGTTGTTTATGTTGATTTGAACAATAAGGTTATTTAGGTTTTGACTTGCATATCTATCATAATTATCAAATGTTTCAGGATTTGCTAACCTTGTTTTGGACTGTAGCGATGAGACGAACGGACCTTGATACCTTTCAAGGTCCGTTATACGCCTTATTACATAAAACGCCTTGGGCATAAGAAATGCAATGTGTTTCTTCGACACTTCACAGGCTTGCAAACCGTCGTAAGACATTGGTTGTAAGGAGCTACAGTGCTCCTTAGGAGACATAATAAATGGAGACCTAACTAACGTACCTTCTGTACGTGTGGCCCTCACTTTTAGTAACAAGTATCGGCAACCTAGTTCACAGGGACGCTAGCTTCCTGCGAACTCTGTGTTAGAGTCAGTTGCATTTTTAGACTCTTGTTTTTCGGAAAATATACCCTCTTTTAACTGTTTAACTACAGGTTGTTTGCTTTTATTAAAAAACATTTGAATTTGAATAAATTTTACTAGTTATTCCGCAAATAAGTTAGTAATAAGTACAGATCAATGTCACTTAAAAATTAATATTGAACAGTAACGTCATTCTCACTTTGCTTTTGATTGGTGGATGTGTGATGTCTTTTCGTAAACGTATGGATAGATAAAACGTATTTAGTACCGAGTAGTTTAGAATAATTTAGGTGGTTTGGTACTGTTGGCCAATGATATTACAGTTTTGTATTTTTAAACATTGGCCATCACCAATCCTAAATTTATTTAATTGAAGTTAAAATAGTAGTATAGCCATAATTCCTTAAAATAAATTTAGTCTGATAACAAAATATTAAAAACAGTTCTAATTATCTAATCATTTCATGTTGGATAAAGCTTTTAAAACAAATAAATAGATATCCTTTTATAAATATTTTGGATCGAGAACACAACACCAAACAGACTCAAACTAACAAAAGCTTTTACTATAATAAGTAGATGACTGATAAATACCTAAGCCTATTTGATTTATAAAAAATACATTTTACATACTTACAGACACCCAGGCACAAATGAACACTACGCTCATCATACAAAATTATTACCGTTGAAGGAATCGCACCCACGCCCACTAGCAATACAGTAATGACCACTTCTTGAAGCGAATCATCAGACAAACGTCGTTATATCAATAATTGAATGAAAACTAATAACATTTATCGTCATTCGACATTAGAAACAATATTAAACTATAACATAAATATATAAACACATATAGACAAGTCAAATTGTCGATAATAATCGAATTAATAGTCGATTCGTCCCCGATTCATTTGCGTGGAGCTAACTGTGTAAAATTGCGCTGAGGCCGCGTCTACGTAAATAGCGATCCAGGCCTAATGGGACCTGAGGCTCAAACGTTCAATCAAAATGATAGGTAATTCAGTTACGGGAACCGCTGGACGTATATCCACGTCGGGTACAGTCTGCGGCGAAAGTGTTAAATTGGTTAATTTTCTTAGTAATATTATTATAGAGAATAATAAGAAAAGAAAGAAAGTGATGGCTTTACAGTTGAGAATAACGAATAAAACAAGAACCTGACAGTCATAATCATTGGTTGATTTAGGATTTTCAATTTTTCAAAAAGGGTTTTACTTCCCAGAAGCCAGTTTTCGATTTAAATTCATTAAACTTGTTTGCAAATGGCGAATTACTTATAATGAAGTTTATACAGTACTTGATAAAAAAAAGTGTTCTTGGTATTAACCGACTAAACTTAATGACCTCACGATGTTTAATAACAAGTACGTTAGTAGTAAGTGCTGAGTAACCAATATGAGGATAATTTACATATCAATATTGTGTGTGGAAAATAAGTTGCGTATCTTGAAAATTGTCCACCAAACAAACGTTTCTAATATAATGAGAAGATACTTTTTAGTTATTTGGCATTAGATATTATAAGCTTATAAAATGCCTAAACGTAAATTTTGCTTAGTACTGCTTACTAAATAATTTACCGTGATAAGCTAGATTTAATTAAAATTTCATGAATCTAAACAGAAAAACAAACATAAAATTACAACTTTTGCTCCGACTGTACCTGTCGTATCGCCGACCACTACACGTTTTCCCCTATTCCCTAATTAATCCTGTATCGCCCGGAATCTCCGGAGTTTTGCTCCCGTAGGATGACCCTATCTTAACTCGTTTAAGACCCACTTGATGCGATATTTACATAAGCTATGTGATATACTGGAAGCCTTTATATCCTTGCGTTAAACAGTGTTAAAACATATATCTATTAGACTATGTCAAATCAGTTTGTGCGGGCTGTTGATGATGCTGATTCAGTAATATCATTTTGGATTTAGCCTAAGAGGCTGTAGTTTCTTCTTATGTTTCATCATAAGAATAAATGAAAAGATTTGAGTGAAATAAAATGATGATAAAGGTCCGTTGACTTAAGTTAAACATCAACTGTTAACCTTTATGGGCAAAGTTTTATATTTTTACATGTTATTTTTTTTTTTTGATAATTCATTAGATAGTGTTAGACGAATCAAAAGTCGTAGTGGGCGGTGTTTTTGGAGGTCTACTTATTTATGCGATGATAACATTGCTAATATACTATCTGCTTATTATATCTTCATTGATCGATGCATACATAACATTTATTTATATTAAATTATTTATTATTCATAGTTACATTAATATTTCATAGAGTTTTATTAGTCATTTAGTTACCATAACTGCAACAGCGCGCTACTGTTGTATAAATTTGGACCAGGTTACGATCTATAAGTATACAAAATCTTTTGATTATTTCTTTGCTCCAATACAAAGATAACATCAGTTTTTTTTGTCTAGTGGAATACATATACACAATAATTGTTTTACTGAGTTATCTATTGATAAAGGTTTTCCGAAGCCAGTTTCGATTTAAATTCATTAAAATTGTTTGTAAATGGTGCATTACTTATAATAAAGTTTATAATACTTGAAAAAAGTGTTCTTGTGATTAACTGACAAAACTAATGACCTCACATGTTTAATAACAAGCACGTTAGTAGTAGTGGTAAGGATGCTATTATGAGATACTATTTCTATTTTTGAGTATAAAACAAAACTTTACATTTGAAGCTTTCTGAGATATAGTTTTAGATAGGAAATTTTATGTGACTTTAAATGTGTAATAGCTATTCAGGGCTAAATACAATATTTTTCTGGTTATGCTGTAAAAGTGAAAATATCAGAAAAGTCCAAGGCAAAAAGGTCTCCTATTATGAGATACTAGGGTTGCTAATATGAGATAGTATCTCATATTGGTTCCTTAAATTTAGGGTTAACAAACAAAAAAAATATTAATGTCATAATCACATTTTTATTGTAGGTAACTTTATTAATTAAATATTAAAGACAAACATCAGTCTTAATATTTTGGTACTTCAATTATTAAATTATGGACTATCATCCATCAGTCTTAAAACGGGTTCAATAATGATTTTTGTACTTTAGATTACATTATAAAGATTTGAGCTATGCTCACTTATCATAATCATATTTAGATTTTTAATAAAATATTAAAGAAAAGTTATAATGTATATGGTAATAACAAAAATAAAAATCTCTTCTAAAATATTTTAACTTTTTCCATGTCATAGGGACACATCTAAACATAAAGAACACAAAAATGATTCACTTGCTAATCTCACAATCCTCATGAGCCCATTTAAAACAGCTTTGACATTTGGCCCATTTTTCTCCTCTAGTATCCCTGGAAAAGTTGCCTGCTACAGTAGGGACTTTCAGCATCATATTCATCCCCACTGCTATGTGCGAGCTCAGGCATGTCATCGTCTTCGGAACTGGAACAACTTCTTCAACTTTTTCTTTTGAATGTATTTTTTTTCATTGTTTGCTGTTTTTATTTAAACGTTTCTTCGTCTTTTTATTTTCTTTTCTTGCTTTTTATTAAGGGATTCTACTAGTGAATTCTTATACGGAGAAGCCGTAATTACAGAAGCTGATCCAGTTCGAGTTTTCTTAGAAGAAATTGTTCTTAGGTAGTCTGGGCACTGGCTTCAGTGCAAATGGTGAGACACAAGACGATGTACTGGGTACTGGATTGTCATAAACACTAGCTCTTGATGATGCTTTTAGAAGATGCTAATCCTTGAGGCTCATCAGAAGGATTTATATTTGAAATTCCGCTATTGGATAACACTTCAGTTGGCTCTAATCGGTTTTCAATCAAGTAGGCACACAACTTGTATCTTCCGGATTTGCGTTCTCATCATTTATCTGAACATTTAGTGACTCTTGCTCTTGATCCACTTCATCAAAATTGAAAACTCTTCGTCTGTAAAATATGTCGATTGCAGGAAATAACCCAGCTTTGAAAACCATTTACGGAGTTGGTCATGGTAGCAGCTTTTCATAAGCTGTACCAAACAATCTACCACATATTTGTTTGTATATGGTCCTGAATTATTACGCAGCCAAGTTTCAATTTCTTGGGAGTAATAAGCTTTTAATGGCTTCATAAATGCCACATCCATTGGCTGATTCTATGAGTGCAGTGTGGGGGAAGCAAACAATTATCACGTTGTTGTCTCGAGCTAAATTAATCACATCGATGTTTCGTGTATGTGTAGTGCCATCTAAAACCAATAAAATTGGATCATCTTTACTTGGCTTTGTAAAGTTAATAAAATGCTGAAACCACTTTTGGAATAGGTGTGTCTGGATCAGCCTGACGGATGACAATCGCCAATTGAACCTGCTGGTGCACCATCCATTAGCTCTTGAGCCATATTTTCCTTGGAAAAATTATTAATGGAGGCACGTAAATTTACAAGCGTTCATACAGGTCACTATGGTCTAGAGTTTTCCTCTTTCCAGGGATGTCAACGCACCAACCTGTTTTTCCTTTCATACTGACAACTTTGGAACGTTTATGTTGAATACTGTTATTCCTGTCTCGTCACGTTGTAGACCCTGTGGAGGGATTTATCTTATTAAATTCAGGCTCATATAAATCGAAAAGTTGGCGACTGCAACTGGATTAAATCCTTTTACTCTGAGCGGAAAACTGCTTCAGGTGTCCTAATAGATAATGTGGATGTCTCCTCAAAAATCCACGTAGCCATTTTTACAGCAGAGGCTTTAGTCACACTGAAAGGATGCCTTAGATTGTTTTTAATAGCCAATTGAAACGCCATGTATTTGATGTCCTGCAGACGTAAGTTCATAAAATCGTCTATCCATTTCTTTTGCAATAACTTTTCAGCTCGCTTCTAAATCAATAGGTAAGGCTGGTCGTCTCCCCATAGGAACCTGGACAAGATCTTCTGCACGACATCTTTTTCACATAGCGCTCAAGGGCTACCTTTAGGAACACCAAATCGTTTTGCAGCTCTTAGAACCCATTTCTTTTCTTCGTACTGCATTCACAGCCTGTATCATGGCAGTGTGGTCCCAGGTCTTCCTTTTGATGGGAGGCATCTAAAATAAAAATATGAGTTTAACCCAACACTTATAATAATTGCTTTTTGTACAAATAATGAGATATCTCAATTTAGGAACCTAGCATATCTCATATTAGGAAAACAACAGTTTTACAAATGGATGCCTATTTTTTGCTTCCAAAAGAAAAACACAATTAAAATGCATTTACAACTAAAATTTATCATATAAGCTACAATAATACATATATTAAATGCGTTTAACGTAATGATAAAGTTGTTACATACCTTGTAAACATTTAATGAAAATATTTGGTTTTACGATTTTGTAATAACCTGCACGCACGTTCTTACATCGCCGGTGCAGGCGGCACTAATGACGTTTAGAACTATTGCCGTGTCAATTCGAGCACTACTAGCCAAAATGGCTGACGTGAGTGGTTGACTCAATACTGTATCTCATATTTAGCGCCTATCTCATAATGGCATCCTTACCCAAGTGCTGAGTAACCAATATGAGCATAATTTACATATCAAGATTGTGTGTGGAAAATAAGTTGGGTATCTTGGAAATTGTCCGCCAACAAAACGTTTCTAATATAATGAGAAGATACTTTTTAGTTATTTGGCATTAGATATTATAAGCTCATAAAAATTCCTAAACATAAATTTTTGCTTACTACTGCTTACTAAAGAATTTACGGTGGTAAGCTACATTTAATCAAAATTTCATGAATCTAAACAGATAAACAAACATAAAATTACAACTTTGGCTCTGACTGTACCTGTCGTATCGCCGACCACTACACGTTTTCCCCTATTCCCTAATTAATCCTGTATCGCCCGGAATCTCCGGAGTTTTGCTCCCGTAGGATGACCCTATCTTAACTCGTTTAAGACCCACTTGATGCGATATTTACATAAGCTATGTGATATACTGGAAGCCTTTATATCCTTGCGTTAAACAGTGTTAAACATATATCTATTAGACTATGTCAAATCAGTTTGTGCGGGCTGTTGATGATGCTGATTCAGTAATATCATTTTGGATTTAGCCTAAGAGGCTGTAGTTTCTTCTTATGTTTCATCATAAGAATAAATATTGCAAACACCTACGTATAGAAAAGATTTGAGTGAAATAAAATGATGATAAAGATCCGTTGACTTAAATAAAACATCAACTGTTAACCTTTGGGCAAAGTTTATATTTTAACCGCGTTATTTTTGTTTTTTTGAAAATTCATTTGATAGTGTTTGACAATCGAAAGTCGTAGTGGGCGGTGTTTTTGAGGTCTACTTATTTTGCGATGATAACATTTCTAATATCTACCTGCATATTATATCTTCATTGATCGATGCATACATAACATTTATTTATGTTAAATTATAATATTTCATAGAGTGTTTATTAGTCATTTAGTTACCATAACTGCAACTGCGTGCAACTGTTGTATAAATTTGGCTACTTACGAACATAAGTATACAAAATCTTTTGATTATTTCTTTGCTCCAATACAAAGATAACATCAGTTTTTTTTGTCTAGTGGAATACATATACACAATAATTGTTTTACTGAGTTATCTATTGATATTTAAACAAAGTAATCTGTCAAAGGCAATATAGTTTTGACCCATGGGATAGCCTTTTAGGCGTAGAGAGACCCAAGCTACAGAATTAATATTTCTTGGTAATTGAGGTATTATAAGCTATATAAAGTTAAATTTTAAAGCATTAAAAAATGTTGTTTTCGTGTATGTTCATAGTGTAAACAAACAATTGTATATAAAGGGATTTATACATACATTTAAATGTATTTTTAAAAATTCTTGTTGTTTCCCCGTGGGGTTCGAACCGATGACCTCCGGCTTATAAAGTAAGGGCCATTACCGCTAGCCCACGGAGGCCGTTAATAATATTACTAAACCAATAATTTTATATTTCATTATGTACCAAAACAACAAGCATATCAAACGTATAGTTTAAAAATGTTTATACGATTGAAAAGTTTGTACCTTTTTTTAATAGAATATAGCTATAAAATCTATGTTATAATAAAAGTTTGCCATTTAACAATTTCAAAAAACAATACCTACAATAACTAAGCAATTTTTTTAAAAACATTTAATCTCCTAATTATGATATGTATCCGCGTTCGCACGCATCACCACATCATATCGAATTCCACATTCACAACTAACGAATCAACCCCGCGAGACGAGTGCCTCCGCAAAAACTTTGAACTTGGGACATCGCGAGTAATCGATACGACCTCAGGGCATTGGTTATAAATTAGGAGTTCCATCGATCACGGCCCTTTGCCCAACGGCTCGTACTTTATTGATAGTGATTGTTAGCCAATAGTTCGCGGATGGGAATTCTGCGACCTACATGTCGGTCTACGGTTATGGGGTGTTTTTGATAAATGGATTCTTTCGTCAATTCCATTACCATTCAATTATTTATCGGGGAATATTTATAATCGAGTAATAGAGTACTAAGCTAAGATTAAGATTGTAAGACAAGATACTGTCTCTTTTACAGGGGACTGTCCGGAGCGGTACCACCGTGGTGCCTATTTCTGCCGCAAAGCAGTAGTGTGGAAATATTAATGTGTTCCGGAGTGAAGGGCACCGTAGCCGGCGTACTTACTGGGTAAACGAGAATTATCACCCTATGTCTTACGGTAGGCAGCGCGTTGGCGATACCACTGGTATTGCCAAAGTCTATGTGCGTCGGTAAGCACTTTCTATAAGATGGAATGATTATTCGTCTACCTGCGTAATCAATTAAAAAACACATTTTAAATACAAATAGCGCTGTACTCGACGTTTTTAGGTTCAAACTTAAGTATATCACAAGTGTTCACGTACATATTCTTGTATATTTTTATTTTATGGGTCTCTATGACTGACTTGATCATTTTTTTAAAATGTAGATACGATCAGAATTGGTCAAAATAAGCTATTTAGTTTATGACAAGTTAAAACAACCTTGGCAAGTATCAGCCAAAACATCTCGCCCATCGGACTCATTTCTCTACTGCACTCTACTATAAATGTTCAGTGTAACCTATAAAACTCAGGTAGAAGCACTTAACGTGTCCTTAAAGATACATTATTGAGCGACCCTAAAACAACATTTTACATCCCTGTCGTCCTGCCACGAATATTTTATTGCGGGCAGCTGACCCTTGTACTTTAAAATATCAAGGAATGACCTTTTTGCCTTTTCCACCTCGCATGAATTTTGCGTAAGTGTGCTATATTTCTTAATACCCACAGTTTTCATGACTTATAGTGTTTTTTTATTAATTAAATCCCGACGCTTCGAACGCTTTTTAGTGATCGTTGTCAACGTACAAAAGAAATAAAATCCGTGAATTTCAATTTATTTAATTATCATTACTTTTCGTGGCAATTTGTAATTACACAGTTTACGCAGGTAAACATAAACAAAACGTTGTTTATAATACTGTAAAGTAAAAACTTCTATGGCAAAAATGCAAGGCCGTGTCATACCTATGAGGAAGTGGTAAATCTTATGTGGTGAGCTATATGTCAATCAAGGTGACACCTCGGTCTACTTATGACTAAGTATGCTGCAAAGGTATGAAATGACACGCATATTATAAACGTTCATTATAATCATCATCAGCCTGTGTAAGTCCACTACTGGACATGGGCCTCCCCTTCTCCATTAGAGTGTCTTCAGACCGTATCCCACCACGCTGGTCTAAATATAACCGTTACTAAACGCAATAACGCATAAAATTAGTTTAATTGATTAACGCAAACACCAATTAATCTTTAAAATACATAGTTTCCATATATTTCTTGTAAGGAATGTTAACTTTATATAAAGTTGCTTATTAGCGATCTTGTTTTTAAGCTTACATTACGTAAGCCTGCTCAAGTAGTCCTGCCCCATGATCTACCTGGCCATCCCAAGAGACGTCGGGGTCTGACGGACGGTATGTACTGTGCAAGGGTTAACCAGTGCAAATATATATATTTGACGAGCCAACACACGAGTTTCTCATTACTTTAAAGTTTCAGAACTTCTTGAGAAACGTACTGAAGTATAGCAGTTACATGTAGTCGCATAAATCTCTCGAAGGTTTCGACTAATAACGCGATTTCATAATACCCGATGGGGACTAATACGCTGAATAAATGAAAAGTTGAATAATGAAGATAAGGTTTAAAATTCTTAATTAATTTAAAATCGAAAAGCTACAGCAAAAATTTTATAAAATATCTTGCATTATATCTATCCAATACATTGATTTATAATGATTTGCAAAAGAAAAATATTCAGTTAATTATTTTAATTAACTTTTAATTAATTAATTTAATCCTTTATAGTATTTACTTTATAACGTTCTAGAAGACCATATAATCGATATTTCAGTGTACCTAATTTTTTTGTCGTTAAAGTTGCAGAACAGATTCTGAAGATAAGTCATACTAGCAAATAATGTTGCCTAATGCAACAAATTCCCTTATCACCATAAAACATGCGATGATACCATAAGTTACAAACAGTAGTTACCCTAGCTATAATGCCTTTTGAAACCGAAACACACTAGTGTTGAGATATTACATGAAGAATGTTCATTATGTATACTGCATTGCAGATATCAATTATTAATATTGCTACCAAACGTACCTTCTTTACCTAATATTCTATTAAAGAATTTTTATATATGTTAGACAATGGAAATCAGTTGTTCTTTAATTCCTTCAGAGGTTTAAGTAGCGTAGTTAGATAACTAAGACAAAACATGTAAATAAACAAGTACATTTCCCTATCAGGTATAATGCATCGCATTAAGCTCTTACGAAACACTGATTACATTTTTTAACGTAAACAACACCTGTACCAATTTACGGTACAGTAATTTTCTTACGCTTAATAGCATAATAGTATTCTCTTTAGAAAAATACATTATTTCAAATAATAATAAGGCAAAGAGAATACATAAATAGGAGAAGAGTAGCGAACGGAATTTGATTCAAATGACAAATACAGGCTACTACGTGAGAATTACCCGGAGTTTTATCCGGAATTCGAACCCCGGGCAGTCCCTCGGGTAACCGCCGTCCGAAAAGTTTGCCTTTGACCCTCACTTGATGTACCTCATACAGAGAGGTTACAACAAATATTAATTTCCATAGTAATATAATTTTTTTATTTAAAAATGGTTTTCAAGGTCTTATTGTTGTACTATTGGATGGGGCGGTAAAATCATGGTGCTTATTTCTGCCGCAAAGCAGTAACATAAAAAATAGCTTCCATCAATTGCTGGGGCAATGAGAACCAACCAGAAATGCGGGTATATGTCTAAAGGTGGTGAGCGTCCTATTTGTCCTGTCAGCTTCATGAAATTAAAAAAATAAAACTTTAAATATTGGGTTGTCTGCAGTATTTTATTAAACCTAAGTCACAGAACTATATAGGTTTTCCAAGCTTGCATTACACGTCAATCATATTTTTTCTTTGGAAATAGGAAGTAAAGGAAAATTTGTAACCTTTATACGCCTTTATGCAAAATTTAATTAAAAATTAACGATCTTTTAATTCAAACAAGTCTCCGCATCTCTTTTCGTAATCTTTTCTATTTATACAAACAAGTAAGTTTCAGTTTTTTCTTTTTGACTGGTACAATTACATTTTTTTATTGGCTACGCAGGCAGTCGGGCCATCTGATGGAAATGGTCACCGACGCCCATATACACTGGCAATACCAGTGGTATCACTAACGCGATGCCTACCGTAAGGCATAGGATGTTAGGTCTCGTTTACCCAGTAAATACACTTACGACGGCGCCCTTGAAATCGGACCACAGTAGTATTTTTACACTACTGCTTTGCCGCAGGAATGGGCACCGCGGTTGTAACCGCCCAGATGATACCCTGTAAAACGGGGACCTACCACCTTAAGATATTTCAACTGATCTTCATTAACATTCACGTGATTCGTACGTAATTTTAACATTTACGTGCAAAAACTTAAATTAAACAGGAAAGCTGCACCCAACTCTATGTGAGTCCACCGACCGCGTGGCAAACAAGACGAGGCTATCTCTCCGGTTTTCTTATCTACTTACTTCGCAACATATAGGCGAACGAGTCCCCGGGGCGGGCGGGCCGCCTCTTTATGTCCTGTCAATGACTAGTAAATTTAGAACCGGCCCGCCATTGATATAAATGTTTTTTGTTTTCCCAAAACGACCCTTCAAATTGTAATTTAGTGCGGCGCGGTCCAAGCGGCCTCGACGCCGTGCCCTTAAAGATATTGGAAAAACGCAGGTAGGAAGGAAGATATGTGGATGTTATTGCAATTATTTCAACACACGTTCTGAGCTATGTAAATAAAACAAGAATATAATCAATAGATAAATTCTTAGTTACTTTATATAAATATTAACATTGAATTATCTTTGAGGATATATAGATATTTTTAATTTTAGGTCAAGAATGAGCTTAAATAAAGCTTATATATTATCTGCTGCTGTGTTCCGGTTTGAAGGGCACCGTAGCCAGTGCATTTACTGGGTAAACGAGACTTAACAGCCTATGTCTCACGGTAGGCAGCGCGTTGGCGATACCACTGGTATTGCCAATGTCTATGGTGTCGGTGACCACTTTCCATCAGGTGGCCCGACTGCTCGTCTGCCTGCGTAAGCTATAAAAAAAAAAAAAAAAAAAGAAGACAATATTATTGAGGTTAAACAAGACATTTTCTGCATTAATGCTGATATATAAAACAATTAAGTGATAGGTACAAGAATTTCGTTACGACGTTTATCTAATAAACATCTTCTTTTTATAACACATATAAGTAACGTAAAAAGTAAGGTAAATTTTTCACGGTCAAAGAAACTTGAGTTTCAATTGTAATTCAATTTGCAATTCATTAATTTTCAATAATTCTTTATGTTAATCGACTTTTACAAAGATAATAATAATCATAGAACAACCGGAGACACGATATTAAACTTACAAGTACATAAGATATCGATAATATTGCACCAAGCATAAAGTTAATATGTCGCCAACGTAGATATCTTAGAACGTATGCAATCGATGTATCGCGGGCACGGTCGAGTGCCCCCATGCGCGCGTGACTGCACTCCCAGCGCATTCATCGCGACATATTAAATTTCAAACGGATTTATTTCGCATTTGACGCACGCCTGCTTGAACCTACCCCCTCACAGTTTCATTTGCATCGGAAATGAAAAAAAAAACAACATAGAAGTCGCGTTTTTAATAGCGGGTAGCTTTCGACTGCGCGAATGGGTCGGTTCGTTGGGCTGCCATTTCTCTTGTCAGTTTTATGAGGCGCGCTTTGAGATTCTTTTGACTGGTTACGGTACGTGGCTGGTGGTGGAATGGTAATAGTGTCTTAAATAAGTCTGATTTAATGTACAGCCGAGCTTTAAATGACGCGAGAACGAGGCGTTCTAGTTGGTCATATCTCGAGGTAATTAAATCGGACGTTGGTCTATTAATAAGCATTTGTTTAGTTTTGGAATCTTTAGTGTTTGATATCAGACTTTGTTTATGTGATATCTATGACAAATTTGGCCTGAGTACAGATTTACGCATACAATTTGCTGGCTTAAAGTAAAATTGCATTTACTCGTTATTATCATTTTAATAAAAATACATCGTTCTCCAATGACGCCAAAATTATGTTTGTTTTGTGATAAAATATTTTTTCACAAATTATATTATGTTACGTCTATCAAAAAATTACAATTTAAAAAGAGAAATGTATAACAATATATATTTGCAAAAATAAGTCGAAATGACTTAATCAACAAATAAGTGGCAGACAGAAGAAAAAAATAAGACACAGTACAAAATTTTTCGTAAATGTTAGTATTTTTAAATATTTCAAAATTTATTTTACCTTGTTTTTTAACTTTATTTTACATACCGACGATGTCAAACCAAAAAAAAATCAATAGTTTTGTTGCACATTTTCTACTCATTCCTGTAATAAAGCGACAAATAAAAATATTAAAGAAGCGCGTAAAGTCCGTTTCGGAATACATTAGCAGCTGGCGAATCCAGGGTCCAATGGGGAACGGCGTATCGTATCGATTATCCGCTTGTCCACGTACTGACCAATGATGACCGGTTTTGGACCCTACGCAGTCGCGTGCGTCCACCCAGTTCGGTCAGTATTAACCCTTTTATAGTGGCCACTCGGTTGTTTGTCTTTGGGAGAACAGTATTTTGAATATTTAGAAATATATATGACGACTGAATGATGTTATTTTATATTTAAAAATTTAAGTCCGTTATTTTTTTATAAATTACAATGTTGGTACTATCGCTAAGATATAAAAACATAATGTTTTAAGGCAACTGTAATTATTTTCTATTTATTACTAAGCCCTTTGATTTATTGTTGTTATGCTGATAATAAATATATATAAATTTGATGATAAATGAAATGAATTAAATACATAAAAAATTATAAATATTTTTAAAACTGTTTAAAAACAGTACTCTAATTGAGTACTGTTCATCAATGCAGGAATTTTTAAATTGATTATTATTTTTATGACTTCTAGTTCTTATATCGAACTTATCAATAAAATCAGTGTAACCGCATTTCTTATTGATACTCTAATAAAGTACTGCGCTAATAAAATTACTGTTAATCCTAGTATTCACAAATAAAATAGGACAAATCCACATTACGTCAACTTAATGGTGCACACACTGTTTTATGTGGCAAAGACAGGTTATACCGTGCCGCATGGACCCAGGATGTTGATCTTTGAGACTGAATGAACAACCGCCAATAGAAGATTGGTTACACACAGTGGCCGTATAAATAGCGGTTTGACTCTTCATTCATTGACCACTTAGCGGTGAGCTGTAACGGGGGTATTTATCGAAGATTTATCTCGCATAGAGGTGTTATGACGCGTGCTATACCTGTTATAGGAATCTCTGGAGCGGTTATAAAACCTGTTTGCTTCAATTCTCCTTTTGTTATGCATTGTGCGTAATGATATCCACTTTGGTGGTCATTAGAAGGGGATAAATTATAGTTTTTAACTAATATGGCTTGGTTTCAGTTGTAAACATAAACGGAAATTTTTGTGAAGTATTTATAATACAATAATACTATAATATACATACACAATTGCACTAAGTATGAAATTATATAAAGCCTCCGTGGCCTAGCGGTATTGGCCCTTGCTTTATACCGGAGGTCTTGGATTCGAATCTCGCGGAGGAAAAACTTTGTCTTATTTTGGTTTCCTGGTTTGTTAGGGCAATTTGGGCCGATCACCCAATTGTATGAAACCACCTAATGGACAAGGCGTGCATTAGGGAAGGCATATGTCCAGCCATGGACTAACACAGCCTGATGTTGATGATGATTTACATATAGATATAAGTATAAAAAGTTTTATATATTATATATTAATAAGGAATCTGGACATCGGACCTTATTTATAACTATATTAATTTACTCACCTGGTGCAGCACCAGTTTCATAATACATGAAATAAGTGTAAGCTTTGGCAAAGAAGTAACGTTGTATTTAAAGAGTTTTTGTTAGTGGATTATTAGTAGTTTCTGACAATGCAATAAAGACATTAATTAAAAAATTGTTCAAGATGAAGAAATAAATCCATTGTATCTCTTATTTTGCATTAGCATGTGTGAAACAATAAATAGAAATTTCAAGACGTTATTGATATGGCGCTTTTGTTTGAAGTAGATTATAGAGCGATTGAAAACATGGCGTTCTTTCTAAAAACGCCAAACTCACGACACCATGCAGTTATCATATATTGTGGCTGTATATTGTGATGTTAAAAAACGCTATCAAACTTGCGGTTTTTTTATTAATTTATATTTTTTAAAATCTTAATGTCAAAATTTCTCAATACAATAATTGTATTTGATTTTCTAGCAATTTTATTGGTAATATATGCAATGCATTGCGTATTTTATTTTCCTTCTACGGAACAAAATTAGTGAAGTTAACAAAACTTCCGTAATAAATGTAAAGACATTGTACAAATAAATAATTCGATGAAATAATTAAAACTATAATAGCAAGATTACTCATTTAATAAATTGTATCAGGGCGTTTTTTTTATTGAACAATGTGGCTCACGCTGCCTAATTACCCATAAATGATACAGTACAGTAGGCCTCTATAATTAAAATGTATTCGTTAATACTATAGTATTTAGATATCGGCTGCTGCCGAGAGTGCAGAGGCCCACCGTCATAATCCCGCCCTAATGCCCTGTCCTCTGCAAGGGACATTTCCATTTATTATTGAGCACTTAATTTATGTGTTTTGTTATGGACCAACAAAGTGAGCGGGTCACGGCGAACCGATCTATCGCCTGAACAGTACACCGCAATTGAAACTTTACCGTAAGCAATTAAAGTGTAAATTTAATTGTAGTGCAACAGTCTTAGAAATCTTTTAGAATGTCACAGAAAATTTCGCTCAGAAGTACATTTTAAAATTTGTTTCATCATTGTGAATTAGAGCTTTATACGAAGTGCACGTAAGTCGCGTTTCAAATGTCAAGTTATGCCGTTACAGATTCTTTAGTTTTAGACGGGTGTAAAATTTTAAAAAGTGTCACCTTACAACTGTTATTCGAATTTAAATTTAACCACTATAGCATACAGTGTATAGTCGTAAAACAAGGTTAATAAAGATAAGTCTATGCAGTATTAAAATCGACCATTTTGAATTGTTTAGACAATGAACGTTGTACGGGGCAATCGGTCCTCCTCGGAGCCAGGTCCTTTTTAAGAAGGGGTGAAATGACATTTCGGGATAACAGTAAATCCTGGGACTTGGAGGTCATTTTTTAAAATAAGTCAGCACATGTTCACTCCGCCTCTTTAGATCGATTGATACAGTGGAATCAAACGCCATCGTATCTAATGCTGTGCGAATGAAGATCCATTATTTATAAAGTATTTTTTGTAATACTCTTTATATAATATATCAATAATCATTTAAATATGACGATTTCAAGAATGGGACTTTAACGGATTTTTTATTTTTAATATATTTGACTGTATTTCCGATGACAACGACCGCTGTTGATGTGTCAAGCACCATGGACACATCGTGAATAAAAAAATATTATTATCTAAGCATACACACAAAAATTCGTTAAAATTCTTTTATTTTATGATTTTGTGCAATAATAATGTTTTAATTAAAAAGTAAACCTCTGTATTTCTATTTTTTTATTTTACCATGATAAAATCAATAGTTTACATGTGTTTTTTTCTTTTAAGCAAAATAATGTTAAAAAAATAATGATATTGGTTATAATCCATACAGTTAGATATGTTTTGTAAGAATTGTATGTATAATGTTATGGTAAAAAAAAACTTTAAAAATTAAGTAAATTCCATGTTAATCTCTTATTTTTCTACATACTACTTTTATCTTTTCTTAACCATATTAATATAACAACTTATTTTTCGATGATATTGGTAAATAATATGTATTAAATAACCTATAGATAACGCACCACAAATGTGCCAATTATTAATTTTGATACAATTTTATAGACCGATTATATTTTATTACTCAAATGTACCAGTTTCAATCTTAGCATTGGTAAAATTAGTTACGTTTTATTTTGATTTCATTCTACCAGAATATAGAGACAGCATTTATCGAATAAAAAAATAATAAGTAGTATTAAAGCTGGGGCGAAATATCATATAACAACATTGTCGGCGTAACATTCAAAGATACGTGAGTACTTTAAATTCAGCCGCCCACATAAGCCTATGAAAGCATAAAAAATCAAGAAAATTTTCATGTGAACCGAAACACATGTAGAAAAAACTGACGATGTAGGTAGATACTTACAAAAATATGAAATTCACCACAACATTTGCTAGGGACGGGCGCATGTACTGTATGCAAAAAAGTATTTGTTCAGATTGTTTTAACGTTGTTTAATTATCTAATACTCAGTATAAACTTTGTAGATTATGGATTATTTAAATTACAAATATATTATAAACAAGCGGAGTCCTTGGTTTTTCCCGTGTGTTTTTTTTTCTGCTTACTTGGCACATACTTTTATCATATATATATATATAATAAACAGTATATTTTTGAACCAATATAGTTTATGAGTTATTTTATGTGCAAGATATGTTATTGTAAAGTAAAATTAAATGTAGAAAAAAGTTTTTCGTCACAAAGTAAGAAATATAAATCCATACGTTCTTTTAATTAGGTTTATTTAAAATATTCGTAAAATAAATGAGACATCAACCATCCGTAACTCTTTTTTAAAGACCTTGTCAGTAATATTTTTTACTATATCTATTAAACCCCGTGAGCTATACAAATTACAGGCGTAAGCAATGTGTAAGATGGCGACTGACAAGTAAAATAACATTCGACATTTTTATAGACAAAGCAACATGAGGCAATACTGTAGGATTAGTACGTTCTTTTGTATTTGTCTGTCATCGCCAATTACAACGTTGAACGTTCGACCAGTAAGTATACCATACGTTTTTGCCTCGTGTTAACGTTCGACATTATTCGGAAAATTGTGATTTATGATTTGGCTGAAGCATAGAGTATTTTCCTCTTCAAAAATTCTACCAAACACAATCATGAAAAGCATTAAAACATTAGCGTAGATACTTGTGTAACAAACAATTAATAAACTTTTAAATTCCATATACAAAAAGGGTAATTTTTAGTGTCTATACTTATGAAAAATCCTTTAAGCTCTATAAGAAGATCTTCTTTCACCTAGCCATTTTCCCAAATTACCATGGGGTCGGCTTTTAATCCATCCAGATTTACCTGAATAACAGTTTTAACGCACTCCACAACCCATAGGGTAAAATGCATTCTAAGGATGAATATCATTATATCTCTATAAGAGGATAATCTCTGCTGTATTCTTAAACTTTAAGCACGTATATACAACCTTTTGTTGTTAATAATTATTATTATTTAAATATTAATGTATATTATATTGTTTTGCTAGCGGTACAGTGCCCGCTCGTCCATAATGCGAGTTGATAGGTAGATGTATTAAAAATAGTATACATTAGACGTGAACACGATATAATATGATACGTAAGTTTTGTATCTGTAAAGCTCGTGGTGTACAGTCACTGTAATTTTTAAGTGCCTGATGGTTTTATTATGTGTTTTATGTGTATCTTTTAGTCGAATATGTGAATATGTCATAGTATTAATTGCAATGACATAAAATGTATTTTACATCTTTGTGACTGTTTGTAAAACAGTACAAATAAAATAAAAATTTTATCATTTTCCATTTGTAAAGTATGATTTGACATAAAAAACCTTACATTAAATAGCCCGTTCGTTGAAAAAACTAGTATTAATTAATTATTATTTCACGGATACAAAATCGCGGGTGGCAGCAATTAAACATTTTGAACAGCAATTACTCGGCTTCGTAATATGCTTCATTTTTCATTTATTCAATCGTTGCAACTATATCAACTTATAAAATAGGAATATCAAAGAAATCTATTGATAAATATTTTCGTGAAAAATGATGGCACAAATATATGACGATTATTTAGTTGTCATACGCCGCCAAACGACGACCAAAAAGCAATATGTGCCTCTTAAATTTTCCAATTTCATGGGGTATACCAGCCCGATTGGACAAGGATGGTGGGATACGGTCAAAAAACTCCTGATGGAGAAGGCGTCCATTAGGGAAGCCTATGTCCAGCAGTGGACAAACACAGGCCCCATACCACATTGTCGTTAGTAATTGCCTATATAGATTTAGAATCTAATTTATCAGTATACTCTAGCCAAATAAAGTCGAAACTAATATAAACAATGCATAACCCTTATTGGTTGAACATAGCGCGGATAAAAAATGTGGCGGCCACCTATCAATCAGAATTTTTTTAGATAAAAACACCATTACATTTTCTATAAATTTTCTTTTTTTTTTAATATACATAGATTTATTTCTAAACATTCATAATAATTATTATCAAATTATAATTTTCAATAACACGATATAGCAAAACAAATATATGAACGCGTCGGACCGTGCAATGCTCTGGATTTTTCGTGAACGATTCAAAATCGTTTGGTATCCGAACAATTTTTCGCACATAAACTCTGCCCCATCAATCGCAGGCACGGGCGGCGCGGGCTCCATTAGTTACCTATTGACACACCAACAGACAGACCACTGCGTATCGCGTGTATAGCCTCACCATTACTATGGGTAACTCGATAAACTGTGCCGAAAACTGTACTGGATTAACTAAAAACTTAGTAATTCATTTATTTCATCCATATGCTAGCAAATTCAACCGCCTATATGACTATAACATAAAATCACAACAAATTATAAACTGTTTATTATTCTGATCTATAGCTACAGTAATGTAAGTTTGTCAACAACTGACGATTACTGCGATATGAGATGAAAGTTTGTTATTTATAATGATAGTAGGATAAAAGTTATAGTTTATCATAGATTATCAACGATAAAATTAATTAAATTCATTATAATTATTATGTCCCACCTAATGCATTGTTATATCTAACAAAAAGTAGAAATTGACTATTCATGAAATGTTGCGTCCGTAACAAAATAGGCGTTAAAGGCTTAAGTTTTGAGTTCATTAAGACACCAAGATGAACACTGTTTATGACATCTGTAAAAAAAATAAGAAGGTAACCTATTGCATAGATATAGAGGAATAAATACTACACATAACTTAATAAATTATTTTACAGATTTTAACGCAAAATAAAGTTCTTTATGTGTCTGTCTGTATGTGTCTTATTTAACCTATTCTGGTTTGCACATTTGATCTGTCACATTAGTACAAAGTGAATTTTTATAGTGAGTTTCGCGACTTTCATTCTTGAAATATCGATAATGTTAACGAAAACTAATAGTACGGTCGCTACCAAGATTAATGTAGTTAGGGAGTTCTTAGTTGAGCTGAAACGTCTGAGATAGAAAGAAATTTCAGTACCCATTCCTATTACCATAATCCACCTGACGTATAAAAAGTCAATCGAATTAATGGATTTCACTACGTCATCAATCTCTCCATACACGAGCGTGTCCTCCATCATAAAACAAAACGTTTCTATACATTGTACGTGTTACGTAAAATGTGTCACGACTTAATTTTTTTTAAATTAAGGAACAATTTTATTAAAATCCACTTATTTCAGTTTACGTTTATGATAGCTGATTCGTTTTAAAATATCTGGCTATTTGATGATCAGAATATTGGAGTGAATAAAGTTCTTTCTTCTACTTCGCTCTCGCGTCAAAGATCGTAAATTCGATAGCTATCAAGGTCAATTAGTAAGTAGTATATATACTGCAGAAAAGAAATTTAAATATTTTGTTATGTGTATCTTACCAATGGGGTGGTCATTGGACCTACCAATCCGCATTGGACCAGCGTGGTGGGAGATGGTCCACATCCCACTAATGGATAGGGTGTATTAGGAGAGGCCTATATCCAGCAGTGAACTATCACAGGCTGATGATGATGATGTTGACGATGATGTGTATTTTAAGTTATGTAGAAAAAATCGTACCACTGCAGTTAAAAATTAAATTAATTTGAGAAAAGATGTGTCTTCTCACATTACTTATTGCTTTTATTTAAGTTTACCATTCCAAAATTGTTATTAATGTGCTAATAATGTAAGGTAACGTTTTATTTGAGAATAATATAATGAATTATAAGTCCACCAAGAAATAAGAATAATATTTAAAAAGTCCCTAATCAGCAGCCTCCTATTATAAAGCCGATCTAAAATAATAAAACTTGTTAAATTTAGTTAAATTCCTGAAATTAATGAACTTCTCACTCGAAAACGAAATGATAACTTTGATTACTTAAGACTTGCCTCCTTTCATGTGATATGCAAAGTGAAAAAACGTAAGCGTGACATATAGCGTTTACATTTGCCGTCCCAAGCCGAAAATAAACTGGCTCGCATTGCCCGCAAAGCGTACTAACGGCCTGATAAAGTGACGTCATAAGCGGAAACACGAAAAACTGGACCCACGTAACTGCCGGTAATTTGTCACGGGCGCTGAAAACTGTACTAACCCAATATACTCCGTCCTAAGCAAACTGTAGGTAAACTTGTACGGGTCCCTCGCTCGGCCACATTCTAAATAAATAACATCTAATGGAGGGCATTCATCAGTGTTCACGTTTTTAGAGGTAGACCCGGCCACCCCCTTGTTGTCTGCCGTTTTGGGAAACGAATACGCTACTGTATAACTTGTTTGCCAGGCGATTTAATATTCTATGTAATATGACATTAAGTAGGTTTTTATGTGTATTGGTTTAAGGACAAATTACGTTCATAAAATACACAGATTAGCGTTGGCGACTGCTGAGATATTAGGGGGAAAGAATTGTGGGCGGCGGGTGGTATCACCCTACACCCCCGCCCCGACTTTTGTTGCATTTTTTGCATTGAACGCGTAGTTTTTGGACTCCATAGGTGAGATGTTTTTATTTCTTTCTGTTTGTCGCTTTGTCATGGTTTATTTGGAAAGCGTCAGTCGTTAACTCGTTATGTATAAGGTACGATTTTTTATTAATTTGAAGCGGTTTTTCTTCTTTGTTTATTTTATTCGGTTTGTATAAATAATGAATGTACTTTGATTTTTAATTTTGACGTAAATTATATTGCTATATCATTATCAACATACCTTTCACGTATGCCTTACTAACGGTTGTTGATTTGTTTGTTCGCACACAGAATTTTTATTACGTACATTTGTAACTACAGTAACATCCTACTTTTTAATCAGCCGGATAAAGCTCATATTAAAAACATGCGTAGACACAATCCTATTATGTTCAATGTCATCATTATCAGTCTAATAATCGACACTTATATTTCAACATCAATGTTCTTTTTTAAAAAATGTAACAAACATCGCGTTAGAGTTGTCCACATTGTAGTGTTGTATGTATGAGTCAAACGTCAAGCGTGTCACGTGACACGTGTCACGGCAAAAATGACAAACAAATCTAAGCGTTCGAATGCAAACGTGACAGGGCAAGGAAGTGTCACGCTGATCACTTTGACCGCACCGTCTTCAACGTTCGGACGCGATACCGCTTGAGAAGGGTCACTCGTGACGCGTCTGGCTACGTTTGAGAATTTTATTATATACAATATACGAGTATAAATGTCGCTTATGGTGCATACGTCTTGGTTAAAAATAAATATAAACACAAATAGATAGATATAATTTTATGATAAAAAGAAATTTGATTTGTTGTCAAACTCTTACGCATTTCTTTTCTAACAAGAATCATGTAACATAAATTTATCCTAAATATCAATACCTATAATGATTATTATGTCCCGTAGGTTAAAATTCAGTTAAAAATAACTCCCTCCTTTATCATATATAGCTGCAATGTGCCGACTAACATGGAAAACTGAAAAAAAAAAGTTTAATTTTAGTTTTAATAAGTAATTTTTTTTTGTAAGGATTAAACATGAACTGAATATTCACTGATTGTTATCAAAATAAATATAACAAGAAACCTCGTTCAATTTGCAAAAGCAGCTTTTTGAATATTTTTAAAAAAGCAAAACACTTGCCATTGAGAATTACCTCAATTTCACTAACGATATTTTTTTTAAGAGATTGAAACCTCAATAAACGTGAAGCCCTAAAAATAGACAACTCAACCGTTTCCGGTTGAATTATTTCAAGTTATTGGAACGTTATTTATTTTATTTCCGTCGTGACATTTTGTTTTTTGCACGGCAGCATTTCGAGTACGTGGTAATTCAGCGCTTTGAAGATGCAATTGATAATTTTATCAGTGCCGTCAACGAGTACCCGATCTAGGTTTGTTTTTAGGTTTTTTACTCCCCGAAAAAAAAGAAAACACGCATAAAAAGACCAAAAAAAAACCCACAAAAAAACTCCCCGTCGAAAACGCTCACCAGGCGACGTAATAATTTTTTTAAACATTTCAATTTAGTTCACTCAATTAGATACAAAACCGAGGCGAGGCGGCTCGAATTAAAATAAAAAAGCTAATAAAAATCAAAAACAAACAAACAAACAAAATAAAACGACAGGATAAAGTTTTATTTCGGCTTTCAACTAACTCGAATATTTTGCACACTCAACATTTCCAAATGTACGCCCGCTGGAATTGCGACATTACGAATTTGTACTGAAACCGACCGGTAACAAGTTGGGCTGTATTTTAGCAAGTTGCGATCGCTAAGTTTACCATAAAAGCGTTTACTTCCCAAAATTTCCATGTGTATTTGCTTATAACGAATAATTTTTTGCGCTTTTATTTTCAATGCCACATTTAAGAAATATTTTATTAACACAGTATATTCAGTTAATAGGATTTAATAAAATCCAGTTGTTAAAACACATTAAAGCAAAGTCATATGTTATCTTTAAAAAGATTGCCGCAAACAACTCACTAACTATTCTAGGCTTTTACGCTTAAGCCAATGATTAAATTGGTAAAAGGAATTAATTAATTTATAATTCTAAAAAACTAAACGCAATTAAAAAAACTATTTTGAATATCTAAAAAAACAATAATTGTCGGCCCGATAAAAGGAGCTTCTATTTTAATTTGTACAATTTTTATTTTATATGTCTACGAAACCTGTGGTAAGTTTGAATACAAAACTTTTTTATTCAAAAGATCGCGGTCTTCGTTTCAATGAAAATGTAAGCACTTTGACAAATCAAAACAATATTCAAAATTAAGAAAATAGAACGGATGTGTCAATTTTAAACAAAAACCCTGACGATTATTACATATTCCATTGTAGTCTGCCCGTGATCATTGACCCTTGAAACGTTGGATAATAAATAAAGAATCAACACGAAAAATCCGTAAATAAGAGGATTTAATATTGATACTTGTTACTATGTTCACACCTTTCATTCTGCAATAGTATAACCAAGAGCACAAGTTAAGTTGTAATTCTTTATTCCTCTTTCATACCTTTAAGTTGTCAACGTAGAAGACGTTATTACCAAAGGTTATTTGTTTCAATATAAGCATTTATATTATATCCATATAATTAAACGTTGACATCGCCACCCTACACCAAGCAGCTGCCAAAGGCTAGAGAGGAAACGCTAACTGAATGGAACTAAATTCCAGCCGTTTCGATTTTCAGGCGAGACCGACTGGACGCTGAAAACGTTAGCCGTCTAATGCTTTCAGACAGAGCTTAGAGTCTAACCGTTATGTTTCAGTTAATATATGCGATACGGTGTACGCAGTTGATTTCCTTTGGTGGTAATCGTGTGAATGTATTAAAGAGATATTTTCAGGATATGTAGTTAATTTTTTATCGCTTATGTATATTTATAAGTAATAACTATATTTTGTTAACTATGAAGATTTTAGCATGATTTTCATGGAATTAAATCATTTATAAGCTTTTATAGTAACATAGTTTTTTTTAACGCATTATGTATATCTCTGTGTTAATAAAATGTAATTAATACGACTAAATATTATATTTTCTATTTAATGTATGAAACTACAATGTCTCAGTACACAGTACAAACAAATATACTTTATTTTATTCAAATAACAACATAAGGCTAGCTAGTTCATGAACTCTCACGAACAGCTCATTGTTTCACCGTTCGATTGAATTTCTTAATTAAAACCAACACCTCATAAATAATTCTCAATGTATTGATGTGAAAATTATTATACGTACTATATTCTTTTGAATGATGATTTAGATATCGTTACAAAAATCAATTGCAGCTATCGTAAACACCAAAGGAAATCTTCCAAGGCAAGCATCATCGAGAGTTTTCCGCGAAATAACACACCGAACAGCCGAACATGCGGGACGGAAACGAGACACCGTCTTTTGTTTTCATTGCGCCTACCTATAACGACACGCGGTACGTAACAAAAACAAAAGAAAATGGCTCTATTATGTGAAAACAAGCCGGAGAGTAGCACGGTTATATTCGCCCGTGGGCTGAATTTATACGATATATTCAATGTTCAACTCGCCAACGTAAGTTGACACTTAGTTGTGGTTATGCCGCTGCCCCTTTCGCCTTGTGTTGTAGGTCGTGTAAGGGGGGCGGAGGGTCACGATGGGGTGGCCACGGTAACATATTTTCGGATATCCAAAAGTATAAATTCCAACGGTAAGCTATCGACTTACTTTTTATATTCGGCTGAATCGCAACCCGCTGAATGGCCCCACTGTTTTCAAGACAAACACGCGCTGTGTTCGCCGTGTAATAAACTGCGAATTCATATTTTCGATGGGAACGTACAGGATACAATGTTAAAAGTCTACCGTCCACACGACTCGTTGTAACTACGGTGTAAACAAAATTTTATATTAAGAATGCGATTTAAATTGTTTTTCGTTAAGTAATATTTATTATTAAAAAACACTTTGCTGATGGCAGACTGGTAAAGGTAATATAATTAAGGCGTGCAATTAAACTAAGATGTAAAAATTAATATTGAAAAATAGACATAGTAAGTGATATTAAGAAGAATGTAGAGATTTTGGTCTCAAAGTATTGACCTATTTTACACTTAATAAGTATATTAAGTGTAAAATAGGTATATCGGTCAATATTTGAGACGTCAGCCAGTAAACCCGAAAAATAATTCTCGACTAATCGAGTTATAAAAAAGCTTACCTAAAATGTCAACTTGATTAATATATATATACTCTATTCAAATAATCAATTTAGACTGTTAAACAATTCATAAATTGATCAAAGAAAGTGTCAATTTTTAACGTTCATAAGTGCTCCGATGCCCAGAACAAGTTACATGCAACATTCATTGTCACTCATGTACAATAAGTAGTACAATTAAACAAAAATTCAACCCAAAATTATTTACACTACTCTGTGGTCATCCAAAAGCGTTTCCAACATCTCCACTACGCACAAACAGACAATTAAAAACCACGCAAAACCATTCGCCTTCGTATATACGTGTTTAACAGAGCAGTACATAATCCGGTGCGTTCATAAAAGGCGTACCCACATACAGGGCATTATATCAGGCGATCAAACAAAGCACTCCCGAAAGCCCGTGTACTCCAGACCTTAATCTTTTTGTGCCTCTAATTAAATTAACAAAACCCGGCCGCACGGAAACTGGACACGCACACAGGCGAACACAGACGTGCACGGACACGGGCACAAAGAGCACCGTGCCGCTGTGTGTGTCGAGTCGCGTGTGTGTGTTTTAGTTAAGGGTCGTCATTTCTCTTGGACCCTCCCCGTAGTGTCCGCGGAAAGGTGAGTTAGGGTGGAACTATCTAGAGTTGTACAACCGCAGTTATTATTTTAACCGTATTTTATGTTAAACGAAAAATAATAAAGAGGTGGATAAGATGTGTAATAAGCGACTAGTTCTGTCAATTTAGATCTTGTTAATCTTTGTCGTCACCTGATGTATGAGTTGTTGAGCCCACATGGATAATTTAGGCTTAAATATTACTTTTAACAGCTAGTAATTAAACGGCTGATTTTTATCTATACTAGGGTATTTGATAAGATTGGCATTCCGTAAGTTTTCTTCAGAAATAAAGAAACCTGTTCAATTTAGTTTTTTTATTTATGGCTCGAACGACTACTTTATTATTGCATAAAAAAATTAAATAAAAAATTTTAGAGCGATAGAATTAAGTATGGCTTTTGACAAATTTAAAAACAAAATAGTACAAAAACTCAAACATTAAATCACATAAGCAAATGAAAACCATCCAAATTATTAAACATCACAATAGGTTCGAGTGAAATAAAAATGATTTTGGACGACAATAGACTACTGACTGACAACATGTTTTTTTTTTATGGCTTACGCAGGCAGACGAGCAGTCGGGCCACCTGATGGGGAGTGGTCACCGACACCCATAGACGTTGACAATACCAGTGGTATTGCCGACGCGCTGCCTACCGTGAGACATACGGTGTTAAGTCTTGCTTTACCCAGTAAATACGCTGGCTACGGTGCCCTTCAAATCGGAACGCAGCAGTGTTTTCACAACTGCTTCAGCGGCCGAAATAGGCACCGCGGTGGTACCACCAGACGGTCTCCTGTAAACAGGACCTACCACCGGTAAATGTCCACATTAAACTGATTTTTAGCATATTTTCCACATCTTTTTCAACTCAGGCTTCCTTCCAAATCGCATAAGAACATCTCTATATACATACCGTAGACAAACAGACATCCCCCGGCGTCCTCCCTCGGACTTTAATATTGATCAGTGTCCGGCCGCGGTCAGGTAGTAGCCACGAGAGCCGCATGCGCACTAACGCTGCAGTACGTACTGTTTGTGAAACATTAGTACTGGGAAGTGTAGTTTGAGAGCATAGGAATGTTTCGACGGTATATTTAAAGGGTTAATGTTCATACGAGAAATAAAGTGCTATTATTTGATTGTTAGATGGTCTTTCTTTGGTTAAGGCGTTGAAATTTAAACGTAACAACTATGCTATAAATATCAAACGGCTTAAAAGAGAGTACTGCCAATTAGCGTAGTACTCGATATTGTTAATTAATATAACGATGCAAAAGCTATGGATTAAAGAAAAGTATTTGCGAAATGTTACCAACAAATAGAGCTTTACAAGAGTCTGAATTTGAAAATCTGTTTCATAGATATTAAATATATCATGGAGAATTTTTGTAATACATCATTATAATAGTTGACTGCACCTACGCGAATACTAGACTTAAATTAGGACCTTAAAATCCTTAAACAAATATTATATCCTTAACTATCATCGAACAATATTTACCCGCAATTTATTTCAGGCAAAAATCATCATATAAGAACTTATACCGATTATTAAAATAAAGAGAAAAAGTAAAAAGAAATCACGTCGCGGGACTATGTTATCACAGTACGGCAACATAATATACAAAATTTCCCCCGATTTAATATCAGAAGGAAGTCCCTAAATTCCGTATCATGTAAAAGAACACTTTCAATATTGGAATTGGTATCCCTTTGGCCGTAACAAGGTTTTATTAGATCCCACTAAAGGGCATACCCGCACAAAGGTAGCGTAAGAAACCCTTTTTCTACCTTACTTCAAATATATTAACTGTCCCACTACCTCAGACGACGTTGATCCTTTGACACTGGATTTGAACCCGTTGATTTACAAAAAAAATCATTGTAATCAGACGCTTGCTAAAATTGGAATCCTGTCTATTACATCATCAGCCTGTGTTAGTCCACTGCTGGACATAGGCCTCGCCTAACGCATGACTTCACCATTAAGAAGTTTTTGGAACGTATCCCACCAAGCTGGTCCAATGACCCAATGCACCGATTTTTACCTGCCCATCAGACACATGGATCATCTTACTTTTCAGACGATTTTCATTACTTCCGCTTAAATAAAGAAAGCAGGACACAATTAAAACCTTTTATTTTTGGCACCAACGCAAATGTAATAGATTATATAAAATAATAACATTATAGATGACTTTTGTACAAAAATAGCAGTCTATTCAGGTAACTAGTAGCAGAACTGCGTTTAAATACAAAATTTTATTTCCACCTAAACAATCCACCGTGATTTTTTGCAAAACAGACAGTCAGTGGTAAAAAGTAAAACTTTGTGCGTTTTTTTTATAGACATAATGTAAATTTAATTCAATTTTAACTTAATTCTGATACGTTCAATTTTGCTTATAATTTTATTTCATAAATATTATATTATAGTCTGTTCCAGGAGTAGCTTGCGTCCATGTAGCGGCGGCTATTTTGTGTGCCTTTTGCTTTTGTCAGGGGAAATCATGACTTATATCTATCATTGTATAATCTAATACGGCGTTGCCTAGTTATCGTTGCGATGGTGATGATGTCAGTGAAAAAAGGTAGAAATCAGTAATAAAAGAAGAGAAAAATTTATAAAAATTAGTTAAATGACTTATAAGTGTTTGAATATGGCGACTGTCTTTTACATTCGATAGAATTCATGATTAAATTTTGAAAAACCTTCAGGATATAACCAAATTAATGTCAATAAAAACAGTTGCGTTGCTATATCGCAACGAAGAAATTTTCAAAGTCGTTTAAATTATAGAAATTAAGGTAAACTAATGTTTATAAAAATTTGTAATAAGCTAAACGATGATAAATCAGTAACTTTTGGGATAATATTTTTAGATACGATATTTTAGTCTTAATAATAAATATCGTAAGCAAACTTGTAAAGTAATATAGTACATAGAAGCGTAATCAACCCTTTGTAAAATGGCCAATGGCAGGCCAAAAGCGACGCTAGCAAAAATGAATGCCCGGCAAACAGCAAACACGCTAATGGCGTCGTAAAGTTGGCTATAATCCGCCAATCCAACTTGAACCGCCAACTCCCCCGTATCTCTAACTGCGTCACTTAGTTACCGAGGCAAATGTTGCCAGTCGGAGATCAGGACAATATTGATGCGTTGTTACGGATGTAGGATCGCGCCATTTGCCTTTATTGGCCATTTGGCCGGTTCGAATTTCGAAATCTGCTCGTTCGCTCTAATTGATTCGACCCCTCCGTTCCATATTCGAATTGGAACGGATTCATCGATGGTGGAAGCCATATTGAATACGGATAAACTCAATAAAAAATACAACAATAAAAAATCTCGTCATAATTATGTATAAGTAATTTGTTTTGTAAATTAGATTGAATATGTATATGATTATTGTTTATTATTTTAAGTTGTCTTTAATTATATGTCTCCGATAGTACTTTCTCTAAAACTTATAGGCGGACGCCACAGTTCGTGTTTGTGCAAGAAGTTGTAATAAATAAAACGTAATACATAGATGACATTAACTAACGTACTTACAAATTAATGTAAAAGTGTAAGTGGTTTTTTACTAAATAATAAATCATTTACGTCTTTACTGAAAGTTGAGCACCGATCTAATTGATTATTTACCGAAAGGTAAAAGCGATAGTTACGACATCTTTAGTGATAAATTTTTAGTTTCAGATAATACTTTCTCAACAATGAATGTAGCGGTCACCAACAAAAAAAGCAAATCGGTATACAATTATAAATATAAAAATTTATTATCAACGTACTAAATTACACATCCAACACTGGCAACACATTATTCAGCGTGCAGATGCATTTTAGAGGCTGTAAATTATATTGCCTTTGCCCCGTACTGGCGGACTCAGATAGCTTAGGTGTGGGGCATAGGGGGCGGCTGACCGCGACATTTGTCGGCCGTCTTCGTCTACAACCCACACAGCTATAAGTTGACAAATGCTCCCACCCTCCTATATGTAAGCATTTTGCGTCTATTATTTTAAACTAGCAAGTATTTTAGCAATCATGAAGGCTTCGTGATTTGTTTTGTAACATCATAATCATCCTGTGTTAGACCACTGCTGGACATAGGCCTCCTCTAATACACCCCTATCGATTAGAGGGTTTTTGGACCGTATCACACCACGCTGGTCCAATGCGGATTGGTGGCCATCCGACGCATGGATCATCTCACTTTTCCGACATTGGGTGATCGGCCCAAATTGGCTTCCCCTAATGCACGCCTTCTCCCCTTAGAGGGCTTTTCGACCGAATCCCACCACGCTGGTCCAATGCGGGTTGGTAGTTGGACCGACTTTTTACATGCTCATCCGTCGCATGCATCGTCTTACTTTTCAGACAAATGGGTGATCGGCCCAAATTGCCCTTACAAACCAGAAAACAACGATTACACAAAGGTGTTTCCCCGCGGGATTCAAACCTACGACCTCCGGTTTATAAAGCAAGGCCCAATGGCGCTAGACCACGGATGCGGTCCATTGTATTACATGTAGCATAAAATTGATTGATGTTTTGTTCTTTCATCATCATCATCAGCAGCAGCCTATATCCGTCCAGTGCTGGACGTAGACCTTTTTCAATGAACGCCAAGACGGCCCATCCCTTACGCTGCAAACTTGTTTTAACACCAACATTTTATTAATAGTTGTTATTTTTTGTATGCATCGGTTAAACGTTTCTTTGCATAGTTAATATACACATATTCAAGTATCATTATTTCGTTACTTCTTATGTTAAAAATAGAATAACAAGATTTATTTGATGTTAAATGTAATTGGGTTAAAATGAGCAAAATTTTATTTATGAACAGAAGAAAAAATTAGAGAGTCAAAATATTTTTTTTTATGTATATAATATGAACGTTCTTATCTTACATAGTTCTTTTAAAAGTAGTAATAATAATAACAAAATTAAAAGGTCATCGTCTTATTCAACTAGAGAGTATTGTATGAAGAAACTAAGCAATAAGATTGTATTTAAAACGTTTTATTGAATGCAGAATTAGTGGCGAAGGGACTTTTCCGAACGTATCAAGTATAACAAATTTGTAATATAATTAAAAAAATTATATCACAATTAAAATTATTCAGACATCTGTTTGTTTGGCGTGACTATGAGCATTTTAACAGATGTACACTAAAATAACTGAAAGTTAAACCATTAAACCCAAAAAGACTAATTTGTACAATATATAATAGTATCACAAAAATTTTAATTTTTTTAAAAATTTATTAAAAAAAACAAAACATAGTAATATGCGATGTCAGAACACATTTAAGCTGGTTCTTTAAATCAATGCTCATTTCTTCAAAATGACCCATTTCTATACCCAACAAGAATAAAAATAATGCAAAACTTTATCATAGCTTTTGTCCATACTCTCGGACTGTATTAGCCAATAAATTGCAACCCCAATGCATTCGGGTGTTAAGTCCATGGGGGCGGGTCCGGTGGGGTTACTGACCAACACCCCTCTGCCTATGTACTGCAAATTTAAAATGGCCGATGGTGAAATTATTTCGCAATGCGAAACTTTGGACTAATGACGACAAAATTCAAAATTCAAATATCTTTATTCAACATAGAAGTTTACACTTGCTTGTTGATTATCAAACACACTACCATTGGTTCAGAAAAGGACGCCTCAGACCTGAGAAGAACCGGCGAAAGAAACTCAGCGGGCTATTTTTTATGTCATCTTTTAAAAATAACAAACAAGTTGAAGGCATAACATATTATGCAATTTTGAAACAAAACTTGGAGCGAGCACTTCATTACCAGGCTGTGTTATCATTTAAAAATTCATTAGTATCGTAATAACAATTAACACGTAAACGGTCCTTGACTACCTTTGTCGTTCGACGTTAAACTATTATCCTAATTACATTATTTTTTCATAAATAAATTGGTATCGAAATGGTTTTTGTTAAGAAACATTCATGATCGTAAATATATACAATTCAACAGACTTGAAAAATATATATGCATACCATAAAAAGTACAAAGCCGTTCAAAACTTCCCAGGAAGAATATGAATGTTTTACAGTGCTTCCTCGAACTAATTATCGATATTCATATTTCGGTTTTCTTCAGATTAAAGAAATTATTTATTACAGAAGTAAAAACTTTGTGTCGTTACACCGTATAAATACTATAACTAGTAAATCCGCAATAACAAATATTTATGCTAAACGACGATAAAAGTGTGAAAAATATTATATTCTAAAATTGTAATCTATTACCTTTATTACATTTATTGCATATTACATTTTCTTTAAAAACTAGTCATTTAATAAAATTTCGAGTCGAATGTTGGAAAATATTAAAATAATTCTACCACATTAGTTGTCTTAATACTTTCAAGTTTTGCGACACAAATAACACACTTCATTTTTATTCGTCTGATTTTCTCACTTATTATTTTTACAAAAAATAATATAATATTCTAGATAACATGTTGATCTACTTTGTTTAATTTTATATAGCAATTTATTTTTTTCAATTATGCATCTTCTTAGTAAACACATATCGCCTTTTATTGCAAAATATGTACTCTTAAAATCGTTATGCTCGAACAACACAGAAAAATCAGATAACATACGAAACATGCCGGCGATATAATGAAGTATTTATATTTCATGAATACCAAATACAGAAATAAAGCAAATAGAACAACGCAAGGGAAACGAATGTAACGTAGAACAAGTAAAAAACACGTTCCGTTCCACGGGCGAGACGCGAACATCGTCAAACCCCATTACTGCGCAACTAATAATACAATGTAAATAGGAACGGAACGCTAACAAGGCTCGTTCCGCGAAACTCCGACAAACTAGAATCCAGACATACCTATGTTAAGAATAATTGGGCCCGTCCGAAAGATATCATTTCCTTCGAAAAATATGTTACGTTTCCATCGGGCTATTGTCCTTTGTGCAAAAAATATATCGCATAACGAAGTCGAGATCCTGCCCTATATCAAATATCACGCATGACACAAACCACCCACGTCCCCCCGCGAGGGGTGGGCAATAAAAAATAATATATTGGAATATGTTGGAAATAACAGAGTATCCTTTGCATAGAAACGGAATAAGGACACTCGTGTTTTGACGAGTCCAGCCTCTTTTTATTGTCTAAGGAAAGATGCTGACGTGTGTAACGGCGACATGTCTGCCATTTTCTCGAAGCGGGGGACGGAATTATGAACGAGTTACGTTACGCGCCAAGTGATTTGCTAAATTGTCTTACAATTCGCGCTATGTTACAGACTATATTTACGCAATGTTTTTTCGGATAATTTATAAAAAAATATACAAACAATTTATCCATCCATAAAATAACATTAAATCAAGTTTATTCGACCGAAATTAAGTTCGTTTACTTATTTCAATTTTAACAAATATAATTCGTAACAAGTTAACAACTAAATTTAAAACAAATACATATTTAAAAATATCCCATTTAAACAATAGCATTTTTATTAATAAATCAAATTAAAGTTAAAAAGCACTTACCGCAGCATCGTGTTCATTTTCAACATAACCTTATTCGCACAAAATACCACAGACACAAATATAACTCGATCAAAATCGATAATCGATGGAAACATTGATAATCGAATATAAAATATCTCTCCACACCAGTTGCGCACACGCATCCGCGGTAAGATTCGAAAAGGTAATGGATCAGGAAGTAAGGTAAGCCAGCCCGGGGTCAGGTAGCGGGGCTTAAGAATTACCGGCGCGTTAAAGGGTTAACTGACAAAAAGGCGTAATTATTATTAGAGGGTAAAGCACAAAGACTCACGTGAAGCTCGGGTTACGATGAGGGTACGCGTAATACGTTCCATGTTTGAATTATTTAAATTGCTCCTTTTTTCATCGTTGACGTAAAGCAGCAATCATTATATTACAACCAGCCAGTATTTTTTAATAATGTCCGATGTCTCTTTAAAATGACAATGTAAATGTTTTTTCTTTTCATATTCTGATACATATAAAACAACAAAATAAAATAATATTTTTATTTGTAATACTCACTGCTCTGCCAGACCCAATATTACCTCATATTGTCATCAGCTTCTTATCTGAGTAAACTGAATGAAAGTTACATTTCAAAGCGACAAGCAACTTGCTGCTACACTAAAACTCAATATACTAAATGTCAAAATTGCATCCAACGGTACTTTTTTAAATTCGCACTACCTATTGCGATGCCGCGTGTAAAAGTAGCTTGTGTCAATTTTTAAAATGTCAGCGCGGTAACCCTTCACATGTGGCTTAATGTACCTGAAACTTCCGAACCCAATAATTCATTACACAACAATGGTAAGACTAACTTGCTCTTTAGTAATAGTAATAACCGAACCCTTTATGGAATAGCCGTTGTCTGAGCGACCCTTGCGAAATTTCGCGACACAAATAAAACACCCGTTTCGAACACAAATATTTAAAAAAAAAACGCGTTCGCTTTTCAACTTTGTCTCTGGCCATAAATCAATTCGAAAATAACAAACCTCTGATGCAATACGTTCGATATTTGAACTGAAGCGTGATCGATTATTATTTTTAACAGTGTGTACAGAGAAAAAAATATTCACCACCATAAATTTACAAAATTATATGCGTAGATATTTTTTATCTTAAACAAAAATTACTATAAATACTCTTAGCATCATATAAAGAATTGAAATGCTTTAAAAATCGATAAACCAAGTATTTTTTAAACTATTTTGCAATAAAGCACTCCAATTACACAATCGTACCGCCATTAGATCTAAAAAAGATATCACACAACACGCCAATGATTTCGTACTTGACATGTGCCGCCAAAAAGCACTCACAAATTATTCGCTTAGTTAAGTTCGTTGTATGCTAATGTAAGATTGTGAGATAACTTGAGAGGTGCTTCAGATATCGCGTTTGGTACGCGAAAAAAGTCAACGACTCAATAACTGATCGAATTAAAATAAACTTTTACGATTAGAAAAACAGCGACATTAAAATTGTTTATCGTATTATTGTAGGTGAATTTAATTCTATGTAAATGTTATTACTTTTTGGCATTTAATTGTTATTATGCTTAGTTCAGAACCTTACATTCGTTTTAATCTTTTTTGACCATTGTAGTAATACAAATTTAGTAGAGACAATTACGAGATAACTGCCTCCGTAGCTTAGTGGTATGGGCGTGTGCTTTAGAAACCGGAGGTCGTGGGTTCGAATCATGCGGGGACTCAACAAATTTTCATTGTTGTTTCCTAGTTGGTTAGGGCAATTTGGGCCGATCACCCAATTGTCTGAAAGTAAGATGATCCATGCGTCGGATGGGCATGTAAAAAGTCGGTACCCGCATTGGACCAGCGTGGTGGAATACGGTCCAAAACTGCGTAATGGATAGGGGCGTATTAGGGGAGGCCTATGTCCAGCAGTGGACTATCACAGGCTGATGATGAATGAGATACAATTACATCGTGATTGAGTAATTATTTATTTTATTTACACGATTATTATACATATCAAATCCACTAATTTACGGATTTTCGCGTTAGTTATATATTTATTCCCGACGTTTCGGATTCTTCTCAGCATCCATGATTACGGGCAGACTAAGTTGGTATATGTCTGCATCTCAATGGTGTGAAGGGTTATTCCAAAACATCAGTGGATTTGGTATCGTGATTACGTTTTAAAAATGTGGGTATACGTTTCGAAATTGAATTAATGAATATATCTGATAATTATCCTGAAGTACCTAAGATTATAATGTAACTCAATATAAGAACCACCAGTATTAATAACGTAAGAATACATTTTTCGTATTTACCAACGGGAAAGCGTACGTAATATTGTAAAAATACTTTTAATATTACATTAAAAGTCTGTGCTCGTAATAATATGTACAGAGTCCGTATGGTAATAAAAATACGTACCATAGACAGCGTATTCTATTAATACCTTTTTGAATAAGCGCGTTTCTTTCATACAGCGCATCTGCTTTGTGCCTACTCTAATGCTCTCTAACTAAACGATGGGGTTCTCTATGCAAAAATTGAATGGATTTCGCAATGCATTCTGCCCCATTGTCCTGTATCAGGTACGGGCGGAATGGCAACATTCAAATTAATGTTATAAAACTGGTCCGCGGATAAAGGGTTAGTTAGCATTGTTCGAAGTATATAAGGTTATGTACGTGCAAAAATCTGTATGCTAGAGAATTTTCTCGATTACTAAAAAAATATTCCGGAAAAATTCATCTATATTCATCTCAGTGAAGATATTGCGAGATTTATATGTGGTGAAACGTTAGGATTTCTAAGAAGTAGGAAGTAAGGATCCAATCATTATATTCTCTAATGGTAGCCTTCAATTAGTAGTTTAGGAGATAAAACTACTAGACACGTTATTACAATAGAAAAGTGTCGTTTTTACCTTTTTGCACAATTGCTAAAACGGTAAACAAAAAGCAAATATTTAAAAAAAAAACGTATTTAGTGTAAAAAAAAACTAAAGGTCGTTTAGGGTCATGAGAACTCTCCAAAATTTCACACCGATCGCCTCTTGACACCATAAAACATTGTGATTCCCGCCGATTGGGGCAAAAAATACACAATACGCGGAAACGGGGTTAAAGGACATGTTTGGATACAGAAAAAAAACGTGATAAATCGTTTGGCACAACACTAATTACGTTTGTATGGGTGACGGAGTTTAATTGCTCGATGCTTTTTTCATCTCTCCCTAATAGGGCATTTTATTTCTTATGTTTTCTATCAAATTTTGGTTACTTACTCGCGCTTCGTCCGCGTAGATTTATCAAAATCTACTGGATCTTCATAAGTTTACTTGCGTTTTAGTGCTTATAAAGTATATTATTGTAAAGTTTTATCTAAATGCATAAAATAGTGACCTCGTTAACAATCAAACGCACAAAGTATCTCATGTTTGAATGACAGTTGACATATTTAAATATGAGAGAGATTTTTTTCAAAACTAAAATCCCAATTATTTACTATTAAAGTTATAATGTAAAGTACTAAAATTTAAAAACTTAAAATCGCAACTATAAAACTCGAATTGAAATAAACGATGCAGCTCTCGAAATACCGGCATTAAAAAAAGCAAGCAGCCTGCGTTTAGCATTATGGTTGAATTACACCGCTGCCATCCTTTGACAGTTTTTTTGGCGCGCTCGCAACAATTGTATCTTTGCCAGAGTCAACGAGTGACTCCATTTTTTTTGTTCGTTTTTTTTTTTCGAATAAAATCGTATTTCTCGGATTTAAAGGGATTTAGACACTTTGTTGTGGCAACAATGACGTTTGCGGATACCGTATTTGTTTTGATTTAGTGTTATCGAGTGCGTTCCGTTTTTCCCACGTTTTGTGAATTTTGTTTGATTGTACGGAAAGATGCGTCGAATATATATCGTGTTGCTATTATTTGTTTGTTTATGCATAATATAAATATATTGTTTTCTTTAAATTTTTTAATAATGAGTTAAATCTAACAAGAAATAAAACTTAAATGTTTCTTTTTCTTAACTAGCATAGGGTTCTTTATTGAATGGTATGTTAGAGATCGGGCTTGAGGGCTAATTAAGGGTTAATTTATTTGAATTCATGCACATTATTTTAGCGTTTTTAATTCAGTCCCTGTTTCCTCTTTTTATTTATTCTAAATCCTAATCTTTAATAACATACAAAACCCCTAAAAATACCGTTGCTATATATCGTTTAAAACAGAAGAATATTATATCTTGAGACCTTCACATTATCTGTGCGACGAAAAAACATCGTAGGACAGCAACATAAATCTCGTCACACATAAATTCCAACACATGCAACATCGGTAACGAAAGCAAAAAAAAATAAAATTGGCAACAATCCTAATTTCGACCCCAACCCCATTGGCATCCAATCTCGCCCCCAACTCTTGGCTTATCAACATTCGGACACCATAACAGGCATTTTCCAGGCCCATACATATTTCAAGGGGAACACCCCGTTTGGTCAACTGTCAGTAATGATTTGCTGCTTCTCCCCCCAGTACGCCCTCGCAATTGACAACCAGTCCCACTTGACACCTACGATACGAGATTCCTTACTAAGCCCCTTTGATGTGATAGTCCTGGAATGTCAAAATAAGCTGGTCCTCCAATAGGTCGGGGGCGTTCGAAAAAGTTAGATTACCCACTATTTTTTCGGACCTACGCCGCGGACGCCGGGGTGTGTTACACGAGAAAATATGGCTTCCCATTCGAATATATTTGTAACAGGAGAACTGTTTACACGGCGATATTGCGTTCGTTGTGTTGTATGTATTTTTGTATAAAGATACGTAATGAAAATACGTAGTCTTTTAGTTGACAAATTTGTTCTTAAATTTGTATAATTACAACACAATTAAGTCTTTTAAATATTGTGTATTTTTTCTAAATAAATAAATATTAACAATCTGTTTATATTCTGTCTATAATATCAGTATTTTCTAGAACTTAGATGCCTATTTTTATCCTAATTTACATTTAAATATAGAAAAGCAAAGAAAAACACCATTCCACCACCGTACGAAAACGTATAAAACATAACTGATATAGCTATATAGCTTCTTAGACTTGCGACCCACATTAGACTTATAGCGTCTTAAGTAACACGATAGCCGCTATTTGCGGAACGGCAGACGTTATTTGCTATGTCGGATCCATCGGCCACTGCCGTCGTCACGTCGCCGCCTTATAAGTTGCCCAAATACACCTAAACTTCTGTTTGAACGGCATAAAGCGTGTCTGCGTGTGACGTCACCTATTAGTCGCACGTACTCTTCGTTTATTCAATCGTTTCGGATAACGTTCGTTTTCGGAATAACGTTTAACGGTAACGGTAAATAACGCTGTTTGTTAACTGTTATTTTATGAAAACGTTAAAACGTACTCTTTTCAAAAAATATATTGATATTTTTTATAATACATTAAAATAATAAATATATAAATCTTTCCTTACAAACGGTTGTAAAAAATATAAGTTATCATAAATGTTAAGCAAAATGTTATTTTTAAATGATGGCACGATAATTAATAATAAAAGTAATTGTTGAAAGGAGAGTTTCAATTGAACACTTTTTAAGCTTAATTACATTTTATAGTACCTACAAATTAAAAAAAGATGATATGTATTATACGTTAACTAATGGTATGCTAGTTAAGTAGTACGTATTTATTATTATTATATAGTCAAAAACACGTTATAAACAATCGTAGTCGTACAAGAAACTTGAAAGTATTATCACATTTACATTACAATTGCGTTTTAAACCATATTGAAAATGTATTCGTTTAAAATAATGATGAATTACGTGCCTTGTACTTACTGGAATTAACGAAAAGCTTTTGCTAACATTTAAAAGTCTCAATACCGCGCTATTACTCAACATTTCCACTTTAATTTTGGACTTATTTGCAATCCAAAGTTTCAGTTCGTATAAAAAAAAATAAACAAATATTTTCTCACTCGTTTCCAAACACTCAACTGTAATCATCGCGACAAAATAAATTTCAAAATTCATTTCGAGATAGTCTTATAATCATGGCAACTCATAAATTTTGACATTAAAAAAACATAAACTCTTTTTTTCAGGCAACTGTTCGAATATCGATTTAAAAGCGTATCGTTACTTAGTGACGTAACTGAATGGAAACCTATTAATTTTCACACTTGATCGGGCAACGTGTGATCTTGGAGTACAAAGAGACTTCGTGGGGCACAATGGAATATAATTTCACGCGGATCTTCGCCCATCTGCCACCACCTGTCATTTGTCTAACCCTTGATTACCCTGCAACTTTCTGACGCTGCGTTCTTGGACGGATATTAAAGGGTTCGCCTTTTGTACGTTAACAGTTATATTACGGTCTATGGCCAGGTGCTTTCGCCTCTTCCGCGTTCTCACGAGATGACGCCGGAGTTCGCTATTTTTTTGGCCCGAAGGGTTAAGTTTACGCAACTGTGTTTGCCGAAGGGGTTGATTTTAGAGTCGACAGAGTAGCGGTAAATCCGACGAGTAAGACGGCAAAAATGATATTTTAGTCTTGTTAAAGTGCAAATAGCCTTATGGAAAAAATAAAAATACGTTTGGAATGGCATAATATTTTGATCGGTACGACAGTTTAGAAAAAAAAGATTTACATTTTTCGCTCTGTTATTACAAAACATTTTTTTAAAATAGATTTTTTAACCGGGTACTATATATTAACCATTTTACTACTAGATTGTTTTTATTAATTAACGTGATGAGATCAATAAAGTTACTTTTATACAAGTAATACAGGAGTTAACGTTTAAACCAACTAAAAACGGTTTGTCATAGAGAAATCGATTATTTGAAATAACTGGCCGAAAAGGAAAAAAACACACAACGAAACGGGTCACATAAATCGAACGTGCATTCGGAATTCAAAGGACATCGATAAGTGTCTCGGTGTTCGGGTCATGCAAACTTTTATTCCAGTCGACGGAGCGAGGTAAAGGACGCGAGTCGCGTGCATGATTGACTGTTTGCAGCTCACTCGTAACTATAAATGTATCTTTTTAAATATTCTTTATTTCCTTATTGAATATTGTAAAAATGTTTTGTCTTAGTTTTCTTCAGATAAGTCTGAAAGTTTAAGTAAATAAGAAAGGAATGGGCTTCACTATCTGCCTTTAATTGATTGACGCAACCACGCTCTTTTATTGTCATTTATTTAGTCTTAGCTTAAAATTCCTCTCGTTTTATTCCTTTTAAAATTAGCAAATACCATTAGAAGCAAATATGTGTCTAAGATTGTTTTTGTTCTATTGACAAAGAGTCCAACATAGTGCTTACACATATTTTATCACAAATTTATGACATTTATGAAGACGGAATATTAAAAAAACAACGATACAACAAAAAATAAAAAACTCTACAGCGCGTCTGTATCCAACACGCTCCACTTTGATACGATATTTTCGAGGGCGAATAAACATTCTTGTATTTTTTTTCATTTTCCAGGTTGTTACAAGTTATGATAACTTATTTGGGTAGGTTCGGTAAACTGTTTGAGCAAACAAAATTGATACGCGCAGCTTTGTCGGCGAGTTTGGAAAAATATAACACACAAACATACATACATTAACCAGCCTTGTTATTCGTCTATTCGTATCGAAAACATTTTCCTTGCAATGTTATCATGACAAATGATAATAAATACGTCATTCCATATGTAAAATTTTTATCAATATTAAAGCATAAAATACATTAGTAATCGACATTTAGAGAGCCATTTCCATAAAGATATTAGCAATAGCGTCCTATAGATCAAGTTCGTAACTTATTCAATTATCAACAAGCACACTCAAGGATTACGTTAATTCACTCAAATACACGAAATCCTCACAATACAACTCCCACAATAAAAATCTCGAAGCGAATCCCTCTCGAAATAATTAACACACATTCAAAACGGAACCGTCAAACCCCTTCAAATGTCAAAAGAGGCCGGATATAAACTAACCGCCTTTTCTTTGCGCTCTCGATAAAAAAAAGAAAAAGATCAAAAAACACACAACAAACGCACCGGCATGGCAGGCTGGCAACAAAAAAGTACGCCAATGCTACGCCAATTTTGCTTTCAAGGAAATTAGATATCCTCTTACAGCGTAGACTACGCTTTTAACCCTTTTGTTGGGTGTGGGAAATATCGCCAAATTGCATTGGAGATAGCTGTTTTGCTAACGGGATTCTGAACTTTTTGTCCTAATTTATGACGCAAATTCTGTAATAAACTAAACAAATGAATGAAGTTGTTCATTTATAATTTTATGTTTATAGATTTATGACGTTATATTCATATTATTTTGATTTTATTCAGCTATTGCTATTGATTGTGATCCAAAGACAATAGATGATTTCCGTCAGGTCTATGCCCTATTTGATATTAAAACAACACTGTACAATCAAAAGTAATTGGCCATTAATAGCTTGAATAAATAATTTCAGTACTATTTAATTATAATAGCGCTAACTTCAAACATTTAAACTAACTAACAGATACGCGTAAGAAAGATTCATGACGCATTAATTTAGAAGATAAAAAAACGCGACCAGATGAGAACAGTGACGTCGCAATGCAAAGTATTACGGGCCGACTGCTCGTAATTTCCCACAGGATACCTTTCAACGGGGATGACTGATGCCCGTTGGACCCTGCGGTAATGTTGTTCCGTTGCTTACATTCGCTGCCGGCGTCTTATTGCTTTAAGCCGCCAGGAATTGTCGAAACAATGGACGGTGCCGATGCGAAAACTACATACAGCGTTTATTGTAAACATTTCTGGTTTAATTATAAACTATATGTAAATATATCGTATCTTACTAATATGATAAAAGAATGTTATAAGGGGGCAGAACGGATACTTGAAGGTTATTTACAGAAAAATGCTAAAACGGTAAATATATAATATAGTATAATTCAGTCACGGAACCAGAAGTTGGTTATGTTGGAATGCTGCTTGTAAGCAACTTTTGGTTAATGTGATTTATTTAAATACCATCTAAAGAAGTGCATATATGCACAGAAAAGTATGCATCAACTTTTTGTGGTAAGCGAAACTAAAAAGCCATTAACGTGTTGACACAAACACAGGCTGATGATGGTGGGTGGACCAACTTTTTACATGCCCATCCGACGCATGGATCATCTTATTTTTTAGACAATTGGGTGATTGGCCCAAATTGCACTAACCAACTAGGAAACAAGAATAAAAATTTGTTGAGTCCCCGTATGATTCGAACCCACGACCTCCGGTTTTTAAAGTACACATTCTTATCACTAGGCTACGGAGGCAGTAATAGAATTGAACTGATTACATTCACAACATAAGGATAATGATGTAGTTCAGTTAATAGTTCTTACATCACACATCATCAGCCTTTGTTAGTCCACTGCTGGACATAGGCCTCCCCTAATACACCCCTATCCATTAGGGTTTGGACCATATCCACCACGCTGGTCCAATGCGAGATGTGGTGGACCGACTTTTACATGCCTCATTCGACGCATGGATCATCTTCTTTCAGACAATTGGGTGATCGGCCAAATTGCCTAACCAACTAGGGAACAACAATGAAAATTTGTTCGTCCCGCAGGATTCGAACCCACGACCTCCGGTTTCTAAAGCACACGCCCATACCACTAGGCTACGGAGGCAGTAATAGTTCTTAGAGGCCTCCTTTTCATAAGTACAGAATGCAGTTTGTAATAATCGTTTTAAAACACATACGCATTGTACCTGCTTCTTTTGGGAAGTAGGGCAAATAACTTACGAGTAAATAATAGGGATACATTTCCTGCACTTCCTGTAAACAAATATTTCTACGAAAATATATAACAAATCAATTTATATTTTGCGCTCTATTTGCCCCAGTTTCCGTTTACTCGAAGAGCAAAAAGAAAAAAAGCTGGCAAATATATATTTCGAAAGAGTGGCCTACATAAGAAATGACGTGCGAATGAAGTATCATCTGCCATCACGAGCCGCCACAATCGAATTACTGATACATAATCGATACATCGAGTATCGAATCGGGTTCTCGGACGTATCGGTATAATGGTATATTGATGATTCTGGCACAGACTGATTAATGGTAGCGATCTGTAAAATACAATGAGCGCTATGCCTGCAGGCGATTTGTGGGTAGAAGCAAAAAGCTGTATCGAATACTATGCTTTACATTGCCGTGTTGCAATGCGTTCTGTCTGAAAGTTGTATAAGTAAACCGTAATGTATTGCGATGTGGATAAATAATCGGGTGATATTTTGACGTACGGAAGCGGTATTGTCGCCAGTACAGTGACTGGTGATTTTGCACACAGTGAATTATGTGACTAGAAAAAAAATTAATGCGCTTGCCACTTTTATCGTGTTTACTATATATAGAACATAATATCTGTATATTGGACAACGTGTTCGAAGAAATAAATAAAATTATTTAACGACTGATATTTAAGAAATGACCTCTTTGCTATTTAAAGAATATTATTTTATTTAAGCTACTTAGTTATTGGTAAGTAAATGCCTTTAGAATAGCGATAACTACAATGCTTACATTTGAACAAGTTAAGCTACAAGTTAAAACTTATGTTTTATCAAAATATAACAATGCTATTAAATTTTGTAACAGCATTTCAACTTAACCGAAAAAAACATCAAAAAGGTAACAGTACTAATATGCAAGAATGTCTAACATAACAAAAATAGGTACATAAACATTGCTTCATTCCGTTTTAAGGGACTTTAAACGGAACATTGGAAGCAAAACAATAGCTTATCATCAGACCGTCGTACCACTTGCCTCGTCCATTTGATAAATGCCTACTAGCTGGCACTAGAGGAGTGTGAAGTGCTAAACACGCTCAGGGCATCTGTGCATATACCTCCAATCGGCCCCACTTGCAATTATGTGATTTCCCAGCAGGGCCACCATCACTAACCCGCGGCGAGCGTCAATTATGGCACAATGGGCGGCGGCACTCGCACTAATTGGTGCAAACTTGTGCAATTCAACAAAAAATTATAATACGGTCAATAGATTCGGGGCTGTGGAGAAAACATCGATGGCACTCGGCGTGCTTAAGGTCATCGTGTCGTATGTCACAGCACTACACTAGAACGTGAAAAGATGACTAATTGTTAATAACGTAATTTTTTTAACTTAGTAATATTGGTTAAAATAATAAATATTACTATTATACAGCTAATTTAGACTCGGAATTGAAGTAACACAGTATACCATAGCAATAAAGCCAGGTTGTGCGTATGTCGCCATAGTTTACTGTCAGTCGTTGACATCTCAGTGTCAATTTATTTATGAAAACGGTAAATGTATGACGTTACTTTTTTGCTATAGATTTATTGTTTACTACAATTCAGTGTCTAAATTGGCTAAACCGGAAAGTTTTCGATAAATGGGTCAGTGCAAGTAATGATTGGAATCCTCTAATGGAGGCGTGCATTAGGAGAGGTCTATGTCCAGCAGTGGTCTCACACAGACTGATGATGAAGTAATAATTAACGATCAGGTCTGTACAGCTTTCATTAGGCGGAGGAAGTCCGAAATAAATTTGCAGAAGTCCACGGATGTAGATGGCCCCAGATTGCAGTCTGGGAGAAAATGTTACTAAAAACAAGTGCGATCTTAAGCGTTGTATAAGTTGAAGTGTGTAAAACAACGATGACGCTGTTAAATGGACACAGAACTACATCAACCATGTACATATATTTATAAAACATTGCGTTTTTTATGTCGTAAAGCAGTAGTGTTAAAACATAATGTTTTACGATTTGTGGGCCCCAAAGAAAGTGTAGTAACTGGTAAACAACGAAGCGTGACACGCGGACTTGTCGCATCTAAGGCTGCATTTCTTATATTCAGGGACAATTATTTATTACGAGTTTTAAGTCCTATACGTCTTGTCACTTTATTTAATAAATATTACATACCTCTTCCTCTTACATTTTTATTAGGAACACCAAAGTTATCCCTATTACAAAAATTACAGAATTGTGAGAGATACAACTGTACACTAACACCGAAACGAATCGAAACAATAAAAAATACACGCTCATGTTTCATACCAATCCAAATTTGAATAACTTGAAATCAACCCGCGCAAGGATTATCAGTTCAACACGCAAGCTGACGCGTTCAAAATCAATAGGAGTTTTTTTTTTATTAATGGTTAACCCTTTGTCGCTCTGGCACCAATCGATTGCCGAACCCCGCGGCTCAATACAATGCACATTTTAAAATTTAAAATCCGATATCTGTAGTGAAATTTTTTATGGCACTACGATGCATTTTTAACCCTTCACCGTATGTCTAGTCGACAGTGCTTCCCAAAATGTGTGGAGCTTTTTGTTGAAGTCATACTGCACGAAAATATTTTTATGACAAGAAATTAACTGCAGAATTGCAGGTAAAATTATAACGGGAATTAATACGTGACAATATAATTAGTAATAGACTCAATTACTATAAAGTTATATTGTAATTCAGTCAAAAGTGTAATGTGATTGCCAACATACAATAAAAACGATAAAAAGTCCGCAATATCTATTATAAGGTTTCTGAAGTAAATTAAAAACACATATTTTGTTTATTAATTTAATATTATAAATTTAATTACGTATAGTTTCTTGCTGCCTCGTAGCCTAGTGGTATAGGCGTGTGCCTTAGAAACTGGAGGTCATGGGTTCGAATCCTGCGGGACTCAACAAATTTTCATTGTTGTTTCTAGTTGGTTAGGCAATTTGGGCGATCACCCAATTGTCTGAAAAGTAAGATGATCCATGCGTCGGATGGGCATGTAAAAGTGGGTCCACCCACCAACCCGCATTGGACCAGCGTGGTGGATACGGTCCAAAATCCCTAATGGATGGAGGTGTATTAGGGAGGCCTATGTCCAGCAGTGGACTATTACAGGCTGATGATGATGATGATAGTTTCTTGCTGGTTCTTCTCTGGAGAGTGGTAAATTAGTTAGTAAACGAAGCTAACTTTGATAAAGAATTTTTGAACTTGAAATATATCATTACAACACGGACAATGTCTATGGTTCGATACACTAAATCTATTTTACTATGCCAATAAATCGTAGACTACACCCCCTTTGAAAGATACCCTTTCAACAGTTTGAGAACCTGCACAAGCGGATTGTGTAACCGCTCGGTGTCTGTACGTGACAATTTAAACAAATTCTGGGCCATTTGGCCTCTGGGGTGGCGCTTTTTTTAAGGACTTATTTTAAATAAAAAAAAACGCCATTGTGCGGATGCTATGCGGGATGAGTGTGTGGTCTGCAATGAGAAGACTACGACGCGTATCAATTAACTTTTTATATTTATAGTCATTTGTTTTGTGTTGCACGTCATTGATGAGTTTATTTATAATAATTGAGCCTGGTTAAGAAACCTTAAAAAGTATTAAGTTAAGCCAAAGTTTATTGCAAATCCTTAAAACAAAGCGGTTAATTTACGGGTGATACAATTCTATAGTTTAGTGCAATATAAATAATTGTAACATTTTGTTGCGTATATATCTGCGTCATTACAAACCAATTATAGGATAACAAGACGATGTTCGTGAGTGATATGCGAGAAAGTGTAATTTTTAATGATATTATTGCATCGAACTCTCTTTACGTACTTTTTTATTTTTAATTTAAAATAATTTAATTTAAATACAGAATTCTAAAAATTTATGCTCGGTAATTTTGTTGATTACCAAAATTCAATTATGAGGAAACATTGAAAGGTATTTACACCTAGTTCTTTTTAATACTTACAAGATACTGAAAAACATTTTGTTTTGCATACAAATTAAGAAGTTATTTATTTTGAATTATTATTATGATAGTGTTTAAAACAAAATAATTATAACTTGCCCGGGTTAATACATTACACCTATATGCTCCTTTTTGAGAAAAATATGATGGAAACAACACGAAGTAATCCTTAAGTCCATGTATCGAATATTCTACGCGTCATACGAGTTCCCGGCGACAATGGCGATCCCATCTCGGGGATGCGCTTATTCCCGATAATCCTCACTACGGGAGCGAGCCGCGGGAACATTACCTAGATTTAAAGACGGGGATTTAAAGATGTCGTTTTTATAGATCAACAGAAAAGACGATGATAAATCGTCAGCAACGATTATGTCATGACGATTACATGACAACCGATCGATATAAAAGCCAACCATTTTCGTTCTCAGAGCATATTTTGAAAATGCGGTCGATATTAAAGAGTAACTAGGCAGGCTAGGCTAGTGCACTAGTGTACGCGAAAACACAAACAAATTTTTCACTACATTCTGATGGGACGGAAAACCGACACAACCGTAGAGAGATCTGGCGCAGGACCGATATTTTACATGCCCATCCGACACATCATCAAACTCTCATCCGGACATCCGGATCATCAAACTTTACAGGCAGTCAGGTAATCGACCTGCATTGTCGTAACCGACTAGAAAAAAGAAAAGTAGTAGAGTCCCCATACGATTCGAAACTACGACCTCCGGTTTCTAAAGCGCAAGCACATAACACTAAGCTATGAAACCGTAACAAGTGTGCCCTCTCTAAATTCTTGGTGAATTCAGTACTTCGGGGATATTCGACATGACCGCATGAAAACTTTCACATACCCATCAGACGCATCATCTTAAGTAGTAAAAAAATATTTTTGGCAAAATTGTTTATTATAATACAATATTAGACAATAATCTTTATGTGGCTTTAATAGATAGATGCTCATTGCAAAACAATGTATTTGTTGCGTAAAAAAGAAAGACGAAAGAGGTGTGCTTACGGAGAAAATTACTCAAAGCGACCATCAAACACAAATGGAGTATATCTGTTGTACCGCCAACGCCATGTTGTATATACGCCATTTATAAACGACAGACAGATCAATTTATATAAAGCAGAAACGGGGCCAGGAATAATTGAATGTGCAAAAAACACCCATTTGGCCCAACGTGGGGCCGCGATGTGCAGGGGCACATCGGGCATTATTTTAATAATGCATTACACATAACACGGTATCTCTTTCTATCTATATTTACCGTCTGTTAATGCCAATCGAACAGTGTTAATATCGAATCGAAATCGAATATTGACGTCTTATTCGATTTTGATCTGAATCGATATTGAATCGATAGTGGCTTATAATATAATGAAATTATATATAATGAAAAGTGAATTAAAACGCTCCTCTATACAAATTGAAATATAATGTTTTTTTTAATCCCTGCCACTCTTTATGTTATCAGAAACGAATGATAAATATATTTTTCTAAAAATTTCTTTTTTTTTTAATTTATTAATAAAAAACTGTGATTATTTTTTATTCCTTTAGTCGCAAAAAGTTCTTTCTCTGTGACTAGAAATTTTATCAATATCAATATCAATAACGCGTACAAGTACTATACCTTCGAATTTACAGATGTGATAAAAAAACAAACTGTTTTTACTTCATGTCCCAACTTAGGTAACAATTTCATAATATCTGTTAGGTTAATACGACCAGAAAATATGAAAGGTCGACGAATATTTCGGATCGGCATTAAAGTAGATCCATACGTCGAGATCAACTCAGCCCCTTCTATATGTCCAAAGTTGGGCCAGTTTATATCTCAGCAGATCCCGTATCTCCCTACAAAAATCACACGCTCACCGACGCAGACCTTATTTGGCCAGTGATATTGTATTGAATTTCCGCTACTGGAAGCGATGAAACACGTTCAAAATTAAATTATGGTCTATCATTATGTTAAAGTCGATATAGTTATATACACGTCATATATAGACGTCACAAAATTATTTGATAGATAATTGAATGTTATTTTTTTTTAATTTCATGCAAAAGTTAGAGCATACAGGCGGTATACTACCAACCAGCATAAAAGTAGGCAGAAATGTCAGAAAAATCTTTAAAAAATATACAATTTGTTACAAATATTAGTATGATTGGTAGTAGAGCAAAAAACAATATTTATATCTGCTTATTAAGAAAAGTACATCAGCAGCCTGTAATAGTCCACTGCTGGACATAGGCCTCCCCTAATACACTCCTATCGATTAGGATATTTTGAACCGTATCCCACCACGCTGATCCAATGCGAGTGAAATGGATCGACTGCAATACAATAATTAAATAATTAAATTAATTAATTAAATACAATTTTTGTACAATAGTAATACTAAAACGGTAAATATATAATGTAGTCTAATTCAGTTACGGAACCAGATGTTGGTTTTGTTGGAATTCTGCTTGTAAGCAACGTTTGGTTAATATAATATATTTAAATACCATCTAAAGAAGTGCATATATGCACAGAAAGGTATACATCAACTTTTTGTAAGCAGATCCGAAAAGCCATCAACATGTTTACACAAACACAGGCTGTGTTTAGCCCACTGCTGGATAACAAATAATTTAAACGAAAGGAACATTTTACGCTGAAAATGATACTATTTCTCAAAATATATACTGACGTATCCAGCGTCGCAACATCAACGCGATCAACATTCACAATACGGCTTTTTATATATTTTCTGATACATTTCTTTTCCGATGCATCTTCAGGGGAGATATTATTTGTGCGATAGTACAACTGAAGCGTTATGAATATAGAGTGTGCTTTAATAAAGTAGTTCTGTTCTATAGAAGTCTGTGAGATTTCGGCCTACGGAACCTTGTTTGATATTCAGCCGCCATATTGACAAATTATGTTCCCTTGACAAAATACGAAGGCATACTGTTCTTGGATACGATTGCTCCTTACCTTGCCGACTACTGATCTTATATAAAAAAAGAACATTGTATCAGCTTGTAATGATAACATTTCAGGGTTATAACTTGTCGTAAACAAGGAATTAGCACTGAATAATGTTTGTTTTGTTTAAACAAGGAATTTTGTGTCATAATTCTGTAGGACAGTAGATCCTGCGCTACTTTAACGTACGAAAATTTAACATGCCATATTTTGTAGAAGAATTTACTTAATCATAATCTAAAACACTTTATTTTGCTACATTTAATTATAATTTGATTATTAAATAAAGAAATGCTGTTGACTGGAACGGCCTGAAAGTGGAAAGTTACGGACAAGCATAACTATAATCTACGGAAGACATCTTTAAAAGATATTTTTCATGTCTACTAAACTTTATTATAATACGACTAATGAAGTGAGACTAAAACTTAACACAATAACGTTACAAAGTGGATTCAAAAAGTTTTTCTTATAAGCTACGAAGGCAGACGAGCAGTCGGGCCACCTGATGAAAAGTGGTCACATACGCCCATTAACATTGGCAATACTAGTGCAATACTGCATCGCGATGATACGTAGGATGTTAAGTCTCTTTGACCCAGTAAATACGCTGGCTACGGTGCCCTTCAAACCGAAACACAATAGTGTATTCATACTACTGCTTTGCAGCAGAAACAGGCAGTGCCGTAGCACAACTCCAGTCGGCCCCTCGTAAAAAAGGGGGCCTCCTACAATATGGGCCTACTGCCATAAACTGTAATGTAAAGTATTTAGTAAGTATCCAGTTGAGCTTTTGTGATGTGTTTAGTCAATAATTATGGTAAGCATTCATCGATCTATAGCCAAGCAAAGATAGAGTCAAAACTATCTAATAATATCTTATAAACTGTCAGTCGTTAATTGACAACACAATAAAACTCTATATTTAACCTTCCACGCTTAATATTATAAAGAGAAAATATTTGGATATTTGAACGCAACAAAAAACTCAAAAAATAACAAATCGTAACTATTAGAAAGCTACATTATCACTGAGTAACAAAGTGTGTATGTTATAGCAGAAAAAATTACAATAATAAATATAGGACAAATATAAAATTTAAGGCCTACAATCGTATGCAATGCGGAAAGCATTATATTTTTATCTATTTTGCATTTGGACATATTAACTTAAAAATAGTTTAATTAAGACTTTTACCTGTTAGTTATCTTAATCAAACAAATCCCAAACGATCATCTAGCTTATTAATAAAAAAATTAAATGTATAACGTTTCGTTTAAAGATTATTTTGATTACATCCATTTTGGTAATCTATTGAAATTGCTCAGAGTTACTTACAGCATGTTATATAACTTCAAGATACGAAAAGTAATTTGTACTAAAGCCATAAAGTAGATATCGATTTTGGACTAATTATAGTGCTAAAGTAGACAACTCTCCGTCGCTCTGGGCTACTTTATTTATAGTCATTTTACAACTAATTTGGCCCTAATAAGCTGAAGTGGTCGGTCATATAAGCCGCAGAACTGACGACCGCTGGAGTCTGAAAGTTCTGGAGTGGATACCGAGGCTCGGCAAACGTAGTGTAGGACGCCCTGCGGCAAGACAACATTTGCAAAGTGGCCAGTGTGAGCTGGATGAGAATAGACGAAGATCGATATCGGTGACATGCATTTGGGGAGGCCTCTGTCCAGCAGTTGACTGACACAGGCTGATGATGATGATGATGATGATAGTGAAGGTAACTTATAATAATATTAAACGATTTTTTTTCAAAAGACAAATAATTTCATGGTCACTACACACATGGTCACATAATATTTCTTGAAATAACGATTAACAAACGAACGATACTATTGAGTAATTTAAAAAGTTGCCTGCTTCAAAAATCATTTATTGACCAAATTAAACTTTATTTAACATATCATAGAACACAAACTGCATTGCAACACAATATTTTCGAATAGAAACGAATCGGAATACAAACGAGGACCGATAGTAAGGGCGCGAATGTTACGATGAAACAGGGCAATATTGTCACGGAGTCATCATAACATTGTTATGGCGTCTGCTCACGTCTCTCGAATACCGCTAAGAGCTGTTTTCTATATGGGGACGCGGATCACTAGGTGATCGTCGTGCGAAATACGCAATACAAACGTTACGTGACCAATCAATGGTATCGAGAAACGGAAAAAAAACGTAACAGTTTTCGGAAACCAGGTAACGGTTAAATGTAGACAGATCTCGTTATTTGCTCCAGTAGGCAGTGTTAAAAATCTAAAAAAAATACTAAAATAGTTTAGAATTTTATGTCTCGTTGACGCAGTAATTACAGCGTTTAAGATCATCTTCAAACTGAAAACAATAGTATAGCACATGGCTGCTTTGTAGTAGAAAAAACCGGGGAGTTGGCACTTACACCCTAGTCGATCCAAACTGGCATAGAAAATAACTAAATTAAGCGACTCACAGTTTTTGCGGCATCATTATTTTTCTATAAATTACTTGTAAAAACTTCACCTAACTATAGCAAGAAATATAATATAATCTGCAAAGACGCTATTAAGTATTCAGCTTACATAATTGCATCTTAAGAACGTCCACACAAAACGCTGCGCTTCGCTACACGTACATACGTACGTGATCCCGTACAGAGCGCACGTAAGCCCGTCAAAGGGCACCTAACTCGTAAAGCCCCAGCAAATAATCTACCGTCAGCAGAAAAAATAGCCATAGTAAAAAGCTCCTATCCGTACCTAATAACGCGAGAATATTATCAGCGAGTCGACGGGTCATAACCCGAAATTGGTTTGGGGTCCGTAAGGCCCCTGTTTTATATGTCGCGTTATGAAGGCCGTCAAACGAACTCACGTAGAAAATCGAATCTATATACGGTGAGCCCGCGACTGGTACTGGCTGCTTTCGGATAATAAAATAATATAACCCCACTATTTTACGGAGGTACTCACTGTTTGCTTATGGACCGCAATGACCCGTGTCGATTCTGGCCCTAATTCTATGATTGCTGTTTTTCTGGATGTTTTCTCTTTATCACATAGAGTAAGACATATTTTTCTTTCGTCATCGCATAGAATAACATATATTAGTCTACAAATTATTTTTAATAGAAAAACAATGTAATTAGATAATTGAATTTTTTTTCCTCGTACAGTACGCATTATTCTGATTTATTAAGATTTTTATTGTAATGCGTTTAGGTATGTAAATATTTTGTATTACCAACTATGTCTGCTAAAATTTTTATGTCATGTTACTCCAAAAAAATTGTAATCAGCAACTGTATCGTTAGTAACGATACTCATGTACATAATTAAGGGTAAAAAAAATCAGCTGGTTCCCAATGTAATACTTTTAACTAAAAGTAGGTCCTTTGAACCACTATGCTATCGATCGCACCACATTAAACAAACACATACACCATTACTGGAATACGCGCACATAAACGTAACGGGGAAAATAAACTTATCCAGTACCCAATAGGGCTCCAACCGGCATCCACGTGAATAAGATAATTTAAGAACAAAAGCGTATAAAGTGCCATAAAGGAGCTTTACTTTGTGGCACAAAAATCTCTGCGCCGGTAGTAATCGGGCATTTTACATAAGAATATAATATATTATTCAAAATCCACACGGGTGCGCCACCCTTTTACTTATCGGTAATAATGCGAACACCACTCGGCTCGGCGGAATCAGCTGACTGAAAACTGCCGCGCAAACGGATACTTTTTTAAACGGCCAGCGTCACGCCGTCGTTGATGGAGACTGTTATATTTAACTGAAAATAAATTAATTACAACGATAAAAAACGTACCGAACTAGATGGCAAATTTAAATTAAATAAAAAAACCGATTCGGTTTTTGCAACGATGATCGAAATATAAACTTGGAATATCTCGTTTCATTTATTTTTTAAGTGAATCGTTCCAATATTAAATTGTAGTTATTTTTTTGGTTATTTATCCGATTAATGTTTTGTAGATAAAATGCAATGTCAAATTTTGATTTTAAAATTTGGCATAACCATTTTTTTGCAGTTCTTAAACGTAAAGTTAAATTGGAATAAAGCGACCTACTATGATAATAAATTTATTTTGAAACAGTATTTTAATTTTTTCAGGAGTATCGGTATATTAGTATATAGTTGTACTTCATAAAAATAATGTTCCAGTTTCCATTAATAATTCTACATTCAGAATACTACTGATAATATATGATTTATTACCAACTTATTTCTCCCGTATACGTGTATGCCGAACGCAAAAATGTACTGGGAGACAGTATAAGCCGCTCCTTATATTCCTGAAACCACCCACTACCCACTACCCACATCACCCTTTGAGTCCGTGGAAAAGATTTGTCCGTAATATTACTTTCCTACCATTAATAATTTTACATCGCCGCCCGGTTAACGTGAATGCAAATAATATACTTTATTATAAAAAAGGTTCCATAAAGTATGTATCGCCTTTATTATCTTGTAGAATCGTACTTTTATTAAAAACCTAAAAGCTGCCAATTGTAACAGTAACTGAATTATGACTAGTAACAGACTTTACTTTACCTATACAAAAGTGATATTTTGAGAGTCTCTTCTTATTTTGGGACCTCTCTTCTTCTGAGGACCGACAAAACTATTAAAAACTTTTATGTTTCGGTTTGAATGTGTAATTCCTGTATTAACTAACTTTTTGTCATGATTCATATATGTATATGCAAAAATACACTATGCTTTATTAGAAACTTGTCTTGGATAATATTAATAAATGAAAGTCGACACTATATCTGTAAAAGTGTAGCGACTTGAACAAAAATAGTAAACTTGCTCGTAAATTATAATACTGTTAAAACTCACAAAAGTATTTTAAAGCCTCTTAAAATATTTAAATAGCACTAAAAATTATTGCAAATTAAATAGCAAAAAAAAAAACACAGGTAAAAATCACACAGTGGCTGTAACAGTGCATGTCTTTGTCCTCATATTTACGCTTCCAAATGTCACATCCAGCGACCACAGGCTCCCCAGCGATAGATCACGAGACCATGAATCTTAAAAAAGGGCGCGAAATAAAAAGTGCCGCGTGTCCCCTCCGTTTGAATTATGAAAATTTGAATAAATATTTAAGAGGCACGCAGCGTAATGTGGACATTAAAAATTATCCGTGTGATTTGTAACGGTGCTTTAATATTTATTGTTTTACGAATAAATTTAAGAAAAGGTCGTGTCATGATTAATAACTATGTTGCTTAACGATGTCTTTGCTTAATATATGAGCTGGAAAGAAAATTAAAAAGCTGAGTCGTGGTGAATTTGAATTATGTTGCAGTAAGATGCCAGATCGCTGTGTGTATATTGTCATTCTGGTTAAGTTATAATCGTCGGAACAGAAACCGACGGTTTAATATTATAATATACATTTAATACGTTGGTTAATTACTAGTATCTGGGACATATTGATTTTAATTTTTTTATTGGTTTAGCGGCATTGACCCTTGCTTTATAAACTGGAGCTCTTATAAACTGGATCCATATTTATGTTGATATTTTATATATATTTTTTATAAAATACCAATGTTCATCAAAGAGATGTCAATCATTATATTGTAACGCACATCTGTTCATAATAATATTAATAATATAATAGCTGCTACCCGCGGCTCCGCCCGCATGATATTATCATTTTTTTTTATTTTTAACTATAAACAACTAGCCCAAGTTACTCCCTGTAAAAGAAGTCATCATAATCGTCATAGGAAGTCATCGAAAGTCCTATCAAAATCGGACCAGTCATTTAAGAGAAAAATAAGCCAGAACAAACAGATAGACGATTTAAAAAACGGTTATTTTAATATTACACACAGACACGTTATTTTTATTAACTAGTATACATTTAATCGAGTAAATCGTTTTATATTAGTTTAATATTTAACGCGTTAAAATAGCAGACGCTAAATCGCAGTAACTTTAGACCGTTTCCGAAGGTCGCTGGGTTAGTGAAGGCGGGCTTTCCGGCATATTAGTGCCGAACCCTGATCGCCTTCTCCGTCTTAATTTATATTAAATTACACCGAAATAATTATTTTCTAATGCTCGAATATTGTATGTCTTCATATCGCCTTATATGTTGATGGTATGATATAATATATGAACAACAAAATACAAAATAATGTTACAAGGATACCTTGTTATATTGACAAATTATGACTGATTTTTTTAACGTTCAAATGTATCTTCAAAACTCAAATAGTTAATTAAATGGTTAATGAAAAAGTATTTGAGTCGAAATATTCCTAAATTTGTCAATAAAATCTACTTGTAGCAAATGATGTTTTAAAAGCACTAGGTCATTATAAAAAATAAAAAAATGGCAACTTTTCTTTTTTTGATTAATTAAATGCCTTACATACCACCTTGACTTTAGACCTATCTAAAATTTAAGTGTTCACAACTTTAATAAATCTTAAATTTAATAAAGAAACTCGTGTTGAAATTTCCACACAACAGATAGTACACCAACCATGATAACTTGTTTCGCTTAACACAAACGGCATACTTCCGAAGGAAAACTACAGAAGACGACGCCTCCATCAATCCGCGCGTAACCAACCATCCGTCAGTGCAAAGTGGCAATAATCATAACGGGGTACACAATGAACTCGTAAGTGGCGCAGTCCGCGCGGACCCGTGCCATAATGCTGAGGAAATTGCTATACAGGGCGTTGAAGACGCACCCGCCTATCTCTGCTTACATCAACACTTACAAATGCTACACATCAGGACTTACTTATCTTCGCAGGGCTGCCAACAAAATAATTTTTTATTTTCCATCAGTAACTCGAGTGATGTACACTTTTAATAGACGATATATCAAAACAGTATGATATTTTTGATTCAATATACGATCACCTACCTACTATACTTTTTGTTATTATTTTCGTTAAAGATCAACAAACAAATTATAACTTCTTAATAATTATTCTTTACTAACACAAAATTACACAACGATTTGTCGTACTTGGGTAGAAGTACAGATAGTATAAAAGACAAATATAGAGAAATAGGCAGAGGCCATAATATTAAAATTCGAAAGATATAAGAAGTCGGGAATAAAATATAAAAATTAACGTGCAAAATCCCTAAATAAGTGTAATAATGGCGTAAATAAACACAAATAAAGTAAATTTACAATCCATTGACATGATCACTCAATAAAAATTATCGTAACACCTGAGCTTCTCTATTTACATGTCAAAAACATTTACCGATAGACCCCAAATTATTTCTATTGTGATGCAGATAACATCTGACCTCGACCCCTGTAAAACGGATGCTGTTACACTTTCGATCTGGTATCCGACAAGTGGTCACACACCATAGTTGTTCTTCCCATTGTAATCAAAAACAAGTTTCCAGCATCCCCTTGATATAGTTCTGATCTTGTCTCAATGGGTCACCTGAAGCTGTTGATCTGCAAGGGTCAGAATTTTCTGTATAGAAGGGTCACATGTTTGACCTTTGCATTATGTAAATGTCCTCTTTGGTTACGGTTTTTAAAGTTACAGTTATTATAATTTTATTTAGTGTTTTCAGTGTTATAAATAAAAAAGAACAAGAACATGCTAAGAGAACATAAGAAAGTTTACATTTATATTATTGCGGGGTTAGACACGATATTAATATAATAATGTGAAAGTTTGTGAGTAAACATGTTTACCTGCTCGATAAATAATTAAGGGATTTGATATAATTTATAGAAAACAAGAGATTTTGAGATACCAAAGAATACAAATGCAATTTTACAACAAATAACTAATATTGTACATGCATATTTCTTCCAGTAATTAAGAGTAAAAAATCAATTGAATATGAATTTTATGTACACCATAATTACTCTTTATAGAATTGAATATACAATATAAAACAAATAAAAAAAATATTTTTTAGTTACAAATTTTCTTTTAGTTATCGTAATTTACTACGTAAATCGAAAATTTGAAATTAAGCACATGTTCAATACACCTACTTAAAAAGAGAAATAATCGTCAAAGAAAAATGAAATAATTTGGTATGCAAATACAATTTCTATAATTCTTAAACAAATAAATTCTTATACTATAGTTAACAAACAAGAGATATTTTTATTAGTAATTAATTTCCTTTTGTAAACTTACACGATGAAAATTTACCCACAATATTTGTCCCGATCCGTGAATAATATTCTCTCAAGAAAAAGTCATTAATAAAGTTATATTTTTTGTAAACAAATTATATTTTATTAAAGTAAAACCAAGCGCCGTCCCGAAAAAGATTCGACACTTCGAGAATAAATTCAAAATACATGAAATTAATTCGTCATAGTTATGATCATTCAATAATGGAGAATGTTAGAGAAATAAAAGAATTGTGTTTATTATATTATCATTGTAAAATACGTCATAACATAATAAAACACTATTACATTGCTTAAGCCAGCTTAACGACCATCAGCGCAGCATTTACCATAAATTATAATCCAAATGAGGCTTTCGACAGCCCTAATTGTGTTTCAGTTCGCTGAAAGCAAGTTTCAGGCAGTGACCAAACACTTGCTCGCGCGACATGCGGAGAAACTAAAGTGAGTCTGCCTGTGGTTTCCTTAAACTAGGCTCCAGCTATTTACGAGCTAAATATCAGCTATTGAAACTGCATAAAGCGCAATAATATGTTATATAAATATCCGTTTTGTTTAGGCGAATACCACATATTCACTGGAACTAAGGCAATTGTTTACTTTATGTATATTAACTGAAATAAGATTTATTTAAAGTGTTGGTTGTCACAGAAAGACTGGTCTTCTGAGTAATTTCGATTTAGAGTTGAGATTTTTATCACAATCAATAATGCGTAAGCCTGTCATCACGGGTTAGGACTAATGTTTTCATAAATTTTACTTTGTTAATTAAATATTACACGTTCAAAACAAATTTGGATAACGAATGACTTAAAAGATGCTTTAGTATACGATTGTGAATATTCGTTTTAAATAAATAATTTACTTATAGTTTGTTCAAATATGACTGCCTCCGTAGCGTAGTGGTATGGGCGTGTGCTTTCGAAACCGGAAGTCGTGGTTCGAATCCTTCGGGGACTCAACAAATTTTCGTTGTTGTTTCCTAGTTGGTTAGGGCAATTTGAGCCGATCACCCCATTGTCTGAAAAGTAAGATGATCCATGCGTTGGGAGGGCATGTAAAAAGTCGGTCCACCCACCAACCCGCGGTCCACTGCGGTGGGATAAGGTCTAAAAATTCCTTAATGGATAGGTTTGTATTAGGGGAGGCCTATGTCCAGCAGTGGACTATCACAGGCTGATGAAAGTTTAAATATTCGAAGAGCGACAACATTCTCGGCTCAGTAGTCAAGTTTTATGACCCATTAAATGTAGTGATTAGCGGCATCAATCATGTCACAATCCGTCAATGTATTAGATTAGGAAAATAAAATGGGATGAACATACTCATGAATGTGTTCACAAAAGAGTTTACACTCAAATTAGACAATTAGTTCGCATAATATTCAATCTCAATTTGCTTGTATTTACAATTCGTAATAGCACTGTTATTTTTTTTAACTTAACACTAACTTTCCATCCGCTTCGTTAAACAGCCAACAGTAAAGTTAAACTGAATTATTTTGTATAATAATTAATTACCTTTTACGTCAACAATATTGGCTGTTTATTCATAATTTTTTCTTTCTTGATAAAACTCACATATACAAATACATTTTTATTCTGCACGAATATCATCAACACAAAAACAAACAAGGCGCATAATCACATCAAAAATAGATAATCAAGAAATCGGTTATTATAATTGAATATACCCAAATTACAATGAAATTAATAAAGCGCCATACACTTTCCAAAGAAAACTTTCAAATAACTTCAATAAAGACGACATTATCCGTTACACAATGAAACCGATGAATTATAAACGGCAATTTATAATACGATTTTGACGTAAGCAAACTATTTAAGTCGGAAACTAGATATATGGGACGCAATCTGTAACCACCACTATCGGGCCCCAAACGTCCCTCCATCTCGAAGTTTCCATCTTTGGAAGACCTAAAGGGTATATCCAACAATGTAACAATAGTCCCGAAAACTTACGACATCTTGTGGAGATATCGCGTGACTATTCTTTTGTTTTCATGCTCATTAAAACAATTGCGAAATTCATAGGGATGAATATGTTGAAAAATGTTTTTAATCTAAATTATATTACGGATATTACCATTTTATTTTGTGCGTATAGCAAACACTATATGTTAGCAATAGTTTTCAAATAATTGTCAGATACAAACTTAATTATAGATGCGTAGCTATATTCTTTATGTGTTGTTCATAAACAGACTAAAAAAAATGTTAACAAAAAAAGGTTGTTACTTTTTATTTTTTATTTTAACATATTATAACTTAATGTTATTGAGTAAAACGCAATTCTAGGTAATTAAAAATTTTATATTATTTTTTTAAAATAATGGCAACAACATACAGTAATTTAATCTTAATTATCGTAAATAACTGCAACAGTTTAATAAGTCGCAAAATTGCTATTTCACTGGTTTTACGTATAACAAAATACGGCTAAGCATTCACAACTTTTGAATAAATGTAAACCGCGTCGCACAAAAGGCAACAAAAGAGCCACGATAATGGAAAAAATGTTCGCACAGCGATTTATTTCCCGCCTTCTTCGGACCCAAAAAAATAACGCGCGTAAATCCCCCGTATGTATTCTCCCGCCAATGGTCAAGCGGTCAGAACAGAAAGGGACGCCAATATACATTTATATGCATTGTAGCGAGACAGTTGCACTAATACCGAGGATAGTTCTTATTGGTCGAGCACAAGTTACTTAGTTAAAAATAAATAGTCAATATAAAATGTTAAGTATTTTTAAAGTATTTTTAAACTATTTATTTGTAAAAACTTCAGACGACAGTTGGTACTTTTATCTATATGCAGTTTAAATTATATGTTAAAATGTAATCATAAACGATAATCGAAGTTACAAGTAATATTTAAAGTCATTTGTACCATACATAGTTATTTTTTTCAGCCTTTGTATAATTTCGTGTCACGAAAGAGAAGTTATCGATGTTTAAAATTATAATGGTAGAATATTTTTTATTACACTGGCAACAAAATTTAAACATCAAGACATTTCAATTCTCTTAAATTCCGGTACAGAAATAAAATGAGCCTTTTTTAATGAGACAAATATTATCCAAAAATACCGACAACTTAACAATATCTTTATATATAATCATGTCAAATAAATAACCATGATTATGTTAAAAGATTACTTTTATGTTCATAAATATTTCAGCTTATTGTATAACAAAGAATCAATATATTTAACTAATATGTGTGGAACTGTACAGCTAAACAAGTTATATCTCATCATAAAAAACGTTACAAATGAATCCGATTATCCACAAAAAACGCGCAGGAGTGAGAAAAATTGTTGAATTGGCAATGCAAATATTTTTTTCCAGGATCGCCTTGAATTAAACGAATGAATGGTATATAGCTGAGGCGGTTATATATTTTTCAGCCGAGTAAGGGATTACCCGCAGAATTACTATTGATTTGGGAGCGCACCCGCTTGGCCGCCTTTCAAATGAGCAGACCTTTAGGTATCTCAATAGAGTTTGACACAACTACTGGAAAATAATATCAAAAAATGCAGGAGTTATTTAAATGTAAATAACTCCTGCATTTTTTACAAATTAATACTTATGAGAAACTGTTATGGAGTCCAAATATAAAGCGTTCTGTCGCTAAACTTACTATTCATACGAATTTTTACTTAATACTATACGTTTTGTCTATATTGAATAACTTACGCTGTAACAAACCGGATATTATCTCCTACATGTTTTATGAGCAAAATTCGTGAGGGTTCATAATTATTCGTTATTGAAATATATTTTTATAACACGAAGTGTACGTATTTACTGTATTAGTTGTTTATGACAAAACTTGGCATAATTTCAAGATATTTTAAAATTATACAACAAAGTTTTGTTAACAAAATATGAAAAGTAACGGTTAAATAGTATATATTTTGCTCTATTTCTACGCACCGTTGTAACGTATTGCAACGTGAACTTACCTTTTAACATAACTAAGTATCTAATTATTAGTAACGCTGTCTTGGTCTAATTATATTTCAATAATTATTGCAGTGTGGAATTACTAATTTGCACGTACTGTGGAATTTTTGCAATATGTTGTTGTTAAGTCATGATTAAGCTTAAAGCTAAGAAATCAAAGAAGACCAATATAACATAAGTTTCATAATCATAACGTATTTTATAAACATAACAGAATTAAGCAATAACATGAGAGTACATTATATTGATTACTAAGACTAAATTCAAATATATTTGTCGTAATATCATCTCGTAGCGATGTCCAGTTGAAAGTTCGCACGACCCAACCTGAATTTATTAAGCCGGACCCTAGAAAGGTTTGCCGTATGCAGATAAGGGATTTATTTAGCGGAACGGTCCGTCCCTGGTTTAGCGGCAAAACGCCTTTTGGGTCGCCGATGACCAGGATTGGAGCGAAATTTATTGGCGCCTTGCGCGTTGATTTATTCGGCCTTACTGAATGAAATCACCGCCTTACCCGATAACGACTTGGGGTACAGATTTCTGCACGGTGTAACCATTTCGCTTGCTATAGATGCGTTCAAGTTACGAGTGGGAAAATATATCAGGGTTTGATAAAAAAATGCAGCGTGAATATATTTTTATGTTATTATTTCTTTTATTATATGAAATCTACTATTTTATGGATTTTTCGCGTTAGTTACCTATAAATATTTATTCCCGACGTTTCGGTCTCTTTCCAGCGTTCATGATCACGGGCAGACTAAGGTGGTATATGTCTGTATCTTAATGTGTTTGGAATAACCGTAAGAGTTATTTATTTAAAATTTCTGCCTGTTTATTCATTTTAAACATTGCTATGGGCAAAAAGTACTCATGTTGTCTTTTTGTTTTTTAGTTATTATATCTCGGTTTTTATATCAACGTCGGAAATATTCAAATATATAGAAGTAACGCGAAAAATCCGTAAAACACTGGATTAGATATATTTTTTTACGTTTGTATTTTTATATTGTATTGTAGTTATTTTTGTTAGTTCAGTTATTGATTGACACACAATTTATTTAACAAAAGTTAAAAAAAAATAAACAGAGTTGTAAAGTTAAGTATAAAGAGTTCATGGCATTGTAGAGTATTTAAAAAGCAATATGATTATTGCTTTTTGAATTAAAAATAGTAATTAACAAAAATAGTAATGTTTTGCAGCACTCCTTCTAATCGTACAATATGTACCTGTGTCTCTAATAAGTACGTATACCATAAAATTGGAATTATAAATAACATATAATGTAGTTACAACTAGTCATAATTTTTTATTATACACAAGCGGAGTTTTAGAGGTTTGTTTTGTTTCATATAATTGTCTATCTATATAACTTAATAGATTAAATTATCACAATTTAATGTGACGGTCACATTAAATTGTGGTAATATAGATGGAAACTTTAAACAAAATGGGTAACTTCTCAAAACAAGAAAAAGCTTTGTCAATTTCATAATGTAAACAATATAGGAGGGACTGCGCCAAATATTGTAGGATATTGGTTTGCGGACTGAGGCCGAACGTGTAACGAAGCGACGGCCAATGACGGTAAATGGCGGCAATTACGAGCCGGCCCGTACGTGATGCGATTCAAAATGGCCGAAACGGGAGCGTGCGGTTGCCGCGTTGGAATAGCGAGGATCGTTTAAACAATAAGTAGTGTTGTTTTTGCGTTAAATAGATAAATATAATTATGTATTTCGCAGGTATTCTCGTCAGGCAAAAATGGTTAATAACTAATTCTTTTTATGTCATTAATAACGTATCGGTTAAATTTCATTATGTAGGTAAATGAAAACAATGAAAATTATAAGGTATTCTATTAAGTCATAGTAAAAAAGTATTCTATTAAGACATTGTCTTATAAGACGCGCCAGCGCCATCTATATTTTAATTCTTAATTTTTATTGAACGTGCGAACACTTGTAACTATTCAACGCTAGATGGTACTTCTACAGTGATTCTGCATATTCATTGACTTGATTATAAAATAAAGCTTTGAGAAACGCCAAATGTGATATGGTTGTTTAAAAGTGTATTTAAAATTAATAAAAGTAATTTAGGAGTATACCATAAAACTAATGAAAGCCTTTAAATAAATAACTGCTGTGTTAGCTTGGGTATAGATCTTAGGTCGCTTTTTTTATTTGAATTATGTTTTTACAAATACACGTTCTATCTGACAAAGCATCCGACAAAGTTCAAAATTCTATTTTCTATTCAAGATTGTATTGTTTAATAAATTATATGAAAACTTTACTTAAAAAGAATCCTTATAACTTCTCAGTAGACGAGTCGTGTAGAATAGCATTCTCTACACGGACGGTAATCACAAATAACCTTGGATACAGTAACATAATGATATGAGACATAATGTAGACGTAACAAAAAATAATATTTGGTTTTAATTATAAAATATAATAATTAATATAGTAAATAAATGATATAACATTAGCTTATCCACATTTTCCAGTGTTGTGAATCGGACGGTCCTCACCCAAAAGTTCGCCCTTTAAAGTACGTACACATGTAAGTCGGCCAGAACACACGTGCGTTTTACGAGCGGGTCTCGTACTATTGGAATCGCCCGAGAATAGAGGCAGTTTAGGCTTTTTTATCTACGCGTGAAGAATTACCTCGGGTCTAACGAGGGTTGCGGACTTTAAATTGTGAACTGACATAGTAGAATAAAAAAATCGTAACAATGCTTTAACTAACTATTTAAAAATGTGTGATAGAAATACAATTTCACACGGCTCACTCTGGGTCTAACTGAGAGTTTATTTTAGAACATTGCATTTTAAAGTAATATAAAAAAATGGTACAAATCGAAATATTGGGTCCAATTATTAATGACATATTATTATGCCCCCAAATAGTAAGCATGCAGCTAGCAGGCACGTAACTTTTGAAAAATTCATGTTAAAATTAACAAAAACATCCGGCACTAACACCTACGGCTTTGGCTTTAAATAAATTACATTTTTTTATGAGTTTAACTTAATTAAAAACGTTAAAATAAAATCTATTGCGTGCATATACAAAATATGAGTAAATTATTGATAAAAAACGATTATGTTTTTTATTTTAAAAACATTTTAATTTGAAAGAAGTAATTCCGACAACCCTATGTGTCTCGAAAGCCGTTAAGCATAGCTGTTCCTGTAACCGAAACGCTTGTAAGACCGCAGATCTTTGATTGATGTACCAATATTTCACTTTCTCGGCCAATGCACCGCGCCCGACCTAGTCGTTTCTCGAACGATTCCCGGTTTCGTTTTTGGTAAATGGTTTTCACTGAGTTATTAATGGAACTTGACGAAAAAAATCATGAGCGTATTTTCATTCAATTCTTATTGTAAGAATTCCGCATAATATTATTTACTAAATTATATTTTAAAATCCAGCTTATAGGTCCCACACTGCCCTATTAAAGGGCGGTGGAGGTGAATGGGTCTACTCGCCAAAGATGATACGGCCAGTATATTTGTTTTTCAAAACTTGGGTAAACGCAGCAGTCTTGAGCGCGATTTAGGCCTCAGATCTATTTTAATACGTATATGTGTTAGAGATGCCGTGGTGACATAAACGATAATTTATATTAAGTATGACTAACTTATGATCTAAGTTCTAAAAGCTGCAGAATCTGTTTTTTAACAGGTTTTATCTCGATTTCGTGGTTCTGTGTGACTTTAACGTCCATTACTTGAAATGGCCCAGTCTGCTGTTGATTACCGCCATGAGACACAGGATATTACGTCCGTTTACCCAGTAATTACGCTTGCTACAGAACTATTTAAACTTTAAGACGATATTACTTATACAATATTGCTTTGTTTGTTTTGCAGTATTAGGCACCCAAGCGATCTTCTGTGAAAAGGAGGCCTACTAACTTTTAGTGAGCTTCGCGCAGACGGATAACCACTTTTCACAGAATGGAAAATTCCGGAAGATGGATTAAGCATATCATTCATAAAGAGGTTGTGGAGAGCAAGGGTGATGTCGTAGCAGTTTAGACGTAACAAAAGCCTTCACTGGGGTTGGGTACGAGGCAATTCTAGAATTCTATAGAAATAACTGTCGCACGGGGTACCTGAGACACTATGTTGGTGGATATTTACAACGTTTTCGTTGATAAAAGTATTAAGGCAATATAATTTTTGTTAACGCCGGTGCCCCACAAGGTGTTAGGCCTCGCTATTTGTAAAATATCTGAGGTAGTTATGATACTGAAAGAAGTGTCATATCTCATTGTGGTAAAGATCACAATCTGTTGGTATGCTAATAATAATAGTACGGGAAATGCTTTATACCAATACCGCCCAGTGGTAGTGGTCCTTGCTTTATAAACCTGAATCGTCATGGGATCCCGCGGGGAAACAACAGTCAAAATGTTTAAATTATTTAATAAATATCTAACATTATTGTTAATGTTGTTTTCTGATTGGTTAGGTTGTCAAGACCATCTTTGGCAGTCGTTATAGGAAGTCAGTGCCTTCACATTTACTGACATCTGATTCATCCTTAGATCGCACTGCGTAAAAACTATTATTCAGGTAAATCTATATGGATTAGAAGTCAACCTCATGATAACTTGGAAAAATGGCTAGGTAAAAGATGCTTTATACCAATAGAGCAGTACCTTCTAATATGGGTCAAATACTAACGAAACGATCTTGTTTTAAAATCGGGGTTTTCTGCACATCTTGTTGTTGACATGTTTCTTGTTCAAAAAGGGAAGCTTTTTATGACTGTGCTTACTGCATAGCAATTTTCCTTGCTATGAAAAGGTCTTGTCATTAAGTTAACCTCTAAGTTTAATTGTGTTATGATTTTTACCTTACGGTAGTATATCAAAAGCGTTGTAAGGTAAAATCTCCACAAAATTAAAGACATACATAAATAACGAAAACTGCAAAGGTTTAAATGAAACTAAGGTAACGACATCATCCATTTATTACTGAACTACACAGATAATATATCATAATACAGAACATTCGGTGTTGCAAATTTCATGCATTTAGGAACACAGTGGACATCGAAATACAATCGGATATAAGTAGCATTAGGCTGCTTAAATAGTTAAATCTAATATAAAAGTAGTCTTATGACCAAAATCTTTTTTACCTCTTTACCCTGACGCTCATACCATAAAACTACCTACGATATATCTCCGTTTCACTTAACTGTAGCCGACCCGAACAGTAACCCATAGCAACGCTGAGGCATTTCAATTACAACATTAAAATGACGGAATATGAAGAAATGACGACTTAGCGATCAACACAAAAGCTATACTGCTCTGGGTGATGAAGAAAATTCTAATAAATCACCTCAGACATAATACATACCTTATTTCAGCTATATAATGTTTGGATTCGAAAATGTTCGTGTTTCAGCTTTAAATTATTTTTATGTTTACCTTTAAATTATTCAGTACAAACGGTTAGTGTAGAAATGTAACTTCATAATACAATAATATTGTGTGATTACCTGTTGTCAAAACGGAATTACAGTTTAAACTAAGCATTCAGTCTTCTTATGAAGTAGAACTACAAAGCGGAAGCAATTGACCAGCCAGTATCCCATCAATGAATAGACACGCATTAAAATTATGCCCAGAAGTTAACCTGGGGTTGGGGGGTACTGGATCTTACAAACCCGTCACATTTTTCCCTTCTTGTTTAATTACTATGAATCTGTTTACCATTCTTTTCGACAGCTGGAATTTTTTGTAAGGATCAAATACAAATAAAGATTAATTTTCATCATCATCAGCCTGTGACAGTCCACTGCTGGACATAGGCCTCCCTTAATACACCCTATCCATTAGGGGTTTTGGGCCGTATCTCTTTTTATTTATCATAAAATAGAGCATTTCATGTCCGCATTACACTTTCCCACCCCCATGACCGCGTGTTAAAGCCAATTCTCAGTTGTACTAAGAATCTGAACGCCGTACATAAGACGTACCTTAGCGAGTTATACAAACGATCTTATACAGACAGATCGACACATTCACTTAAAACTAATTGTATATAGACATCGATTTCTTATTGTCAACATATAAAATACGTCAACTACGAAGTACAGTACATACAAGAATAGAACATACACTTGTGTCACTAGAATGCAATTTGATTGTCCGTAAAACGACGAAGCATTTTAAATAGTTAAAATAATATTATGTTGAAAATACTGCATGTAAACTTAATCACTACAATTCATACACGATGTAGTACGCGGAAGATTTACGAAGGAACATACCAATCAATAATTGGTAATATACAAAAAAATTTTAATTTACTTTCCAATAGCAAGTCAAATTTTTCTTTTCTTCACGATATTAATTTATCAATTTTGTTTATAGTTTCGATACAATTAGGACGAAAAAACAAACCAGAGGTAGGCAGGACACGCTTTTAAGACCATATCCTCTTTCAACACGACCGGACGGAGCAGGTCTACATCAAACTATTTAAATAAGCGTAGTTATTAGCAAAATAATCTACTATAATTATCCAGAGATTAGTATTAGTATATGTAATAAATAAACTTATTTTAATCTTTATTCGGAACTAAAGTGTTTCTTAATTCTTGATGTTTGAACACTATCTTTGTTGTCAACCCTGGTTTCCGTTATAATACTATAATTTCGTATTAGATAGAAATTTATAATATTGAAATATTGTCCTGTTATTTTAATGTAAAAATAGTTATGATACTACATTTATTTAATGAAATAGATAAAAGCGAGTAAATAAACAATGTTATTGTTGCAGCATATTTAAAACGTTTAAACTGAGTAAATTATGAATAATACAATACAATAAACTAAATATCACCCTAAAAGTATCTGTTATATTTTACTTGACTTCAAAATATTGTTTCAAATAAAAGTAAAATAGCAAAAAACATTAAAATAAAACTTTTCAAGTCATACATATAAAAAATATTTCGTTCAATGTACATTCTGTTAAAAACCCTAATTTTCAACACAAATTAGGCCAAACCTTATTATATAACCTGATTTATTATATAAAGTAATGAAATAATATTAAATATTATATGCGCTAAAACTACCAGAACTGCGCAGAAAAATAAGTTATCAAGAAATCCATCACAGCGATAGTGGTAAATAAGACGTTTTTTTTAATACAAACAATTTAAACAGAAGATATACTAAAAATAAACTTCCGAAGTTTTATTATTAGTACATATAAAAATATGCTCATAAAAAAATGTTTTTATCAAACAGAACAACTTCAAAAACAAAACAAAACAAAACTCATAAATAATCTTGAAATAATGTAGAAAAATATATACAAAACATTAAAAAATATAGAATTGACTATTAATTAGCACTTGTTTTATTTTAAAGTAAAAAAAAAAAACTCAATATGTCAAACACAAAATATACAATATAATATTTTTTTATATTTGTACAATTGACAGCAGAACATTATTTAAATACATTCTGAAGAGAAAAACTTAAAAGCCTTAAAGTAATAATATCACATTTCAAAATATGCAATTCGAAAGTATCTTAACATTGTACAGAGCAAATAAGGAACTATAAAAAATAACGACAAAACATACAAACATAACATTACTCCATTTCTATGTTAATTATCATCTTTAAACATAAACAAAATCAACTAAAACAAGAATAAATATTCTCGAGCTGTATCATTAACACTGCATTTCTATAAAAATTAATCCTTGGATATAATTTTCACGATAGTTTTTATAATCCTATTTCCTTTCTCGTGATGCAAAAGATCCAAGCATGGGTCATTTATTTTCTCCTCCAAAAGATTGACAAGTTCCACTCTGATAGTCTTCAACATTTCAGCAACCTGTAAAAAAAAACAATAATTACTAATAATATTCAATATGTTTACTAGCTATAGAAAATTTATTTATTTTCTTTCGAAATACCTTTACTCAACCAAAGGATATATACACATTAATGTGTATTGATTATCAGAAATTATACCAATGACAAAAAAAAATCTTTGAACCACTAGGCTAGTGGTGGCGGCCGTGAGTTCGAATCCTGCGGGGACTCATCAAATTTTTATTGTTTTTCCCTAGTTGGTTATGGCAATTTAGGCCGATCACCCAATTGCCTGAAAAGTAAGATGATCCAATGCGTCGGATGGTCACGTAAAAAGTTCGTCCACCCACCAACCTCCATGGGACCAGCGTGGTGGAATACGGTCCATAATCCCCCTAATGGAGAAGGGGAGATTATTTAATTTTATGTGAATTTGTTGTTGTTTTGTGTTGTAATATTAATAAAAAAGTAAATAACCTTGCTTTTTTCTGTTGCAATATTTTGCATAAATATTGCTACTATTGTACTAACCTCATGCTTCTCTACTTGGAACATGATCCAACCATCTTCCAAAGAAACAATGAAAGTGCCATTATGCAATTCGACACCCAAACTACAACCTGCCGAAAAAATTACTCATTAATACAATTAAAACCGTTTTTTTTATGGCATACGACAGACGACAGTCGCCACTGATGGAAGTGGTCACCGACGCCAGACATGGCATACCAGTGGTATGCCAACGCGCTCTGACCGCAGACATAGTGTTAAGTCCGTTTACCATATAGCTAGGTGCTTCAAACCGGAACACAGTAATGTTCTCCACTCGCTTCGCAGAAATGGCACCGGTGGTCACCAGACGTCTCCTGAAAGGGGACCTACCACCGTTATAATACTATTTATGAAGGCAATATTTTTAAATATGGATAACTATTTGGGAACGACTATTCACAATTAAATTATATATTTCGTCAGAAGAAAACAAAAATGAATGGAAGAAAATGAATAAAATGCTACCTTAATCACCAATTGAAGTTATATAAAAATTGCTTACCCGAGAACAATACCAAAGGTAGCTGCGGTACCATAGAGCACTCTCTTATAAAAACTCTTGAAGTTTTCACTTTCTCTTGATAAACCAAATAAGGGCTAGTAAAATGGCCGATGGTGGAGTTCACGGAAGATGGATGTAGGGAGACATAGCCATCGCTTTTGGTCTTAAATCTCAATTCGTCTGGGTTGGGTTGTCTGGGTATGGCACCGCCTGCTTGCATGTGGAACGATTTCTCTGGTGTTAACACCTATAAATAATAAAACAGCAATCATCATTTATTTACACATTGATTAAAAATATTAATATTGTATTCAATGTTTTTTTCATATTTAATGGCATTGACTGACTCATTAGCGTTAATCAAAACATAAGTTGTTTAGATTTTTAATATCCATAGAAAATTATCATTTCAATAAATTTTTTAGACTAGATTTTTAAGATGACACATCTTAAAAATTTGCCACATCTTGACACATCTTGATACACAAGATGGCATCTTAAAAATTTCTTTATTAATTCTCTATTACTTCTATTCTGTTTATTCTTAATATTCATGTAAAGTTCTTCAAATAAATAAGTGCGTTTTCCACAACTTAAGCAAGTTATTTTAATATAATAATAAAAAACATTGTTATATTAAAATTTTAATAATTATTTCTGATTGTAAATACCATGTAGATTCATGTCTTTTGCTACTTTTTTTATAATTTTTATTTATATAGAAATTTATGTTATATAATTATTAAATACAGATTACTTTATGATTTTATCGCTTATTTTACATTTAAATTCCTGAGTTTCGAATACTTTCCAGCTGTGGTCACGGTAAGACTAAGTTATATATTTGTTTATTCTTAGCTAAAGAGTTCCTTGAAGATCAACATATTTATAAACAATAACTTACCTTCACTACATTTGGGTACAGAGCTGCGCACAAAATTGCTGCCAGCAGCTTATCGTTATTCCCATTGGAGTTTAACTAAAATGCAAATAACAAATTTAAAATATATAATTATATTGTAAAACCAATGTACCTGATAATAAAATAAGATCAATTCATTTAATAATTAAACATTACTTAATAAAACCAAGTAGGTTAGTGGTGTGGTTTTGTATCATTTTTGAAGACAATTTAAATGACATATTCACTATAACTTATTCATATAAAGTTTGGTAAGGTCATGTCATGTCATTGTCAGCCTGTGTTAGTCCTCTGCTAGACATAGGCCTCCCCTTGAGCATGCCTACTCCATTAGAGGGTTTTTGGACCGTATCCCACGCAGGTCCAATGCGGGTTGGTGGTGGACCGACTTTTTATGTGCTTATCTGATGCATGGATCATCTTAATTTTCAGACAATTAGGTGATCGGCCCAAATTGCCATAATTTTGCCGAATTATTATTAGAGAAAATTTTAATTAGTGAATGCCATTACACCATTAATCAAATATCCCTTTATCTACAAATAAGAAGAACTGATGTCAGACTGATTTTAAAGCTTAATAACCTGGTTTAGAGCTTCAGAATGGTATAAAAGCATTTAAAGATAAGTGATTCATTACATCTTAAGGTCCAATACTTCAATTTTGTTAGGAATTATTTCAGCAAGTTTTATGTTATGTAAGGATGGGTTTTACACAAAACTTGACCAGCAAAATGGTATTTTTTAATATTTAGGCGCATTTATGTTAATAATTTTTTTATCTTAAAAATTTATTACCTCGTCCCCAGTAAGACTGGCCACAGAATCCTTTCTCATCTTGCGTCTTAGTGCAGGCATGTCCGGGACAAATCCTGATAGAGGCCAAAAGTCCCAATAGCTGGTGTTTTATATCAGCCAGCATCATTAAAGTCTTGTGGGACAGAAAGTTTTCGTTAGTGAAGGTCAATGCTGCAAGGGGACTGGACTTCATAGCTAGTTGCCATTTCTGAAATAATAAATATATATTACATATAAATCCCCTAATGGAGAAGGGGAGGCCTATGCCTTACACAGACTGATGATGATGATTATAATAATTAGATATATGTAGCCAGTAGTGTTTAGTAATATACTAAGCTTGTATATATTTTGTCATGGGATCTCAATGCAATGGTGATCATCGTCAGTCAGCCTGTGTTAGTATACGTCTGGACATATGGCTCCCACGCCTCTTTCATTAGGGGTTTTGAACTGTATTCCACCACGCTAGTCCAATGCGGGTTGGTGAGTGGATCGAGGTTCTACATGCCCATCGGACGCATGGATCATCTTACTTTTCTCAATAGACAATTGGGTGATCGGCTCGAATTGTCCTAAACAATCGGAAAACAACGATACCACAAAGTTCTTTCCCCACGGGATTCGAAAACAGGACCTCCGGTTTATAAAGCAAGCCAATTCTGTACAAATTGGCTTTCTAATGTAATAATATTTATGCCAAAGAAAAAATTGCATATAAAAGTTTTAATGCTTTTCCAGCTTTTTAGTAATAACTTACTCTGTAAGCCCGCAGCGTTGTTAGCTGATCGCTGTTAGCACAAGCGAATTCTCTCCTTTTAGCATCAGCTTCACCCTATAGAAATAAATTGTTATGTAAGACAAAATGACCTTATGCATTACAATATGATATAATAACTCTTTTTGCTACTAAAACGATAAATAAACTGGTTTTTAAAGGCAAGTTTGTTAACCAGTATCACATAAACCTTGACAGGTTTTGATGAAACTTTACATTCTTACAGCTATTATACCAAGATATTATAACTGTTAATTTGTATCGATAAGGTTGTTACATATTATTATGTTCTATTTTTTGAAATCTGTTGAAACTATTGAAGGCATTGTATGTCTATTTTAACATGAAGCAGTAGCATATAAAAACACTGCATTATTCCAATTTAAAGGGAAATTGTTGGAGTTTATCCGGCAACATTTGACACATTAGAAAAAAAATTAGAATAATAGAACGCAATTCAAATATTGTGAGCTGATTATTCATATTAATGACAATCAAGGCATCTAGACACCAACAGCATAACATCCTTTGTTTTAATAAACATGTAATAATATAAAGTAGTGAAAAATTGCTGTTTTTTAATATACATGATTACATTGAAATCGGTGTTTTGAAATGGCCCTATCACCCTAAGTAACCCAATCACATAAAGGAAAAACTCTCCAACAGAAACGGACAGTCTGCTAGAAATGAACTTTTGCTATTAAATTTTTAACTATTTTTTTAAATGATACAACATGCCCGACTTTATGCATGCCGAGTTAAAAGAACAGAAAATATGCATATATGTTGCATAAGAATCCTAAGTCGCAAAAAAATGTATCTAACTTTAGCAAAATCGTTCTTACGCATATTGAGTTAAAAGAACAACACATATCACATAGTATACAGAAACCCGAGCAATAAATAACAAACTCTGTCTAACTCCAACAATGTGTATTCAACAACTTGAGTTTGGCATAGGAATGTGCTTACAATATGAACAATTATAGAAACACACCTTTTTCCCGAATGGCGCGACAAAGGGGCTCTTGTGGCTGAGACAGGCGGCGATGGTCAGGGCGGAATCGACGCAGCAGAAAATGGCACCGAACAGCATCAACTTGCCGATCCTCACGTCCACCGGCAACGCCGCTAGATGGCGCCCCAAGGCAGTCAGAGACAACGCCTTGTCCAACGCACCGACGTCCTTCAAACGGGACAGCGCTCCGTCCACGCTCGAGTGGGGCGGCGGCTCGATCGTTTTATCTGGAAATTGTAATTATTTTTAGACTACTAGAGATGGTAAAAATGACGTGCATTTCGATAGCAGGGCTATAAAGAGAAAAAAAAACATAAATAGGTCTCAGTTTTTAAAAAAGTAATGTTTTTCACTTTCAAAATGCTACGTAACTCCTAAACAGAATAAATAATTTAATTTGACTATTATAAATTAAAGCGTTAGGAAAAATCAAAAACAAAACGGACTGAGATGATCCGTTTACTTCTAAGGATAATCTATCTTCTCTGTAGTGCGTTCGCCACATTTATGACGCAACTTCACTACCATGGGTTGCTATATTTGCATCAGCTAAAAGGAAAACAACGTTGTGTTATCGTTGTTTTATGGTTGGTTAGGACAATTTGGCCAGATCACCAGTTGTCTGAAAAGTATGATGATGCATGCGTCGGATGGGCATGTAAAAGGGATACGGTCAAAAAACCCCCTCATGGAGAAGGTGTGCATTAGGGAGGCATATGTCTAACACTGAACTATCACAGGCTGCTGATGTACGTAAATAGAGCCTGCAATAGATCGGGCGCCGTAATCGAAATCTTCAAAGGTCACCTACCCAACACCTCGTGCACGCTCATATCCCTGAAGAGGGGCAGTATCTTGACCTTCAGGATGAGCTGCTCCAGGGGGATCCTGTGCATCTCAGGAACGGGCTGATCAGCCAAGTGGTATTGGAAGCGGTGGGACGTGAAGAGGTGGAGGCACACCCCTGGCATCACGCGCCCAGCCCTTCCGCGGCGCTGCTTCGCGTTGGCACGGGACACCCACACCAGGTCTAGGGACTCCATGTTGCGGTTGGAATCGAACCTGAGAAACAGAGTACAATAATTACATCGTATTTTCAGGAATTTATTACATTGCTGAATGAAGACAATTTTTGACCAAAAGGCACTTATTTACTCTATTATATATTTATAAGGATAGAATATATAGTTCGTGCTCTGCTTATTGTTAGCAACTTTATTTATTGTAGCTTTATTTTACAGTCCGAGAACTGTATTTTATAATTTCAAATAATATTTGATTTTGATTTTAATATAATACTTTTTACTATTTTTCGATTTTCAACTAAGCAAGAATGACTTAACGTACCTCTTCTCTTTCATCCTGCCGCAGTCGACTACGAAAACGCAGTCATCTATTGTAACCGATGTCTCAGCAATGTTGGTAGATAATACAATCTTCGTAACACCCGGTCTTGGTCTTTTAAAGACCACTGCTTGTTCTTCGCTGGAGAGTGTTGAGTGCAATGGCACTATTGTGTACTTTCCGCCCCTTAAAAATGTTGAATACAAAATTTAAAGAAACAGACGAGTTGATACATGAACAATATATTATCAAAATATGGATACAAAACCAAATAAAACTGGTCTCGTAAAATAAATATTTTAACTATTGAAATACCATCGTTATACTGTTTATATTACAGATTTTAAAAATTGTACAATTCTATTTAAAAATATAGTTTGCTATGGGTCAGGCAGTGACAGTGTTAGTGTCTTTGGCTGAGTAAGTTGGGCACTTTTGGTTTAGTTACTACTGAAGTGCTAAATAACATATACAAGGTTTTTCTGGGGTCAGTTGCATTAAGACAAGTTCTAACTGTAATTCACAGTCACATATTGAATAATTTGAATCTGTTTATTATACAGGGAGTTTTTATTAAATAGATTTAAAAGTGATAAAAAAAATAATATAATAGACTATATATTAACTTAAAAAAGATATGTAAATATTAATATTCGAATTATTTTTTTTGAGTTAATGAAACTAAAATACATTTGAATTTAAATAACATTTAAAAGGCAGTTGTGGTATCCATCATTCTATGTAATGACATTATGCTACATAAACACTGTACAATGTAATTTCTATTACACATTATTCTATGCATAATGAATTTAAATTGGCTAATTCATTCACTATCAACTACGTAGCCACTTACCACTTAAGCAAAGCCTGATAAACAAAAACAACATATAAATTGAAATTGAAAATACATAATTTATTTACAGTTATTTTTATTCTATACATACTTTGGGTTAAAAATCCGACTGTCGACCAATTGGTCGTGTAAAGTCATTATTTCGGCTATGCCAGGGAGGAAAACCAAAATAGCGCCCTCTCTCGGCCATTTATGGTCACCTTCCACGATAAATGTCAGTACATGCTCTATAAGTTCCAGGTTAATCTGCAAAGAGATATTCATCATAGATTAAAACTAATAAAATATCAGCATATGAAAGTCCTATACTTGTTTTAAGCATCCTAACAAACCAAACCAAAGTTGACTTTGTCTACTTAATACCAATATTATTTTTGTTAATCTATGCCTCTGTTTTTAATGTATGAATGTATAATATTTTCTTCTTTTCTGTTAACAGTGTTAATATATGTTCACCGTCTTCCACTGGTTCCTCTGAAAATTAGCTTTCATGAAGTAAATATCTTCATGGTATTATAATAAATAAGGCAATATTGTGTGTTCTTTTTTTTTTTTTTCTATGTGTAATTTTTAAACATTCTTGCTTTTGTTATGTACCAAATAAACGTTTTTTCTTTCTTTCTTACATACAGTATATATTATAAAATCATTTAATAGTGCTATTACAGACAGCATCAATCTTCAACACTTAAAGATAACATTCAACATAGCAACAGTTTCATGGAACACACATCATTGTTATAAGTAGAGTAATCATCAATTAAAAGCAGTGTTATTGGACGTGGGTCGTTACGTCTCGTTTTAAAACTGGTTAGTTTTACAACTAGCTAGTTTCGTTCAGCTACAGTGCATACATCCGTTTCCCAACTATATGGTTACTACGATTACAGTGCATACATACGTTTCCCAATTATATTTAACGAAAATAACAGTTTTATATTTGAAACTGTGCAGTTAAATTAATACATTTATTTTCTTGTATATTTAACACTGGCTTAATTATAAAATGTTTTATTGATTGATCTATGATTTTAATGAAAATATTAATGCGTACGTTGATATTAATGTTACAATAACGATGATTAATATTTACTGTTTACCAGTATCATCCGTTATCTTCCGATGAGTCCGTTAAAATCGGACAAGCCATTTAGGAAATTAGTAGAATAAACAACAGACAAAATTTAAAAAAAAAGTTGTTTTTTATTGTACCGGTTATGTATCGCAATGTACTTATTTAAAAACGGTTATTTTAATATTACAAACAATTTACAGCTTTATTTATCTGCATAGACTAACTTCGTCCCGCGGTTGCAGCCGCGTGATGAGTATTATTAATGATACCAACCATCGTTTAAACTACAAATAAATGAAACTGTAGTTTCCGTTTGTGACATCAACATAACCGTTACAATTTTTTTAATATTAGCAGAATAAAATACCTTCTCTGAGTCCATCAGATACATGTTCTTGCACGTGGTTTTACTGCATTTGGGGTATCTAGCCAGCATCTGCGATACGGTAAGGTTTTCATCCCTGATCGATGTTTTTGGTGGCTCCGTTGACTCGGATTTTACATCGCACGTTTCCAATTCTGTTTCCAGATCTTGCCTTTTGTCCCTGTCGCCTAAAATATATGAAGGACATTAAATAACATTATTATTATTGTATTGGTCACTTTTGCAACATAATAATTGTGTAGTATGAAAGAGACATCAGAAATAATATTTCTATAATGCAACCATAGCCAAGTCGTATATATAGTTAATTTTAACATGTTATTGGTAGACTGGTACTTAGAGACTAACATGTTTTAAATAAAATCATCGATAACAAAGCAAAACGTATGACGCCACTTGGTTGCCATTGGTTACGTTGAAAGAAATTTTCGGCTCTTATTATATTATGCGTTTATTGGCTCTGGTATACGAATGCCAACACGGTGCTCATCTCTTCTGTAACGTAACGCGTTCTCGGTAAATGTGTTAAAAATAGAGTATTTGCCTCTATTAGAGAAATTAGTAGAGCTATATGTCCCGAAAGCTGATTGTACAGTAGTATGTTGTCTTCAAAATTACACACATAAATTTATATATGGTATTTAATAATATAACTGCCTCCTTAGCCTAGTAGGAAAAGCGTTTGCTTTAAAAACCGGAGGTTGTGGGTTCGAATCCTGCAGGGACTCAACAAACTTTCATTGTTATTTCCTAGTTGGTTAGGCAATTTGGGCCGATCACCCAATTGTCTGAAAAGTAAGATAATCCATGCGTCGGATGGGCATGTAAAAAGTCGGTCCACCCACCAACCCGCATTGGACCAGCGTGGTGGGATACGATCCAAAACCCTCAAGGAGAATACACCCTATATTAGGGGAGGCCTATGTTTAGCAGTGGACACACATGGTATTACAGGCTGATAATGTATAATGTATGCATGTAATTAATAATATAAAATAGTTAGAGGATAATCCAGCAACTAAGAAATATTCGATACCACGGATAACATGACATGTTGTTGTTGTTGCAAAAAAGGTGTTTAATTTCATGTTTTATTTCGCTAAGGTATGGTATTTAGCATTAACATAAATAAACAATGACATTGCTAGAATACTTAAAGAAAATATGTTCAAATTGTTAACCTTTTTTAACCTTTCGAGCGTACGGTCCGTTCTCCTCTAGCACATAATTCGTCAACTCCAATATGTCCTCCAAAAATATCTGCTCGACATCGAATGTTCGCCCTAAAAATAAATGGTTTAATAATTTATAAAAAATATATATAAATTTCAACACTCAATAAGCTTTAAATTAAATATAGAACGCACCTGGAATTTCTAAGACTGGAACCTTTTCAAAATAATCCGAGAACAGATCTGCATTCAATGTTGCACTCATCAGTATGACAGATAAATCTTTTCTCACTTTGAGAAGGTCCCTCAGTATCAGTAACAGAAAGTCACTCTCTTCTGATCTCTCATGCACTTCATCCACAATAATATGAGTGACACTCTTAAGCTTCGGGTCATATTCCAACCTCCTTAATAATATACCAGTAGTGCAGAACGTTAGCCTAGTCCTAGAGGACACTTTGCTTTCTAGTCTTATCTAAAAGACAACAAAATTTGTTTTTTGTTAAATGTGTTTATTGTTTTATTATAATTGTTATGAGTCTGTAGTCTATAGTTCATTTAAATTTTAAAAGCTACCGAACCTACAACTGATTATTATCACTACAATATGCATAGAATGAGGGAGCTGAATAACTATAGTTTTCCTGAAGTATTAAGAATTTTATTTTAGAATATAATGAAGATTTCCTGGATTAACCCACTTCAAATTCACAAAATTAGAGTTTTTGATTTACTGATTTAAAAATAAATTGTGGTAACCAATGAGTTTTTGCAGATATACATAATAAGAATTATGAGTACATGTTTCAAATAAAATATTTTTTTTTGTTAACTCTCATAACTAATATGATATTCATTTTATATCTCTAGGATGTATATAAAATATAACATGTGTACATTTAAATGTATAATTATTTACCTGATATCCAACAACTTGCCCTGTGATCTCCGCTCTCTCATCTGCGACCCTGTCAGCGACACCAATGGCTGATATTCTCCGTGGCTGAGTGCAAACAATCTCCGCATGCTCTTTCCCACCCTTGTTGAAATTCTCAAGCCAATGGTCCAAAATGAATTGTGGCACTTGTGTACTCTTACCACAGCCAGTTTCACCACTTATGACAATGACCTACACATTAAATAACATTAGTTTGACAAGAAATTATAATTTTAACATATCTTAAATATTATAAGCATGAATATTCAACCTGAGATTTTTTCAGTGCCTTTAATATTTCATCTTTTTTATCCCACGCAGGCAATTTTTTGCGACATGTTATCATCCTGTTGTATTTGCTATTTTCGCTTTTCCCTAACCACCTCTTCACAATCTCTTTGTTCTCTTTAATGATTGCTTCAAAGTCTACCTCGGATCTTGTATCCTTTATCTGACCTTTCTTATAGTGCGATGGCAGAATGTTCTTGTCTGCTTTGGAGTCTTTAGTAAGTTGCGGAAATAATGCCTCAGAAGCACCAGGGAAAGTCCTTGGATCAAATTTGATAAAGTTTAATATTTCTTCTTCATTATTAACAAGTTCCGCTAAAGCATATATGCTTGGTATACCATCTTTGGCAAATGTTTGAGCTTCGTCAACCAGTCTTGCAGTTATTCTAAGCCAAATCTCTTCTGGTACAACATTAGTGGAGTTCTCCACTTTGAGAAATATTAAGGGTGGTTGATATGGATATACAGTTTCACTGTGAAATCTTATCTCTAACTCGTAAGATACTTTTTCTGTCATATTATTCTCCACTTCAGCCACTGCTGTTTCAACATTTGTTTCGTGCGAGAATTTACACTTTGCACCAAATCTACAATTACCTTTTATGTATAATTTGCACACCTCTTTTTTCTTTTTACTGTTACCATTTATATTTTCCTTCACTTTGACTACATTTAATGGTTTATTTTCGTACTGTTTTGTAACATAGTCTAAATTAATGTTTAGAGACCATACATTGCTTTCTTTAACATTAAAATTATTTTCATATATTGACTCCAAAACTGCCTTTTCGTCCATTCTCATTTCTAGTAACTCTGACACTGGAGGAAGATTGTCTGGTTTCTCTTGTAAGTCGACCTTAAAATATTTATAAAATAGTATTTCCAGTGACTTTTCAAGATTCTCCGCAGCAACATCTAGAGCTTCAGCACAGTGGGCTTCATGAAAATTATATCTGAAAGTATATTTAATTTAATAAAAAAAAATATATATATCTGGCAGTTTCTATATAATGTGTAGTAAAATACATTTTTTATAAATTGTTAAAATATTGCAATTCTGACATATACATTATAACTTATGAGTAGTTTTAAATATAATCTCTATTTAAAATATATCATTATATTTTAATTTATAAATTTTTTTAAAAATATATTGCATATCTCTATTATTTAACAATGTAACAAACATCAACTCACACAAAAACACAATTGTTTCTATCATTTATTCTAAATTTAATCAAGATATTAATGCTTTTTATGACACAACCATTAGTAATTAAAAGAATAATTCTGAAAAGACATTTTATTAAGCACTCAACTGACCAAACCTTTATTTAGATCGAATTATAATAAATTTTCTTATGTTTTTGTTTATTACACAATCTTTTTAAAATACTCACTTTTTCAATTTTCCTAGAGCAAAAGCTCGTAAACGAGCTACTGATGTCTCAATAACAGGTGCTTTTATAACAGAATAATCACAGCCACCTTGCACAATTAGGTTCCCTCTTTCCATCCAATAGCGATTGCCAAGATTTGTGCCCTTGTCCTTTTAAAATATTTTTTATTACAAGAATTATTTTATTTAATAACAATTTCGCATTTCGGAATGTTATCGCACAGCATTATTGTTGCAGTAAGAAAATATAAATTAACTGTCCATAATAATAAAATAAAATGCAGCACAGCAGTGTAACCATAATATTTAAAAAAATAAACATTTTAGTCAAAACATGATTCACTTAAGACACTTTATTGATCTAATACATAAACAGTTTTATTTATGTTAATATATCTTAACTTGGATATATTAATGTCTGCAACACATCATAAGATCCTTTATATAATTGTGAACCATATGTTATATATCGCAACCCACCTCATAGATACTTGCACTGCCTAGCTTGAAATCTGGACCATGTATAAACCTTAATGTATCTAAGACTTGCTTCTGTGAGTCAGGACTAAGGCGAATGGTTTGCATTTCAACTTTAAGATTAGGATGAGGATCTTCCTCGGGCTCATCTTTTGGCTTTCTAGAAATAAATGAAATTTTTATGAAAAAAAGGGTCCATATTGAAACCGCGTTTGATATATTACTATATACCTAATGCGCGCATCAACAGGTTCACGTAAGAAAAAATCTTCTGCTAATTCTCTGCTTTGGTTATCCATTTTATTTATAAAGATAATAATAACCACAAAAATATAAAAATTATTTAAATTTTTATGAAAATGAAATAGTTTTATGTCAAAAGATCTTTCTGGCAATGACATCTAACATACTGCCTGTACGACTATAGTGGTATCATTCACTGTTATTGTTAACATACTTTATAAAATATTAAATCAAATTGCACTTTTTATCTTTCTAAAATAAAGCGTACATTAAAATAATAATTTATAATTAATGTAGATAAAATATCTACGCATAGGAAGTCATTGATATTTTTATACATTTTGTTTATACATTTATACTTATATAGGCTAATACTAGACAGCTAAAATTAGCCATCGCGTTTTTCCTCTAAATTATGTGCCAAAATTGTCTAAAAAAAAAATAGTTACTTAATTATGTCAAATGATTTCCTAACACACGGCAGCACCCTAAATTCAGTTCTCTGTTACAGAAGCTTCTCCTGGCTATTTTCCCAATTTTCTATAGGTTTGGCTTTGAATCGACTCCCAGAATCATCTGTTCATCATCATCATTAACAGTTTTCAAGCAGATTAACTGGGAGCTGACCTTCGTAATACTGAACTGCACGTGATAAATAGATTTGACTGCAGCAAACTTGAAGGCACTGAGGTTTGAACGACGTTTTACATTGTACGTATGAATTATATATATTTTTTTCTCTGTTTTTCAACTGAATTTTTCAGCGGAATTCAAGCCCGCAACCCCTGGTTTGTAACGAAAGGGCTAATACCACTAGATCACGAAATTGGAAACGACAGTATTTAATCGACCCTTACTAAATCCTCGCTTACTATGATTATTAAGGTACCGCAGAAGTTGGCACACACTAAATGATCTTGTTACTTGAGATTAAGCTATTGTTCAATTTCCAGGTAGTCTCTCGAACAAGCATCAAAAACGTTAGGTTCATCTTTTAGAGTATGGGGTTAGCCCATATACTCGTGCTCCCTGTAGCTATAATTCCTATTAATCATCTAAAGAAACCTTAACTGTGATAATCGCGCAAATTGTACCGAACGTTTATTAGCTATATTAAAACATGATTTACCTGCTTATTTTGCTTTTAAGAAAATATTTTATGGTTATATAAAAAATGCAAAAGTATGATATAGAAACGCATTATTTTAAGTCCAGTATTCGAACTTCTTAAATGAATAGTTAACGATTTAGTGACATCGAAATATTAATAACTAAGTTAGAACACTAGCTTAAAAACAGTCTGCACGAGTAGGTATATTTCGAGTTTGTAAAGTTTTTTTGTATAATTAGACCTCTTTTATATCTGGTTATTTCCAGTTTATATAGTAATAACAATTCTACGTTCAGTGTTAATAAATTGAACACGAAATAGTGTAATGTGTAAAACATTTTTGTAGATTTTATCGCGTTTCATTATTTTACAATATTCCTAAAGTTTTTGAACACCTGCAGTGTCTATGGTCACCATCGTCATAACTCTACAAGCTTATGTTCATTTTTTTGGAAACTAGATCTTTGGTTAGCAGGTGCTAATTCTATAGTCGTCTTGGCTGATATAAAAAGGTTTATTGCAGCAACCTCTGTAGGAACATATTACTTAGTAATCGGTTTACTTTATGAGGGGGACTAAAATTATATGGCGCTTTATAAGTAGAGTCTGTGGTCACCCGTAGACTACGTGTATCGATGTTTCTTAAGGTTTCCTGTGTTTTCATTTATACCAGTTCCTAATATTTTTATTGTTTGGCATATATGAGATAATAGAAGTTGTCAAATACGTAGCGTGGGTTTGAATCTTGGGGACAACTATTTTTGTTAAATATGGTCTTATTCTAAATGACAGACATCTATGTAATATGATCTTCCTATCCACAAAAGTCAGTCTATGATGCCAAGACCATAATTGACAATCGTTATAGGAAGTAAGTTTCAGGCTTTTTATTTGCTGGCTTCTGATCCATCCTTTAAACATTTTGTAGGTTCATCTTGTAGGGCTATGCTGATCAGATACGGTGCAGATTAGATTTCAACCCTTTAATGAAATAGTTAGGAAGGCAACTCAATTTCTATAGTTCCTTAAAGCTATAAAAATATTAAAACGTTTTACCGCCTAAAAATAGTGTCTAGTTCAGTGGTATTTTTGAAGATGTAAGGAACTTTTAATAGTTGCTTAATTTGCCTGTTATTTACGACGAAGTATGCAAAAAGCTTGAACTGACACTCCATATGAATAGTCTATTGCATAACATTTTTCGGCTAAATGCCCACCTTTAAGGCAAAACTTCGTAACTGTAAGTTAATTAAGTGATGTATAAATTAGATGTATTTGAAACTGACCACATATTTAAATGTCAAGAAATATTAATTTATAAATTTCTGTATTAAATGTCTGTATTGTTTTTTTGCATACGCAGGCAGACTAGCAGTCGGGGCCACCTGATGGAAAGTGGTCACCGATGCCCATAGACATTGGCCATACAGGTATCACCAACGCGCCTACCGTGAGACAGGATGTTGAGTCTCGTTTACCCAGTAATTACGCTGGCTACGGTGCCCTTCAAACCGGAACACAGTAGTGTTTTCACACTACTGCTTTGCGTAGAAATAGGCACCGTGGTGATATCCACCAGACGGTCCCTTGTAAAGGGACCTACCACCGTAGAATTTTGTACAATGAATTTAAAACACTAAACAATATACAGCGTGGCCCATAAGTCCTTTGATATGAAAAATTATTAAAATACAACTAATTACATTATGAATTAAATTTTATTTACAAAAAAGCTAAAGAAGGAATTATTTTTGAAAATAACATCGTCTAAATGTAATCCGTTGCGATCACGGCACTCTTGCAAACGACGTCTAAAATTGTCGATGACTTCGGCACGTTACTGCTGAAATGCTTGTCATTTCTCTGCGGATGTTTTCTTTTAGGGTCTCAATTGACCGCGGTTTGTGTCGTATACTTTAGTCTTAAGGTAGCCCCACAAAAAAATCCATCGGGGTCAGATCTGGACTACGTGGAGGCCAGAAATGTCCCTCTCTTAGAGATCACTTTGCCAGGAAAAGTTGACGGATAACGGGCATAGCAGTGTTAGAGGTGTGAGAAGTGGCCCCATCCTGTTGAAACCACGTCCGGCATTAAAGCCTGAAAGTTTTGCAATCCTGGTATGAAAAACTCTTCGATCGTAGCCACATATCGCTTCGACGTGACAGTAACTGCGCGCCCTCTGCCATCCTCAAAGTAAGGCCCTAGGATACGATGGGCTGACATAGCGGCCCAAACAGTCACTTTCGGACTATGTAAGGGCTTCTGATGCTTAAGTTTTGGATTGATGGGAGCTCCAATAAGGCAATTTTGTTTACTAACATGCCCGTTAAGATGGAAATGAGCCTCGTCAGAGAACATTATGTTATTGAAAGAAGTAAACCGATTCAACATTTCATTCGCATCATTTTGTCGTTGAATACTGTCAGTTTCCTTTAATTCTTGAACCAACTGAAATTTGTAAGGTGCATATATAAATCTTTCTTCAAAATCCGTTGTAACGATGCCCTGGATACATTTAATGTTCTGGCGCGCTCAAGTTGACTGTGTCGGATTTTCGTGAATAGACTGTGTCACTGTGTCTATTTTTGTTCCGTACGTGATGTCCTTGGCGACCCACCGCGGTTTATCTAACGTCGAACCGGTCTCCTCGAACTTAGCAACCCAGTTCTTAATCGTTTGAAGATGGAGTGTCGTCAAAGTTGTGTAAACCTCTGTGTTCTCGAAATTTACGCCGCGCAACGGTTGCCGAATGTCGTTTTATAAAACTCGCGGTCATAAAACGCGGACACAAAACGCACGGTCCGCTCCGGTAAAACGCTCCATCGCGACTAAATTCCCAGAAACCGAAGTTACTCCCCGCTTCCTGCACCGCTCACGCGCCTATTCGTTTTATTCAAATTTTACTTTTCAAAGGACTTATGGGTCACTTTGTAGTACGTGATTCTCATGAAGATATTTAAGTTTCAATTTGCTCATTTGCTCACAATTTGTGTTTAAAGAATAACATTTTCCTGGCCTCGATTTTGAATCCTGAATGCACTGGTGAAGTACAACTGTCTATTAAAGTAAGTAATTATACTCCATTTGTCGACTATCCATGATTTTTTTAACCTAGATTTTGTATGTTGTTGTATTAAATTACGACAGGAATGTAACCGTCTAAGATTTTTAATAACACATTGTAATATTTATACTTATCTACTCGTATGTAGAACTTTCAGAATAGTTCATTAGAATTAATGTAGCTGCAATAAATAGCATTTCTGAACAATACTTTTCAAACTTTGACGAACAGCAAATTATAGCAATGCCCTAACTAAATTATCGGCTCTAGTTTAGAATTAAAAAGAATAGTTGTGACTAAGACGACTACCATAATAAACATCAACCATAAAAAGTATTAAATTATAATAAATGTCTACAAGTAATTCAAACTAATTGATAGACAATTTCAAAATAAATTGTAATGAGAATATAAACTTTTTTGTCAAATTTGATGCCTTTTGGCATAGTGAGTCGCAAAGAAAATGTCCTTTCTGTATAGTGGTAGTAGCTGCTACGGATGTTGAAAAGAAGTTCAATTTAATGAAAGGATATCTAAGTTTTTGATATTCTTAAAGATTAATTGTACTGTTTTAAATAACTTAATCTATAGCTTGTAGGTTCCCAAGTCTAGAGTCCTTATTGTGAAAAGCTAAAGAGAACGGTAATAAACTACTTTCCGATGTTGAAATAATAAAACCACACGAAGAATGCAATAAAGTGATATAGGTTACATTGTTCGTTAAAAAATTCTACTTACTTTACTTAGAGATTTTGCAGATACGAAACAAATTTTTGCATCACTTTTATATGTCATGTTAGATTTTGAATTAGTATTCATTGTTTTGCAATGAGTGTAGGACACGGGGAATGTTTTATAACGTATGCTAAACATAATATTCTAAAGAAAAGTCAAACTGCTTCAGATTTTATATTTGTAAGACATTAAAATACAAGTGATTAAACTTAATTAACCGTATAAACTTTGACTATAAACTGGAGAGGAAAATGAAATTATAATGCCCTATTTTACAGTCTTTTTTAAGCATTCAGTGTGTGGTTAAGCATGCGCTGATTTGTATAAAGTAACGATACAACTGTGTAAAGTAGTCATCCACTATTACGGTGGTTAGAATATAAACGAGATACGAAATAGTTACCCATATAAAATTGCTTAAATATGTGAGACGAAATTGATATTTATCGCTTGTCTTTGAATATTCCTTTATTTAGGATTCAGTTCAATTTAAATTCAAATATCTTTTTTCAATATAGAAGTTTCTACTGGCTTATTGATTGTCAAACAAATTACCACCGGTTTGGAAAAGGACGCCTCAGATCTGAGAAGAACCGGCGAAAGAAACTCAGCGGGCTATTTTTTATGTTATCTTTTAAAAATAACAAACAATTTGAAGGCTTACCGCTATAAACGTTCCTTGACTACGTTTTTAAACTTATCTATAGTTAAATTCTGAACGTTTACTGGGATTTTGTTGTATAAACGTATACATTGTCCCATAAAAGATTTTTACTTATACTTCGCAGTCACTGGTTGTATTTTAAACAGCTTGGTAATCCAATACCCTAATGATTGGAATGCCAAAGATTTTGACACTATTCGAACTTTAATTCAAAGAAGTGCTAGGAAATATATAAATTGGCGAAACAAAATTGTGCTTCATCGCTGTTACCATAAATCTGAATTGGAATTGTCAGCACGTAGTAATTGATTTTTTTTATACCTATTAAGGGTTTACTACGATGTTGTTTAATGAATTTGAATCATTAATGAAGTGGCCTGAATAATAAAACTTTCTATATTTTTTTTCGAAAATTAAACAATAAAACCAAGCTGATAAATGATTACAAGACACCGACAAATACAAGCGAGAGATAAAAGTGTTGTATATTACATTTCAAAGCTTCTTCCTTCCTCGAAGTCATTTTCCGAAATAATCATGGTGTCGGCTTATAAGATTTACATACCTGCATTACATATATCATAAATTTTTATGCAGAGTGCTGCATAAAAACTGTTATTTAGTATATCTGTAAAGTGAGAATGCTTTGTAACGTCAGTGTTGAAATATCAATTTTTTGCTATAGCACCAATTGGGGTTAATTCTTTCATTGAAGGTAATTATCATTGTCTTATCAACTTTATTGATGGTCATATCAACTGCATTGGTGTATATGTTTGAATTTTCTTAAGATAACTTGACCATGTGAACAATGTTAACATTTTCTTTTTAGCTCAGGCAGTTTGTATACAGTCTGATATTTTAACAATCTCAAACTGTTATCGTTTTACAACGCAATGGAAAAGTAATATAAATATATTAAAGTTTTAAGTATCGCCTTGTATTGTGAAATATATACTTACAAACATAATTTTTTGTATTATTTTATGTTAATACAGTAAATTGTAGATTAAGCTGATATTATACTCATATCTGACCTATTACTAATTATATTTTCTGACAAAAGCATTGTCTCTCTTTAACTTGACCTATTTATTCCTATGTTTTATAAAACCTTCCTGCCTTTTAAATATATTATTAAACATGATTCACGACACGAACGAAAGAAAGCATTAGAATCAAACTATCCGTAGAATGTAGGTTCAACAACCTTGAAACGCCATAATGGTTCACTCTGATAAATATTTGCATGATAACTAATCGTTTAATCCACGCTTTAAGGGATTACCGTGAAAGCCTCAGACGGCGTCATTCTTGACCGAAGGCCTCTCCTTGTGAGCGGTGACTTCAAATTGACAATAGATAATAAATTCGTGCCTATAGATGATATAGACAAGCATAAAAGAGATAACAACTCTTGAATTATCGTAGCTAAATCGCTTTTCAGTTGTCTAAATAACCTTAAATTTTTAACAATAATTAATATCGAAAGCTTAATTTGAAACTTAAACAAACATAATGATGATTATTATTACAAATGTCATGATTTTTTATAATGTTCATAGCTTAAGTTTATGCTATCCCCAGAAAGACCTCTAGCTTATGGCTGAACCCTTCCGAAAGTAATATACTTGCATAATTTTAGTAGTTTCCATAAGTACATATGTAAAAATTTGCCTAAAATACTTTGCATTCGTAAAAATCGAACGAAAGAGATGGTTTTAAGGCTAGTAAATCGTAGTTTCCATCCTCCTTTCTCGTATCATTTCCTTATAAAGACGAAGTGAACTCTCATTATAACTTTTTTGCTATACTTTTTCAATTATCAAAAAAGTGACAACACCAAAGGTATATTGGCAATCCGCGGCGCCCAGTGATCTGTGACAATGAATGCGGACGTCTTATGAAGCCTTAATTCATTACAATCAATTGAAGTGAAGTAGAGACAGAAATTTAAAGACGGTACGTTTCCTGATTACTGTAGGTATAAAAGACAGCAGTACTGAAGGCTATGGAGACAGTATTACTAACTGCCCTTATAGCCTAATACTGTGGGCGTGCACGTTAGAAGCCGTAGGTTGCATGTTCAAATCCTGGGAGTGTCGATAAATACATAATATTAAAACAAAATATTGTTGCTATCAAGTCGATTCAGACAATACGGACTGATTACTTGATTGCCTGTAAAGTTAAAAAAGAAACATTTTAACAGATATATATATAACACATAATACTTAATAAATTTAAACATTCTATGCACTAAAAAGCTGTTAAGCTTTGCATCCATATGATGATACTAATAACTCATATATTTATTATTATATAATCACTACACTTTTTTATCGATTATCAATTGATCTACCATCGCTTTGGAAATGGAAGAACCGGCGTAAGAAACTCACTGAACTCTTTATTCAATATTTCCTTAAAAGAAAACAATATATTTTCACAGTATAAATCAGCCGGAGGTGAAAAAATTATTTTCTTAAGACAGCAATGTCTTCCCTGCGTTTGATTTCTATAGGTTATTTGTTAGCTAAGTAATAGGGCGGGGCGCATTTGTGCACTATGTTATCTCTTGTTAATATTATTATTATCAGTACCTTATTAGTATTTGACACAAAGTAATTTACCTCAGATAGTTATCGAATTCAATTTTAGTTTTTGGGAAATATACTGGATTTAGGTCCTAACGGTATCATATTTATAGTATTAGTTAAGGTAGTACGAGTGAAATCTGTACAGGATGGACAATCTCTGTTTTATGCTGAGTAGAAGAATCTACATGCTAGCTTCCCTTATGCTACATTGTAAGCCTGTTATGAAAAAAGTTAAGGTTTGTTCACCCCTTTCGCTATTAAAAAAAGTATATTCGATTATCTATTTTTATTATCTTCTTTCTTTAACGCCCGAAAGTAATAAAAATAATGTTACAAATATTATGTTTATTTCACTTTAATATAAACATAGACGCATCAACGGATAGAGTGATTTCTCATACATAAAACTTGATTAATGTCAAATGAATAATGCTTAATATAAAGTAATTGACATGTTCCTAAGTTCGTTTAATTCAAAGCTTATTTGATAAGTTGAAACTTTCAAAACTAAAAGCTGTTCTCATAATCTATAATCTATAGTACAGTTGTTCGAAAGTTCGTTTTATCGTAATATATCGTTTACTCAAAACTTATCAAGACAATAAATTTCGATTCAAATTGACATGTGAAACTGAGTCCTGTTTGAGTCATTATTAATCTTACTGAACAGAAACGTAGTTTTAGAAAAATAAGTTCTACATTCACAAATTATCAAATCAATATACATTTCTGACATCGCAATGTCGACATGTGCGAAGCGGTGCTTGTTGGACAGTCCCTCGATAACTGTTGGAGGTCCGTTTGAGGAAGGTTAGAGAGCAAACTTGTTGATATGCCTTTGGAGAATTTCTGCTATTGTTTAATCTAGCAAACACTTTTTCTTTCCTGTTACTATATAACGGAAGAGGTCATTTATAAAATTTATTCTCTTTGTTTTACCCTTCGTGTTATTTTAATTAGATATGCAAGTTTATGTGTTTCTTTCAAGCCAAAAAGATAAATAAAACGCTACAATCAGGTTATACATAGTGCCTCATGCTATTTATATGATAGACAATGGTTTAGAAGCTACTATTCGCAATCTATAGTTACTAAAATGTTGACTAACAGTATTTATAAATAGAATATATATCGCCTGAGTCACATGTGTTTGAAATAAGTGACTCAGGTAAGTCAAAATATAAAATACGTCACACATACGTAGTTCCTTATATTGGGAATTTCCTTATGACTATTTAAATGCAACAATTATTGTGTATTAATAGTACAAATAATTTAAAAATGTGATTTAGCACGTCATGTTATGGTAGAATGATTTGTGCTCGGTTAAGGTAAAAAAAATAAAGGATTTTCAGGATAATATAGCATTTCATTACTTTACAAATATTCAACAACATAACAACATAAGTACTTTTTGTCAAACCCATGTTCAAAATTAAGAAAATGATTGTCTGCCGATCGTGGATGTTGGAAAGAGTCCGTAACGTCAGGAATAAATATATATAAGTGACGCGTAAAATCGGTAAATTAGTGGATTTGAAATAGAAACGATAAAGTCCATAAAATAATTTCATTTCATTTATATATAATAAAAATATGAATTTCGACGTTATTTATTACTTTTAAATTATTTAAATTATACCCGATGTTTGAAACACTTCCCAGGCTCCAACGGTCGGGAATAATTGTGAAGTAATCAAACGCATTAAAATCAATGAAAACTATATAATTTATCATGTTTAGTATTCGCGTAAGTAACGTAAAATATTAATTTGTGTAAGTATTAGTCCTCAATGTAATTATGTACACAAGGAGTAGGCACCTTTGGTGAGTGTTAATTACTTTGAAAAAGCTAGTTATCTCTGAGGGATTCTAAGCGGACGCAAAATTTATTATTAGTATTTTTTTATATAACCACAATATAAAAAATCTGGTACGTTGTCATTAATTTTGGAACAGTATTAATAAGATGTATTGCTTAGTAGATAGTTCTACTACTAAATACCTCCGTAGCCTAGTGGTATAGGCGTATGCTTTAGAAACCGGAGGTCGTGGGTTCGAATCCTGCGGGGACTCAACAAATTTTCATTGTTGTTTCCTAGTTGGTTAGGGGCAATTTGGGCTGATCACTCAATTGTCTGAAGAGTAAGATGATCCATGCGTCGGATGGGCATGTAAAAAGTCGGTCCACCCACCGACCCGCATTGGACCAGCGTGGTGGGGTACGGTCCAAAAAACCCCCTAATAGATAGGGGTGTATTAGGGGAGGCCTATATCCAGCAGTGGACTATCACAGGCTGATGATGTATGTATGTATGTATGAAATCCCAAAGTACAATATTTCCAAGCAAAATGATTAAGGCCTTGAATCGGATGGCGCTTTACTCGTATAAGTGAAAGAACCTATTTTAAGGTTACTTGGTTAATCGGATTTCAAAGATGTGCTACCAGTATTCGTGAAAAGTTTTTCATAGGCAAATCTATTCAAATCTAAATACCTTTATTCTATATAAAAGTTTACACTTGCTTATTGAGTGTCAAACACGCTACCACCGGTTCGGAAAAGGACGCCTCAGACCTAAGAAGGACCGGCAAAAGAAACTCAGCGGGCTATTTTATATGTTATCTTTTGATGTATTTTTTTAAAGGCTTCGCACACAGACGAGCAGTCGACCCACCTGATGGAAAGTTGTTACCGACGCCCATGGACATTAGCAATATCAATGGTACCATCAACCGCTGCCTACTGAGAGATATAGGATGTTAAGTCTTGTTTACCCAGTATTTACTGGGTGCCCTCCAAACCAGAACACATTAGTGGTTTCAGACTACTATTTTGCGGCAGAAAGAGCCACCACGGTGATACCGTCCCAGACGGTCCCCTGTAAAAAGAGGACCTAACACCTACAAAAATTTTAAGGCATAACTTATTACGCAATATTGTAACTAAACCTGGAGCGAGTATTTCATTACCAGGTATGTTATCATTTAAAAAATCATTAGTATTGAACTTTTAACATATTAACGTTCTTGACAACCTTTTTAAAATATTAAAAGTTAAATTCTGAACGTTTACTGGCATTTTGTTGTTAAAACGGATACATTTTCTCATAAAAGACCCACTTATTCTTCGCAGTCTAGTTGCTGGAAGAATTTAATTATGTTTGTTCGTTGTATCTATGTCGTGTGCATCACAATGTCTTAGGAAATTATGCCTATTTTTGTACATGTTTTCAAATTGTATTGAGAACTAACGGTCAGTCACGGTAATGTCTGTCGCGCATTTCCCCACAGTAGAATGCCATAATACTATAGAAATACCTGAAATATACTAAACGAGGTGTCTCACATCACTTATAAGTTCATTTGTCTACTGTAGCTAGTTTACTTCTAGCCTATTAAAATGGGGTCCATTGTAGTTTTGCATCTATAATTATTCCTGAAATACAGTTGATTGTTGATTTACTAAATTGCCTATAACTTTAAATATCTATCCGTATCCAGATAGCAGATTTCAGACAGGTTGATAAAACGTTGCTTTGCATGTTTTGTAATTATTTTGATAAAAGAGTTAATCCTAAGCCGTAATAATTGAAATCCGTTTTCTAAGTTGCGTTTCCAATGTTGTTGTTCAGGTTTTCTTATTCCTTTATTAAAATGAAATTTATCAATGATCGAGAATAGACAATTTCATCAAGTCGAATTTTTTTAATAATACATTTTTTTCCTTGTATTTATAATGTTCTTTTTTCCATATATTTATAGTTATATTCATCATCAGCCTTTATCAGTCCACTGCTGGACATAGGCCTTTTAAGTGAAGCCATATGACGGCCAATCCACTGCTCTAGCTGCGCTCACTGCAGGTCGTTAAAGCTTCAGAACAGCCCAGGTTTCTACAGAGTCAAAGCTTTCTCATAGTCCATGAGGCAAGGCACAGTGGCTGATTGTACTCATGGTCTTTGTTCAACTTGCCTTATGGTGAAAATGTGGTCTATGGTGCTAAATCCTCTGCGAAACCCAGCCTGCTCCGGTGGCTGGAATCCATCAAGCTTGTTGGTGAGGCGATTCGTCATGACTCTCGAGAACAGCTTGTATACGTGGCTTAAAAGTGAGATCGGTCGGTAATTTTTAAGCAGGGTATTGTCGCCCTTCTTAAAAAACAGAACGACCTCACTTTCAAGCCACGCCTTGGGAGAATTACCCTGTTGAAGAACGGAGTCGAATAACTTCCGTAACTCACCTAAAATGGGTTACCCCTGCTTTAAGGAGCTCCCCTTGAGCTGCTTAAGAGCCAGACTAACCTCATCAATGCTGACTGAGGAAGCTCACCGGAGATGCCGAGTCAGAATGGCACGTGGATCGTTACCGCGGTATCAGGTTGAGGAGCCTGTAACGCTATAATTTCTATAAATCTCGATCTCAGACAAGATCTCAGACTTGTAAAACAATCGGAACAGAACAGTTCTAAGCTTCGACAGATGGCTTCTCCGAGCTTCTCCACAAAACCTTCAACCCTCTATTCTGCTCAATCGCTTCGCAGCTTATGCTTTGCGTATTTGAGCACCGAAGTCTCGCTATCACTTTGCGGATGCGCTTCGAAGAAGTTTCACATCTGTCGAGTGGTCTCTCTAGTTTCGACGTTCCTCTAAAAGACCAAGCGTCTCATCGGAGTTTGGATTTCCTGCCAGTCGCTTACTCCTGCAAACCCTTTACTCAGTCACGTATGCAGTCCACTACGCCATCGAGTGCCTCGTCAACTGCCATTGTGGTTTCTGATGTGTTAAGGCCATCGAATCGGTTTTTTAATTCCAGTTGGAATTTTTCAGAGCCCATCACGTTTTGTCGGAAGTTAGGTCGGAGAGTAGACTTCATCAGGCGGGCTCGCTCTCGCTGGAAACCCATATTCACGGTGCCTCTCAACAATCGGTGATCGCTACCGGTTTTAAACCTATTGATCACAGAGACATCCCTGAATATGTGTCCCGGTCCGTCATGATGAAATCTATCTCGTTCCTTGTCACAGTATCGGATCTTTGCCATGTCCATTTCCTGTAGGGCTTCTTCTTAAAGTATGAGTTCATTAAGAAGAGCCCTTCTTTTTCCAGGAAATTGACTAGCATTTGTCCCCTGCGATTTCGACTACCGACACCGTGAGGGCCTTAACACGATTCGGTGCCAGTTCGTTACACCCACTTTGGCATTGAAATCCCCATAACAACATTATAGTGGGCCTTATAGGCGGTATGAAGGCCGGAGACATCCTCGTATGTGATTCACTTCGTCGTCAGAGTGTGCTGAAGTTGGCGATAGCTGAACCTCAGCGGCCCTTCGTGAAACCCATTTTCAGGGCTTCAAATCGGCGACACACCGAGTTCGAAATTGTTATCAAGGATTCTGAGATGATCCGCCGCCTGTGATCATGCTCGTCCTTCATATGGACTTAGCATGCCATTTCACAGTGGGTCTTCTTCAATATATTCTAGAAACCTCTTTGCAAGGAGATCTAGCATTCCCTCATCCACTCGAGCCGGTGTGCTAAGTCTCAGTTCGTCCGTTATCTAGCCATGCCAATTTGGACGATCCTGTACGGAGATTTGTAGCCTTGTCCCACGTATCAGGCCGATACCGTGCCGAATAGTAGGGACTTACCGTCGAAACAGGCGTGCCTGCGTTGCGTCCATTAAAGAATTGCTCAAATGCCCTTGAGCAGGCGGATTGGCAATAGATGAACGTCGACTGTGATCTACCTTACTCTGCTATAAGAGCTGTCCGAAAGTGCCCGGCCTCGTACGGATGACGCCAATCTCAGTATAAATATACTATTGAAGGACTTCAATTTTTGCAAATATATAGAAGTAAATTATACAGACTTTTAAATCTTTAACTTTTTAGTCTATAATTATTCTCTACCGATATCAAAACCGAAAGGTTGGCTGATATGGAAACCATTATGATAAACAAATTTTATCTGCACACTAAATTAGAACCCATAAAAAACTAACCCTATAAAAACAGAACATAAATAAGGAAGGAAAAGCTGTGTTGATAACAGAAATAACTGAATTAACGTAGATGGTTTTACAGTTAGTGATTAACATTCTTTGCCGACACTGACGTGTCATAAACGATACGTAATTTATGACATTTAAATAAGAGAACAGATTAAGATATTTTTTAAAATTTAGTTGCGGTTAAATTGACATGTCATAAACGAGACGTATGTTTTTACTATCCACAGTGTCAAATAAATAGTGATACAGAATGAAATTAGAATGGTTAAATAGTGACCTTTTTGTAACTCCCATATTGGGTTTCTAATACAGGATGTTTCTAACGTTTGACAATGTTTGGGGTCACTCTTTAAGTGCTATCTAGTATTATATAAAATTTTATTACTATATTTCAGGAGTATAATATTAGCTGAGAACGTTTAAGTGTATATATGATGTAATTATAAAAAAAAAAATAAAGATATAAAAAAGCTCAATAATAACATATTTCGCCGCGTTTACATGTATCAATAGTAAACACAAAAAGTAATAGAGGTTCATATCAAGTTTAATATATAAATTATCGCATAGGAAACATAACTATCAAATTTCAAGCGAATATGTACATAAATATATATTCGTGAATGCACATAAATACATATATTTATATAGGTATATACTACGAACATACGTAAACGTGAGTATATAAATTAATAAATAAAAAAAACAATACAAAATAAGATAATAATGTAAATAATATACATACGACATATATGCTCCAGGTTCATTGATTCTTCCACATTAATGAAGGCTAAGTATTCCATAGTTTTATTTTTAAAAGCAAAAGCTATTGTAGTCAAAATTTGGCAGAACACCACACAGACGAACACACCTTGCCTTGTTTCTTTGGTGTTGTAAATCACCATAGTTAGATGCGCCCAAGTGTAATAAATAATTGATAAAGAACACGCTTACAAAGTCTACCTTGAAGAAATATTCAAATTCAATATCTAAATTAAAATTGTTGTGCACGAGATACTACCTATCAACTATTTTCATTGACACATTTAGCTGCTAGTTGTAAATTGTAATTAAAGAATTTTTAACAAAGTTTCTTCGCATATTTACCTTTCAATATACCAATCTGACTTACTGTTTCCTGTTCATTATTTTTCGATCTTCCTAAACCGGTGGTAGGTCCCTTTTTACAGGAGACCGTCCGGGTGGGTACCACCGCGGTGCCTATTTTTGCGCAAGCAGTAGTGGAAAACATTGCTGTGCGCCGGTTTGAAGGGCATCGTAGCCAGCGTATTTACTGGGTAAACGACACTTAACACTCTATGTCTCACGGTAGGCACGCGTTGGATACCACTGGTATTGCCAATGTCTATGGGCGTCGGTGAACACTAGAGTGGGGCGAAAAATTTTATTTTTAATTTTAATATTCCTGTATTATTAATGTATGATACATAGTGTTAAAAGTGATTATGCAAATTTTAGTTTTCTAAATATATATCTCAAGGTTTAAAGTTTTGAAATAATGTAATTTTTGATTATCACATATACCATTTATTTAAAAACGATGTATGGACCTATTTTACAATTTTAATCAAAAACTTTACTGAAATCATAATAAACTTGCAAAATAAACTCAAAAATTACGTTTATTCTTGAAAATCAGTAGTTTTAGGGCGCTCATAAACACGAACTGGCTCTGGTAATACTAAGATGTGTTCTTCTATAACAGTCTTGCAATGCGATGTATTGTCTGTGGTTGTCATCACTAAGGTTTTGTCTTTTCGACCGTCAAGTAAATAGCCCGTAAAGGTTTACTGGCAATAACACTCTGCAAATTTTGCGATCAGTGCGTTGGTCATGCAAGAATAATTTTTCAGCAACAGGCACTTTAGTTACACATTTGCATACTTCTCTGGATATACATTTACATGTTGCGATATCAAATAACTTTTTCAGAGAATCTTCATAAAAGGTTTGTTTTTTGGAGTCATTACGCAGTTTTTTTACACCTTTATACTTGTTGTAATACACAATCAATCTTGCGACAACTTGTTGATGACTAATTGTAGGGATAGATGCTTTAGCCCATATATTTTCGATATCGGTAGCAATTATTTCACAAATATCTTTGACTGAGGATCTTCGTTATTCAACTCAGTTAATTTGTGCATAGCAATTTAATCCATCACTATCTGATATCCACTTAATTTTTGTGGTTGGCCAAACACAAAACGCCTCAAATCTTTTCGAGTTTGGCATTTTTTAACTCTTCACTTTAAATGTCACTTCAACAAGCAATAAATTATATTTACTTCATGTGAAACCGATTACTATACGCGATGACACTTTGATACAATTAAAAACACCGTGTTTATAAAGTTAAATCGTAAACCGACTTCGAATATTGGGAGCCACCTAAGCATAAAAATTTAAGTTTTTTGTAAGCTACCTTCAAGGTGCTCAAGATTAAGTCCTAGTTACTATTTAGGATCATCGATTTATGATACAGGAAATTGGAAAAAAAGAAAGTTATATATCCATATCAAATGAATATATGAAATAGAATTAGGTGTTAAGTACGGGCATTATAGTAAATCCTAGAAGAGCCGTTGGCAGCTATCGTGGGGGTTGTTCGGTGAGAGTTTGACATAACTTAGAAATCGTTTCAGAAAGTCTAGGTATCCATTATTGACATCCCCACGAAAAAAAATTAAAGGTATTTCATCAAAATGAGAAGAAGACGAAGATTGAAAATGAAAATTTAATTAAACACTGTAAACAGCGCTTTTTTATCTTTATTTAATATCAGTTCTTATCAACAGACAATTTTTAATGAAGATGGAACAAATTATATTGCGTTTTGTAATTTCCTCCTATACTAACAAATTATTAGGTTTTCTTAAACCTGCTATGGTGTAAGTTTCCAGCCTTATTTTCGAAGTGCGTAGTCATGTTTTACACATTTTTTGACGGTCAAAGGTGGCTTGTGACTAAGAACTACTTAAAATCTACAATGTTACATTGGACAATCCAATAGCTTTAGTTTAATAAAAGTATTTTATGTTTATTGAGGGCTAAGTTTCCACAGCAGCATTGCAAAAATAACGCAAGGAAAAATAATAATTAATTATTATGACAATTATATTAAAAATATAGTATGTGTAACCCAAATTTTCCTTTTCCTCCTTTTGTAAGTCATTATGAGTTTGTTACAATTGGGTATAGCGTAACGATAAGCGAGAAGTAACACCGGTAAAATATCAAATTCGAACTGTAGAGTATAAATTCAGCGTTCAACGAAATAGTCGGCTGTTGTTTTTTTTTAATTAATCTATATTTGTGTTTCGCTTACAATAAGAGTATAAATAGATGAAAGAAGCTACGGATTAAATTGCGTGCTGTTAAGTTAAATCTACGGTTTATAATATTTTTTTTTTTGGCATCGCAGGCAGACTGAGCAGTCAGGCCACCTGATGGGAAGTGGTCACCGACACCCCATGACGTTGCAATACCAGTGGTATCGCCGAGCGCTGCCTACCGTGAGACATAGGGTGTTAAGTCTTGTTTACCCAGTAAATACGCTGGCTACGGTGCCCTTCAAACCGGAACGCAGCAGTGTTTTCCACTACTACTTTGCGGCAATAAAAAAATAAGAAAAAAGTAAATTTTCCGTTGCAATTGATACTTTCCGAAGAATTTAGTGGAAAATGATGTAACGCGCGTAAGCAACTACTATCAACAGTTGAATCCTCTTTAATCTTCGGCCATAAATGGAAATCTTTCGCCCGAACGCGTTAGCATTATCACCGCATATACGCAATAGCCTTACACATTATCCTTTGCGACGAGTTAATGCGAGATGTCGCCGTCGAACATTTAGAGCTTGCTATATAAAAAAAAGGACGCGAACGCTCGCCGCGTACGATTTGCGCGCGCGTCGGGAAATCATTCAAACGGATCGAGCGCTCGGGTCGAACGTCGAGCGCGGCAAAAGTGACAGTTCTTAGTTTTTTTTTTCATTTTTTTAATTTCGTCAAACGAACACAACACATAGGGTTTTCACCGTCGAAAATGATTTTGTGCTATAATGTAACGCCACGAATGTGCAAGGACTATGTGCTGCAGTAACGTAAAACGTCTGGACCGCTTAGCGTTGTTCAAACTTCTGATGCTGCATTTCCTACCAATGGTCGGGATACGGATTTTAATGTGATCGAACACTGGTTAAACGACTGTGATATTTAGGACGTAGACAGAAATTAAATAATTCATTCAAGATGATGTCCAAAAAGCAATTGGCTTGTATGCTGCCCTGCATATAGTCTATCTTCTCGTCGGCGCCAGTATTTTCTACCACATCGAGAGTCCCGTAGAGTTGGCGCAGAGGGCCGAGGAAAAACTGGAAAGACTTGAAATCCAAAGTAAGTCAATTGCCATTAGATCTGTCGTTGTTGCAATCGTATGCGGCCTCAGCTGTCAATCGGTGCATTAGAAATTATATCCTTTTCTGGTAGCGGCCAATCAATGGTACGACTTGGTTCTTTGTCCATGTATAATTGAATAAATATCGGAGTATCGCTTTCCACTTAGTCGTAAATAAATAATTATTAAACTATTAAAACAGGTTATGTCCAAATCGATTTCAATTACTAGATTGTAAAAATAAATTCATAACACTCTAGATGTGATGAGTTTAACTATTCATTTGTGTTTTTTTTTCGAAAGAATTTAATTGATTTTAGTAGATATTTGCCGTAAAATATACAAGCTTAGATACCAGGTATCCTGCTAATAAAAGGTTAGCGTTTATAAATTAATTGTAATGTAATCTATCTAGAAAAATAAACCAGATCATACGTAAAAAAATTGGTCACCACTGATTGAATTTGATGTATCACTTAACCTCAAAATATCGTAATAGAATTATAATATTTTTAAATCTATGTAGGTTTGTTCATTAAATTTGATACCAAATCAATCTTAAAGTTTAACAATAATAAATTGTAACAATGTACACCCACCATGGACAAGAATTAAAAATTATTTTGAGTTATATAAAACATCAGTAAAGAAAGATCAATTATTTTTTTACTTAATTGTCACGTGTAATCCTTCAAGAATTTTAGTAGAAGCCTTTACTAATCTGCATCACTTTAAGCTGTTCTTTTGAAGGTTTAATTTTTATTATTTGCTCTGAAAAAACTTTGTCTTCTCTATATCATAAAAATGCTTGCTTTGCTATGCTTTTATATATTTTACCGATACTTTAAAGCAACTCTCGATTTAATTTACTCGGTAACGATACACGAGATACAGTGTGTTTATTATGGTTCATTTCACTATTGATTCAAACGTAACGACAATGATCGGTCCTAATATTTACTGAAAGCGGCCACATGTGTACAACATTTCCACTAGTGACTAACATATTCAGATGGACGTGTCTGCATTGCTCTAATCAGATAAGTGAATAAATGTTGTTTCCTCCAACGTATACAACTTCTGTTATTATCGATCCACTCGATGCATTGAGTGTGTTTTCCACTGTCGATGTCAACCGTCAGCCGTTCTCATTGACAATTAGTGTAAAGCCATCAAATTGATACGTGTTAGATAGTTTCGAGTGCTTAAGCCTGGGCTATCAACATTCTTGAAAACAATCGACCTTATTCACATCTAGATAAACAAATTATTGGTCAGTATAATTTAGACGGATCGGATTGTTAATTACTGGCGACCCGCCCCTGTTTCGCACGGGATCTATGCTAATAGAAAATATACCTACAATACTAAACATGTGTTATGCATAAAAACCTTCCTCTTAAATCACTCTATCTATAAAAAAAACGCATTTTTTATTGTCTACGCAAGCAGACGAGTAGTCGGGCCACCTGATGGAAAGTGGTCACCGACGCCCTTAGACATTGGCAATACCAGAATCACCAACGCGCTGCCTAACGTGAGACATAGGATGTTAATACTGAACTCACGTGAAATCGGTATTGGTGTCGATTAGTTTCGGACCTATCGGAGGTCCTTCATCAGGACGAGTGGGATAACTTCACGGGCGCTTCCAGTCTCGCATTGACTCTCACTCAGGCCTTCAGCCAACTACTGTTTTTACCTGAGTTCAGCCGTTTGTTGTACATATTTTAAGTGCAATGTCTCACGATGGTTTTAATTGGTTAAGAGCATAGTATTAAAGAACTTTTTTGACGCTAAAGCCAAGCTATCAACATTCTCGAACAACAATCGAAGGTGCAAACGTCGGGACAAACATCGGATTGTTGACTAAGATTAAAGATCTCAAATAAGCTTTGACTACAATAAAAGTAGGGCAATTTGCATCCGCCGTCTTTTACCAAACCGTAACCAGTCTTGACTGTATGAGATTTAGAATGATTTAATTATAGTCACAATGCCTTGTCGATTTTGATCTGTAATGTTGTTACGGTTATGTATATCTGCTCGGCAAAAGTTAATTGCAGTTTAAGTGACAATTTAACACGTGTTTCTAGGTGAAGGGTAACATGAAGGGATAAATAAGTACATAAATAATTCCTTTATATTTATCCTATTAATATTATCAATGCGAAAGTTAATGAGTACGTCTGTTACTCTTTCATTTAAAATCTAATTGGTTGGGATTTTACTAAAAATTTTCAAGAATTTACTTTATATACCAGAATAACTAAGAATATAATGTAATGTTTTCGTGATATAATATAATAAAAAAGGCGTGTCTGTAGAAAAACATCTGCGATCGACAAGCTTTTCTAAAAAGATCTGGAAATGCCTTTGAACATAAGCTCATGTGTATTTATGAAATTATGCTCTAATATAGCTTATATTTCAGAATAACTGATAGGTAGGCTATTATAGTTAAGGATGCAGAGTAGTTTATTAAAGATATAATAAAAACGGGCGTGTATGTAGAAAAACATCTGCTATCGACGAGCTATTCTGAAAAGAGCTGCAAAATACTTTCAGCATAAGCTTATGTGTATTTATTAAATTGTGCTTTAATGTAGCTTATATTTCAGAATAACTGACAGGCTATAATAGGTGAGGATACAGTGTAATTTATTCGAGATATAATAAATACTGTCATGCATGTAGAAAAATATCAGCCATTGGCGAGCTATTACGGCGCGAATTACAAAAAACATTTTCATAAAAATCATCATGCGGGGCGAAGTAACTTCGTCATTACGTATGTTACTTACTAACGGTTAACTGTAACTAAATGAAGTTGTTGCTATACGCTCTTTACTAGGATGTTTAGCTCTTTAATAGAAGTTTTTGTATTGTAACAGAGAGTAAAATAAGGTAAAAGAAAGCAGTAGACTCCTGACTCTCTCTCTGCGTACTACCAAGTCAGAGAGAAAAAGAAAGGGAGAAAAAGAGAGAAAGAGAGAGAGAAGAGAGTCAGGTGCAAGAGCCAAACGTAAAACGTAAAAACTATAAGATATAAACACAAAAACACTCCTAATTATACCACACTGATACAAATACACTCCACTCGTAAACTTTCATAACAAGTTTAGTCCATAATGTGTTAATATGCTGTGAACTAATTACTATTAATTAACACTACATATATTTTATGACCGAGTTAAATAAGATATTACATAGACAACGTAACTGAAAGTACGCTACTAAAGTACTATTAATTAAATGCTACCAATTTACACATAACAAAGATGTGAATTACTATACCAAAGCGTTTTAGCCTCAAAAGTTCATGGTCACGCAATGTATTAAGTTTTGCCACAACTAAAGATTGGTATTAGAGTGTCTTTAAATAACTTATGACCCTCGTTTGGCTATTATTTAATACTTAAATAATATCGCCCTAATATTCTCCAGTCGACTAGGACTACGGAGGCCGATCTATATTAGAGATCAGTCAAATCACCGGAGATATTATTGTGCGTAAGTGTACGCGCAAACACAGGTACTCCCTGTGTACTCTCAAATATATATCTTCTTTATACTCTCAAAGCCCGAATGGACGGATAACCGACCCGACCGGAGAGAGATAAGGCGCAGGGCCGAATTTTTACATGCCCATCATCCTACTTATCAGACAATTAGGTGATCGGCCCGAATTGCCCTAACCAACTAAAAATCATCATCATCATCATCAGCCTGTGATAATCCACTGTTGGACATAGGCCTCCCCTAATACACCCCTATCTATTAGAGGGTTATGGACCGCATCCGACCACGCTGATCCAATGCGGGTTGGTGGGTCTTTTTACATGCCCATCCGGCGCATGGATCATTTTACTTATCAGACAGTTGGTTGATCGGCCCAAATAGCCATAACCAACTAGGAAACAACAATGAAAATTTGTTGAGTCCCGCAGGATTCGAACCACGACCTCCGGTTTCTAAGCCACACGCCTATACCACTAGGCTACGGAGGCAGTCAACTAAAACTAAAAACAATAAAGAAAATTTGTTGAGTCCCCGCAGGATTCGAATCCATGAGCTCCGGTTACTAAAGCACACACCCTCACCACTAGGCTACGGAAGCAGTGAATTAACGCCTTACTAGGTGTACGGCGTTATTATTCGTGGATAGAATTTTAATATCAATGCTTTTACAAACATTTCGAATCTAATTTTCTAGAGGTATATGTATTATGTTAATAATTTAATCACGTACAGGAAATTCTAGTAGGTCACTTAATGATTCAAGGCATCGCCTGACAAACGTACTGACTTATCAGGGTAAACAGGGACACCCATAAATCTTGAATTTTTGGTTTTGTTCAAAGTTTTTTCCAATATGACGTAGACTTATGTTTAGGTAACATTATTAGTGACGTCATTTCACTAAACTGACTATAAATCGTACACTGGTTTAAGTAATCTCAATTACAATGTTTAGATTTTTGTAAAACTTCAACTTCATTTGAACAAAATTTTATGTACATAATGTTACCGTATCACTTTAATGAAAAGACCATTAATTTATTCTCGCTAGCACAATAAGGCAATTCAAAATTAAAAATGAATTCACGACCTTTCAAATAACAATATAAAGCCTTTTCATAATACTGAAATAAATAGCTGTCAGATGGTGTACTTTTAATAACTGACTCATTTAATCTACCAATAAAATAGACCTAATAGTGAATACTTTCTTAAATAAACATAATCGATATATCAATTACTACAATACGGGTCTAACTCGATTTGGAGTTTATGAAATAATTTAATCGATAGCGACAAAGCGAATACGTTATTCAGCGATCGTCATCTCGGAGGAAGTTCTTTAATAAGAATCCAAAGTATTTGGCCGCTTTGTTACTTTGATTTCCAAAATTCATATATAAATATGAATAAATATAAATCGTATAAGACTTGGAAAGTCAGATTTCGACATCATTTAATGTTTTTGTTAAACCGCTGTCTAATCACGACATAGTATAAAACAAAGTCGCTTTTTTATCTCCGTATATCCCTATGTATGCTTATATCTTTAAAACTACGCAATGGATTTTGATGCTTTTTGTTTTTAATAGATAATTTAATAGAGTGATTGAAGAGGAAGGTTTAATAATACTGTAATACTGTAGAGAAACGCTGTTATTTTTTTTTCCATTGACTTTATAGACAGTATTGCACCTGTGCTGAGCCGGGGCGTCTCGCTAGTATTTATTAATACGAATCTTAACGCGTTAAAAAAAACGCAATAAATCTTACTTTAAAATGCATTAGTATTGAATACTATTACATCAAAATCGACACCACAACTCGTCGGTTTAGAAAGAAGCAATGTTCAGCTTTATTCTCTTGAAACACTAAAATCTAAAAACTAAAGTTTCTTTAGCAGCATACGAGAAACGTGTAAACAACAGTAATATCTCCCGTCTGTGGGAGTATCGCACTGACATGAACAAATAATAGTTTCTTCAACAAAGTTTCAAACAACCGTAGTATTCGTTCATGACAAATTCTATTCGGTGATCAGAATAAGAAAAATTAGCGATAGAAATAGTATAATTATGAAAAAAATCTTATACGAGATAAAGGAATAAAATGTGTAACAGAAAACTCTATACATTTATTTCAAATACATTCGTTTAAATAATTGTAAGGTTTTCACTCACACGAACGTATTTAGTAGTTTATTTACTTAACTTTATATTTGCAGTTTTAATTCCAATGTAATTATTTATCTTTTACGGAAAATTCAACTGGCTATTAATCAGTTAAGTTTAGGGGTTGGAATCAAAAGTAACCAGTGGTCACTTTCAATTCTATCTCAAGATCATTTATATTTTAATGTTTATTATACTGTGAGAAATAACTCCACCAAGTTACTTTTTAAACTTTTTAATCGCATCCAATAATATTTGAAAATTAAAACTCTTTATGTATTTTCTTTCTTTGAATTTTTGTAAAAAAAATACGAAATTATTAGTACTCGAATTAAAAATAAATCTTTTTACATTATCATGTAAAATATGTCAATGCGAGGCCTTTAATCGATTTTAAAGTTTCACTATCATATAAAACAATCCGACAAGTTCTGAGTAAAATTGTCTTTTATTCTTTTAAATTACTTTCAAGTCCGGTTCTCATATAACGATGTATCTATTGTCTGATCAATTCCACGGCACTCGAGAAAAACTCGAAAACAATTGATGACACAAATCGATTATCTTATTGCATGGAATGAGTTATATTTAAGTACACTCTATATCTAGTTTGATATAGAGGTGTGTCAATAATTACTAATATTACCATAACCTACTTTACGTTTAGAGATTTATTGACTTTTTACTGTGTCAATGCCATCTTAATTTACACTGGTTTCGGATAAATCCAACAATTTTTCATTCATACATAATCGGCCACTAACAGCCACTGGACGCAAGTTTTTTCAATAAACGCCAAGACACCTACCCTTGAACCGGCTACTGCACGGAGATCGGCATCCCACCTGGTGACGAATTGGGCAGTGGGCGATCATACAGTCAGAACAACCCATTCTTCTACCGATAGGCCTATAAGGTTCTAGAGCGGAGGCGCCTTTAGGAAGACGGAGTGTTTGTCGTCCTATAATTTACATACCCAAAACTATTATTGGCGCCTTAGCGCGTTTTTAATTGGTAGATCATTAAACTAGCGATATTCCGCCAATGAGAACCATAGGTTTTATAACAGCATTAAAATTTGACATCAGAATTAATTTGAACAAATTCCAGATGTTGTTAGTCATTACGTTACCTGGTAGAGTAGATTTATTATCATTTTTGTACTCTTGGGTACTGGTGTGCGTATACCAACTAACTAAAAAGAAGCGGGAGAGGAGCGGAAGGAACAAGGGAGAGTTTGGTCAGCAGTCTTATCTGATCAAATTACTATAGCTATTTAAAAGCCAAATAAAACATGAAATTTATGTATAATATTTAATATGCTTTAAATCCTAACATACTGCGTTAAGCTATAAAAAAATAATATTACTACTAAATATTTTTTTAGCCGAATCAATGATTACTGAAGAAAATTAATTGTTCAATATACATTAATACCAGACGTCTATCCATGACAAACTGTAAAGTAATTGTATTCAACAAAGTTGATTTTATTCAAACCAGTTTCAAACAATATTTAGAATTTTCATTCTTCATTGAGTTGACTTTCATTCCCGTAATTCTTAGATCTTTATTTAAGCAGGTATATCAAATATCAAATATTTTCTTTATTACGCCTAAAGATAAAATAATGATTTTACGTCACGTAGTTATTCAGATATTTCGGTATGGAATAAAACACACGTTTGTTAAATAGCATAAAAGAGATGATACATAGTAATTCGTAATTCTTTTGTTTAAGAAAAATCTTATCTTTACACAGCATAACCCACGTTCGGATTTATAATTTAATTCAAAGACTGTTATGTCTTTAAAATGGTGTGATTAATTTTGTTTATGATACAAGATAACGCTGCAAGAAATTATCAAACACGTTTCCTTGTTTTTAATTAAATAAAACATTAAGATATTATTAATTTTATTAGTATGATAGTGCTATAGTTATTATAGTACATATTTTAAAAGGTTGAATAATTTCGATTTAAACTATATGAAAACAATATTGCAGTATTTTTATGTGTAACATTATATGACGTTATGAAAATTACATTATTTTATATATTTTGTGTCGATGACCATACATGCCTTGTAAGAAAATTTTCTAATTTGCAATTAAATGTACCAAAATTTTCCTGAGAGAGCTAGATATCTAAATATAAGTTAAGTTTTAACAGTATTGTGACGTTTATTTCATGAAATCAGTAAATTATAAATAGAAAACCAGGCCAATTACGCTTTAATTAAGTAGAAGATATATACCAAAGCAAAAAAAGATATTAAATTGGAGTAGATAATGGTATTAATGGAAATTGTTTGAGGAATCGTCATAGAGATATACTGAGCTACACAATTCACCAATCATAACGCTTTACATAACACGTCAATACGTTGCGGAGTTACATTACTCACTTAATTTTTAGTTATTGTTGAGCTCGGGTATAATTATGGTATCCATTTGATAAGACAACAGTTATGTTTTCTCCGTTTTATTGTCATCGTGTGCTTCACCGTAGTACTGCAGTAGGCAAGTAATCGAAAAATATTATAATTATTTCTTATTGCTTGTATTTTAGTATAAGGAAATGCATATATAAACGTGTATTTCTCGTTCCCAATTATTTTCTGTATAACTAGCGAACCGCCCCGGTTCGCACGGGTGCTATATTGGTATCTGTAAAATCTATGGTATTATATAAATTTATCAGTCTTTCCGTTCAATAGTATGCATGAATTATACATGGAAACCTTCCTCATCAATCACTCTATCTATTAAAATAAACCGCGTTAAAATCCGTTGCGTAGTTTTTAAGATATAAGCATACATAGGGAAATAGGGAGTGTGAAAGCGACTTTGTTTTATACTATGTAATGATAATAAACGTTGTGAACCGAATAAACCTAATTTTTAGATGTTAGACAATTAAGCTTGTTATTAGTCTCTAAAGTATAGGCAATGCATGACACTAGTAGTATTCTGACTGAGAGGTATGGAATCTAGTGTTTGTACCTATAGTACGTAAATGAAATTTTATGTCATTCTGGCATATAAGCGTTAATAGTGTAAAGTTTAATTAAAATCCATTGCGTAGTTTAAGCCCATTAGAGCAACAAGCGTTCAAACCATCGCTTAAATAATATAAGAAAGAATAGATACATAGACTCGCAATTGAATTGAGAGATGTTGTTGTAAAAGCAACTTTTAGGATTGTTAAAGAATTATAAAAACGAATATAGTTTCGGTTATAAACAGGCCAGAATACAGTAACATTGTATGTAAACAAAAAGTTAGTAGTGGCTCGTAAAGATTCACGTGTTCCGTGCTAAGAAATGTCTTTAACATTTTTATATCATTTCTGTATGCAGACAAACACACGGAAGTTATTTATATAGAACTCTGTAATGAAACGACGAACGTAGGAGGACGATGTTATTCCTGGAAGTTTGTTTGATGAAAACAAGAATTATTGTACTTTTTTTCCTTTAATATCTTAATAATTTTTGTTATCCGTACATTTTGCAATATTTACTGAAGATAAGAGCATCATGTGATTTTATATAAATCTTTTATTGCATTAAAATCATCATTACGTTCTTAAAAGCTTACTTATAATTAAAACACCAGATACGTAATTTACACCAATGTCAGTTAAGATACTATAGAAATTTGGAACATAATAATGTCCTCCTAATTGATTCCGACTAAGGCGGCCGATCTATATCAGTGATCAGTGATCATCTATATCGTGCACAAGTGTACGCAAGCGCACTCCTTGTTCCTTTATAATCTCAAGTCCGTTGGAACGGATAATCAATACGACCGGAAAGAGATAAGGCGCAGGACCGACTATTTACAGTATTTACATGTCCATCTAACGCATAGATCATCTTAATTTAAAGGAAATCAGATGATCTGCGCGCATTGTCCTAACTTATTAGGAAACAAATTAGAAAAATAATTAATACAACTATCTATTAATCATATTAGCTACATTATTTCCTAACTTCTTAAGATTGAAAATCAGATGCTAGTTAGCTCTAATTAAATGTTTCTTAGTTTCTACATTGTTTATATTCTTTTGATTTAGAATTAACCTAAAGATGGCTTTAAAGGTACATTTCATATATTAATTATGTGATATTGTGTTTAGGTAAAATGTTCCCAGGATTTAAGTGGAGATAGTTAAACAAACACTACTTTATACTTCATTCAAAATTGAGTTTAAAACTAATATTAATATTTTACTGCCAAAAATATAAGTATGCAGAATGTGTTTCAGATATAAATAACTAAATAATACATTATTAATGGGTAATGTAAACACTGCCTCCGTAGCCTAGTGGTATAGGCGTTTGCTATAGAAACCGGAGGTCGTGGGTTCGAATCCTGCAGGACTCAACAAATTTGAATTGTTGTTTCTAGTTGGTTAGGACAATTTGGGCCGATCACCCAATTGTCTGAAAAGTAGGATGATCCATGCGTCGGATGGGCATATAAAAGGCGGACCACCCACCAACCCGCATTGGACCAGCGTGGTGGGACCAAAACCCTAATGGATAGGGATGTGATGGGAGGCCTATGTCCAGCAGTGGACTATTAAAAGCTGATAATGATGAATGTAAACAAATATGTTTAAACTCACTAGTACTCTTTAAAAGGTTAATCAATATAAAAAAATGGCAAAAATTTTTAGATCGAAAATTTCATAATAAACTTCAGAATGTATATTCGGATCACGAGTGTAAACACTTAATATTTCATTCTTTTATTCTCTGAGAAACGAACGGAGGCAGTCATCACTTCACACTAAAACAACATCTGATCGAAAGAATTGCTATGCGTCTAAAGTAATAAATAAAAATCGTGTTGAATCATTTGATAACGTGATTTATAGAGATCATGAAACAAAGAAACTGTTAGATTGTAATATTCTCGCCACTCGAAAATCAACTCATCTTTAGAATCTTCCCTTTTTTTGGTAGGCCGCCTTTTAACCTTAGAAAGAAAGGGTAAATACGGGGTAGAGGTGGTAACATATTATATTTAATGGCGGCAAGGGCGACTTATGATGCATTATTTTAAGCAGTAACCTCACCCTGAAGTAAACTACCAGCTTGCATACGGACTATAAAAGAAGGGACCTTTTGAAAATCTATTATCGGTTAACATAAAATATCTACCAGTGTATGTTCTTATGTTTCTAGTTAGACAAAGAATTTGTAGTAGTTGTCTATTGTCGGGGCTCGTGGCATTACACCATTAGCTATTTTTCATACAATGTTAAACAAATAAAATGACGGTAATTAAACTCAAAGTGCTGTGGTAAGTGGTCTTAATGGGTAATGTTTTGTATGATGAATATTTGGTCACTAAAATTGTTCATGTTCTCTTACTACGAATACTTTAAAATTCATGAGCTGGATGTCAAGCTGATGGTAAGTGGTACGCACTGAATAAAAATAAAGCAGTGTAAGACGCGACGAATTTGCGCACTTCTGAGTCATGGATTATTTTTTTTAATTGCATACGCAGCAGACGAGCAGTCGGGGCCTCTGATGGACAGTGGTCACCGACGCCCATGGACATTGGCAAAACAGGTATCACCAGCGCGCTGCCTACCGTGAGACATAGGATGTTAAGTCTCGTTTATCCAGTAAATACGCTGGCTACGGTGCCCTTCAAACCGGAACACAGTAGTGTTTACACACTACTGCTTTGCGACATAAATAGGCACCGCGGTGGTACCCACCCAGACGGTCCCCTGTAAAAAGGGGACCTACCACCGGTGAAATTTTTATTTTACGTTTACCTTTTAGTTACAGTGGCTACGGCGTATCAAACTGGAAGACAATAGTGGTTACAGAAAGTAAAGAGAGACCTATTAATGAAAGAGATGCTTGATGACCCGAACCATCAAGACTTGGTATTCAGATGAATAAATTCGGAGCAAAGGCGCGATATCTGAATGCTTAATTACTGACGAAACAAGCGTTTAATGTTGGCTTCAATAGAGTTTTGCATTTATTCCGTTCTATTCGGATACGTATAAAACATGGATACAGAATATACTTTACCATAAATCCCTATTATAATTTCCATATTGGGAACAATGGTCCGTTTTCAAATGCTCATACTTTACAGTGATCGCCTAGCGTATTAGATAGATGTGTTAGTCTCATATAATTCAATTACAATAGACGGTAGCGACCAATTAGAACTTCTTCATTTACTCGTAGGAAGAATACAGACGGCTTCATTATTTTAATCGTCCCCTAAACGGTTTTATTGTTGCCATATTGATATTATGACGCGAGTACGTATTACCATAACAATATAGCTAAGTTTAACACTGTGTTAAAAGTCGAAACGGTAATTATACAGTACTTAGGCAATATTGAAGGAAATGTTGCGTTTTACGCAAACCTCTGTAAAGTAATTACATGTTGAGTTTCTTTTGTCTTCAGTTAGCTCTATGCGATGAATGTCCTGAAATTATCGGTTGCAATTGTTTTGTTTAGTTTTTTTTTTTCTTCTTTGTGCCATGGATCTGAGGAAATATTAAGTATTGGTAGCGATTTGTAGGCGTATTGGATTATTATATGATACCTAGACCAGCGTACTAGTACATCATTTATAACTTGTAACTATTATTAATAGCGACGCATTGTTCGTAACTTTGTATTATTGTAATATATTAATTATAACAACAAATCTTGTACTGACAAGAGTGAGTACAAGAAATATGTAATAACACTATGTACTTTAATTATTAGTAATAAGTAAAGACATAATGTTCATACACGTTCCTTTTCTAGGTTTGTCTGAAGGGACACTAAATGTTATTCACTCGATTAGGCATCGGATATGCGCCTTGGTCGCAGTCATTATTTCAAGCTCAACGAAACCACGTCATTGTTCTTTCACACCTTCTTATGAAAATACTTTGTACTCTTGCACAACCCATCTAACGGTGGTATCCGATCAGCTTTTTACTCGTTCAATAAGGGCTCAAGAGACACTTTAAAATCTTTTCCCATCAACCATGGCAACGTATTCATCAGAAAGAAAGAGAAAGATTGATGATACCATACTGACTATATAGTTTTTGTATAACCTATTCACATACATATTTTTGTGGTGTTAGTACCATTCTGGAAGAGAAGTAGTAATCGTATTTGTGATTAACCCTCCTTCCATGTGGGTTTTAGTTGTCCGTTTGGAACAACCTCTAATGCCATTCAGTTTTCTTTTGTTTCAGTATTGGTTATACCGGCCACAGGTAATAAGCCTTATCATTAAGACGTAGAGGCCCTATAATAACCTAAAAAGCTCAACCCAAATGGTTTTCGGGGAATTGGATTTTTGTACCAATAAATTCTCAAGCGAGTACCTATACTACAGTTTGAAGTCATTTTATTTATCTTCTTGTACTCTAGCCAGCTTCTGCCATCATTATTAATCAGATTTCCCGCATTACCATTTCATTAAAGAATTCGAAGGTTAACATATAACATATTCCATTATCATCGCCCTGTGATACTCCATTTCTGGACATAGGCCTCCCCTAATGCACACCTTCTCCATTAGGGGGTTATTGACCGTATCCCAACACGCTGGTCGAATGCAGTCGGTTTATCATCGCTTAACATCTATTAATATAAGATTTCTCGAATCAAACGTCATTAAAGTAATTTCGGATAAAAGGTAACGTTTCGATATCAGGAACACGATTAATTTAATACTAACCATGAATGAACAATGTACACTGTTTAACAAAGCTATACAAATTGTATCATTATATAATAATAACGTACATAACGGTACAAGTCGCAGAGTATGTATGAAATAGACAAACATATGTTAATGCATTAAAGGACTCAAGGATATAGTGTAACGTGCCCGACTACCTTAATTCCATATGTCGGTCATGAGCGAGGTGCACTATAAACGAGTTTCTTAGATAGGACGTTAGCATAGTGCAAGTACAACTGATCTACGATAATCCCTCCCATCATCTGTAAACATGTTTACAAGACCAATGACAATAAAACTATTACTAGCGTAAGAATAATCGTTTGTGCAATGAGAGCCATTTCGTCATCGTTTACGTCAAAATTTTTATAGTTATATGAATCTACTTCGAGGTAAAGTTGCCATAATTCTGCTAACTATGGATATTGCAAAATTTGCGTGTTCATTGTCATTTGGGAAATTTTCGACAGTGCAATCATTTTATAAACGAGGTAAAAACACATGAATTAAAGCAAGTCTCTGTGTTTGCTTACTTGTACATTTCTGCCAATAAACAAAATATTTTGGTATTACATTCAAATATTTAAAAACTTTCATGAATAATTTAAAATGTACACAAAAATGTAACATTAATTATGACATTGTATTAACTGCCTTCGTAGCCTAGTTGTAAGGGCGTGTGCTTTAGACGCGGGAGGCCGTGGGTTATAATCCCGCGGGGACTCAACAAATTTTCATTGCTGCTTCCTAGTTGGTAAGTGCAATTAGGGTTGATCATCCAACTCTCTGAAAAGTAAGATGGTGACATGCGTTGGATGGGCATGTAAAAAGTCGGTCTACCCATCGACCCGCATTGGACGAGCGTTGTAGTATACGGTCCAAAAACCCCTTAAATGAAGGTATGCATTAGGGGAGGCCATGTCCAGCAGGGGCACACTAGCACAGGCTGATGATGATGATGTATTAATGATTATCACATGAATAATCTATACTAATCCTAATGCCGAACAAACAAATAAGCCTTTATCTATGAAAGACCGTTTTGTTATATGATTTGCTATACTAACCAATTTAGACTTGGAATACGAGATATTATCATTATAACCTATGGCAACGAAGTTGCCTAGCACATTTAGAATTGTTATTGATGAATTCTCACCTAATAATATATTTAGTGGATGTAAAACATTTAAATTTCTTATGTATTGATATACTTTATTATAAATTTTAAATCTTGTAACTATTAGATAAAATTTGTTATAAAATAAAAAAAAAATCTCACTTAACTGAAGCGAGTTTATTAAACTGTAGGTGAACTTAAATGACCGAAAGTATTACTATTCTATATACTTGATAGCAAATGCATTCCAAAGTCTAAAACAAATAAAATAATACTTATATTTATCTATTTATTTCTTTGAACATATGTAAATACATGTCAATATGTATACAGGCACATAACTTATAAAGGGCCATAAATTTTATTTAGTCTTATGTCTTATATTACCGGCTATATTAACATACATATTCCCAATAATGTATTTTATTTATATGTTTAATACATATACATATCAGATACTTTTATCTGCATCTAACGGGCATAGACCGAAACTTCGAGGATAAATATACGCAGCATCAGTATAAAAGTGGATTTAATACATATTCCTTTTAGAAAGTAGAACAATAAATGATGTTAGAAATAGTCAAGAGAATTGAAAAATCTATTGATATCGCGAAATATTCGCAACTCGAAGGATAAATGGTACGCGCAATGTTTACAATTTCATGCGGAAATTTCTAGAGGGATATTATTATTCAGAAGTGGTCGCATCAGGAAGACATAAGGAAAAGTCGGCACCTTAGAGCGAAGCGATGACCTCCTCAGTCACTTAAGCACCTGAACCTTAGACGATTTATACTTTAGCTCCTTATTTTCCTCAGTTAATTATGTTTGCTCTTGTTGTGTAATGTTATTAATTAACTGTTCCTTTTCTGGTTTTTGTTTTTCGTTTTGCATTCTTCTTGCCTATTCTTGTTCTTGTAATTCCGTTCTTCAGGGCCATATTCGATAAGTAGTTTATTATATATTACCGGCTATGAGCACAACATTAAATGTGGTTTAGCTTATATATATAAAAAAAAACGAGCAAACAATAAGCTCATGCCGTTTATCACTAATCTAGAATTATGAACATAAGTACAGTACTACGTAAAAGTAGTACATTTTTAGGTAACCTGTGCTTGGGCTAATTATACCGGTGGTAGGTCCCCTGTTTACAGGAGACCGTCTGGTGGTACGTCCACGGTGCCTAATTCGCCGAAGCAGTGTGTGAAAACACTGCTGGTTCCGGTTGAAGAGCACCGAGCATGATTTACTGGGTAAACGAGACTTAACACCATGTCTCACGGTAGCAGCGCGTCGCGATACCACTAGGTGCTTGTCAATGTCTATGGGCGTCGGTGACCACTTCCCATCAGGAGGCCCGAATGCTCGTCTGCCTGCGTTTGCCATAAAAAAAAAACGCACAACACCCTTAAGAGACAAAGGCAATCGGGTCGTCAATATATATTCAAACTAAGGGCCATATATTTCTAACTAAAATGAAATAGTGTAAATAACAATATAAAGTGATAAAACAAACTATTAGTCTATTACTTAAGATCATATTATAAAAAGTAAGAACTATAAACGCCACCATATGTAAAATTCAACTTGCAGGATTCGCCTGTGACCTTTGGTTTCAATCTTTAATTACTAGGCAATGGTGGCGATTTCCGATAATAGTCTTGTATTGTTTTACCTCATTCTAGTTTATTTTGATTCTGGGGCAATAAGGGGTTCAATTACCATGCAATTAATAGGTATGTATAAGTTGCAGGTAAGACTGCCCCGGTCGTGACCCACTTGGCAGTCGTTATGGTACATCAGTATCATCAAATTTTATAACAAAATTCATATAATTCAGTCCTTTTAAGTTGTGCAGGCCACATGCCTGTGTAAAATGAGGTCAATCACCGTTATAACTAAGCTAAAAAATTACTATGAAGAATTCGTCATCAATTAATTCTATATCCGCTGTAAATTATCTTTGAAAGGGTCTTATCTTTTATGAAATAACATTTTCTTTTTTTTTAAACTTAACATACATCCTGTCCACGTCAAAAGCGAATAAATTGAATATCGACGCCAGTGGAGGAAAAAGGAAAATCGTAAAATTGAAAATTGACAGTGCCGCAGGTGACTGTGACGTATCCACAGCATATGCAAATACCATTGGCCTCCGCGTATGCAGTCGTGATCTCGAAGTTAGTGGGTATTAGGACGTCATTTTGTTGCAAACTATCACAAATGAGCTAACAATGTGTTACACAAAATTTAACGAAAATCCCCGCAGCCCGGCCACGGCCTTTTCCGTTCAAAAGTTACTAAGTACCAAAGAGATTCCGGTCTGCACAGGAAAAGGAAGGCCATTGTGATTTGTAAACTAATACCACGATCATCTCTAACTTACTGAGAATTAAATTTGTAAACATAAAATATTGTATTCACCACATTTTAGTGCAATCAAATGTATAGAGATTTGAAGGGCATAAAATAAATTTATTAAATAAAATGAACTTATTTTTAATTGCAATGTAACTTACATATATACCGACATAGTATAACCTTCAAGCTGAAGTCGGAATAAAGAATTAGATACAAAAGAGATCACCAACCAACATCCCTAAAAACAAAATAAAAACGTAATTTTTTATTTTATAAGAGTAATAAAGTCTGAAGATAATACAACAAGAGTTGAAAGTAATAATATTCAAATTTAGTTACATCAATGTTGATTTTTATTTCTTAAAGACCTAAAATAGCTAAGACTCTCGTAAAGTCTTGTTATTAACACATTTCAATAGTTAATTTGAAGGATAACAGTTTCTGTTACCTTTAGCAGGCGTTTTAGGGGCTTTTACCGCTTACGGAGGTATTGTACCTACCAGTTTTAATATAACTAAGTATACTATTAAACTTTAAATTTTTGACTTTGTATATGACTCAATTACATGTTAAGTCTTTCCTGTGACCATGGATGCTGCAAAATATCTTAAATTCGGGAATAATTGGCGAGCAACTTAAAGAGATAAAAATCGGTTTAATATTTATTTTCAGTACTCGAGTAAACCACAGAAAGTATAGACTCATCATTATCGTCAGCCTTTCACAGTTTACTACCGACACTACCTCATAGGTCACCAAGAGGTATTATATAAGATATTTCACGTTTTACACATGATACCCAACTTAAATTTAATTCAACAAGCCCTTGATCAGTGGCCACTCTTGACAGTGACTCCGACCTTCAACCATCTGCCATTATGCCCGATTGTAACGATGTCGTAAATAGATTTTATGTTCGTTCGATGGTAATCAATCGGCTGTGATGTTACCACTCCTTCCTTTCAAACGCTCTATAAAGCCGTTTCAATGGATGTCCAAACCGCTAATGATAGCAGAGACCGCAGCTCAACCTTAGTGACACGGCGCTTGTACTTAATTTAAGAATTTTATTTATAATTCTAACTTCCAATAATTAAATAAAAGTATTTTAACGTTGAATAATGTTTTAATACATGTATTAGCGTATATAAAGAAAGTTTGACTGTGGTAAAGTCAAAAATGAAAACTGGATGGTTAATAGATTTATTCTGCAGCATCTGATGGTAACGTTTCCATGATCATCGCCGTAAATGTTTTATTCAATTTATTTAGATTTTTTTCCAGTATGGTACAAAAGAAGATAATTTTGCATTACCGCAGTATTTTGTTTAAAAGTATCACATCTAGGTAATTGTAAGATTTAAGCCTCAGGATGGTTAGTAAATTTATGATGTAAAAATCATAGATGGTTAATACCTCTTTAACATTGTATTGACAAAGAAAGGACCACTGTAGTGCCTATTTCTGCCTTAAAGTAGGTACTAATGTTTGTGTTATGCTACCAGACTCTAATTGGTCTTTTATAGCGTTATCGTGCATAAAAGTAGTAATGCGTAAGTAGTAATGTTTCAATTTGGAAGGCACAGTATTAATGTAAATACTGTGCAAAAGAGAAGCCACATTTATAGTTTCATGGCAGCGTGCGAGTATGTCTAAATGCCTTAATGTAAAAAGTTGAATTTGTATTGGTTTGAGTATTTTGCATGTATATTGCATTAACACATTCGGTGAAATAACCATAAACATCTATATATGTATTAAAAATCACTAAATAACAAATTTTAAAGCTTTAACATAAATTTACACGATATTTTCGGTTTTAATTGTTAATGTACCCAGAAGTAAAGGTAAGAATGTTCGATCAAAATACCATAAAGAAACTTATACAGCCGATTTGCTAATTATCCTGTAACTTAGATATGTTTCAATAGTTGTTTGGTATGTGTGAGTAGAAATTCTTCTAGAACCCTATTAAAGTAATTTGCATAAGCCATGAGATAAATTTTAATGTCATCGGATAAATATAATCACTCTAGTCTTCTAATCTTCGCGGATAATCTTTAAACGGCTTATGATGTTCTAATGCATGAAAAGCCGAAGAATTTTGTACTTGTAAATGCCACAATTCATTTTACGTACTATATAAAATTACATTTGAATTTCTTTGTTGTCTTTTAGCATAATTGTAGCATCAAGATGAGCTGAAGAAATAATAATAAAAACCTAATCTCTAGTTTACTTTACTACAATATTAGAATTTGTTACAGAAGAGAGAGTGCATTGACTAATGAGTTAATTGTTTAAACTTAACCTTTACATTTTCATTGACACTGGCTACAAATTTAAAGTAAGAAATGAGTTTATATTTTCTTTTATATAGCCAATTCCGTTATGTGTTTGTGAACAACAACTGATTACAAAAAAAAATGCTATTTTACTTCCCATTATATCAGTTATCTTTTAGAGATAGTCCCGTCAAATCGGACCAGCCTTTACATATGCTATCGCGGACTTCCTTATAGATTCAAAAAAGAAGAATATTTATATATATTGTTTTGTTATATTTTAAAGGGTAGCAGCGTTTTCGTTGAAAGCTCTCAGACGGCTTAATTTATTTTCGACATCTCTGACGAATATTAATATGTTTAACTCAAATGGACGCAAAGTTATATACCTAAACCTTCCGGAAGAATTATTCTATCGATTAGTAAAAACTGCGTTACAGTCTATGCAGAAGTATTTGAAATTATCGCGAACAAACATGCAGACGCGGCCGGGGACTTTGTCTTATAATATGTATAGATTCTTATATGGTCAGCTTCTTTTACAATAAGTTTTACCGAAAAAGTTTATACGTAGAGCGACTGGGATTTGTTTCCTACAACCTAAAGCTTGAACTTAATTCTATGAATTAATCCGATTAATTTATTAAGGCATAAATAATTATTAATTAAGGCATTTACGTACTTTCATTATCATCATCATTATCATAAACAGCCTTTAACGGTCCAGCATTGGACATAGGCCTTTTTTTTGAACGCCGAAACGGCATCTGTTAAAAAGAGTTGCACATAATTGCCATGCTCTGAGCAGGTGGATTGGTAATTGACTAATTGCACTTGTAATGCGGTCTCGATAACAAAAATCGAATTTTTATATGCATATTCGACACATGAACTTTAACCCCGTAAGTACAACTCATGGCTTAACCAGAAATTTAGAGTATAAGAACTATATTCGACTATGTTAGGTAATCATTATAAAAAGATTTATCTTACATGCTGTTTAACTAGCTGAGGTTTATTGATTTTTAACGGAATAAGTTGTCAGTAGTCAACTCAACAGTCGAAGCAACCAATTTGTGTTGGGCCGACCATAAAATTGCCAATCGTAAAAACGGTCCTTACTAATTAACGCCCTATTTTTACGTTGCTCTGTCGTGGTTCGACAATTATGATCGTACTTTGTTTAACAAGTCGCTCACGAAAATTCAAATGTAACGTGAGTCGTGCAGCAAACCAATTCAGTAGATCGTTAATGAGAACTATCAATATAACAAAGACGAGGTACACCGATTTGGACCGAATGACACAATTTGGTGCAATAACTTTTTATTCGATGCAAATAAGAATAACTGTGATGATCCCTAAATTTTCATTACCTGCTTACTAGTATAGATTTTTGCTGATGTATATGGTTTATAAAGCAAGATTTTTTAGACATTTCCCAATATACGCTAGTCAGAAATCGTAAAGTTCCAAAACAGTAATGTTAGTTGACTGCATATGTTCGTCATAAACAACTTTGATCAAATGTTAGGATTGTTTCACATATCGGCGACACAGATATGCTTGCTTTTTGATATAGCGTCTTTCAGTTTGTTTGTATAAATTGTGACAAATTCCTATTTGTATGTATCGAATATACTGCAGTTAAGACAACATGCTTTTCCTTAATGACGTTATTATTTCATCAGACTCGACATATCCAGCAAAATCTGTCGTGGCGCAACTGTAGGAGGTTGACTCCTTCATTATTGTAGAAATGGTTTCCTAAACCTATTAGAACGACACTGACTTAATGTCTCATGGTTAAGGTGCTAGTTCTTATAACCCGAAAGTTAGCCATAAAGAAAAACAAGAAGAAAAATAAAGATTATTTTTGTGGTTGAACCTGCTAAAGGTTCCAACACAAAAAGTCCTTAGTATTATATGATAATTATATAGATTTGTCACAATTATTTCAGATCTCCTGTATGAGAACTATATTCCCAACGATCCTGAGAAGCAGGATAGCATACTGCGAAAATTATCTGACTACTGTGGCAAGTCCATGTTCAACTACACCACGGAGGATGAAGAACCTCCATTCAAATGGGACTTCTACCATTCTTTCTTCTTCTCTTATACAGTCGTCAGTACTATCGGTAAGTTTTTAATGTGTGTTTTTTAGCTTTCTACGTTCGTGTTTAAATTCACTGCTAAACAGAAAAAAAATCTAATTTTATGCTAATTTCATACCATGCACACCGCTCCATGTAATTCCTTTTTTATTTTACTTAGCCATTTTCCCAACTTATCATGCGGTCGGCTTCTAATCCATCCCGATTTACCTGAATAACAGTTTTTACTTAGAGCGACTGGCATGAATTATACAATTCTTCTTCTGCCACCTCAAGTTAATCATATAGACTATCTGAAAGTCGTCTGACAACTGGCCGTACAATTGCAAAGAAGTCTGTATAACTCCAAGAGCTAACCGATTAAGTTATGCAAGCTAAATATAATATAATGTTAATTTAGTGGCAATTCCCAATTATACCACCATTGGTCGGATGATCGCAGACTTAAATCTGAAAGTACTATAAATTTGTCAAAGTAGAACCTACTTGTATGTTTTCGTTGCCTAATCACACATTTTTTAATAATAATATGGTTCTAGTGATACATGTTACGCACATGATACGCGTACCTAGAAAAACATGGTAAATCCTAGACGCTATTGGCTGTGTTCGTCTTATCTAGGCTTTAAACTCGTCAGGTCGGCAAAGACAATAAAATTGAAATATTTTATTTTATTATTATTCAGAGTAATTTTTATGATTTATGGTAGGAAGAAAGTCAAATAATTAAAATTAAAACGATCCACTTTACAGGTTATTAATTTGTGCTCTAATTTTTTTTATTTAATAATTTCTTGATTCAAAAATGTATTATATACATATATAATAATTTTTATAATTTTTCAGGTTACGGCAATCTAGCACCAACGACCCATTTATCTCGAATTCTCATGATATTTTATGGATTGTTTGGTATACCTATCAACGGTATTCTTCTAGCTAATTTGGGAGAATATTTTGGACTACAGGTAAATTAAATATCTAATACAATAATGAAATGAAAGAACACTGAACAAATATTGTTAACTTACAAGCATCTATTTGCATTGGAGACATTTTTTTACCAATTAGAATTGACACAACCAAATACAAGATGTTATGATTAATGAAATGTAGTCTTAAACTTTTTAAAAATAATTAGTACATAAGTAGTGGATGGTTCAAATACCATACCATTGTACATAGTGTTGTGTAACCCTGTATAAATTAACTTATAAGTTTGGTTGCTCCACAAATCACTGTACCACCACAACTATTAATTTTAGCCTCTAAAATTACATGACGAGTCTCTGAATCTGATTAAATTTATAAAAAGATCTTTAAATTCCGCTGACATTATGATATATTATTATTAGATAACTTAAATTATTTTCTAGAATACATAAAAAAGAACTTCTTAATGTTAAAAGACCACCGCCTTTAATTATACCGATATTGAACAGACTTACGTTATAATCCCTGCATAGCCTCATGGTATTGGCACTTGCTTGCTACAAACTGGTGGTCGTCGGTTAGCGGGGACACAACTTTTCGTTATTTTCTGATTACTGAAGGTAATATGGGCTCATCACCCAATTGCCTAAATAGTAAGATGACCTATGGTCGGATGGGCATATAAAAGTCAAATCTGGTTTTCAATAACATCTTTGATGATACTTAATAGGCATTGCAGGACGTCAGCGCCGTAATTTTCTGATATCTAGTCCTTCCATTGCAATGTAATTTACCCTTGGGTTATGGTGGTCAGATGCTAGACATTCGGGTTAAAACCGTCATTCGATTGATTCTGGGTAAATTAAGAGCCGATCAAATTATAACTTGAAAAAGGCTAGAACACACTTTTAAAATTATTAAATTATTTTTTAATAAATAAATAAATAAAACAAGGCACATATAGTTCTCATAAAAAAATGCACAATTTAAAGATTATTTTTATATTTTTTAGCTAATATCCACATATCGCAAGTACAAAAAACGAAATGAAAAACGCGCCGATAACTTGGACTACTTTTTTAACAACCTGGGAATGTTGGGGCAAATTATGTTGTACCTGGTTCCCGGTTTTCTCTTCTTCATATTTTTACCAGCCTGCATCTTTGTTGTGTTTGAGGGCTGGGACTACGTTGCCTCTATTTATTATGCATTTGTTACCCTAACAACTATAGGCTTCGGTGATTTAGTTGCAGGTAAGAACTAAAAAAATATATTTAAAGTATCTTTACGTTTCCCGTTTAAAGAGTACTTTACCTTCTAACCACCCGAAGAATAAAACAAAATTTTTAACGAGAAGTCTTTTAAGAATTTTTCAAATATAAGAAAAAGGTGGCACTGCATCGTACCGATGTCATAATTTAGATGATCATTATAAGGTGTGTTCTATTCTTACAATTTCAGGAACCATCAATAATGGATTTAAGTACGGTTACTTCTTTACTTATCAAATATTCCTGATCGTTTGGATCACCTTCGGCCTCGGGTACATCGTGATGTTACTCGGCTTTATTACTAGTGGCATGAGATCTGAACGAGTTCATAGATTAGAACAGAAACTGGCAAATCAACTGAAGACTACTCAAAACAAAATATTCCAAGGCTTCACGAAAGACATTGCCATTATAAGAAAGATAATTAACGAAGCCAATCTTTTGAAGTTGAAAGTAAGTAAATGAATATTGAAATAAAATAGTAACAGTAATATAACAAGTTATCATATCATTTAAGTTAAAACTTTAAGTAACTTAATTGGGAAATAGTAACAATTTTTCTTTCCATGTAAGTTTTTTATTTATAGAAAGAGTTTTTTTAAAAGCATGAAATCAATTATTTAAAATGTTTTAGCTAGAACGTAAGTGTTTAATTTTCGTGTAAATTTATTACATATTGTTGCTTTAAAGAATTACTGTCTTTTGCAGCCTGTGTACGTTGAAGCAGTGCCTTACTTACATAGAAGCGTTAGCTGCCCTAATCTCACTTTCGATATTGAACCACGCGATCCTGTTGTCAAAAGGAAACGAGCAAACTCCGAAAATATTACCCTCTCTGCTCGGGACATGTTACGTATTCAGTCTGATACTGATTTACTAGGAATTGACAAAGAAAAAACATTTACAGCCTCCGCTATTGTGAAACCTGCTGAACTATTAGCTAGGGTTGTTAATGTATTAGGAGGATTTGAAGCACAAAATGATAGAGGTATACATATGTTCGATGACGACCATATTCTTGCAACTGAAAAACCTCCAATGTTTAGCATAGGTCAAGACATCATATCTAGTTCTCCGAGAAGAGCAAGGGCTTTAAGTGTAGCAGTACCTAATTACAGAAAGGAATCGGTTGCAAGGATTGACCATGACTATACGTGGACAAATGGTGACACCGCAGAAAAGTTCAGAAAAGAAGCTAATCTACGGAGCGGAAAATTGTCACTTCCAACAAATATTACTCAAATTAACAGTGAAAAGCTTCCACAGTCTAGAAGTTTATTTTCCAGGCTCTTTAAAAAACCCAGTGCAAACGAAAGTCCTACGGAGTATATCAAAAACACAATGAAGGGCAGAGTAAGTATTGCTCAGGGCTTTGAAAACATTCAGGAGAAATCAAGGCGTGGCAGCGTTTTCCCCTCGTTCAATGTAGATGAACAAAAGAATGATGAAAATGCCTATAAAGAGAAAACAAAGCGTGGGCGATATAGTATATTCCAAATGTTTGACTTCAATAAAGAAGAGGACGAAGAAGCAAAAGCATATAAAGAGAAAACAAAACGTGGAAGACACAGCATTTTCCCGACTTTTGATTTTTCTGAAGATGAAGACGCAGCTACAGCCAGAGCATATCAACATAAACCAAAGAGGCATAGTATATTCCCAACGTTTGACTTCAGTGAAGACGAGGATGCTGCTGCAGCCAACGAGTACAAAGAGAGAACTAAATCTGGTAGACACAGTATATTCCCTACATTTGATTTTAGCCATCAAGACGACGAATCAAAGCGCTACAAAGAAGGCACTAAACGCGAACGACACAGCATATTTCCGACGTTTGATTTTAGCAATCCAACAAGTAACGATGAAGATGATACAATAGATGAAGAGGAAGTGCAAAGATATCATAACCGGACTCGAAAGGGCGACTTAGCTTGTTCCCTACGTTTGGCAAATCAAAAAAAGAAGATGACGACGCACTACCAGAGAGTTCAGATGAATTAGTAAATTATAAAGAGAAAACAAAACATGGACGCAGCAGTTTATTTCCATCTTTCGGAAAAGATCGTAAGAACAGCTCACCGTGTGCAAGTACCAGTGATCTTGACGCTAGTATTAAGCAATATCAAAGACAAACTAAAGCTGGTAGAAATAGTTTATTTGCAGGCGATATACAGAGTTATAGAATGGCTACCGAGGGTGGACGAAAAAGTCTTTTTTCTAATGATATAGATGAATATAAAAATACGACAAGACGTGGGCGTCCCAGTTTATTTGATCCAAGTTTGGATTTGTCCAGTCTTTCGGATTCTGCTCAAGTAGAAGTACTTGAACAAACAAGTGTTGCGGACCTACTACGTGCTTTAGCGGCATTAGAGACGGCTTCACAGGTTACTAATAGAACTATCGACGAGTCATCCAGCTTGTCCGAAAATGTTCACAATCGAAGACGCGGTTCATTACGACCCGATTTCTCTTCACCATTTCCTAATCGAACAGAGACGGATGAGGTGATAGGGCCTAGGCGAAGAAGGGTTTCTGCTAGAGCAGCCGCACCACAATTCACGCCAACCCTAGCAACAGTAGTCGCAGGTGCTGAACTGCAAATTACAGCGACGGCGGCGCGTGAAAATAGAATGACTATGATAAATCAACCACCACCTCCTTATTCTGAAAACACACCAGATGATGAGGCTCAACAACCAAAATCTAGGAGATATTCACCAGCTCCTAACGACCTTAGTAGATCTACAGGTCCAGTTCCAAGACTGTTCTCACGCATTCGAAAAGAAAGTGGTTCAAGCCCAGAATCTAATTCTCGAAGAGGGAGCTTGACAGATATAGTTATAGACAGTAGTAAAAAAGATAAAACATAGGGTCATTTAGAATTTAATTACTAAATAAGCCGTCCATTTGAAAATTGCCTTACAACATTCCTTGTATAAGCTGTTTACGATTACGAGATTATTTAAATATTCTGTAAAACAGATGTTCTAATTATAATTTAATTTTAGGAAAACTAATGTATGTTTAAATATTTATTTTAATTTGTGTAAGTAAAACAAGAAATGGTATGTGATATGTTTTAATTAGTACTCCTTGATAAATTTAACCTTATACACCATTGTTTACAAACTTGAGTCTAGTCTTTACACTAATATAGTGTACAAAATAATAAATATAATGTTGTAATTGAACACGGTCAATGGAGATGGAATGTCTTACTGATGAAATGTTATCGAAATAGTAGTTAATCAGTGCCTTATAAAAACCGTTTATTACACGAATCCAGAATGTTCAACAATGTGTTAATTTATTAAGGCACCATTGTTATCACATTACAGGATAAATTTTAAAATTAAATTAAATAAAACTATACAAAAATTAATAAAGAATTAACAATGAAAATTCGACTATTATTTAAAAAATCGGCTATCAAATAATCCAGCAATAGTCTTTTTATTGAATCATAGTTTTACGTAACATACACATCTACACCTTTCAACTTACACTTTCATCGTAAAAGTTTACGTATTGATAAATAAAGATACATTTGTTCAATTTCAAATGCGTCAAAGGAGAAAATATTCAAAAGTTATAGTTGTCGTAGAATACTTTTTATTGGAGTGAGTATTTTTAAACTTAACATTATTACATAATTGTATATAAGCTAAATATATTTACAGACACAGGACTACCAGCCGTCCTACTATATTTACAACTTGTCGTGACCTTCTGCTATAGAACATTCTCGTCGGTCACCAGTCCACACAGAGCAGTAAATGTTACTGCAGATCGAAAACACATGTCATAAGTTCAAACGTGTCCCACTTTCAAGTGGCTAGACTGTCTCTCCGGACGTTTTTATCCACACTAAGATCGAAGCACTGTTCAATGTTGCCATTGTCGTCCTTGTTGAGTGATTCGAAGATAGAGATGAGGTTATTGATACCGATAAGGTATCCGTCCTCGTGGTTGCCGACCTTCCAGGCAGAGTTGTGGTCGATGCTGACGTTGTCCGGCACCGGGACGGTTTTCGCGAAGTCTATCATCCAAATGGACGCTTTTCTCTTGTCGTGCACGAATAGCAACGAGCTGCCGATAAGCTCGTGCGTTCTGAAGAAGTGTGACTCTATTAGAGTCGCTTTGATGCTCTTCAGTCTCTCCAGATACCTTGGCTGTAGAGAAAATAAATTATTAGTAAATTGTAGAACTGATAACAATTTCAAAATCCGAAATAGGGTGATAATTTAATGATAAAGTAGTTGCAATTTTAATAAAACAATCAAATATAAAAATATAACAAAAATCCTGCTACTCTTAAATACTAAGTTATTATGAACTATTATATAGTTATTATACACTATTTATTATGAAACCAGAGAAAATCGTAAAGTATGAAAATGCATAAAACTATCCATGAATTAAAAAATACTATGCTAGAGACCTTTTTATTCAATACATTTAAGTTCGAAATAGATATACAAATAAATAAATAACTAGTAGAAATCCATAAAAATTCTTACCACGGCACTCGGGAAGCTGCTCGTAAAATCTTGAAATGCCTCTAGTATCTGATCTCTCGTCTTTGTGGTCTTGAAGTCTTTGGAGCTCGTGCCATCAGCCTTTTTCACTCCGTCTATCCTAAAACCGAGCGTTGAAGTCGAGCTGATCGTTTCCCTCCAAATCATGTATCTTGGCTTCGTGACACCTTTGCTCTTGTGCTCCTCTTCTGTAGGTGCTTTAGGGTCCACTTGAATCATTTTTTCGTACATGTCCTTGAATAATATAAAAAAATTATACAAATAGGAAATAAATTAAAAAAAAAAGGGAATAGGAACGTTAATAGACTTTCATAATTTTTTTCATACATTTTTTTAGACTTCCTTTAAGATAACATCTTTCTTACTTCTCCTTATTTAACACCTGTGTTTTATTGCGACGTTATAAGTAAATTTTACGTCAGTTGTTGACCAGAACTTTGTTTGTACAAATTTATGAACGTATTGGTATCCTTATTTAAGGATAATATGTAGACGTTGTTTATTACAAAACTGTTTGCTGTTAGTTCTGATTGACGTCACGGTTTTGTTTAGATTACAAGGGTATAGGAACATTTGAAAACATTGTTAGTACAAATTTGTAGAAGTGGTAACGCGCTTTGTTTTATTTTCGAGCTAGCAGTAGGAATGTATGTATATGAATCAGAATTGTGTCTTTATTTATTTAAGAATAATTAAACTGCCAGTATGCAAAGCATTGAGTTCATAAGTAAGCACTCCAAATACTGGTCTCTTACTAATAACTAATTATATTAAATTTATTGTAAAGTCACAGCAATATGATTAGGGATTAATACTATAATAAAGGGTGTTACAACTTCTTCCTAGGTGTATCTAACTATTTTCATAAAATCATAGTTTCTGCTTATAATTCCTTACCACCCTCAAAGGCTAAGGTCAACTATAGAGAGATAATATATCTGTTATATTTGATACTTTTGTTTTTTATAAACTAATATTCTCTAGTAACAAACACAGATGATGATAACTGGTAACACAAAAATATTCCTTCACAGGATTCTAACTCACTGAAAATACTTGTATAAGGACCTTGCTGTAACTAGATTACGACGGCGGTTAATCTGTGTAGCAAAATAGATTAGAATAATAGTTAAATTTAAATGGTTACCTTTCTCAGCTTAGTTTTTTCTTTCGCCTTGGCCAGTTCTTCCTCTAAATATGTTCTTACGCCGATCTTGCAGTCCATCACACATGGTGAATCGAAATCGCTTAATAAATCTTGCAGTTGGAGATATACTGTTATGAAGAATTGGTTAAGAAAAAAATGTATGTTTCGTCGGCATTACATTTTTTGTATAAACAATTGCATAGGTATTGTATAAGATGTTATAAATAAGCCAAGGTTTCTATGGGTATTAAAACATTTCTTACAAGAAATAGGTTTTGATTTAGTTTTTAAAAAAATGTATCATTATATTAAAGTGCAAAGTTAGAGTAGTAAATATATTTTTAACATTAGTTTGTATTTTATTTTGTTTAGAAAAGGATACGTTCTCCATCTTCACAAGTAACTTGGCCCTTGTATTCAGGAACAAAAGGCCGGAGGATATCTTTCATCAGCAACTGAAAAGACAAAAATAATTATTGCAATTGAAAAACTGTTTAGAAATTATAACTAAAATAGTTGGTTATATTCATATTTTATATTTTTTAAGAAAGTCGGTCCACCCACCAACCTGCATAAGACCAGCGTGGTGAATACGGTCTAAAAAAAACTCTAATAGGGTGTATTAGAGGAGGCATATGTCCAGCAGTGGACTACAAGGCTGATGATGATCATGCTACCCTTCGAATTACATACAGTGTTTCCAACACTACTACAGTGGATACGCAGTGGCTCTTCTCTAGGCGGTACCATATAAGATTACCCAAAACCAACTCAATTTAATACATTATTAACTTTATGTTACTTAAAAACAACAAAGCAACAAACAAGAACTTTAGCACTTGGATACTTTCTTCACGAAATTAATTTTAATTTACGCACTATACGTAATTATTTGAAGGTTTACTCTTCACTCATTGCAATCTGTGAAAGGAACAACGCATTGAACTGCCTTGAATTCTCACGAACGCAACTGTACTGAATCATTTACTCGTTTACATCAGCAAGTGCGACTAATTAAATGCATCGTGAAATGCAGCCAATGAATGCATCTTTCTTCGCTTGCGAAGTTTCTTACTAATGTGAGACGTGTTACAAATTGTTACGTCATGCTTTGCATAAACTAGACATCATAACAATATACCTTTGTTATGGCTAGAAGATTCTGTCTCACAGACACTGTATAAGTTTGACCTTTATTTGTTAACTATGAAGTTATGCTTCCAGACTCTTGTCTATGATAAGCTTCATCTAACACAGACTTCGCAGGAAGCCAACATTCCCATGAACTAGGTGCCTTTACATTGACTCGATTTAAGTAAACGTGCACGTATCCACGGCATAGCCCAATATTATATGTTCGTTATGAACAGTATTTTACGGCGTTAACTAACTAGCGACTTATGAAGAAAGAGAAGATATAACAAAGCAGAAAACAGACTGTTTTTTAAATATTTTCCATTAGTTATTTACGCCTATCAGTCTAAGATGATGCATTGCATTTGGCTTTTTTCAATAAATTTTCAATATATTTTAACGCGAGCGATGGTTTCTGCGATAAGCGCATTTAAGCAAATTAACAAACAGTTTATTCTTATAATGTCAGTATCAACTAGAACATTGGAAATATTATAGTAAGTAGTAAAATGTATGAAAACAATGTAACGTGCAATAACTTTTTAACACCACCTTGTTAAACTATGTAACTGTTTGTTGCGAACAAGGCAATTAAAATAGTGTTTAACACTTACATTCACGTGCGTCATACAAATCGTTCTAGCATGTAATAAATGTACGAGATTCTTTCCTATAATTAAGTCGGAGGTGTGTCTAGATTGTACTAGTGCGTCAGTAACAACATTAGAACACAATAGTTGTTTTTTAAATTGTCTTATACCTTACAAATGACCCGTGAAGTAAAGAAGTCAATGCATTGCTACACGGGCATAGTCGAAGTCACCTCGATAAAATAATTAATGTACTAATTCTAGAACATTTTTGGGGATATGCCGTGACTTTTAAGAGTAACCTTTTATATTTGCTAGTTTCAATAGATATTTAGTGAAGTATTTTTTTTTAAATTTGTATCAAACATCTGTTAATATTATATAAATACGTCAATAAAGAAAACATGACCTCGTGCGACAAAATAAACAGATCGAGCGAAATTTTATAATCGCATTGCAATATCGAAACGGGCGACAGAGGTTAAATTAATTTTATTGTGAATATAAAACACTACCTATTTTAAAATTCAGCGTGACGCATTTTAGGTCTGTGGCATATCAAAACTCGTGGCTCCGATTGACGTCAACGGTAACAAGTACGGCGTGTAAAAGTGCAAAGTTATATGTAGTTTGCATTGTGAAATGTTATATGTGAAACGAATGCAAGGTACCGCTTCGCTATGTTGGTCGATTGTAGGGTGTTTTCGTATCTAGTATATAATTCTAGTACCGTGTAGTATATTTAGAAAAAGCTATTTAAAACCAAACATTCTTTTAAGATTAAATATAAGCCGAATTTATCATAAAAGAAATAAAGAAAGGATCCCGAATACCAAGTTTGTAAAATTGTTGATAAAAATTACGATCAAGACTAAATATTACAATTAAAACGCTAACATCACAAAATATTCTTATATAATCTCTATAAAATTAATATCATCATCATCAGCCTGTGTTAGTACACTGCTGGACATAGGCGTCCCCTAATGCACGCCGTCACCATTAGAGGGTTTTTGGACCGTATCATAATCATCATCTTGTTGTAATATATTTAAAAATTAAATATAATTATTTATACAATAATTTAGAAATCTAGAAGTATATTCACATTAAAAAATTCGTCGCTTATAAATGACTACATTATAAAGTTATATCTTTAAAAAGACCAAGTAACAAAACTAGCCGTTTATACTTTTCCATTAAAATTCTTTTTGTGAACCGTATCCACATATTAAATCATAAGAAACATGTATAATTAGAAGTGAAATTATTTAACCGCTAAATCAGACGTCATCACACGATGGTTAAGCAAAGTAATACTTGTGTAACAGTATATGTGGTGAAGAATCGCCGCTAGGCCCCGACGACGTCTTCTTTTAATCGTCTTCAGACATACACATTATCTTTGGGCTCGATAAATATTGTGTTTCATGAAATAATTCAGTGTAAATAATTGCATCGTTAGATGTCAATGAACGATATGTGTTTTGATATATAACTGCAGTATAAAGCTTATTAAACGGAAACAGGATAGAGATTAATGTTAAATATAATGTTATAATGATGTTTAGTATAGGAAGCTGAACAAAATCGCCGAATATAAGTTTTGTTTTATTACCAACGTGAATGCGTATAATTTAATGCATTTAAACTACCTTTGCCTAGTATTACACAATTCTTAATGTTTATACAGTAATACATTTACATACCTGAGCTAAATACAAATTGATTATAATGTTATTTACGCCTGAATATTTTAGGAATACTACCATGCATGTTGACGGGAAAATTTTAGCTACACTTTCGCAACCAGACTCCATATATGGTTCAGGGGAAGCGCTAAATGATATGTATTTTAAGATAGTTACCAGAAAACATCTCTCCTCCTGAGGGCATAACTTCTTCAGTATCGTCCCCTGGTCAGGCCCCGCTTTGAAGTTTCCTTGATGGCCAGCGAGCTGGATCCAGGGGTACCGCTGCTTCTTGTATGTTTGGAAGAAGGGTGTCCACTGAACGATATTGCGAAGCTTACGCCATCTCTCTGACTGCTGAAACGAGACGATGGCAAAGTTTTTAAATGATCCTCATTACAAACAAGAAATATTCTAACCGTCCGTTAACGTGTGATAATATAAATAAATTGTATAAATATACGCACAGCACAAGAATGATTTAATAACTACAAAAGCATAAGAAAACCAGTGTCATAACAGTAGATTTGCAGTTTACGGACAATTGAAATTAACGGTCCTTCTTTAGGGTATTTCTACCGCAAAATTGTAATAAAAGTACTACTGATCTGGTTTGAAGGTCGTAGCCGTAGATGTAATAAATCATAATATTGAAGAGTTATTTAGAAACTTATGCTACATTTATTACAGAGGCAGGCCCTTTATTAACCATTAAAAAACCTCCTCCACTGGAACTGTTACCACATATGATAAAGATAAAATTTGTTTATTGAACACTAAGTAGAATTATTTTATTACAATTTTACCCTTACTATGGATTGTGGCTAAAATACGTTAATTATTACGGTTATAGTGAATTGCAGAAATATGATGACGTCAATTTATTGAATTGAATAATTTCTGGGAATTGTAACTCAATCATGTGGTTTAAAATGTTTCCTTGTAGGAATGAACTGTGTTTAACCCACAACCAGTTCTAATTAATGATTTACGTTATTCTTCTTGTCGTTTTTTTATTATATTGCTACGAAAAGCTGTGGGTTTTTGGGTACGGATTAAGTTGAAGAATAACTGTCATTGAAAAGCGAAAAAAATTTGTTAAGAAATTAAATTAAAGAGAAAAAAACAGGAATATTTTTAAATCTGGTTCGATTTGATAAAAATAATTGTATCATTAGTAATTTTAAACGGCTAAAACTAGCTTTTATTTGTATGTTTCCACTTTAAACTCCGACCATTCCAAGATCTTATGACTACTTAGGGTATACAACCTAACAAGTTATCAACGGCAATTCGGGTTTGATATTTGGATTAAACTTAACTGAAATATAAATAACTTTAGGACTGTGAGGACTCTTCGTCCAGGAGTTAAGTTTAAAAGCCTTGTATTCATATTAATAGCATTTCTTAAACTGGTGCCAACAAAATTAAATTGCCAACAATTTACAAGGACAGAGAGAAAACCTCAGAGAAGCTATTACGCCAAGAAGTAAATCAGGAGTTTGAAGACATAGTCTCTATTAAATCCTAAGTATTTATAAATTATTATTGTGAAGAATAGTTTGCAAAACAATTAAAGTTTCTTTATAGTACGTGAATAATAATTGTTGCCTCTTTATTAAAGTACATTGGTATTTCCTGGATTAAAACAAATGCAATGAGCAGATTTTTTACGTCAATATTATTTTATAAGACATTTCCCTAACAATATTTTTTTATTGGTTCAGTGCTTAATGGAAATGTGATAAATTTGAAAGTATAAAATTTTCACGATCATACATAAAATATAACAAAACATATAAATTTGGACCCAACCATGAGAACCATTAAAAAAGAAAACAATTTAAAATCAAACCTAATACTACTTCATACCTTCTTGCTCTTAGACACGTAAACCCAAAAGACGACATCGACGAAGTCGTCAATATGGAAGCAGATATTTCCGGACAGCATTTTTAAATGAAAACAAAAAAAACACAAAACTTCAAAAACAGAGCACTGGCAACACTGAAATCCGGACGGTTGTTTGAAATTCGAATTCGCACAAGCTCACTCGACGCCACAGACAAAACTGACGATGGCGGCGTACGCTTCGCTAATATAAACCGCACTCCTGACTCAGCTGTGAACTAGATGTGACGTAAACGCGGTATCTTATGAGAATACAGCGGATTGGCGGAATACCGGATCGGTTAAGCGCATTTGCCACAGCAGCTTGTTCTCTCGTAAAATTGTTTTTATTTATTTACCACGTACGATAAATAACTTAAGTTCTACGACTCCTCTAGAATGGATACGGATTCTTTGACCAATTTCAAAAACTATATTTATATCGGAGCAATGTTTTATAAAAACAGTATAAACAAAAGCAGTCGAAGTTTTCGATTTTGAATAAGATCATTATTGATTACCGTTGTTTTGTTTACTCTTTTGGGTTACTTTGTTCCATTTTGAGATTCCCTATTAAGGGTATAGAGCCTTGTTGTCATATACAGTTATTAAATTGCGAAGTACAACATGAATACTAAAAGTGAAAGTAGAATTAGTAGACTTATCGTTTTCTTTTTATTTACCACAAATCTTTGGTAAAGTTACAAACATGTGGATAATCACTTCTTTGGCCTTATTGAAGGCTGGAAAATTTGCAATTAATGACCATGCCTCCATTTATGACAAATATGTCCTTTTATTATATTACTCTGACGTATAAGAGATATGTCATATGATTCTTATTAAAAGCTGAGTCATTCCAGATGATGCGCTAAACTGCTTATTACATAGCCTCCGTCGTCATTATTATTATTTTAATATTAGATTACGCTTACTACTTTGAGATTTAAAAAATAAAATAGTATATTTTTTTTGTCAAGTCAAAATATTGGTTATTAAGTTATTCGAAATCTGTTTTTCTGAAAAGGCAACACCGCCTGTAAGATTTAGAGATGACTTTAATAAATCAACATTTTTAATTACAACAACAATTAACAATATTCAATTGAAAATATTAGAATGGCTCATATGAAATATTGAGGAAAGGGGAAAAAATACTTACAACCCAAGTATTTTTATTTGGGAATTCCCTAAACTTTATGCACTTTTATATAAACATTATGTTATCTTAGTTCAATGGGCCGATAAGCCTGATTAGGGTAAATTACAAAAGTATGACAAAAAAACCTAATTGATAATTCACAGATCATTTATAAATTTTTTTCTTATTTTTTCTAGAATGGTAAATCAAGCCCATAATAAGTTAGACAAGAATTACTCTAGGAATAAAAAGATATGAAAACTAAAAGAACGAAGAAGAGACTTTAAAATGAACGTAAAATCTACATATATATATATATATATAGTGCTCTTGTTAAGCCAATAAGTTTCATAAATAATATACGTCATAATCGCAAAGTACAATTTGACTCTCGTTCAAAAAGTACGGAAATAATGTAAATGCAACGAAAGACGATTTTTTTTACTTATAGAAGTTTTTTATTACTTAATTAAAAGTTACTCAAGCTTTAAAAGATTTGCTGGTGCAAATTTATAGTGGATGCTAGCACAAGGTGTCAAATTTAGGGTTCTATCTAATTTTTAATTGATATTCTTCTAGTTCTAAAATGTATTCTTGTAATTCCAGTCATATATTTATCATAAGCTTATATTTTAGAATTATTTTATGAAAACTACGTTAAAACCTCAGAGGACTTAAGATTTTTTTATTGTTGTTGCCTAGTCGGTCAGGGCAATTTGGTCTGATCACCCAATTGTCTGAAAAGTAAGATGACCCATGCGTCGGATGGGCATGTAAAAAGACGGTCCACCCGCAAACCGGCATTGGACTAGCGTCGGATACGGTCCAAAATGGAGAAGGTGTGCATTAAGAGAGGCCTATGTCCAGTATGAGTTATGTATCATTAAAACGATTTTAAAAGCTCAAATGATTTAAATAGTAGATACAAAATAGTTTTACGAATTTTTTCTCTTTTTTTCGTACCTTTAAAATACAGGATCTTACACGATCTTTAAAACTGGGACAGATTGTCTCGTGACCATGGACCGAATAAACATGTATACATATAGTACTGGCCTAAGCAACAGTAAGTATTATTTATGTTCTATTAAAAAAACGAGGAAAATTTCGACTCAGTCTGCTTCTGCTTCCATAAATTACAATAACAATATCACCCGCCACTGAAATTCCAAAAAAAATACATGTGACGCGGCATGACTCATGAATTGTACAAAAATCGCGTGAAATCGTTGTGACGACATCGAAATTTCCAATGGTAATTTTAATGTGATATTGCTAGCAACGTTAGCTTCAAATTCCTTAATAATTCGATTAAGCCGAAGACTCCGAGATAAGAGAAAAGTGTTTATTAATTATGTTATTACCCGATTAGTGTATTGGATGCCTGTGGTTTACACATATGAGTAATCGTCCACGTAAATTAATTAGTAATGATAAAAGTCAATGGTGTAACTGCCTCCGTATCTAATTATGTTTTTATTTATTTATTTATTATTAATTAAACATAGATTACAGAGAGTTTAATAAGATAGCATAAAAACAAATAAGTGCTAATGCTAAAACGAGTAACTACCATAGTAATAATTTTAATTAAAATAAATTACATATATGGTTAAGAGATATATAGGTTTCCGCTTACGTAATTTGGGACGTGAGTTCCAATCATTTCGATTCAACGACTATCGTTGTTATTTCTTAGTTATTAAGAACAAGTCGGGCTGGTCACCAAAATAACTTAAGGCAAAAAAGAAGCAATACACTTCCCATTGATTGCCGTTTACTACCATCAGTTTGGGAGTGGGAGAAACGGCACTCTTTTCTTTTTCTCTTCTTTCAATAAATATAATCTCGATTGTCTATCAAGTTGGGCACGTTCCTGTGGCTGATTTCTCCTCGTGTTAACTCTCCTTGGATCAGACTATGAAGATAACAGAAGAGGGAGTGAACAACGTGACATGTGATTACGCGTACAGTTTAGTATCTCACCTGTAATCTAAAATATGGAATATGGCCGATCTTTAACTTTAATTGGCCACTGTATCGTAAAACAGGCATCCCATTATCGAGACACCCGTTTATTAACTCCACATTAAACGATTCAAATTAACCATGTCACAACCCGATTAGGTTTATAGTTAAGGTCCTCGATACATAACATTTTGTAGCAAAGGTATATTTATGTAACAATTTAACTTACAAGGTCCCACTAGTCCTTTCAATAACTATTGAAAGCTTAGAAAGCTTTATTGTTTATATGAAATTTCAAACGATTACGTTTCTCTACGGCATACGCGGAAAATTCACTTTGAATTTGTCGCTAGTTGCATACATACTGCATTTAACAACCTGGATGTTTAAAACCATGAATTGACCAGAAGAATTGGTTGGATTATTTTTAATATTATTTAAAGTTTACACCGTTTTAGGTATTTAGACTAGTAAACTACTAAAAGTCTTTAAATATTTATTTTTCCTTTCTTAAAAGGTAACCAATCCTTTCTTCCTAAAACGTGTGAAGAAATCTTTCTAAACGTCTAATTCTATCAGCTTTCTATAGCTTGTCACAGTTTAAAAAAATATCATTAAATGATTTCTTTCTTACCTTTTATAACTATTGATTAAATAAATTCACGAGCATTTTTTTTTGAAAATATTGAAATCGTTTCTGTGAAAGCTGTTTTTGTTCGTTTCTCCTAATTTGGTACGATTTAAAGAAAGGAAACATGGAAGGAAGTTACTGGCCGGCGCCAAGAAAAAAAAACCGTTTTTGGCATGCAACCACATTTTTAATAGCGGAAGGACGTAATGCGTTATCAATTGACATTTAAGTTGACAGTCATTTATTTAATTAAATGATCTTTTGAATTCAAAGGCTTAAAATTAAATAAATTATAATCATATCTGCTCATGTCGTAGTAAAATCGACAATGTCTGATTAAACTGAGTGCAATATAAATTATGGTTGTAATGAATAACGAAAGCTGCGATTTACGACCGTGATTAGTTCTACCTCTGTCTATGGTCACCTTTCAATTATTATTGAAACCTGATTGCAAACACGTCATGTCATATGTTATGAACACGTTGCGATCAATTAATTTCATAGCCAATGTTTATTCAATTCCTGACTGTACTATAAAACTTAGTTGCATTTAGAAATAATATGACTAGGAACTTAAATAATACTTTGACTATATATCTAGGTTGGTTTTCTTTTTTACAACACAATGCAACAGTAAAATGTAACTTTTCGTTAGGTTGTTATGTATTATGATATGATAAATATTAAGATTTAACATGTGTAGAGAAGAAACGTCAAGGCGATCAACATTTCTTTTACTTTATCAATGTTTAATAATACACTACAGATATCTACATTACATAATTTAAGCAGTTGTCACGGAATAAGCCATAGCAGGGGATTGATAATTTACAAACTTCTTGGTTCTGAATGTAATGTCTAATATAATAATAGGCTTATAAGAACCCACCAGCCGACGTCATTTAGCAACACCTAGAAACACGACATATCCAAAAATAGTGCAAAGGAGTTTACGTTTCTTGTGATTTTTTGAATTATTCACTAGATTGACAAAGCTTCTTAGCAGACAGTGTCTATGGAAATTGCTAAAACGGTCGGCCATGTCCACAGCCATATACGGCGCCAACGTACTCCGTACATAATTCAACGGCAAGTATCGCAGATTGAAATCTCGCGCGTCACTCAATTGGTGGTCGGGCCGTCACGCCGCGTTGCAGTGATCGGCCAACAGCATTAAATACAATTGCTCCCGTTCGCCCGGAGATAAATTGATTGGCAAACAAATTGATTTAATCACAAGACATCACCTTCATGCGTGATTTGCCGGTCTATTTATGGAACGTCGTTGGAGCTTTTTTATCAATTGATTGGTAAATTGAACATTAGTTTGTTTGATAGATTTGAAGAGCAGTGACAGTTAACTGTCACCACTTAAAAAGACACAGGATTGTCTGTATGTTTACTTTTCAGTTTTGGCGCTGTAATGTATCAAACACCCATAACTTTAGTATATATATTATAGATACGAGTATTAATACATAGAAAATTATCTGCTGCACATATTTTAGGTACAACTTACAATAAATTAGGAGTAGTTGTTATTCGCATTTGTATTACGACGAGGTACTGCTTTTTTTCTAGCTCTACGCCAGACGATGTGACGACCCCGCATCCTACTTGACGGCGGGTGTGCCTCTCAGTCGGGGTAAGTGCATTTAATCAACTGCCAATCCACCTGCTCATCGTGGCAATTATGAGCAGTTCTTTTTAATGGAAGTGAGAAGAAGATCGGCCGTCTTGGCGTTCAATAAAAAAGGCCTGTTTCCAGCAGTGGACTGTTAGATGAAGCTTACTATAGACTTGAGTCTGGAAGCATAAATTCAAGGATAAAATCATCTTGGGTGGAAATGCAATGACACGATGTCTTATTATCCTCTCACCTAGCATTAACACCTACTATTTGCCTGTTTAGAAAATTCACTTTTCAACGACTTAGATTATTGCCTATTATGTCATTTAGCTTCTCTATCTTTCTAGAAATGATTCCAAGTAGATTCCACTGATAGGTATATGGCTGACGTCCCACTGGCGCAGTGGTTAGTGACCTTGACTGTTGCGCCAAAGGGTGTGGACTCGATTCCCACCACGGGAAAAATATTGTGTGTAATACATTGGATTTTTCTCGGGACTGGGTGTTTTTTCTCTATTATACGTATTTATTTAGAAAAGAAAAGTAAGTTGATGTATTTATCAGTTACCTAATTGTCATGGTTTAAGCATTGCTTAGTTTAGGACTAGATGGCGTTGTGCTATCGTCCTGAAATATATTCATATATATTATTATTTAACTTTTCTTTTATAGAATTAGCGTTATTTAGATTCTTCAGATTTTAATTAAAATAACACGTGCAAAAGGTCACTGACAGCTATTACATTGTTTGCTTTAATACTATAGTTAAAATATCATATCTTCTAAACATTTAAGAGGTCATCGCGCTAAGAGATGTTAGTATAATGGAAACGTGGTAGGCATTCATAAGAGGTTATTATGAGCAAAATATTTGGCGAGCTCTCTATGTGGTTAATCACAGAGCCTAGTTAAATAAACAGTTTATCTAAAGAATCTTATGTAACAAACAACAAATTTAATCTTTTAATTCTCCAACAAAATCAGAAATTTGTTAAAAAATTATTGCAAGGTGACAGATAATAATTAAATTTAGAACTTGTACAACTTGGCTTCCAACGAGTAATGTAATCGATACTTTGAAATTTATTTTATCTTCATGTACATAGTGCCACTTCGAAAACATACCTTTTTTCTCAAAAAAAATAATAATAAATGACATTTAATACAACACTTTAGAATAAAGTTAAGGCGATTTATATCTAAAACGATATATTAAAGTGTCTTGGCGGTATTTTCCGGTATCGACCCTAAGAAAATCTAAGTAAGGAGTAAAGTAAGTATCCCAATAGTTCCCAAAAACACTTACGTTACATGCACTGACTTATTTCTTGTACTATTAACAATATCAAAATTCATCCATTCATTCTCAAAGTTCTTTTCGTAACTTGTTTATATCCAGTAATGAGAAGTTAAACTTAAACAGGCAGCAGAGTCCGCGGAAACATGTTGCAGAAACATGTTTCGGCTTTGATACAAGAGCCCGAACAAGATTTTCGGCTCATCGCCTTGGGTCAGGTGCTATTATGTCAAGAACGATTGTGACGCACAGGTTGACTTTGAGCGCATCTGCCAACAAAGCAGCCTTTCATCGGACCGTTACGCAATGTTCCACGTTTTGTATTATATTGGAAAATAACTATTCCTATCTCAATCATTGACATACAGACATATACCATCATAGTCTGCCCGTGATCATCGGTTCTGAAAGGATAAATATAACCTTATGTATATACCTAACGCGATAAATTTAATGTAAACATGACAATGTAAATATTCACATAAATAAAAGAAAAAAAACTATCCCTATTATATACAATAACATGATATTATCATTCGTTTTAAAGCGGTTAGTTTTGTTTTATAGACTTCTGGACAGTTATGACTAAGTGATTTAAAAATCATAGTTTGAATACTGGTTATAGTAAGTCTTAAAAAATGTTTCTTATCTTTTAGTTCCGAATGATATTGTTTACACATTATTATATTATATACTCTACTTCCCTCGAATTCGAAGAAGTCATTTACCTTAAGTAAGTTATTTTAAACATTAAGCTTTTCCCAAAGTCAAATATCACTTCGTTGGTGGTGGGATGATGAAGTATCGCTTGTTCTTTGAATATTATTATGGATAATACTATAAGATGAATGTTTTATACGTATTTAAATACCATTTTAGATGCGCTACGCTTGCGAGACGTAACCGATTGGCTTAAGCATACGGAAAATTCTATGGTATCTGTATTGCAAGTGCCGGAAATACTATAAGGCAATCAAATATGTATGAAAACTACTATTTTTTATTATTGTGTTTAGGGTACCTAGACTGATAACAAAAAATCTTAATTAAAACATCGACACCGGAGTAAATATTTGAAAGTATCTCGATATGTTACCTAATTAGAAACTGTTTTGTACGTAACATTGTCGCAATAATGACATCATTAAAATTTAGATATTAAATGAAAAATTGCTAGGCACCTATACCTGACTAAACAGAGCATTACGCGCCAAAGGTACATTAGTTCGAATTAGTATTCATTTTGCCCGAAGGCTTTTTAGGTACGACCCATACGTTTGATTATCGCAAATTATATATTAAAAATACCTTCAAATTGCGTTTCTTCAAATCGTGTTTTAAGGTTGGTCATATCATTTCGAGCGTCTTGTGAAAACTTGAGAAAAAACGCGTAACTGTCCGCATGGACGCGCTAGCTACAATAATGTGGAAATTTAAAAATTCGTTTTCATACCAAAAAAAATACTACTTAGAGACCAGTAATACTTTATGGTTTACGTAATACGAGTAATATTTTTCTTAAGAAAAAAAAATTTAATTGACGGTTTCAATTAAATTTTTTTAAGTTAAATTCAGTGCAATTATTATTACTACTTTGAAGTTATACCCAACGTATTAGTTACTTTTGAGCTTAAAATCGGATTTTGGATCCGATAACACTAAAATAAAAATACTTTAGTACTAATTAATTTATTAAATTTAATTAAATAATTATAAATATTCTTAATATAGTGTTATTGGATCCAACAACCGATTTTTAAATATTTGTATAGGCGCTTTTTCTATGCACATTACCTGTTAAACCAGAACCGAAACGTACACGTTTAGTTATAGAATAGTCACATGGCGCGTTCCACTTATACAAGTTACAAATAGCTCAAGGAATTCTTGGAAACAATGTAATCCATAAATACAAATTAGCGTTATTGTCAGTGGATTGTCGTTTAATGAATTAAATAGATATAACGGTAGTTTATTATAAAGGGTAACATTATCTAAATCAGTTATATATCTTACTTGGCTCTATTTCTATAGATGGTTTAACAAATTAGTAAGTTATGATCATATATATCAAGATTTAACGCCTATGGTTAACCAAATGATTGTTACTAATCACAATAAAATGTAACGTGTATTCACTTACTTATTCAGTACTATACTTAAGCCAAAGAAAAAAATATGTTAACAATGTAACCCCGTTTCACACTATAGCAAACCTAGTGTGGGACCCCCGCGTCATGATGGTGTGACGACATTCGCAAAGTAGCCGATGTGGGCTACATGAGAATAGCCGGAGATAGGAAGCCGTGGCGGACATTAAGAGAGGCCTTTGTCCAGCAGTGTACTGATGCAGGCTAATGTTGTTTGATCGAATGTAACCCATGGCAACGTAGTGACGTAATACGTTTCGCTTCAGTATTAATAATTTGTTACTGAGATATCTATCATCATCATAGTCTGTGTGGACAAACCACAGATGGACATAGGCCTCCCCTTATGCACGCCTTCTCCATTAGGGGGTTTTTGGACTGTGTCCCACCACGCTGCTGCAATGCGGAATGGTGGTTTGACTGACTTTTTACATGCCCGTCCAACGCATGGAACTCTTCAGAAAATTGGGTGATGGGGCCGAATTGTCCTAACCAACAAGAATACAACAATAACACAAAGTTAATGCCTCGCGGGATTTGAATCCACAGCCTTCTGTTTATAAAGCAAGGGCCAATACCGCTGGGTTACGGAGAGATATCTATCTCCAAACCACAATCAAATAATAACAACGCCATACATGCGACGTCACATCGCTTGTATGGTACATTGCTATTTACATAAATTGATTTTCTTCGGCTTAATTATGAACACTTGCGTAAACTTTCAGTGATACAAGAACGTGTTTTTAATGTTGTGGGTTGTGACATTAGTCTATTGTTTAACATTGTATCGATGAATAATAAGGCAAACATTGAAAAAAAAAGGCTAAATGGCAGCTGAAAATGAAACTACTAAACTTCACTCGGAAAATGTTTTCTAGTGCAAAAATATTGTTTGTCTTTATACCGTGTTTGTTTAAAAATTTGTTTTGCATAATTAAAAAGAAAACTGCCTCAGAGCCTAGTGGTATGGGCGTTTGCTTTAGAAACCGGAGGTCGTGGGTTCGAATCCTGCGGGACAACAAATTTTCATTGTTGTTTCCTAGTTGGTTAGGGCAATTTGGGCCGATCACCAATTGTCTGAAAATAAGATGATCCATGCGTCGGATGGGCATGTAAAAGTCGGTCCACCACCAACCCGCATTGGACCAGCGTGGTGGGATACGGTCCCACCCTAATGGATAGGTGTATTAGGAGACCTATGTCCAGCAGTGGACTAACGAAGGCTGATGATGATGATGATGATGATGATGATGAAAGAATTACCAATTTATAAAGGTACAAAGGTGTATCTTATTTAAGAACATTAATTTGTAACAAACAATATGTAGATGTTTTTGAATAGTTATTTTTATGACATAAAAAATTATATATATAAAGAGATACCTCGAAAATTACCTTTGCATGTCACTTTTTTATATATTAAAGCTTAACTCTAACTTTTAGAAAACAATTTAAAAAAATACCAAGAATAAGTAACGTAAAACCGAACACAATATAAAAACTATATGCTGTCAGAACTCAAAACAAAGATTGAAATATAAATCAAGTTTTATGCATTAATTATCTCTGATTTTTTCTTTATTTTGGTTTTAAAAGTTACGATTTGAGTTAACATTCTTGTTTAAGTGTGTGTGCGTCAGCAATAAATTATGTTAATTAGTTAATAGTAAGCTAATGATGAAATAACAATGAGTAAAACTAGTTTCTATTGCGCTATATATATTTTTTTTTATTTTAATAAATTAAATACTTTGGGTTATTAAAGATATTGTGTTTACGTGTGATTAACATGTTATGTGTATTAAAACTTAAGGTCAAAATGAAACGGGGTGTTAGAATTGGTTGTAACCATCATGGAAAAAATCTATCCAATCCAGTTTGTAAATTATGTATTAAATATATTATACTCTTTTAAAAAAGTCTAGAAATTTGGTCAAACTGTGACCATTTCTCGGTTTTTGTCAACCTGTACAAATTACTATATTTTGTCTTTTATTAATATCACTATTTATTTATTATGTAAAATAATCATAGTTTAATGAAGCGATACTAAATTAGATAAAATGCAATATAGTTTTTATGAGGTTTAAAATATAACGTATTGATTTTTTTATATAATTAATCGTAAATGATGAAATAATAACGTTATAAAAAACTGAATTCTAGACCTTGCTAACTAATCAAAAAGTTTTTGTAATAGGTAGTCAAATAAGACTGATTGATTATCGAATAGAAGTGTAATCTTAAACGAACTGTTACATTATAAAACAACTAATTGTTTACTTATATAGTAACGTGACAGAGCTTAGATTATTTGTACTCGGATTACAAAAATAGTAATAAAAGATGTTCCTTCGTAATTTTTGGGAAAGTTCGTACTAACTATGCTCTCTTAAAAAGCTCCAGTACCTATAATCTGTATTTTGTACAATGGCATTATCTTACCTTAGTCTTGAAGCATAACTTCATAGTTAACAAAAAAACTGTTCACTGCTTCATTGTTATGGCATATTTTGTTACTACTAATAGTACTGATTTGACTAAACCATAGACGTTAATTAACGTTAATAGGTTTATGACTTTTTGCCACAACTATTAGACGAATTTCGATAAAGTAATACAGTATGATAAATAATTTTTGACTGTAATCCTGTTTAAAGTGTTCTCGAACAAACTTATAGGTATCTAATACACAGTCAGTATATAATTAACACCTTTTGATTGTGAATTTAAGATATTAATCGATGTATTTATTTAAACTTTTTGTACTAAGTGTACATACGCGGACTTAATACAAATGGCATTTTCTGCCAGTCAACCTTGAGGTAATGTACCACATGATAAACCGGCGAGGTGGTGGATATTTGAGATGTAATTCGATAATTAATACCTTAGAGCAGTATCATTGCACTATTAGTTAATTATACAGCAATGAAGAGGATAAAGAAAATATGTACCATTTACAACATATCTTTGTTAGTAAATGATACATGATATTTTTTCATATAGATAAAGTCACCAATATTAACTAAATGTTAAGTATGACGAATAATAACTTCCTTTTCGTAACAGATAGCGTTGTGTAGGCGTAAATATGGCGTACCACAGACGTTTATTACGCCCACAACAATCGTGGCCAGCGTCATCTTAAAGGATTATAATGATTTTATATTATAATATTCAGCCGGTTCTAACAGAGTTTTATCATTTTATAGTTTTAGTATCGTATTTCAATTCATAAAATTTATTCACTATATAATTATATATTATTAATTCACTATTGTGTCATACAAACAACATGTGTTAATATACCTATGATTATATTTCAGGATATGAGTTATTTGTGTCTTGATGATGAAAGCTGTGTTTATCTAATTAATCAAGTATTTATACAAAATTACAAGCACAAAATTATTATCAACAACTTCTCATACATTTAAAACCCATTTGAAGTATTGTGAAAACATCTTAATACATTGCATTTCACGATTATTGCCTTAAAAAAGGCATTAAATACGGGTCGTAAATTTTTTTTATGGCATACGCAGGCAGACGAACAGTCGGGCCACCTGATGGGAAGTGGTCACCGACGCCCATAGACATTGGCAATACCAGTGATATTGCCAACGCGGTGCCTACCGTGAGACATAGGGTGTTAAGTCTCGTTTACCCAGTAAATACGCTGGCTACGGTGGCCTTCAAACTGAAACACAGCAGTGTTTTCACACTACTACTTCGCGGCAGAAATAAGCATCGCGGTGGTACCCACCCAGACGGTCTCCTGTAAAAAGGGGACCTACCACCTGATAAATTAATTATAATATTTCAATGGAAACCTTTATAAATAAATGATAAGTAAAACACCCAATCGCTTAAACGTACATTTGAGGATATGTATCATCTCTGTTTGCGACTGTCTTAGTTCCAGAATGTTCCATTAAAGCCATTAGATTAAATTGAATGTAATCATCGCGCCTTATTTAGCACTGACGTTTACAACGTAATTTAACTATATTCCTGTTGATGTGTACAGTCATCCCTAGTATGTTGTTGTTCAAATAATCAAGTGATTTATTATAATAACATGCAAAATAAGTAGCTGCGTTTTTTGTATATTAAAAACAATGTGGTCACAAATTCTATTGCAACTAATAGTTCAATAATACTCTGTTCAGTTATTAATCATCGCATTACTTCGATTTGTGTCTTACATTTAGAATTTAAAAATATCTACTTTCAATCGAAACCTCGAAGGTGATTAAGATTTTAAAAAATGAAAGTTCTCGTGCTTGCGTCAAATAAAAATTATCTAAGATTCTTACGGGGAGTCATTACTTATAAGAGCTAATTTATTTTTTGAATGTGGAGCTTGTTAGGGTCAAATTGTGAAACTTCTTCGATTTACATCGCATAACTTTATACACGACTTTATTAATTTTATATAAACTTACAATAAGTAGATAATTACGCAATATTAAAAATAAATCTTACTGGTCACGTTCACGGAACAGTATTGCAACGACCAGGAGACCTAAAAAGATTTAAAACATCGAAAATTAATAACAAAACAAAAGCGATAAAGTCCGTAAAATTCATTTCATTCAATGTTCAGTATTCGCATAAATTAAAGGAGTGATTGTCCTTCAGGAAAACCGGACGATGATCAATTATGTATTAGTAAACAAACCGTGTCAAAACTTGACCGTGATTACAGAATGATTTGGCCACAAACGAAGGTCGCGCATAAGGATGTAGTGGAACCTTCGAACATTGCAGATTTTTAATCCACTAACATATTTTCCTTCTCGCTGTCAATTCGCCGTTTTCTGATTCGACTCTCGGCCTCGTGCGTGATGGTGAAATTATTCGGTACGCTACCATTGACGCTGTTCGCATTGATTTGTATATCCTTCTACGAAAAATGAACGGGAAAAACACCTTAACGCGTAAATGACGTTCTAGATCTTAAATATTCAACAACAACAAGAGGAACCTTAATAAATTGTTAAAAGATAAAAGAGGAGATAGCTTTGAATAGCATTTGTTAATTGTTAATAATGTAGGTAATAACTTTGGATTTACTCGAAAAGTCCAAGGTTCAAATCACGATTTCGATAAAATGGTCCACAATATGTATGTTACTAGAGACTCGCTGTTGACCACGGCTTTGCACGGATGCAATGCTGATATCTGAATGTCTCACGAAATATTTTTTAAATTACATGTTAATGGGCCATATTAATCCATATGAATAATCATGTATATGTAATAATAAACAATGTATTTAAGTTACTTATTTGGATATGGATTAATGCTGCTTGCTTAAAAGCTCTTTGTAAGGAACCATTTTTTAGTAAAATTAATAGATAAAAACGGTAATTGTATGTATCATACAATGAGACGGACAGACAAAAGCGACTTTGTTTTATACTACGTAAATATAATGATAATGCTATATGAAGTATAGTTTAAATACGGCGTGAAGGAAACATACATATTCGAAAAATAAGATATTTTTTGTCATATTAATAAAATCTATGATACTGGTTTACCCTAAAGACAAAAAGGCCATGATAACATTCAGAATTGGGTCCTTGATAAATTCAAACTATTGGATTATTCCTTTCATTTTTTGCGTAGTAATTACATAAGAAATAGCCTATTTAGAAAATACTTTAAACAAAACATACGACGAAAATACTTTCTAAATTCAATAATATACTCTATAAAATCAATAATGACAAACCTTAACAATTACTATATCAAATAAGCTACTGTCAAAATATATTTTAATTCAATATAGAAACTATTTTAAGTTAATATACTATTCATCATCATCATCATCATCAGCCTGTGATAGTCCACTGCTGGACATAGGCCTCCCTAATACACCCTATCCATTAGAGGGTTTTTGGACCGTATCCCACCACGCTAGTCCAATGCGAGGTTGGTGGGTGGACCGACTTTTACATGCCCATCCGACGCATGGATCATCTTACTTTTCAGACAATTGGGTGATCGGCCAAATTGCCTAACCAACTAGGAAACAACAATGAAAATTTGTTGAGTCCCGCAGGATTCAAACCCACGACCTCCGGTTTTAAGCCACACGCCTATACCACTAGGCTACGGAGGCGTCTAATATACTATAACACTGAAAATAACTGTTAATAGAATATTTAATATACTAAACTTAAAAATATTCCGAAATAAAAATTACATAGACTAATGTAAACGGCGAGCGATTTGTGTTTGATTAAATTCTAATACAGAGTGACTTCACCATAGTTGGCATTAAGTCTGAATTCGCAAAAATTACATCAAACTAAAAACTACAAAGTGTCCGTTATCGGGGCAATAAATCTGCCATCTTAACTAATCTATATTAATGTGGCCAATCCTTGCATCTGACGGTTCCTTATACGGTGTCACGTACCTCTTTTTAGTGTCAGATATTCTGTGTTGATGTTTATATATATGTGCAAAAATCAATGAATTTTACAATACCATTTTGGTCAATTTCACTGCTACAAAAATTGACTCATTCGGTAATTGGTATTCATAAATATTTAAATATATCTTACATGTAATAACTTTTTAAAATACGTTGGAACAAAAAAGAGCAATAAAAGTATTATTAAGTAAATTACATTACATTTTCTTCGTTTAAAAACTAAGCGAGACTATTACCTTAAAGTAAGTAATGTCTTATCCACTGAAATGCAGGAATGTAAAATATACGAACATTTAGGGCTCAGATTCATGCTACATCTGTTAACAACTCTCTCACACTACCCGTTCAAACCGGAACATAGTTGTATCTATAAACTACTGCTTTAAAATAGAAACGAGCACTATAGTGAAACAGCAGCAAACGCTACTTCCCTAAATAGAAATCCTTCAAAATGAAACGATATTTTGATTTTTACAGCACGTTACCTAATAATGCAAACTACTCAAGTTTAATTTTTTTACTAGGATGTTACGCTTATCTTTAGTAAGCTTCATTTAAACCAGCTGAAAAAGCACCGTCCCCACGAATTACGTGGCCAACATTTTTTCTAAAAATGAAGGCTACACGTACAGAAGGTACGTGAATTAGGCATGTGTTTATGTCTCCGAAGGATCGTCGACGATAAGTATACGAACCTGGACTGCCGACGCTCTAGCGACTGTATTAATCGGTAGCTGGGGTCGGTGATAACCAACCTGAAAAGCGAGTGTATCTTGTACTGTACGCGGTGTGTGTGTTTCGCTGTGCTCGTAAGTGAGGGAAAACTATAGGTGAGAGTGTGCTATCCCTACTTGTGTGGTTGAGTGTAGAGTTTGATGTCGGCACCCCCGTTGGGTCCGGAGTACCAGCGACCCCTTCTTCGCCCGGGTCAAGGAGAACGTTTCACGGACTACGCTTTTGACTGGACGCGTTTGGATCGGCCGTGCACGATGCTGCTATTACCAGCAGAGGGTTGTTATGATTAACAACTTTATCGATGCGTTTGCGCTTATTAACTTTTGAAAGTGTTTGGGAAGTGTTGATAATACACAGTCGCTGTTTAGGTTACCTTGGTGCAACTACGTGGCGTTGAATTTATTTTGCACTACCTGGAGCGCAGAGGATACATGAGCGAATGATTGGCATGCATAAGCTGATTGGTTTACATTGAGGCACATCAATATATGAAATAATCATTTATTTCAATGGTCCAACTACATCCGTTACATGAATAGAATTAAAATCAGAGCATTAAAGACATCATCGGTTAAATTACACAACCGCAAATATCAAATGGTTGGTGTGTAATTTCAAACGAAACAGCCACCATTGCGGTTTTGTAAGCTTTTTCATAATTACATTTATTATTAATTCGATAAGAGTATTTAGTTTACAATTTTTATTTAATTATACAGCGCTTTGTACTGATGTTAAATTTAAATTCGTTTTGTATTGTATAGCTGTAGAAAGACATTAAGAAGGAAAGGAACTTTGGATTGTGGAGATTTGATGCTAGCAACGGTCTCTGAGTAAATGATACTGGTTAGCACTAATGGTTTAGATGCCATCATTAGAAATTGGAAAAAATTGTAATGAAGAAAATACACCATTATGAATAGATATAAATACGTAATTGCACATATCAAATCCACGGGCAGACTAAGTTGGTATATGTCATATACCAACTCAGTCTGCAGGTGATCATGGATGCTGGAAGAATCCGAAACGTCGGGAATAAATATATTTAAGTAACGCGAAAAATCCGTAAATTAGTGGATTTGATATGTATAATAATCGCGTAAATAAAAGAAATAATTATGTACATAATTGCACTTTTGTTTTTTTTCCGTGGTCGATTTTGTACAGTCTAAGTCATAAATAAAGATAATACTGTATTAATTTACAATAGATTTGTTTATGAAAGAAATTGGATTTGGTAAATGACATTTTATTAAATAACTTCATAAGCGCCATTAAGGAAATCTCACCCCTCGGCAGCATTGGAAGTTTTATGAAGGTGAAAAACGTCATTACCTATAATCTGAAACATCACAACAACTTTTACGTTGCGTATATCCCCATTACAATAATATATGACATTTCTTATATGATCACCTCAATGACAAGAAAGACAAAAAAACTTTACGAGTGTATTATTAAATTGAAAACATCTTCATTTCGTTATGAATAATATATGACATTGCTTCAATATTCTTTTTTATATTATGTAATTTTAAATGCATAAAAATGCTATTACATTATATTTTGTCTTTAAAATAGGAATGAAAGACCCATAAAAGTGACTTTAGTAATGGATTGGAAGATTTTCTAGTTTTAAACGCTGAAAAAATGGCTAGTAAAACACCAAATAATCTCAACGTGCCAGTTGTTAAAAACATAACCTCTAATGTTTTTTTTTTCTGGTTTTACGCAATAAATTATAATTGTAAATCAATCCGTGTTGAATGTTACACAATTCGAATAAATTTACATAATCCAGCGTAGCGTTAGTATGAAAAGACAGAATTTGAAATTTACACTGACCTAATCGCACAGCTGAAAATGGGCATTTATTTATCAAACAACACTTTTAACTTAATATTAAATGCAAACACACGATTCTATTAATATTTTAATACGAGATAATGTGACGTCAGACTGAAGTCTGTTTTTGAAACAAATGCTACTAAAATTTATACAACAGTTTCAAATTCATATTACATACAAGCATACGATTCTATTAATATTGTGAATACGAGAGCATGTAACATTTGACGTTTGACGTATGCTTTTTTAAGCAAAAAGTAGTAAAATTTATCCAAATTACAGTCGGATGACGTAAACAAAGTGATTGACATCTCGTGACAATTAATCAATTGTAAAATTAGATGGATGCCTCTGCTTATTTTCCATGTATTATTATCATTATCTGTGTTGGTCCACTGCTGGACATAGAACTCCCCTAATTTATTTCTTACTTCGTTCTTAATTTTGGGTTTTTAAACCTCATCTCTCTGTATCCCACTCTGGTCCATTGCGGATTGGTGGGTGGACCTACCATTTACATGCCTATCCGACGCATGGATTGTCTTGTCTTCCATGTATAAAAACAGATAACTTTAAATTACACTTCACTAACAATAGCAGTTTAGTAGCGTATACAAAAATATATTGTTTTATAAATTATTTGTTACAAATTATTCGTAAAACGACGCTCACTTGTAGTGAATGCATGTAGCTTTTATTTATAATTACATCGCAAATTTAATGTAATATGCCGTTCTAGCTCTTTAAAGACGACCAATCAAAGACACGAGCATTGCTTATGGTAATGCTACATTTCGCTAGTAAGGCGAACCGGCTCATTTGAATATTTTAACCATTAATAGACAAAATTAGCTTCTTTTCTTGGACACATTTGCGATCGCCTAAATCTAGGTTACGCTAGTCTATGTGGAGCTTTGAAGCGTTTAATTTGTTTTATGTTTTACGTTTAAGAGGTAATTGAAGCATGATTTCAATAATTTGTTTATAATGTCTTTTATAGCGAGTTTCAACTAAGGAATACGATTTATATTAGAGAAGTGATCTACGCTGGATACATTATAGTACTATATATTATATTACTCAAATTTACCCGTACGCATCATAGTATTTATTCTATTCCATGACTCTTCTATTCCGATGGATCTAATAACCAACATAAGCAAAAAAAACAGCAGTTTTTAAAACTTATATATACTAAAAAAAAGAAAATAAATAGTTATAAAGGCTAATTGATGTTATTTACTAAAAACTGAAATAGAGATCTTTTTTTTAACAAATGCTTACCACAGCTCGAGGCCTAACGGCATTTGAAAATTACCTGAAATAACAACAACAACAAAAACAATTAATTAAAAACGTTTGTGCACGTCATAAATTAATGCTGTGTAAAAAATTAATTCGAAATCGTTTCAATAAGAAACTTTTCTACGCAGAATGACGTCAAACACGACCGGCAGTCGGTCGTTTAAAAAAAATTCAGTCCATTGTTATTTACTGATGCGAATCGGACCGAAACGGACGAAGGTCGTACGAAAAAGTGTCCTCCCAACCCGTTAAATGTTCTCTCCTAAAGAGTGAATAATCATAGATTTTCTTACTTTCGTTGTTTTTGGATAAAGGGATAAGACAGTCAAAACGTTCACATTGTATAATGAAATCCGACAAGTTCCTTATATTACGTATGATATATAAAATGCTGCTATGCTATGATATATAAAACTGCCTCCGGAGCCTAGTAACTGCCTCCGTAGCCTAGTGGTATGGGCATGTGCTTTAGAAATCGGAGGTCGTGGGTTCGAATCCTGCGGGGACCCAACAAATTTTCATTGTTGTTTCCTAGTTGGTTAGGGCAATTTGGGCCGATCACCCAATTGTCTGGAAATTAAGATGATCCATGCGTCGGATGGGCATGTAAAAAGTCGGTCCACTCGCCAACCCGTATTGGACCAGCGTGGTGGGATACGGTCCAAAACTCCCTAATCGATGGGGGTGTATTAGGGGAGGCCTATGTTCAGCAGTGGACTATCACAGGCTGATAATGTGTAATGTGAATATAAAATAATCGGAAGTGCCTTAATTTGTTTATGGGTCTAATAAAATGAAAATCCAAACATAGTTTAAACCCGACATGGCGTTGCAGGGTGGATTCTTTTTTCACATTTTGGCTTGAAAATTAGATTGAATAATAAAAATTTAAATTAGATTGAAGCCGTTTTATGGCATTTTTAGTTAGGTTTGGTAGAGGATCTAGATAAAAATTGTTGCTTATGTTACTCATTAATTATGAAACTTTGCAAAGGCAATATAATTTTTAAAGTGGTTAAATAGTTATCTAGTCTATTGGTTACATACAAATTTACAATACAAAGTTCTCGTTATATAGAAAAAATGTGTTTTGTGTGTCTTTTAAGATATCAATTTTAAAAAGATAGTAAATTACGGTAATAATTATCTGTTAGATGTTAGTAATTCTCAAACAATTACAATTAATTCTTTTGTTAAGCTGAATACTAGACATTATTGAATAAAAGGACTTTTTACTTACCTACGTGTTCGGAACATCGGTATTTAAAAAATAAAATCCGTATTCGTCCTTTTCTTTAATAATTTAACAAACACGTTTGTTATTTACTCACATTTAATTTAAATATTTATTCAATAAAAAATTACAAATATGTTTTTTATTTTGTTTTAGCTGAGGCAAAAAAAATTGATAGCATCACATACAATTAGGTTCTTCAATTTTTACAGTTTTTATTCTGCACATTTAGATATTTTCGTAATGTTAATAGATAGAAGCCTAATGCTAAAAGCCTTCGTTTATAACCTTAAAATTAATTAATCCTGAGAACCTAAGATTATCATAAGTATAATGAACCAAGAGAACAGACAAACTATTCAGCATTATATATAAAAATATATTTCCATATAAAATAAGCCCACCTGCCGCTTAAATCAATAAGAGAACGAAGCAATGTGGCCACAGACTTAATCTAACGTTCTATTTTCAACACGAACCGAATACCACAGACAAAATAAAGTTATTACATTAACGAGTCGATCGAAATTGAGATAGAACCATAACTGTCAGTATTATCAAAATTTACTGATGACAGTTGTATCTCACTTAGCTGATATGTTATTTTGGGTCGTTATTTATTTTTGTTGTGACTTCTATCTATTTATAGATTTATTTTAAATATTTTTTAATTTTTAAACTTCAAAATTAGCAATCACTCTGTTCTTTTTTTTTAATTATTGCTTAAATACAAAATGGATATATCTGGATATATCTCATTTGTATTTAAATTTTAAATATAAATGAGATATATCCAGAACGCCCGCAATAGTTTCTGGATTAAAACATATTTAATTCAATGTTTTATTATTTATGAAATTATCCTTTCAGAAACTCAAAGAAAGCTTCCGTTCCCTTGAACTAGGTCTCCAACACTTTGAAACATACATACGTACTTATCTTTTTGTTGTACACAAATATCACATATTATAAATAATATCGTTTTACGGATTTTATCGCTTTATGTATGGTCCCGTGACAATGAAATAGATCTGAAACGGCGAGGGTAATTTAAAAATTATTGTACAATTTAAGGCGAAAGAATTCTTAGAATTTATCAAATAATTTTCTCATTGTTCAACAATTAAAATATTTCTTAAGTATCGCTAGTTACATAGGATAAATTAAAATTTTCACGCGTTGTTAGACATTTTTATAAAAATATAGCTTTTTAACTTATACCTTTGCGTATTTTTATTAATTATCAAAAAGAAACGTAAACAACATAAATTATAAAGAAACTAAACTGAAAAAATATGGTAATTACGTGACAATTTCTCGTTATCACTTTTAATTGGTGACAATATTTAATTAAGACGGTATTATTATCCGTAATAACGAATAACTGGGTCGGTAATGACGTCAACGAGTCGAATGCCGCAACTCGAACGTACACGTTCTTGCGCAGCTTAATTGCGAAACTCAACAGTTTTCAATAACGCACGTTGTACACTTATTGCTAGTGTAAACCGAAGAATTAACGTTTGCTGGTGAATTATAAAATGATATATTTTTATAAGATTGTCGTAAAGGTGTTTTTGTCGCGATCTATATAGTTCACGTTTGTGATATGAGCCTTTTAAATTATCGTGGTTTTATATAAAACTTAATATGTCATATATTGAACGTTGACGGTTGCTGTAATTTGAATTGATTTTAAGGCAATAGATTTCTGTAACACTTTTGTCGATTCACTGTTTAAAAGATAAAATTACAATGCCTATTTGTTTAACAAATCACAATGATGCATGGCTGCTGTGTTCTGGTTTTAAATAAATAAGTAGTAGCAATAAGAAAGTTTCGAAGACAATAAGCTAGACAAATTAGTGTCACACGTCATCCCATGTTTTAAGGTGGCCAAAGAATTGATTACTGTGGGCATTCGTATTAAGCCAAAAAATGTTTTGGGACAAGTCATACCTATAAAAAGTACAGTTATTAATAACCTGTTCATTATACATAATTAATTAATAATAATTGTGTATTTAATTAATCAAGACCTTCTTGTTTTTTTTTTAAATTATCATATATAGCTTTTAATCTACAGCGAGATAAACGCTGCCTTATATAAGCCTCCTATCTCCTCATACTCCTGATTTATGACACCAAATTAAATTGTTTACTACTTTTAATGACTTCCGTAAATGAACCTATTTAACTAAAAAAGCCTATATATATGTTGTTACATCACAAGATTCGAATGCCCGACCATAGCTTTGTAAAGCAAAGCTGAACACCACTGAACTACAAAGGCATTTAAGTTCACCAACAGTTTATCTGCCTCAATAATTTAGTCTAACCGCCGCCCTAATAACTCGTACTCCTTAACCACCTAATTCAAACGCTTTAATTGCCCTAATCGCGCAATAAATTAAAATTTATCGTCCGCCATTTGTCAAAATGTCGTTTTTCAGTTGCATTTGCAATCGATAATTTTCCGCAGTCATTTATCGCGTTCAATACGTAATTATCGTTAACCGTGCGCGATTATTTATGTACAGTTAGTTAGAATTACCTCTATCTTTGGTGATCAAACGCGGTGTGCCGTTATTTCATTTTGCTAAATTGTTATTATTTATTTTAGTACTACACCACGTTACTTTCAGCTTGGGACTGAATAACCACACATATGTGATTTATTAGGTTGTAAGTGGACATGTTCGAATCGTTTTCACAACCATAAATTCATATTAGAAAGAAAATAAACATTTTGCGTATGGTGTAGGTATGCTCGTGTGAAATTCTTTTAGTTAGTGTAACTTTCACAGACATTATTGCATGTTGACTTGTGATGAATAATAGATAAATTAGTAACCGGTTCTGATTTAATAAGTCACGCTTTCGTAGAGCGATTTTTGTGAACGGATATTTGCTATTTATCATTTGGTTTTTATATAATAATAATTATTATTATTAAGATTTTGGTAACATCAAAATATACATTTTTAAATTATTGAATTGTCTGTCTGTTAGTTTTGGCTAATCTTTGGAATGGCTGGTCCGATTTTGATGGGACTTTTACTGAAAGATAGCTGATGTAAATGGGAATAACAAAGCCTTTTTTTAGAATATATGTAATTTCTTATATATTACAACGCGGACGAAGTAACGCAAAATTAGCAGCTGTCTAATTTAAGAGATGATGGATCTTAGATTTTTATAAACGCTCAAACATTTGCAGGATTAAACTTTCACTCCGTTCCTTTTTTAAGTTTTTAAGCCTGTGTGTTTCAGGAAGATCAAGTTTCTTGAATGATTTTTACTCATAAGAATTCTTATTATGCTTTAATAAATATTTTTTTCAAAAGCATAAAGTCAAAACAAATATACAACAACTTTTTACTTTTTACGCTTCTCCTCCAGTGAATGATAGCGAGAATAAGCCACAGATATAATTTATTTTCTATTTCAGAAGGTTTTTTTAAACGAAGTAATTATGAGTTATATTACGGATTAAATATAGTCTTCTTTGGTATGAGTTTAATGACAATAAGTGGGTGTTGCTTATCACCAGCCGTGACACTGATCACAGTCATCACCACTAATGGGTTTATAATTATTACCGTCATAGTCTGCGGCGGGATGATTCCTCAATGACGTCACGATGACGTCTTTCCCTTTGTAAATTATTATTATCCCTTGCTCAAATTTACTCTTTTGGTATTTTTATATATTAGACATGTAACGAAAGAAAAATACTATCGCATAAAGTAATAATGTAGAGATGATATCTTATATATCTACGCAATATACTTTCAAATTCACCGCATTTATAAAATAATTATATTTACACTGTAATGAAATAAAGCTTTACATTTAACAAGAAATTCAAAATAAATTGAATTTGTATATTACCGTGTTCTTAAGATACATCTAAAATTAATGTGTAAAATATGTTAATTAATCGGATATTTAAACGTTCCGTGGAAAATAAGAAAAAAACGCGTATGCGGCAGTAAAATGTTTATTACTTACACTTAAATACTGTCAAACAAAACTTATTATATACTTAGATATATAACGAATGGGAAGTTAAAAAATTGGCTTATCATCCTTAACTTTTTATTAAATTTAAATCACACAGACATACGCACATTGCAATAACTACTACGATTCTTACGAATCTTTTCATGGCAATAGTGCTATTAAGTGGGGATTATCCTATTACGTATCAACGTAACGTAAGATTAAAGTTTTTATCACAATGACCGCTAATTTATAATTTTTTAACTTGTTGTATAACCTATACATAATCTATATATTGGTTTTTATTTTTTAAATATCTTTCCAAAGTTTACTTTTTACCATTTTTATAGGTTATAGTTATCTGTCGACGTATTGGTTAACCCGCCACTTCATATTACTAGAAAGTGAAAAGCCTAAAAATTTACGAAATAAATATTTTCAACTCTGAAAAATATTTAGTGCTTTTGAGTTCCTATAAGTTTTAGTGTGTTTTAGTGCGCCTTGTTCAATAGGGAAGCTATTTAACGTTAAAATATTTTTTTAAGTCCGTAAAGTTACAGTTACTCGTGTAACTAAAAAAAAATCAGTTCAATCGCATTATATATTTTGTAAGGATTAAAAATGTAATTATGTTATAAAAAGGTAAGTATAATATGGGCCGATCACCCAATTATCCAAAAAGTAAGATGATCCGTGTGTCCGATGGGCATGTAAAAATCGGTCCACCCACCAACCCGCATTGGACCAGCGTGGTAGGATACGGTCGAAAAACCCTCTAAAGGAGAATGCGTGCGTTAGAAAGGCCTATGTCCAGCTGTGGTCTAACCCAGGCTGATGATGACGACGATGAGGACGATGATTTTATAAAAATATACCGAAAGGGCTAATAAAAAGTACATCCCTATATTTAAAACTCGTATAAATGTCTTATGTTTAAAGAAAACAAAAAAAATATTTTTACGTAGATATATCAATCACTACTTTACACAGTGCACATTAAATCACAGCAGTTTAAACTTATTGAACATTCTCAGACGATATCAGCAATTACATCGCAATTTAATATATTATACAGTTAACTAAACCTAATCAGATCAAACCCTAAAAGAATGTATTATTCAAAGGACAAAAAAATTCACTTGAACTATACTTGCTACATAGCAAGTGGTAGTGAGCAAAAAGGGAAAACAATTCGTATTTGCGTTGCACGATATGGCGGCGATAAACCAATATTAGTAATGATAAAGCGGCGATTTCCACTTCGCCCAGTTTGATTACAGCGATTTTGTTTGCGGACAATTATTTATTTAGAATGGTTTCTTCTTGAGTATTTCTAGAGTTTTCTAGAGCTGTACGCAATAATATTGAAACCAAAAGGATAGTAAAGTTACTTAAAAACTATTAACAAATGGACAAACAAACAAAAGAGCAAATTGATACACTTTTTTGAATCAGTAAAGGGTGTAAATTTAAAATTGAGTAGTTGAAAACTTCAATTATGTTATTGATGAATATAGTTTTTCGATTTAACATAAAAAACCGATCCCAAAATTTAAAAAACAATCAGAAACTCTCTTCCTTTACTCTTACAGTCAAATGGAATGAACGACCGCACGAAACGGACTGGTGACAGACTGACATATTAGCCTCTCCAACGCACGAATTATTATCAGTCAGAAATCACTAGTTTTAGGTTAAGAACCTAGCAGGATTCTAAATTACGGTCTTCGCTTTTTGTTGCGGTACTAATAGGCTTCTTACAAACAATCTTAGTATTTGAATAAAGTATCATGACGATAAAATTCTCTAAGGAGCTGTGGAAATAACCCCCACATCGAATATGTTTTAATACATTGTACAATAACATTAAACCCATCGTCACGTATCGTAACAAACCCGCTTTGGCCAACGGACCACCGTCGAAGGCGGCCATATTGAATAATTATGTGACGTCTTCATATCTATATATCAGACTAACGTGCTTCTATGACATTGTTGTTTGCATTTTCTTAACCACGTGTACATAAACGTGTTTGTGCACAAATGCGAGACCGATATCTAATACTACAAAACATTTGCTTTAAAATAGCTTCAGTTTTAATAATATTCGTGACTTCGGAGTTCTTCTTTCAATTATGTTATCGTAGATTACGTATTTTTCTTTCTTCAAGCTATTTTACGAAGCTATCGCATAGTCGGCTTATATTCATTCAGATCTACCTATGGAACTGTTTTTTTTACGTAGACCGGTTTGCATCTGAGCTCTAAAACGCGAAGCGTCCGCGACGACAATCGGGACTAACTTTTTCCATGCCCATCTGACGCATGTCCTCACGCATGCACAAAGTAAGCCTTTGAATTAAATATCGTTTATATTTAAAAAGACTACGTTATAACAAACTAAATGACGCGAAAACAGCATTGAATGTATTAATGTGAGATTGGACGATAGCAGTGTTTAGACTACGTCTCCATTAAGCAACAAATAAAACGACGTGCAATCGCACAAGCTACATAGAAATGATCCTTATCACGATGCATCCGTGTGAGTGCACCGGTCAATGATAAAACATTAACATTTGTTATGTCTGAAACAAACGAAATCGGCTCGATAAGCAGTCGACAACCGGGACGAACTATCTATGTCCTGTTTACAGAATTTGGTGCAGGACGGATGATGTTTTGACGCTCTGTGTGATAAAGTTTTATATTTTCGTTTATGTAACGGACCATTAGGCCTGTATAAATTTGGTCCAACCACCGACCCGCATTGGACCAGCGTGGTGGAAACGGTCCAAAAGGAACGACCGGACCATTAGGAATTATATTTTTTTTATACTTCATATGCAGCGTTTTTATTTTCCTTTTAAAACAGAAACAAGTTAACGTTTACTATCGAATTGAGACTGTTGCGGGCTGCAGGAGAATTTTTTGCGATATCTACACCGTTACGTTTTTGATTTAAATTAATAAAGTTCTTATTACTTAAAGTCAACAATCGTGTGAAAATGCCAGCTATTATTTATAATATAAATGCAACATATATTTTTCCCACAGGTTGAAAAAACGTTTACCTATTTGAAAATCGCCAAGTGATTAGGAGTTACCCTAAATTAAAGCCTAATCTATTGTAAAAAACTGTATCACATAACATTCAAAACTCTTAATTTTTTTGAAAAGCAACAAAATTACAGAAAAGTACAGATTTCCTATCAGGAGACCGCTACGCATAATTATTAGCCCTTTCTATTTATAGATTGAATTGTAAAAGATTCTGTAACCTTGGGCTTAGTCAAATTATTTGATTGACTATTGACCGAAACCATTATTTAAAAAATATAATGGTTTCATTGATTGTAAAGTATTGATTAAACATTTATATTTAAAAAATAAAGTTTCTTGCCAGTTCTTCTCCTGACAGGAGCAAAAACTTCCAAACCGGTGGTAGATTGACGTTCATAAGAACCCAACAGAGTCTATAATAAGTAAAGAATTATTGAATTTAAATTCGAATTTAAATAAAATGTTCATGCACTATAAACTATATCTAAAATTATAGCTCACGACAGCAAATGGCAACACTATCCATGTGTTAAAGCTTATGTAGACGCCCAATGTTAATTCATAACTTCGGCAGTGGGGCCTGTGTCGGCATGTTGCGAATTGCAACACGTGCTCGGCCGATAAATTACACTCAATAGGTTCACAAGACAAAACAAACGGACGGCGGTTGTGTTTGGACGCTTTGTTAAATTTATTAGTGTGAAATATTCTTAGCGCGAAAGATTACAACGTTAAAAATACTCTACAGGATAATGCAATTTTGCTTGCAAACATGCTACACCTTGGCCAAAGAAAGGATAATATTTAACAATGTTAACGAAGAAGCAATCCCTGAGCGAGAATCTAGAAATAACAACGCCATACTTTTGTCGCCTATTCGTTGTTATGGGTAGCGTTATTTTGTCAATTCCATCCATTAAAGGGTCTGGTATTGCATTATATTAACAAGGTTATGGAAATTGAGTGTTATTTTAAATAGCTTCTAAATCTAGTGTTTAATTAACTCATGTGGACATACATAACTTATCCTTTTATTACTTTTACTGTACTATTCATACATACTGCAAGAATTTATACATAAAGAACTATTGAATTTGCAAGTGTAAGTCCATCATCACTTAAATGGTTTTGATCGGTTTTTAAAAATCTCTATTGAGGTTCGATATATAGCTGTATATAAAAGAACTCCATATCACATTTGGACCGGTTATATACGCAGGACCCTTTCACGAGTCAATCCGTCTTGATTCGTTAAGACCATAGAGAAGGCCAAATGATTTGTTAAGGAATTTAAGGTAAGGCGAAAGAAAAAATTGACTAAAGTTAGATATTATTTTAATTTTTATTACTCAAGCGAAGTTTAAGAAAAGGTCCACATTCGCTGATTTATTTTTAATTTTCTAGCCTTATAATAATCTATTCAATCATTACGATTCAACTGTAAAAAGTAAAAATATCGTTAAAAGACAAAGGACCATGAACATTAAGCGAATAACTTCATGTCGTATTACAATAATAACTAGGAAGCAATCATTTGTTTCTTCATTTATGCTAAATTTATCTCAACCGTATAACTTTAACAATAGTCAATAACGTTCTTATGTTTAATTCAAGACACGCGACTCTTCGACTGCTTAATAAAAAGTATTTTCTCTCGACGCCAGGAAATGACGTCCTACCTTTTGATGGCGAGCGTTGGATAAAAATATAAATAAAAGAATCACAAAGCTTTGAATGGTCACTTTTAAAAGAAACAATAATGATGACCACTACAGTACCTATTTCTGCCATAAAGTGATGGTGTGGGACATTATCATCATCATCGTCATTAAATAGGTATCATCATTGGGTAACAATAATGTATACCCGTTTGAAGAGCATCGTAGGTAAAGTAGAGTTACAGACTAAACGGGACCTAACGTGCCATGTCAAAGGAAGAAGGGCAAACTTGTTGTGTCCCACGTGTTCATAGCAATATTTGTTTCTTATGTGCAGAAAGTATGGTTTGCCATTAGACTGTGTTATTAAGTACAAAGTCGTGCGGTTCTTGAGAAATATAAAGTATTATAAGCTAATTTCTTTTGTTCAATTGCTAGTCGTTATGGTCAGTAACCGTGATAATTACGCATTTTGTGGGTGTTTAATTTTTTTTATATTTTATGTTTGTATTTATTTTAATAAAGAGTTGAAGTGAAATGCCAAAGTAGACTATACAAATGTCAAATGTTCCGTCATTTGTTTTTATCTACCCTGATGGTTATTATGATTCTAGTTCGTATTTTGACAGTAAAGCGTAGTTTCAATCACATTATTGATTAAGATATTAAGAACCCTGACGTCACCATTCTTTTAGTCGTTAATAACAAATTGAAATAAAACTAGTACTAGGCATTGTAACAAAATTCGCATATGCTTTATCGGTTTAACATTTCATATCAATGATTCATAGACAATTTGCGAGTTTGCCGTCATCACAAAACCTTCCGGCCCGGATCGGTAAATCGCAGAGGAATTTTCTACCGCACCATCATGCTATCGGTATGCTTCATGATTTGATGGTTTTAGCACTTTACACCAGTGTAGTGAATTAATCTAATTGCCTTTCTTGTTTCATCGGATACCGCCTCAATGACCTCGTGGTATTAACCCTTGGTTTACAATCCCGAAGTTGTGGGTCGAAATTCTGGGAGAAATCTCTACCTGTGGTGGAATCTATTTGTTATTACGATTCATGCATCGGATGCGTCTATGAGAACTCAATCTTAGTTGATTTTTCAAATTGCAAATTTTCTGATGTCTTATAACTAATCGAAGAACAATAAAAAATCTAAGTTTGATCAGCAATAAAAAACATTTTTTTACTGTTCATCAAAGTTTATACTTCACCAAGTAGAATAAAGACGTATTAATTGAATGCATTGTTTTTTAGATAATGAAGGTCAGAAACCTGTTTCTCTACGGAAAAACTTTAGGTTACACTAAAAAGTTAAGAACCCTATATATAAGAAAATTTGTACTAAGTGAAAAAAAAAAGGTAAGTAAACGAAGAAGTAAATATACATTTGTTATGTTTTTGTAATAGTTGCCTTTTTGGTCAAATGGCTTAGCAAAACATTAATTTACCTCTATTACTTAAGACAAATATTATTAAACAGGTGTCAAATAATAATAAAAATAACAGTTGAATAAACTAATAGCTTCTAATTTAAAAACTAAAATGACGTAAAACCTTACGGAAGTTAGCTAAGGCGCCGTGTCCCTTAAATGAAGTTTGGTGACGGTCCGCCAAATGAACTCTGTATTAGACTTTATGACGTAGATATCAAATCTTACATAGGTCTGTGATAATTTAATAATTTGAGAACAATGCCTTCAAATATTGTTTTGAAACCTTTATGCGTTTCACTTTCACGAAAACCACGTATAGCAGAAAGCCGTACGTGACATCCGAAATGAACGATCCCTTTCAAATCTAATCACTTTGAGAATATGAAACAGCAACTTTAAAATAGAAGTGATAAGTTTTGATAGTGTTAATAACACATTTAATGATATTGTAAAGTAAAAAAAATACTTTTGTTATTTCCATTGCATAAAGTCAATGAAACCTTAGTTTATGAGCCTAATTGCTTAACCCAGTTAAAATAATTAAAAAAATATTATAAAATTTGCTATTTAATACGCAAAATATCTTTTAGAAGTCTTTTAGATCTTCATCATTATCAGTCTGTGTTAATCCACAGCTGGACATGTACGCGCACCCTTATGCACATTCTACATTATGAGGTTTTAGACTGTATCCCAGCTGGTCCATCCACGCTGGTCTAATGCGGGTTGGTGGGCAGTATATAGTAACTTACTTAATTCAATTACTTATTCTCCTTTAGTTTAATAGTTTATAATACATTAAGCCCATTGCATGATATATTGTACAGAACAAGCCTTTGAACCCCGTAGCCACGCAGTAACATACAAGTAATTACGTTGTAAATAAGAGGCATATGATCGATTGATTTTACCAGTTTCGTCAACTGAAATCGGAACGGTTCAACGGTTACGAAAGATAATCCAGTCTGTTGACACTGTCGCTCGGACGCTAGGAGCGATAGAGGTTATCAGACGAGTTGCTGCGTCATTACATAATTGAGTCTCAAGGCGGGCTATTACGATGTTTTTTTTTCATTGACCCGCGAATGGCTTACGAGTTTCGGCCGCTATGGAATGTGTTTTGTTTCTGTTTTATTTTTAAATATTTTAAATATATTAATCAGTTTAATTAAGTTGGTTTTGTGGGATACAGTGGGGACATTATTTTCAATAAATACAGATGAAAAGTAGAGAGTTCCACAATACATTCCGTTTTATCGGACGTCTCGGCAAAAAAAACACAATAGAAAGAAAGATCAGATCTATAATTAACGATTATTTTACCTAATTTACACTACCTGCAATGACTTTCAAACCGGAACACAATATGGTTTGTAAATTACAGCTTTGCAACACAAGTAGACACGTTGTTATTATTTAGGAACAATCGTACTGCTAACTGGAAATATAATAGTGCTTATCATTGTTAATCATGATGTAACATTAAAATGTTTCGTTTAATACACGTATAAAACTAAATTATTCGTTCGTCTAATGGAAAAAGAAATAGTAAGAAAAATGTTTGAAAGATTTAGAAGCATATAAATGTTTTAGTATGTTATTCCGATATCAATCTAGGTGACGTTGATTTAGTTTACAAACAGGTATTTACAGTGACACAGCCGTTAGTATGGCAATTTACGAGTATAAATATTATCTTGTATACGAAGAATTTTGCTCTTATAGAAACTCTGCCCTAAGTTAGTGATATTTATGTATCTTTACTACAATTGTGTAAACAAGTTTTAGGTTCTTGGCTTTGCGGTCACACATACCTTTTTCCGTTTATGTTCTTTGAGATTGGTAATGGCTGATCTTAAAATCGAGATGTGATAAAAATCCTGCAACTTCAACAAAGCGATAATACGTCTCGGCTATGTTACGACTCTGTAACAAATATTGAACGATCGTACATTCAATAGGGACCGAAGCGAAACCTGCTAAGAAACAAATTTGGATTATTTTTATTTTGTATTAATTGATCGGGGGAATATGGGAATTCAGATTGCTTAACAGTTTGAAAGGATTATTAGGAAGACTAAAGTATACGGGGTATAGGCGTGTAAAACCCGTCTCAGATCGTCGACACCATCTTAAGCCCTCGCCTTAGGCCGTTAGTGCCTCCAAGTTAAACAAACAACAGACACATATTTATCAAATATAGTTTACACCCTAGATTTCGATCGCCTAATGCTAGTCGATTTGTATTAAAGCTATTTTGTACATGAGAATAGATAACTTACTACATGAAAAAAAATTAGAAAAGTTTCTAGGAATAAAAATAAAAAATTACAATCAAACTGTATCAAGGTTTTGTTGTTCTATACTAAATATATCAATCTAAGATTAAATTTAGGTAGGTGAATTGACGATAATCAGCAGCTTTATTGCCTACGCAGGCAGACTTGCAGTTGGGCTACCTGATGGGGATTGGTCACCGATACCCACAGACATCGGCAATACTAGAGGTATCACCAACGCGCTGCCTACTGTAAGACATAGGGTGTCAAGTCTCGTTTACCTAGTAAACACGCTGGCTACGGTGCCCTTCATACCGGAGCACAGAAGCGTTTTCACACTACTGCTTTGCGGCAGAAATAGGCACTTCAATATTTTTATCAAATAGCTATACGTTATATTAAATATGTTCAATATATTGACGGATATTTCACTATCATGGCAAACAGATTATCTTAAATCACTTATTACTTATGTAAATATGAAGCTCAGCTTTTGCGATGTCAACGAGTCAAGTTTCTGAACAAAAACGCGTCAATGACGTTTAAAATACCTGTTATGTAATAATATTTGATGTTTAAACAAAATACACAGCAAAAACGTTATCAGGTGGCGTATGTAAAATTTAGCTACTTAATTAAATTTTAATTTTAATATTATTATTAAATTTACCAAAAACGTTTCCATAGAAAATTATAGTATCATTAGCTTCATTTATTTTGTCTTATAAATATTTTTAATTTTTTGAATAGTTTCATTACTAATGTGTAAAAACCGAACTTTAGTTTTGCATTGAATGAATGTTCTGGTAATTAATAATTCTTAAAGAACTGCAGAATGCGATATTGATTTAAGTTTCGCTAAACATTTTAATTGCCTTCGTATATTAAGCAATTTGATCTGATATAGTGTAGTTATTTACAGCAATGCAAGAATTCAAGCCTATTGGTTGTTGGTAAGTGTATGTTGAATTTAATGCGCTATATTTTTTAATATATCTATGGCACAGTGAACAATTTGAAGTAATAAAATAATTTAATCCTAAAACTTACTTACTTCGATAGAGCTGTCTTTAAATGTTATCAACTATTAATTATTTATTTATGAAAAAAATGTAAAATTATAAACTTGATTTACAGAAACATTTGACTTGACGAAAGCAAATTTTTATAAAGTTCATTACAGAACCCTTGAGGTTTAATTGGATATTTTCAGATTATTTAATAATCCGTACTTTAATTTAGGTGTGTTATTTTAAAACAAATACAATGATTTTTTCAATGAAATTACTTTTAATTATGTGCAAAAAATAAACTATATCCACTTCATTGTGATATCAGTTTTTGGTGGGTTTATCGTAGTTGTTATAATATAAATGTATTTTAAACGTTACAACACCCATGATAAAAACAACCGAATTTCATAACTAGACGGAAGTACAAATGTTGTGAGATACGTTTCGAAACATGTCTCACAGTTGTCAATGTGAGATGTCTACATTTCCGTTGAAAGGTTTCTGTATGTCGAACAATGATGATAAAAAGTTGCATCGTCCTTCGACAACAATGAGGCAATAAATCTTTCAGTACATGCGCACTGTCAGATTGTATGAAAACAGGTGAAAGCTTCTTGTAAACAGACGTATAGACTTTCTGTTGATTTATAACTACATTGAAACTTCAGAAGTGTCCGACTGTCTGTCCGTCTTACAATGGAGATGAATATTTAAACGTCAACGAGCGCATTCATATCTTTATGGCCCTTTTTCTATAGTGTTTTTTGAATGTGTAACTACAATCACAATAATAATGTTGTTGAGATCCGTATAAATCAAATAAATGTTTAAAATAATTTTCGTTTAAATATGAAAGTTACAAAGTTTGTAATAGTGAGTTAATTCTTTTTAAGAACCCGTCAATGGCAAATTGCGTATGTATTACTATTAAGATATGACTGATGCCACATAATTTTCAAATCGGTTACACTTTGATAGATATATAGAAACACTAGCAACACCTCAACCCTCCTTGTGGGTGGAATTTCGTAAAATCCGTCTCTTACCTGACCTCTACTCGGCGAAAGGAATATTCCTACTAAATTTCAAGTCGCTACGCTTTAAGGTTCCAGATATATTGTGATGAGTCAATATATAGGTGGGAATCTCTTTTATTTATATAGATAAGATGATGGACTTAGACCGTTGAAAGTAACAGCGCGTTGAATGTCACGCAATATGAAAAAGAGAAGCAGGAAACATTTTTTTTTAATTCTAACGTAAAATATTACATCTAATGATAATATATACTCCACCTACCTTGTCAAAAATAGCAATAAGTTTGTAAAGTACATCTAAAAGAGTTTAGTTTAATTATTGTACATAACAAAAAAATTACGTATAACGTAATTATTTCATAACTCCAAATTGAAATTGCTTTGCCAAAACAAATAGATGCGATAAAGCAATTGCAACGTTTATTAAGGTTTACACGTGTTTCGGAAACTAATCACATTATTTTATTATTATCTGTACTTATACTAGAAATTAAGTTATTATGCAATTCCTTTGAACACTAACAATATACAATTGTGGAATAAACACGCGTGGGAACGCATAGCTAGAATCACAATAGGTATGCTGGTAATTTATAATTGAGCATGGCGTATTGCCAACGGAATAAATTTGCGATACCATCATCAAATCACGTAACAAGCATAAACTTGACGTAATGTACAGTAAAGTACTGCCTTTGTTCATAAATTGTATGTGCATACTTAGTTTCATAGCAAAAATAGAGACAAAAATTGGTCAAAACAATTCATCCTGTTTAAAAGTATATGTATCTGAGTAAGGATCAGACCGTAATCTGAGCTCTTCTTGTCCCTTATGCCAAAAAATAACAATTAGAAACAGCAAACCTTCTTATAGTGAATTTAGTTGAAATGTTAGTAATTATAATTATTTAACCATTATCCTAAATTCTTGTCTTTTTAAGACGTATTTTGTTGTGTGCATACTCTCCTTTAGAAAAGAAATGTGTGTGTGTGTCCTATGTACATGCGTTAGAAGTTATACTTCTTTGCGTACCAAGGTAACATCTTTTGAAAAGTTTAATTTTTGATTGTTAGTTTTAACATACTGATCGCTTTACTTACCACTTTCTCTATTTTACTATAACGTTGTACAATTAATGAGAGCTAGTCTATAGTAATGACGTAACATTTACATATCAATTATAACGCGGACTGTTCGACCTCATTCCGTTTCGATTTAATGATGAAATAACCGAGCGATAAAATTAATAACGTGCGTGCGCCACAACGTGCTTCATTATTAAGCCATTAGAGTAAATTTTTCTATCATTTTTATGCGTAGTTTCATCATATATTAATGACTAGCTGAACCTGCCATCCGTTGCTGTGGCTAAGAATTTTCTTATCAGTCATGGGGACCGTTATGCTTTTTTTACAAAATTGATGAAGGTAAAAAAAAACGTCACGGAAAAATTTTGACTTCTTTTCTGTTACCGTTACCTAATAATACGATGAAATTATTATAAACAAACAAAGAATGAAACATTTACGTTTGTATTTTTAATGCAGCACTATCGATTGAATTATAACACAACCCAGTCAACAATTAACTATTACGACTGTCTATGCTGACAGTGTCAATGTCAAATAATATGACTAATGTCAATATAATATCAAATAATGACTTTGATTTATTGTGTTTTAAACTATCCCATCGATCAAGGTAGACCAAATTACACACGATGCTCAAATATTATTAATAATGGTTAAGTTTTTTAGGAGTCTATCGAGGACAAACAACGTGACACGTGAAACATATATATATTAATGATAATGATTGAAGCAAATATTAATTTTTCCTACATTCTTAGCATACACGCATCCAATACGCGGTTAACGATAATATTTATGATATTCTTGAAGAACGGCAGCTGTGTAAATTTTCAGACGGGCTGTAAATGTTGCTTTAATAAAATCAGTAATTTTTATTATGGATATCGTTACAAAGTATAAATACATAAGTATAAATGACTCAATTCTTTTATGTCAAATTGTTTAAAGTGATGTGTTTCGAAAATATATTTAGTATCTTAGTGTAGGCATTTTGTTGAAGTGCACAAATATGTTCTGGTAGTTTACTTAATTATGTTGTCTTTTTTATAAGAGGAGAGCATTTAAGTTTATATTTATCTTCATTAGAATTAGTAATATCACTTTATGATAAACATTTTGCGAAGTTTGCTTCGATTTCGCTTTTTTTCAAAGATGAGTTGGCCACACGTATATTACTGTTTTTTGTCACATTAAAAAGCAGTAGTGTGCTCATGCAAGTGTTATAAATTTCAATTGAGATTACTGTATAATTGAGAATAAACATTACACGGGGCAATCGTATAATTTGCCGTAGTAGGGTGTTTGACCTCTTCATTCCTTTTATATCTTCAGCAAAAAGACGAAAACAACTCTAAGTTAATCATAATAAAGATCAAGTGTATTTTTAACATAATAACTCGTGTGGAAAACTCAAGGCTCTCCTAAAACTTAATTGAAGAACAAAAAAAAATTCGACGGCTTCTTATAAATACAAATTGATTTTTTTTCAACAATCCCACATGGATAACGAAAAAAAAACTAAATGAAACATTATGTACGAAGTAGCATTAATAATAATAATAATTAATAATAAATATATTTATGTATCAGCATTGTTGGCTTCATTTTTGTGTAATTAACTTATTATGTAACATTATAAAGCAATAGCGAAGTTTGTTTTATGATTCACATATTTTATTTGCATCCGAAAAATTCAATATAAAGTCAAAGCTTAATATTACAAAGAATTATATATTGTAACAAGTAAATCTTGCGCTATCTAGAGTAAACTTCCTGTACATATAAAAAAATGGTATTAATTATATTTTTAGGCCTTAAGTCTGCGAATTTCTATACAGCACCAAAAAAGGTACAAAACTCTGATGACGATAAATGTATTAAAAGTGTGATCTGCAAATAAATTAGCTGGATCTACAGTAGTCAAAGAATATAAACAAAACATACATTCTTCAGGTTGTTTGTCCATTCACCCAATGTTATCCAACGACTGGTAAACTAAACTGCGAAGTGATAAATGAACGCTATTGATTCATATTTTCTGAAATATAGTTATCAATAAAAACTTCAAGCGCGAACTGGTACAAAAAACATTATCTATAGTCTCCATTTTTTAACAGTTATTAAATTTAAAATAGTTCTGTTTATTTTTAAATCGTATAAAATTTATATAAAAGTTATTTTCATATACATTTATATTCATATGATTCTCCAAATAATAAACCTCAGCTAAATTATGATAATATCGATGTGAAATAAATTGCATTTTTTAACTGGCAATAAATTGTGTAGCATCACCAGAATAAAAATAAAAATAAACTAAACTTAACAAGATCCTTACGAATAACTACACCGTTGATCGTTGCCGTATAATTTTATGTATACATAATTTAAAATAAAGTCCCCGCCGCGTCCGTACGTCTGTCTGACCGTGATAAACTCAAATAGTACTGCACAGATTGTCACGCGGTTTTCACTAATCGATATAATGATTTTTCCGGCAGGTTTAGGAATATAATTTGTTTAGTTTCTGTGTACATTTGAGTAAAATATATTAATATTTTCGTCAGAGATTTTGGAAATAAATTAAGGCCTTTAAGAGCTTTCAATGAAAACGCTGTCTAAAACCTATGAGATATAACAAAACAATGTTTAGTGGAAATATTCTTTTTTTCTAGACCTATAGATAAGTCCGCGATAGCATATGTCTATTTCTGAAGGTTAACTTGATTTATATTTTTAGAAAATTGATGGTGTCTAATGCGGTTATTTTGAAGCTAATAATACGGATACAGTACCTACAGTAATAATTCTTACAGTTGAAAACTGTCATGTTAATAAAAATCTTATATCCTAAACATTTTACGGGAAAAAAAACGAAGTGATTTTAGACAATACAGCAATAATTCTACGACCGAATCAAGCTCTTATATCGAAAGACGTAAAATACATTTTTAATTTGACATAGATTATTATGACCCTTTGCAGTATGTAAATTAATTAAAAATTTTCAAAGATATTATTAATAAAATAAAATGCAGGACACAGCGGTGCAACGGTACCGGGAATCAGCATTGCACCAATGCAAGCCGAATCGGGTAGTTGGATGTCACATATAACAGAGTTTAGTAAGTCTGTCTGTTTGTTTATTCTAAGCTCTGGAATGGCCGGTCCGATTTTGATGAAATTATCTCTAAAGATAGCAAATATAATAGGGAGTAAAAAGGTTTTTTTTTTACATGTTACCACGCGGACGAAGTCGCGAACAACAGCTAGCTGATATATAAATAAAAATTTATATCCGGTTACAACAATGGCAATAGAAAGATATACCGTTTTATCATGAGCGATCTATGTTACGACCAAGTAACGGTGAAATCACGCTGACACCCATTTCAAGTGAAAGTATCTCGGCACAATACGCATATGCATGCACGATACCGTCATCATGTGGGACTTAATGCTTGAAGTTACCATGGTTTTACTGGTACATGATCAGGTACAACTTTGGAACATTAAATCTTTAAAAAGTTCCTTTCTTATTTATCTGTCACAGACACTGTATTTAAGGATTAGCACGACATCTTTCTTAAGATGTTCAGTTCGAGCTACAATGAACATTAGAGTTTTATTGCAGTAAGAAACTAAATTACTGTACGGGGACTCGTTGTTGCTTAAAATCTTCTAGATTTAACTGTGATACGTGTCCAACTTTACAAAAACAATAACAAACTTTAAATCAAACGTGAATATTGATAGCAAAGCAAATTTAAATCCACTTGAAAAAGTCTTAAATATAAAGTAAATGATCTAGTTTAATCTCCAGAAGACCTAAAAAGGAATAAATTTATGGCATATATCTCTCAAGTTATCTATTGTTATTTTCTTTGTTACGTTATAATATCAACTTTTATACAAAGAAATGTTTTATTTACGCATAAATAACTCCGATAACTTCGCAATCACAAAAAGGTCGAGCCGCCGCAACTAAAGTACTATAAATAAAACAAAAGATAAACCTGTTTGCGCCCTGACATAAACTATAAATACGGGCTATATAATTTGTACATTCTTCTCGTTGTAAATTAATATAAAGTTTTCAGTACGAAGGTAAGCCATAAAACTTCGAAGTAAATATTGTAAAAATTGAAAATGTTAAGTATGGAATTTTCCAGGCGTTAAATTCAAATATTTGTCACAAAACGTACCGTAGCCTACGCGTAGAGCGAAGTAATGCATATTAAAACGAGGTTAACATACAGAGACCGATTAACTAAATTTAACTTGTTGTATTTTTTTTTAAATTCATAGATTAAATTAGGATCACATTATCTTATCGGGATAGAAGAAAAATTCGTCATATTATGCTTTATTATTATGCAACTATGTGCCGTTCTAGGCAAAAATATAGTATTATATTTATAAGCGTATATTGACTATTACTATTACGACTTATCTTTAAGCGATTTGTTTTTAACCGATTTAAATTACACACAGTCACAGTTCAAAGAAAAGCATAAGACAAAAGTTGTTATTAGATTTATTCGTACTACATACATTTATTTTAATATTTTTTTTAATTGTTAAATTAACCGATGCTGCTTCTATATGCCATAGCGTCCATTTTCCTTTTATTATTATATATTTGATTTTATATGTACAAGTGGTATAGAGTGGTCTATATTTTAGGCAAATAAAACCAACTAATAATTACAATTTAATATAGTGTTACTATATATTAGACTCTATATATATTATATCGCAGTAAAACGGATTAATTTCCAAATCGCAATTATTCTCGCTGATGTTTTTACGATCTGTTCGGGTCGTTTATTGATTTAGCGAATATTAATAGGAGAATCACAAAGTCAAGGCCGTCAAACCAGTTCGCAATTCGAAAATACTACGTCGTCCGGCAAAATAATGTTTAATCATCTTAATAATATACAATTATGAGCACAAGTCTATATAATTAAACACTTCTGTTATCTTGAATTGAAATTGATAAACATTTAAGAAATAGTTCTTTTTTTTGTAGCAATGTTTCGAAGCAATGTTTACACATGCATAGAATTCCAATTTGGACCTGATAATGTTAAACACAAAAAGCCACAAAAGGGAACGCGATCTTATTGATGATATTTAGGACGCTCAGGCTACATTTTAAATCGAATTAAGTTGGACATTACGGTTTGTTTATGTGCGGTTTATATCTATAAGAAATAATTTAACCATCATTTTTGTATTTAACTTTCACGCCCAAATTCACTTCATTCGAAAAGAGGATTGGATGTCAGCATATTTGAAGAGAGACGTCAGCTGTTAAAGATGATCTTGACTATGGAAACTGATATTTATCATACCCATCTCTTAGACAGATTTCTGGAATAAATCATAAAAAGCAAAATGTAAAGCATCTTGATTGACATCGTTTTTATCAATTTCTAATATTATTCGGTTTCGGCATTTTTTAAATAAGATTTATGTTCGGTTTATGTATATGTTTAGGGATATATACCTATAATTATGCTTCTTAAAAATTACTGTGTTCGTTTTTGCTTCGTGTTTTTGAGAATCATTTTATCGCTTTACTGCAGTTATTATCCACACATAAGTAGGTTGTTGACGCACGAGATAGTATAAATATATACTAATTAAAATACTTCATTATCTATTTATAAATAGGTTATATATTAAATCGGCTCAGTGCTCAATCGACATTTATCAATGGCCATATTTGTTTAGTATAATAATGCACGCCACTGAATGTGTTACTAGATGTGTAGAAAGAAATCTGATAGTAATTTGAAATCAAAACAAGATTTCTGATGCGTGCTCGATATTAACATTCACCTTAAAGACGTAGAAAAAAACAAAAAACGACGCACCCACAAAACATGTTTTTCTCGTATTGTTAAAAGGGCAACTGGTATCGAAAGAACGCATTTTTTTTCATTACTGTAAAATACCACTTTGTCATTTTATACTAGTATTAAACGCGGCTCTACATCGGACTTTATACATAACAAAATAAAAACGTTTCAAGTTTCTAATTTTTTAAATTAATATATTTTTCATTAAACCACTGCTGGACATAGGCCTACCCTTATGCACGCCTCCTTAATCAGGGGGTTTTTGGACTGTATTCCGTTTTATTATTATTGTAGAGCTATTAATTACGTGAAATTTTCGTTAGGCCACAGTCTAAATATCATATGTACATGGTCTTAGGTTCTCTTATGTATTTATTACGCGATAAGGCGAAAAACATATAAGTAAAAAACTCGAATATATATATAAAAACTCGAATATATTGTTGATTCTCAACAGCATCGTCTAACAAAAAACTGTTTATTGTACTCAGCTAGTGACCTCAAAGTACGAGATGTTTTTATGCTGTATCTATCAGTTACGTTTGTTATGAATATGATAACTGTTATATTAAAAATACTAAATATAGACGGACATATAGAATATGTTGTTCTATTCTACGTTTTATAGCTAGCTACTATCAGTAGATTTTGTCATAAATTTTAATGCTAATAACTATTATGTTAGTAACGATGTAATATAAAATTTCCTCTGAAAATAAGTTTTGTTTCTTCTTTTTTATTTTTAATCAGCTTTGATAATTATTCGTTTACGAATAAGTAATATTAAAGCTGGACCGGCTTTAATGCATTTTATGGTAATAAAATTCAGTCGTATAATTCATAAAATATCATATAACCATAATATCATATTATTAAACTAATTATGGAGATAATTTTAAAATATATGATTTCAATTAATTTAGTTTTAGAATCGATATAACGTATGTTAATACGGAATTCCGTCATAATATCAGCAAATTAACGCATACATAATAGGATATGACTTAGTAAAAAATTAAAACTTCGTACAGTAAATATAAGCAAAATAACTTTAAACATATTTGACTCGACGTTCTTAACTTAAAAACAAAACATTCTTTTCCAATTTAAATGTATACATATTTTAAGTAGTAGGTTTTTAGCAAAGCTTCGTATTTAATTTGCAATTCAATTGAGTACGTTAATTACCAATTCTGTTGTATCGGGCCATTCTATCAGTATCCAGTTTTTTTCTACTAGTCATTTTCAAGTTTCGTTTCGCTTACTTGTTATGTATTAAGTATTACATCCCACTGCCATAAAATGTTTTTATAATATACATCGCGTTGACAGCGATAAAAGACACGGTTGAATTCACATTGTTTTTTATTGACATTCGATAACACTGGCAGTTTGAGCGTCGTTTAAATTGAACATTTAATACCTTCGGTTGTGTAGAGACGGGTTCGGGAGTATCTGAATCCCACTCCGAGCTTAGGTCATCGCTTGACGCCTCGGTGAATTCCTCAACCCAGGGGACGTCCAGGAGTGAGTTCGTCATCTGGTCGTAACCAGGGGACATCGAGGGTGGTCCATATCCTGGCGGCAGGGGACTGGAGGCTCTACAATCCTGGCAGTTGCATGGTTTCGGCCGAACGTCACTGGAGCGTCCACTTTCAAGTCCGATTTGGAATTCCGTCTGGAATCGCGTTTCCTGGCACTCCGCGGGGATAGTCTGTTGTTACACTGTGGCGGTATGTAGTACCTGGTTGGCTCGGAGAGACGTCGCCCGCTGTCCGGGGTCTCGATTTTGACAGGGGTTAATAGGGACATCTTTTTGGTGAGCGACGTCGCCTGTCTCTCGCCCGACCTATCCTCCTCCATCGTGTAGCGGATGATCGGTATGGCGAACGGGAACGATTCGGTGCACTCGGGCATCTTGTCAATTGGCGCAGAACAGCCTACCGCCCGTTTTAGGTAGTAGAGTTAACGACATTGTACCACTATCGCTTCGTTAACATCTCGTTTCGCGTCACGACACGACCGCTTCGCTCGGGCGACGCACTAAAACTGCCCGAATGCCCGCATTGGCTCTTCACTGTACCCGTTCGCCCGCGAATGTACGCGGCTAATTAGTTACGTTTTATTACACGCCTTGTGATAAGGACCCCGATGTTTCATGGCGCCACTAAGCCAACATTCCCGGGAAAATATTATGCTTATTCAACTGTGTGTGAAAAATAGGTCAAAAACAACTTCGATAATAATTCACGGTCAAATTGTGCGTTGTTAATGACTCGAATTTATAATCTCGTTCGATACCTCTAAACGAATAAATTTATTCAAACTAATTTAATTCACTCAATTTATTCTTTCGCCTTCACTTTAAAGCTGATGAATGGATTTCGATTCCTACTGAAGTGGGGAAAACATCGGTGTGACATTAAAATATATCGTTTTTGTGGTGACTATGTATGAAACATTTATAGTACATATATTCATATACAAGCATAATCATTATTAAGTATTTTTCACCGCTACTTTCCACAGTAAAAAGTGGTTGTGGTAAGTAAATTGGGATGGACTAAATTACTCTTCATTACTTTACTAAAATGTATTTAATTATTATACTATTCATTGAGCGTGACTACAGATAAGTTTTTTCGTAAATAAATTATGTATAATATGTGATATCGGTAGGATCGGTTATAGCAGCAAAAATCGATAAAAATATATTTTAAGAGTTTTATTTCAAATACTAAAATTAGTTCTGTTCATTTTTATTTTATTGTGTGTACGTGGTTACTATTATAGTTATAATAGAATGTTTAAGTTATCACTAAGTAATGTTTGTTGCGTATCGCGCATCGTAATAGTCGATCTATATATAGCCTTAGGTTTGACGCAAATGTCAAGTATCTTATTATAACAATTAGTATATCAAATTGACTAATATGTATTCAGCTGCAAAGCGTTTGTGCCCATCAGTAGACAATCTGCATGCATAAATTATTATTGTTCAACTTACATTACATTACATAATAAGTCTACTTTACGGACTTGTCTTTTTCGCAGTTCAAAAAGTATATTCTTATACTTTTTGAACTGCGCTTATTCAAATTCAAATTCAAATATCTTTATTTAATATAGAGGTGTAACACTCGCTTATTGATTGTCAACGACGTTACCACCGGTTCGGAATAGGACGCCTCCGACCTGAGAAGAACCGACGAAAGAAACACAGCGGGCCTATTTTGTCATCTTTTAAAAAGATTAGATGATGTACAGCTATAAATATATACATAAATTAGTTAGGTTGACTCTTCGTCTCTTCAGTATAATGCCAAGAGATTGAGCTCCGATAACCATAGGGAAGTAAGTCATAATTTACTGGTTACCTCCTAGGAAAAACATACCCATAAGTTTATTTAAATCTGACATGTGACTTCACTACATTAACGCCATGATCATCATCTAAAAAAGAGACATATTTGTTTAATTAGGATTATCGGATAATGCTTGTAATTTTGCACGACCTTATAGTAAACTCGTCAAGACAACGCCCTAATATTTTATTATATTAATATAGTTTAACTATCAATTAATCATATTCTTTTTTGGTCTTTAAAAAATATTATTTTCGGTATTTTTACCTCTTAAAAACTTTGTATCAATAGCAAATACTAAACAAAAATGTTATCCCATTTTTTGTAAAACATAATATTTTCAAAATAAATTGAAATTTTTATTGCCATTACATAACATGAATTGTTATAAGCAACCTTTATAATATCTGTGAATAATTAAATAACGTGTTTTAATACGTAAGTACAAATATCTCTTTTAAAAAGTATAAAATGTTATTTTATTCTTATCAAATTAAAGTCACCGTTAAGGTGTTTAATGACATTAGGTTAAGCAACATAATGAATATGTTAAACAAGTTGTTATGGAGTATATTATTGGTCTAGTTGCACTATATAGGCTCGTGTCAAGCATTAATTGAACACAGCGAGTGACAAAGTGAATAACATTTCCTTACATTATGGAAAATATGTACCCTTTACTTTATTTTAAGTCAATATTTATTTTATGTAGGCACTCTCTCTAATACTGTCTGATTAAATTTTATCATATTTATCAAAATAAAAGGATATGTTCACTTTTAACAGACCAAGACCTTTTTGTGGTTGTGTATTTAATTTTTTAAAGTAACATCTTTTTTGTTAATATTTGATGACCATTTGTGTGGAAGAAATCAGACGTTCAGTTCATCTCTGGGAAGCTGCTATCGGGTGTTGTACATATCGATTTTATTTCTCTGAAAATTAGTGTTGATTTGATAATTTTCGTTGATGTATTGGGTCTGGATGCCATTGTTTTTATTGTATTTATATATCAGTAATGTGAAGTACCACCCACCAACACGCATTCGACCAGCGCGGTGGGATACGGTCCAAAAACTCCCTATTCGAGAAGGCGTGAATTAGGGGAGGCTATGTCCAGCAGTGGACTAGCACGGGCTGATGATGATCATGATGAATGTGATGTATAACTTATATTTGTTACACAGCACACGCCTAGAAAAGGGCCAAATTACATCCGCTCCTGTGAGAGCCATTGTATTTAACAATATTATTTTCAATTAAAGTTGAAACACCGTTTTTTTCTATACTTACTAATTTGCAAAGAACGTTTCTTGCTACATTTTTGCACGAAGCGAAAAATCGTAATACTTTTAAAAAAATATTTTAAATCTTGGCCAAAATTAGAAAAACCTGAATCCTTGTGAATAATGGTCAAAGTATGACTACCTTAATTGTCGCTTTTTGTTTATTCTAAACATAAATAACATGAAAATCAACTAAAACCAATTTTAGTTTTAATCGATCCATCACCATCACACACATTATTATCAATTCAAATCACAAAATTTAAAAGCAGATATTAAAAGAGTTTTTTGTTTAATACGATCTTTTATAATAACTTATCAGCCCAAATAAGTGTTGAAACGTAAACATAGACAAATCGTTCTTGGATAAGTTTTATCAATCCTTTTTGTTTCACTATATTGTCAGAATGGGAAGACGTTTTCAAACTTTAAAATGTCCTCTCGCTCTAACGCCGTCAGCAAAAAAGATACGTGATACGACAATAATGCAGATAGACCGTGCTTTTTTTTGCCGTCGCTTAACATTTTTAGCGATTGTATACTAATTGCGAGTCGATTGACGCACGTACACGTCTGTACTAACAAGTGTTATGCGATAGGCGACCTTGAAGCAGGAATGTATTGTGCCTAGTTTTGTTCTCGTGTAATACACGAAAGATAGAGTCTTCGGTTGAAAACAAACCAAAATGCCATTTTATTTATATGTATTTTTAGCAATTGTTGAAAGACAATCTTAAAATAATACGTTTTTGGTGTAAAATATAATCTATTAAAAGTTTGCTTTACATATTGCTAGTATTGCGGTCTTTTATTTTTGTTTAAAACCACTGGCAGCAGACTCTACAACCAAAACGAGTACTAGTAATAGCGATTCCTAAAGATGGTCTTGATAATCAGGGCCGACTTTTTACATACGCGTCCGAAACATGCATCCGAACATCTTTCGATGCAATCGTTTGGTTTAGGCAATATTTTCTAACTTACTAAAATACAAAAATGACACAAAGTTGTTTACCTACAGAATTCGAACCCACGAACTTCGGTTTGTAAAGCAAAAGCCGATAAGCTCTAGGGGCGGTAGGATACTTAAATATTTAACAAGGAAGCAATACAAACTATTTTTTTTACACCGAAGCTTCTGGCATTAAAATATTACCATGCAGATGAAATCTTCATTTAAAACCAAAACTCGCTGCTTAACGTTGTGTGAAAGATCAGTTATACTTAGGGTTGCAGACTTTTTTTAATAAGAAATAAAGTATATTCAGTCTTATAAAGAATATTAAATAGTTTAGAATATGAAAACCTATTTGTGTGAGCGTCTAAGTATAACACATACATAACATAAAAATAATGTGTTGTGTGCATTTTGATGCTAAAACAGTATTTTGTATACTTTATGATCGTCAGTATAATTTAGTAAAAGTATAACACTGTTTTAAACAGTATAGTTGGCAACCCTAGCTACACTACCGACATACATAATTGTTTTCGTGTAAGTCAAGCCATTTGTATTGCTGCAAATATACGAATTGATTAATTAATAATATTACGAGTTAATTAAAAATCAAACATATTTATTTGAATTGAATCAATATACTTTCTTTTTTTTTATTGTAAGAAACTTTTTGCCTAGACCGGAGCGAAGCGTGACCTGGTTCATAAGATTTAGTTTCACTTCTTTTTAAAATAGTGCCAATAAATAAAGCGTTGTTATAGTTCAATCACCATATTAATTTCCCGCGTGATGTTTAATCCGTGATTAAATTCACTTATTACGGATTTGTCGTGTCAGTTGTATATGTTTTGTCCCCGACGTTTCGAGGTTTACGAGGCAGATTATGATGGCATGCCTAGGTGATAAAATCTTCAAGTCCTTTTATTCAATATTGCATAGTATTCGCGTAAATAAAAGAATTAATTAAGAAAAAAGAAGATTCAATCTGTATAGTAATCGCTTAAATACTAAAAAGAATAAATGTATTTAAGTCTTTAATAACAAAATATCAATAACAGGCATTGATATCGATGTCATTGATAAGAAAACAACGGCGCCATGATCGGATTAAAATGAACTGTCATTACGCTTAATTAAGCGTCATTGAATCTCTTATGGTTAATAATTTGATTGGCATTTCGACACCGTTATTCAATCATGTGTCACCATTCTGGGTACCATATTTAAAATACCCTCACTTACGATCTCGATAAGTATACAGAAAGTTGTCGCTAGCTAACGAAGTTCTTTGATGAATTTTCGCCCGAAATCTATGTCCCACAAAGCAATACGTTACAGGTTATCAATGCAATAATAATAACCTCATTAAATCATTTTAACAATGAAACAGTTACCTAAATAATGCTGAACTAAAAAGCTCAGCGATATGTTATCTATAATAGAAATTGGTATTTTGCTGCCGAGTTGATGATGACTACGGCGACCGATCTATATTAGAGATCAGCCAACTACGCAGACGATATTATACTCCACAAGAGTACAACCAAATACAAGTGTACTGCTTCTTCCTTTTCCATACGTTTTTATAAGCTTCATACGTATGTAAGTATGTATGTTAGAATGAAGTGGAATCTTTTAACATGATTTTGAACCCCTTCACAAGTTCGGATTAACTCGAAATTTTGCATATTTATTAAGGACTGATGATAATTCAATATTTCAAATAGTTTGATTCGTTATCCTAACTAAGAAAATCAGGATAAAAGATTTTTTTGTTTTTCTTAGACCAGGAGTGTCTGCGACAAGACGAAGAAGGAAAATTAAATTAAATTAACTTTTATATTAAATAAAATTTTCAACTAAAAAAGAAGAGTAATTAATAATAAAAACTAAAAAATCCACCAAAAATATAGAAAGTTAACATTAATAAATTTTAATTAAAAATAGTTTGGGAAAAAACGAATTTAATATGAAAAAAGCGTTGAGTACTTTTTAACGGATAAGAGGCCCAAGAGTAGGTCTGACAATAGTAACTTCGGCTGCAATTACAGGACCTCTACAATGATATTGTCATATTATTCTTTGCACTGGAAAACAATCCCACGATAATTTCGGAAATCGGAAATAAGAATACGATTTACGAAATAATACTTTATAAATATGTGTGGTCTAAGTTAAAAATATAATGAGCCAAGCAGCCGCAAATAAATCCTATTGTAATATGTTAACCGAAATATCAATAATTATTAAACATACTTCATAATATTACTGCAACTACACAATGCTCAGTTATAAAATAGTGCAAAAACGATTTACGAATTCGTACTAAAAACAAAATGTAAAAAAAGCTTATGCTAGAAAGAAATCCATCAAGATATCTTTGATTTAATTCTTATTTTTATAACAAAATTATAAACTTTATTCTGTTAATTAAAGTCAAGGACCTAATAAAAAAAGGCACTGGCATTGATTATTTACGTAAGTTGTTGCGTAAATGATTTAATCACGATCTGTTTAAAATTGATTTGTGACACGATCTGTCAGTTAATCTGCAATAAATCTTATAGATTGCGCACAAACGATTAAAAAATCGTCAAAAATATCCACGATAAGGTTTATATTAAAATAAACTAAACAAGACTTAAATTTAATCTTTTTTATACATTATTCATATATAATTTGAACAAATGACGCGGTGGCGTGCATGAGGGAAGGCTTATGTGTTGCAGAGTTTTTTATGTAATTTCCAATAGCATATATTTATATTAGGGAATGGATAGAAAAAGAAGACATTAAAACTGACTTTCGTACCACCCCTCAGAATTAGTAGCAAGCAAGACATCCAATCTGTACTTTAGCAACACATATGATGTCATATACGTAAAAAAAGTTTGAGTAAAACACTGAGAGAAGCTTTCTTATTGGTCGACCGCCGCTGCTGTTCAATCACCGCACTACGAATGGGAGTGCCTGACGTTTTGGTGCCATTTGAGTATAACATTAGACTTTTTTTGTTCGAATCCGAAGGCCACCTGATGGAAAGTGGTCACCGACGCCCATCAGCAATATCACCAAGGCGCTGCCTACCGTGAGACAAAGGTCTTAAGTCATGTTTACCCAGTAAATACGCTGGATACAGCCCTACAACTAGAGCACAGTATGTTTACACAATACTGCTTTCGTGCAGATAATAGCGAACGCGTGGTACCACCACAGGCGGACAAGGGAGCCGTCGAAAGGGACTGACCAACTCTAAAACGAAAGTCTGTTTGTTGATTTGGCAGAGGGCGCATGGCAACCTGCTTGCCGCTTTGAGACTTGGGATCGCATACGAGTTGTACCCTTGGGCGGCCGGCAGAGGGCGCCCGCCGCCCAGAGAAGGGCTCAAGAGGAGTGCCGTGCTGTTTGCTCCGGCACGGCACCTAAAGCGGTTTCCGTTCCTTTCGGTCCGGGTGTCCCAGCGCACCCGGGTAGAAGAGACCCGCGAGGGTCACGTCGCGCCGGGGTTGCCGAAGACTGTCATCAGCGCCCGCGGCCCCGGCTACAGCGACATGAGAAAGGAGCAACCGTTGGTTTTTTATTGAGTAAACCGGCCGTTCCATCTTGGGCCGGGGATCCCCACATATGCCTGCTGCCCCCTCACACTGGCGGCGGAGAATCCGTAAGCTGGAATTTTCCAACTTCAAAAAAAATAAAAAAAGTATATGCGAGTTGCAATATCCTGTACCTACACTAAAACATAACTGTTACGTCTAGTAGTAGAAGTATGCACCGCTGAGCCACTTCTTAGAGAGCCCTTAGCAAACGAGGGCAATAACCACTTTATTCCTAAGCTTGCAGCATACAAACACCAATACTTAGCGCTCGCTTACGGGCACAGCAAAACACACACCCGGTTCATAAACTTGACCTTCGTTTCAGAGTGCTTCTCGTTACCCCTAACAACAGTCGCCAGAGCCCGTCGGTGTCCTGGTCCACAAATCGATCGACAACGATCCTTAAGAAGCACTAAATATTCCCTTCACTCACGCACCTTCTATACGTGTGGCCTTCTCTTATAGCAAAAAGTGTCGGCCATCTAGTCGTGAGGACGGTAGCTTCCCGCGAGCTCTGTGTTAGATGAAGCTTACCAAAGACATGGGTCTGTTAGCATGACATGCTTGCAAAAAAATTAAGCTCGAACCGATATTGAAGTAAAATTTGCAATATTTCTGTTTGATCTAGACGAGTTTTTCGTTTGGCCCAAGCTCTATTTAACAAAATGTAGTATAATGCTTCTCAAGTTAAGATATTCATTTAGCTTCTACTATGAAATCTGTTCTGGCTATCGAGTACAAATCTTTCGCCACGTACATTAATACTGCAAACGCACGCAACCGTTTTATTTTCGTCTGAAAATTCCGTTTTAACGAGAAGCACCTGCACTAGCCACAAATTTGCGAGTGAGAACACGTCAGCCATTACGTAGAAATATTGGCGGGAACTTTTTTAATTGCGCGATTTTGACAGCGCGGTGTCATTGAACTCTACACACAATCGAATTTGTTTTCTGTTTAAAAAAAAAGGTGTGCCTATTGCCAGTATTATAAATAATATGAAGAGTGAATAATTGAAGGTGTTCCTGTACGTTAGAATATGTGTTAATATTATTACTTGTTTTTTATAAACAGAAAATATCTCTTTCCTTATAGTTATATCAATTTGGCAATTATTTTGCGACGCCTTCGGATACAAAACAATAAATAGTTCCGTAAACATTTAATTCTCGTGTTCGGATCTCTCTAAATTATTTACCTACAGTGTAAATTTACAATACTTTTTAGTAGATATTATTACGCATTCGCTGTACCGATTCTCAAATTAAAATCAATCGAGTATCGATTACATATTAAACTATAAAAAATATTAATCAAAAAGTGTATTTAAAAATCGATATAACAAACGCATAAAAACAAAAAAAAACTAGTAAATATACCGTTAAGTAAAATTTTTAATTAATGTCGTTACTTATATATTTCCTCCTTCATAGCAATTTTTATAGTTGATTTTGGTAGACAAAAAGTACTATTTTTGCAAGGATAACGAATTAGTATAGCGTCACTTTATGTATTAATTAAAAATGATACAAAAAATATTTTCAATTAAAATAGTGGTTTGGGCCAATCACCCAATTGTCTGAAAAGTAAAATGAACCATGCGTCGGATGGGCATATAAAAATCTAACCAGCCCGCATTGGACCGACGTGGTGGGATACGGTCCAAATACCCCCTAATAGGGATGGATTATTAAAACAAAATATAGTTTCAATAATAAGTGTGTACAGGTTGTCGAAAAACGCGGCAAAGGAAAATAAAAATGGCGGTCGATTTAAAGCAAACGTCACGATGATTTCCGATTCGATTTGAATATGGAACTCGGGGCGTCTGTCACTGTCACAAATGGTCATAGAAAGCGGGGAAAGGAACGCTGTGACGTTGAAATGACGCACAAACTGCGGTCAGCATTCAGAACGCGTCCGGTGACGTCACAAGGGACGAATCCAGCCGATCTACAAAATCTTATCCCCACTTCAAAGTAGACTTTAATAGTAGAAAATAGAGTTTACTTTGGTGCAAAAAGCTTAACGGCAAGAAATGCGAGTAAAGTCGCCGCACGTCAATTCGTCCGACCGTATCTATTGAAATTGCTTCATTATACCGGAATGACGATTGCATTAATACGTTCTCATTTACTATAACGTGTCTTAACGGTTTCTCTTAGAATTAAATACATGTCACTTCTAATTCTCTCTTAACTGCATTTAACGTAACTAAACGTATATTAACTTAAATCCGTTTACACGATAGATTTTGTTAATACTTTACATTTTTTGTAAACTAAATAAATAATTGTCGTGTGAGCTTTAAACCAATACTGAATTAGGAATGTTAATATTTTTTGACAAATGAAAAAAATGATTTAACTTTATATTTATTATATATACATATATACGTTGCCTAGTGGTGAGGCCGTGTGCGTTGCAATTATCTGAAAAGTAAGATGATCCATGAGTCGGATGGGTATGTAAAAAGCCAGTCCACCCATTAACCCGCATTGGACCAGCGTAGTGGGATACGGTCTCAAATCCCCCTAATGGAGAAAGCGTGCATTAGGGGAGGCCTATGTCCAGTAGTGGACTAACACAGGCTGATGATGATTTATTATTTATGTTTTTGTAATGTGACCGATATTAATATAAGTTAAGCTCAAATCCCGGTCGGCTTTTTATTATGCAATAATTTACTCCTACTTCAAATGCCTAAAGCCTGAAAATCTGGCATGACCTAAGTTGTAATTATAATAAAGAATAGATTAGTAAAATAAAATTGTATTATTAAAAGGTTTTCTTGGTTATTTTGGGCGAAAGATGCTATATTGTTATAACTTGTTTTTCTTAAACCTAATGATTAATCAGTAATTTGACAGACGACGTATCATAGCGTGGGCAGTTTGGGCACGTGTAATTCCGGAATTGCTTGAATATGTCACTAGCATTAAAGGCGACCTTAGCAAATGTTTGGGTCAGGGTTAATTAGTAACCTCAATAAAGTACCGACAAAAATTATAGCTAAACTTTAACCTCCATTGCTATTAATCACAAAAATATATTGTTTACATCACAAAAACACTAAATAAACTCTTTAAAGGCATCCCATAATGTTTTTTATTCGAGTTAAAATATATGTATTGATAATAGCTGCTTACAGAAAATTTTATTAATATAATATTGATTTTGTTCCTGAATGATTAATAAACTGAGATAATTTGTAAGGTTAAGACAAAAGGTTAATTCTACAACCTGCAAGGCATTTATATACCAAAAATTTTTTCATGAAGCCTGTTAGCGACACCTATCGTAAAACTGTAATATTATTTAAGGAGGCATCGATCTTTATTGATTACAAATTATCAGCTGAACTTCGAAAGTCGAATGTCTGAGGTCGAACTAACTGACAGCTAGTCAACTAGATGGCGCTACTCGTAAAACTTACTTGATCCATACTTTAAATGTTAATAGCAACCGTAAGGTGAATAAACACATAATATTTATGAAATATACATTGAGATATTAGAAATTAACGTATTTTATGCTTCAAAAAAGTACTTTATAGGTTATTAGGGTAATTTAGGCAGTAATACTACGAAAATGAATAAAATTATTTTATAAAATCTAAATCTAAATCTTTACTTGTTTTATATATTTTGTAAGTATTTCATGTAAGCTAGGCCTATCCAAGCCATTTAGTCAGTCATCGAGAATTCCACAAAACAATTTTTTATCACAATGACACAAAAGTTTTAGTGCCTATATCCTCTTTATTCTGTTTTTATATTGTTTTTACATATTTATTTTCGTAAAAAAAGATCGTAGAGCCTCACTGCATTAATACAGTACTACGGATTTGCTTCCTTATGTTTCTAATGTTAAATGTAATATTAAATAAAAAGTTATTAATTAAATATCTATCAGAGCCCTTTGTTATTCTTAATTGATTAATGAAGTAACTTAGGTATAAATTCGAAAGTAAATAGAGTGTATATATTTCTAAATTCATGAGTCGGAGAATAATGAGACGGAGAATAATGGATTTTAATATTTCTATCATAGTTTATGGTCAAAACTGCTTATATGTACAACCTAGAAATGTACGTACCTTTCTAAACGACTTATTGCCGTCGGCGAGCGTAGGCATGTAGAAGTCGACAATACCCAGCAGACAGTCGTCACAGCGGCACACGTCGCTCGGCAATGATGACATAGAACCGAAACTGCTGCAGCTGTCCAATGAATCCGTCCGCACCAGTTTTCCCGTGCTCAACGCCTCCATCTTAGCGACCAGCAGCGACTCCATTAAGGACCTTGGCCGCGCCGGTGACCGCGATCTTCGCGGAAAATCCGGTGACAGCGTACGTTCCATCACATCGGGCGACAGAGGCCTATGTCGCGAAAAGTCCATTGACAAATCCGGCGACTGCGTTCGTCGTCGCGCAAAGTCCAACGACAGATCCGGTGAATGCGGTCGGCGTCGCGCGAAGTCTAGCGACAGGTCCGGCGACATCGGCCGGCGTCGGAAGTCAAGCGACAGGTCGGGCGATTGGTGTCGCAGTCGCGCGAAGTCAGGCGTCGGGTCTGGCGTATGTGGTCGGTGTCGCGCGACATCAGGCGACATCGGGCACGGGATGTCGCTGGACGACGCCCGCGACAACGGCGGTGTGACGCTCCGGCAGTGAGACGACGTCATCTTTGTCGCCCGCATTAGGAATAAGTCCGAACTCACGTCAAACTATTTACAATTTCCGATCATTTTTCTTTAATGTTAGTAGTTATGTAGCGATTAATATCACTCGCAGTTTTATACACTTTTGGGGTCCATCACCGAGTCAATTACTAACTCTTGACTTCAGCACTGCTCACAACTGTCTTCACATGTAAAAAGTCTATCGTAAATGTATTTGATTTATAGATTTCGCACTTTTTAGATGCAACTAGGTGAACGATTAGTCACTATGAATTACCACCCTTATCATCCCTTCTGCCCATGGACATATAGAACTTCCACTTTTAACTAATCAACAATTAAACATAAGAAGTGTAGTAATTATAATTACGTCAACGATCTAAATTTATCCGAACCGACTCGTGTTTTTAACTGACTTTTGACTTTTATTTATAAACTTTTTAATAAAACTGTTATTATGTACTGATTCCGAATTCGATTTGAGTTAATGCACGCTTACGATATGGTTTACTGTTTCAAAGCATGAGATACAAAATGGATATTTGACTCGTTTTAAAAAAAATTAAGTATTATCACATAAACCAGAACGCTCTCAATAAAACGAATCAATCTTTTTTTAGCAGAGTATTTTTGTACGTACATAAACATCATCAAATTATTGTCCACTGCCAATGTTAAGCGAAATCGCATTTCGAAAACTTGAAACGCTTATCTTGATACCGTTTTCAGTGTTTTAATGTACGTTAAAGAAACGTGAGAATATTAAATATTCGCTTCGCGTGCGCAACATAACCATAACTCTTTGATATGTAATGCCAAAGGCGTAGGTTTTGGAAGACTTTTTCGCTATTCGAGGCTTGTAACGAGCGGTAAATCAAATTAAAAAAACCAGCAATCATAATAAGTACATTTGACTGAAGTTTTATAAAAATTTCTTGTTACAAATGATATGTATGTATGAGTCATAAAAACAGTTTTTATAGAATATCAGTTATACATACATTTGTCACGGATCATAAGATAGAGGGGCACGCAGTCATAAAGTCCCGTTAACAATTAGGGAAAAAGGAGCAATGAGTTTTATAGGGCAAATGTGGTCAGTGTTCTAGTGTCTAGATAAAAATAGCTGAACAATTGGATATAGTCTATAATGGCTCCATGAGCAATAGCTCGTACCTAGTTCTTTGCGCTTTGTCTTCACGGAAAGGCCACTTATGGGCACACGCTAAAGGCATTGGATAGGATTTTCGTCAGCTGTGGACAATGGCCAATTATTTATAATTCTAAGGATAATTAAGGTTGTCAGAGGAATGGTTAAACCACTTTTAAAGTTGATTTTTAAAAAAGATGAAGTATTTTAAGCTTGATTTTTTTCTATCCTGCTTAAGTGATTTATTACTCGCTGTACCCCCCAATTATTAACGAAAATTCTAAAGTTGTACCCATTCACTTCTAAAGCTAAAATAAAAACGAAGCAAAAGAAATTGTGAAGATGACAACATACTTCAGAAATTATTAATTTTGACGCCACAATTTTGTAACTAAAGTAAAAAATTAGATTTGTGTGATTTTGTCAAACACGTTATCCACTAAACGCAATTATTATCTCACTACGTTATCTCTAGATTTTTTTATGATTATGGTAGAAATAATTTTAAAAATATGTCACAAAGACTAAAATGTTATGTAATAATATAAATTAAGTCTACGTAAATAATTAACTTATACGAAAAGTATAAGAAGAAAACACTTGTAACTTTAAACTGTATGCGGCATCACCCTGTTTTAGCTTTTGCTTATTTACCTTTAAATTTAATGATACTCAGGATCAGAATGAATAAACAAGTCATACAAGTGCAGGAGGCCATTGAACATAATATTTTATGACTTTGTAACACCTCGACAATCAAAGCCATTACACCGACTATATTTAAAACGACAGATTGAAATATATTTATTTTATAAAGAAATATTGTACATTTAACCTTAAAAAAAACGTATAACATAAGCAAATCTGATATCTTAGTTTTTAAAAACTTTAACAATCGAACAATAGTCGACGGTGACAGCGGAAAAGATATTATTATTTAATTTCCTGAACAGAATCTAAATCGAACGAATCTTTTGTAACTTTTCTTTACGAGGATAACTATAAAGGTCAATTAGTGAGTATTATATATTTCAACCGCAATTCTTAACGGTCTAACAAGACTACCACGTCAGAAATAATAGGTCCAGAGACCACCACGTCAGAAATAACAGGCCAGATCGCGTCTGGACACCAATGGTTTACGCAAATCACAGCCGCCGTTCTCCGCAGCGGTTTTGCATAACAACCGATCGTTTATCAATACCATTTGATTGACTTAAACTAACTGGCAACAACATAGACAGGGCAAAGGAATTGGGGCTGCGGTCACACAAGAATTTGCATGTATTACACTTGTCCAGCTGTCAATTGTACAAAGCCCATGTAGATATTTTCCCCCGCTGTTTGACAGCCGTGTGTCAATATTCGACTTGACAAAGCCTAATGATTGAGTGTCGGCTATCGAAGTTAATATTACCGTACTATATATCCATATTATATAAAATACTCGCTGTTGCCGGGGAATAACATAAAAAAATATATATTTTAGTCATCATCATCATTAGCCTGTGTTATTCCAGTGCTGGACATAAGCCTCTCCTAATGCACGCCTTCTCCATTACGGGGTTTATGGACCGTATACCCCCACGCCGGTCCAATGCGGGTTAGTGGGTGAGATTATATTATTTTTTAAAATAATGTGGTCTAAGTTTTTTTTTTTTTGACTTCGATGCAGACTCTTGTCTTTGATAAGCTTCATCTAACACAGAGTTCGCGGGAAGCTTCCGTCCCCACGAACTAGGTGGCCAACATTTTTGCTAAAAATGAGGGCCATACGTACAGAAGGTACGTGGGTTAGGCATTTGTTTATGTCTCCTAAAGATCATCGACGATCGGTTTACGAACTGGGACGCCGACGGTCTGGCGACTGTATTAATCAGTGGCTGGGGGCGGTGAGAACCGCCCTGGAACGCGGGTGTATCTAGTGTACGCGGTGTGTGTGTTTCGCTGTGCTCGTAAGCGAGGGCGAACTACAGGTGAATGTGTTCTATCCCTACTCGTGTAGTGTGTAGGGTCTGATGTCGGTACCCCCGTTGGGTTCGGAGTTTCGGTGACCCCTTCCTTGTCCGGGTCGAGAAGAACGTTTCGCGGTCTACGCTTTTGACTAGACGCGTTTGGATCGGCCGTATACGTTGCTGCTTTTACCAGCAGAGGGTTACTGTGGTTGACTACTTTATCTATGTGTTTGCGAGTTAATTTTTTAAAGTGCTCGCAGAGTGTCGGCAGTTTGCAGTCGCTGTGTAAATCTACGTTTCGTTGGTACCACTGCGCCCCGGTAGCGCGGCGGATGAATTTGTTTTGTACTACTTGTAGTTGGTTTAGGAGTGTGGAGGATGCGTGAGCGAAAACTTGGCATGCATAAGCCATGATTGGTCGTATGCATACCTTGTACAGTAAAAGTTTAAAATTTGAGCGACATTTTACTGTGAGAATTCGTTAGGTGATAGAGTCTGGTCGAAACGAACAAAGCCTTTCTCCTAGCGTCCTGAATATGACTTTTGAACGACATGTTGCAGTCGAAGGTCACGCCTAGGTATTTGGCCTTCCTTTCCCATGGGATCGGTTGGCCGTAGAGTTTTAGTTGCCCTAGTGTCTGGTGTCGGCCAGCGCGTGGCCTTATCCTGACGCCTGGGTTGAGGTATCGTGTAATCACGACCGAATCTAGACCGATGAAAGGGTATTGCTACTTTTATCGGGATTGACGTTGATTCTCCGTTTACGAAACTATTCGCCTAAACGATTGATCTCGCTCTGAAGCTTTTAAAGATATAGTTCGGTCTTAGTGACGAACAATAGAGGGCGGTGTCATCGGGAAAAGTGCCAGATTGACATCGTCGGGCTTTGGAATGTAGCTCGTGTAGAGCGTAAATAATAGAGGTGATAGGACCGATCGTTGAGGACGCCCGCTTGGAGCGTCGGCTCGTGGACAGTGCCTCGACTGGATATCGAAAAGAGCTCAAGTTGGCTCGGATGATGTAACCAGACTATCCGGCACTTTGAGAGTATACAGCTTGTAAATTGCTTGATTGCTTGTAATCAAGCCGTTGTACCAGACTTTGTCAAATGCCTTAGTGACATCAGAAGACGGCCCTGTGATACAGGGTTTGGGTTGATGAAGGCCATTCAGAATGAATTCGTCTGGCGATAAATTTGGTCAGGGACACAGTGTTTCAAAGCGAAAACCGAATTACTCGTCTGGGATGAGGTTATTGGAGAAGGCGTGGTCTTTCAACCGGAAAAAATTATTCGTTCATATAGTTTGCCCAACAATTGAGCAAGCTAATTGGACGATAACTCGTGGGTAGGTTAAGGTATTGTTCGGCTTGGAATACCGATGACGATGGCTTCTTTCCAGGCATCAGGAAAAGTACAAGTCGATAGAAAATGTTATAAATGTTGACCAATACTCAGGCAATAGGGCCTGGCAAGTATTTTAAGTTCTATTTGAGATACGGTCTGGGCCAGGTCCGACCGGGGTTTAAGACCTTAATAATCTCCTCCGGAATCACTGGCCTTAAATTATCGCCCTCAGGTGGTAAGGCATTCTAAGTTTGACTAGACGGTCCACCTCCGATAGGTGGGACGCGTAGCATTGCTCTTCTAGCGTATCGCTAAGCATTTGGCCTTTTCAGAAGTCATCGAAAGCTAACAAGCCCCGGTTAAGCAACTTTGGAGCCATAGCCTTGAGTTTGTGTTCAAGACAATGCCAATTTGTTACGGTTTTGGTCGTAGGGACCGCACCGGCGCCTTGGCCCAATTTGAATAAGACCGGCAAATGGTCAGAGTCTAACTCACAGAGTGCCTCTATCGATACGACATCGAGCGAGACGTCTCTAACTAATAGCAGGTCTATAGTGCTAGGAGCTCCTATGCCTGAGCCGGAGTATCTAGTCAGGGTCCAGAGCTATTATATTTATGTTGATTGGCTCCTCAAGTCCCAGCAATATATTGCCGTTTGTGTTTGGCGTACTGCAATTCCAGTTGCGATGTTTACTATTAAAGTCACCTGCAAGAATGGTTGATTGGCCTAGATCGAGAAGCAGCTCTAGGTCGGATCTAAGTAATTTCTTAGTAGGAGATAAGTACATGGAAACAGTACAAGCGGCCTGTGGCCGGTAATGCCATCTGACATGCCGTCCTTCTAAGTTTGTCAATTATGGAATGTCTAAAGGTGCAATATGAAGAGACCTTTTGAGTATATAATATAGCACGAACTGGTGGTCTAAGTTACTGCCAATTACATCAGCTATCTATAAGAGTAAGTCCCGTCAAAATCGGAGAAGCCATCCCAGAGAGTAGTCAGAACAGACAAGTAGACAAAAATTTTAAAAATGTTGCTTTTTGTGTTGGTTATGTATGCATGTTTGTGAATGTACTAGCAACATATCGCAATATAATCATTTAAAAACGGTTTTAGATATTACAAACAGACACTCAGATATTACAATTTTATTTATGCGTATAGGTTTCTATATTATATATATCGTCATATTTCGTAACAGATTAAAGTATCCTTTGAGCATAGTAGTTTATGTATGTATATACTATTTTGGCTGAAAATCAATATAACTATTTAATTAAATTGAAATCTATTAGGAAGTTTTACCTTTTAGAATAAAAAATATATATTTATTGTTATATTGATAAAGTTTGCATTTGCTATATTAGTAAAATATTTTTTTATCAATTATAGTTAAAAATTATTAAAATTTATATAGCAAATAACTTCACTTTGCGCGTAGACATACACACAGACATACAACAAGTAATTCAGACTTCTTTTCATAGTCAGTAAGTAAGATTAAGGTTAAATTTAACTTTATGAGTCAAAAGCCCTAACTTCTCTGAAAAAACATTGATCTCGTATTTTTTTTTATTTTCAGACGAGCCGCAGAAAAATAACGAACATATTTATAGATTTTCTTAGATCTTAGATTCTTAACCTGGTAGCTGCGTATGTGTGCGACGAAAACACGCGGTAAAGACAGAAGAATTATAATTATAATTTTTAGAAAGAAAATACTTTATAAGGTTGTGATCTTTCAATTGGTTAATAAGATAATAAGGATCTTCGAATCGCGTCACTCAGTACAGTGTATTTGGTACTAGCTGATGCCCGTGACTTGGTCTGCATAGAAATATAAAAATAATTGAAATTTTATTAAAGTATAGTTACCCCCAGTTATATCAGCTATCTTTTAGTGTAGGTCCCGCCATAATCAGACCAGCCATTCCAGAGATTACCAAGTACAAACCGATAGTCAATCACATGTATCATTGTACTCATTCAAAACGGTTTTTGAATGTTATAAACAGACACCTCAATGATATTTGAATAGTATAGTTAAGACAATTTAGAGATAGAATTTTCTTAAACAAAATGTCAAAGTCAAGTCTAAATTGGTAAAGCTATTCAAACTATATATATATATATGACAAAAATACGTTTTAATGAATATACATAATGACTATAATTTATCTTAAAAGTTGACGTGTTATTTATTATAGATTATTATCTTCTGGGTGTAAAACTGTCATAAAACGACACGTGATAATGATCTACTATGATGAAGCGGTCTGTTAAATCAAATATTATTGAACACATAGTTGATATTGCCAACTATCATATATGTATCTATAAATTTAATCTAGAATATGTGCAAAAAATAACATACGCTTGTCCTCTCAAACCTGCGTTTTATGATCATTAAAAGTTGAAAGTAAAAATGGGCATAAAAAACGTAGTCTTCAATAAAAATGCAATTCATTAAAGATTTATGCATATAAATGGATCAAAAATATTAGGAATATTTAGTTGATTTCCAAAACGACATTTTTCAGGATTTAAGGAGTTATTGTTTATTTAATAAAAGGCACAGGACTGCAAAATAAAAGTATGTATGATGCATAAATGTAAAAGGAGCAGAACTGTGAATAGCTTATTAATTTTAAAAATTTAAACAATCCGCCGGATATTTACCTTTTATTGTATATTCACTAACATCTATTGTTTTTATTTTACGCATAATTGATTACGTATCTATACCTTGATAAATATCAAATGTGACATAAGTATTTATGGTCGACAATGAACAGGCACAGTCATAGGTCATAGGTTCTAACAATAGGATGGGAACATACATTTGTGACGTCATTGAGGTGCGACCACACTAATGCATTGTCAAAGACAATTTGCTATATAAATGTCATCGTATTATAATGTCACTAAGACGTTATTAGCAAATTGATTAATCTTTATAAGAAATATTGTTGGATGTAATACTCGAGTTAAATTAAGTTTTTATATATTATAATGATTTTAAATAGGTAATTTATACTAATATTAAAAATGCGAAAGTAAGTCTGTCTACTTTACCATTGAACCGATTTCATTTGGTACATACTTAGAGTAGATTTAAAAAAAGGATTTAGGTTATCAATTAATGCGATAAAGGTTGGTGAGAGGGTTGAAAAAGGGGATGAACCTTTATCCGGAAATTCGTCATTGTTGTACATAAGCCGAAATTTGGTGTCTTCATACTTAAAACAAGTCCTTAGCGTTGGTTCTAGCAATTTTGTATTTTCAAACTGTACGGGTATGAACTAGGAGTTGAAATAGGGATGGAAGTTAAAATGAAAATTCTTCATATATTTATATTAAACTAGCGACTTGCCCCTGCTTCGTACGGGAGCTATACTGATAGAAAATATTCAAATTCAAATATCTTTATTCAATATAGAAGTGTAACACTCGCTTATTGATTGTCAAGGACGCTACCACCGGTTCGGAATAGAACGCCTCCGACCTGAGAAGAACCGGCAAAAGAAACTCAGCGGGCCTATTTTGTCATCTTTTAAAATAATCAAATAAATATGCATATAAATTTTCTTATGAGCTACATACAGTTCTATCATACGTACTTTATACTTGAAAAAGCCTGGAGCGAGCATTCCATTTCCAGGCTGTGTTATCATTTATAAATTCATTATGCTATATAACCTTTAACACATAAACATTCCTTTACTACTTTTTAAAATTTATTAACAACATTGTCCCATAAAAGATTTAACTATTCTTCAGTCTATTGCTGAATCTTCAAAATTATGTTTGTTCTAGTATTTATGTTATGTGCATCACAATGTCTGCGAAAATCATTTCTATTTTTTGCTATACATTAGGTTTTCGAATATGTATTGAGAAGTAACGGTTAGTATTTTAATCTCTGTGAACAATTTTCTCAGGGATTCTTTGGGAACAGGTTATAAACCACTCAAATAGCTCGTTTTGGGGACAAAGATCTATTAGTATCCGTTGCACTTCTCCACAGTATAATGCCATAAGACATTACACTGTGGAAATAGCTAAAGTATACTAACTAGCAAACAACACGTCAGTAATTTGTCTGATTTCTCGAATCATGATCTCAGAGCTATTATGACAGTCATATGAGCCCTACTGCAACTCAGGCTATTGTTATTCAACACGGTTGACTCAACACGTCTACAATACTAACAGTATACATATAACTTTCTCATCAATCACTCTATCTAGGTCATAAAACCATCATGAAATCATTGCGAAGTTTTCAAAGATTAATGCATACATGAGTATTACAAGGACAGATTGAAAGCGAATTTATTATACATGTGTGATTTACACCTAATCCTATTCTACTACCTACAGCTTCAATACACCTATACATTTCACAGACGAGTGTTAGTTGGTTCCGCTAGTGGAGAATAACCAAAGGTTCGTTATCTTAAACGAAAGCGGTAATTATATAACTTAAACTGATAATCGGTTCAAGTGGATCTTTCTGCATTAGTACATCATCATACTCAACTGTACTTGAAATGTGTGTATAAATGATCAGTTGACTTTATATTTATCCCATTTTAACTAATTGTTTTTCACCCTTTAATAAGCATCCTTACAATAGAATCAAATAGCCTTTTATATAAAGCAAAAAGTAGCTTGCACTTGAACTATAAAGTTTTTGAAAGATGCCAATTGCAAAAAAAATCCAATGAAAAGCCTTACCTCCGTTTTTTTAATATCGAATATTTTAAATACTTGTCAAATACCTAAAGGCTAATTAATGACATACAACAACTCATAATCATTGTTAGCGGTCGAATTACACAACATCACCATCAGCCTGTGTCAGTCCACTGCTGGACATAGGCATCCCCAAATGCACGCCTTCTTGACAAGGGGGTTTTTGGACCGTATCCTACCACACTGGTCCATACGGATTGGTGGGTGGACCGACTTTATACACGCCCATCCGACGCATGGATCATCTTACTTTACAGACAATTGGGTGATCGGCCCAAATTGCCCTAACCAACTAGCAAAGAACAATGAAAATTTGTTGAGTCGAACCCACGATCTCCGGCATCTAAAGCACACGCCCTTACCACTAGGCTATGGAGGCGGTCACTATACCACATATACCAATAATATGCTAATTTTAAACACACCCCCTATTAGGTCCACCTTAAAACCAATATAAAATACTCGAATGAATATTTTAAACACGAAATGCAAATAGTAATTTAAACCATGATTTTGAAACGATTATTATCTCGATGCGTTGACTCCGTCCATCTGTCCTGACAGCTTAAATAGCGTATAAAATTTCACATACGAGGTGACCAATTCGGATCCCTTTGACGCGGGTGCCCATTAAGTTATTAAAGCAGAAACTGTGCAATTTATAACTTTAACTTTAACCGATACATCGGGTGTGCGGCATTTCGCAATTGCTTCAGCATATTCAATTTATTACCGGGCTATAAATGATAGTGATCTCTCCAATTGCGTTTATTCTGCCGCCTTGATATTAAACCTAACACAATATCCATCATTGTCAGATAGTATCTGTTTTAACTGAAAGTATTGGGACGTTCTATAACGGTGTTTAATAGGCTAACAGAAATGGCGCGTTATGAATAAGTTCGATTGCAAAGAAAATGTCAGTTGATTATAAAGTTTGCAAGAATTTGCTGTGTTTAGGTTATTTTTGTATAGTTCATTAACAAAGAGAGGATACTAAATGTGACATTGAGAGTATAGTAAACTTTTTATACGACTATTTGAGAAGATTAGTAATAATAGTTTCGGCATTAGCTATCGGGGCCACCTGATAGAAAGTGGTCACCGACGCCCATTAACATTGGCAATACTGGTATCACCAACGCGCTGCCTACCGTGAGACATAGGATAACATCCTGTCTCATTACCCAGTAAATACGCTGCCCTTCAAACCGGAACACAGTAGAGTTTTCACACTACTGCTTTGCGGTAGAAATAGAGACCGCGGTGGTACCCACCCAGACGGTCTCCTGTAAACAGGGGACCTACCACCGGTACGTGATACGGGTGCGTGAAAACATTTCATAATCATTTACCAGTGGACTTTATGAATTTTGGTCACGATTATAGGTCAAAGTGATAAAAATAACGATACTAAAACGTGAGTAGAGCTTCAAACGTTTAGAAATGAGTGGATGAAAATTTATTTGAAGGTACCCAATCGATAATGCTATGTAGCCATTTTTGATGACGATAAAACATAAATTGCGATCATTCGAATAAAATTTTATAACAGCCGCGTGAAGGCTGTTGTAGTTTTCACAATAAAATTAAGAATATATAAGTACACGTAACTCCTACAAGTATACAACACTTTCACATAAATATTATACGTTATCGGCAACAACCAAATATCAGTTATTAAAAAGATATTGATTGACAACTCACCGGACCCGTATTTATTGCATTAAGAGAAACCTTCGCGGATTTCCTTGGCATATAGCGACTCGCATCACGATTGCAACAAACTTTATATACAAAGATAACCCTCATTCTATCTCCGATGTTAGAGAACAGATCATACGAGTCGAAACAACATGTAATAACATCTATCAAGATAGCAATCGTAGCTCGATTTTATTCAATTGGACTGAACAATTTGTCCCAATAATACAGACGTACCATATTTAGTTGGTATTAATAATGTATGTATACATCGCCTAGTATGTACAAGCACGAACAGAATTCGGTTTTCAATAAAAATCACTCTGTACCAATATTTATTATCTCAAGGGCTGATCGATAGAATAATAATCGTTACTACGTACTGTATTATCGGAATATATCTTATCTAATATTAATTATCTTACCAAAATTACTTTTCCCTCTCTCGGCAGTGCTCTTGTCTATCCAATATCATAGCAGAAAATGCTTTTCGCTTGTATGAAGTAAATCTAGATTTTTTTCGACCTTTGTTTTTGTGATGATTTCTAATATAAAATGCGCAAATAGTCCTTTCAATTAATAATGTGTAGTATACGCGAAAACAAAAGAATTAATTAAATAGTACTGTTTCTGTGCAATGGTCTTTTTGTCATTTTGATAACGCAAATAACTTAGTACATATGACTTCTATCTTTTATTTGGAAACTACGAGCGTAATCACTACATAGTATACAACAAACTCGCTTTCTCTGTCCCTATATCTCTATGTTTGCTTAAATCTTAAAACTACGAAACGGATTTTGATGCGGTTTTTTTAATAGATAGCAGAGTGATTGAAAAGGTAGGTTTATATGTATAATTCATGTATATTGTTGTAGAGAAACGCTCATAAAGTTATGTAATTTTGCATAGATTTTACATATATCAGTATCAGTGCGGAGCCGGGGCGAATCGCTAGTACGTACTAAGCCTTAATAAATAGCTAGCATAATTTTAATTTTAAATTGTATATTATTAACTTTATTTTTAATTAAGATTGTCTTAAAGGAACTTTGACTTGATCCACACGAAACGATAAAAAGGATTGGGCACATTGCCCATTCACGAGATTTTTAAATTTTTTTAACAAAAGTTCAAAGTATACCTGAGCCAAATACAATTACAAATCTAAACAATCAGATTAATAATGGTTCATTAAAAACGTTCAACTGTGCTTTTTAAGGGCTGTTAACAAACTTTAATCAACACGCGATTTTTAATCAAAAAGAGCGTCGCTCGTTTTTATACAATTGTTTGAGTAATAATTGTTTCGGGAGGCGGCTTAGTGCGTTAAATCGTTCAGTATAAATATAATAGTATATATAAATGTTTATAACCAATATCGCAATTTATTACGTTAAATAATTGACTTGACTTGATATAACGGTTAAATTATAAAACTTACTGGAGGTATTATTTCAATTCTACGTCCACTAGGTGTCAAACCGTTATCGATATTCCGATCTGCCATTATCGAACGACGCTATCATTAAATTATAAGCAATAGCCGATATCTTGAAGTGATTTAAAGTCTGAAATAGGAAATCGTATGCTATATTTATAACGCGATAGAATAATAATAGATTTCGTTTGACAAAATCGGGTTAAACTGATGTGATATATCATTGGTTATCGATCGAAATGCTATTCAGCCGATTCTAGCTTACGCTGTATGTAACATTAGGCGCATAATAATATGTTTCTTCACCACTCAACAACATTTTAAACGTTGCAAAGTATTTAATTATTTAATTATTATAATAAAAACTCTGACGGTTATTTTAAAACATTGAGATACAGACATATACCAACTTAGTCTGCCCGTGATCATGGATGCTGGAAAGAATCCGAAACGTCGGGAATAAATATATTTAAATAACGCGGAAATGCCGTGAATTTGTGGATTTGATATTGCAAAGTATTGCCAGTAAGGAGCTTGTATAGGCAGCAATTGAAACAAGCATTTGTGTAATAGCAAGCATTATGTAATAGCATATTACGGTAACGGCTTGACACATGATTGGAACCACCAATGGATAGGTCCATTAGAGGGTATTTGGACCGAATCCCACCACGCTGTTCCAATGTAAGTTGGTGGGTGGACCGGCTTTTTACATGCCCATCCATCGCATGGTTCATAATACTTTTCAGACAGTTGGGTGATCGGCCCAAATTGCCCCGCAGGATTCAAACCCACGACTCCGGTTTCTAAAGAACACGCCCTTACAACGGGTATGGAGTCAGTTAACTTATTATATGATTATTATTTTAATAAAAAGTATAAAATAATGAACATCGCAATAGTTCTGACCATATTCCCAACGTACGTGTTTGGGTTTATTAAAACGATTTACGACCTGTGTGGCCTCTGACTTGTGTTATGTTGGAACAAAATAATTAATTTAACTATTAAACGCGTTTAAGTGTTATTAAATTAGTTATATTTCCACCGCTCGTCATCAGCCTGTATGAGTCCACTGTTGGAAATAGACCTCTCGCACACGCCCTCTCCATTAGGGGATTTTTGGACCAAACCCCACCACGCTGGTCCAAGGCGCGTTTGTCGTTTTTACATGCCCAACCGACACATGAATCATCTTACTTTTCAGACAATTGGGTGTCGACCCAAATTGTCCTAGCCAACCAAAAAACAACGATAACACAACGTTGTTTCCCCTTAAGATTCGAACCTATGACCTCCGATTTATAAAGCAAGGGCCAATACCAGTAGGCCACGCAGGCGATTCTACTGCTAGATATTCAATTTTTTTTTTTCTGCTGTGCTGTGCTGCAAACTTGTGCAATTACACCTGCGTCATAAACGGATAATTTCATACCCTTTCCAATGCTATGCACCAAGATACAGCTTTTCTTTTCAATTTGATTAAGATAGACTTTCCTTATGTGTGATACCGTATATATATCGGTATCGTATACATATTCCTTAAACGTACAATTATTAAATTTATAATATTATAACGAGCTAAACTTTCGTTGATTATACCTTTTTCATCATAAATTGACAGTTTGTAGATTTCCTCAAAAAGTACCATCAAAAGTTATTACGAGTAAATATGTACTATTAAAAAAGCAAAAATGGGCAAGAAATACTAAGTAAAAACTGTAATACTAAGTCTTGGTATACGACATATCAGATGCAAAATACATTTAATTGCTGAATAGTAAATAAACTTTTAAAACATAATATAATCCTCCAGTCAATTACGACTATGGCGTCCGATCTATATTAGAGATCAGCCAACTACGCAGGAGGTATTATAGTGCACAAGTGTACGCGCAAACACAGGCACATTCTCTTTTCCCTTATACTCTCAAAGCCCGATGGGACGGTTAACCGTCACGACCGGAGAGAGTAAGGTGCAGGACCGACTTTTTACATGCTCGTTCGACGCATGAATCGTCTTACTTTTCAGACTATTGGGTGATCAGCCCAAATTGCCCTAACCAACTAGGAAACAACAATGAAATTTGTTGAGTCACCGCAGAATTCGAACCCACGGCCGCCGGTTACTAAAGCACTCGCCCTTACCACTAAGCTACGGAGGCAGTAAAGTTTGCTTTTGAACAATAATATAAGAGCGTCAATAGTAAGCATTTGTGTACTTCTTATAAACGGCTACTACCATAGGCATCTATGGCAGTAGAAAGAAAACTGTAGCAGCTGTGTTTTCAGCCGAATGCTTTTTGTCTAAAGTATCCAAGAAATTCAACTGCTAGACTGTTTTTACCAAATCGGTGCTGTATGCATTAAATCGCCGTAAAAATTGTCAACTAGTTGCCTTCTCTTGGGTCTATATGATGTATTAATGCATTTACCGTATTAGGATAAATTCCTCCGCGAACATTAGCCACCAAAAGCGGTGCCAATGTCGGCAAATGGGCGTTTACAAGCTTGAATAACGGCAGTATTGGATATTTGAAACGAATTGATAGAATAGTGAAAACATAGTGTGAATCGGGTAAGATATTGCACTCAGCTAAAGTCTCTAATATAATTAAGAGTAGAGAGAGAATAATAAGAAATGTTTAAAGTTACATTGTACAATCTTTAAAATAATAATAATTAGCCCGTATAACTTGATAACGTACATTTTGCATTTTCAATTTTATCTATAAATTGTTGTTCAAAAAAATGGAAAACAAAATATATATGGTGTTTTTTGGCAGACGTTATACATACACACATATATATATATATATATATATACAACGAACGAAAGTTAGGTTAAGTCAGTTTTAAAAAGTATCGGCACGCGGAAACGCTTTAATTGTTATTCATTATTTATAAATATTATCTCTTAAATAAAATAAATAAAATGGATTTTTAATGTTAAAAAGTATTAGTTGATATTCGCGATATAGATAGTAAAATGTTCATCTTTATGAGAAGTTTTATGGTGATTCAAAACTTGCACTTTTTATTTAAGATCTTCCCGAATCTCTATTTTATCAAGCTTACGAACTTTTGTTTATACTATTTCATGAAACAAAGCTAACGAAGCTTTATCGTTATTCGCTATTCAATCGCTATACGATATATGGTAAACAATATTTTTCAAACACTATCGTTCTATTTACAAAACCACATGAATTTAATAAGAAGAAACTATTTTATAACTAGTCTAAAAGAGCTTACGCGCGATGAAAGCTAGTTTATTCGAACCTGGGCATACAGAGAGTCTAAAACATTTGAGCACCTAGTGTGTATTACCCAATCACCAATAAATACCGCAGCGGGGGCCTGAATTTAACAAATACTAATTATTGTGGCAGTTACCGCTGAGAATCGGTCTTAATTCTAAATCAACGCCATGTTGTCAATGTGATCAATATAAAATGGCGCATGGTACAGTGTTAATTGCATTTTTAAAGTGAACCCGCGCTTTTCACAGCTGGAAGATAAATAGTTAGAACGCTACTTATTTTATCTACGACGAAGTTAGCGGTTGCTAATGTTATAATACCTTATTTTTTAAACTTTACACTGCTAAAGTTAAAAATAATGTAATAGACTGCCTCCGGAGCCTAGTGGTATGGGCATGTGCTTTACAAACCGGAGGTCGGGTTCGACCTGGGGGACTCAACAAATTTTCATTGTTGTGTCCTAGTTGGTTAGGGCATTTGGGCCGATCACCCAATTGTCTGAAAAGATGATGATCCCCGTGTCGGATGGGCATGTAGAAAGTCGGTCCACTCCACCAACCCGCATTGGACCAGCGTGGTGGGATACGGTCCAAGAACCTGAATGGTAGGGGGTGTATTAGAGGAGGCCTATGTCCAGCAGTGGACTATCACAGCTGATGATGATGATGATGACATTTTTTAGCCGATTTTCCGCGAGAAGTAGTTATTAATTCTATATTTTTTCAAAAAATGTCTATGTAAGATAAGTGTTTAGCATGTTCTTATCGAAAGGTATGCGTCAGACCTTACAAGTAGTTAACTTATAGTCACGAAATCTAAGAAATGCTGTATTTCAACAATTCTCTTACATAAACAAATACAATAATGTTTGACAACTTAATACAGATATTGTTCAGGAATTTTTATTCTAGAACGAATTCGATGGACGTAAAACAAAATATTTACATTTAAAAAAAAAACTTGAACATATTATAACTCTCTCTATCTCCATGTTGTAAAAGTTACTTTCAAGTTTGCCAAGTACATAATGTTCCACTGTTTATCGCTCAAAAAAAACACAGGCCATAAAACAATAAATCATAAATAACGATCAAATCCAGTTCGTTAATGCATTTTATATTAGAAAAAAAATAAACGACATTAAATCAGTAAGCGACATCGTAATAGTAATACTGGGATAATGTAAAAGTACCGTTTAAATTGATGGTTAAAATCGAGATAACTCCAGTATTAGAAGTCTAACGTTTTTCATATTAAACCGTGATTGACCGGTATCGAATACCGCACGGCAGTTAACGGCAATTACACATTTTAAGTTTTTTCTCTTAAATGTAGCAAACTAGTATATATCGCATTTATTGCGTACTGTATACATCGTACATTTAATAGTTCTTAATACATGCTGTGGCGGCTTAATGGAAGTACTTGCATTGCAATTGTTTGACAAACGATAGTCATGCATTTACGAGAATACTATACATGATTTAATAGAACTTTTAGTAAAACTATACGAGTTTTATCTAGTTTATATTAGTTTTAATTACAATATTTCGAGATTTCCATTCTATCGAGACAGAGGTCTGGTGAGTGCTTATTGACGTATAGTTTTATTATATGCATAATGTAAAGTTAAAATAATGTGTATATATACATTTATTTTGTCCCTTTTATTGAATTGAAGTCAAGTTACTTTTACTTTATTGATGCAATTACTGTACATATTAAATCCACTTTTACATACCGCTTATGAGAGCGGACTAGAATGTGATATATGTAGGACGAAAGGTCATCCTTTATCGAGGATATTAATCGAAACGTTATGACCAAAATATATACGATAAATGCGAAGAAGCCGTAAAAATTGGTTTAACATTTACCAAGTTTTCTTTTTTACATTGACAAGAGAGAAAAAAAACCGCTTAATAAGAAATAGAATTTATGCGAACAAAAATATAATTTCCAGCTGAAAATGTACAAAATTTGAACTGCCTGTTTGGCATAAGTGCTTTGGTAAATTGAATGATATTTCAATAGTTAAAATTTATATGTATGACATTAAAGTTTGACGCAGCAATGTATCGGTATGAAATTCCCAATAGCTGAATTCACTTTTTAATTTGAATCTTGGTCACAAAAAAAGTAGGACGAACTTCTGGTTACTGAGCATTAAGTGTCTGTGTTTTACACATTATAAAATATTTAATTACCTCTACCTTGGCTGGTTCTTTCAACATCGTATTGAATTTATCTCAACCTAAAAAACAGCATGCCGTTTTCGGCGTATGATTATTAATTAACATTCGGGTATGCTTTATTGACGTGTACGCATGCTACCGTAATGTTGCTTGTTTTGCAAAATATATTACGCAGCTTTTTCATATCATAACTCATTCTGGGCAACAGAATCGGCTTGCAGCAAAGCGTGCCGAAGTTTAAATAGGCATTCTAGTACAATGAACAGATTTCATGGAAATAGTACTTAGTTACTTAATAAGTTTAAGTGACTGTATAAAATTTTACGTGGGTAACTTTATGGGTATAGTACACAAAACATAAAATACATAGTGCTCTAGGAAAATGGCGCTATTATTTTCGATTTTGATAAAATGTTATATTCTTATTATTTTCGTTTCAAATAATAATAAGAATCACAAAATTCTAACTTAAAGGTGGGGTCTCTTTTTGAGTCAAGAAACGGGGACTCTATTTCTGCAGCAAACATAAGGGTTAAAACGCGTCAAAACTCGTTTCCGGATAGAAGGAATTCTATCGTAGCTTTTGAAATAACAAGGTATTAATTTCTTAACATCTTTTTCCATTTTTTTGGTATCAAAAGTTTAAGACTTGTGAAGTAGGTATATATTACTACGAAAAATACGATTTAATCGAGATGGGTTGAAACCAGCAGTGACGCAACAACTTTTATTGTTGTTAAGGCGGTGCAGGCTGATCATGAGATTGCCTATTAAGTAAGAACGTTCATTGTCAGATGAATTAGTGAAAATCAAGTTCGGTGCGTTTTCGGTCGAGTCGGCTATCTGTCCGATGGTGGACGTGATTAGAATGAGCAAGAAGTTCATAATTATTTAGCAAATTTAGTGCTCTCGTTGTTTATACAGGTCTATGAACAGGTGAGATACCGATCTCCGTGCTGTTGCCGGTTTAAGAAGAGAGTGGTGGCAAGGGATCGTCCATCTTGGTGTTTATAAAAAAGGCCTATATCTAACTCGATCGATGAGCGCTGATTATTATCATTGTTTATAAAGTATACTTTTCGTGTCTGTCAGTTCTTATTATAAAGATTAAGTCCACGCTTATCACAATTAAATATGACATTTCCATTCAACGAAATGTGCCTGCAATTATTAAGACAGTCCACGAAACAGTTTAATTCAATGTCGTGCATTCGATTAAAATAAATCACAAATGAATAACGAGCTTTCGCGATTTCAAACAGAATTGACTTGCTCGCTCACGCTGACACTGTTTACAACCAAAACTAAGTTAAGGTATATTCACACTGAGAGATATGGAACGAAGAAAGATATTTTGGTTCTGACATACTTTACAAATACAAATTTTCGTAAATAACCTACTAATCCATCTCGTATCCTTCATTAAATTTACAATAGCATCTGATTACGATTTTTACGATATTAAATTAGATCAATGGGTGGAGAGATCCAATGTAAATAAGTTTGAAGGCATATGGATTTATAACGATTGATGTATATAGCTGTAAAAATCAAGACTCCTTACATATTTATCCAACATTCGGTTATAGACCCATATTTCCTAACCAACTAGTTAATAATCAAACATAAAGCTGTTTCTTGCAGGATATGAACCCACTATCCCCCATTTATAAATAAAAGGTTCCTGCTGCTGGATCATGAATGCATACATAGAGATATGGACAGAGAAAGCGACTTTGTTTTATACTATGCAGTGATGATATACTAATCAACTCCTATTCTATCACCCCCCACAATGAAGCCAATAGCTTAGTTTTAATGTTAACATTGTTACCTACATACAATGATTGTTCATCATTTGTATAGACTTACAGTTTGATTTATGAGTAAGAACGCTTGACATACTCCGCCATTTTGTTGCTTTGGGTAATATTGTTTAAATCTTTTCTTTAGCTCAGCAATAGGTGAGTACAGAGCCTTAGTCGACCCCACGCAGTCGCACACGCAAGTCGGTATAGTGAATGAAAGCCGAAAATCTCTCAACATTTTCGGGTACCATTTATATATAATTGCATACCTCGAGATTCACGTACGTCCATTTTGTCCCACCCTGCTGTAAGCGAGCCCTAATAATGTTTATATTAAAGGCCGAAAATTACACACAGACTGATATAAAAACACACCGCGTTATTAATTATCCATACTTATGAACACTTTCGTTTTATTGCTTACGTGAGATTTTGCAAGTTATCCTTCAAGTTACGTCTGGTGCCAGTACACAATATAAATTTTATTTGAATTGTTATGACATTGATGTAAAATGATTTTGATAAAATATATATATGACTCAAAGTTTAATGAATTCAGTAAAACATAGTTGCATTCTCTTATTTAGTATTCAATTAATGAAACTTTATTCTATAATGTAATTTAAAGTAATGCCATTGGTGTATCTTTTTCGATACATAAGTGACAACTTCAGAATAACAATATCTTTTAGATACTATGTCTTAAAGGAAAATTAACGAGACAAACGGAGCTTTTATTATGATTATATCTGTATCAAAAGAGATATAAAATGAATTAATTCAAATGTAATGTCAAAATCGCCAAATTCAACAACTTTTCTTGTTCAACACCATTCAATAAGTACGTTTATGCGTTTTAACGTCATTAAATTTTCCGATAAACTGATTGATAAATTCCATATGTAATATAGATCGGATATAGTTATTTATATATTCTTCGCCAACAGGTAGAAATTCTTACTTTGATCAATACCAGATAAAGACATTGTTCAGATACCAAACTGGTCGGCGTTTATTCAAAGTGGAGAAAGGAAACCACCTATAGGTTAATAAATGTTGAAATATCTCATTTCTAGGTAACTTATGCTTTTGCGATGCATAATTAATGGTCGAAACAGTTGTTTTTAACCTAAAAATTACAAAAAAAATACTGCACCAGTCATTAATTAATAATAGCAGTTAATTTCGCAACACAGTTTAAATAACAAGTCGTTATTAAACCTTATATGGTTCAAATACGAAAATATATTCGCGATAAAGCAATACCGAAAAAACTTAATTGTCTTGTTAACAAGGCAAGTTATCGTTAAACACTTTGTATTGAGATTTCTCGCGTTTCAGATTAATTTAATCGAGTTTCCGAAGGCCCACCGCTTTGTACAGATAATATAATTATCGTATTTTTCTTTTATTTACGCTTATTAATGTCATAATAACTACTTTCGAATTGGAAGTACGGTTATGAGCGTACAACGAGCGAACGGAATGTTTCGAGATATCTGATATACTATTTTCCTCAACCGCCCGTTTATTAAACAGTTTTATTTGACATATGGTAAAAAAATATTGTGAAGTTTGGTAAGGTTTGCTATAATCATATGATTTTTATCAATCTTAAAAAATTAGAATGAAACCAAAAAAATGTAACAATTACAAATAGCAAATTATTATCATAAAATTTAACTAATGATATCTTTCAAAAAATAGAATTTTAAGTATATTTTTCTGTGGCATAGGAAATAAAAAATAATTTCATAAACTATAATAAGTCAAAGGTCGTGAAAACATAAGTGTCGCAACGTGATAATCACTACTTCAATTTTCTTATTCATTAGTTTAGTTCTCCACAAATATGATTTATAAATTTATTCGTATAATTCCAAAGACTGTTATTTAATCTGTGCCCTCATGTCATTCCACTAGCCGCAAAGAGCTTCAAATATTTCAATATTAAAAAGATAGAAAACGTGCACGCCCACAAATTTGTATCGGCGGTCTTAATAAACTATTGTGGCAATTAAACTAATGAATTAGCATCGTTGGTTGTATATTAATATAGCTGTCAATGTTGCGATAAACATCTATGTACGCGACCGTTCGATGTTTTTAAGAGAGATTAATTGGAATGCAAAAAATAATAATTACACGGCGTACGCGATCTACTTTCAACGACGTTATTTTTATACGATGTAATGATAGTGCCGGCCGTGCTAAACATTTTTATGGTCTGCATTTAGGAATCCGTGTAAGAAAGTCGCTGAATGACGTAAGTAATATGATTTCTTATAAGTGTTTGACGGTAGATGGCATATTGTTTGAAAATAATTGACTTTTATGTTCATCATTATAAACAAGACTTTACTTTTCAATTTTTTTAAAAACATGACAAGAAAGTGCACCTTTTTCTATTACATGATATGATTAGCAGAGCATTCACATGATGGCAAGCGATGAACCTTTCCTATAAGAAACGCAGCGCATTACGATACAAGTCCGCTTGCCGCCCTGAAACGTTTGGTCTCACTTACTCAGTAAGTAGTCTAGCTTCTGTGTCCGTGAAACCTAGCTTTATTCTTTATACTGCTGTGTAATATACATTAAACTACTCATGTCTCTTAGAGAGAAACTTTTTCTATGTACACTGATCTCGAGACCGTTAACCGGAAAACGATAATGTATCCATCACTGCAAAAAAAAAATGAAATCACTATCGAATCGAAACGGAATGACGAAAATTTAATACAGGTACAAATATTCGATGGAGTTGACGCGATAACCGTACGATATCGATTTTATTTCGGAAGAAAAAGTACAGAGACCGACGTAGTGACGGGAAAAGTACTCACTTATCCGATTAATCGAATCGTAATCGCCTTGAAAAATAAATAAAATCACACGAAACCAACCGCTCATTACCGCGCCTGCCCTTAATCTGTCACATAAACAATCGGGTGCCTTTGTTTGTTTTTTGTTTTAAATGCCATTCGGCCAGCGTTTCGTGGACGTTTAAAATTTAAATTCCCACAAGTTTATCGGTCGCTTTCTCCGCAGTATAAATATTGAGATCGTTTTTTATCTGCCAGTCCAGTTGACCTGATAAATCGTTCGCAAAATACTGTCGCTTTGATTCCGACAAGCGAATTACGTTGTTTTCCTTTGTGACGGATGTCGAATGTAATCTTGTTGGATGTAGTATTTTTGTAGAGTTGTTTTGTGACGAGAATTTATACTCATATCGTATGTCGTTCGGTTTACACAATGTAGTATCTTGATCTTTCTATATTGCTATTTCTATTGCTATAATTGTACTACGGGCAATAATAATCAGATGTTATTAATAACAGGATTTTGTTGTCAAAGTCAGATGGCTTAAAATCAGCCGCCATATTGTTCAATTATCACTGTTTATTTGACGTTTGGAGGCAGCGGATCGATAAAATCAATTTAGGCACGTGACGAATATACTTTACAAATAAAACCGTTTTAAAAAAAATTATTAGTGAAACGGAAAGTAACTAAAAGCATTAATATAAATAAACACATTGCTAACGTGACTATTTTCGAGAATCTACTTAGTAGCTGGCCATGTTAAACATTGTAACTAATGTTTTACTTACACGAATCTTCTTAACATGGTAATGATGTGACACTAATCGATGCTAATCGCGTAATGACAGTTCTTTTTTTAAATATCTTACAAATGTCTTATTACCGGCCTTATCTCGCTTTTTAATTTATTCCTAAAGCATGTTTAATGGCAGCCATCCAGCTTGCCATGATCCGCAAGCAAGAGTATTATTTGTACTCACTACAACTCGACTCTGCCCGTATCTTATAAGCTCATTTAGATGCAAATAGCTGGAGCTTTTAGACGCAAATAGCATTAATCAACAAAGTTATAGCAAATTACTCAGCTAAAAGTGAAATTTTTACAGAGTAGGGAATGTAAACCTTTTACCATGCTTTAAATTCTAGTTTGATCTAAAAAGAAGGTCACGTGGCTAATAAGAAAGAATATTATTAATTGATTTTTTCTCTGACGTTCCGATGGCTAGAAAATAAATCAAATTTCACTTCAATGTCGCGAGATACGGCCGGGCTCAAGTGTTAAATACAGGTTGTATATGATAAACTGGTTATTGGAGTGTCTTATAGAAAGTTACCATTTAGGCGGCTGCCGCCAACTTCAAGTGCGCTTTTTACACGAGTTCAATTGCAACAAATAGTTTTTACAACATAGTAATAGTTTACATTGTTTTTACAGCCAACAGTCATGGCAGTTCTCAACATATTTTAATACAATCATAAGATAGATCAGAGGAGAGTTCATTAGTTATAAAATAAACAAATGCGCACAAGCCCACGACTCAATATCAGTCTACGTAAAAGCTATTAGTATTTATTAAAATATAAACAAAATCTTTATGAACCCCTATACAGAAACACGTTAGAAATAATCGTGTCTTTCCCTGCATTTTAAACTCACACGAGACTGGATTATCCGCAGTTACTGGCAATATCATCACTGTACCCATACTGCCTCCGTAGCCTAGTGGTATGGGCGTGTGCTTTGGACACCGGAGGTCGAGAGTCCGAATCCTACGGAGACTCAATAAAGCTTCATTGTTGTTTCCTAGTTGGTTAGGGCAATTAAAGTCAATCACCCAATTATCTGAAAAGTAAGATGATTCATGCGTCGAATGGGCATGTAAAAATTCGGTCCACCCACCAACCCGCATTGGACCAGTGGTGGGATACGGTCCGAAAACCTCCTAATGGAGAAGGCGTGGATAAGAGGAGGCGTATGTCTAGCAGTAGACTGGCACAGGCTGATGATGATAATGATGATGACACATAATTATGGATAACGTTGAAGTCTTTCCTACCTACTCATTGTTGTTCCACGCCCAAGTACTTTTCGAGGCATGTCTGTCTTGAATAAACGGCATGTGCTGTTCAAAACGGGTTTTACAATAATTTAATTTATAACTATAAGCGTCCACGCAATCGTTGAATTTATGAATCACGAATGGCAACATTTGATTGATTTATTGCCGTTGCTGGTCTGAAACAATCGTGATCGGAGTTTTGAATCGGTTTTGAAACATTTCGAGGGAAATATTTTTTACGTAAAAAACTTATTATAAAAACAGAAGCACTATTAGAAAACAGCTTTTTATACTGAATTAAAGATCATAACTAGTATTTTAAATTCTTTAAAGTGATGTACAGGTATTAAAATCATCCATTTGGGAGACGCTACGGTATTCACCATATACACCATAAGGTATCGCCTCGTCATTGCAACGAATTAAAATGATTAAATTAGTCAGGCAATATGTCCGCTCAAAATTATTTTAAATGTCAGTATCATATTGCTTTATAGTTCCGATATCAGTAACCAACAGTTGTAAATGGTGTTCAGAATCAAAGAAGAGTAGAAAAATATTTCTTTAGTACCAACTGCTATAGATAACAAGTTATAATAAACTAATCCAGTCTAAAATGTAAATGGAACACGCTTAAAACAATCAACCGGTGTACATTACAGTACCCGACTAGTTACACACTACAATTGCTAGGTAAAAAACCGAATACTATGATATGTATTAAACAAGTTAAAAACCATGAAAAACGCGAAGCGTGTAACAACTTGGAGACTTGTCCAGAATTTTGATCCTCGACCATTCTCCGCGTTACTTTTTGCCCTCATTCCTCACGAAAAAGGCTACACAGGTGAATCTTACAATATTCTTTGTACCGAAGAGGAATTCACTGTGCAAGGCTAAATTTGGCGAGCCTGCTACGCGAAGAAATCAATTATTTATAGACGTTTATGATGGAATTGACTTTGTTTTTACCGTTTCGATTAGCTACGCTTTGTTGTAGTCCTTATTAAGAAAACCGTACTAGCGAGCTGGATATAATGTGGTGGTCGGATTCGTGTAAATGTTTTGCAAGTTTATCTCATTTGTAATGTTAATGTAAAAACCAAAAGGCGTCTTAATGTTTAAAGTTAGTTTTGTTTCTAAAAGAATACTTGGTTCAGTATCAGATGTCATTTATACTAGACAAATTCAATACGTTGTCTCTTTTATTTAGAAGACTTTTAACTTTAACCTAAAGACCGAGAAATAATACGTTACAACAAAGAAGTCTAAAAGATTCGGCAACTTTACTACACAAGTTTTATTACATCCTTGGACGTTAAAGTTATAAATTATATAATGTCAAAGTTATAAGGATATTGAAGTACGGATAATCACAAATATAACCTATAATAAAGAGCTTATACTTACAAAAAATATTACATGTAAGGATATAAGATTTAATCTTATATGTTTGACAGCAATTTTAACTTTAATTTTTTACGATTTAATGCGTATTATTGGATCTTTTTACGAGTGTAGTTATCTTTTATACGATTTAGGCCCATTTCACTGACATTTGTTTAAGTCATAAATAGTTGCATCTGAACAGTAAAGCGCTTAATGTATACTTTTGATATTAACCGAACGAGATAAGAGAAATAAACACTGAATGTTACGATAATTCTGTATAAAGTGACATTTGTATAAGGTATAAAAAAGATCGACATGTTTTCCAATCCTTTCACGTAACTTAAAATTGTAGCACAAAGCTGATATCTGTAATAAAAACAGCATAAAAAAATTTATTCTATCCTATAAAAAGTGCAACTTAATAATTTAAGAATAAAACTTTTAAACTATAAAAAATAACAAAAAGATTTGGTGTAATCTAACCAAAAATAAAACATAATTTACTTCCGCCAGTACTATATTTTAACGCTTTACAATAATTTTCAATTTATACCGTACGTTTTAGACCCTTACCAAGATCCATAGACACCAAGGAACTTCACTACAACTCTAAGAAGTAAAACGAGTACTGTTTCTAAAAACCAGCCATTGACATATCCAAAATTTCGTACCAGCCGATACAACGTACGCGTTATTATTTATTACTGTAACGTTTCACAAACTTGCGGGACAATTTATCGGTTTCGCTTCGTGCATAATCGATCTCCTTGCAGCGCTATGTATGTGACAATATTTATGGTCGCAACAGCAGCATTAAATATTCATATGCACTGTAAAGGCATGGACACATGTTTTGCTGGGGTTGTATTGAAAAAAAATGGCTGACAAATTAGCTTATAATGAAACTTGTAACTGCCTCCGTAGCCTAGTGGTACAGGCGTGTGCCTTAGAAACTGGAGGTCGTGGGTTCGAATTCTGCGGGGACTCAACAAATTTTCAATGTTGTTTCCTAGTTGGTTAGGGCAATTTGGGCCGATCATCCAATTGTCTAAAAAGTAAGATGATCCATGCGTCGGATGGGCATTTAAAAAGTCGGTCTACCCACCAACCCGCATTGGACCAGCGTGGTGGTCCAAAATCCCCTAATGGATGGAGATGTATTAGGGGAGGCCTATGTCCAGCAGTGGACTATCACAGGCTGATGATTATTGACTACTTCTGTGGCCGGTTGGTTACTATCTTAATCGTTATCTTCTGAAAGAAATACAATGGTTGTATCCGATATAAAAGCCATAGAAATAGTCTATAATAAAAGAGAATGTTCAATCAGTAAGTCGCTAAAGCCAAAATTTTATGTGACTTTTATGATTAACTTTTTGAATTTCACTCTCTATGCTATTTTCTTTATCAAATTACAAAATGGTTCAGTTGATAAACTTTACATGAACTGACAATTTGAAAAATAAGTACGAAAAACAAACATATATTAACTACGTAACCTTTGTTTTGGAGCTATTCAATTGATTTACACCCATTAGGTCTTTACATTTTTGCTGCAAATTTACAATACTTGAATAGGTTTGAATGGATAGTGTTTCAACTGCAAATGACAGCGTTGGTTTATAGTTGTCCATTTTTAAATGTCATATTATTCGGGTTCATTAAAAAAACATGTCAAATAAATAGTACCAAAACTATACAGGAAAAAACGAAACAGTACCTATGGTTATCTTAGCTAATTGAGGTCGAATGCGGTGAACCAAATGTAATTTATTGATTTTCAATATCATTTTTAAAAATTAAAAATTTTCACCTAAAATGTAGCTTAAACTAATATAATCATGTACATTAATATATTTTATCTTTACAATAAATAGCAGTCACATATTTGACTGTTATTTCTTCTGTTATTTCTATTCGCTACAAATAACATATAGTTAATACGTTTTCTCTAAAACAACAGTCATTAAAAGTCTTTATTTGGTTAAAGAATTTAGCTGCCTCATAAATATCCAAAATTAATACAACATTATACGTTTAATTACTACTACAACTAAGTGCCATGACGAAGGTCTATTATAGACAAATATTTGCTGCGATACTGAGGTCTAAAAATTCTTATGTTTTTATCTCATAAAACCATTAGAACCAGCAGTAATACCGACAGCAAAACCTTGGCTAACGCAAGTACGGTTAGAAAAATAGTTTTATTCTTGGGAGAATTGACAATGTGTTCATCATCATCAGCCTTTGATAGTCCACTGCTGGATATAGGCCTCTTCTAATACACCCCTTTCCATTAGGGGGTTATTTTGGACCGTATCTCACCACGCTGGTCCAATGCGGGTTGGTAGGTGGACCGACTTCTTACATGCCCATCCGACGCATGGATCATCTTACTTTTCAGACAAATGGGTGATCGGCCCAAATTGCCCTAACCAACTAGGAAACAACAATGAAAATTGGTTGAGTCCCCGCAGGATTCGAACCCACGATGTCCGGATTCTAAAGCACACGCCTATACCACTAGGCTATGGAGGCAGTTAACAATAAAACAGAAAACGGACAATGTGTTAACAATAAAAAAATCATAAAAGTACTGGCTTTTTGTATTTGTGATACATTAATTAAATCAACGTTACCACCTAGATGCACAGCATGTTACAAAAAATAAATAATAGAAAAACATGTAGTGTGTACTTCATTATGTATTGTGCCATACTCTTACAAGTACAAATCATCCTATTTCTTATATTTCGCATTTGTTAGTCAAACAAATAATTTGAGATTTTGTCATTCGTACAGTTTTTCAGTTGTTTCATTTTCAATTTAACGATTGTAATTCTCTATATTAACATTGAAATAAAACATAAAAAATTACATAAGTAATTTAGGATACAATACCAAGTAGCAATATTCAATCCAGTTCAGCGCCTCACTCGAATTTGATCGACTGCAGTAAAGGATATTTCACGTTTATAAATTTGTCAACCGCCCAAGGGCATGACTGGCGGCTCGAGGCCTCATAGTGTACATTTACCGACATTGCAACCTAAAGTGTTGAGAACTCATATTTCAATTATACCAATATCGATATTTGATCATTTCTAACGTATAAGTATAAAACATTAGTACGTTAACTCAAAAAGTACAATATTCTTTATGTTTCGTCTTACTAAGGATACCTACTAAGTCAAGCTTTATAATAATGCAATGAGACTAAATAACTATCAATACGGTTAGTACTGTTAAAATTAAAACGATTATCAGTCGTTGATATTCGATAAAACTCGTATGTGGGACATTGATTTAAAAGCAGTTAAGATCAGATTCACTTGCGGCTCCCGCTTGCTTTGAAATATTCTCATTCAATTTCCATCATAACAATTTATAAACCGACCTGTTACTATTAGATTTTATCCGATTTACTACGCTTTAGAATGCGTGCGTTATGATATAATTCATTGTTAATACTGTTGCCTTAGATATCTTAAATACTTCATTTTAAGATTTAGTAGGAGCTAGTAAGTAAAATTTCTTAATTTTCGTCCGTTCATAACATTTTTGCATCAGATTTACTATGTGTGACACTACTCCAAACACCGTAAATAAATACGAGGCTCACCATAGGGTCCATAAAGACGATGTCGCTTAAGGGCATGCCATCTAAAGACGGCACTGAAAGGCCTGTAGTGCAAAGATAAATAAAGGTAACATATTGGCCAATGAAAACGTGTGGCAATCACATAAATACGACCACAGATAGACTGACAGTATCCAACGCCCATCAGTATACGAGTTGAGCAAACATCAATGCGTTACCACTGCTAGGTAACCCGCTTGGAGTTTAACATTATCTACATCAATTACACCAATTACTGTGGCATCGATAAATCCAGCGTCGGCGTCGCACAGCCACGAACCAATTAATATTCATTAAACTTGAGAAATTCTTACAATTTGTCGTAGTGTTTTTGAGGGAATTGATTACGGCACCATTTAGGGCTGCTTTGCATTTTATTGTGGGCCATTTTTAGATTTAGCTGGCCGGCCTTATGTAATTGCTTCATCATGTTTATTAATTCCGATTTTTAATTGCACTTTAGCGGTGTGAACTGTAACATGTCTAGCGTATATACGTACAGTTTTTGTATTTACTTTTGTAACATATTTTTTATTATGGATGGAATGGTTAGTATTAGAAGTTTGGAAAAGGTATGAACTTGTTAACAATACTTGGTGCGGTAGCTAAAAGAATTTTCGCACAATGGTGAAATTTGCTTAAAACTTGGCCAAAATTATGTTAAAAATAATATAAATGTTTAAAATATATATGGTATATGAGGCTCTGACAAATTAAAATTTGATCAAAACAAATCTTCCATGGTTTGTTTCATAGAAAATTTTACAATAATTTACGATGTTACGCCCTTACGATGTTTTTTAATATCTTTGTTATAAGATACAATTGGAGTAGTATTCTGTAGTTGGCACACTATACTGTTTTTAGGGAGAATATTTTAAACTGGTCCTTATCTATTGCTAGCCCAATAGACATGCACAACAAAATATTCTATAGCTTATAATTCAAATTTATGCTTATGTCTGTCATCTCTGCTGATATTTTGTTGTTTGTTTTTATACTGGCAAGTAAAATTAAACAACACTTGTTTGATATAATTTGGTAATCTACCTTCACATCGTGTTTTTTAAAACCGTAAGTAAGCAATGAAGTTTGTATCTCAGTTAAGTAAAAATTCAATAATTCCTTTTGACTAATTGGAATCCCTTGCTGAAAACTGTCTGAAAAATACAGTATTTTTTCACTTTTACTTTTTTTCTATAATATTCTATTTTTTTCTCAAAAACTATGCTCGATCCCTAATTACGCTTGCTACTTGTCTACTTTTTTAATATTACCTTTTTATTAATAAAGAACACAAAACATCCATTCAACGTATAAGTAAAAATACAAAAGTATCGTAGCGAGACGCAATAATTCTGGTATGAAATGAAATAAATGAATGTTTTCTAAAGATATGATCTTTCGATAACAGTAAAAGAAACGAGGTAAAGTGCGATTAAGTATAAACTTATTAACTAAGTAAAAAAAAATAAACCGGTAAAATATGTAATTCTGTTCAAAGCTATATATCTGTAACATTGTACGTAATGTAAGCTGTTTAGAAATACGGTAATAATTAAGTAACCTAAAGGTATAGAATCCATTAGGTAATTTAATAATTACCTGTTCATATCAATCCTCTTAACAATCAATCCATTGTTGCTGCTAAACAAAAGCTTAAAATAATACAACAAAACTGTTTAATTGAAGTGTTAAGGGTATCGGAATAATAAGTCTCAATCGTTGTTAAATTCATTTGTAGATATCGTCATTGATCTTGTTTCTAAATTAGGTTACTAATTTACAATCGGAGTAACTGTATTTTTTTTTTATTTTGGCTATATATAACGTAAATTTCACTTGAGAGAGACGGTGGTTCGTACTGTACCATAATAAGATAAAATAGAGAGATTTCACCTGGTTTTGTTGCGATATTTTAATGAAAAATATGACTATATATATAGAAGTTGGTGGTATACGGTCCAAAAACCCCTAATGGAGGAGACATGCATTAGGGTAGGCCTAAATGCAGCAGTGGACTAACCAAGGCTGATGATGTATGATGATGTTTGTATATAGAAATAGATACATACTATGATTTTTTGTTTAAAATAATATGTTATAAAGTTATTGTTTTTACAATATTTCATGTAGTTCTTATTCCGTCAGTAAGTTTCAACTACGCAAACATTGAAGCAATCAAAGTAACAGTTAAGCTAATTAAGTAGTCGATAGAACGACGTTTCGAATGATGTAGAGCGCATTTAATTGATTTAACAGCAGCAATAAGCGGAAGGTACAATTCTGATACCTTCCTTTATGTATAACTTGGAGCTTTAGCTTGTTTTAAAATCATAAACTTTATCATTTAATGTTATATTACTCATTTTGTTTTATATTTTAATAGTGTATAACTATGCTTTGTATTGAAAATACTTTACATACCCATAGACTTGCAATATTTGAATTTTTAATATCTGCATCGAATGAACTATTTGGTTTACAAAACAGTCTGTTATTTAAAACACTAATTGCAAATAGAAACATGTTTTGAAACTAAGGCATGATTAATTTATGGCCCATGAAATGGCCAGAGGTCGTGGGTTCAATCTACAACCCTATGAAAATATTGGGTTATAAAATATTTTGCTTACAATTTTTTTTTAATTATATGTAATATATATTTTGTATATATTTTTTTAATGAATATAATGTATATATTCACAAGTTTCGTAATGTATAAAGTTACGCTTGTTAATTTTTTTTCCATATATTAAGTTTTTTTTAGTATATAAAGTTACGTATATATATATATACATATAAAGTTAATATATGATTTATGTAGCGTAACTTTATATATTAAAAAATCTTGCCTATAATAAAAAAAACTAAACTTAAAAGTCGTCATATGTTGTAATCTGATAATATAAAGAGTATTACATATTATATACGTATATATAATAATTATTAATATATTACCGATGTTATAATATAATTACGTTGTTTTCGAATCGCAGAGAGTTTAATTTAGTAACAGAAAACATTCTAGATTTATCTAGTCATGTTGACGAATAGAGTTAGGATCATTTGTCCCATTAAATACATGTTTCTAAAATTCTGTTTGACTAATAGGAATTTGAATAATTTAGTGCTTTAAGTCAAACCAAATGTTTGATATATTCCGTTAAGTCCATTCATTTCCAGTATGTAATTTCTTAATATCACACTTAAGAATTCATTGATGATTGACATTACGCCAAGTAATTGAATACTGATAACTTTGCCCTGCGTACGCCGATTAAGGGAATTACCATACTTAAGTAAAAGCCGATAAAGTACTTGTGACCGCGGCGTTATATTACCGGTTTTTTAAAAACTGTAATTTCTTTTTTGTTGAATTTATGTTTTATTATAAATATACTAAAATACTGTATTCCCTATACTGTATTTTTATAACGAAAATATTTATATAGTTAAGTTTTATTTTAATGTTTAATCTGATGAATATCTGGATAATGTGAAATTTAACATATCTATTAATACGTTTTTTCCTAATTTTTTACAATACTGAGATGAAAATTTGTACAGTTTATAATAACACTAGCTGTTCCCCGTGACTTCGTCCGCTCTGTGATATATAAATACTTTCAGTTATCGCAGCCATACTTTAGTGAAAGTATTGTCAAAATCGGACAACCATTCCAGAGCCAGAACAAACAGACACGTAGACTGAAATTCAAATAAATTTTTGTTATATATTCTAGCTATGTACTCATTTAAAAACTAACTAACTATCTAAGGGCAACTTAATGGTAAATTAAAATTATGAATTAACTCTTAATTTTCTTAGTATGGATTACGGAGAGAGAACACTCCTTCACAATTATGAACACTTGTTTTAAGAACCACCGAGGAGGCTGTATACATGGATTATGCCTGGTAACCGAGCACGTAATCAGATAGACTACATTGCCATTAACAGGCGATGGAGATCATGCATCAGCAACACTAAAACCTATCCGGGCTGACTGCGGTAGTGACCATAAACTCCTTGTAGCGGAAATGGCTTAAAACTCAAAAGTGCCATCGAGTTTTCAACGACCACCAAAGCGTCTCATCGGCAGTGAACTAACAGCATTTAGTGAGCAGTTGAAATCCAAAATTGCCAGCACAGTTATTTACAATGCTCATGATGACATCGACACTAAATGGAACAAAGTGAAAGACCTAATACTGACATCGCGAATGGAGAGTCAAAGCACAGGGACACTGACTCCAAGGAAATCATGGATAACGGAGGAGACATGGAAAGTCATAACAGAAAGAAAACAACTACTGAAACATAACTGTCACTCCAACGATAAGAAATACCAAGAAATGTCAGCAATGGTTCAGCGACTGTGTCGTAGGGACTACAATAACCACCTGAACTCAATTTGTCAGGATATAGAAAACCACGCGCAGAATTTCCAAACAAGAGACCTGTTCTTGAAAATCAAAAGTATTACTCGTGAGTTCAAGGCGCGAACCTGGGCCATTGAGAATGAAGAGGGTAAACTACTAACCCAAATAGATGAAGTCACAGAAAGGTGGAGATCATACTGTGAGAACTTATATGCTGACCCAACACGATCAGAAAGCAAGCAAGACATAGACGAACAATGTATGGAACCCGAAATCCTTGAGTCTGAAATACGAATGGCTATGAAAAAACTCAAACTGAACAAATCAGCCGGTACAGACAAAATCTTCGCTGAAGAATTAATAAAACTAGGAGACCAGGGGATTAAAGTAATGTATGATCTCTGCAATCAAATATGGAAAACGGGTATATGGATTGCTGATTGGAAAGAATCCCTATTAATCCCATTACACAAAAAAGGTTCCACTAAATCATGCGAAAATTTTCGTACATTAGCCCTAATTTCGCATGCCAGTAAAATAATGCTCTACGTAATCAATAGCAGACTACAATATCTCTTACAATGGCAAATACCCGACGAACAATCGGGATTTGTAAAAGGCCGAGGGACAAGAGAGCAGATCGTGAATGTAAGGCAAATAATCGAGAAAAGCCGAGAGTTCAATTCACCAATTCTCATGTGCTTCATTGATTACTCCAAGGCATTTGATTGTGTAAATGGGATAGCCTGGGACCATATTGGAGAAATGGGTGTACCTCATCATCTTGAAAAGCTAATAGCAAATCTCTATCTTGATGGTCAATACATGGTTAGAATTAACGACACTATCTCGGAGCCTTCAAGCCAGAGAAAGGTGTAAGGCAAGGATGTGTTCTTTCTCCAATTCTTTTCAATATATATGGTGAATATATTATGAGAAAGGCCTTAGAAGAATGGGAGGAGGCATTTCTGTGGGAGGCAAAAGGATAAGTAACCTGAGATATGCAGATGACACAACCTATTCGCAGCGTCTGAGACAGAACTTTCCGAATTGTTCCGAAGGGTAGAGTACGAGAGTGGTCTAGTTGGACTTACTATAAACCGGTCTAAGACAAAAGTAATGCTTGTTGACCGAACTAGCCAACTCACTAGGACTGGAGAACTTTCGGAACTAGAATTCGTAAACGAGTTTGTTTATCTTGGATCTCTAATTTCTAATCAGGGCGGCAGTGAACAGGAGATAAAGAGACGAATACAAATGGCCAAAGCTGCTATGAGCAAGCTTACACGAATATGGCAGTGTAGAAAAGTATCTATTACTACTAAGATAAGATTGGTCCGGACGCTCGTGTTCTCTATATTTCTTTACGCCTCGGAATCCTGGACAATCAAAGCTAAAGACCGCAAAAAGATAGACGCTTTTGAAATGTGGTGTTGGAGAAGGATGCTTCGCATACCATGGACCGCCAAGAGGACCAATAAATCTATTTTGGAGCAACTTAATGTTCGTACTAGGCTCTCAACCACATGTTACCGGAGAATCCTGGGTTATTTTGGTCACATTGCCCGTCGACAACCAGACTCCCTCGACAAGCTGATCGTAGTGGGAAAAATAGACGGGAAAAGACCACGCGGGCGTTTACCTACTCGCTGGTGTGACCAAATAACTTCACTTACTGGTCTCCCCGTTACAACTGCTCTCAGAGAAGCTGAACACCGAGAACACTGGAAGTGTATAACATCAATGGCTATGGCTTCTATGGACACGACCTTCAGAAATGAAGCATAACGACCAAGAAGACGGAGAGAGTATTATTCTTTTATATATTTGAAGTAATTTTAATAACAACATTTTGCATGTAGTGCGTCAATGTGCATTAATCTTTAAAAAAACACGTTCGATATAAAAATAATCAACTCTTTTTTTTACCGTTTCTAACATATTTCAATGCACAAAATTTGTTGAGTCCCCGCAGGATTCGACCCACGACCTCCGATTTCTAAAGCACAAGCCCATAGAGGCAAGGAAATTATAAAAATATTTATTTATTGTATCTTTTTTCTAAAAACCGGTGCTTTTTGTAGTAGGTTATAGTTAGAGCAAGGGTTTAATAACAGGATTTACACTGCATTTAATTTATGCGTGATACGAGTTTTCAATTTAATCATACCGAAAGTTATTCACTGAGCATATACTGAACTAATAGACGAGATTTTTATTATTTAAAATTACGTTGTTCTTGTTTTGGTATAGTCCAAAATTTGGTTATGTCTACGCATGCCAAAAACAGATAATTAATTTATGTGGTATTGTTGTCTAACACCGAGAGTTAGAAAGAACGAAAGGAACATTCATTTGGTACATGAAACGAAACATTTTATCATATAGAACAAAATATATAATATTTATTAAATGAACATAATAATTAGTAGTAATAGCCCTACGAACTAAAGAATACAACCAGCAAAAGATCAACTTTGTGTCATTGAATACCTAGGAAGGATTGTTTTGAAAATAACTAATTACCAGAAAAGATACAACTTAATTAAACTACACAAGTTTATCCATTCGTCGGTGTCAATCTATACATATAAGTAAAATTGGAGTGTCCTTAACATGAAAACAACATTACAATAAAGGTACATATATCAAAACCACATTTTTTCAATATGGTCCGTCTGTCTGTTTGCTCTAGCTAATCTATAGATTAGCTGGTGCGATTTCGATGGAACTTTTGCTGAAAGATAACTGATAGAAGTAGTAAGTGAAGTGAGTTTAGCGGACAAAGTCGCGGGCATCGGCTAGTTCTTCAATAAAAACCCTTGACGTGTTACGTAACTGCGTCACTATAAAATGTTACCTTGTCCGCGTCAATTCAATATTTTCTTCGGCTTAGGTGTGAATTATAAACACGTCAATGCTATTTATTGCTTTTACGCACTGACGTCTCCTATCAAACGACAACAATTTGTGCTATCGCGTTGTGGAGTTCAATACTGGTAACTTAAAAAAAATGTATTGGTCAAATTTTGTAAATACTAATATTTAAAAAAAAAAAGGCCGTAGAGTTTCTTGCCGGTTCTTCTCTGGACGGGTCTGAGTTTGTGAACCGGTGGTAAATGGATAATTTTTGACGTTCATAAGTGCTCAGTAGAGCCTAAATTGAATAAATGATTTTGACTTTGACTTTGACTTTGAGTAGTAGAGATTTATGTAACAACTGTTTAAGTTACACTGCTTGGACTAGAGGCCTCTATAATAATTAAGGGAATATACAAGAAGAGTACTAAGAATGGTAAACGTTTTTATAATTTATCTTTTGCAAATAAACGATATATTATGAGCATGAAAACGTAATACTTTAAAAATTTTAATCATTTTATGGCCTAAAATAGTATACGAGGTGTGTTCAAAAAGTATCGCGGTATACGGGTTACGTATATTCGAATTTCCATTTTTTGGGGCGTTATGTTGGTACTCATGTCTCTTACTTATGCCAACAAGCTTTGTGAACATGATTAAAATATAGCTATAAATGTTTTATACGTGAACAAATACAAAGACAAAAAGTGCATACGAGTATATACGAGTTTGTTTTATCTTCTTCCTAGGTAACATAGATAATACGTTTCAGATTATACAAGGATTATAAGGATCACAATATCTCTTGCTTGCTTTAACGCAGCCTCGCAGATTGCCTACAGATAATACGCAGTTAGTGTAAGATTCTTCCAATTATGCATTTATTTAAGTAGCAATTCATAGCGTAAAACTTAAGCTGTAAAATGTATAAAGGTTAACTCTTCTTCATTCATTTATTAAGTGATAATACTGGCTTTGGATCTAACTATATTGCAAAACATAAACACACATGGACATCTAAAATTGACGGTAGCCAGGTTAACTGTGATATCATGACGCGCAATGTTCAGTCTTTTACGTGGCCTTGAAAAGTCTCAAACGTAATTTTAATAAAAATATCTCTTGAGAAACTTAGCGCAATAAAATCAGTAAAACTGTAAACTCATTCAAACAATTGTATTTGCCCAAACAAAATAGGGTACACAGTTTAATTATTACCTAAGCCTAACCTGTGTTTAAGGTTCAAGAGAACTATAGAAATATTTCTTCTAACCAAAATATCATTGGGCATTATTCATAACGAAGCTTAAACCCACTTGCGTTAAGATAAAACTAAATATTCAAGATACTGTACATCAGTTGAACATGTGTTCAGCAGGTTTCAAATGGTGTTTTTTATAAAAAGCATGTGTACAACGAAGAGTTATAGCTGGCAATGACGTCATCACCTGATGTAAGAATTTATAATTTAAAATATGCTGGATTACTGATACTTACATGAATAATCATAAACAAGTATATGTAACAGAATTAAATTAATATAAATATATGACATATATAATAATGTTATTTGGATCTGCTAATACTGTACATCATCGAACAATTAACGGCTTGCTAGTAAACTTAATTAATATTCTATTTTTAGCTCTGTATATACAAGAAGTAAACTTTAATAATTACAATTACATAAAAAATTCTAGCCGTAATTAATGACTTTTGGATAGGTTTCTGATCTTAACCTGTTGCCTCGATTGCTAAATGAGTAATTTACAGATGAATAATTATAAAATTAACCTCGACGTCCAATGGCAATCGTAATTTTATGTGTTATAGAATTTATTAAATACAATATAAATGCGATTTCAAATTATCAGAATAGATGATTTTTACAATATGTGTATACCTTAACCGCTAGGTTATTAGAGTGAGAAATCTAATAACCAACATCATAATCGGGAATGTATGAATGCAACAAACAAAGCGGACAATACAACGAATGACAGTTTGAAGGGCTTTATAGTAAGTGTAATGATGAAGGTAAACCTGTCGTTACATCTAGTCAACAACTACTAAGAGTAAGAGTCAAGGAGTTTTACGTGTTATTCATTTTTGCAGACCAGCAACCTCTTCTCGTACAAGTAAATGACTTGGCTTAACTCAATAATAACAATCAAATTCAGATTTAGTATTCGCGTAAACAAAAAAATAGATTACTCTTCAATTTACTGAAAAAAAAAAAGTGAAATTTAACAAATTTTAAAATTTTAATCTGTTGTGTTTAGTTTTAGACGTTGGATATATATTACACAGTATGTTATACGCGAATATGGAACAAAATGAACGGATAAAAAACGAATAAAAAATCGGTTTTGGTAAACCTTTAAATGTAAATGCTTGTATAGCACGTATTCGTACCTACCTGAGAACAGTTGCTCTAATTAAAAATACAAATAAAACCATCCTTGGATGACGTCCTTAAATTTAACAAGCCGCTGCACGCGACTTACACCGCGTGGTAACGTAAAAAAAAATCTAGCTTTTTTTGTAATAAAAATGTAGCCTAGTTACTCCAAGTTACATTAGTTATCTTTCAGTGAAAGTTCCCACAAAATAGGACCATTCAAGAGATTAGCAAACAAACACATTGAAGGACAGACAGACGAAACTAAAAACGAAATTGTTTTGTTATATGTATCGGCTATACATCACAATGTACTCATTTAAAAACGATTACAAATAGACAATCAAATTAAATTTATATGTACAGAATATGCCCGATTACGATGATGTGTTTAATAAAGAACCTAAAGTGATTACCTCCTATATACACTTGGTCATCATCAACAATCATTTAAAACCGGTTAATATGACGTTTCAAACAGACACTCTAATTTTATATATATATATAGATAAAAAATTAAAAGCAGTATCGGACGAACAGACAGCAAACATACATACAAACATACATATATAGCTGCACCTTCGTTTAAAACACGCGAACCTTACAGATGATATTGATCTGTATCGATAGTATTACACAAAAAGTATGTGTAAGAATGTCGTTAATTAGATCTTATCCATACGTAATGATATCCGTTTTTCAAAGCGCTCACAACATTTTAATCCGTACCATATCGGGTATTAATTATTTAATTAAATTAATATATCTCAAATCGCTATCTACGGAGACATTTTCAAATGCATTTATTAAGAAAATCGTAAAAGCATTTTCAACTTACTGTTTATTGAAAATGAAATAAGCAAAGAAATAGCTACTTATTTATTATTTTTATAAACAACAGATCATAAAGTTTAAAAATTTAAATTGAAACTTATCTTACAAAAATATGATCTGAACAAAAGTGTAGTTTATTGATTAGGCGGTTTCAGCTGCGAATATGTACATTAGCATCATTGATATTTACAAAAACCCTATCCTTCAGTGGAAAGAGACAGCTAACATTAATTTAAATATACAAACAAACAAGGAAGATATAAACATGAAAATAAAAAAAACTAATATCAATTAGCGTCACGGGGCAAGCGCGATCGGCCGCTCAGATAGCTTCAGTCAAATCAAATAACGCCAAACACGACGCGCGTCACATCGTAAACAAGCCTCGGTTCAAAACTCTAACGGTGCTATTGAGACATTTATCGATCAATATCAATTCTAGTTACAGTTGACGGATCGCATCGATACACGAGCACAAATCTTACGGTCGTTTGAAATCAGCCGATGGGTCGCTCATTAATATCGTTGATGCACATTCAGTTGAGCACTACAGTTGTTAAACAGTCATATCACATCACTGCTGGGACCACTTGAGATCGTACGATGTATACGTAATAAAACTACCTTGCGAACGTGTAAACACTACACGCTCTGTTACAGTACTGGTGTGGCGCGCGGCTTCAATCCAACGTACAACCGCCAGGTCCTAGAATGGAGTACGCCGTGGGATCGTGGTGTTTTTTCCGCGCATCCAAGGATATCGACACGTGTACGCTTACGTTTTTCTCGATATCGGATTAAAGATACAATTGTGTTGTGACAACACTAGATGTGTTGCCATTGTGCGGCACCTTGACATCTTGTGTGTATTTAATGTTTTTTTTTATGATCCGTGACACTTATGACAACATAATAACTGTTGTGTGTAAGTGACGATTGAATGCTTTTCAATACGATCTAGTTTTCGAGATGAGAATATGTTTCTGATTGACAGAAGATGGATCGGGTAGAAAAGATATAAAGAATATGTAAAGATAGAAAAATACTTGGTCAAATTTATAATGTATATTTGTATGTAATAATGTTTATGTGATTCTTTGTTTACTAACTTATTTATGAAATCATTAACATTACTTAGTTTTGTTAATAAATTATATTTTTAGTCAAAAAAAAATAAGAAAAAACTATGTTTACGATGTGTAAAATTAGGTTTGAATTTCTTTAGCAATATTGATAAAACCTAAATTATTAAAGACCACATAAATTTTTTGCTTTAAAACACCGCTGTGAATTTAACTACATTATTGATTTAGTAGAAAAATATGGCGAAAGAAAAGTCTATGAAATCTAACATAGGTATTATAACGTCGAAGACATTTGATCTCCTTTAGCCATAGGTATCGAAGGTACTTGCTGGCTACTTTAGTGTCGCAATGTTTAAAGACAATGAAAAAAGTGACAAGAATATTGGAAGTCAGATCTGACTCTTATAATAAAAAACTCAGCTTATAACTAATACGGGTCTCATTTTGCTTAACATTAAACTACCCCTTTACTGCTTTGCATGTTGTGGTAAAGCAATACATTACTTCTAAAATCTTATTTTTGGTACGAACCGAACGAAATGAGGTTGGAATATAATGATTCCAACCTAATACTCGATACATTAGATGTAGAGCTAAAACCAAATGTAATTTCACTATTGAGACTGTGAAGATCAGGCATTTGACACTACAAAAAATTATTTTGGTGACATCCAATAAGAAAACAATGCAATGGAAAAACTCTATCGTCATGGTGGTTTGAACTGATATGTATCTTATACACATCTCGCATATTATCAATGCATTCCTAATTATTAGTAAGTAACATTTAAAATTATTTGGAAATGAAGTAGAGACAAGTTACTTGTAGCTAAAATTCTCTTATTTAAATCCTTCCCTTTGATGAATTCATAAATTTAAATACTTCATAATCGCGGAATAACAATTATCACCATTTTGTCATTTTATTAATATCAACAAGCTAATCAATACAACCTTACATTCCTCGAAAGATTTTAACACCTCGTATTCGGTGACATGTTATCCGCAATTACATATAAAAAAAACATCAAATATTGATGCTAATTATACATAAACAACTAGTCGCTTTTCGCGGTTTTAAAGCATTACGAAATAAAGTATTTAAAAGTGACCTCTATGGGTATTAAGTTAATTCGAGTGAATGGAAGTCAGCAGTGAAATTCCTATCATACAACCTCGTTAAAGGGCACCGGTTAATTAATGAATGGGGAATATTGCGATTATTTCACTCAATTAATGGAGATTTATTATACAACTTTTCACTCGACTCGTTCACGTGACGCTGACGGATTACTTCAGGCATTCGGAGCGGTTTTGGTGAAACGAAAATTTATTACAGTTAACAAAGTTTAACGTAAAAGAAGTCATTCGAAATCATTAAAAGCGTAGGAAAACGTGAGCAAATCAATGATAAAAAGTGAAGTCCGCTGTTTGAACACGATTAAAATGATTGAAGTCTGATTTTAAGCTCTTCCTTTGCGATTATGTAAGTTGGTTTTTATTTTATCTGTAATTAGATTATTATGATATAACACTTTGTAATCATAACTATCTATTTTTATTTATTTACCCTTTTAAAATTTTTCTCAATCACATGTAAAATAATTTAACTAATAAGTAAATTTCCACTTGATTTTCCCAACGCGACACGAAACTATTTCAATGTAACAGCAATACTATTTATGCGTTACGGATATTGACGCAAAGTGAAAATCTTGTCCCACGAAGTTATTATGCTCCGATAAGTGTGGTGTTTATCAAAGAGGCAATTCGAAAACGGGTTAATGCATTCTGAATATTTTAAATTTTACGACCTAAAGGTACGAGAGTACTTAGACTCTTTACACATATACATACATTCATACGCAACACATACACACATACATCTAATACATAAATAAAATAAGTAATTCTTATAAACAAACAATTATTTAATATCTTCTGAGAACATATATTAAATGTTAAATATCAGCAGCCTATGATAATCCACTGCTGGACATAGGCCTCCCCTAAAATGCCCTAATGGATAGGAGTGTACCCTATCCAATAGGGCATTTTATACCGTATACCACCACGCTGATCTAATGCGGGTTGGTGGGTAGACCGACCTTTTACATGCCCATCTAACGCATAGATCATCTTACTTTTCAGACAACTGGGTGATCGGCCCAAATTGCTTTCTCTTCTTTTTCTTCGGTGAGCTTAATGCCTTAGACATTGTTTAACAACTGACATAATGATTAAATGGAAATAAACATTGAAGAAAATATCGATTTTTTAGTATATTTACGGAGAGTTTTGCCTGAAATCTAGCGGTTCCCACGAGTGATCCGACGATTTCTTTAAACTGGGAGTTGAATGGCTTTCAAGTAAGTGACGATATGGTTTGTTGCCGTTAGTTATTGGTAGACCAAAACGTTGTGCGACAGGCCTTAACGACCGACATACGTTGGGTATGCCATCTTTCCCTTCCGCATTCGTGGCGTGATCTTATCTATATTTGCTATCAGCCATCCATTTCATGAGACAAAGTTATACACTGTCTTGTGTTACTCGAAACATGCTATTTGTCACTAAGTTGTTAATTATAATTAAAATTGGTCTTCATTAACGGTTTTCACGGACAAATTTTATTTAACCCTTGTAATTTACAAAAAACAAAAGTTGGTATTATTTCAGTTACATCAAGGCCTATGCTTTGATTGTTTGCGACGTTTTTCCTTTACACAGCTCGAGAGAAGACGAATTAATCGGCAAATGTTAAAAAAAAAATCAAAACACCGAATTAGGTTTACCAATAGGTTTACAGATTAGGCTGTCACAAGTTCATAAATTTGCCATAGCTTGGACTAGCGTATAAAGAAATTTCCTGGAAATAAACGCCTTAAGAGTTCACTGTAAGCATTAAATAAAAAACAAACTATTTTATATTACCATTGCTATTGAAAATTGTGATTGAGAGATTATAAAAATGTACATGTTATTTAAATTAATTTGTCATATTTAAGAACATTTACAAAAAATTGCCTCTATAGCCTAGTGGTATGGGCGAGTGCTTTAAAACCGGAGGTCGTGGGTTCGAATCCTGCGGGGACTCAACAAATTTTCATTCTTGTTTTGGCAATTTGGGCCGATCACTCAATTGTCTGAAAAGTAGTAGTAGTAGAAGATGATAAATGCATCGGATGGGCATGGAAAAGTCGGTCCACCCACGAACCCGCATTGGGCCAGCGTGGTGGGATGCAGTCCAAAAGTCCCTAATGGAGAAGGCGTGCAGTAGGTGAGGCCTAGAAGCTGGCTTCCCGAATTTTTCAAAACCTTATGAAAGAACTTTGTCAAGCCAATGTTTGTATACAGTAAAGCATTTATTACGATGTTTTAATATCCTAATTTTAATAAACCACATTTTAGGAATGTGTTCCGGTTCAGTAATCACAAGTATGACATCTTTTTGGTTCAAAGCATAATGTCGTCAACTTTCCGACGCATGGATCATCTTACTTTTCAGACAATTGGGTGATGGGCAGAAATTGCCCTAACCTACTGGAAAACAACAATAAAAATTTGTTGAGCCCCCGCAGGATTCGAACCCACGACCTCCGCTTTCTAAATCACACGCCCTTACCAATAGGCTACGGAGGCAGCTTCTAACCACCTAGATACCACTAGATTAAAAGTTTAAGACAAGTGGCATAATTCAAACCTTAATACCTAAAAATAATTACGTAGCATGCAATGAATATAATAATTTCTAGTTAAAACATATTGCCACCGATAAATAATGTCTACCACACAAAATCAACGATATCATCACATCAATGAGCGCGTAACAGTAAAGTTGTTCAACATACGAGTACATACCTACATATTATCGTTTTTTAAGCAAGAGAAAGGAATAAATCGTTTTTTTACCCCTTGCGTCAAGAACGGCATATGTTTATAAGATGCGTCGGACTTCAATGCAATCCCTAATGTTTAAAACATCGTGAACTGAGCGTGAAATAAGTTTTTACCCATTGGAAATACAACTATCACCATATTCCGTTAGCCGGTGGAGAGGCGCGCGGATAAATCAAGCGCTGACACCTCATATATCTCCCGACCGCATTGTTTTCAACGATGCAACGCGAATGATATCGGATAGAAAGTCAATAGCATTTGTAATGTATATCGAAAGGGTGTTTGTATTTTGAAACATTCTTATCTTAATAATAATTCGAAACTAAAGTTCAGTATATAAATTATTATAATAAAAATGTATATATTAAAGTTTTTTTAAATAAATTTAATGAAGTTGTGTGTACATTTTTTTACTTTTAAATGTTCAAAGATAATGTTAGGAGATTATGAAACAAAGTGATTTACATGACGAATATTATCATAATAATATACCAAAAGGTAGACATATTACCAGATAATAAATAACACAAATTCGAAAACAAGTGCCACTCGTAGCTTTCCTTACCTTTCAAAACGCTGAAGAAAGCAATAAGTACTTTACATACAGACATCATACATCATAAGCCTGTGAGGCCATCCATTATAAGCCCCTATCCATTAGGGGGTTTTGGACCGTATCACACCACGTTGGTCCGATGCGGGTTGGTGAGTGGAACGACTGTTTACATGCCCATCCGACACATGGATCATCTTACTTTTGAAACAATTGGGCTATCGGCTCAAATTGCCCTAACCAACTCAATCAAGTTTAACCCTTTGGACTGCCGAGGTCAAATGCCAGTCGCTCTGCATAAAAACTGTTAACAGATGTAAGCCGAACGCATGATAACTCGGGAAATTGGCTAAGAAAAAAAAGAAGAGCAATTACAAGAATTAACAACCAAGTTGTTATGACTTAGAATCTCGTGCTTTACATGTTTTTGTGTCGAATTTGACGTTTTTCATATATATATGTATATATATATATGCATGAATAGAGCGATTGCTTATGTACTAAGATATTAGCGCATGCACCTATAGATTTTGCTACGCTACCTATAGATTTACAACCAACCAAGTAATTGACTAGTCGTATTAAAATCCAATTACACGACCGTTACGGCCAATTCACACGAAATGGAAACATTTGATACTGCCGTTAAGATTTTATGTTTTTTACTCCCACGATACTGCGTTTACGACTTGGGCGTATGCAGTTAGAAATTGCTCTAATAGAAACGTCGTTTTATTTGCTTTATCTTCATATGATTTTATGGCTAATCTATGGTAAATGCTTTGCAAATATTTTGGAAATTATCAATACCTATTGTTGAAGAGCGAAGTGGTGTCAGCGAAGGGAGTAAATTATAACGATGAAATGTACATAATATTGAGTGAAAAGCACAGCGACTTATGTGAATTTTATTGCCCTAGAACACGTTTTATTGCACATAATTTACTTATGGTAAGAAGCTCCCAACGCCATGATCATAGTGTTTACAAAAGGGCTTTGAAGATAAAGTAGGGCATTTTTATGTGTAGGCTTTACTATATTAATAAAACATAGCCTTTTAGGTACCACTTCAATACATAAAGCACTAGAGAGCTTTGTTTTAATATCTTTCATCTACAAGTCTAAAATTTTAAATAAGGCATTAATAAAATTATTATAAAGAAACAATAAATGGAAATCATGACAAGCAGCGTATTTTGATTGCTGATTAGGTATTAGGGCTGTTATTTACGAAGCTGCCATCATACTTATAATATCGCCTAAAGTTTTAGCATAGCAAAAGTTTTTAAGGCGCTTGTTGCTTTCATAAAATGCAAGAAATTGATGTATACAAATACATAAAATTTAAATTTCTTTTCAACATGAAAATAACTAAAAAAAGGATTACTGTGATATATGACATAATATACATAACAAAATATTTTTTTTTTAATTAGGCTACTTTGTTAGGATTTTTTTCCGCTTTAATAATACTAGCGGATGAAGTCGAGTGCAATCTAGTTAAATATGTAAATCCAAAAAAGTAAAAATCATCATCATCATCATCATCAGCCTGTATTAGTCCACTGCTCGAGATAGTTCTTCACATGAACAATATGCACCGCCTTCTCCATAGGGGGTTTTTAGACCGTATCCCACCACGCTGGTCCAATGCGGGTGGTGGGTTGACTCGATCTTCAGCATCACATCCGACGCATTGAATCTCATTACTTTTCGAAACAACATTGAGATTAGAGCCCTGCTAGAAACACATGACCTAATGTTTCTAGAGCATCTCTGGTTTCTAAAGCACAGACATACACAAGCTGAAAGAGCAGTTAAAATCGCCTTCAGGAAAATCATTACTATAATGTTAGACGCATTAGGAGACTCGTCTGAGTGAGTAACTTCGGGTTGCTATTTATCTGGTAAAGTGTGAAACATCTACTGCGTTCCGTTGAAGCGGCAAATAGCCAGCTATTTACTGGTCAAAACATGTTTAAATACCATATGTTAACGGTCAGCGCGTCAACGATACCACTGGTATTTCAACGTCTATGAGTGTCCGGTGACCCTTGTGATGTGGCCTGACTGTGTCTGCCTGCTATGCTCTTTAATTAAAAAAATGAAGCAACAAACTATGAGCAAATTAGTATGTGCTATACCAACAATATTAGTAATCTATTTCAATTATATTATGTACTCTGTGTTATTAATAGTGACATCAGTGTAGTTAGCTATATTGCGGCATAAAACAGCAACAAATCTATTAGCCATACACAAAACTTTGTTTAAATAAATATGTTTGATACTACTTCTACTAGAGAATAACTCATACTTTTTATAAAATATAATTATTACTCACATCCCCTTAATAATAAATTTGTGTATTGTTGTACTTCAATTCTTTCTTTATTTGTACTTAGTCTAATGACGTAATTAACCGTTTAATTTTTGTGTGAGTAACAGTATGTCAGTATTTTTTTAAAATGACTGAATGCTGGTCGAATATTTTATTTTTGAAGTTGTCGAAAAACGGTTTTTACCCTATCAATATACAAGTCAAACAATTCACATAGATAAAAGCTTTGAACATTACAAGGTTGTTTTACCAACTTATTTTACTAATTATCGACCATAACAGTAATGCTTACTGTATTGCTGTTATGTAAGTAATAAGAAGTTATCTAATGAGACAATACGTTCTATTTGCGTTTTTTTTAAACATTTTGCAGTAGCGTTTGAAATAAATATGAGACGCTGCAGTATTTTCCCGCCTTGCTACGACCGCATGCGGGATAAATGGCAAAGAAGTTTGTATTCAAATTATTAAAACTAACACTGGCCCTATTCCAATACAGATTAGGTCCCTGGTTAGCTTACCTTGCAGGAGAAAGTCTAAGTTACGCGTTAGACATACGCTAAACTTCATTATTCTAAATTTTAAGTGACTCTGGTAAATGAAACGGCAGAAATTGTTACATTGAACGTTACGTAATAGTACAAGTAATGATTCTCTTTTATGTATATTACGACATTTATTGTAAAGAGGTTAGGGCTTTTGAATAAATTGCTTAAACTCTTATTATATATTTAATTAAGTTTAATTTTATTTGATAATCTAAACGATATCCAAAAAGTTTTACAACACGATACAAATTGGAGCGTAATAAGAACCAGATTTACACCAGGCTAGGTTTAAATCATCATCATCATCATCATCATCATCATCATCTGCCTCTGATAGTCCACTGCTGCATAAAGGCCTCCCAAATACACCCCTATCCATTAGGGGGTTTTACACCGTATCCCACCACATCATTCCCGTTTAAATAAATGCTTGAAAAATACATCAGATGGATTAAATACCTAATATAAATAATTCCCTTATACAACACTAGTGCAATCCCGCATTCTTAAATCACATAGTCCTAATGAATATAACTGAATGGATAACCGACACGCCCGGAGAAAGATTAGACGCAGGTCCGTCTTATTACACATCCATCAGACACATGGATCATCTCATTTTAAAAGCGATCGGGTAATTGAACCTCATTGCCGTAACGCATTAGAAACTTTGGAAAAGTAGTTGAGTTCCCTCAGGAATCAAATCCACCGTTCCTAAAGCAAAAACCCATAACAACGACAGCAGAAATATTATATTATAATGACAAATAAATAAAGGTCTATTAAACGAATAATAAAATTTATTTAGCATACATGGTGTATGAATAATAGTGTTATAACAGTCCACTAAACAAAGCACTTAAATAAAGTTGAGTCTGACGTCACGAGACATCACTTCGCAAGCTACATTATGAAGTCAATGACAAGTATATATTTACTTCTAAATGATACAACATAAATTAATATATATTTTAATTCTAAAATTAAGAAGAACAGACAAAAAATCATACACAAAAAAATTTATGCTTAAACTAAAAATATCCTAATTGCAAAAATTTTTTAATTCGACTAAAATTATACTATGATATGCTTCATTCTTTGTTATTCTTGATTAAATTAAAACAATGGAATGTAGAAAGTAAATCGGCGATAATACTTTAGTGGCAATTAACATGAAACGATAATAATGTAATAAAATATAACAAGAAAGATTTATAATTACAACGACAAGATTCGATTGCTTAAAAAAATTATGTACGCTTTATCTTTGAAAAATATAATCATATATACTCAAAAATATCATCATCATCATCATCATCATCAGCCTTGTTAGTCCACTGCTGGACATAGGCCTCCCCTAATACATCCCTATCCATTAGGGGGATTTGACCCTTATCCTACCACCCTGGTCCATTGGGGGTTGGTGGGTGAACCGACTTTTACAAGCCCATCCGACGCATGGATCATCTTACTTTTCAGACAATTGGGTGATCGGCCCAAATGCCCTAACCAACTAGGAAACAAAATGAAAATTTGTTGCATCCCGCAGGATTCGAACCCACGACCTCCGGTTTCTAAGCACACGCCCATACCACTAGGCTACGGAAAAAATAATAAACTCAAAATTAAACGAATAGACTTTAAAAGAAAAAAAATAACGATAACAGTAATAAGCTGCTTTAAATAATTAATAAAGCTTGAATAAAATGCAGATGAGCTCAGGTTTGCGATAGAACATTATCGATTAATTAATATTGTAGTTTTTAATAAAATGTTATCAAATAAAACGAAAGCAGTTGATATACACAAATGAAGTATGACTAAAACTAGAACTTTCAATTATGTTTATAACAAAACAGGATACTGGACATATAATATTAATTGAAATTTAACAAAATTACAGATTTAATACATAAAAATAACGGATCATACTGATTTTTAAAATAATGTTTATAGAAAATATATCTCAGAAGCATGTTAGCTTCTTCATTTACTTTACATTGAATCGAGAATCTATAAATTAAATAAACAATTGTGAGCAATCAACTTTGCTCAAAGTTATAACAATTTCTAAGCAACAGAAATTCTACAGGTTGGTACCTGTAAAATTTCTCGGAAATATATGACAACACCGCGTATTATGCCAAAAAGTTATAGTATTCCTGATTATTTGAGAGAAATCAATAGAAGCGATAAAAAGCTCAATATATTTTTTTCTTTACAATAGGTTATAAAAGTAATGAAATATACAGTCAGCTAATTATTATATCTTTTACTAGCGATCCGCCCCTGCTTCGCACGAGAGCTATGCTGTTATGATATACATATAAACCTTCCTCTTCAATCACTCTATCTATTAAAAAAACGCATAAAAATCCATTGCGTAGTTTGAAAGATTTAATTATTATGAGATATACGATTTACATATCTAGGGATATAGGGACAGAGAAAGCGACTCCGTTTTATGCTATATACTGGTTATTATATCTTTTTATTTCATCTATATACCTTTTCCAATCACGTACTCTTACACACATACATCAAAAAAAAAAAAGTATCAAAGCTATACGAATAAAAGATTCTCAATAGGCTTCTTATTCAAGTAAAATGTTTAAAAGTTAAATTTCGAATTATTGTTATTTTACATTTTTCATTTTGGTTCCTTTTTTATCCTTGACGTTATGCTTCCAGACTCATGTCTTTTGTAAGCTTCATCTAGCACGAAGTTCGCGGAAAGCTACCGTCCCCGCGAAGTAGGTTGCCGACACTTTTTGCTAAAAGTAAAGCCCACGTTTGATTGCTTGAGCTTATCGTTACTTACTATATCGCTTGATATCATATGCTATTAATACTAATATTCTAGTGGAAGACGCTGGATAGGGAAAAATACATAGTGATTAAGGTGATTCGAAGAGAAAATGGAGCAATTCCAATCTTAGTTGTAATTTATATCTACTAGCAACTTAAATTGTTTAGCTTATTTTTAAGCTTAAAAAACTGTACTATAGTAATGTAGTAAATTACAAATATAATAATTTTCAAGAAGATTTATATTACAGCACCAAAAACGTTTTTACATATTTTAATTTAAAGGTTTAATAATACAATTTGGCCTAATTTTTGTTTATATTTCAACATATCTCGATACGGTCACCAGGACCAGAAATAAATAAAAACGTACAATAAAAAAAATTACTATAAATTAAATAAAAGAAATTGTATTGTCATTTGGAAGACAAGGAGCATCGTTTTATTTATATGGAACATTTATTTTATTCATTTAAAGAGTAAAAGCGAAATAAAATGTAAAATATCATCCCTCAGTGAAACAGAATACAAAATGTATATGAACAAAATATAATTAAAAAAAATTCACTGTAATTAGCATAACACAAACCTAGTTTTAAAATATTACTTTATCTATGTAAAATTCTATGTCATACTTTTTTGGGTATAGTATAATTTCAAACACTTTAGTGGTCCGGAAACATATACAAATTTTATTAAACATCAACCCCTTGTGATATCAATATTATATTCACTTCATCCCAAAAGTTATTCGTGCAACGATTCAATAATAACGAAGTATATAGTCGTCAATTCATACAACTAATATTGCTTTTTCTTATGTAAATTTAATCTATTGTATAACTTAAAAACAAAACGTTATATTTTTCTAACTTAATAACAATCAAATAACCAATTTTGAGTGATACAGCTGCCAATACCGATACCAATAGCAGTATTAATTTCTTATAATACTTGACGCAAAACTTCTTACGGATGTAGATAAAAAATACTTTTAATGTATTTAAATGTATGCTTAAATCTAAACCAAAAATATAATCTATAATCTTAGTAAATATATTAACGAAAATCTTACGTGTCCATTAGTGACATCAGATAAAAGAAGTCATAACATTTACAAAGTTTTCAATATATTTGTGCAATTTAATTTGTCTATTCGTGTATTAGTACATGTTAAAAAATAGTTTTGACGGATTATATTGCGTTTAATTACATTACAATTATTTAAAGGTACCCCACGTTTCAAATCCTTCTCAGGTCCATTGTCACGAACCGACATGGTAGATCTCTTTAAAAACATTATTATTTAAACGTTTGTTGTAGACTTGTTTTTAATGTTTTTATTGACAGTTAGACAATAGACGTGTATTCTCCAAAGTTCCTCCCGCATGGTGTCGGCGCGTCGTGACGGCTGCCCCGCAAATCGCTCAAGACGCCATGTGGTGCCCTCAATCGTTGTTTAACATCTGGAACAAGCAAGTTTACCGTTTTAGATCTTTGATAGACAATCAGGCGACCTAAGGCATCCTGAGCGACCTGCTACGAAGGGAGCAACTTGCAAACGGAAGTTTATTTAACAATTAAATGTTCAACTAAAGTATTTTTTCCTTTTCCTTGATGGTATTTAGTATGTTTTTAGTGCACGATTTTTACATGTCATTAAATATGTAAATTTGCAAGTTACTCACTTAGTAGGGCGGCCGTAGTCGTATAGTTTTACGTTTCAGGCGATATCGAAGTTGCTTATATTGAAGAATATTTTTCAAGGCTTATATATTTTACTTTAGGAGTTGAAAGTGTAAGTAAGAACAATAGCATATAAAGTAAGCGTGAAAAAAATTGTTTTTTAATTGGCAAAGGTTTTCAGGTCACCAAAAACTCGTTCATAGCTGCATAACGAAAAACCAAAGTAAATAGTAAGTGGATTACATACTCATATCTATCGGAGCATGTCAATATGGTCTATCATATATTTACAATATCGAATTATTAAGGTAATTTTGTTTTAAGCATGGTGTAACATTGCAATTTACGTTATAATATTCTTAATTATTTCTTTTGTTAAGTAATACTACACATTATTGAATTAATGGACTTTTTACGGAATTTAAATATGTAAAATAAAAGCGATAAAATCCGTAAAAGTTTATTAAAATATTCTCTTACACAAATTAAAGTTTATGTCTTCTTTTATTTTATACCTTGAATTCTTTCCAAACCTAACATATATTTTTTGCATGTTTACAGTTAAAACCTTTTAAAAACATAATATTCTCCCTAAAGCAAAATAATATTAAAAATATTGATATTTAGCTCTTCTAATCCTTAACAAATTATAAATGATAATACTGTTGAATATATAGTATAATATATTAAAAGACATTTAAATATAAAGATAATTATTTAAATTCAACACAGAATTCATAAACCAGAGGTCGTGGTTCAAATCCCGTGGGGAAACAACTTTGTATAATCCTTGTTTTCTGGTTGGTTAGGATAATTTGGTCCGACCACCAAATTGTCTGAAAAGTAAGATGATCGAAGCGTCGGATGGTCATGTAAAAAGTCAGTCCACCGACCAACCCGCATTAGACCAGCGTGGTGGGATACGGTCCAAAACCCCCTAATCCGTACATTAGGCAAGGCCAGCAGCGGACTAACACAGGCTGATGATGATGATGATGATATAATTTGTAAAAGAAATCGGTTGACATAGTTACAGAAACAAACATAAAGTACGTATCAACTCCTTTATTTGAAGTCGATTAAAAGTAATTTTTTCCCATTTATCGCCACACGAACACGGAACGTGCCCACAAAACTGTTTACGGTTCGCATTGACGTCAAAACGAAACTAGTCGCGCGAAGCGAGCACATAATAACGACTTATTGAAGTGCGCCACTTAAAGTTTATGTCACCATTCAAGCAACGCTTTTAGTGAAGCCAATCGAAGAGTAGGCGGTTGGTAAACAACTTTACAGTTGTCACACTTTTTGGTTATTTATATTACAAATGATTGTCATTTGTCGTAAATACTAAATATAAAACAATGAGATTATTAAATCGTAAAAAAATGATGAGAAAAACCTGTAATTTAAAATAATCTTCTAATCGCTCCTGATTATTCTTTTTTATGGCATACGCAGGCAGACGAGCAGTCGAGCCAACTGATGGGAAGTGGTCAGCGACCTCATAGCAACGCTTAATACCAGTGGTATCGCCAACCGTGAGACATAGGATGTTAAGTCCGTTTCAGTAATTACTGGCTACAGTTGCCTTTCAAACCCGGAACTCAGTAGTGTTTTACACTACTGCTTCGCGGCAGAAATAGGCACCGCGGTGGTACCCACCCACACGGTCTCCTGTAAAAAGAGTGGAAATATCAACGCATATTCGCCATCGCGTGGACAATGTATTGAAGGTGTTAGGCATTTGCCTCAGTAGTGTGAAAACACTGTTGTGTTCCGGTTTGAAGGGCACCGTAGCCAGCGTATTTACTGTGTAAACGAGACTTAACACCCTATGTCTAACGGTAGGCAGCGCGTTGGTTACCACTGATATTGCCAAAGTCCATTGGCGACGGTGACCACTTCCCATCAGGTGGCCCGACTGCTCGTCTGCCTGCGTCTGCCATAAAAAAAAATCCCCACACCACCTAAACGTATCTGACAGCTCGACCCCTAGGACTGTCCTTACGCCATAGGCCGGCCAAGTTTCTCCTAACACTCCTGTGGTTATATCAGACCGCATGTACTGTCCCCAACGACAAAATAATAATCTATTTGAGAGAGGCGGAGTTAAGAAACATATATATGGTTTTAATGTCTCCTCTGCAGGAAGAAGTACTATGTTTATTAATTGTAATATACGACTCTCTAAAATTTAATGTATTATTTCATATAACATTTAAACAATGACGTTGTTGTTAATGATAATATAAATAAATCAGTCGATACTGATTTATTGGGTAAATCGGCCATTAAAAAACGATCTGCCTATGACGCAAGCGGTTTTAGGTGATTTATTCTTTCATAATATATTATAAATCAATGTAACAACAGAGTTAATAAATGTAACGTATTTTTTAAATTACCATAAACAATCCTTTATCTATATATATAAAAGAGATTCCCACGTATATATTGACTCATCACGATATCTCTGGAACCATAAGTTATGGATATTGAAATTGGATTCTAATTTGCGAGTAATTAATAACGATGCTTGTGATATATGAAATTCCACCACAAGAGGGTTTCGGTTTAGTTAAATATTAAAATAGTTATAGAAGTAGGTGAATCAAATACCTATTATTATATGTAACATAGGTTAGTTACACGTACGTATGCTTTGACTAAAGACGAAAAAATCATTTGAATCATATTTGCAGACGAGAGTCGCCACCTGATATGATCATGCGTATCTCTGGACACCATAATCTAGGGTAGACAATTGATTCCTACCGTAGGATATAAGGTGCTTGTCGATAATACGATCCCCTAAAACGGGATCATGGTTGCTGTTCAAACTACCCTTATAACTCCAGACGTTTCAAAAACTTTATCATGCGGTTGTGTGTACAAGAAAGCTTCAACTGATGGAACGAACAAAATCATTAAATTTTATTGAACCAGTCGTAAGCTGTATTGTAACGTATCACGGCACAAAAACTAAGTATGCATCAAGTTATTCTATTGCTTCGCGATATTATACATTATTAAAAAATTACTACGGATTTTGTCTAGTAGATCTACCCGTACCACGGCGCTGAAATGTTCAATTCGGGATTTAAAATGTAAAATAAACCATATAAATCCGTAAGTAATTTTATTTAATAATAAATATGCACATTCATCGCTCTTAACATTTAACATTGTAAAACTTACAGAGGATACCAAAACTATAACAGTTATTATATTAGTGATGTTTAGACTTGGAACGTCATCGATAACGACCGTCGCATCGCTAATGATGTTCCGTTATCTATACGATGTCGATACATAAATAATTTTAAAATGCTTTTTTATAAATAAAAGTATCGATATTTTGAATGAAATGAAAATAAAAAAGAAAGAATAGATCGTTGTGAATACTAAATATAAATGTCCAAATTGACAAATAAAACCGAATGTGCAAAATATCAGTAAAATTTAAAAAGCAAAGTCGAGACAAGATATTCATTAAAAATATGTAAAGTAACATCTCTTAAATTTAATTCAATTCAATACCAACTTATTCTAATAACTCAATTATTACTACTTAATATCATACGATTTCAATTGATGTCAACTGAATGATTCGAGCTTGTGAAAGTTGCTCAAAACAACGCTTATAGAGACCTACTATTCGTGTAATAAATTATATTGAGACCAAGATGTTTGGAAATAGTTTATATTCTTGACTGAAACCTGTAACTTAAAAAAAGATATGGTCAAATTTGTAAATACTAAATATTTAAATAAAAAAAAAAAAGAAGTCAGGTTTCTGCCGGTTCTTCTCTGACAGGTCTGAGTTTAGAACCGGTGGAAATGGATCAATTTGACGTTCATAAGTGCTGTAGAGCTCTAAATCGAATAAATGATTTTGACTTTGACTTTGACTTTTGAGATGTTTAAAGTATGTATCGAGACTAATGTATCGAATACGTTCACGTATCGGGACGACCCTAAGTATGACGTAAATGGTCGAAGCGTATTAAAAAAACCGAACTATCAACTTACGAGCGACCGCAACGCGTCCATTGTTACCGACACACCGATGTCAGACAACACTAGCCCGATGGGAACACATCGCGGCTTTTTGCCGAGAACGACTCATTACCAGCTATTTGTGTAACGAGTTGATTGCATTCGCTATTGTGTAGTTGTTTTTCAATCGTTGCGTGATAAAATCAATGATTGGAGAGCTTTGCTTGTGGAAATGTCCCGTACAATTGTTGATATAAATAAAGTGTTGTCTGCGGTAAGTTGTTTGTTTATAACAACCACTACTGGTGGGATATCCCAGTAAAGTATTATGAAAATAATAACTAGTGTAAGTAACAGTCATCATCAAGTGATGACAGCTGCTGCTGGACATAGGCTTCCTCTACGCTTCTTCATTAGGGGTTTATGGACCGTATCCCAACACGCTGGTCCAATGCGGGTGGCCTACTTTTTACATGCCCATCCGACGCATAGATCATCTTACTTTTACAATTGGGTGATTAGCCCAAATTGAACCAACTAGGAAACAACAATGAAAATTTGTTGATTCCCCGGAGGATTCGAACCCACGACCTCCGGTTTCTAAATCACACGCCCTTACCACTAGGCTACGGGAGGCAGTTAATTACAGTTAGTCGTTTGTTTATAACAACCATTACCGAGGGATATTAAGAAATTATAACAATAAAAACCAATATCTTTGATCAGATCTCTCGGTCCTCCTTTACTCTTGTAGTCAAATGGTATAATATGTAACTAAGACGTTTTATAGTAGTAGTAGTATTCCTAAGGGGGGGCGTAACTGCAGGACTCGAACCAACAACCTTCATGTCCTAAAGCGCAAGTCCTTGCCAATAGGTTAAAGAGGCAGTTAGTTTTAATAACAATGAGCCACTAAACCGTTAAGGCTAAACATAGTTTTTCCTTAATGTTTGGGGATTATTTTTGTAGATTGTTGTAATATTTCTTTGGTTTAAATATAGTTACATAGACATTTCACTGTTCGAGCTTATTATTTTTTTACATTCGCAAAGTGGCCGGTGTGGGCTGGATGAGAATAGCCGAAGATCGGAAGCGGTGGCGTGCATTAGAGGAGGCCTTTGACCAGCAGTGGACTGACACAGGCTGATGATGATGATGATGATACCCACCCTATCAAGGAATCTGGAGATGATTGTCTATGTTACTTATTTCATTACATACTTAATGTACAAAAAAAGTACAAAGGCGGACTAAATGCCAAAGGCATCCTTATCCTTACTGGTAGACCAGTCGACCATTGAGTGGTTAAGAGAAAATGAATAAAGTGCAATCTCAAATCGAATCATACTCAAGACTTGATTTGTTTTAAATGGATATATAAATATATTAAGGAAAACATATTACAATAATGCATATATGTGTATCCATCTATCTCTGTTGCATAGCATATGAACTATCACACACAATATTATTTTTCTTAAGATATATAATTGAATTTACATTAAACACGTAAAATACTAATACAGATAATTATTGCTATTTGTCTAGTTCTAATAGCGACTAAACATATATTCAGATAAAACTGCATAACTTTCTTTTTCTAGCTTATTTATCGTTCCAAAGTATCTAAAGTGGACATTCATAGGACATTTATGTTATTTAATTTCAAAAGTATTAATATCAAAGTACGTTAATTATAACGTAAAAACACAAAACATAAAATTAACAACCAACATTGATACAGCACACAAGTTAACTTAACAATAAAAATGTGTCAAATTAAATAACAAGGCGGTAAAAATGGCCGAATGTAACAAAAAAATAAACATTTCAATTTATACTAAAAATCTAGCGACAAGTCGTGACGTCAATTGCGTCCGTGAAGTGGATTTGTGCTGTGACAACGAGAGATATGTACAAATTTACAATGAAGCTAAACGTTTTACAAGTTTGTGTAACGCTGTTTACTGTTATGCCCTTACACACGGAACAGAAGAGGCGAGGTAATCATTTGATTTACATATCTATAAAAAATATTTATAACGTTCATGTATGTTAAGCCATCCTAAGGAAGTACAAATATGAGAGTTATTCAGCTGCACTTTCTTTAAATCAGCAACACAAGATTTATAGGTTCTTATAATGTCGTATTAAATAGTTAACAAATGGAAAAATCTAATTAAAATAGCTGGTTTTAGCGTACCAGACGTTTTGATTAATCGATTAGCTGTACACTAAATTTGTCCAATCTAATGAAGGATAACCAAATCACCATCATCAGCCGTAGTTAGTCCATGCTGGACATAAGCCTCCTAATGCACCGTCTTACTAGCGGGTTTTGAACGTATACCAATACCTATGGTCCAATATCGAGTTGGTGAGGTACGACTTTTCACATGCCATCCGGCGCAAGGACAACAAATTGTCCTAACTACTTACAGAAAACATCGACACACAAGCTTTTTCCACAGTTCCAACACTGACCTCGGTTTTATAAAGCAAAGTTTCAAGACCACGAGTCGAGATATAAAATAGTTTAATGCATAATGTGTTTGCAATTTAAATTTAACTCAGCGTTGGTTAGTAAATCAGTTATTGCTTAATTATGTCTTGTCCTGTAATATACATCATTTTAGTATAATATATTTTAACAAACATCCACGACAGTTTAGACATTCTAATAGCAGTTCCATAACTTAGATATGTGTTTATTTTATAAAAACAAAATGTATCTGACATTTGTAGAATCAAGATATGCAGATATAAAGATGATGTTTAATGTGTAGTTTTTCACAATTTAAAAATACATAGTTCCAAAAAGTATCGCATTTATAATTATTAACATCGTTTAAGATAACTATCAAAACATACTATCTTAAAGAATTTAAAGTTTTAAACTTGGTAATTGCAAGTTGTATTCAAATACAAATTACTATAAATAGGATTTTGATATGACTTTACTTTAATGATACTTGTCATAACTGAAATTAATTGAATCAAATCAAATCCTATGATAAAAAATTAGATAATGATATTTCGTTAAGAAATGTGTTAAAGTTTTAAAGAAACATAATAGATAATGTCCAAAAAATTCAGTTAACTAATCATTACATTATAATCTATCGACTGACAAAACACATGCGAATAATTCTAGGTCTGGTTTGTCATACATTGAAATTCTATGTACACAAATTCCTAAGAGTAAAACAGAATAGTTAATGAAAGAAAACTAAGTCATTCAAACCCAGTTACACGAGATTCTTGTCGATATCGTGTACATTTGAATATATTGTGAATAATTATAAAGGCGCCTAAATGAATAATTCATTACTAATCTTTATTCAATAACATTTTATACATAAGTATATTTTAGTTATACACTTTATATCAGCAATTTCCAGTTTACTATTATTGAAAACATAGAAATAAATATGTGTGCGTGTACTAGCGTACACTCGTAAGAAGTGAAACTTCTTTATGGTTTTATTTTCAAATAATAATTCACTATATGCAACTTTACAGAAATTGGTTAAATAAGTTAAATTAGATAAAGTTTAATCATCTCATCTCATCTCATCAGCCTGTAATAGTCCACTGCTGGACATAGGCCTCCCATAATACACCCCTATCCATCAGGGTTTTGGACCGAATCCGACCACGCTGGTCCAATGTGGATTGGTGGGTGGACCGAATTTTTACATGCCCATCCGACGCATTGAACATCTTACTTTTCAGACAATTGGGTGATCGGCCCAAATTGCCCTAACCAACTAGGAAACAACAATGAAAATTTGTTGAGTCCCCGCAGGATTTGAACCCACGACCTCCGTTTCTAATGCACACGCCCATACCACTAGGCTACGGAGGCAGTTTAATAAAAGGCTTTTATTATCATAGACATAAATACAAATTCTATAATTATTTCTTATTTAGCTTATTACTACAAAGATTATTATTCACATAACATGCCCATTAATTTGAAGATAAAAATAAGATAGGTAAAGGAATTATTGGCATATAGTAATTGGTGATAGTTTTAAACACTTTTGTATGACCGCATTAGCAATGCTTTGTTCACATAAACGCTGAGGACAAATTACCGGAGGAGTGAAGGTTTGACCGTTTACACTTGAAATTGACCTAACGCGGTCATACAAAATGTTTAAATATCACAATTTTTTTTCCTTCCTGATAAAGTTTCAAATATGCATAAGATTGAATAAAACTTTTTAGTGCGACTTTAGCAATGTTCGTTAAATTAAACGCTAGATGGCCCATAACATGAATGCGCTTGAGGCGCGTAACGGAAAAATGTGAGCCGTAACGAAAAAATGTTACACAAAATTCCATCCCCGATAAAGAAGTTTCTTCAAAAAATCTGAATAAAATTGTTTATGCTGAAGCATTTTCTTTTATACAATGTTATAGATAGTATATAATTAATTTATTATAAGTCGCTCAAAAGTATGCTTTTTAACGACTCTGGTTTTTCTTAGGTTTTCCACGCCTTTCAAAATGTCTTCTTATATATTTATTTAATAATATTCTTAAAGGCATTTTCATTTAAAGCAAATTGGATGTCGTATCGACGTATTGATTGCACAAAAAGGATAAAATGTTTTGTTTATATTAGCAGCGTTCGTAACATATTAAATTACACATTACTAAATGTTTTTGTTTTCCTTTTAAGGTCAATTAAACATATTCATAATTTAGCCCAACAATACTTTTGACTATTTAGGTTTGGACAACATTATAATAAGCGCACGAAATTTTGATTTTATAATAGGACTAACTGACGCCCGCGACTTCGTTCGCGTAGTAATATTAAAAAATCTGTAATCTTTTTAAAGTAGCCTTAGTTTTAGTTACTTTTGGTTACAACATATTGTATGTTACCTATCATTCAGTAAAGTCTCATTAAAATTAGTTATATTAGTAAGCCTTTCCTGCGATCGGGTTGAACAAACAGAGAGGCATATAAACATTTTTAAAATGTAGTTTTGTTATATGTACACGATATAGATCAGAATGTACTTATTATAAAACGATTTTTTTTACGTTTCAAACAGACACTCCAATTTTATTCATTTGTATAGATTTGTTTATTATTAATTATGAAATATTTCATTAACTATTTATCGGGTCTTTAAATAGAATCGGGACTGGCTTGGGATTAACCCAAGAATAATACCAACGTCTTAAAAACGCGCAAATTTAGTACTGTTTAATTTTGTATCGTCTGATAAAGATTTTATTTTGGTACATTGGTTTTACAATACATTTCTAATACAGTCTTAAAAAGTTTTTAAAAATACAAGTTTTTCTTTGTAAAATTCTTTTAAATCAAAAATAAATAGAGTAAAAGCAGGTCAAATTCACTAAATTCTAGTGACGACGGGCAGTTAAGTTATATGTTACAATGACTATGTGTAAATGAGGTTTTACTTAATAATTTATTAAAGAATTGTTTCCTTTCAAAGCTTGATTTCATGACTTTCATCATCATCATCATATCAGCCTATGAAAGTCCACTGCTGGACATAGGCCTCCCCCATGAGCCGCCAAGAAGTACGATCCTGCGCCACCTGCATCCACCGACTTCCCGCACACTTGCGCAGGTCGTCACTCCATCTCGTGGGGGGTCGTCCCACTCTGCGATGGCCAGTACGAGGCTGCCACTCGAGAACCTTTTTTCCCCATCGGTTATCGGCTCTACGAGCTAAATGGCCGGCCCATTGCCACTTTAGCTTGCTAACTTTGAGCTATGTCAGTGACCATCGTTCTGCTGCGGAGGTTTGCATTACGCACTCTATCACGCAGAGAAATTCCGAGCATAGCCCGCTCCATAGCTCGCTGAGTGACTTGGAGCTTCCTCATACGGCCAGCAGTGAAGGACCACGTCTCAGTTCCGTAGGTCATCACTGGCAACATGACTTTACCACGTCACTAATAATTGATTTATTATCATTACAACTTAAAATTTAAAAGGATAATAACATAAGAAAATGGTATTGAGATCTCTAAGTACGTAATAACAGGGAATAAAAATAGCTATAACCGCGGATCAACAAAGTTATTACAATTCATGTATGTACGTTATAATAAAATGACGATGCATATTTAATCCACTTATTTACGGATTTTCCACGCTAATTCTATATATTTACTACCGACTTTTCGGACTCTTTCCAGACTACGATGGGACATATCATGGACATAGCATGGACATATTGGGATACAACGTCGGGAGTCAATATAAAGAATTAACGGGAAAAATCAATATTTTTTATTTTTGTCAGGTCTAATGCTATGGGTGTGGGAGGGCCGTTGCCACAGGCGCGTCTCCCCACCGAGTGACTTAACTGTACCAAGAGCCCCAGAAGGGGAGCCTCGGCTTGGGCCGTCACTTTATGGTTCCCGTTAGCATGCTGAGTCGAGGGCTTTCCAAGTGGAGAGAAATCCGTCCAAATAAGTTAGTAGATATAAACTGTATAAAAAACGTGTAAATAAAAGGAATAATTAAAATGACGCTGCACTACTGATCGCAATTAATAATGTGAGCTCGTCTTCGTTTCAGTTAGAATAAAATAGTACTAATTTAAAAGGAAATTGGTATTAGAACACAGTGACTGCACACTACTGATACGCGGCAGAAGTAAACACTACGGTGATGCTGCTATATACAGTTCACTGTAAGCTTCGAACTTTACAATATGATATAAATTATACAGCTGCTAGGACCTAGTAAAATTATATTCCATCATTAATAGGTGTAACTGCAATACAAATGCGATTACAGGTAGATAGGTAAAGTTATATTTGCTACTTTAAATTCTCTCTGACTCTCTAGAACGTTCTATGACGTGTAAGCCAGTTCCAGTTATTCACAACTGGAATAGCACAAAGGCGGATTGTGACAATTCAAAAATGTCACACTCCAGTTGACTCTGACACCAGCGATCCGTACATTCGACGGATGCTGACATCCGCCCTTATGAAATGACCCACCGGTTGCGCTTCGGGAAAATGTGTTGATAACGCTCAATGGAATTATTTGTTATGGAAATACTCGTAACGTCCTGCGATTTCTGATAACGTTACAACAATAAAAGCAGGCGATGTTTTAGTGGCAATAAAGTTGTGCTCACATGTTTTTGCGTCGTGTTTGCGTTTGCTGTGTACCATTGTGGAATTGTTAGCGGCATTTTAGCAGACAAAACATGTTTGTACTCTGTTTTGCACGTTAAATTGTTTATATAGACGTAACAAATTTGCTGAGGCTTAAACGTAAAAGGTTTAATTCAGTTGCGAGTAAAAAGCTATTTTACATACGTATAAAATGCATTTTAATAAACGTAAATTAAAACGCATTTCATATTAGATAACGAAAGAATGCTAAAACAATACTTAAAACTGGTTCGACTGAAATGAATGCTGAGTGAAAACCATTTTGGTCCATTAATATTTTGTGTTTCTATTTGTTATTTGTTAACATTATTTGTTATCATTATGTATCAAATAAACACTTTTTCTTTATAATATTTGACCTATCTTTCGCTCAGCAAACCATACTATATTTATTGATCACAAGAGACTTTTAGATTCATAAAATTGAGGAAATACCAGTTAACAATATCCTACACCTCAAGGTAATGAGTGGGAGTTCGGTGCTATACAAACTTGATATTATAGTTCCTTATTGCTAGTACATACAAACGTCAATAAAATACGAAAAAAATATTGTACCATCTTCTGCGAACAATGAATTACTTGCAAAAAACAATTTTACGTTAAGAATACCGCTTTACATTGTGTTTGTAAAATGCTACTGCATCAGAACCCCACAATTTGAAAGGATATTCTTGACCTCTTTGGAAAGACTCAATAAAACGTTATTAACATTTTTGTTCCCGATGCTCATTCTCGGCTTATCTTACTATACAGAGGTATCGTTTACTTATCACATACTACGAATACCTTCCCTTCTTTTAAGCAAATATATAACAAAGAGAGTTGTACCATGCTACCCGACATTCTGCTGAAGCATAACGAATGCTGAAGATAATCAGAGTGCGGAGTCAATTTCAATTATGCTGATTCGACACAATAATTAAAAAAGCGAGATGAAAGACCATGAAGACTAAAGCCATTGCTGGGCATTTGTCTTTTTTTTAATTAAAGGTAGAGGTTAAAAAAGTAAAGGTTTAATATTGCTAAAGAAACGCGTGACATTTTAAATATAACAAAGCATTAATAGTCGTCTAAAGTTTTTTCATTTGCAATAACTCTAAACGAATATAACAAAATCTACTATCAGTCTATGTTACACGTATATTGAATATTATTTAAATTTAAAAATAGTATTTTTACTTTCATATATATATATGAATATACATAATATTGATTTAGGAATTAGGTATGCATACATAGCATGCCTAAAAATAGCTCAAGAATTCTTATAATCTTTTAACGCAAACCGTTTATATCATATAAAATGTGTTCGTTTTATACGCTTCTAATGAATAAAGCACGCACGAACCTCGGAACTGCATAAATTAGCCAGAAAATCGTAACATTTACGAGTTTCATGATAGATTTATGACGTATTAAGTGAGATCATAAAAACTAATTGACGCATCCTGTTTAATATCATTTCGTTATTTTTCGTCCTGTTTAACGTATGAGAATGATTCAGTTGTTATTGCAGCGATAATGTATGTATGATCTATTTAACGCATATTATTTAACACATCCATTTTAAAACGTATTAAACTTACCTTTTTCGGGAGTGTGGGCGATTCGAACTCGTCGTCCTCACGGCTGGACAGTGTAGAGCACGAGGAACACGCGGAGTCAGCTGAGAGCGACCTGGCCCTCAGCCAGTCCACCTCCTCCTCGGTAGCACCCACGGCGATCCCATCAGAGTAGTCGCTCACCACCACGCTCGGCGTGCGGACACACCTGCCCCTGGACTCGCAACCCTCGCTGCCCCTCCGGCCCAGCTCTACCACGTGCGCCTCTATCAAGGTCCGTTCGCGTCTCGGGGTTGTCTCAGGCGGTGGGGTGACATCACGCGGGTGAGAGTGCCTTCGTGGCCTGGGCTCCAGCTCTACTGCGGAGTCGTCGCTCAGGTCTCTACTGCGACGCCTGACCGCCGCTCTATCGTCGTCGTCCGAGGACGTGATGTCGTCAGGCGGTGTGGTCGCTCGCGGTATCCTTAGATACTGCATGGGGCCGTTCTCGAAGCGGCGCAGCAGCTCGGAGACGCGCGGCTGCGGGTGGCGACGTCCGTTCGCCGCCGCGGCCGGTGAGCCACTGGCGGCGTTATGCGCGGCCGCATCTTTTGCGACTGGGTCGGTGCCGCTCAGCTTCAGGTAGAACAGGCTGTGGCTTAATGCCTTTTCGCGCAGCACTCGCCGGAAATCGGCAGGTTTAGGTTCGACGCGAGGCATTGTAGCTGCAACGGGAACGGTAGGCTTAAATGAAAGTTCAAACAATATACTGATAAAAAGTTTACATAAGTTGACACAAGATGTACAAGTAAATAGCGTTTGATGGTGTTACAAGGTTGTCGAAAAAAAGTTGTAAAGTATTACATATAATTTTATCCACATGTCAGTGATGCATATAAAACGCTACGGTCAATCACAAAGTTATTAACGTCATCTGCAGTTAAGACAGCTGAAACTCCAAACGTATATCAGCAAAGTAACTCAAAGCAACAAACTGGCTTCGTTCGGCTTAGTTCTTAGTTGGCCGATTGAAATCTTAATGATAATTCTTCATTTAGAATGTTAAAAGTATGATGCCATTCAGTAGCGTTGTTTACATGGATCATTCCAATTTTAGTTTGGTCAAATTATTGTACGAGGTGATAGCAGACACTAAAACCATCTCGTGAAAAATGAGGGGTTAATTACTGTAGGTTAATCAAATATAATTACAACAAATAATTAGTTAGAAACCATTAAAAGTATAAACTATGATTCTTTTATAGTCAGGGTTAAGATAAGTGTCAAGTAATTAACGACTATACATGATTCTTTGAAAACGTTTTAGGAACTTGGATTAAAATAGGTGTTTTAGTCTAAATATATTAATTGTGTTATAAAAATATTCCATTTCAATATCTCGATTATTTAGTAAACGATCAAAACGTTCAACGAATAGTCAGTAATACCCTTTTGCATAGTAAATGCAGCGCAAAAGGCCACAAGTCTGCTAGCTCTGAAACACGAGATGTAACGTAGCGTTACGTACGTACTTTGTACGCTTGTAATGAGGCGCTTTAAAGCTTAAGACAATAGTAATTTACACTACTGCTATACGGTTGTAAAAGGCACCGTTGCGGTATTTTCCAGTTGATCCTCTATACAACGGGTTTGTCGCATTAACCCTTAAAATCCTATAAAATTTGGGACGTATTAGGCTGCATTTCTTTAAGCAAGGCGCATCACATATCACCAGATCTACTAGTTATCTTGCTAATAATGTATAAAGATAAAATAAAAACAATTAAAGTACCATCGACGTACCATTTAGGCGGAGCGCAAAAACTGAGCTAATGGCGATACAGAAACCTTGTTCCAGAGCGATTTATTTAATCGTCGACCGATGTTTATGTTACTTGGAAGTATGAAATTTTCCATTCGTCAGGTCCGTCGACAATGGCGTCGAATTTGACAGTTCGTTCGGTCCGTTAAATGGGTCATTGTATTGAGCGCGCACGCTTTGGACCGCGAAGTTTTGACGACAAAGCGATCTCATTTGTTTGAGGATGGCGATGATTGTTTGGCATAAAACGAAACATGTAAACTATTAGAAAATCTAGTGTTGAATTTGTTTTCTACTTCTAAATGGTGCTCGTTGAAGTTTGTCATACGATCGTCGTGTCTTAGAGTACTTATTTTTTTATTTATTATAAAACGTGCCGTCACAGGTGGTCTTTTATTGGAAGTTTGGAGTACTGATTGTGGTCTAAAAGCAGATAATTTAGCAGCTAAATTGCGAGAAGTTTTTTCAACCAAGAATATACAAATTAGCCGTGCAATAAAATCTGGTAATATTCGTATAAAAGACCTTGATGACGCAATTAACCCTCAAAAGGTAGCAGCAGCAATTGCTGAAGCTGGAGAATGTCCATTGGGACAAATAACTGTAGAGAAATTCGGCGATCACCTACTACAATGGGGACTTGCTGGGCTCGATGTCCGATTACAGCTATAGATAAGTTAAGGACGTTTAGTGTAGGTTGGTGGCTTGCTCGAATTGAGTTATTGGAGCCGCGGCCACTGCGTTGCTTCCGATGTTTTGAAAAAGGACAGCACGTAGATGCCACAGTACAGTAGATAGAAGTGCACGTTGCTATACATGTGGCGAAACTGGACATAAAGCTAGGGAATACATGGCTACCAATCCAAGGTGTCCCTTATGTTGGGACTTGGGGCGCCCATCAGGCCATCGACTGAGGAAACAGTGTGGTCAGCCAAATAAAAACCTAAATGGTCTAGACAATACTAGTACACACACTGGCACTGTATTAATGCCGAATGCCATGGCAAAAGGCGCGAACATGTCAATGGAGGTATCCGAGGTACAAACACGGCGTCGATAAGAGTTCTACAAGAAAATCTAAACCACTGCCATAATGCACAGCATCTGCTCATGCAGAGCATCGTAGAGAACAGTGTTGGCCTTGCAGTAGTTGCCGAACCCTATACGGTACCTGATGAACCACGCTGGTTTGGTGATAACGTTGGCTCTGTTGCTGTTTATTGGGGCGGCGGTCACGGTGTTCCAACCTGCACTCTTCTAGAAAGGGGACAAGGAATAGTTACACTACTATGGGGCCATCTAATTGTAGTAGGTTGCTATGTTTCACCAAACTTGCCGTTTGCCCCTTTACGAGGAATACCTTAACAGGGTGGCTGAATGTGTTCATAGGTATTCTCAACCGCTAATTGTTTTAGGAGATTTTAATGCACATTCACGATTATGGGACGATCGTAGGTGTGACAGAAGAGGGGAAACATTAACGGAGTAGGCAGCTGAACTAGATCTGCGGCAGGTAAATGTAGGATCTGTTAGTACATGTGTACGGTGGAAGGGCGAGTCGGTAATAGACCTCACTTGGGCAACCTCTAATGCTCTTCGAATGGTTTCAATCTGACGTGTAATGGAATATGTGGAGACATTATCAGACTATCGATATAAATTTTTCGAGGTGATGCTTCGTCGTACCATAGACCTCCTCAGTTCCTCAGACAGCAAACATGCTCGTCGGTGGAGCTTAAAGAAATTAGATCGTGACAAATTTGAAGCGGCTCTCAACGTCATGGCATGGCAGCCAGATTTTGAAACGGCTATATCTAACGCAGAAATTGAAACAAGATGGTTTCGAGATTCATTGATTAAAATTTGTGACTTGTCTATGCCACGCACTGGTGGTCTGCAGAAATAGCGAGGTTACGGACGATTTATCTCCAAAATAGGCGTCAATGTACTCGAGCCCGTAGAAGAAGAAGACGAGCCCCAGATTAAGAAATCTCAAGGATCTACTTCAAATATAGAGAGGCAACAAAGGCGCTACAAATTGCCATATCCAAAGCATAATCTCAGTCTTGGGCTGATCTTCTAGAAGGACTAAATGAAAACCCTTGGGTCCGCCCGTACAAATTAGTTTTAGGTAAACTTCGATCCTGGATGCCGTCTATAACGGAGACCCTTCAACCTATGTATGGATGTCCTAGACAGACTTATTAATACTCTTTTTCCTGAGGATCTATCTGTAAATTTCGTTGAAACCGCAAGCCAGTTTTCTTCCTTATCACAAGTAAGGCAAGAAGGCATTGATGTTTCTGCTTCAGAAATGAATCAAATCGTGAGATGCTTAAAAACTCGTAACACCGCACCTTGGCCCGATGGCATATCTGGTCGAGCTTTGGTACTATGTATGGAAGTATTGGGTGAAAGGTTGAAGAATTTATTTTCTTTCTGCCTTCGTCAGTCTACCTTCCCCAATTCTTGGAAAGAGGCTACATTGGTCCTTCTTAAAAAGGAAGGTAGAGATCCAAATTCGCCATCTGCGTATCGTCCGATATATTTGCTAGACGAAATGATGCTTGAAGGTGTTATCGCCTCTCGTCTAAATAGGCACTTGTCGCATGTCGGTCCAGATCTTTCCGAAAATAAATTTGGATTTCGTCCGCAGTTGTCCACAATAGATGCAATTATGCGGCTTCATGTTCTGTCGGAGCAAGCGATGTCCCATGGCAAAATTGTATTGGCAGTTGCTCTTGACATCGTAAATGTCTTTAATTATCTACCTTGGCGGGCGATTTTTAATGGTTTAGCTGCCCATGAAGTACCACTATATCTTCGAGGAATTATTGCCAAATATTTACAAGACCGTTACATAACTTACAGTGATCGAAACGGGTCAAAAATTAGAAGGAAGATATACAGTGGCGTCCCACAAGGCTCTGTTCTGGGCCCTATGGAATATCGCATACGACACTGTACTCCGAGCTGAACATCCTACAGGCGTAGATGTAATCTGCTAAGCAGACGATGCATAAGTGATTGCTAAAGAGGAAACTTTCGAGAGGACAAAAATACTCGCAGAACAAGGTGTAGCGATTAGTCAGAAAAATCCAAGAGCTAGGATTGGAGATAGCGCCTCAAAAGACCGAGGCGCTATGGTTTCATAGATTTTCTCGCAACAGAGAACCCCTAGCCATGAGTATCATTATAGGTGGGTTAGAAATCCGGGTAAAACGGTATATGAAGTATCTAGGCCTCACTCTAGATAGCCATTGGAGCTTCGAAGAGCATTTTAATCAGCTGGTGCCACGAATTTTTGACAAAAGTTTTGCACAGGTTGCTACCGAACCGAAGTTCGTCGCCTCTATGCCGGTGTGGTGCGTTCTGTTGCACTCTCTGGACCACCAATATGGGCAAAAAGGATGGCCGTCCAACGATGTAGATCCAAACTTTATAGGGTGCAACGCAAAGTGGCTATTAGAATAGTTCGTGGATATCGCACAATATCTTTTGAGGCAGCAACAGTTCTAGCCCGATTAGATATCTTGGCGGATATGGATGCCAGAGTATTTAACCAAATAAGAGCCAAAACGCTGAAGATAATAACCAAGATTAGTCTTTAGAGAACGTAAAAAAACAAGAACACGTAAAAGCCTTTCAAACCTGGCATGAAAGGTTGAGCCAAGAAGAGTACGCGCACAAGCGCGTTGTGGCTGCAATTGTGCCGGTTTTTAAACAATCGATCTAAAGAAAACGCGGTACTCTAACCTACAGATTAATACAGGTCATCACTGGCCATGGCTGTTTTGGAGATTACCTATGCAGAATTGGGCGGGAATCCTCAGCTGACTGTGTTCACTGCAATGACGGAGCTCAAGATTCTGCAGAACATACTCTGGGAGTATGCACAGCTTGGGTACAAGAGCGCCAAATTTTAGTTGACACGAGAGGGTGGAATTTATCTCTGCGCGCTGTCATTATCAGCTATGGTCGGCAGCGATACGGTATGTAAGGCTATGATTAATTTCTGTAAAAATGTTATGCTCCGCAAGGAGTCGGCAGAGCGAGAGAAAAACTATCCCTGTCGAAGAAGGAATCGGTGGATTAACCACGTTCATTAAAAAGCGGTTTTAAGGACTCACATTGTAAGCTTACAGAATATTGTAAAAAATACATTTTCTTTATAAGTTCCGAAGATGTGCTTAAAAGCAAGTCGGGGAGGCGCGTTCGTTAGAGATCCCGTGACTCCCCACCAAGACTTAAGGTGGCCGTGGGGTTTTAGTCGGTAAGAATCCGACGTAACCTATCTACTCCCGCAGTGGTTAGATATCCAATGTTGGACTTACCCACGGATAAAAAAAAATAAGGCACACCATCAGGTGCTAAGAAAACAGCAATAAACGCAGAAGTAAGAATGAAATAAAATAGTTTAACATGAAAATGATGCGGAAAGGAATCGTAAACGTCGGGAATATAATTAAATAAAATATGTAATTAACGCGAAAAATCCGTAAATTTGTGGCTTTGGTAGGTGTGAAATACTGGATAAAATCAGATGTTGTATGCACCAAAAATTATGAATCGACAAATGTCAACGAAATTGTCACTATATTCCATTAAAAAACATATGTACATATAAATAAACATTGGTAAACGTTGTCTTACCATGTAATTAATTTGATATGAATTATAGTTCCATAAAGCAATAGAGACCAGAGTAGTTGCCGGTGCGAGATTTTTGCAATCCGCGGGTGCAGATGCGGATGCGGATTTGAAAGCATCACATCCGCGGATACGGAGGCGGATTTGAAAGCATCACATCCGCGGATACGGAGGCGGATGTCTATATATACTAATGAATATAATAATAGAGACAAAATAAAACACTATCCATTTAATTTACAACTAAAGAATTTACTTTGTTAATTACTGCATTTTTAGCGTTGATCCTGTTCATAATTGCTTTTATTTCTAACGAGTTCCACTAAACAGTTTGTTGCTAATTTAACACTATTTTATTTAAGTCCGGAGCATTTTTATCTAATATGATATAGGTCTAGTTACTGCTTTTAATTGGTGTAAATTACAAGAAAAGAAACACAAACCTAGTAACTGGATCCCAATGACTCAGTGTAGTTAAATAGAGGCACCGTTTAACGGAAGAACATAGTAGCGAATTAAAACAAGTTAGGCACTCGCCTTTTGACAACGCTCCTAAATTCTTAACATGTTATTGCAAGTTTTTGTAACAAATCCGCATCATCCTCAACGACAATGTGAGTTCTCACACCGCGCACAGAACAAAAGAGTTTTTTGAGCAAAAAACATAAAATTATTAGACCATCGCCCATACAGCCCCGACCTGAGCCCTAATGATTTCTATACTTTCCCTAAAATATAATAAATTGCGTGGTCAGAGATTATCATCACCTGAAGAAGCTGTAAGCAACACACCATCAAAACGGCCATTTTGGAGACCGAAACTTCCGAATGGAATGGTGGCTTCAACGATTGGTTCCATCGTATGAAAAAAAGGGTCAAATTTCGGTGATTACTAGAAGAGCAATAAATACATTTTTAATATGTTGTGTCAGTTTCAAGAAGTCCTACAATTTACCCTGTACATCGCTTAAACTTCAATACTTCTTGACCATTTGCATCTCGGTGGATTCATGCGAGAGAAGCTTTTCGAAACTTAAACTAATTAAAAATTATCTTCGATCTACAACGGGTCAAGAGCGACTGGTTTATATAGCCGTGTTTTAAATTGAAAGAAAAAAATTGATTTAACAGATGTTATTTAAAAGTAAACTGAAGGCACGAAAACACATATAATAATTAACTTCATATGTACTAAAAACTACCTTTGTTTTATTTTTTCTAGTTGTTTTATTTTGTCGATCGATCATATTTTATTTTCCTCGACCATATTCATTCCATATTGTATTCATACCTATGTTTATTAAGCTTAAATAGTTAAAGCCGAATTTAAATTCAACTACCAAGATTTTAACGAAATAATCACAAATACATATACATGCAAATGTTAAGTGATTAAAAAGCTTGTAGAAATAAATATTGATTAGCCGCGTCGGGCCTCTGACGGGCTTAGTCTGCCGCTGTCTCACCACCAACCCTCGTAGTTAAATATTTATTTACTTATTTATTTATTTACACTTTATGTACACAGTAAGGATACAAAGGCGGACTTAGTGCCAGTGGCATCGTCTCCCAGTCAACCTTTGGGTGACTGTTAAGTGACACTTAAAAAAAATAATAACAAAATGAATTAACAGAATAGTGTATTTTTTGTATACAGATAAATATTGTAAATGTTTGCTTCAGAAAGCATAGCGGATCTGCGACAAGGAGCATTTGACGGCTTAACAGGAGAATGTGTGGGGTCTGCATGACAACAAATTCCAAATTCCACGCCAACGTCGTAGTAACCGTGTGAAGCCAGCCACAGTTAAAAGAGTGCCTGCCGTCTTACCTTACATCAGAGGAGTCACCGAGAAAATGGTTATATATAATGCGAATCTCTATTAAACATATTATAAGCCACCGAAGAAGATTGGAAAATCATTACATTCGTCAAATTTTAAATTCCTCTACAGGTACCGGGTGTGTACAAGCTAGACTGTGATTGTGGTCTCTCTTACAATGGACAAACAAAAAGATCAGTAAGAACAAGAGGCAAAGAACATAATAAAGCCCGTGTTAAGCACCGGCGCCTTAAGGAATATGCAATTTGCGACCATACTCTGGACAAACCCAATCATTACATTAGATTTGATGAACAAAAATACTTGCATAAAGAATTGATTTAAAACAAGGATGATTCAGGAAGCTATAGAAATTAAAAACATTCCAATTTTAATAGAGGATGGTCTTTGCCACCTGCATAAGGTCTAATACTTTAAAAAATTAAACCCTGAGGTATAAAAACTACAAAGCCACAAGACAACATAAGCACTTTTTGCCAAAGCAATCTTCAAAATTCATAAAATAGAAAGACATGTGAAATAAAAAAAAATTACTGTTTTTATTTATTTATTTTATCGCCTAAAGCAACCAGAGCAGTCAGGCCACCTGATGAAAAGTGGTCACCGACGCTCAAAAACATTGGCAATACCTGTGGTATCACCAACGCGCTGCCTGCCGTAAGACAAAGAATGTAGACACGTATACCCAGTAAATACGCTGGCTACGGTGCCCTATAAAGCGGAACACGGTATTGTTTTCCAAAAACATTGAGATACAGAAATATACTAACTTAGTCTGACTGTGATTATGGACGCTGGAAAGAGTCCTAAACTTCGAGAATAAATATTTATTTAACTAACGCGAAAAATCCGTAAAATATTGGATTTCATAATATTTCGACATCTTTATAAACCAGGTTTCTCTACGATTTCTGTAACTTATTAAACAAAATTACTTCCCTCTAACATTAACAGATCAATAGTTACGAATCAGTGGCTGTAGCTGTATTGAAACCAGTTTTATTTCAGTTATTTTAAAGACCAGTCTAATTTAGGCGAACGGCATTAAAATGTTGACGTAAGTAATAGTTAAAAAAAACTGTCATTTCGGTAATAAATTATAAATACCTGTGATTTCCCTTCCTTAAAGTGATTTCGGTCAACTATCGAACCATTAAATCTGGAAAAAAAGCAACAATTTTAAAAGGGTATTAAATCAGTTCTTATCGGGTTATAATAATATTGTAATAAGTTTTGTCTTTACTTCTTAAATTAATTAACAACATTAGGAAATGTTAATTGGTTGATACGGCAATATTTTTAATATCAAAATAAATCTCCAACGAATAAAACGTTACAGTTAGACTGTTGGTGTTAAATAAGTAAAAAATTCTAACTAGATTAATTTGTTCTTTTATCTATTAAGCTTTACAATGGAGACGTAAGAAATATTTTTTTTATAAATATTTTAAAATAATCATCGCTGTTTTGTTTGAAAAGATTATGTTGTCGTGGATTGTCGTAATTTAGTTTTTTTTTAATATCATGTATATAATTAAAAAACCTAGTAATATTTAACTATTTAATTATAAAAGAACATTTACTGAAACTTCAATGATAGTAGACATTACGTAAAAGTGATATGATTAAGGACCTAATAATATTTTGAAACATAAGAAACCTAACAGGTAATAATAAAAAGTTGCATTACTTTTAGCAGAATATCTTATTTACTGTTTTCAATTAAACTTCATTATTGGCATTTATTTATATCTAAAAGCCATTGTGTAATTATGGTTAATAAAAACCCAAATGCCTTGGAATCAGTAAGAGCTTGCGTTGTCAAAACTGAAGGTCGAGGGTTCGAATCCTGCGAGAATTATTTGCATTAATTATCAAATTGTTTGTGAAGCAAGGTATTCCAAGCGTCAGATGGTCATGCAAAAGTCTGTCCTGCGCTTGATCTCTCTCCGGCGTTGTCGATTAGTCGATTATTTGTGCTATCGGACCATAACAGTGCATAAAGAGAAAGCATTGCACTAGTATCCGTGTTTAAACATTTGCTTTATAATATGTTGGCTTGTTGGTAACATTGACTGCCATAGCCTTATGGCATGGGCTTGCGCTTTCGAAACCGGAGTTCATAGGTTCGAATCCTGCGGGGACCCAACAACTTTTAATTGTTGTTTTCTAATTGGTAAGCTCAACGCGGGCTGATCACCTGATTGACTGTAAAAAAAGATGGATTATGTGTCGGATGGGTATGTAAAAAGTGAGCTCTGCGCTTTATCTCTTCCTGGTCGGGCTTCAAGAGTATAAAGAAATAGATCAGCCGCCGTAGTCGCAATTGACTTGGACGACATTATTATTGGTAACATACATAATTTGCAGTAGTCGGTTTTAACAAGTTACTACAATAATAAATAACAAATAAAAAAAAATAATAAATAAATACAATGATTTATACAAACTGTTGTCATAGCTTTTAGTCAATTTCTGAATCCAGGATTACGTGAAATCCTGGAGCCGTTTATTTGTACATAATTCAGACTGGAAGCAATCAAAAGTCACAGGTATTAAAATATTAATCGTACAGAGTTAATATTTTTAATATAAGTTGACGGGAGATATGGTACAAATCAAAGGTGTTGTAATGATCAATCTCTACAATAATCTACACATGTCTAATCAGTTACGTTCCATGATTTGAATGCTTTTCTGCAGTTTCTTAATAATTTTTATTTTATGTTATTCAGTAATTAACTTTTGTAATTAACATTCAAGGGCCCATGACAAAACAATCTAAGAACAACATTAATCGATTCGTTACTAATATAATTAATCTTATTTTTAATAAAATTCTAATGTCAGAAATAAAACGTTGGAATTTATAATACATACGATTACGTTTAGCACGTTTATTTTATTAAAAATTTGTTTCCAAAACTAACTATACATCTTATCTTAATTAACTATTTTTATAAAATTCTAGCTGTCAGATAATAATATAAGCTTTAAATTTTGTCACTTTCGTACAAAGGTTTATTCATATTAATTCTTATTGGTGAATCAACTTGATGTTCTACCTTGTAACTTAAGTCCGGAATAGCTATAACATATTCGACAATAAATATTTTGTTTACGCGAAAATTACTACATTGTTGAATAACATGGACGGATTAGGATTTGTCGCTATTATTAAACCTTTTAACCTCCTGTAGCCCTGGAATGAAGCGTAGTTAGTAAATCAGTTAGTTCGAATCCTGGGAACTCAACAAATTTTATTGTTGTTTCCAGTTGTTAGCAGTTTGGTCCGATCACCCAATCTGTCGGCAAAAGAAAATTATCGTCGGATGGGCATGTAAAATTGGTCACCTTACCGCAATTGACCAGCGGTGGAACGGTCCAAAACTTTATGGATAGGTTGTATTAGGGGGCTATTCCATCGAATATCTGAGCTGATTGAAAACCTTTAAAATTCGCACGTTTGAACACTTTCCAGGGCGTCGTCCTGAGAGACTGCCCGTAAAAGTACTTTTTCAATTCCGGATAAAATTCAATAATAAGTACTAATTTTATATTGAACAATAACTTAATCTGTGTTTGTACATTTAGACAACTAAGTCTAGTTCAGTAACTTTTTTGTTATTATTGAGGACTTACAACATTTAACTAAAACAAGCTCTTCACTATGCAGTTTTTTATCATTACGTTTTAAGTGTCTTAATATAAACAAAATGTGTATTATTATATGAACTTAAATTTGTTCACAGGTTTTCCCTAGTGCGTCAAACCTACGTCCTTATGTAAATTTCATCGTTTCTTGGAACTACGAATGACTAAACAAAGATTCTTACTATAAGCAACTTAAGTAACTTAAATCATGGACGTTAAAAGTATGGATATCCCAAAATAAAATATGTTTTTAAGTCCGTTACATAAAGAAAACCCTTTAATGGTTGGTACCTTAACATCTGCCCTTTTATTCAAGGGATTGAAAAAGTTTAGCTTTGTGTTACTATTCATGAAAATGGCGGGAGAAATAAAGAGTATATATAAACGAGGACTATAGATAGACTCTAATGTCACCCAAACGTAGCGTTAATATTGGTTGGAAATGGCGCTAACATTAAATATGGCTAAACTGTACCGCCTCTGTGGCATAGCGGTATTGGCCCTTGCTCAATAAACCGGAGGTCGTGGGTTCGAATCCCGCGCGGAAACAACTTTGTGTTATCGTTGTTTTCTGGTTGGTTAAGACAATTTTGGGCCAATCACCCAATTGTGTGAAAAGAAAGATGGCCCATACGTCGGATGAGCATGTAAAAGTCGATGCACCCACCAACGGTCCGAAAAACCCCTAATGGAGAATGCGTGCAGTATGTCAAGTATATTTTTTTCGCCTCAGGTATAGTAAGAGGTAGGTAGAGTAAGAGAACGTCTTTTGAAAAGACTAGCATTAAAATGTGCATTACATATGACCATTACCATACGCCTAGTTCGTGGGGACGGGAGCTTCCCGCGAACTCTATGTTAGATGAAGCTTATCAAAGACAAGAGTCTGGAAGCATAACACCCGTATAAAAAATAATAACCATACGTTTACAATAAAACACGTTGTGTCATATATATGGTACACCCAAATGTTAATAAGGGCCTTTGTTAATTTTTAATTCAGTTTTCGTTTATGAATACCATTAACATTAAACGATGTATTAACAACTATTGTATTTTTTTTCCAATGTTTTTCCTGACCACTTTGATAACACATTACGTTCATAAGTATTTATCAATAATGACTCAATATTGAAAATCACATTGGATTTTCCGGTAGTGATATTGACATATGTATGCACAAGTGTAAATTCTAATGTAAGGTATTACTTAGTTTTTATAAATTAATGCGACAAGACTAACATACTTTCATTTGTTGTTAGTTAAAATGAATGCCTACTCGGTTATTAAATGTTTAACCTGTTAGTCGAATGCCAGAGATTATGCTTTGTGCTTAAAGGTTAAAACCAACTAAAAAATCTAAACAAACTTATGTTGATTTGCATTCATAGAGAAAAGTTGAAGCAGTAGACACTTATTCAATGATACGAAACTAAATCCGAATTAAACGAATAATTTTTTCAATTTATTCTTTAAAAGCTAAACTAAAGATCCACCATACGGCTATCTTCAAAACCTTTGCAATCAAATATAAAATGTGAATTTATATAAGATTTCTAAAAGAACTAACCCAATGGTTTCCCGTTACCTCATGCACCAATAATCATAACAATAACCGCGGCATTGCGAATGCATTTAACACGCTGCTCGCGATTTATAACGCAGTTCCCATAAATGTATAACGTTATACAATCACCTACTTTTTTATGTGTTTTCTTACATTTGTATATGTGTTCCAGAAGCGGAACTACAAGGAAACGTGCATGACGTTTTGTGTACATAGTTCATGTAACATAATGAGCAGTTACATTCTAGTTCGTGAGGACGGGAGCTTCTCGCGAACTCTGTGTTAGATGAAACTTACTATAGACATGAGTCTGGAAGCATAACTTCAAGGATAAAAAAAAGAGCAGTTACATTATTTTTTTATTACATTATATTAGAAAATTTTATTTACTTTATATAAACCTTCAAATGCCTTGAATATGAGAAGATTAGTCCACGAACCACAACATAGGATAATAAATGATAATGCACCATAAATACCTTAATATCATGCAACAAATTACGTAAAATAAATTAAAGCTTCGTTGTTGTACTACACGTTATTGAATAAAATAGTTTTGATATTTTATTACGTCCATTTGCGTTTAAAATTACATTTTAACTCCCCTCCGGGTCAGAAAAAATAAGGTAAAGTGTAAATAAGTGGGATTAAATTAGTTAAAGCATAAATAAGTCACTTATACATATCAAATCAATGGAATGAACAAATATTAATACAATGAATAATATAATAAATTCAACATTGACATACAGACATTTACCAACTTGGTCTGCTCATGATCTTGGATGACAGAAAGAGTCCTAAACGTCGGGAATAAATGTATATAACTGACGTGAAAATCCGTAAATTAGTTAATGTTGATATAATAATCGCGTAAATAAACATAATAATTAAGTCAGTTATAATTAAAGCTGCACAAAAATAACAGCTTTTAATTAAAACTAAAACATCAGGGCAGTTAAAAAAGCTTTCAAAGTTTGGCACCAACTTTTCCTGATTTTCTTAAAAAATCTATTTAAACTCACCTTTTTGTATATAAGTAAATACTGAGTCCGACCGAAACTGATTTTCGGCCGAAACTGAAACCGAAACCGAAAAGTTCGGCTTGGCTTAGTTTCATCGGCGAAACCGAAACCGAAACCGAAACTCACGTGATCAATAAAATTTTAAATTACTAAAATATGGAGCTTTTATGCCTAATATTTTGCTTTATTTTAGTCATGGAATGGAGACAGTATATTAAACGTGTGTAATCGTAGACTTCAGTTGCTAATAATATTTTATGTAACAAAACATTAAAAATATATTAATTTCTTTTCAAATAAATTTCTTATAGCAATATGAGTTATTAATAAATAAATAAATAATTGTGACTGTTGCATTAAAGACTAAGTATTGGTATTTTGAAATCTTACTAATTAATATTTTGGTTTGTATCTGTAGTTCGAGGTGGATCAAAAGTAAAATGAGATAGAATATAATGACTATGAAAGCTTAATTATTTATTTTTCTACATAATCTCCGAGTCCACCTACACACCAAGTCCAGCGTTCCAAGTTTCCAATGCTTCAATTCCTTTAAAAAAAGGATTGTCTTGGTCCTGCAAAAAGGTCACCACGGCATCGTTTACTTGTTATATATAGTTTTAACATATGTTTCCTCTTAAGTATTGTATCAATTTGTAGAGATGAAAAATAGCTAGGCGCCACATCTGGCAAAGAGCGGGATGCTCAATGCCAATTGTACGCTAGCATGCTGAGCGGTGGCGGTACGTTGTCAAGATGAAACAGCTCGCCCGTTCAAAGTTTGCCTCTTTTTATCATTGACGGCATTTTCAACCTCGTATTAAAGCTGCATAATCTGTAATGATGGTTCCATGCTCCAGGTAATCAAACAACAATATCACTTCTGAGTCCCAAAATATTAAGAGGCCACACCGGTCAGGCCATATACCACGCCACGGCATGAAGTTCCTTCGGGATAAACCCGTGTTTTGTCCACTGCCACAAAACTAGATTTAAAGTTTTAGAATCTTCTTAAAACTTGTCCAGCGATATCTTCGAAGTCGATTTTGTTTCTGATTCTCGGCACCCATCTTGCGGAGACTTTTCTCATATTCAAAATTTGTGTCAATATGCGTTGAGTACCTCTATATGAAATGCTCGTTTCTTGGATTAGGTATCAGATGGTAATTCTTTAATCGCTAAAAATAGTTTTTTCAAATATGGCAGCATATTCTTATTGTGTCTTGTTGATTACTGGCTTCGATGGACGTCTGCAACCATGTTCGTCTTCCGTGTACGTTTTCCTACTCGAAATTAAGAAGCCCACTTTGCGACAATTGATTATGACAGAGCAGTCTCTTCTCATGTTGCCTTTGAGCCGCAATAAATCTCTTTGCGTTGTTAACTTTTTATAACAGTGGTTTTCAATGACAAGGTCGCCCTTGGGTTTCTCTTTTTCGAGAACATTTCGCCACACATAGCAAAACAAATGACTACATTCAGAAAAAAGTAAAGAGACTAGAATTTTTTTATTAACACAACAAATATCTGAGCTACACTTTCCAGTATTAATTGTATTTATTTTTGGTTACCAAGGAGTATAATATAATTTAATTCTTCCAGCAACTAGGCTTCGAAGAATAAGTAAGTCTTTATGGGACAATGTATAAGTTTTTACAACAAAATCCCAGTAAACGTTCAGAATTTAACTATTAATAAATTTAAAAAGGTAGTCAAGGAACGTTTATGTGTTAAAGGTTATTACGATATTAATGAACTTTTAAATGATAACAAGCATGGAATGAAAATGGAATGCTCGCTCCAGGTCTTGCTTCAAAGTTGCATAATATGTAATGCCGAATTATCAAATTGTTTGTTATTTTAAAAGATGACATAAAATATAGCCCGCTGAGTTTCTTTCCTGGTTCTTCTCAGGTCTGAGGCGCCTTTTCCGAACCGGTGGTAGTGTGTTTGACAATCAATAAGCAAGTGTAAACTTCAATATTGAATAAAGATATTTGAATTTGAATATATATTTTGATCTCACTACTATTTGTTCCTCCTCAATTTCTTTTGTCAAACTTGGAATGTTTGTCTGAACTAAAATCAACTGATCTGAGCTCAATTGTAGAAATGATACATTTAACTTTCGCTACTGTCTTGAAATTGAAAACACTTCTGAAACCAGTTTCGGTTTCGGCAAAAGTTTCGCCAAATTTGGCGAAACCGAAACTGCGGCCGAAACTTGATTTTTGGCCGAAACTCGGCTGAAACCGAAACCGAAACCGAAAGTTCGGTCGGACACTAGTAAATACCCAACAGCGCGTTAAAAAATGTTTGTTTTAGGTTGTAAAACATATTTCATTTAGGAAGATTTTTATCAGAGACGTCCAACAAGTGTGCACAGTCACTAACAAAGTATGTATTACAAAAAAAGTTGGTCCATGTTCCACTTCAAGTTAAGACAACTGCCGCATCCAGAGCAAAGGCATAACGGCATGTTTACACTCGAGCTTACTCACGTTTTAATAATTAATAATTTCTTTGTAAACACTGACTTGTAATATATTATGAATTAATGTATAACAACACATTTTATCAGTATCTTAATGATTATAATGTTGTGATTTGACATCGAAAGTACATAACCTATTTATGTTTGAAAAAATAAGATGTCATTCAATAAACATGTACGCTGATGCAATGCCGTACACCAAAAGTACTAAGACATCAATAGAAAGGAAGAAATTAAGGATGTTGCTAAGATACCCACTTTTTATTAGGTACACGATACATCCGTCGAAAAGAATTGGAATGTTTAAACTTTTAAAGGAGACATAAAATGAATTTTTCTTATCTCTTTTGCTTAAAAAGCTTACAATTGCATTGCTGTCGTCTATTTCTTTTGTATATTTTAGTAATTTTCATCTTTTTTCAAGCTTTTTGACCACCCGACCTTTCATGCGGTCGGCTTCTAATTTACCCAGTTTCACCTTAATATCAGTCAGAGCGACTGCCATGTGACCTCTACAACCCAAATGGTTAACCCTATTCAATAAATGAATTAGATGTCACTGAACTTGAAGGCACTGAAATCGTGCAATGACTACCATATTATAAATTTACCATACCATATATAAATTTACATGTCCTTTATACACTAATAAAAAAATTTCAAAAGAAGACGAAATGAAAAAATGAAAAAAACAGTACATTAGCATTGCTATAGGAAGTCAGCGGTCCATCGCGAGGTCATTAAGTGTAAGCAATTGCTTTAAGTCCATTGCGTGAACAAGCCCCGTCAAGTAAAAATATCCGTTACTTATGTAATATCATGATGCAACACCTATTACCACTGTCTAATGGTATTCCCACTGCGTAGTTATTCTACAAGTGAGCGTTTACTACTTCATATGCATTAACGGACCCACGATAATACCTTGCAGAACGCTGCCAACATTATTGCCTCCCTGCTAATTTTATTTGTGATATGCGTACTCATAACAAGAATAATAAAAACTTAATGAAGAAAATGAAGTTTAATATATATTATGTGTTGCTTTACAGCGGCCGAATGTAATACCCAGAAGAAAATAATCTTGGAGTTGGTAATAGGTAATCTCTGAACAAAACTTACCGATAAGAAATCTTTTACAAAGGTTAAAGTTCACATTATAGTTAGAAGTTAAAGACAATGTGCACTTGTCGAAGGTTTATTTGCTGCTACGTAAAAATTACAATAATAATGCCGTCGTTGCAAATTCCGATTTCATATAGAAACAGTCGTATGAACGTAAACACAGTTGTCATCATCATCATCAGCCAGTGTTAGTCCATTGCTGAACATAGGCCTCCCCTAATACAAGCCTTCTCCGTTAGGAGAAGTTTCTCCGTTTCTAGAACCGTATCCCGCTACAATGGTCCAATGCGGGTTGGTGGGTGGACCGACTTTACGACTTTTTACATGCCCGTTCGACGCATGGATCATCTTAGTTTTCAAACAATCGGGTGATCGGCCCAAATTGTCCTAACCAACCATTGTTTTCCCGCGAGATCACAACCTTCAGTTTATAATGCAAAGACCACTGAATAATTAACTTACTATTATATAAAAAAACTTCCTAGTTAATAAAGAAAATCAAAAGCTTAAGTAGGATTGTAAAAGTAATTAAATAATAACTGACAAGCTTTTTTTTCTTTCGCCTGTAGTTATTTTCTTAAGATATTACGGGATCTGCTTGAAATCCAAATTTTTCTTAGTGCTATTTTTGTACAGAGCGGCTGGAATCGAACGTACAAAAACTTTCTAGATTTGCAATTTAAAGCACAAATGAAAATAGTAGTTATTACGAATCTGGAAGGCTTAAATGAATATTTTTTTAACAAAGAACTTGTTTGTTTATTAAAGGATTAAACATTGACGGCAATTTGCGTTATCTTTGATTGATGCTGTCTTCATGACCTTGTAAAACTTGGGAAAAGGCATAGGTATATTGCAAGTCGTGCTATTCTTACAACTAAGAGGATGACCAGTATGATTAAGTAACTACAGTAATTTTAATATTTTTATGGTCAGTGTCTTGACGTATGTATCAAGTCAAAGTCAAAGTCAAATATCTTTATTCAATATGGAAGCATTACACTTTCTTATTGATTGTCAAATAATCTACCACCGGTTCGGAAATGGAAGCCTCTGACCTGAGAAGAACCGGCGTAAGAAACTCAGCGGGACGTTTTCTTTTTCCTTTTATCATACGCAAAAAGTAACTTTTGCTTTCATAATACGGATTCATCTTTCTATTGTTTTTGTATTGATTCTAACAAGATAACAACGAATAATAATTATACTAATGTGCTCCTAGTAGATTCCTAGCAGCGGCCTATCAATTTTAGAGATCAGTCGACTGCACAGGAAATATTATAGTGCACAGATGTACGCGCAAACATAGGTGCACACACCCTGCCCTCACTCTCATGGTCCGATGAGACGGATAACCGACACGACCGGGAAATGACCAGGCACGATCATGATCACTCAGTAATGACTTTTTACATGCCCATCCGAAGCATGGATAATTTTACTTTACAGACAATCTTGTGATCAGCCTGCATTGCTCTAACCAATTACAAAAGAACAATGAAAATTTGTCGAGTCCCTGTAGGATTCAAACCCATGACATCCCGTTTCTAAAAGGGCGTGTGCTTTTCATTATATGAACAAAGTAAACAAACAACTGTGTATTTGACCTAATATTTTAGTCAGGAATTATTTGACTGAACGTGCCAAATGTTAGTTCGGTCTGACCTTTTATGAGGTCTTACTACCACAAAAGAACTCGAAAACTAATTGTCATTCATACATTACATAATCACTATAAACACTGCATATAAAACCCGCTTTAATACCAGTGTGACAACGGCCTAACATCGCGACAGACAGTAAATGCGACACTCGAACTGTGACGTCAATGACAGCCTTGTGCCGGGCTAAGGGCATTATACTCGCCCGAGAACGGCATAATTCAGTCCATACAACAAATCGTTTTGATACTCCATACTTATTTATTAGACGAAACATTTCCTGTAAAAAAATCGATAACAGCAAACCCAGCTAACTAACAACGTATGCTTAAATGAATCCGTATTTGTTCCTTGTTGATAAGGAAAGGTTATGTTAATGTATCGATAATGCAGTAAACAAGTTCAAATTATGTTTAACTAAAAAAACCGAATAAAAACGTTTTATAAAAGTTATTTAATTAAATCAAACTGTTACTAAATGACGTAAAGATTTATAAACATATAAGTTTATTTATATTTATATAAATGAAAAAGCTTATTTTGCTAAACGTGATGAAATAGCGGACCTTTGTTTTTTCTGATCACTCATTATGTCAATTATTTTGATTACTGACGCAGAATTAAAAATAAATGCAATAACTCGTTTCCTACCAACAAATCGAGCTTGGTTAATTAAAAACTGTCAACGAAATAACATATATTATTCATCAACCTGCGACGTTACATGAACATGTCAATTATGCTTAATGTACAATTTATAAAACATTATAAAGTATATAATATTGTAATTTTTACACAATTGCAAGTACTCGTTGCAATTGTGTAATGAATGATGATCCACATAAACATTTGTTGAAGTGTTGTGTAAAGTTTGCAGTTTGTTTGGTTTATCGCGCTAAATTTTGGAAACGATAATTCATTTAAAATATTAACCTTTATTGGCAAGGGTTTATGGGCAGGATGTTACGCAAGATGACTGTTCCGAATTACTACAAAATAATGCAAATAGATTATTTCAAAGTGTCAAGTGTCCTTTATGACAATTTTTTTAACGACCTTAACAAAATAAAAATAAGTTAACAACGTAACTATGTAAATTAGTTCTTCTTTAAGTTTTTTTTTTAATATAATGTTAATGTTCAAAATCACATATAATACATATAATGAATTCATTTGAGAAGCTGACAATTTATCACAATCATCTTCGGGTTTAACTTGTACAAAAAGATGCGCCCACATTAAGTTTTGGAGACGTTATTGGACCAGTTACACATTGTGTATCTTCAGAATAGAAAATGCCGCTTAAAATTGGCGATTTCTTACTACATTTGTTATAATACTTGAACACAGAGACTTAGCTGCCGCGTGAGGTATGTAAAACATTTTTATAGCATTTATACATCATCATCATCATCATCATCATCATCATCCTGTGATAGTCCACTGCTGGACATAGGCCTCCCCTAATACACCATTAGACGTAACCACCACGCTGGTGTAGTGCGGTTGTTGTGGACCGACTATTTACATGCCCATCCGACGCATGGATCATCTTACATTTTGAGACATATGGGATCGGTCCCAAGTTGCTAACCAACTAGGAAACAACAATGAAATTTGTTGGTCCGACGGATTTGAACCACGACCTCGGTTTCTAAAGACACCCTATACCACTAGGCTACGAGGCGTTTACCATCCATTCTTCTATTTTTTAAAAAAAAACATAAAACGTGCCTGTACTTATTTCAGCTAGATGCTCTACTTCTTGGCGTGAAGGAATAAAATCTTTTAGAAAATGTATCTTCGCTTTGATTCATGTTGAGAACATATTATGAATACGAATTTCTATGGAAAATGTTCCGTGTCCAGTGATAAAATCCTGCGTCTGCGGGCTGTCGAACGCTGGTAGCGTGAACATGCGAGTGTTAGTGACAAATCGCGAAGGTCCCCCAAAATCTTACGATACCATCATTTCTGTGAGACAACTAACTCTAGATGATCGTCATAGAGCCTCTATTGGGCATCTCCGGTACCACCATAAGGAAGGTCTTGCATTTGGCGCTTGATGTGAGAAAGCTAGTTTGCTATTGGTGTTATTACCAAAGGTGGCTCCCGTCAGATGGCGTAAGAAAATCGTGCGAAGATTCAACATAGGAGAGTCAAACCACATTTATGACATCATCAGTGATGATCTATGCCTACGGTCCGGATTCCAAACAACAATTTACAATTTCGGTCAGTCAAGACGAGCTAAAGCCGATTAATGTTATTCGATCACTTCAACGAACATTGTAGCCACCTCCATTGGAAAAACCGGCCATGTTGAGACACTTGAAGATCGTAAAACGGTTAATGCAAAGTGTTATACCACACTTTGTTCATTACAAATACAAAACACAGTGCTCGTTAAACGATTAAGTATTTAGCAATTATGAACCAGAAATTAAAAGGAATCCATGACCATCCTTTATATAATACCTAAGACCTAAGCCCTAACGATATCTCAATATTTTATAAGATTTAGAAAATCTTTGTGGACTAAGGTTCCAATTAGGTCAACGCTTTCAAGTAATTTTGAATACCCCCACTTTAGAGAAAAATAAATGTTATAATAACTGGTTTAAGCGAATGGAAAATTGTAGGTATCATGCTTTTAGTTGAATACCTTAATAAACAATAAAAAGTACCATAGGATTAGTTTTTTTTCTTCAAAAGACAAAATTCAAAACCATGTTTCGTACATGTAAAGTTTTTAATTAAACCGCATTAACCAGGGGTTTTCTTGTTAATCCTCAAACAATTAATCCTATTTAGGATATTTTGTTCAGTAGGATTTAGTATTAAAGATATTCGAAATAATTTACCGAAAAATTCAATCAGTATCAATTCTTAAGTAATACGCCACCTTTTATGGCAATAATGTGTTAGAAAAAAAATGATTTTAAGATTGTTATAAAAGAAAAAAATACACGAGGTAAATTACGTTTCATTCCTTAAATTCTTTTCGTTTTTCGCGTCTTAAAAGACTTGGACGATAAACTACTTAAAAAAAGAGTAATCAAACAAAGATGTAAGCTAACAGGATTAACTGGGTGATCTTATTACATTGCAAATAAAAAATGAACTCAATTCTATTGTTCTGCGTAATCTGCGGACGATCGCAAGATCTGATCTGCATACAATACAACTGATGATGAATTCATTAAAAGATCCATTGCCAGTAACCTAATTTTTACGTATATATTTATCCATCATCATCAGCCTATGATAGTCCACTGCTGGACATAGGCCTCCCCTAATACACCTCCATCCATTAGGGGATTTTGGACCGTATCCCACCACGCTGGTCCAATGCGGATTGGTGGATGGACCGACTTTTTACATGCCTATCCGACGCATGGATCATCTTACTTTTCAGACAATTGGGTGATCGGCCCAAATTGCTCTAACCAACTAGGAAACAACAATGAAAACTTGTTGAGTCCCCGCAGGATTCGAACCCACGACCTCCAGTTTCTAAGGCACACGCCTATACCACTAAGCTACGGAGGCAGTTGTAGTGCAGGATGTATTTATTCATGTATTAAATAATTTTATGGTAAACCTGTGAAACATTGTTGTTGTCGCGTATTTTGTCTACGAAAGTAATGTTTGGATGTAAAAAGCTATCGCTTAATTGATTTGGTTAGTTTTTTTGTATTGCATAAACTAATAACATAAAATTATAATAGAATTTGTAGTGAAAGTAACTCTGTCTGTCTCTCTGCATGTCCGTTTTCTGTCTAAACCATAAAACAATCTTGATGAAATTTAGCAAACAAATCTTTTCTTTGAGAAGATTCCAAAAACGGACAGGGTACCAATTATTTCGATAAAAGTGGTTAAGTGGATTAAATTTTAATGAAAATCGTCTCTTGAATATAAAATGATGAAATTTTGTGAATCAAATACAAGTGGTGTTTATCTAGAACCAAACTGTGGAATGAACTAGAGATTGAAATGGGATGGAAAATGTCAATATGGAAATTTGTCATCATCGAAGTAAAGCCATAACTTTTGCCTAATGATACGCACGTACAATAAAACACCTTATTTATATTATACTATACACTATATCTCAATACTTCTTCCGGACATCTCGTCTTCCACGCGGAAGAAGTCGCGGGTAAAAGATAGTTATTAATAAAGAATGAAGTTTGTTCCGTAACTTGGTTACCTGTCTATAAAAAAAAATGTGCTTGCATTGCTTCTGGCTAGCAATGGCCCCTATTAACCGGAATACTGTAATAAAAGTACGGTACCGTTATGTCTTAACATAACGGTAAAGGGTTCCATATTGCCCACATTGATGTTTGTGTAAAGGAAAATCAACAAAAGTGACGGTTTTTCTTTAACTGGTAAAGAGGAACCTTTATAAAATCAATAAATATTGAACGAGCAGAAGAATGTACGAAAAATGAGCAGGAAAATGTTGAAATAATTTACTTAAACTTTTTACCAACCTATATAATTTTATTAATTGCTACGCGAATACCGAAATATAAACGTAGAGCATATAAACTTTTTATTAAATATGATAATACGCTCTTTTGAGAATTATATGATAGAGTTTATGTGAATTTTCTAGTACAATAAACAAATATAAATAAAACGTAGATTCTTATCCAGGTTGGCAATTTTAAAGATATTTGAGAATAATAGTAGTTTATTTCAAAGTATCTTCAGTGCATAATTTTCAAATTGCCGAATTTCAGAGCTACAGCCTGCTGAGCAGAGCGGGAGGATTTGCCACAATGATTTATTCTGGCTGGATAGAGACAGAGAGTGGATAAATAATTATGGGTGAAAGGTGGTGGCACAACACTAAATTTACTCGCGGACCATAGGACCAAACTGTTCCATGGTATTTAGTACGCTAGAACTTACCACACCTTACTTGTCTACATATCATTTACTTCTAATTGCTCACTAATCATCCTAATTAATCACCTTAATCAGACATCAATTACAGCTCGATAGAGTACAACAAAGAATTTGCAATTAGTTTTGAGCAAAAGCAGGGGCCCAGTGAAATCGACTTTCTTCACAATTAAGCAATCCGTAAATGGCGATAGCGTCGTGTTAGGAACGTGCGATGTGAGCACAAAAGAATGGAATTAGAAACCGTAACGTGCTCTGTTGAGTTTCTGTTAATAACATATCTTTTAATTAACCAACAACAGCTGTAACTTTCCTTTCCGCGTTACTGTCGTGTTAATTATATTACGTAAAAATAACATAAAGAAATTAAAGAAAGTGAATATCATATTTTGCTGTTGTTTCTTTATATGATGATTGTTGAAGATTTTTATATGAAGTAATTTCCGAAAGGGTAATGAGTTACAGGTAATAAAGGTTACGGAGGTACAGTAATACCTAAATATACAGTAATGTTATATTCTTAAATCACTATATAGTATTAGTCGCTTTCTCTGTCCCTATATCCCTTTGTACCCTTAAATCTTTCAAACTACGCAACGGATTTCGATTCGGTTTTTTCAATAGATAGAGTGATTAAAGAATATGTATAACACATGCTTAATATTGAAGCTATATTTTCTATCAGCAAAGCTCCCGTGCGAAGCAGGGGCAGGTCGCTAGTGTTAAATAAAGCGACATAAGGAGCAGTAAGCTTTGATAGTGTGACATTTCATGTCATCATGCTTTTAAGTAAACGGCATAAGACATAGGATGCTGAATTTATTGAAACGCAATATTTTTAATTTTTTAACTAATTTCAGTAGAAAAAGAGTACGACGTTGGTACTTTCCCAGGCTTGTAGGGGACAATTAGGAAATGTTTATGCTTATCTTGTTATATAATTCATTCAGTGGCTAGCTGAGAGTCAGTCACCGAGGATCATCATCAGCCATGAGTTAGATCCACTGTGGACATGCCAAGCCCCCTACCTCTTTATTATGGGTATTGTTTTTACATAAATAGCTGTACGGTCTTCAAACAGGATATAAAAGTTTTAATATTAAAATTAAGCACGCTGTGGACATCATCAGACAATACCTCTGGTACTGGGACTACAGTTCATAAAAGATAAAGTATTCATATGGTATTCTCATACAATACTGTTGTCCACGTTTGCTAAGCACATACATCTATAAATACACTTTTTAATTAAATTTGATATTTCAAAGATTATCGTTAAGTTATTTATTCGCTAGTGACTTGAAACTATTCTTAGCATTTCCTAAATCAAGTTTATATTTTCTTCAATCTATTTTATTTTTTAATAAAAACATTCTGTAATCTAGTAATGTCATAAAATTACTTATAAAATTACTAGTTGAATGTTTAGCATTCAAATTATTTTAAGCAACAAGAAATTTCGGTTATTTATTACTTTAAAAGCATATTGTGATACTTAAGTTGCTCTGATAGTTCAAGGTCTTTATTTTGAATTCTATGACGTCAATAACAAATAAGGAACATATAAATAAATTGAACGAAATATGCTTAGGCGGTGGCAAAAAATTAAGAATATTTTAGTCTGATTAATGATGTTTTATTTCACATTAATTCAAAGTAGTAGACTGGTTGGTTTAATATAGCTATTTATTTATTGAAATGTAAAAGTAAATTTAATTATAAAATGAACTAGCAATAGTTCAATACAAAACTTTTAAACAAGCAATGTAAATCAAAAGAAGTTATATCAAAGTTAAAGAATATTTAACTCTTCTTTTGTAATTTTGTAATAAAATGTTAAGTTTGATTTTTTTATGTTTTGACTAATTTTCACCTAAAACGGTATGTTAAATAACCTGAACGATTTGTTATTTACATATCAAGTCACACCATTGTTCAACAGCTTCTACGGATATTTGTAACAAAAATAAGAACAGTTTCTTGTTTCTATAGGAATGTTATTCATTATAAATATAATTTACTGTTTGAATTTGTCGATATTATTTTAACTATTATATAAACGACGTTTTGGAAACGATTCCAGCATCTAGGAAAGACAGACTATACCAACGCCAAATAAGCAATAGAATCGATGTAAATAACGTAACCCATAGCAACCAATCACGTAATACATTTATCGTTCTTAACAGAATTTCAAAAGAGCGACGATCCACTGACGACCACACCAACACTACGAAGTCACTTGGTTGCTACGGGCTTTAACTTTTACATCAATTTTGTTTGATTTGAGTCAGATATATACTAAAAAATATCTTCTTTTGAACGCAAATAACCACCTGAATCTTCGGCAGAAAGTCGTTTCTGAAACCTTGCAGATTTCAATAATAGCAGCCTTAACTGTTATTCATGGCGTTAACTAAAAATAAAAATAACTATATTATCTATACAATGAACGATGTTAAACCGGTTGCTTTTTCAACATCCAAATATTTTTTTACGACTGATAAGTAAACAGTAATTAAACCAACCGTGATTAATATTTCAAAGTTCTCTTGAACAGTGAACGCAAGTCGTTATTGGTAATTTTATGAATTAGTGACGGTAGCTTCCGTTGACCTCAAACCAGATGGAACTTGAGTTAACAGATTAAATTTAATTTGCCGGCAGCATAACTAATGCAATAGTTAACACTGTGTTAATTAAATTTTACGATATATCATTGAGATGTTTTGTAACTTTTCTTGGTATCTTGTATAATCTATTATGTTTTACTCTGTGCAATGAGAGTAAAGCTGTTGATAAGGCAATAATCAACTTAAAATATTTAAACAAAATATTTTCTTGTAACTTACCTTTTTTTAATCACAACGAATTATGCGTTAGATGGTTTGTTTAAATTTCACATAACGTAATTAGAATGGAAAGTAGACCAAAAACACGTATCTTAGTATCTTTATAATTTTCTTCAGAAACTAAAAGATCCTACATTCGACCATAAATATAAATTGTCTCTGGGCACAAACTTATGCTATGTTCGTTAAAGAAATTATCAAGGCAAGTCTTTATTACCAAGAAAATATTACAATCTGAATCCGATACGAATCGTAAACTACACGATATACTTACCTACACTACTTAGGTACTGGAGTATTTGGTATGACACACAGTGTGACAAAATACGGCACTATATCGATTAATACTCTTCACTAATATTCTATTATTCAACATACAACGACTACGCATATAATATAATTGAATATTATCACCGTTACCAACGAAGATACGGGCTTTAACTAGTAAATTGTTTAGTAGGCGGTACTGAAACTGAAACTTATCAGAAATATAAACATTGCGGAATCCGCAGGATCGCTTATCACGTCCGTTTAATTACGAGCCGCGTCATTCACTCGCTTCTAGGGTTGTTCCGGTGTCGATGTCACTATGTCGATCCATACTCGTTTTAGTATAAGTCAAATAATTTTACTGTACTGTACCTCAAAATATCTTTTCATCTAGAGGGCAAGTACATTGGTATTAAACGTACGTTCTGTGGATGAGAGAGTGAATAACATATAACTTAATTTCAGGAACAAGGAGGACGAACTACATACTTTGAAAACTTGTTGACTAGAAAAAAACTAGTTTCATTTGATTTAATGCGAACTATTTATTTGAAACTAGTCTTTTATACCTCTTAGTATCGCATAAATTGAATCGACGCTAAAAGTACTTAGCATTAAAAAGAATCGAGTATATACTTGTTTTTAATTTCATCGGTACGACCCTAAAGGCTTCCCGTGATGACTATTTCATGAAACGTGTGTGCCGTAGACGAGATACGTTTAATAATTCTCTCGTAGTGGAAAATACCGTTGTAAAATCATTTTCGACGAAGATTAAGTACCTGAGACGATTATTGATTAGTGTCTGTACAGTCTGTCATATTCTTGTTTACATTTACGTCCACTTTAACAGGACTTATAATCATAATATTGGTTACTATGATTTGTTGTAGTCCAAAATAGAATTTTAGTTTTTCGTTATGCTAATTGCCTAGAAATATTATCGTGTTTAATATTTTTGGATACACATTTCTGTTATCTTAACATTTTATTGTTTGGTCGTAGTTAAACATGGCACAGTGAATATACAAGCAGCACTGGGTGATAGTAATTGCAACCCTTTGAATTGTTCAAAATGTGATAGTGCTTTAAACTACTATTAAAGTCCGTCTTCTATACAATGGAGACTATGATATTAATACACATAAAATCGATGTCAAATATTAAGTCGCTGTCATTGTTAGTTTAGTGTTACTATTAAATGTGGAGAGTTTCTTCCATTTTAAGTTATACCCCACATTATTCAAAGAAATTTAAAAGATTATATAGTATTTAATTTGTTTACAACGAAAACACCTTAATCTGGACCTTGAACACAAAAGCCGCAAATACTCTGAATGGACAATCTTTGATAAATCACTGTAACTGTATTAAATAACTTCGTCATACTTATGAAGGTTTAAGGTTAGGATTCCTTTTTAATAAATTTATGTTGACATTACAATACAATCGCTAAACATGAAAGCTATACTTTGTGTAAAAACCTTCTGTTAAAAATTGGTTGTCATATACAAGTAAATATCTTTAAATAGGGTAACGAATAATCATATCGCACGATAACGAAGGCATTTCGGATATATAATAATATACACAATATAAACAAGCAACGATAACGAGTTAAAGCAGTCTGCCTTTTTAGAGTCGAAATCTAGCACTTAGACAAACTTGATTGTTTTCTACGATATCAAATAACATACCAAAAAAACACTGTAACCATACGTTAAAGACTGAACATTCAGAATAAACAAAACATTCATAATCATCATCATCATCATTCATCATCAGCCTGTGATAGTCCACTGCTGGACATAGGCCTCCCCTAATACACCCCTATCCATTATGCGGTTTTTGGACCGTATCCCACCACGCTGAATAAACAAAACACCGTATTCAAATCGCAAAACGTGACAAAAGAAAAGGGAAACGGCTAGAACGGGCACGGTGGCGCAGGCTCGGTGTATATTAATGCTGCTGAACCATTTGCAATTCGATTCCGCGAACGAATGACGCACTGTGACGCGTTTGGGCGCATTACCGATTGGCCAGAGCGCGGATCGTCGCTGGATAAGCATAAGCGTTTGTTACTCTGACGACATCCGTCGGTCGGTCGATATCCGCTCTAAATATGTGCATGTGACTTCGGAGACCGCTTACATTGCAAATGATTCTCGCTAATACTTGGACGATGTCCGGAAAATAAGCTTCGTCTTATTTGCACAGAAACATACGTTATATCTTTCGTCTCACTTTTATAAATTCAGAGGCGTATTAAATGGTCATGGCTGTATGATTCAAACATTTGCCAGAGCAGCTTCCACTATAAAAAAAAACATTCATAGCGTGCAATTGATGTGAACAGTTAAATCCATAATTTAGGTCGTAAATCGTAATACGTAAAACTTTTAACTAAACTAAAGCATTCGCTTAATATAATAAAAGTACTTTCTTTACAATAAGTAAAACATTATCCTTACTGGTATATACTTATACAAATCCTAGTTGGCTCAATGTCATAATTAAAATTACATATTTTTAATCCGAGGCCGGCAAATACCATACCATTCATTTGAAATGCAAACCGCTATAAGACTAATAACGCCCCGTTTTTAACGCATCCAGTTATGGATTAATTATTCTGTCATTTAAGTTGTATATAGTCTCTTTAACAGTCGTGACAGCAAAGCGATTATTGGAAGTAAATGCAACAATTATTAATGAATAATTGTATATCTATTGTGAGGCCATGCAACATTTAAAATCTCTGCAATAAAACCATTCCAAAACTGGATTACTAACAAACGTATCAATATATTGAATTCCTCTTTCGAATAGTCAAAAACGATTGCTTTATCATATATTACTAATGTTGTCATATATCAATTTTAATGTCAATAAGTGAGTAAACATTGTTATAATTATTTTCGTATAATAATATTATAATAATACCTTACTATTATTTTTATAAAAAAGTCATAAACTTTTGTTCAGTTAAGACATAGATATGCTGAATCCTTTTTAATAAAAAAAACTAAATCACGATTAAGTTATGCATATTTCTTAATAGTTAATAACCGAAAATCGGAAGCGGTGGCATGCAGTAGGGGAGGCCTATGGCCAGTAGTGTACTCACACAGGCTGATGATGATAATGATGATGATGAAATTACTTCAACTTTTTAAACAAGCATATATAAAAATTAAATCTTATATCCTAACAAAAGTATGGTCACTGGAACCAAAAGCAGACACTGCGTTGTTGTATTTTTTCTCGTGTTTTTTTCATCGCGAAAGATTTCTTTCCATTATTCATATCCGGCGGCAATAAGGGTATGCATTGAGACAGGTTAGTTTTATTTCTTTGATATGAATAAAAACTTGTGTAGTGATAAATATTTTGTCTTATAGATTAACACGGAAACTTGCTTTGATGCTTTTTCAAGAGAACGTTACAGATGATATTCATATAATAATTTTGATAGCTTTTTGGAAAGTTTTATGACTCTTTTATAAGGTATAATTGTTGTTCTTTTTTCTTTTTCTTTTTTTGTTGTATTTTACGTATTAAGCTAGCATACTCAGGTCTTGTAGTCTTTTATGTATTAATTTGACTTGTTTTTGTTCAGAAATTCATGTAAGGCATGTCCATATTTTCTTACCTCGATAATTATATTTAGTTTTTATGAAGTTTAATGTATTTTTTTAATCTTTTTCAAAAACAATTTTGTCAAGTGCACAAGATACCATATTTGTAATGTTACGTTTACCTGTAATTGGTTGTGCGTTTAAGAATACTAATTTATTTTTCTTTATATCCATGTGTCTGTATTGAATGTAACAATTGTTGGTGAAGTAAATAAAAATATCTCCATGTATGTAATTATGAACCTCAAACTAATGTTTTCTTAGAATTAAACCAATTGTTTTTTTCATATTACATGTCACGTTAAAAAAATAGTATTTTATTTACGGTATTTACAAAACGTAAAAAATATTTTAAAAATAATTTAAGAATAACAAGAACTTACGTAGAGGAAGATCGATTTAATATTTATAATATTGTAAAATACAGAATAAACATTTAGAAATAGAAGAAGTCTGATCTATCAAAATGAATATGGTCTTAAAGAACTTTTGAATTGTCCGTTATGATAGACAAAAGAATTGTAAAGAAACATAACATCATTTCACAATCAATTTGTCACTTGCTTATTTCCAAAATGAAACTAAAATATAACATAAATGAGCAATTCATGATAAGTTAACCTCTAGGTATTTCCAATGTCATGGAACTCTGGTGACACTTTCCATCAGGTGGCCGACCAGCTCGCCTAAACTGAATAGACAAAAAAAAAAAACGAATAATTGGAATTCATTTAACCACATCCATCCTCTGCGTAATTTGCAACCGAATTAAAAAAAAATTGTGACAACGCGGGAACTTTAAAGTAAGTTTAACCTGCTTAAGGCATTGTTATGCCAATTATAAATCTTTACTTTTTTAAAATATACTTAAAAAGCAACTCACCAAAGATATTTTTTATGTATTTATAAATTAATAAATAATCGAGTGGTCGCATTCGGAAAATAAAAGTGTTTTTTTTTTTCATTTACGACCGGGGCGGTCGGGAAACTGGCGTATTCTATCAAATTTTGTTATACAAGTATCTTAGCAATACAGTAGGATCCTATGAAAATATAATATAGTGCAACATTTTTTTGAATTATTCGTTGGTTTAACGTAATCTTATGCTGCTACCAGAGTAGGTCCACGATTATGTGTCAAATAAAATATGAATTGAACCAAATAAAGCAAACACTTGAAAAATGTATGAGAATTGTACGGATGCAGACAAGATATAGGGTAAGCACAGATTTGTTTTGTGGATTTTATTCATTATTTTTGCTTTGTTTCATGTCGATTTACCTAGAATAAAATAATTTTTAAGTTATATTCTATATTGATATGTCTAGCTGAACTATTTTTATAATAAATTCTTACTTTTTTAAATATCAATATTAGCAGAACACTTGTTACTGTGTGTGTCTTGTGGTCCAAAACAAACAAAGAATAGTCATAAATTTAAAAAATTGGTCACACTCCAATGTTTTCGATTCTTTTAATTTAATTGTCGCATAAAAAAAACAGTACAGTTCAGAGCGCACAAAGAGTTATTCATTTATTTATCTTCAGTGCTATATGATTTTTAATCTGTGGACCGCGCTACATTACAACGACGCTGGCCAGTTATTCGCCCCACTTTTTTTTCACAAGCACAATTATTTCACCGCACTCAATCTTGAGGTCAGAAATACTCTAACGTTTTAATAGATAATTGAACTAGATATTTTGGTAACGAAATCGATACACTAATGGTGTTTAAATCCTCATTGTGATATACCGTCTACTTTTTATTATTTTTATTTGGATGAGCAATAATAACTATATTTTAGGTGTAGTTACGAAACGTGTTGTCTATTATGGTTTTAGACACATGTAAAGAGCTTAAAATTCTTACAAAATTTATTATCAATGATATTAAAATAAATTAATCTATTTTAATATTTCTGCACAATATTCCGTTGCATAAAGTAAGTCCTGCCTTGTTATCGCGTTAATGTTGTTTCTCTAATATCGACCGCAATGTTATTCGAATACTTACAGGCTTCTTTGATAATTAAATATTAGAAATAAGTTAAAATTACCATTGCTCGCATTATGATATTTAACAGCTTAATAGACATCGTAACTTTATCACAAAACTGCTAAAAGTGTAACCAAAAATGAATGAAAAGGTATTTTTCCGTCAGAAATCTAAAATAAAACTAACTCGTTTGGCATCAAGGTCAAAAGAAATGACACAATCTCTAAGTTAATAGTCATTAAATGCTAATTAAACAAATCTACACAGTAATCGTCTACGACAAATACTACGATAAAACGAGAAAATTAAGCACACACACACACATTGCTATCTTGTACAACAAACGTGACAAACAGAAAAATATTTGATGTTATGAATGTAATGGAAAAATTACTCGCATTGTGTTAAATTATGATCACTGAGAATGTGAACTTTATTTTGTTTACTTTTTAAACATCTCCTTAGATTCATATATATATATATATACAATAATAATAACTCATTTAATCAATCCAGCACATTAGTTAACAAACAAATACACAATATTAAACTAATCAACAAACAAAACAAAGTAAAAGTATAGAACAAGGGCTACGGATCTCGTGCTCTGTGGAATTAACATATTAGAACATAACCGGGTGTGGGGGCCGTTATCACAGGCGCGTCTCCCCACCGAGTGACTTATCTGCACCAAGGCCCCCAGACGGGGATCCTCGGCTTGGGCCGTCACTTTCTGGTACCCGTTAGCATGCTGAATCGAGGGCTGCCCAGGTGGCTCGATTCAGACGCTTTACAAGGATAATTTAATAGCTAGAAGAGCTCTATCTCTGTGTCATATAGCTAAGGTGTGTAAGTTCGACCTCACCGGTGGGGCCGATGTCATGAATGTGTGTTTGTCCTACACTCTAAGTGTAGGGTGTGTCTGGCTACTGACTGGCTACTGGCTATCTAGGGTTAAACCTACTTTTTGTAACATAGTATAATAACGAGAACATGAAAACGATATTTTACAATATAAACACTATTTAATAATAATATAAAAAAGACAAACAATACAACACAACAAAGAACTTTATCTACGTGAACCCATCTTGATCTCGTTTGAACGATGCTGGATCGACAAAGGTTCCAACTCAGCATTATGTTGGCTAAGGCCAACACTGGTATTCCAGCGTTGGCCTTCGCCAAGTTGCAAGCCTAGTTGCTGGCACCAATTTATACTTAATTAACCTAAAACTTCCCTATATTTTATATATATTAATCTCTCCACATTATTAATAATTATTAATACACCTATGCTTTAATCATTAGAAAATCATTTCTTCATTTAATTTTTTTGTCTACTAATAATATAAAAGCTGTTGCATAAGAGTTACCTTGATACATTCTACAATACGTTTTTTTTCTCTTTTTCCTCCCTCAAATATTTGGATTATCAATTCTAAAGTTTTCAACAAGTATAAAGTACATAAAATATGCCTTTGCTTAAAATTATACGAATTGCATTACGTCATATTACACTATAGTATATTATATTTAAATTGGGTATATAATTGTAACATAGCGGGGGCAACCGCTATGTGTGGCAGTCCAACAATGTCCCGGTTAACTAAACGACGCGTCAATTGAACCTAACAACTCAAGTGCTCCTGACTTCAGTAATAGCGGACGTCTGATGGCACAATTCATAATAAATTGTAAATTTTTTATGTAAAATTACTACAGACAATCATGTCATAAAATTATAGCAAAAGATTATTAAATAATTGTTTGTTACAAGCTCGGTTTGGATTAACCATCCAACACATGCTTATTCAACAGTTTATATGACATATGCTTAAAATAGTAAGTAATAAAATAGCGCAATCTAACATAAATACACAACAATGACAAACATTCTCACTTTTTTGTTTATTACTTACCTAATCTTAATGAATTGAACAACATACTGGCATTTAAAACTGCCTCCGTGGCCTAGCGGTATTAGCCCTTGCTTTGTAAACCGAAGGTCGTGGGTTCTGAATACCGCGGGGAAACAACTTTCTGTAATAATTGTTTTCTGGTGAGTAAGGACAATTTGGGACCATTACCCAAATGTCTGAAAAGTAAAATGATCCATGCATCGGATGGGCATGTAAAAAGTCGGTCTACCCACCAACCCGTATTGGGCCGCGTGGTGGAATACGGTCCTAAAACCCCCTTATGAAGAAGGTGTGCATTCGAGGATGCCTATGTCCAGCAGAGGCGTAACACAGGCGTAAAAAAATGTTTACCAATAAATCAACTTTATCATATCCTTTCGTTAAAATATGACATTTAACATACGCTAAAGTGCTCTGGAAATCTCTATGTTGTCACTTATTTAACTTTCCACCGTATATCGCGTCTTAACATGAAATATTATACGCTATACGGTTATTTAGTGCCGCAATATATACTGTACGTACACTTTCATAGATTTTTATCGCACGTTACTAGCAAATTTGCTTTAGAAATTACAACAATTATATCTCTAATCAAAAAAAATACGTAAGATAGTCGAAAAATGTACGTTAATGAGTTTAGAAATCCATAAGATGTTTTTGTAATAAATTGTCACCTAACACTAAGGAATTAAAATAAGAAGAAAGATATTTTTTTAAGTTCATCCTATTTATTGACATCCTTATTGTAATTTTAAGTAAAAATATCTTTGAACAACTAATATAACGCTATAAGTAAATTTTAAATTGGATACAATACGAATTATCTACTATTTGATTTTTTTTTAGTTATTTCAAACAATAACATGTTTTCAATTATAATTAGAAATGATATTACAAAAGGGATAATATTTATGGCGTTAAAATATACAAGTGTAATTTAATATAAAAGATCTCATTAAAATAGTTGTTCAATTGGGACTAATAGAAGAAAATCCGTGTGTTATAACCAAATGTAGCATTCACAAAAGCAAAATAAATAATTTTATGCACATATTTTTTATTTTGTGATGATTGCAACACGTTACATATGCTTTACGTTAGAGAAAGTGGTGATTTGAAGCTGAAAAGGAAAACTTTAACTGCCAACACGACAGTGGTCACAATGTTTATGGCGCGTTCAGCGGATATTAGACGCACGCACAAAAACTGGGAAGACATTAGGAGGCTGACAGCGTTATTTCCTAACCTGCAACACGCGATTTCGCCTTTCAAATAACACAATAAATACGTAATAATCAATGTAATTGCTTCCTCGTGTGTTCGTTATCTAGTCTGTGCAAATTACAGATAATTAACGATCGAAAGTCGTTATGAAAATGTAGTTCTTTTTTGTTGTTTCTATGATCTTTGGGTTATGCTTCGGCTAACGGGCGAGGTTTTATATATGTTGAAAAAATAACATGCACGTGTCCATCCAATTATAGTACGATTTATTCATATAAAGTTACCTCGAGTTAATAAAAAAACCTTATCGATACAGACAGAATTGATCACGGAGGAGCTATGTTATTTTACTCGATTGCAATAATTTAGTTAAGTTATCGTTCGTAAAACTTTTATAATCAAAAAAAGTAGAAAGGTCACAACTATAAAAACTTTACGTAAGCAGAACGCACGATGCTTTTATTTTATAGCAACTTGTGCCAAATTTAAAAACGCTCGTTCTCCAACATTAAATAAAGTTTTCTTTAATAAAGTTCAAGTGTATATATGTAAGTCTGTTAAGGAAATCGCTGCTCCTTACAAGTAACATATCTAATCGCCTGTATTTAAACAGCGAAATAGTCAAATAAAAATCTATTTAATTAATTATTAACTTGATCATCTGCTATGGCTTCCATCGAACCTTTTTTCAGATAATACATGAGCTATCTATCACACGGAAAGTAACTGTTTTAAATTAAACTATTTTACCCTCGGCATGGCTGCGAACATTGCGAATGGTAACCATAAAGCATCAAATATAGGGTTCTTAATGATAAATTTTCATTGAGATGTCAATCATTGAGAGCAGTCGACAGCACCATACGTACGACTCCGCTTTGTTACTATAGGTCACTTTGTTTACTGAGTAAACGAGACCTAACATCCTATGTCTCACGGCAGGCAGTGCGTAAGTGATACCTGGTTTAGCCGATGTCAATGGGCGTCGGTGACCACTTTCCAACAGGTGGCCCGACTGCTCGTCTGCCTTCGTATGCAATTAAAGAAAAACATTTCGAGTCTACTTTGGCTATTTAGTACTCTTCGCGTTAAGAGCTACATTTCTCAATACACCGTTCGCCTCGGTTCGCTAATCGATGACCGGCCGGCGTTACCACATGTTCCTCATCAAACCATATTCGTCAATACCGGTCTACCCTCTCGCCCATATAAGGCACGAACCCAAAGGTCCTTACGTCGAAATGATTTAATTAATGTCACACGATTACAGTACGGTGCGTAACGGGGCACGATTTCGAAGAATACCGCGTAAAAAATTCTTCGTGTTACGTCCGTATTACGAAACGTATTTTCAGATTTTTCTAAGTAAATGTATGCCATAATTTAATGTTTGCATTGAACGCGAGGCCGCACAAAGTCGGTACGCGTGTAAATGAGTTTTAAAACAAAACATTAGCAGTATAAGGTACGTTTACAAATAATGGTCGTATACTCGATTTAAATTTATGATAATTTTAGTTTGGTGTTGCAGAACCCATGAAAATACGGACTTAAATAACGCTGTGTAGGCTATTTTCTCCTATAAATTAAAAACTATAACAACCAATAACATTTAAAATGTAATACACTATTACTTTAACTCTAACATGCGGGTAGTCACAAAACTTCCATTTCCCGCCGCGCTTTACAAGCATCACAATGCACAACTAACGCTAAAACACTGCAAGTACAATCGAGTGCAGCGGGCATGGTCGAAGCACGCACTTACCTTGATATCTCACCGCACTGTTAGCACATATTCATTCATAACAACGTTGCACAGACACGCGACTGTACTTGGAACAACCGTTGCATGCCGGCTCCCATCAGCGACTGCCACCGACGTCCGCAGAGCGGGCACCCCAGATAACTGAATATAGATAATGAAGTAAGGTAAAAGCAAAAGCTTAAGGCGCGTTCGCACTGACACTATGGATACATTTCTCCTTTATCCTAATCCTAGATTACGTAGAGATTAAAGCGCAGAGAATTTTAACTATTACGCTAAACACATACGTCTAAAAATAATGCGGAGCTGACTCTGTTAGTAATTATATACTAATATTAATTACTTTTTGCTATTTATTTTTTAAATAAAATCTGTCAATATTTTGATCTATTATAATTTATACAAGTACCAATTTGTAATGTAGTGATTAATTAGGCAGGCGTCATCGTACATAAATTTTCTTTATTATGAAACTTACCTGCGTCAATATCCATAACACTTTACTTTGTACTTTAAAATGTACCAACATACAAAATAAAAAACTAAAAACGAAAGTCAAAACTGTCATATGCTCATTCTTTTTTATAGTCGACTATTTTTAGTGAAGCGTAAGTTACTAAAAATAATTAAATGAATGTATTTTTAGTCAAACGTGTGTTTAACTAAATATAGTTTGTTATTATTGTGCACTGTGGAACACTCGTTTCCACAGGGTATACTTAAATTCAAGGACTTTTCTAATGTCAAGAGAACGGCTGCGTGCTGGGTTTGTCGCATTTAGCGTGGAAACCGAGAAAACCAATGCGTAATTTAGTTAAAATCAAGTAGAAAGTATTATGAATGCACTAGGTTTAGAATAAAAGTTTGTAATTGAGAACAAATCTTGCATATGATCGTTAAATGATACAAAAAGGAATGTTATTTTGATGAATATTTATTAAATTCGTTTCACTTGCAGTGTCCACTGCAGAATGCGCTTTTACGCTTTTTTAATATGTTTTTATGTATGTAGCTATAGGAAGTTTCAGAAGGACACAGAAAATCTGAATCTACTTGATAAACAGTTAAATAATAATGAAGTATTTTTCACATTTTCCAGCAAGTCTTGGCAATGGTAATAAATCGCCAAATCTCTTTGCTTTTGTTACATAACTATTTATATTTTAAGTATCGTTTTTATTGTTTTTTTTTAAGCACGTTCCTGTGTTTTTATAAACATACAAAGTTACGGTGAGAGCACACTATAGCAGTCACTTCTTTCTCCAAGCGAGACATCGGCGGTCGACGACACCGGCCGTCAACTGTGAAAAAATGACGCAATTCCTCCATCTAGACAACTTAAGCCAGTGGTGAAATTAAAAAAATATCGTCTATATTTGCAATCTTGTAAGAGATACCTGCTATCTAAGTTTTGTTAGTTGCTACATCACTGAGAAATTTTTGGCTTGGCTTAGCGCCTTAACAACTCTTCATTAATGAAACCGTTTTAAGTATTATGTAGCATTTATATTTATTTGTCATTCTCATATCTGTACACTGTAGTAATAAGTTAGCTAGAACTCTTCGAGCAATGAAATATATCCTTAAGAAAGCGTCTGAATCGACCCGAGGTCTCCACCCAACTGGGCAGCCTTCGATTCATCATGCTAACAGGAACCACAAAGTGACGACCCAAGTCTAGGCTCCTATTCTTGGGCCCTTGGTGCTTTAAGCCCCTTTCTGGGAGATATGCCTGTGGCAACTCCAACCACAAGCGGAAAAGTATCGTTTTATTCTAGAGAGCAAAAGATCCAGTCAAAAAACGTCAATATGCTATTTATAAACGACGCTATGTCATTTTTTTTATTTGTTAATAATTTGATACGATTAGAATCTGATAGTGACCTGGGATTTATCTTTTATTTTGTATACTTTGTACTACCAATTCGTCTCGTTGTGATAAAAATATTATCACTCCATTAGGTGGAAGTGGGGCAGCTTCACGCAGTTTTACATTTTGTCGTTCAGAACTTTTTCTAATATTACTAATTATTACTATTTATCAAAAAATAATAGTATATCTATCTAATTTTATATTTAAAGCTACCGACCCGCCCTGGCTCCGCACCGGTGCAATCTGTAAAATCTATGGAAAAATGTGTAAATTTATCAGCGTTTTCTTAGAATAATACTAAAAATACAATATTATGCATGATTATACATATGAACCTTCCTCTTTAATAGTGATTATAGAGGATGGTTCTATATTAAAAAAACCGCATCAAAATCCATTGCTTAGTTTTGAACAAAGAAAGTGACTTTGTTTAAAACTATGTAGTGATATGAAATTTATGGAGCTTTCGGTTTAAGTTATGAAAAGAAGGTAATTAATTTCCTTGTCACCTCGTCGCTTGTTTTACTTCAACTTCTGTCGAATTTCATGAAAAACAAAAAACATAAATAAGCTATGTAAAACCGCATAAGTAATGTAATTTTTCTGCCCCTGAAAAAGATATGTATTTATATATAATAAATTCTATACTAACCTTAATTTTAAAGATAATATTATCGCTCGCAATGTAATAATAATGATGTATTGCGCAAACCTCTAATAGTTATCAAATAAATATGTGCTAGTGTAACCACTGAGTTGATAAGACATAACATCCTACGTCTGAGGCGATTTGTACTTTTTATTGTCAGGATGTAAGACCATTAAAATAACGTAAGCGTCTTATCAAACTACAATAAAACGGAAAGAAAGAATTGTTCTCTCAAAAACACGCACGCTTCTGGCAAAGTATCTACGATTATCTAATCACATTGTTTAATAAAGGGATTAAACAATATTATACCATTGACCGTCTCCGTGGTCTAGCGGTATTGGCCCTTGCTTTATAAACCGTAGTTTGCGGGTTCGAATCCAGCGGGGAAACAACTTTGTGTTATCATTGTTTTCTGATTGGTTAGGAAAATTTGAGCCGGAAGTAAGATGATCCATACGTCGGATGGGCATACCGACGTAAAACAGCGTGGTGGGATACGCCCAAAGAACCCCCTAATCAAGAAGGCGTGCATCAGAGGAGGCCTACGTCCAGCAGTGGACTAACACAGGCTGATGATGATGATAATACCATTGACACTTTTTTCTTACTAATTTGAAATTCTTAATTACCTACTCTAATTGCTCGTATTTTTAGAACGGTTTTTTGATGACTATAATAAACTAATGTATAAAAGCATTTTCTTCGTGGGTTTAAATTCGTAATTGAAGCATTAAATTTATAACTTTAGATGTATATCCGATAGTTGGTTGAGTATTCAAATCACATTTTAATTGACAAATTCTACTATGATAAAGTAACTATGCAATTCAAACGGCTTTAAGCGACTATAGAATTATATCTTGCCCCTCGCGGCCCCTCAAACATAAAGCTCTATACATCCCATCAACTTTTTGTATCAAAAAAGTGTTGAATAATTGCTTTAAATAAAATAACGGTATCATATAACATACTACAATATTACCACGGTCTAAACCAAAAGACATGCTGAAAGCGAAATATTCACTAAAATTGTTAGTTACAAAGTTAAAACGCGAGATAAACATTCAAATGGACGGCTGACTCGATTTTCGCAGAATTGTTTTAAAAATTCACCGAAAGACTTTCTCGTATCATTTTGAACATCGTGAAAGATTTCACACGGACATTACGTTTTTCATCGTCATTACGAAATGGAAAGCCCGTGTGAATTACACGATTTGATTAGGCTAAGATAATATTTAAATGGTGCTGTGCTAAAAATAACCTCTTATTAACGCGCAAACGTGCCGTCGAGAAATAAGAGTGATTACAGTTATAACGCACAATTACGCTACGAGTATAGTGTTAGACAACACGGGCTCTGTAAATTTACTTATCGTTAAGAAATTTCACTCGTTGGCTTATTTCGAACCGCAATAATTTACTTCTACTTTACGTGGTGATTAATTTTTAGTTTAGTGATGTAGACTTTACAAACTGTGGGGAAATTACAGAGCATAACCTTGAGAAAGCAAGAGCAAGCTCTTCGGTTATGCAGCAACTTAAACCACCAGGTTATTCTTCCTGGCGTTTAAAAGGTAGGATTGCTTTTGGAGTATACTGCAACGCCACCAACTTTGTCTATCGAAGAAACCGCCGTCTTAGCGTACGGCCTACACCATCTCTGAGCGCGGTTAGCGCGCCCTTCATCTCAGCCTCTAGATTTAGGCAATAGATTTCCCATCTCCTGTTACCCCGGGGCTATGGGATATTCCTGTCCTTGAAGGAGAACCTCCTTAGGCTGACCAGGTTCCTCTCAGTATCCCTGCGGCTATAAAAGCTGCAGATACTAAGACCCCCAGCACTATGACAAAGTAGAAACCTATCAGGATTTAAAGTTGAACTCTGAGATAGCACAAAAACTTGCTGTTTTAAAGTGTATTATAAATTTAATACAATATAGATACAAAGTGGCTAAAACCATTATGATAGATTATAAAAGTAAATATTATATACTACAAATTAGAACATATGAATACAAAAAAATTACATGTAATAACATTGTAACATAAGCTACATGTATATTATTATCTGCAATCTACAAAAACAACGACCACTAAGAGGAGCGCACAAAAATAATTAAGATGGACGTCTGATGATGACGATGCGACATCTAGGCGTGTTTGACGATAAAAATAAATATCTCGTCAATTCAATTATTAGTTTTTAGCTATTGACAAACATTTTAGTCTCCCAATATAAGTCAATTTCGATCTGTTCTTATAACATTCCAACAATAGATTTTAAAATAAAACTATAAAATATAAAAATTCAGCTTTCGTGCCCTCTAAGTTCTTTTCGCCGATTGTTCTGGTCCTTGACAATCAAATAATGAATATTATATATAAATAAAAGGATAAATTTCAACCAATTTCCTTTTAAAGAAAGCTTGATAATCCCTCTTTCATTTAAAGATAATTTAAAATAGGACCAGTTAATAAACGTTTTTGGATCCCTTTTATTAATATGGTTTTTTACCATTTATCTTTGGAACCGGAACTACGAAAACCCCAAACAAGGTTCATAAATATATAGAAATTCAAGAATGAAAAAAAAGCGGTTTGGTCAATAATAAAGAGATGAATTAATTATTAATATTTACTTTTAATTTTAAGATGGGGTACAAGAAAGCTTTACGTGAATCCACGAATATATAATCAGGTGGCAAATATTAAATTAAAAATTATAATTTTTTAATAATTTTAAATTTTAGGCCATTACACGAGCCAAATAAAAACCACTACAGTTCGCATGATATGCACAACTCATAAAAACTGACAATTTACGGGAAACCGTATTCCTCAGTCTCTCTCCCTCCGTCATTCTGCAAAGCGAATAGGATTGATCATGAAAATGCAGATCCCAAAATGGAAATTTAAATCCCGCCGACATTTCGTGCGTCACTTTTCAGCGAATTTGAAATTGTAATCACGAAATGTATAGCAAAAACCGTCTGTTTTAAAATTGTCTGAAGTAACCAAAACTAAAGGTTCTTTTTCTAGGATTAAGAAACTAGCCTGTTGGCACTTTCAAAACGTTGATGATTTGAAACCATTCGTTGCGAATAAAATTGTATCTAGATAATTTACAGCTAATGAAATGGATTTTTAAAGCATTTTTTTATTTTCATTTTTATTTGCTATTTTTATTATGTTATTGCTAGTCGCGTGTCTTCTTGTACTATTTTTGTAAAAAATAAAAGGGAAAACAACAATTCCGTCATATAAAGATAGGTCAAATCCATAACCAATGGAAGTGATTTTCGTGAAATCTCAAAAAACCCTAAATGATTAAAAAAAATATTCATGTACATAGGTTAAATATTTTGTTGTCGTTTGTGTTATTTAAATTAAAAAGGAGACATGAATTTAGAATGTCTAACATTATTTTGGTCGGTAAAGGGAAGCTAACAGAACGTCAGTACAAAATTTACACGATTGCACCTCGTATCATGGTTATCTAACATCTGAGAGCAACAATGGCCGCTTGCGCGATATTATATGACGCACGAACTCTGATTTTTATAACCACAGCAAATCAAATGGCTCCATAACATAATTCACGTTGCTTTTTATCTCTAAAAACCGGGTGATTATGCTTAACTAGCGACCGCCCCTAACTGTGTACGGGAGCCAGTTATAGAAAAAATACCCACAATATAAAAACAGGGTTATAACAATAAACCCACCTCCAATCACACGTCTTTCAAAATACGCATCGTAATCATAGTTTAAATGCTAGTTGGTTAGGATAATTTCAGTTGAGATCATCAATTTTATTTATTTTTTAAATTCCAAACAGGAAGAGCCTTTTTGCAATAATTATCTTATTTAAAAATATTACAATAATTACGACATTATATTGAGAACCAAACTATAATTTATATAAATAAAATGTAAAGGTGGCGCCGAGCCGTGAAAAGCACTTATTTATTACATGAAGTGAAGAATGTATACTATTGATTCTATTGCGGTTTCAAGTGGCGCCTCATACACACCTACATTCAATTCATAATATCAAAATGATAAAACATTAATAATAACCGTTACATTTAAGTACACACAGCGTTTGTCGTCAACAACGTGCAAGGCAAGCGATGGAAAGTTTTTCCCCATCTCGCGTTACGATTATGGTCCTAATCCAGATAAAGCTCCTAATCTAGGCTACCGCTGAATTTTCCTACGAATCCGGGCCACGGCGTAGTCAATAACTAAATTTTCCGATGTATCCAGGTCGCTCGGTTAAATTCTTGTTGACTTATTATCTCGCGGCTTTGCGCGGATGAGATAGTTAAGAGCACGCAGTTAATGTATTCGGATTATTTCATTTCCACGATTTCAGTCGAAATAATTTGCGGTTTGGATCAATATATTTTTATTTATTTCTTCAAGGCAATGTTAAGTTATAAATAAGGTTAGACACCTCAGTTTGTATTGTGATCAAGATGCGAAAATATCTTGATATCGGGAAAAATTTGACTGTTATATTCTATGATTAACGTATTAATTATTTAATTTTTAATAATTGTTTAGAAGGTTAAGGTTTTAAATGTATACAAACTAATTTAAACACTATATTAAGGGATAACGGGCAACTCCAAGATAACGAGCGATTGGTAAAATGTTCGCAACTTTTTAATACTTATTCTGCATTGGTCTTTATGCAGCGCCTATATTGTTTACAACCGAACAAATAGTAATACTAAGTTTATCACAATAATTTACGTGACTCTCCCACGGGGATTGTATATTACCATACCTATATGTAAACGTAAAGAAGTGATTGCTTAATTAAACCGCTCGAAACACAACTAAAGGCGTTTTAATACAATAGCTCACTTGTCATTGACCGAACCATAGTTACAAAAATATGCAATCTTAATTAAGGTAACAAAAACTTCTCATACAGACAATGCTCAATTCTACTCCGTCGTACGACGAAACGCATACCCTTGTCTTATTACAGTGTCACATAATATCCTACGCCGTGATACGGTAACGAACTTCTTGGAACGCAAGACACTCAAGATTTATTACTCGACAATTGCGCTGCATAGAATTAACCACGTTATCACCTGTTATCACTTTATCTTAAACACGCTCAACCTGTATGATGATAGTTTAAACAATTTCGTGTATAAAATATAATATTCAAGACGTTATAAGAACCCTGACACTAATTAGACTAGCCCAGTGTTTAAGCAACTACATTCTTGGTGTTGTAATTGAAATTCTCAATCAACCTTAGCATCTTATAAACCCATGTCAAATACTTTAACCTAGCTGAATACGTAAATTTTAAAGAACTCGCTAAAAGCTTTTCCTAATCCAAATCCTATAATTAGTATTCTCTTGAGGTAGTCATAAAAATGTCATACTCTTTGACGCCATTTTTGTAGGGGTCACGTTGTTAAATAGGATTATACGAGCATTTTATTTAGGTCTGGTATGATAAATGCTTTAAGGAGTGGTATTTAAAGAAAGTTATTAATACTAGCTTTTACCCGCAACTTCGCTCACGAGGAATAGCGAGGTGTATTTGAATATATTGTAAAGTGAAATAAATAAAGTATACATACATCATCAGCCTGTAATACTCCACTGCTAGACATAGGCCTCCCCTAACACATCCCTATCCATTAGGGGGTTTTTGGACCGTATCCCACCACGCTGGTCCAATGCGGGTTGGACCGACTTTTACATGCCCATCCGACGCATGGATCATCTTACTCTTTCAGACAATTGGGTAATCGGCCAAATAGCTAACCAACTAGGAAACAACAATGAAAATTTGTTGAGTCCCCGAAGGATTCGAACCCACGACCTCCGGTTTCTAAAGTAAACGCCCATACCACTAGGCTACGAAGGCAGTGTAATAAAGTGTACATATTCATTTAATGTCTATAATTAAACAAAAATCTTTACGGCTTTATTTTGAGCAATGACAAATTCCTATATTGATTTTCAACTCAATTGCTAGAACAAACACATATGGCTACGTGTCAAGTATCTTCACACAATGTTTCACCGTTTCATATTTTTATTTTTTATGAACAGTCGGGTCATCTGATGGGAAGTGATCACCGACGCCCATAGACATCGGCAATACCAGTGGTATCCCCAACGCGCTACCGACCGTGAGACATGGGGTGTAAAGACAGAAATAGGCAGCGCAGTGGTACCAACCCAGACGGTCCCCTGTTAAAAGGGACCTACCACCAGTAGTTTCATGTTCAAGAATGACAAATTCCTATATAAACTTTCACATTTATCTTACTTTAAGTAATGAATAGCTGGATGTCCGTTCCCGTTTGTACGGATATCCAAAAAAGATGAACAATCCGGCTTCATACATATATACTATCTTGAAAATAAATATCTTGACTGACAAACTAGAGGTTGAAAACAATCTCAATTTAAATAGGAAAGGACTTGCACTTTGATATACAAAGAATGTTCGAATTCTGCGCTGACTTATCAAGCATACATTTCGCCAACCAACGAAAAGTCAGAGGCTTAGTCTTATTGGGCTATGAGCGTAAAGGAAAAAGTGCACCTCTGCCTGCGCGTATACTTAGCCACTATATCGCCTGCTTAGATGGTTGATCTCTAATATAGATCGGTAATCGTAGTAGTAATCGGTTAATAAGTTAGTAGTAAGTCAGTTAAACAGATAACATGTTATATAATTGTAAAAACGCCGTTCGGCTACCCAGATACGGCAGTGACTGATATCATAACTTTACTCCATGCTCTAAAACATCTCTCATAAACGTAAAGCATATTTTAGCACAGTTACAAATTTGATTATATTAAAAAATGTGATGTTATAACAATTAAATACTGACCGCCTGCTTAAATTTAATGGCAAATACTGCAAAATTGTTTAAAGATATTTTTTTTATTTATAAATAATATGTTATATTTATATTAAAAATGCGAGAATGCTGAGGTAAACACTCGCTTAATATCAAATAAAGGAAGGGCTAGAAATCAATAGTTTTTGCTTTGTGGAAACTGATTTGCTAACAAAATTAAAAGCTAAAACTTTTCGGTATACAAGCATTTGTCATATTGGAATTCACTATTTCTAATAGAGACAATAACTTCGCTGGAATTTTCTGTATATTTCGTTTATAAGAGCACTGCGTGCTGGTCGTAGATCTAATCTCTCGGGAAGAAACTTTTGTGTACGAACACAAGATTATTTTGCTTAGTTTAAGTGTTCTAAATTTTAATGGCTTACTGAAGTATCAACTTAACTATTTTGTTTTCAATTTGTATTAAATTAATTTTGTTAGGTACGCGCAAGTCGTTCGTTAACATGTTCTTACATAGTGATAGATTTATCGTAATATTTTGAAATGTTCATTTGCTGTTCGCATACTCATACGATACATTGACTAATTCATTTAACATTGACTATAGTTTAAACAATATTTTCATATTATGGGAAAAAAGTTATTTATATAAAGCAATCATTCATTGATAGTTTTCCCGAAGGATAATAATTTCTCACTAACAAGCAATTTCTCTCTCTTTAGCAATATGCCGTGTCAATAAACCTTTTCCCGTCCTGAGGCATAGGATATTACAACTCCTTTACCCAATAAGTATGCTTGCTAAGGTGACCTTTGTGTCGGAACACAACATTTAATCCCCCGATATTAATCGACACAAAAGGCAACTCGTTAGTACATTCTTAGAGTCTGTTTAAAACTGGAACCTACCGTATTTAAAAGCCTGTTATTGCAGGATTATCAGTAGTATTATTTAGGAAATGAGGTCCAGGTAAGGGAACTTTTATTTAAAAACGCTTTTATTTTTCTTTAAGTTATATTTTTTTGAAAAATAAGACAGTTAATCAAAAATAAGCAGAGGTAAACAATAAAATTTATTTAATAAGGTATAGGAGCCCTAATATAAACCCAGGAACGAAATAAAGTGTTAAATCTTTACAACCGGCTCTGTGGTCTAGCGGTATTGGCCCTTGCTTTATAAACCTTTGGTTCGATTTCCGCGGGTAAAACAACTTTGTGTTATCGATGTTCTCTAGTTGGTTAGGACAATTTGGGCCTATCATCCAATTGGCTGAAAAGTAAGATGCTCCATGAGCCGGATGGGCATGTAAAAGTCGGTCCACCCACCAACCTGCTTCAGACCAGCGTGGTTGGATACGGTCCAAAAAGCCCCTAATGGAGAAAGCGTGCATTAGGGGAGGCCTATGTCCATCAGTGGACTAACACAGGCTGATGATGATGATCTTTACACGTAACTGCGTACTATAGTTACAACTTTCTTACTCTTACTACCGACCATACAGATTTTATCGCCTAGAAATAGCTTACAAAGTACAGAACAGGAAAATGATAACCGTAAATTAATTTTATATACAAAAATAAAACAACATCGCTTACCTGTGTATTTAATTAATAACGTTATCCCGCAGCTATTTACAAAGTTAGTTATAGCTACAACTATAACTTGGATAAACCTGCAAAGGACTCAAGTGCCAGGACCAATAAATAATACCACGCATCATTGCTATCGTTTATTGATTTAAAATACAAAACTTAGTGACATAAAGCTCTATCCTTTTATTGTTACAGTGCCCCCGAACCGACAATCCGATAGGAAATAAACATTCAGCTCGCGCCCACCAATAAAACACGCCACCGCGCGTCCCACACAGTACAAATAAATATTGAATTATATTACACACTCAAGCGCATCGGCAAACATCTAGGGCCGTCCTCGTGACAAACAAACATACGGTTGGTTTTCACACAAACATTCCCGTGTTGGTGGCAAAGTTACGCGGGGACGAGTCGGTATCTCGGTTAGCGGCCGTCACCGTTGCGGCGGAGGAGCGAATAAAACTAATACGATTATACAATTATGCTTATGTGTAAAACAATCGCTCAAGCAACGCGCGCACAACCCCGCGCTCCGCCCCCCCGGGGCCGTCCGTGTACAGCAGTATATATCGACTATTACAATACAAAATAAATACAGAGTTATACATAAATCATAGACGGATACCTGCCCGCGATACAATTTAAACAAAAAAAAAAACCACTCTAGTTCAATCACTCCATCGTCCTGTTTCCCGTACCTATTTTTTTTTTCTTATTTCTCTTATATTCCTAACGTTCCTACAACCTCATGAAGCAAAAAAGTATTACAGTAAATATCGTACAGACAATAGAAATAACGTAATAAGTTCAGCGGAACAACAGTTTGCTCTTGGGATACAGGAGACGGACTCAAATCTACATATAGAATTAAATCGAGATCCTTCGATAGGGGTGGGTGAAAAGGGTAAAGTTTCAGTTCATAGGTGGGACTGAGATTCGGGAGGGGAAAGCGAGGGACTGTCGCGGCGCTCGGGGCGTCTAACAAAACTTGATCCACGAACAAAAAAAAACGAAATACTTTCATGCTTCATGCGCGAAATCAATTACACAATACTAGTGTTTAGGATTAAAGGGGTTTAACAAAACACATCGGGTGCGGATTACAAACGAAAACCGGTCAGCTCGGGTGAGTGTTGTATAAACGTGACGCGGACGCCGTCGGCCGCGCGGCCGGCTATTGCGTACAAAAATAACGTGCGTCCGCGCGCCCGCCGACGCCCGCATGACCCCCCCAACCCGTACAAAGTTCCGGCACAATAAGGCAGTGATTCAGTGTATGCTGTACAAAATATTATCTCCATTACAAAGTTTACGACCAGTCTGTTGCGATGAGGTTAGTCTATTGTAGATTCAAATCCAAAAAACACGGTTGAACAAGTCTGTAATTCAATTTGTTAACTCCTATCTGAGATACCCAATTTTTTTTTTCAATATTCCATATATATGTCTCAACATTCCCGTTAACCTACAAGTATATTTTGTGTTTTATTTTTTTTTTTTTATTAGAATTACCTATACACTATTCTCTGTTTTACATATCGTCAGAATATTCCAATGGGTCAAAAATAACCTATACGCTTCAACACAATATCAGTGTGTCGTGCATAATAACCTCAAATTTCACGCATTCGAGATTGAACTAAAACATTTTTTTACAATATACAACAACTCTGAAATGCGAGGGCAACGTTTCAAACAATTTATAACACGTTTGTTATCGTCTTCAGTATCGAAATGGAAACGATTTGTGCAATCAAAAAATATTCATATATCAAATATCTATGTTTAACATTACTTTCTCACCGGTCACTTTGCTTTCGGTAAAAAGAAATTCCGAATTGGCCCTTTCATTATTCAGTCATCAGTTGCAGACACTTTTTTATAAAATATAAAGCTTGCGATAATTAACTGAATGAGAAGCTTAACTAGAATAGATATAACTAAACTATAGATTATCCAGTTTTATTTGCAGTCTGTATCCATTATTAGTCGGGTTTTCTAAATTTTATATACAATATTTATTTTCTACCATATTGCGTCCTTGATATGCATTGCGTAACAATAAAAAAACCTAGCTTTCATGCCCTCGATGCGTCCGTTCGTGGTGTGTGAGGGGCCACTGGCGGCCCCTCGGGACCCCTTCACTAATTAAGCAATTAAGAAATAATACAATACATGTTACAATGTAACAAATCGTCACCATAATGTTCTCTTTACAGTCAGACTTATCGCGTTTAAATAAAAAATATAGAATTATAAATATGGATTCAGTCCAATCGCCGCCGCAGTGGGCGGCTGAATCGTACCGACCCCCTAACCTTACACTACCCGTCCGCCGTCCGCTCGTCTCCCTCATCTCCGCATCTCCGTCATCTCCTCCACCTCCTCTCTCCTCCACGTTCCACTTAACCTAAACCAACCGTCGCGCATCCGCCGCCGGCTTACAAATACTAGGGCGTAATTATGTCTATCATCTTCGATTATGGAGCAATGAATTAATCTAAAGCCAGTTATCCGCTTACGCCACCCGCTATCCGCTCCGCTCGTGAGTCCGACGCACTGCACTGAGGCGCCCCGGGTCCTTTGCAATTAAACTAAACGCTCAGCTAGAGTACAAAAAGTCACTTTTAACGTCATTTTGGCTATACAACGCGCGAACGTTCTCATATTTATATCTTAAATCGTTTTACATAAAGCACCCTTGACGATTCGGTGTCCTTCGTCTCCCGCACTCGCACAATCGTCTTGCACCACAACATAAACTACACCACCGTAGTGGCTTCCCGCATCTACGTCTCGACCACCATTCCCGCTTCCTCTTCCGCCACCGCTCGTCACGGGGCGGGGCGACAGTCCTAGCGTGAGGAGCACTACTCTCCGTTGCAACGAAGCGTCGGCCGCATTCCGCCCACGCGCTATAGGTCCGCGCGTGATCAGAGCAAGCGTTAGCGCGACGCTATCAGTCGCGCGGTGAGAGGCTCGTGGGAGCAGGCAATTAGAACACTCGCATCCGAAGAAGTCCAAAACGCGCCGTCAAATCACTGACCTAAGCACACTATCGTCATACAGTTCGCCGCCGCCTCGCTCCCTTCGCGAAAGCAGTGCAACGCGCGAGTGCCAGCGTGCCGCTTAACCGCGGTCGCTCGTGGCGGTGGTGGTGCTGGATGCGGAGGTGGCCGCCTGCGCTTCCATCGGTCGTCGGCGTGGTGCAGCGCACGAGTGCCGGCGTGCCGCTTAGCGGCGTTCAGCGCGCCCGCCTCCGCGTCCGCCTGCGCTTCCTCGGCGCCCGCTTGGCCGCGTGGGCCGGGGCGTGGTGCGCGTCGCGGGTGCGGGCGTGCGCCCCGCGCTAGTGTATCGCCACGGGGCTGTGCTGCAGCTGGCACACGGGCTGCAGCATGTCGTCCTCGCGCCGCACGCCCTCCACCTCCATGCGCTCCGCCGCGCCCCACAGCCGAGCGCCACCCACTATGCGAGGACAAAACTCATTCAATATTTCGTTAGTCTTACCGTCTTATAACGAACATTTTGCAATATAGTGTACAATAAATCACTTTTAAGGACGGTTACTCAAGTACACTGCTAATAAATTAATCGAACTGAAATAGTGTCAACTTCGACAGATTATCATTTGTTTTTAAATAATTATATCCATATTTACTTATACTCAAAAAGGGTAACAAACACAAAGTAAAATATTTGTTCGTTGTTTAATTGATAATAATTTCGAATAAAAACAAAATATCAAAAAATTACGATAAAGACAAATGAATGTTTTTAAGAAACTGACCTGGCGCTAAATATAATAAGTGATAACTTGTGTACAGAGCGACTTATGTAGAAGATACCACCTAAAACTAAACTATTATTGATCTAAACCAAAATGGTGTATTATCCTAATAAGTTGACGAATCTCTAAGTTATGTTTACGAGCCACACTTTAAATCTGCAACTTCATAATATATTTCTTCTAAAAGGTAAAGAGCACTAAATTACAATTTAAATATAGGATTGCATATTTAGCGTTGACATTTTTTTTTCATATGTATAAATTTACTTAATTTCATTGTTTTGAAACAATTATTATTTATAATTCATACAACACACATTTAATTAAAAATAGAACAAATTAAAAATATTTCAACAGCATTATATATAAATTTATACTAATATAAATGTAGCTGCAGATTTTGACACAAAAACAAGCCATGCAATTCAAGACTGACGGGGCCATGCGATGGAATGTGGGTGTCGAAACTTACTGGGGTGGGAATGCACGGACAAGATAAACGGAAATGTTCACAATTAAGCTTAAACCTTATATTTATTTTAAAATAAACATAAAGTGTAATTAATGTACGCACTTTATTTTCAAAACGTGCGTTCAAGGAAATTTAAACAACACTAAAACATCGCGGTTAATCTTCACCGTACATTAAGCGTTGCCCAAAAGTTGAACATCGGAAAAACTTATTAATGAAACAATGAATTTGGTAAGGTATGCGTACGAATATGTTGATTCTGTACAAGCATATTACGCTAACTTCCCTCAAATATTACAATTTTAATATTCCAACTACTATTACAAATTTGGACTAAAGTTCACGGAACAAATGTGACGCATTTATATTCGCAAAAACATGTTACATTCGCACTATAAACTTCTCTTGCACATTACATCAGATAATTCATAAACGATTCAACTTTCGAGCAACTCAACTATTAAAACACGACTTTGAACACTATATCGTGATAGGGGGGAAAGGGGGGATACAGGGTTTATTTTTAGTTAAAACATTCGTTGATTAATAGACGGGCAGACCTGGCGGGCAATGGTTAGGCACAAGTTGGCGGCGCTAGTGTCGCGCGGGCGCGCCGCCGGACCGCTCTAGTCATCGCGGGTCCGACGGGCCATCTGCCACGGGAACATCGACATTATGAACACGGCGATAAGGACGCTTTTACAACGGCACACGGGACGACGCGTTTTTTGTATAGACTGATTAGCCAAATCAGAGACAGAATTACGTGAACAATATCTAATAACGAACACTAATGGCGCCAGACCGCCTCCGTGGTTTAGCGGTATTGGCCTTTGCTTTGTAAACCGGAGCTCGTGGGATCGAATCCCGCGGGGAAACAACTTTGTGTTATCGTTGTTTTCTGGTTGGGTAGGACAATTTGGGCTAATCATCCAATCGTCTGACAAGTAACATGATCCATGCGTCGGATGGGCTTGTAAAAATTCGGTCCACCCACCAACCCGCATTGGACCAGCGTAGGGTCGGGGTCCAAAAACCTTCTAATGGAGAAGGTGTGCATTAGGGGAGGCCCTTGTCAAGCGGTGGACTAACATAGGCTGATGACGATGAATGGCGCTATAACAGTACGCGTTCTTATTGGTGAATATCGGCCATGTTCAATCTCCACGCGATTTTTGACCAATGAAAAAGACTGGCGCCGAATGAGTTCGCGTTAGTATTTGTTGACGTAGATTCCATCTCTAAGTTTGGCCAATACTGTTACGGAGTATGAAGATTATATGAACGTATAGTCGAAGACTTACGATGCGAAAGGAAAAGTTTTTTTTATACAATCATGCAATCGTAAGAATGATTAATAAATGATCAGTTATTTAATGATTTTATTGTTAATTTTCACGTATAAGTTTATTTAAGAGTAGCATATAATATACATGTAAGTACGCGATTGTAGAACAAGACCTTTTTAAAATCAATAAGTAAACAATTTTCCTTCCGTTCGCAAAGGCTAATGAAATGTAATCCATGTAATCCACGTACATTCCAAAAGCCGTTTAACATAGAAACACTTGAATGGCAAAACTTGAAAGGGATAATTTGTAATCCAACGTAAGTGTTCCCGTTATACCACAGTTAATTATGATGGGAATGAATAAAGCGTTATTTCGTTAGCGTAGTTCACGACAACAAGCTTGAAATGATAAATGTATTGACTACACTGTTATTAGAATTGGAGAAATGATTTATTAGTAACACAAACGGCAGCAGACATCGATCGGTAGAAAATAAATAAATAGCCCCATAGAACAATCAGCCACACACATAGATATTTATGATTTTAAAATAAACAACAATAAATTCTGCTATTGGGCATGGATAGCGTATATCTTTTTTTTTATTGATGAAGCTATCATCTGAATCTGTTAACGTTTCAAAACTGAGTTCTCATTAGTGGAAACGACGTCTTGTTTTACAGGAGTTTCAAACAAATATACTATTATGCAAAAGCTCAATGAATTTTGAAACGCTTAAAGTGAGATTCAGTTGATAACGGAAAACTTGAATGCCGAAGCCAAAAAAAGTAAAATGGACTATAATTTTCTTTGATGTTGTCTATGGATACAATATAATTATTTTTTTACTTTACTCGAATACCGAATTAAATCAAAAATATCCGAATTTTTATCGCGTTTATTTTATATTTTAATGTCGCATCTTTCCAGCGGCCGTGTTCACGGCAAAAGATAAAGGGGTGAAATGTCCTTTCATTTAACAATATGAATTCATCGATACTTATATTCAAAATCTATTAGGAGTAGTAAAACTAATATATATTATTTCCCATACAATCTTTTTTGGCTTTTGCATAGTCGAACATAACCAATTACAATTTGGCTAGCGAGTATTATTTATTCGTGTGATGTGGGCATATGAAATGTATTGAAAACACATTCAAATTTATATAGAAAGATTGTTTTGTACTTTACCGTATCTTTAGTCATGATAAATAATGGAAGATGGTTTCGATTAAACTATCAAGTTAGTTCTTTAAAATTTATATCGAAATAAAGCTGTACTTTATTACTGTTTTCAAATTCAAACTCATAGACAAAGATTATTTATTCAATTTAGATACTACTGAGCACTTATGGACATCAAAAATTTACAATATTATGTATTGTTGTAACCCTTAATTCGATTTAGTTTGCGAATTTGATATATCTGTCTATACATGTTGGTGTTTGTTTGTGTTCATCAAATGCGTTTTGAGGACTAGTGCCATACAAAACGGAACAAAGTAGTACTTGCATTTGCTTTGCGGAAGATTACACACCGTGGGGCACTTTCCTAGCCTCCCATTGTAAAATATATAACTTCAAAACGTAAAAAAAATTCTACACAACAACCCTCCTCTTTTCAAAGAAACATGACTAAAAATGAAAGTTCATGTTGAAAAAAAAACTACGACTTTTTTACAACGACAATATGCCTTCATTATTTATTTTTACTTATAGTTGATTTGGCTGAATTCATAAGCCCAATAAAAGAGGGAACAACATTTTTAACTTTCCATTCCATCCCAGTAATGTAAAAAAATTTCACCCACATCGGGTTACTTAATTTTCATGTAAATTCCATGTCTTTTATGGCTCATATTATAAACTGTATATTAATATCGGTATTAAAGTTTTCAGCGCCTTGTGCCATCTAACCGTGTTGGTGGTGCGACTGCGCCTGCTGCGTGTTGGTGGACTCGTCCGCCGTCCGCTTGAAGAAGTTGTGCTGCAGCGCGTAGTAAGGCGTCACGCGCTGCTTGGGGTCGTACTCCAGCATGCGCAGGATTAAGTCCTGGAAAGTTTGGTAATGCTCATTTAAATAGACGGCAAAATTATGTATGAAACAACGCAATAGCTGGTAAGTATATGTCAGTGGTGATTGTGTGGTTTTTATTTATTGTCTACTATTTCTATTGCGGGTACTTTGAAAAAAGAAGTCTCGATATTGGCGTTATGTCTGTCCAAGATCGTGTATAAAAGACGGGTCTGAAATATAGGAAGGAGAGATCCTTGTTAGCCGCTGCCCGGAACGGAACTCTCCTTGTGTGTGATGAGACATCATGGCTGTTGTCATCATTTTTACTTTTTTGGATTCTCTATGAGATTTCTAAAACTATTTTATACAAGAAAATTCATAATAACGTCACATTGTCCCTATCGATCGTAACTTTCGACAGCAGTCCTAATACATATTGAAGAAATAAAATAAACAATGATAAAAGTGTTATACATTTAGTGCTTTATAAGTAGTAACACCATGTTTTAATAATGCACTTAAAAACGTGGTGGATAAAAATCAAATTGTAAACCAGATATATAAATTAATTAAACATAATTAGAGCAGACAGTTTTCCTGTAACATCAATGGCACTTATTGACGATAGTTTTTAAGTGTATTCTTTAAGCTAATATATTACCTAAATGAATAAATCTTGGTTCAAAGCTATCACAGAATCCGATTTGTGTGTTATGACTAACGAATATTAATATCAATACCTATACACGAGTAATGTATTATGGAGAAGTAACTACAAGACTAAAAAGAGAAATAGTTTTCAACAAAACTGAGTCAAGCGCAACTGTCTTCTACTAACTTCCTGACATGATATATTTTCGGCTTTAATTTTAGTGCGTTTTATTTTAACAATAGTATCTTAAGATAGGTCAAAATTTTATTGCATTACTTTCCGCAAGAAAATCTGGTGTTAAATAGAATTGTGTAATTTCTGGTTTAATTAGATGGCTTATCTGGATGTCGCTTCTTATAGGTGGCGTATAGAAACTGTAGTTTTATCAATTTAGAACCGAAAAAAGCATCAACATATCTAACGGTTACGACCGTTGTTATTTATTAAACATAATGTTCATACCCACGTGATGTTAAGGCGAACAATAAAAATGCTAGACTTTTTTGGCGCCAATTGAGCTTGACGTTAGAGTTTATTGATATCAATTATTTATAAAATTAGGCTAAACTATAATGTAACCTATTAACTAGAGGTAACATCTTAACAACACCGAACATCAGGCAAGGTTTCTATCATCCCAACTATAAATATTGTTGTTTATATCATACATACATCATCAGCCTGAGATAGTCCACTGCTGGACGTTAATATCAACCTCCCTTAATATCATTAGGCTCAACCACTACCAGCACCCCTATCCATTAAGGGGTTTTGAGACCGTATCCCACCACGCTGGTCCAATGCGGGTTGGTGCCATCCGACGCATGTATCATCTTACTTTACAGACAATTGGTTGATCGGCCCAAATTGCCGCAACCAACTAGGAAACAACAATGAAAATTTGTCGACTCCCCGCAGGATTCGAACCCACGACGTCCGCTTTCCAAAGCACACGCCCATCCCACTAGGCTACGGGGGCAGTATCGATAGAATGAAGTCGTAGCGCACCTTGAACTTGAGGTAGTCGGAGACGGAGTGGCCGGGCTCGCCGCGGCGCCTGGCCGCCGGCCCGCCGCCCTCCACGCCCAGGATGTCGTGCAGCTGCCGCGTGCCCGGCGCGCGGTACTTGCGGTACCCGCTACGAAACGAACGCACGATTATTTATTTGTTATGGATACAGTGACAAAGATTTTTCTTCGTCATTTTTTTAAAGAAATATTCGTAATTATTTGCTCTCCCGAATGGCTTCAGTACCAATACATTTATCTATACAGTTGCGTATTATTGGATACGTAATAGTCACTCCTTAATAAGATCATCAACAGGTCGTGTGTCATCGAATTTCTTCAAAGATACAAGTTATCCCGAAGGAAAATAATTTCTGATTACACCTATACATTGTTTATAGTAAAAATAATTAATTTGATAAAATAGTATAGAATGGTCAGAAGAATCAAGAAAAAGTAAATAATATGGTAGCAGCACATTCTTAAAAATATACCTCTTAGTTAATCAGATTACGACAGTCAATATCTGATAAACTGTCGGCACAGAAGTTGTTGAAGAACACAAATGTACTTTTAGATACATATTGAACCTGGTATCTATATTTATGAGATATTTTGAAGAAAATTTGTCTCACCTGCCATCCTTTCCGTTAACTTTCTTTAGGACATAACCACCGCCCTCTGACGCCGGTAATTTGTCAAAGAACTTTCTGGTTTTGTGGGCCTATAAAAATACAAAATTAATTATACATATGTAACATATTTTGCCAACTAACTATTGTTATCGATTGTAACAAACTTTTTTTTTTCATGAAATAATTGTTTCAACGTATCCTAAGTATTTTAAAATGTTCTTTAGAATTACTAGCAATACATCTATCTATAGTAGGTTCATAGTTAAATAACCCAAGCTTTAAAATTAATCATTAATTAGATTTTTTTTAATGGCATACGCAGGCAGACGAGCAGTCGGGCCACCTGATGGGAAGTGATCACCGACGCCCATAGACATTAGCAATACCAGTGGTATCGCCAACGCGCTGCCTACCGTGAGACATAGGGTGTTAAATCTGCTTTCCCAGTAAATACGCTGCTACGGTGCCCTTCAAACCGGAACACAGTAGTGTTTTCACACTACTGCTTCGCGGCAGAAATAGGCACCGAGGTGGTACCCACCCAGATGGTCTCCTGTAAACAGAGCACCTACCACCGGTAAATGAAATACCTCATATGAATGTGGAATGTGGATACATTTCACTTGATTACCGTACAGTCTTAAACTTATCAATCACATTACATTTCACCGCTCAATTCCACCAACGTACACACTGCAGAACGCTCTTTCAAAACACGAAAACCACAATCAGCTCAATCCCCCGATCCCAATCGATCACACGTGAACTCCTTTCGCCAGCAGACACGATCTCACACAAACCTCATCAAATCCCACCCAATCTCATCAAAGCACCCACCTGATCGAGCAGATGGTCGGGCGGCATGCCCAGCACCTCCACGATCTTGTTCATCTGGTCCAGCTCGTTGGCGCCGCTGAACAGGGGCTCGCCGGTGTGCATCTCCACCAGTATGCAGCCCAGCGACCACATGTCTATCGCCAGGTCGTAGGGGATGCCGAGCAGCACCTCGGGCGATCGGTAGAACCTAGACTGGATGTACTGGTATATCTGCGGATCGAGAGCGAGGGTTAGTTTTATGATATAATATCTATAAGAGAACATTTATAAAAAAATGATAATATATTAACAATGATTGAATAAAAATAGATCTTTATATCCAAATGCTTTAAAGATTAACTACTAATTGATTTGATATTATTTTCAACATCTTTTTTAGCCGCCTAAATCTAATAAGTTTTAAAATAAGACATGTCTATAGCAAAGATACGACAGAACAGATGTAAACAATGTTCCAAATAGCAGCGAAGTGGCGCTATACTTGGCGTCTTGCATTCTTATTAACGAATTGTTATCAATATACCACAGACAGAACTTCTAAAGACAACGCGTTACTTCCGACACTATCTTGTAATTAAGGTTTAATTTTTTGAAACTATATAATTTTCATTGTGACTCAAATGTACTATAACTGATTACGAGTTTCATAATCTGATACACCAACCATACTTTGTGACAATGACGATAGTACTGGCACAACGCGATATGTCTAACTCGGCCAAAAAAATCAGTAGTACACCTGTTACTACAACAAACCCAACGACACCGTAAATCATAACTGCCCCTATACCAATGTTGCAACAACACAAACGTGTTGCGTGTACCAACATAACATAACATACCACAACACCAAACACATCATTAACCGGCGTACAATCAACAAGCCGCGTTATCGCCTCCGATAACAAACACAAGGCGTCAATGGAGCCGTTATCGGAGTGCCGCGGGCGATCCCTATAGCGCTGCGTAGTATTGATTCAATATAAGGCGCGCAATACGAGATAACCCCGTTGGCATCGAGATCGAAGATCTGCCGACGACCTGCCGCGATTTATCACGACAATTAGCGCGCACCGAGGAACGGATAGTGATATCTACAGGGAAAATGTTTAATACACAATTGTATTAATGTTTCATTAAGCGACCATACGAGCTGGACTTTAACCCCATGCTAATACATTCCCCTTTCCATAAGAAATCAAGCGATCTTATATCGATACTCGTGCGATGTTGCGTCTCTTCCAACGCACCAATTACATTGGCCACGGTGCCTTTCAGACCCGAACACGGTTATGTTGTATTACTGTTTTCGACCGACGTAAATACATCATCATGATTTAATAAAGATTATCGTAGCTTAAGATCTTTTTGCGCTCATAGTTTCTATGCACTACAAATTTTATTTTCAGCAATAAATTCGAGGCATTTTATACACCGATAGATATTATTGATATCAGTGAATTACGTAAGCAATCATTAGTATTTGTTGGTAGCAAAAGTGTTATACCCTTCACAAAAATATAATCGACGACCCGATTTGCGTGTCACAATCTTTCACTGGACGTGAGCTAGATTCTAGCTACGCAAAAGTAATTGTATGATTCAAGAAATGTATTTCTAATGTCATTACCCTTGTAATACATACAAAAAAGTAATAGTTTCCATCGTCCGGGCTAAAGCATTACTATGTTACATACGCAAAGTATTTATTAAGATTTTTATACATACATTACCCACTTCATATCGTGTGGCAATACTAATAATAGAGCCTGTGAATAGGCCAAAGCCGTGGGCGCAAATATATTTCACTCGATCCGCGGCAATGTGTCAAGATAATGAGGTACAGCGGTAGGGTGCGTATACACAATAGCCGAACCGAATACTACAAATTATCATTAATTATCATTCAGCATTCACAAACATAGTCTTATTCGAAACGCTATTGGTGCAATGCTAGTGGTCGCAGCATTAATCATCACGCGATGTTTAACCAGTCATATGCCTAGATAAGCAACGAAATCTTAGATTTCCAACCTAGGCAGCTCTTGATTCCGCTTTAAAATGGTTACAACAAAATGACTGAGGAAATCGAGTTCTCCTTGTCGGAAATAGATACTAGGTTACAGAATAAACTTAGATTAAAAATTTCGTTGACAAACAAAACACAGCGCCATTATAAAAAATTACTTTGCTTACTTAAACTCCACGCATCATTAAGCTGTGACATAAACAAGGCGATCCAAATAACACACAGATGTCTCCTAAACAATTACTGACTGTTCATTATACAGTATATATTTTAAGGAAGTTTTAATGTAACATTGGCTGTAGTTCGAGATAACAATGATCTTTGCTCGTACAGTGTATACGCAACTTAATATCGCCTCGTGTTACGGAACGGGAGGCTGCAATAACGCGACAATGAGATAACACGCGGATATTGAATGTGGTGTTCTTACGAAAGTAGTTTTCTTACGAGACGAATTTTTACTCAGAATAGTAATAAACTGGCCATCTTATAGTTTGACTTCTCACTAATGTAACTATTACATATTCATCATCATATAGTATTTTGAAATTACTAAATACGATTTCTTTTATGTATTACGGAATAACTTGACCAAAACTAGAATAAGGGTTTAACAAATTACACTATAGTACGGTAATTATTCAAAGTCAATGATTGTTTGGCAAAACGCTACGCATTACTTTCAGTCACAGGAAAACGACATATTTTTACGGTTGAATTATTTAGACAATCGCGATGCACAACATCGCTGTTAAATTTAAGCCACTTGTTACTATCAACTCCACATATTATCAGAAATACTGAGTTTGTGGTACGAAACCATAAAGGTTGTACAAAACTAAAATGCTTGACAATTTGTGTGCAATTTAAAGAAAAATTGTATTAAAATAACTAGTACTCACCCTTTGGCCTAGTTGACACGAACTACCAAAGTCGACTATCTTGATCGCTGACCTTTTTGGGTTACATAGCAAAATATTCTCGGGCTTAAGATCACAGTGTATTATATTAAGTTCTGTGAAGGAAAAAAAAGTTGAATTAGTGCACATTCAATATCATTCTTTTTGTAACATAACATTTATTCAGTTTCAATGATATTTTATTAAATCATGCGAGCAAGTCATTTTTAAAGTCAATTTACACACGCCAATTATATACTAATAATAAAGAAATTAAGTTCAAAGAAATCTTAAAAGCATTTACTTATTATTAAGTGATTGTAAAGGTCTTGTTCAAAATCCCTAACAAAATAAATCATATTCCCAATCGATGTTCTAGTAAGCCTCGTTAAAATCGGACGAGCAATTATAGATATCAGCCAAAACAAACAAACAGACAGACAAACAAGAATTGTAAAAAAGGTTGTTCTGCTATATTTATCGGTTATATGTCACAATGTAATCATTTAAAATGGTTATTTTGATGTTACAAACAGACACTCCGATTTATTAATTAGAAAAGGAGTAACCAAAAAAATAACTGGCCTGTTACAAAACAACAAAAAAAACAGTTATGAAAAAAAATTCACTCACCCGGCTGACTGAGGAACAGCAGCGCCGTGCACAGCTGCTGCGCGAACTTGCGCGTGAGGTTGAGCGAGACGCCGCGGAAGTTGGTGTTGCGCAGCAGGTCGTACAGGTTGTACGAGAGCAGCTCGAACACGAGGCAGAGGTGGTTCCGCCACATGAAGTGGCGCTTCAGTTTCACTACACAGCAAAGGCATCCCATTAGTAGGTCATAATGACAGTTACTGCCTCTTTAGCCTAGTGGTAAGGGCGTGTGGTTTAAAAACCGGAGGTCGGAGTTCGAATCCTGCGGGAACTCAAAAAATTTTCATTGTTGTTTCCTGGTTGGTTAGGGCAATTTGGGCCGATCACCCAATGGTCTAAAAAGTAAGATGATCCATGCGCCGGATGGGCCTGTCGGTCGCAGTCGGTGCACTCGCCAACCCGCATTGGACCAGCGTGGTGGGATAGTCCATAACCCCCCAATGCATAAGGGTGTATTAGGGGAGGTCCATGTCCAGCAGTGTACTATCACAGGCTGATGATGATGATAATGACGATGAGGTGATAATGACAGTCCTTATGAATTATCAGTATTCCAAACTTAAACGAAATTGGAAAAATAAATGTTTAGATTTGTGATGTAAGCTTTAATCAAAAATTTAGCTAAACATCTGAAGAAACATAAAATTTTTAAGATTGACTAAGCCAAACGTAAAATATGTTCAAAATTTTTTTCTTGTGAGTTTTAAGCTATGTTTTTAGTATAGTGTTTGGTTGAGACTATGCAGACTTAATAAATGAGTCACGAGTCCATATACAAAGTCATCGTGAAAAACTGAGTTTCTCTCTCTCTGTTTCCGAGTTTATTTTGAACTTAACTTGACTTTTCAAATGCTTTTGAGATGAAGCAAGTTGCATAAAAAAATAAAATTAGTAAACACTCTTACCTATATAATACTTATTTTCGGCATCCGCTCTGTTCATCATTTCTAGTAACTTGACTTCTATTTGTGCCTGATTTAGGAAAGGTTTCTTATTCTTAATTATTTTAATCGCTACTTGACACTGCTCCTCGTGGTCGTACGCTTTCACAACCTGAAACAAAAAAGATAATAATTTAAATAGATGAAATTTCTATGCAGTATAATACAATTCATTTGTCACAAAACTAACAATTTATTGTTGTTATCAAGAAAAAATAATCAAAACTTTAAAAACAACATCAAATTTAACAACAACTATACACCTGACACTTCAGTCTGTACCGTGATCACCATCCTTTAATATGACTTGTCTTATTTAAGGCAAGTCCTAAACTAACTATTGATTTAAACAAAGAGTTTGAGTTAAAAAAAAGCAACTATTGAGTTAAAATGTAACTTCAGGCTCTTAACCCCAAAAAATCCTTACATTCGACAATAGCTTAAATTTTCTCTACGATTAAAACATTTCACCACGATATGTAAGGAAATTTTGAGGTTAATTTAAACGAGTTTGCAACACTAGGGGCGGGGGCGTGCAATGTTATCAAAAACGTTTCACATTACTTTATGCATGAAATGCACTGGGGCATCGTTCAAAACGTCGTCTATTCAATAGCGCGATAAATCAATCACGCGGCAGAATACAAGATGCTTTCCGGTACCGTATGAGATGGGGTTAAGACGAGAGCGGAACAATGGCTTCATACTTATAACTAAGTCTGAGAGTATGAAATTACAGCTTGAACGTAATATTTGCTAAAATCAATAAGTACTGATATGGAGATAAATGTAAGTGTTTGCTTATACTTTATATTTTAGAAAGATTATACATACATTAAAGCAGGTGCTCATAACATCATAACATAACAGTGAGAAAACTTAAATTTTTTTATTGAGTCAAGAAATGCCATGCAAGTGTTCAGTTACAAAATTACTTTGTAGTGCATAGAATTATAAAAACACGCGAACTGGTAAAATTTCAAGCTAATCTCCAGACTCATCAATCTGGATTAGCCGTAGACTATAAAAGTTTCAAAGTGCACAAGTAAACGTTTAATATCCGCATATTGTTCGGTTCGACGATGAGGGCAATAAAGAGTTGAAGAAGAAGGACTAGGGGGTTGCATAGAAAATGGAGGAATAAAACTCCCCCGCCTGCTCAGTCAACCAGTAAGTTCACTCAATGGTCTTGTTATGCCATATTTTGGCATAATGGGCTGTTCCAAATTGTTTTTTACTTAACAGGGGTGGAGAGGGAACTTCGTTGTCTTTATTATTCAACAGCGGTAAACGCTTACTTGCAAGGGGATGTTTTAATTTCTCTTAAGTTCTAATAATGCTTTAAGCTAAGAGAAACATTGTCAATATGTTAGATATACACATCATCAGCCTGTGTTAGTCCACTGCTGGACATAGGCCTCCCCTTACACACCCCTATCGATTAGGGGGTTTGGGACCGTATCCCACAACAATGTAACATAGACTGCATGTGATTGGCAGCACGGTGAAAATGCATCAAACGAATGACGATATGACGTTACCTGTATTCATGTTGTTTAAATATGTATATTCTATACTCTAATTATAAGGATAAGTACAAAGATTTATCATTCTCAGTAATATAATTTGATTAGTTAACATGTTAAAATGCTTGTACCAAGGTCACACTGGTTTCTAAAAAAGTTTCATGTGAGCACACGATATTTTTCCAACTTCAATTAAAATGACGGTTATGAGACATGCGCATATGGAGCAAGTTAAAGTTCCGTAGTCTCCAAGGAGAAACCATTTCGGCCAAATGCGTGACCAAAGGCGTGAGGTTAATTTCAGTGTAAAAAATGTATTAATTTTTTAAAGGCCTGTTTACGTCTTCATTACCAGCTACTTGTTTATTATGATTTGTTAGAAGTCAATATTTTTTCATTATTGGTCAAGGGAATAAGGTCTGGTCTATTAATATAAAAGACTAGTAACCCCCCGACCCCCCTTGTGGGTGGAATATCGTATAATCCGTTCTTAGCTGACCTTTACTCCGCGAAAGGAATATTTCTACCAAATTTCAAGTCTCTACGCCGCATGGTTCCAGATATATCGTGATGAGTCAATATATAGGTGGGAATCTCTTCTTTTATATATAGAAGATATATAAATCTGATACTCATATTGAAACTTTTAAAGCGCAAAAATTTTCTTACACCATACTTGTATGGGTTTAAGGAAAATATAAACTTTTTAACTTGGTAATTTTATCGTATATATACATTCTTCAATATTTACGACAAAATCGTTACTATGAGACTAAAATGAGCTCGTTAATATGACTTTACATTTTTTTAACATTGTTCCATAATCGGTAAGAAACCCATCAAAAACAGTACTTGCTGCAACTACACCCAAACCTAAAAAAAAATACTGTAACTTATATCGTCTTTATACCGCTTGTTCTTTTCTCTGTACCTGGTTCATTTGTAAACATTTTAAACATATTATTCAGACAACGTACTTTTACATTACGATGATACAAGACTGATACGACAAGCATCTACCAAACTGCAATATTCCACCCAAAATAACCACACGTTACTGCCCATTGTTTAGCTAGTCTAGGTTCTAGTCTGGTCCTACTCAGACTCTATGACGTATAGCGTTCACTCTCACCTGGCCAAAGGAGCCCTTGCCGATCGGCGACGAGATCTCGTACCGATCGAGGAACTTCTCGCCCTGCTTGATGATGTAGTCGTGGTTGTCGTCGTCGTAGCCGTCGTTGTACAACTTCCTCTCCTTCTTGTGCGAGCCGTCGTCGCCCAGGTACTGTTGCGCTCTCCGCTTCTTCTTTGCGTAATACACCTGCGGGAATAAAACAAGGTTCATGAGTAAAATACAACGAGTATTACGTACACTTACATAAAGATAAGAAGACGAGCGGTAAAGTATTCGTATTTAAATACTAATTATACAGCAACTCGACATAAACCTAATGGATACTAACAAAAGGAAACAAATACTCCGTAACGGAAAAATATAAAACGTATTTCTAAACGATTAGAAAAGTTTGAAGACTACAGAAAACCACTTTATATTTCAAAAATCTTAAATATGTTTTATTGCTATTGAATTATTAATCTATCCTTTACACAATTATTAAAACCAACAACAGACGCTGAGTACCTATTTCTAGATACCAAACAACTGTCAGTACATAATGAAAATCGTTGGCCGAGCAATTACTGTCCTCACTTTCATATACAAATGGTAGTTTTACAATTTTTGAGACTCAAATTATCAAAAGAAATAAAAAATAATTAAATCCAACCTAGTTTACAAAGCTAGACAATTTGGCAAAGCTTAACTTGCACTTTTTTAATTATGTCTAAAAATTTTATTAATATTTGAGACGAATAAATTGCCAAGAATAATCAAATTAAAACCCATAGATATTCAAAGATCGTAAAAACTTATAACAATCACCGTATAAAGTTAAGAAGTCAACAAAAAAAAAGGCTATTTCGCCAAGGCGCTATTGAGACACCGCCGCATTGTTGACGGTCTATTTGAATTTATCATAAACTCGGCGGCGCGAGGCAGACGCGTGATTTTGAGGCATATTTCACGAGAAGCCTTCGAGGAAGTATGAATACTAACGATGCAATGCCCTAGGCTGTAAACGTCTAGGCGGCCTACGCAGCATTATGATATATACTGTGTACAATAGCGGAGGGAGGAGGATTTTGAACGCAAACTATATTGCTTCCGTACTGCAGCGATTCTGACGTTTCACTTCGTTTAGACATAACGAGTGGTGTAAAGATATGCCTGATTTGTATATGAAGTTGTTAAAACAATACCATCAGAGAACAGATGTTCTAAAAGTTTTCTCGTCGCTGGCAACATCTTTAGCACTGTACTTAAAAAGTTAATGAAATAACATTATGGTTTCTCTAAAACTATATAACAATTACACAAATCGAAAGGGCATCTTTTCTACAATGCAATAAAAATTACCCTTCTATTATAAAGTAATATATAATATAGTATATAAGTATTTCTTTTTTAGTTTCGAAAATTCTACCTCATCATTCAGAGCCGCTAGTATTTGCGGTCGCTTCGAAAGCGATGTCGCGCTCAATGGCCGACCGGAAATATAAGGTCAAATACATGGCAATAAAAAAGGCGCCAACCGTACGTACGTATGATGCGTTATAGGAAATGACGCGTCGCGGAGAGTGCGGGAATTTCGTGCGACGGACGTTGACCCAAATATGCGGTTGACATTGATCGACGATGTTCGCGATACGGCCCCCGACCGCTACAAAACATTCGGATGCGTGGATTCCGAACGGGCTGGCTAAGTGGCTTACATTCTTGGTCCTAGTCGAGTGTGTGCTATTCTATTTTTATAGTGGTAAGTTTTTTTATCACAAAACGTGTGTTTAATTATACGTTGATGTTTTGGTGGGCCGCAAGATGCACGTCATGTGCAGCTCGGACCCTACAAGTGCCTTTGCCTTCGTCTCTCTTTCGTTCTATTTAGATTATACCGGTACATTAGTTAAGAGAGGCCAGTTGCTACTGCGTTCCTAATATACGGCTGTATGCCCGGCATACGTCAGCCGCTACGTCACGCACCATGCGAACACATCTGGCATTCACCCCGTCTCGTTGCGTAATCGGCGCCGCCGTCGGCCGTCTGCATAGCATCATCAGCCGCGCGCCGGAAGTGTCGCATATCGACGCGGGCCAAACGATAACCCAAATTTCCGACTGCGACCTACATAGCCTTATATAGAGGGGGGTAGGTGGTTATATTTTACGGGCGACCGGGCGCCCCTGTCCGGCGATCGGTCGCTTCGTTCCAAGCATACAATAGCGCGAGCTGTTTATTTGTGAGAGCCGAGGCGTGCGTCGATTATGTAATGTGAAGTGCTCTGTCGAGCGGGCTTCCTTGACATTTGACGGTGCGCGGTATTGGGTTGCGGTGTAATACGCTTAGGGTGATTGGGTTACATTCGGTTCCGGGGCGAGCCGATGGGGCGAAATGGTGGTGGCGACGAGTGGTGAGATGGTGGCGTCGTGCAGGGCCAGTGACCGGCGGCACGTGGCCGCGAGATGAACGCGTCGTTGGAGCCGGGTAGGGGGGGGAGGGGGCTCGCGCGGCGGCTGTCATTGATTTTCCCCCGCGCCCCACCGCCCCCCGCGGCCGAGGCTGACTCGCAGCCCCCGCCGCCATCCCCCCGCGCACCCCTCGCCCCGCCCCCCCGCCGCGTCTCACCCACTTCCAGCGCCCGATAACGAGGTTAACGGGCGACGTGAGCGTCTCCTAAACTTTAATTATACCGGGGTACAACCGCCGTGCATGTTTAACCGGGCCGGCCTGTATCCGTGCGGCGCACCTTCACACCGAGATTCGAACCCACGGCTACAAGTCCACAACATTGCAGTTCGTTAGCGTGACTTGTGTGAAAGATGTAGAGCTTACAATACAAAAGCTGTGAGGTTCATCAAGTTATAAGACTGTTATTTTACTACAAAAATACCATTTTTTGACAACGCCACTTAAGTTCTTGCCGCCGTAGCAATATCTTTATTTTCATTTATATAATGAGCTTCCTCGCGACCCCAGTGCGATTATACAAATATCACTTGAATGCAAATAGACGACGCTTTTTCGCACACGTTCTATGTAAATCTATAGTGTTTGATAAATTTAATTAATTTTAACAATGAAGCACATTTGTTTGGCTTAGATACTGACATCGTATTTCATTATCAGTAATAGAATATTATCCATTTAGCAATGAAAATAGTAAAATTATTATACAAAGCCAAGTGGATCGAATACATAATGTCGAACTGGGGTGGCTCTCCAAAAATTAATAACGACTCATGCAACGTCCAGTCTTCAAGTGGCGTTTAATTTAAAGTTTCCCTTAAGTGGGCAGTAGTTTGAGAACAATTGAATAACAGCAGTTAGGCCGAACACGTTCTGTTGCGAAATCGTACTCCACAACCATTCCGTACTAATGACGCTCATAATTACGGACGATTACTCTGTGTAGAATTTTCATTTGCCTAAAATATCTCGGCACTGTTGGCAATCTGGCGAATATACTATAACAGCCTAATTAAGCCTTTCGTTATTATAAAGATGGATGTTTTTACTTGTATAGTGTTAAAGAGTCTCTATCTGCATCGGTATTATTGACTTATTCGTTTAAGAACCAGGTCATGCGTCCGATTCTTCAGAGAAAATAACTTTGTTATTATTGCTTCCTTGATGGTTTGATTAATAACGCGTCAAATGCGCGTGTGAAAATTCAAGTCAAGATCAACGTAAACAGTCGTTATGGAACATTAATCCTTGAAATGACATCTAATCCATACAATGTTTGATTTTGGCTAGAGAAAAGTACTTCACACCGAGTTGTGAAATTTTATTTATCGTAATATTATACAATTTCACCACATGTAATAAGCGTACCATAAGGTATAACTTCGGCTGTGTCAATCTCAAAGACTCAATAACGACACGTATGACGAAAATGCCAGTGGCCACCACAGTTTTCCACTCGAGAGCCGAGCACGCCGTCTGAGTTTCATAATTAGGATTGATGAACACGATAAATATTCCAACGACGCTCGCAACTCCAAACTCATTTGCCGGAATTAAATTATTCCACACGACAGCCCAATATTTCGGGGGCTTCCCGGGGCGAATCTCTCACGGTACACAATATAGCGACATCTACAAACTTGTCACTTCCAGTGGAACACAATTCATTGTGTTTCCGCGGCTGTCGGTGATTCAATTACGGGCGCCTACCAATGATACGGGGAGCGGATCGGGCACGATGCGTATCCTAATTTTGTGATTTTTATATCACAACAGTTACGCGATCGCGCTTAGTTCAACTTCTCTAGTCTAATTTGCAATTTTCATTAAAGCTCAAAATTATTGTTTTAATTGAACTAACGTTTATATCAAGATGACTTTTTATAGCGAATGTACGTTGTTCATCTATCACTGTTTTCCAGAGTTGCTAGGAAGAAATAAAATATCACAGCTAATGTGAGAACCATTGATGACATGTTTCATAATCCTTTTCCGCCTTCAACTGAGACGACCTTAAATCAACAAGCTGCGTCGAAGTCGCGGCATATCTCTATGTTTGGCCGATGCACTTAACACCGGCCGTATACTGACAATTCGAGACGCCTAATATACTCGTTGTCCAGTAGTGTATTGTCACATCCGTCTAAGACTATCAAAATTTAGAGTTGTAACAAGATCTTCGTGGGCCCCATTGCACTATAGTCATTTATAAGCATGACTTTTTTATATTCTGGGCTTATAAGTGACACAAGAGACCAAAGTTGTTGATGTACTAATATGTTACATGTGGAAGACAGTCAGTAATAACGCTGTTCACTATTTAACTAGTATCGTATCATCAATGTATAGCGTCATTGATTTGGCCAAAACATGAATGGTACGAGACATCTTGCATTATACCATTCCTCCATTACATCATCCCGGTTGTACCACTAAGTGGGACTTCTTATTCAAGGACTACGAATATGATACATCACTGTCGTTTCCCTCATCGCATAAACATATCCCGGACGGCGGTTATTGACATCCACACACGTGCCCCTTGCAGGGTAACGTCACCGTGTCGCGTGCAACGGGCTGAATCATCGCGAACAGTGTTGCGACGACGCGTCGGCCGACGGATGACGTCAGTGATATCGATATTATTGCCGTTACAATAACATCGATGATATGGACCGCCTCTATGGTCTAGCGGTATTGGCCCTTGCTTAATAAACCGGAGGTCGTGGCTTCGGATTCCGCGGAGGAAACCACTTTGTGCAATCGTTTTTTTCAGGCTGGTTAGGACAATTTGGGCCGATCACGCAATTGTCTGAAAATTAAGGTGATTCATGCGTTGGATGAGCATTGAAATAGGTGGGCCACCGACCAACCCGCATTGGACCAGCGTGGTGGGATACGGTTCAAAAACCCCCTAATGGACCGTGCTTTACGAGAGGCCTATGCCCGGCAGTGGGCTAACACAGGCTGATGATGATGATGATGATGATGATGATGAATATCGATAAAATGACTTGGCAACACCAGGATGTTTCTTTGAAACACGCCAATCGCTGGTGATATACTCGGTAATACCCTAACTCTATATATCTATAAATCTATGAACATCACTTAAATAATTTAGTCTAGATCTTTGTAATTATTAATTAAAGGAATTGATATTATTAATATTTTTAATATAGTTAAGGCTACAGGTGTAATATCTTTCGATTGCCGCATTCTTCAAAAGACAGTTAAGCTCCTACAATTTTAGCTGAAGTTTACCATTAAAATTTTTGTTTTGCTAATTTTGAGATATGGTAATAAAATTCATTTTAATGCAGCACCTATCAATCAAACGAGTTTAGTCAGTCGTTTAGACGGACATTTTTTGAACTGATCCTTGTGCAACATGTTTACGTGTGATATTTAAATAAATGAAATATGTATGATCAGCTTTAAAAATTTTCTGTTCGCAGTGTAACATTTATAAACAACTTTCACTCATTCAGTTTAACGATCACAGGCAAGTGTTAACGACATGTTATTGTTTTTTAACGTAACTGAGTCGATGTATTCAATTTTAATGTGCCTCCGTAGCCTAAGGGCGTGTGCTTTAGAAACCGGAGGTCATGGGTTCACCCAATTGTCTGAAAAGTAAGATGACCCACCAACCCGCATTGGACCAGCGTGGTGGGACACGGTCCGAAAACCCCCTAATGGAGGAGGCGTGCATTAGGGGAGGCCTATGCCCAGCAGTGGCCTAACACACGCTGATCATGTATGTATATTTGATGATGTAGCTAAACTTCAAATAAACAGATTAAAAATACGTTGCCTATGAAAGAAACCATCATACCATTTAGATTTACCAATTAAAATCTTTCCCTAATTCACATTCATTTTATGTTTTGTTTGCTTGATCTTTTGCATTTGAAATGATCAGGTCGCGTGACTGGATCCCATGGCACCTGCCTATCGGGTTACGTTGCCGCGGTATTTGTTTTTAATCGTGACCGGCAAACGTTCAATGAGGAATATAAAAGCGCCATAATTGGTTCCCTTTAAATATTCGCAGGTAATTTCTATTCCATCGCATTGGCAGCTAGTTGTTAGGTTGCAATAAATTCCACGCCGTAGTTTAGCTGCCTGCAAACTTTATGTGCAATCCTTAGTAAATGCACCGTGTAATACAATGTATACATTGTAGAACAGTGACATAGATACAGAAAGAAAATTTGAAGATAAAAATACTTAGTAGATATTCGTGATAATCTTAATATATCGATAACAAAAGTCTCTCAAAGCGAAATGAGTTTTAACAATATTTAGTTAGCCTAACTCACGTGCCCCCTCCCCCGCGGAATTTGAACAAAACGGAACTTGCAAACTCGTAAAGCGTCGCGACAGACATCGAGGCGTCGGGATCATCGGACCACAGCGCGGCGGAATTGCGAAAGGGAGTGTAGAATGAAAAAAAAAAGGAAAACAAAACAAATACGGGGTTACTAATTAATTTTTCATGGCCTCGCCGACGACACCGCGGCGTTATGCAAACTACCCCCGCCCGCGCATTACACTCGCGCGCCGTCCGAGCGTCGAGGTCGCGTCACGTCGCGTCGCGTCGCGTCGCACGGAGCGTGCCAGAGTCGCGTAAGTCGAGTCGAGTCGAAGCGCCACGGCGTCAATTAGTGCGGCGGAACTGCGCAACTTTACATCATTAACACCCATAAAAAGACAGATATTGCGAGAAAATTTGTGCAATCAATTAGGAGTTTTGAGGGGTCGCGGCGGCGGCGGCGGCGGGGTCGCCCGAGGGATGTGGGGGGTGGGACGGGGAGGGGGCGAGGGTTTGATGCGTGCCGAGTGCAGCGGCGACGGGGGGAGGCCGACGGCGGGGTGGAGGGCGGCGCGCGCATCTGTGCATTCGGCATATTTACCCCGATAGTGGGCGGGCGGGTTCACTGACCCGACCCAATGCAAGGCCCGCGTACAGTAGGGGCCCCGTTTCATTACTGCCACCGCACCGCACACCGACGCAAAAAGCTAACACTGTGCGTCAAGTGGGCACGCATGCTTTTTTTTTTTGTTTTAATCATCTGTCGGATACAGGCGCAATTGTATTTTAGAGAAGCGCAGCCGACTCCGGCGAGGAGAGGACCAATGCCAGTCCACCTTTGGACAGAGGCTCACATATCGATCTAGTGCCTATTTCCAACGCGGTGTCCTGACCTCAGTGATTGATCTAATATTTATAGGCAATTTGCCTTGATTGCTATCAGTCGAATATCGCCGTTGATCAATGCTGGGGCGAGAGAGATAGTTACTGTTCGGGACAAACGACATAACTAAAAAAGGACAATGCCACAACAATTGTATTTATGCAAATGCAAAAACGTCTGAGCCCCAATGGCTAGAGCGTCGCCCGCTGTACCCACACAGAAATCATAATTACAGCCCGGCATTCATAAATCCAGTGATTAAGGCAGACAGACACATTCACGACCGTTAACTGTAGACGAAGGTATACTTATGCAAAGCCACCCTTGCAGTCGGCGAATCGGATGCAATACTATAACCTACCCCAAGCGTTCCCCTCGTTGCGGCAGGTCAGGCCAGCTTTGAAGGGCATTTACATAATAACCACGCGTTTATTTAAACCACTATTCGTTAATAAATAGTTATCTACAAACGGAATGTTTACACGATACGCGGCGCAAAGTGATTAACTTTAGCAATGTGTCGATGTGCGAGCTCCGAATTACACCGTTTTATTTCAATTTATTCGGGATTAAGCAGAGCTGTGACCAACTGTATGTAAATAAAGCTAACGGCGTGTTGAAAGCCATTACGGACGCTCTGAGTCTAGCTCGTGAAAAGATGTTAACGTCGTAAATCATACGTTAGTAGCACTAAAGCTTGTTCGAGGGTTTCGTAAAAATATAAACTGCTGTTATATTTCAAACAAACGTCTTTGCATTTAATGGAATCCTCGAATTTATGGTTGATTTATGCACGTTTATGTTTTCCCAGCAACATACGCTTGCATACATGTGATGAAATTGGCATTGTAAAATATTTTCAAATCGGAAACTGTATACAATGCGAAATATTTGTCTACTATAAGACAATTAACGGTTTCTACACAATTAAAAAATACGAAATATCCAGTTCAATCCCTATAGCCAAACTAATAAGAAACAAAAGTGGAGACGGAACAACACAGGGTCCATCGGTGACGACAATGGAAAACGGAACGTAAGCGGATTGAATCCTTGTACCTTAATTTGTAAGACCCTGACGGGTCACAATTCCGATTGTGCTGAGGGGCACAATGCACAATTCAATACTGCGAAGTGATTTGAAAACATTCAACGGGTCGTTTGATGGAACTTAATTAACTCGATAGAATGTTCAGTACAAAAGTTTTCAATACTTCGCGATTAGTACAACAATGTCCATTTGTTTTACCAACATTTCAATTGATTCCCTTTAAATGGACGACTATTAGCATCACAATTGACAATTAATCGTATCCAAACCTCGACACGGTGAATGCTTCGCGTTAAGCCTGTTGAGCCCAAATGCTATTGAGGGATTAGTTGCCGTTGTCCCATATCGGAAGCCTTAGGAGCGTTTAATATTATTGACGACGCAACATATGGGTACCGATTGCGGGTGAAATTATAGACCGACCAAATACCAACACAAATTCAACAACACTACGCAGTTCTCTGAAGCAAATGATTAAAATAAAACCCTTTACTTCTCAAAGTCTTTATTTTTTTATTTACCCTTTACTTCTTAATGTCCGAAATAAGCACAAGTTTTTTTAATAAAATCGAGACTATCACAATACAGCCTATCTTATTCTGACCGTTGAATCGCTAGTTGTTAATCTTTGAATTCAATAAAGACGTAATCAAATATCATTACACCAGAGTTTATTATTGGAATACAATTCGTGAAATAATTTCGCAAACGAGATGATGAAACGGCGGAAAACGTACATTTTCATTCTGTTATGAGGAGCGACGCTTTATTTATAGACAAGTGAACAAAACAACACGTCCATTTCTCGTTGTTCTTACGAAAATACAACTTCTGAGAAGAAATTACAGCATGTCTAGTATTATCGTTTTCTTAGAGAAGCATTCTATACTTACTTTGACCTAAAAATACATACATAAGTCTTTAATAGCAACAAAATAATGTATTCTTAAAATCCTTTTCGACATAAATACAAAAATTTTACTACATCAAATATTGTTTTTTAATAATTTCTTTAAAAAGAAGCAGTCAGGGTGCTTCTTTTTCTTAGAATTATAATAGTTATTTATTTAACAAATTCCTTCATACACATGTTGACGTCTTATTCCAATCTCCTCACTATTACGAAACAGTCCCTGCCGTCGACAAGACAACTCAGGCAGTGAATACTAAAAGCGAAATTGTAGCCCATCAGCGGCCCATGTCATTGACCGGAGGGCGAGGGTGATTAGAAGTAACCCGACACTAGAGTAGGATGTGAAAAGAACTAAATCGATAGTGAACGCTTATGTATTCTTACTCGCATGAAACAAGAATAGGTAGTAAAATTTAAAATACAATAAAAAAAAAGTTTACTTTTAGTTATAATATTTTGTACTCTTCGAAGTTAGAACAATAAAAGTACAAACAATCAGGCCTTAAACGTCGGCGGAAGTATCCAAATAGATTTCAATGTATATATTGTACGAATGCAAATATAAAAGAGAAATGGATATCGAATCCTTTCAGTGAACCAGTGGAGAGGTTGAAGGATTACGGGCCCGTTGACTTTAAAAGGTAAGGCATAAATATTATAATAATGGCGGGCCGCAACCACAAGGATGTAGAATAGCTTGCTCTAGAACGGTAAATTACATGTACGTCATTCCGTTCACAATTCAAGTCTGTTCAACCAACTCTTGAGATTTATGTATAATATTCGGTCGATTTCTAATGTACAGATGTACTACATCTAATTTAGTACCCGTTTATTTCTCTTTTATGCATGAAATAAATGAAATTTAAATGAAAACTCTACTCAACTACTACTTTACATAGCGAAAGTCTACGCGTATAATAATACAGTGCCCACGCATATTTTACGAGTATGAAGCTTTACAACCTACGATGAGGTAGTACTATTAAGGTGAAATAAGAATTTTAATTAGTAAAATGAGTAGTCAAGCCATAGGCGGCAGCGATTGAACGGTATGGACGGCTTTCGACTTTAGCGCATTAAACGTTGCACGTTGCTACGTGCAGTTAATGTGTCGCCAACTCCTTGCACGACAGGCCCGGGGCTCGATTGGAGAGTAAGAAAACTAATAATTAAATAAGCCGGGTGGGGTACACCCCGCGTCGCCTTCTAAGTGTTCGGAGCGTGCCGAATCAGGGGAAGGCCCATTAAATGTCACACGCTCCCAAAATTTTGCACGACGTAGCCGGTCGCGCGCCGCCACTCCAAAGTTTGACCTCGCAATTACTAAAATTGGTTTGATTTACCATTTTAATTGTGACAAAAAGCTTATTTTTTCGAGCGGCGCTGGCGCGCGGGGTAGCCGCGGCCGCGCCGTTGCAATCTCGACCGAGTGACTTTCGGCCGGAGGGTCGATTGGGGTTCGGCGGCGTGGCGCGGCAGGCGGCGAGCGGAGCGCCATTTTGAGCTGTGCCTTCATGCCGTTAAGGCGTACTTTCTGTCGGTGGTGTCCGTAGGCGCGAGAGGAGAGCACTCGAGGTCGGATGCTGAGAGCGGGGTTGTGTCGGTGGTGCGGCGGCGGCGGAGGCGGGAGCGGGGGGATAGGACGCACGGTGGTCGCGGGGGGGCGGAGGGGATGGGACAAAATCGATATGGTCGGGCGGCGCGCGACGTCTTGCGCCCCCTCGCCCCATCCACCCCCTCCCGCGCCCCTCTAATGAATGAGAGCGAACATAGTCATCTCTGCGGATGGCGGTGGGCCCAAGCGATACGGCACGCCGCCGACCGACGATGGACCAGCGTTGCGCCGCCGATCCAATGTATTGGCCCCGCGCCGCGATAACGAACACAACCTAGATCAATCCGTTCGACTCTAAATATATCTCTAGCCGTATTGCTTTCGTATTTCCTTTTTATCTGCATGAACCCTAGTCCACTTTTAGAAGCCATTGTATATTGGAAATTGCAGCGTCTTATTGTCTGAAACTTTCTGATAAGTTGGTATAGCGATGTATTTCGTAAGAACAGCTTTCTTTTTAAATGCTTTATACTTTCGCAAATATTAGGCATAAAATATGACGGACCGAAAATGGTGATGATTTCATTATTTTATAAATCCAAGATACTGAATTGTCTCCGTAGAACATTCCTATCATTTAATTCCAAAGTTAAATCTCTTTTCTACTTACACCAAAGTCCACGAACAAATAATTTCGATATTTAATAGAAGGACCAAAAAAAATCTGTATTACTTCTGATGAGCATTAACCGGCATAAAAAAATGGTAGGTATCACAATAAACTAGCTTAACATAAATCCGTACAGAAATAGTGGCTTAGCGGAAATCCTTTGCGGAGGATCGGGCCGCAAACTAGAACAAATCGAGGGCGGGACAATTTTCTACAAGTCGCGATGGCATTACTGGCCATCAAAGGGACGTAACGCAGCCATGAACTGTTTTATTTGTGACTCGGATACGGTCTCGAGCCTCGGCTCGCTCGCAAAAGGAAATGACGCGTGTACCGTAATACACTCGTTCGCGATCGTACACGTAATTGAAATATTGAACTGGTACGTTCGACCTTCTTACGTTTATCGCGTCATTACAGTATATTAATTTATGATTACAAATGGTTCGATTATGTTTCATTTTGTACATTTTTTCATATAATTGCCGATAACACAAAAACTACAGCCTTTTTTGTTGCTCGTATTAAAAAAGAGAAATTCAACTGGGCAGATTTCGGTTTGGTTAAATTTCACGTTTCGTTTCACCGATTCCGAAATATTTTTAATAACGGCAAGTACTGAAACAGACACAAAGTAGAGAGCCACGCGAGCAACCAGCTAGCGTGTTAAAAAACGTCTGTGTCTAGTGTAGGGTTACCATATTAAATTGTTTGTACGTTACGCAGATATACAAAGTGAACGCAAAAGTAGATTTGAAGGTATGTCCATATCATAGGATGTTGAATTTGTTAATAATATTTATGTTAGTTTAACTTATTTTCAAAGTGATTGGAATTCAATGAAGCAAACTATGTAGTATGGTCAACTAGAACATTCAATAAACCTAACCAAAATACTTGTCACTATACCCGATATAACTGAGTTAAATAAAAGAGAGAACTTGCTAGAACAAACTTGAATATCAATCGCTAACAGTGACATAACGCTTTGGCATTGGTCAATTAACGTAACGATTAACTAAATCTAATTACAGATGTTTATATGTTAGTGCTATTAGAATTTTAAATTAGACCCCGTGTAAATTAATTAATAAATTTACGCCTTCCTTATCTTCGCAAAACAACAGTTTTAGTATACGAAATGCAACATTATTTACAAATAGACTTCGAATCAACTTCGCTTTTAAAGTGTACAATCTGTAAAGAGAATTGCAACTTTATTTTCTTTGATAAAGTAGATTTACAAAGCACTAATAAAGTTCAAAATACTCATACGTTATTATACTAAAGACAAAGCTGTCACCATCTGTCTGCCATCACGGGACGTCAAATCAAACGTCCATAACCGAAAAGGCCCTTGTCCCAGAAAAGGGTTAATTGCCACAACAGTGATGCTCGTCTTGGCAGACAGATTGGCAGCACTCAAGGTGAATAAAGACAGCTCAATCAGCCGCCGAAAAAGCTAACTCTCCTACGACATTTTCTATACGCAATGGTGCTTGCGAAAATAGAATACACCCAAGATGAATAGGGTATGAAATTTGAATGTCAAATTTTATTGGCGTATGTATGTGTGTAAACTAATTAATGCTTGTGGATTGGGGTATAAATGCTCTAGCTATCAAAGACACCTCCGCGTCCACTTCCTCATAACAAAATCGACACCAAGACGAAGATGGATAGATGGATGGATACGGATCGAAAAATCACACAATGATTGACTATGCCAAAGTATCACTAATTGAAACGGTTCGTGTTTGAGCAGCCATTAGAGTTTATAATCAGACTTTGTGAAGACTTCACATCTCAATCGACTCTGTCATTTAGTCACGTCTAAATTGCCATAGAACGACAATATTTTTACCAGAGTCAACCTCTGGTTACATTTAAACCTGTAAAACATAAGTCATCATCACCAGCCCGTGTTAGATCCACTGCTGGACATAGGCCTCCTTATGTAGCCTTTTTTCATTTTGGACCGGTTTTTACATGCCCATCCGAAGCATAGATCATCTTACTTTTCAAACAATGGACAAAGGGTGATGGGACAAATTGTCCTAACCAACTAGAAAACAACGATAACACAAAGTTTTTCCGCGGATTCGAACCCACGACCTCCTTTATAAAGCAGGGCCAATACCACTAGACCACAGCCATAAGTAGTAAGAAGACATAAGTACATCACACGTAAGGTAATCGCGTCATATGTCTGACGATTCTATCGGATGGTAGTCACCAGAATGTTTCAGTCAATATAATAAGATAATATTAGTAAAAGCGAATGCTGCTAAGGATCACATTCTTATAAGGAAGAATCATTAAATATGATAAAAGTTCAGTTTGTTCTTTTTGAGCTCTAAGCATCTAGTATAACGTTCGTGGTTTCTTCACACCACCACCGATACCATTTAGACCTAACCTAACCCACTCACTGAAGATATCATCTTAGGGCCGTGACAAATACAAAAGCACTCGCTTTCTGTCACCTACGCTTGTGCCGTGCGAATCGGAGGAAACTTCGCTAGGAAACGTTCAAATCTGATCGTATAGCTATTAAAGGTATTATTAATAGTGTTTTTAGAATATCTCTAAATAAAGTCAGTACATAAAATACATTTAAAAGTATTGACTTTATTTTATTTATATGCTATACGTCTTAAAAACGACTGCCAATATTGTTCTCTTCAATAGAAAACGTCAACTGCCCGTATTACCCTAACCGATCAGAAAACAAGGAACAATAAAATTTAAGAACAAAGGATTCGAATCCACGAAACTCCAATATGCTACTACACGCAAGGGCTTATGCAACTATACCTCGGAGGCGATTTATATACAAAAAAAAAGGAAAGCGATGCATCTATAGTAAATAAAGATTGACGATGAAACATGCGACGGTTTAGTTATAATATTCAACAAGTAGCGGCATCGGTTACTTCATTATCGGGCATTATTAAGAGCAACACTCGAGTCCTGATTGGATCCGACGTAGTGATGACGGGCTAAACTGGGTCAATGTGCCTGAGTTTGCACTGTATCAGCAGACGTTAACGGCGTACGGTATTAATTAAACTATTTTAAGGGAAGGTTTAAAAGAATAAATACGACGATAACCAAAAAAAAATAATTAAACATTGAAAAGAGCTATTCGTGCAGTCTATAACCTGGGTCCTAAAATATCATTCAGAGAGTTGTTTACTCAAATTAAAATAATGACCGTTAGTTATCAATATATATTTTAAAGTTTAATGTATGTGCAGAAAAACAAAAAATTGTTTTTATGGCATGGTAATGTACATCAAATAAATACTAAGAACAAGCATAGATTAATTCTTCCAGCAACTCGACTGCGAAATATATCTAAATCATTTATAGGACATTGTATTCGCCTTTACAACAAAATCTCAGAAAACGTACAAAATTTAACCATTAATAAATTTAAAAAAGTTGTTTAGTACGTTTGTGTGTTAATTCAATGTTATTACAATGTAAATGATTTTTAAATGCAAACACACTCTGGAAATAGAATACTCCAGGCTCTTTTCAATAATATTTTAATTTTATGCTTGTGATTGTTTGTTCATTGTTTCAATTTTATTTTATTGTAAAAGACGACAAAAAAATCCTAATTAGGTTCTTTCGCCGGTTCTTCTCAGGTCAGAGGCGTTCTCTTTCAAACCGGTGGCAGACTTTTGACAATCAATGAGTGAGTCTATTGCTAATATGTTGATTAAATAAATTTTAAGTTGAATTAAAAGTGCCATAAAATCCCAAATTGTGATTTTCAATGTTTATACTTTCCTCGTACGTAGTACTTAGATTAGGAGTCACTGCTTAATTTGTTGACGAATTGAGTATTTGCTTAGTCATACTGACTCTGAAAATGGGCACCTGGGAAAAACCGGCGAAACTTATATTTTTGTTATCTTTAAATGGAGATATATAAAAAAATAATGGCTCCATACAATCAACTAACTACCAATCAGTTGTATACATAGTCTCATCTATAAACGACCTTAGTGACCCGTGCGCGCATTCCGATCGATCGAGATAGAGGCGTAAAGGTTTATCTCGCGTCCGTGGCGCACTCATGCGTACGCGACGTGATCCCGGTAGCCGAGTGGTTGGTAGATGCCGATAGCCGGCGAAGCGATTAGGGTCGAAACGCCGTACGCTCACGTAGCGAGGCGATAGCGTAAACGGCACTTGCAACACCACTGTACGAGTTAAGGACAGTGAGATGTTGGACGATTATGTAAGAAATCAATGGGTAAATTGATCGATAAAAGTTCACAATAGTTTAAAAGAAGTTTAGTGTTAGTTTAGAAAAAATAACTCGTAGACGTAACTAAAGTGAACCGCGTTGTTTACTCGACTGTCGATCCCTGGATTCTCGATGATAATTCATCAAAAATATCGCCAGATGTATGACGCCGCTTCTACTTTTGGTTCAGGTGACTTTGTTTACAAGTATTTAAAGTCTATTTTGACTAAACTATCACTGATTGTATTTAATACGAGGAATACAAGTTTTTATTAGTTTTGTTACAGGATAGCAACGCCGCCTATTACTTTCAGGTATCGTAGAAAAGAAAAGATTTTCGTTACGAGATAACTGGGTTAACTGATGCTGCCTTTAATGATCTTTCAAGATTAGCGAACGTGGGTTCATTGAAGAAAAAGATTTCGTAAGATTTAATTAAATTATAAAGCGCTTTGTCGGCTTAGCCTTTATTTTTTTTTTCTTATCATTTTAAATAAAGGCATTATACGGTTTAGTCAAAGTCTTCAAGCCTACAAACAGCGATATCTATAACAAAAAAACATGAAGATTTAGTTTTTCTAACTAGCCTGAATGAACTTTTAATTTTTCCCAAATAATATTATTATAGGCACTTGTTTTAAGTTTCTTACAACAAAGATTGATTGAGCAGCATTAATCTATTTAAAAAACGAAACGCCAAGGTTTCTCGTTTAAAAAGACCAACGGTGCCTTTACTAGAATATAGTGTTTTAATCTACAAGACACAGCATGGCACATCGCTCAAGACCACGGTCATCTCGCTTACAAAAAATAAACCTCATTCCACATGCGACTCCATCCTTTTACGAATACATAAAATAATCGCATGGAGCACACGTCCAAACAATGCGGAGGTCTTCTCAACAATAGCAGTCCACCAGTCGTATCGTTATTTATATAATTTCGTCGTCGACTTCCCGCGTCCGACTGGTCCGTAACGAGCCGGAACCCCCAATGCTCCGGTCTCTGTACAGTGTGCTAATAACGCGGCCGGAATTGAATGGGCGACCAAACTTCGCGCACATATTAATGCCCCCGAGAGGGTGTAAACTTTAAACAAGCCCACGGGGAAGTTTAAGAAGCGCGTGCGGAAAGTCTGCGTGGGGGGGACGCTGCCGTTAAAGTCGTAAATTTTTACATTTGGACACGTGAAATGTTTAGTGGCTAATTGGATATAATTGCAATAATACCGCATCCAAAGATTACAGCGAGGTTCTTGTTCCTGTAAAAAATCTTAATATGATATGCTTATAAATAGTTCAAAGTCGTCACTGAGTGTTTATTTCTGTTCCGCGTAATGAACTGATTTGGATGAATCACGAACAGCCACAAAGTTGCTGGGATTACATCGCTCAGAATGAAACATATTGCAATTGAGAATTAAATTAATAATTTTATACTAATATATATAATTGACAATATCAAAATGCTTAACATATTTTGATTGTATTTGTGTAATCCATATTTTTATAATAATTACATATTGAACTTAAGAATCATAATGAGAAACTATATGTGTATAAATGTTTACCAATACTAATTTAATAATGAAAGCAAAACTTTTAACAAATACATGACATGACCCTGTAGAAATAAGCATGGTTGGGAAAATTCCATAAATTTATGCGCGTTTCAATATCACGGCACATACTTATATCGATCTAAACAAACATTAACGAAACAACACCCACAGCAACGTAAACAAATCGAATAAACGCACACAGATACCGCGTCGCTCGTCAACCAAAACATACCATAGTGAGGACCCGTAGCGAGGGCCAGCGGAGCGCATCGGCCAGGGCCTTTAGAAGGGCGCCGTTCCTCCTATCCCCCTGATGCACCATGGCTTCACGCACGGCCGAACAGCGGTCACTGCACTCGGTGCACCACACAACGAAACCGAACGTGAATCGGACAGATATACTTGGGTCGGAACGTGAACGTGTGCGATTATCGGCCGCGTGGATACGACTGGCCTCTTATCGCCGCCGACACCTATTATTCCTCAGGGGGCGGGCGGCGTACGCGTGGACTGGACATGACACGGTGCGACCTCGATGTTTTGGTCCAAATAGTTTGCGCGTCTCGTCTAATATCCGGGAGCGTCAAGGCGCCCGGCCTCTTCTAACCTCTAGAAACACGCAAACAACTAGCAGGGCTAACGTGCACGATTGCCAATTTCGACATTGGCCAATGGATCATTTCTAAATATACGGCCGTGGACTTCACAGGCATCATCGGCACGTCAGTCATCCGATGACATTTGTTTTATTTTAAAATCGGCTACGAGAGGTTATTCGTCATAACGATTCTTCGTAATCAAATCAGAGTTCACGTGAGAGAACAAGCTGTATGATGTTCCGTCTGAATTACCGTGCAATTAGTTGCTGATATGGGAGTTTAAAAGGTTTGCTCGTGCGACTTTGCCCTTAAGTGCGATTAGCATGAGATTGTTTGTTCCGCGCTGGAGGCTATAATTAGCGGAGAGGCGGATCGTGGCATCAGTCCAGGTCGATCACTCGGGTAACGGGACCACACTATATCGGGTACGGTCGTTGACTGGGAGATATATTTTTTTGCCGGAATCACCAACGCTCCGAATACTTGGCCAGTAGTCGCTTTCGTTGGCATATAATTATATCGAGTAGTTGAGAAGCGCGCAAATATCATAGTTTCTGAAATGCTTTAAGCTTGCAAAAATCGATAGATTGTCGTCACAAAATATAGAGCATTAAACACAATACAACTACACTCTTTACATGAGACATCCCCTTACTAAGCTGGCAAATACAAAGTTCCTAAAGCAAACATAATGCTCAGAGAAAATTATATTTCTACCTTGAAATTATATCAATCAATTGTAACTTATAATTCCAAGGCATTAATGGTTGACTACATACACCCTGTGAGGCACCCTCATTCAGGTTACCGTGTATACGATCATTAACAATGTCAATAATAACGACGTGACACGGGCGCGGAAATTAATAGTTGCAACTGCTACTTAACTTTCTTTCACTTGTCAAGTCGACGAGGTTTATTTGTACGATGGCTAAAGTTATACTTTTATCATACGTTACAATTCAATTAACCCTCGTGAGTGGTATTTAGATGGAGAGCGCTAAGCTTGATCGGCAATTTGAACGTTGTTTTTCGTATTACATTTGATAATTCATTAGTTAAATATGTACGAGGCAATATATATTTTAAAAAAATGTGTGGTCTTTAGGATGGTGTCACAAACAGTAACTTTGGTTGCTTATAACTCTCTTGTTATTAGAGGAAAGCAAAGTGGAAGAAGCAGTTAAAGGTAGAAAACAAAAAACCCAGAAAAACGTACTATCATGCATGGAATAACAATATTCTGTCGTATTGAATAAAATAAAACAGAGAATAATAAGGATAATAATTACTCGTTTAAGTTTTTAGATAATTGTCACCTAATCTGACACTAACAACATGGCAGACGAAGCAATAATGTAATCACACAACGCAACTGCATAGCAACACGTTACCGAGCGCCGATTTCGACACATACGATATCGTAGGCGATGAAGATTTATTTTCGACCAAGAATAGACCAAGGGCTGTAACAGGATGACGCGCCAGCGGCTGGCAACTGTGTCTAGGCCGCGTGGGACGTCAGCTTCGGTGCATTGGGAAAGGACGCGAACGCGTTTTGCGAGCCGTTTAGATAGTAGATATGTCTGAAATAACTTACTAATTCACATGGATCGCCCAAAAGATCTTAACTGCATTATGGAGTAGAAGTGAGGCAATAGTCTTAGTTAAAATAAAAAAATTACATTACTAGTGGATAGAATAGGTCTTTGTTGTTTCAATAACTACGAACATTAAACCGAATTTCAGACAGAACAAAAAGAATTCAAGTGGCAATATCTATCAAAAGAAGAAAACGTAAGTGACACGTAAGTAGTCTAACCTTTTGAATAACTGTTATTAATATCTCTCAATGTGAACATCTAAGGTTGATCAATCTACACAACACTCCCCGGCAGGCAGGCTATAAAGTAAATGCATAGGAGAGGCGCCGCCGAGGTGGCATCTCAAATATTCGTTGATAGAGCACGCAGTTTAGAGAATTTCATCTCAAAACGCTTTAGATAATGCGGAATTCAATTTCCATTGCGCGAAACCGTTAATATGTCCCCGTTGACGATATAATGTGTACTAAGAAAGCGATGGAGCGTTGATCATTTTTGAAAGATTCAGTCTGGTATTAGTCTGTTTAATTACATACTTCAGTATATATGTATCGCAATAAATATTTTATTAAAGAATCGGTATACTACCCATACCATACCCATAGACAAAACCTTAGTTTAATATTGTTTTTTTTTTCATATTCAGTAAAGATATGTAAAGTAAGCATATGTAATAAGTTACATTAATTTACTATATCAATATTTATTATAATGCGTAGTGCTTAAGTTATTTCCATACAATTCTCAACCAACCACAAAACCAATACCGAAACTTATAAAAGCCGATCATCTAGAACATCGTTCCCGTAACAGCCGTAGACATTCGAAAAGAAAAGAATAAACCAAAGAAAAAAAGGTCTCCCTTTACCTCGAAAACTTTCGATCCAATATAACTCGACCGAGCGTCTAACAAGCGAGCGGAAAGTTCGCACGGGTCGAATCCACAAACGAAATCCTATGAAACGTCATAATATCCAAATTCGTGCGAATTACGTGCGGCCGAATCTCCGCCGCCGTAGACGCAGAGTGTTCGCACCGCCCGGGGGATTATTATGCGAGGCGGACCTGAAATATTTTTATGTGACTCATTTATTCGTCCTTTGATCAGTCGCTTTGATGTAGGGAGCACTGTGGAGGCGTTACATCACAGGGCGGCCTGAGGACGACGGGCACGCTTTATTCGAATCGTTAGGGGGGGTAAGTTCTATTTTTGGTTTTAATTAATGCTGTACCTCAAGTGAGCAATGTATAAGTGCGCGTGTGTTGCCAGAGGTTGTAGTGCATTACGTGCACGGGTTACGGATCGTAAATAACACATCGATCATGTTATGCAAAGGATATCATTACATAAACCGTAACTACATATATGTATCTGGTGACAGTGTTTTTAACATTTAATCAATTTTAATTAACGTCTTGAATCTTATCAAAAGTTGCGTATTACAACGCATTTAATCTTGCTACATAAAAAAATAAAAACCAAAAACCAAAAGCTAGTACTTATGCGCGGAAAGGGCGTAAGTAATTATCAAAAACAAGCCATCCAATCATTTTATTCATAATCTTGCTTGGTATGGAGAAAACTGTTGTACTTGAAAAGTAAGTAGTTTACAAAAAAGACACAAGTGTAGAAGCACCTGCACTATCCGCCTCACAAATAGGATTAAAAGCACTGAGCCGTCGCAACAGCACTCTGCATTTATAACGTCAACAGAAATTAAAATCAACCAAAGATTACATGTAACAAGAATAATATTTGCCCTTAAACTACTGTGCATGAGAAATGCTGACATGAAAATTAGTGGCTCGCTGAACACGGTGGAGGTGGACGCTATAATTTCAATGGGTAAATGAATGTTACATTAGATGTTAGATGTTGAGTAGCCAGGACAGATACTTAGCCATAAAACCTTTTATGATTGCATGGAGCTCTTCAGAATTAGAAATAGTAAAAGTAAAGTTTTAATTTATTTAAAAACAAAAGAATATTCAAAATGAATATTACAACATATATACATTTATAAGATTTAATGATGCAATAGATAATTTCAGTTAAAAGCTCGTCCAAATAATTGCTGCAAAGTTATTTAATAATTAATTGGTTAGGCGGGTATGCCGTTTTCCCTCACTACCATTATTAAAAACGGATAGAAAACCAGTCAATACCACTGTTTTTCAATGTTAAAAGCCCAAATATCTAAAAAAAAATCATGTAACCAATTTCGTATTAGAGCGACTTTTCTCTTACACGCAGCCAGTAATTATCCACCGAAAATCGACAATGGGAAGCGGAACGAGAGCCACAAGAGCATAAAAGCATTTGTCCCAGCCATCACACCTAGCGCCGTCCGTCCCCTTTCGCGCCTCGGCACCCCGATAATGCCCACCTCTAGTGTGCCAAAACTTAGGGAAGCCCGTCATTACTGTCGGGCCATTTAATCGGCAAATTGCCCCCATCGATGGCGGTTCGCGGGTTGCGCGAGACAAATAATTTCCATTATTCCCTTCCTTGCTCCGCGACGGCCCCGGGGCGACGTCGACGAAGACAATCGACGGTCTCCATCACATATATAGAGACAGTTGCTTTGAAAATATTTGCCTTGCAGAAAAATATCAATAGGCTAGTTTTTGAAAACACAATGTTTTGTGTCTTATTTAATAAAAACACAATGTCCTCCAGGGATACGGCCCAAAACCCTCTAATGGATAGGGGTGTAATAGGGGAATCCTATGTCCAACAGTGGACCTATCACAGGCTGATGATGATGAATATCCTCCAAGTCGATCTCGACTGCAACGCGACCAATCTGTATTAATAATCAGCCGACTACGTTTTTACGTTTACAAGTGCTACACCGTGCACAAGTGATTGTCCGTCTACATCTTATAATTCACTGCCCTATAAGAATAAGAAGCTCTATATGGACAAAATCCATGATATACATTCATAAGCAAAATTTAATCACTTTGCGTCAACCGAAACAAACCAAACAAACAATTAGATGGCAATAGACTATGCACCCGTAATACCTAACAGCCGCCCAAATCGTTCGGCCCGCGGCGGGCGGAGCACGTGACAGCCGAGAGACGAGATACCGATCGCAGTTTTAATAGAGTCACCGCGCTGCACCGGATGATTGCCTGCGCCCGAACCGAACAGACGACGGGCCGCGATCCGAGATAGGGGATCGGACGATTCAATGCACCGAAAAACCGGTAACGGTGACTCTCCGATCGAGATAAGGATATATCTCGTTACCTACGAGTTATATTGAAAATATATATTAAAATGTTTTCGAACGTTTTATTATAATTGTGGTGTGGGTGTCTTTTTTAACAAATTGCTTATAAGTCGATTTGTTCTCGTTATGTGAAAGCACAAACCCACCGACGTTACATCGTTATTTAAAAAAAACCGCAAATATGCAACTTTAAATATCCATTCGATATCCTTTGCGCATTCATAACCATCGTTTAACGCTAAACGTAACTCAATCAGACCTCCCACGGCAATCTATCGTGTTATTAATCTTTCAATGAAAACAAACGTTTGCCTGCAACAGCGTCAAACTGTGGCGTCTATACCGCACGCCCGTATCGAGATGTCGTATCTGAAGCGTTCCGTCGGACAGTGACGTCACCGGTCAATAAATCCATCGCACGACCGCGCACAATTTGAGCCATTGTCCATCGGATAAATTGACTATAAACAAGACACCGGATTGCGGCCTCCGGATCGGTGCGTTCGGTTATAAACGCCCCATCCGACATCTGTTCCTGCGGCCCGATAAATCCACTCGATTATTGTGGATAACGAGCGTACGGTTTTAACGTGCAAATGGCGTTTAGACGTTTCGAGTCGTATTGCATCGCAATTTTATCAAACCTTATATCGCACGTAAAACACGTTTAATAGAAATTGTTCAAATTAAAACACTACATATTACTTCACTAGTGTCCCGGATTCGTACGGGTGGACATTATTTTAATCATTATAAAATAAACGTTACAGATTTTGTATCAATATTTACCATTCATAATTGAAGCCTTTGTAAAATTGGTTGAGTAGTTTTCGAGCATAGATCTCGTTCTAGGGCTTTTAACGATAAATACCCGCGTAACCATGGCAACCGATCGCTAAACCCCGCCGCCCAAGCCCGCACAACGCAGCACCGGGCTACCAACCGCGCCCGCTAATAGACACAGTCGCGCCGCCGGCTCCGATAAAGGCGTCTGAATGTCAACGCACCATCCGGTCACCTTGGGGGGCCCGGGCGGCGCTAGGCCGTCGGAATTTTGGCAGATGTAATGTGCGCGAGTGTAATCTTATCGCGGCCGAGGTCGGCGGTTTGTTAACCCCGAGGTGGACGGGGGACGGTTACTGGTGCAAGTTAAATATGCTATAAGTCTGAGAGATCAGCGTGCAGAACAACTATTAACATGAAATCTGAAATAATATCAACAATATGTAATTTGATACCTCTGCAAGCGGAAATAAAAACATAACCAAATTAAACGTAACGCTAAAGAGTATAAACTTGTGTCTCTATATTAACGATTAGCGACAGTACAACCGTGTCGCGATCGTCTAAAGGTGCGAATACAATAACTACCCGTGCATGTACGAAGAAATAACGAGTAAATTTATTTCATATATATACAAGGTGTTTCGAAACACGTTTTAATGCCGGAGCCAATTAAATTATCTAAAAACAATGTGACACAGCATCGTTATAACATAACAGTCACTCACTCAGCGACGATATGACAAATTGCTTACGCTGGCAGACGAACAGTCGGGCCACCTGATGGGAAGTGGTTACCGACCGACCACTGACATCGATAATACCAGTAGTATCACCAACGCGCTGCTTACAATGACACATAGACTATTTAGTCTTGTTTACCCAGTAAATACGCCGGCTACGGTGCCCTTCAAACCGCAAGACATCAGTGTTTTTATAATACTGCTTTGCGGTAGAAATAGGCACCGCGGTGGTACCAACCAAGTTCCTGTAAAAAGGGACCTACCACCAGTAGAATTGCGACAAGAAAGCAAATCGATCAGTACGGGTTACGCTATTTACTAAAACTCCAATTGCACCATATTCACACGTATACCTTCCGCCGAGTCCTCGTCGCTCGTTGTTTACGTTTCACGCTTTCCTAGGGAACAAAGGAAAATCTCGCAACGTCACCGATTGACGTCCGCGCGCCTAGATCACGAGCCGGCTACGTGCTTATTACACGGCTAATAATATACATAAGGTGCGATGGAGTTACCAGCGTTCAATGCGACAGAGCGCAAATTACGAGTTGATCGACGAGCGCCGTTTGCCCTCGGGGGAGAGGGTAAAAAATTGTTTGCGATATACATAATTATGTATTTTGTGTTGAAATTATTCGACTGTCGCACAATTTGCTTATAACCCGAGTCCCGTTCTAGTTTAGCATTGACAGTGTTGATGGTCTAATCTCATTTTTCAGCTAGAACATTGCCCGTTAGCATTTGAATGGTTAAAATATTGAATGAAATGTACAAATGAATGTAATTTATTTTATAACATCGATTAACGGTATTTTTTTAAAAAGCAATTACAAATTTAAAAAGAGAATCGCAAGAGAACAACCTCATTTCGCTAGCCTATTCGTTAAACCAAACCACTTGTATTTTGGACAAAAACGAAACTTAGATACTATTCTAAAAACGAGGAAACCATTTACAAAAAATTACGACAATTTTCTAACTAACTTTCATCAGAAGTACTTCCTACTATCGGTACAATTTTGGTGGTAATCAGAAATATATCTAACAATTTATCAAATCTAATTAAAAGTTATCATCAATTTTACTGTGCACACAAACTTCTTCCTCGCTAATACACAATGAATCGTAGTAATATCTGTTGCTGGTGATTATTAATCATTCAGTGCCCCTCTCCGTCACAAATACCAAGAAATGTTTCAAAATTAACCCCGTGATCTCGTCACGTAAACACGTCAGAGCACGTTGTTCTCGAAATAAATTCGTTGCTCACGCGGACACCTAAAAAACCGACATGACGAAATGTTACGTTCAACGTCAGCGTTCAATTCTACTTATTTTTCAGAGATTATTAAACAAGAAACACAAAGGTAAACTTTACAGTAGCTACATTAATGGGAATCAATTACATCTACTTGTATTGTCTTGAAATACTTGTCTTGCACTGTCAAAAAATTTCGCCCAAATTGAAAAATATATTTTTTAATGATAAAAGCTTTGTGGCCAATATCAAAGCAATACGAGGTATTTATCAATGGGGAAGAGATAATTTTCTATGTGATGAATCGTAGCCTCCATTTCTGCGTATACCTACAAAAACCCAATTAGGTATACATAACAACGGCGCTCATGCCACATGAAAGAAATCACATATTCCTTTTGATTAGAGGAAAACGTCGCTATGAGACAGGAATGAAAAGAAAGAAAAAAATCATTTTCAATCATCATCCACGTGCCCACCCCAAAGCTTGCGGTACAATAAAATAATTTGTCCTGACAAAATATTATAGATCATACAAAATATCGAGCAAAATATAATATGGAAAATAATGTTAAGATTATAAATCATAGTAACGATATGGCATCACTGTCCGTCAGTACACTAGGGCCAAATAAGTACGTGAAATTTATTTGAGCAATGTAACTATAGCAACGGATTGACGTCGTATGTTTGACGATGTATGTATAACCTTAAGACGACAACTTATGTCGTCGCTTGGTTGCTATGGGTTACATTGTTTACAGGAATTCTATACCTTATTAGCTTCTCGTTTAAATAATCATATAAATATAAATTGCCAGTGCGCTTTATAAAATAAGTTATACATTACACGTAATATGACTGTTATATCTCATTTAGCTTTGCAGCAGAAAAGAAGGAAGAAAGATAAGATGAAGCATTTTTTTGATACAAAAAAATTATAGTGAAAATACAAAACCAAAATGTTTATCACTCAGAATTGCGAAAAATTTTGGATCGCTTATATTCAATGGACCATGACTGCAATACTAGTTCTACGTTCAACATTACACACTTTAACGTAGTAAAAGCGGGGTCCCTTACCCGCGTCCCATGATCGCTTAGCTAGTCGCAGCCGAGTGGCGCTTTGTCAAACTGATAACATTCAAATTTGTTACGCACTAGACGCTCCGGCGGGCATTTTTCAAACCGAGCGACTTAATTAATTTCTATGATTACCATATCTATTTGTGTCGTCGCCATGCCGTTTTAGTATTCGGTGTTGCTTTCGATACTCCTATGTCACTGTCGTAATTGAGAATTGGCGCGGGACGAACGTCAGATGGCAGACGCTAGGAATAATAGGAATTATGTACGTCATATTTTTTATTCATGGGAAATGTCCTACAAACCTCATAATGATATAAATCTATTCTTGTAAATTTCAAGTCTTTGTACTATTCTAAAAAAATAAGAGTATTTTCTTTTAATTGTCTGGTATGAATGTTTCAGTGTCATAATGAATGAAGATAGTGATTTATATTATATTACGACATCAGTATTCCGATGAACGTATATATTAAAACTCGCTATAAAACTTTAAGTAAACAACAGGCAACGTATCACGCAATCGTAAGCAATTACATTCGAACAAAGACACCGGTTATCAGCTCAGCATGAATGGAGTAACTTTCATTAATAGCAACTGGCGATAACACCACGGTCTCTATTAATAAGTTTAACTAGCAAATTGCGAATGGCAGATTTTGATAGCACACAATGAGTTACAGCGGTGTGTTATATTACAATACAATATAAAAGAAAATATTCTTCCAGTATCTAACTACAAACGAAATGCGCATTAACTAATTTATTGTAACTATTTTATTTGCGACGTTTCGGACCTTTTCCTATATCTGTCCATGATCACGAGACAGATTTATGAACAAGGGAAAGAGGGGGAACCCAGCCTATAAAAAGTAAATCAATAATACTAAATGATGTAAACATTACACTGTTTACTTCAATGGCGAGTCCCGTGGCAGCTAGCGTGCATCGGGCGTTGTCATAAAGTTGTCACCGCAACGTCAATCACCAAGCGACAGTCGACTCATACCATCACCGTACGTCCGACGCCGCGTCATTGCTACGGGTATTAACGTACAATTGCGAGTCTAATCCAGCTAAACTATAGACCCATTTTGCATCGGCACACCGCAAGTCGTCGCGCAAGACGTACGTACCGCCCGTAACAACTGGAGCGTTCAGGCGCCGGCGCAGGCCGAGCTTTCATTGTTGCCGCTGGCCGCCTATCCGCCGCTAACTTTATTACCGGACGGGGCCCGCTATGAAATTTAAATCGCGCACAACAAACAGTCGGCCATCGCGGCCCGTATCTCATTATCGAACGTTCGTAATGAATGTCCACGCATGAGCGGATCGCACAACGCGCGCAACGGGCCCCCCCCCGCGCGCACCTAGCGTTACTCAAATTAATTATGCCTTATCTCCTGAATATGATACCGTCACATTTTATATATTGCCCAGTTTTGACGCCGTCACGAATGTGACGCCGACGCCGTCGAACAAGTTAGAATTATGTTAACGTGAAAAAAAATCAAAACAGTTCTCGTTTTGCCGACACTTTAGCGCTACACACCCAAATGAACATTTTCTAATTATAAAATTAAAAATTAATTTTAGAAGTTAAATGGTAAATATTTATCATAATCCTAAATATGACCATCTCAACCCCTAGTTATTTTCGTAACAGCATCCAAAAAAGGAACACAACGATCCGGCTGACGAGCATTGAAGCTACCGTGCACAGAAGGTATTGAACGAATCGAAAACATTAAACAGATCGCACGCGGGACAGGGATCCGACTCAATCCCCCACCCGGTCCAAATACATACACGGATACACATACGAATATATCGTATACTTTTGGACACAGCGAAATATCCCCCCTGGTCGGGCTGGGCCACATGCATCGGCATGTGTGTATTAGATCACGTGATGCGATTAGCGCTCGGCCGCCGGGGGATTATTCCGCGCCGCGGTAGCGGGTACATCAAATAGATCGGCGCCGCGATACCGTCTCGGCCGACCGACCGAGCGAGCGACCGGCCGCACGCCTAGGGACGCCCCGGTCCGCGGGGCTGCGTATGTATCGATTCGTAGCATAAAAATCGATAGATTGAGCTCCCTCGAATATAAAATAGAGAAGTCATAGGGATCATTTAAATAATAATTAACGATTTTCTCTTATATATTATGACGAAACAACCTACCTAGCCTAGCAAAAGGTGAAATATTCCGTACTTGCCCAGTAATTTAAATGTCTTTCACACCAAAGCACAGCACATGTTAATGGCGTCTAATATGAACGCGATACTATGCTTTCAAATATTTTATATCGGACATATACTATATGTGTAATCGTTAAATCAACTAAGTGTATTTATCTCTACGTTAAAATGAACACTCGGTACCTTATATTGATAATACAAAGTTCGAACAATTTAAGCCGCAATGCAATCAATATAGTACATAGAAAAATAAAAAGAGTAGCATGCTATGCGACTCATAAAAAAAAAAGAAACCAATAGCACGACAGAAATAGGCGATCGTATCATACGACATACTAATAAATTTCTCCAATCCATATAATGTTTTACACCGCCGCGACATAACATTGCTTTTGCTACTCGTAATGTAATTGATATGTAATGAACGAAACCACTCTAATCCGATATTATTTTACATCGGGCCCCCGATATATGAACTTTCACAAAACAATCGCGGTACAGACACACTCACACCGACGCCGCAAAGGCACTATTGTGATATAGGGGCGGGGGGAGCGGTTCATAGATTAAAATCGTGCAAAAATCACTTCAACACAATGCGATACCGGTGGCCCGGGCTCGATCGAGACGGCAGATGTTTTGATGCTCGTAGGGTCGTTGACTCGATCGTTTTGAGCAGATCAAAATAATAATAATGAAGCTTGATAGTCATTGTATCAAAAGTCCCTTCGTAGCTATGGGCTTGCGCTTTACAAACCGGAGGTTGTGGGTTCGAATCTTGCGGGGACTCAACAACTTTTCATTGTGCTATCTTTGTTGGTTGGGGCAATGCGGGCTGGTCACCCGATTGCCTGTAAAGATGATCAATGCGTCGGATGGGCGTGTAAAGGTCGGTTCTGCGCCTTATCTCTCTCCGGCCGTGTCGTTTATCCGTCCCATCGGGCTTTGAAAGTATAGAGGAGTAGGGAGTGCACCTGTGTTTGCGCGTACACTTATGCATTATAATATCACCTGCGCAGTTGGCTGATCTCTTATATACATCGGCCTCCGTAGTTTGGAATCGACTAAAAAGACTTTATTATTATTACTGTATGAAATACTTCTTATCCAAACTTTAAAAAAAGACTCAAACGTTAGGTAGCAAGATTTTCTATCAAAACTATTAACTGTCACGTCAAAACTTTGGTTTGTGGACAATAACAGACACTTAACTATACATTTTAAAACGACCTACAACCCAATCAATGTAGTAGAAAAAATCAACATTAGTCCTCAAAATGTCAAAACCACCCGGACAGATGGCAAGGTAGATAGAAAGGATATCGGCTCACTTTAAAATTCGTTAAATCGATAGACAGACCTCGTTTACGGAAGCGACACGCACCACGCGTCGGTCGGGTCACATTAAAATTTCAAATTAATCGGCCAACGATGATCCTACTGTATCGCCATAGGCCGCGAGCCGACTATGGCGCAGCGTGGGGCTTTTTTCAAAATTCATACGCTGAACAAAAGTGTGGGCGAGCAGCTGCGGGGCGCCCTCCACCCCCGATGTAGGTACTTACCTGAAACAATGAAAAACGTTTTATATGAATCCCAAGCGTTCATGTTTGCGATGTTTTTTTTTTAATTATTTCGTCGAACACCAGGACGGGTTCAGTTAGATCAATACGGGGATCGCGCACCCTGCGATGCAAGTCATCGGGGTCGTCAACACGCCGCGCGTGTTTTGACGCAACGGATAATGACGTCAGGCCGACGACGCGGCCGCTTCTATTGTGGGCCCCCCGTTTCCGTGGGGGCACCGGCGCTTGGCTCTCGTCATTCGTTTCGAATAAGAAGAGCTCAAACAGGGGATTATCAAACAGTAAGTATATAATTTAAAAGTATTATCCCATAAACACGACCGAATTTAACCAAAGATTAAATAGAAAACTTTTAAACATTGTACTACTACTAAAAGTTTTCATAAAACGAAAATATTACACTTAACACTACTTTTACACGGAGGAATCAATAAAATCGGTACATAATACATTCCACTCGTCGAATAGTTGGAGGTGTTCGTGTGCGTTACACGTCGTAAAGTGCAAGTTACAAACAATAACACTTCCCGTTTATGTCGAGGACTCGTGTGCACGTACAATGAACCGTACGTACGGTGCAAAAGAAGTGAGAGAATAATCATTACACTACCCATGATGATCGCAAAGTCAACGCGCCAGGGGGTCGGTTCTCTTCGCTCGGCACAATGGCAGTTGTAGTGTTAATCCACTATGCGCGCTCTAAAAGTGTATGTAGTGTGTAAAACACAAGTAAATCGAATGGTGGGTCTCGCACATAAAATATTTAATGACCACCGAGGTTTTAACGCTTTTCTTTGGTCTGACAGTAAAGGTGTACCTGTCTGAACTTTAAATCGAAGCAGTACTCAGTCGTAAACTTTGAGGTTTGTTTCAGCTTTTATCTTCGTCCGACCTTCTATGGATCGACAGAGATTGGAGACTGTTAAGTGCCCTACTTTACTTCAATTGTATGTAAGCAATAAATCTAAATATCTTTGTATAAAAAAACGTTAATATGTTAAACTACAATTTAATAAAGACCAAACAATTTAAAAACAGTTTATCACGTTTGCAATCAGCGAACGTTATACAACATTAAAAAAAACACAGCGGCGCTTTATCCAAGTGAGAACATATCAAATCATAGCGAACAATAAAAACACCACTATCCCTACGCAAAAGTTACTTATTGACACACGTCATCCAACGCTAAATGCGTAAGGAACGATTCTGACACACGTAATATACACGTCCAACATTGGACACTGCTTATTACAAAGAGAAAGTTATTACCGTTTACGCGAACCTCCCGGCATTGGCGTTTTGTAAATAATTCCAATACAATCCGATGCCCGGACCGCTTTAATATACAAGGCGAATAACAACGGATTCCGTGGAGTATTGGGAGGACGGGTTTCCGGGGCCTGCGACATTTGGCGTTTGTTAATACATCGCAATCTTGAAGATTCGCAATCGAGATTGTGTTTTGAATAAGTATTTTGTATGTGTTTCATTTACACATATGAAAGAGATTCCTTTAAGTTTGTCCATGTTGAAGAAAACATGTTACATAAAGACAATAATCAAAATAACAATCTATAATGACTGACGATAGTAGCTCCCTCTTATGCATGGTACGTACTGGAATGTACCACCATAGGACTTATGTCGTAGTCGCCATTTTAAACTAATAAAAAAAGATTAAAACAAAAGTGTACGTAACAATTTCACAATAATCTAATTCGCCTGATGCCAGCAAACGTGAATACATTACAAACTAGCAACAAAACTGCCCTAAACCTCCGTCGAAATTGCGCCCGACGAGTGAGCATACGCCATATTTATTACGCGGCCCCGGCCATTGGCGATCCAATAAAGGATTTTCCCCATCGATCCGATTGCCGCTACACTGATTAATATCGTCTGGCTCCTTCGGCCGGCTGCGTACGGTTCTGTTGGGAACGATTCCGATGCCATCAAATTAGGGAAGGGTTGTTGTGCCGCAGTTTCGCTAACTGTCGTCCGTCATGCGTTCGACTAATATACGTGATTGAATTTCCAAATTGAGTTCTGCTTTAGTTTATTAACACAGTTGAAATAGTCACTAGCGATATTTATAGTGGCATTAACCTTTTAATGTTGGATAGCATTAACGCTGTTATTTTTAAATGTATTTATCTTTCAACTTTGGAAAACAACGCGGTTATTTTGAAATGCAGTAACCTTACACAAAATTACTAAGAACTTATGTAATACTTGCTTTCCCTTTACATTATTGTAATGCGAAAATTAAACACGACCGTTAACCTAAAGTACAATGCAATACAATAGATCTAACACAATATACAAATATCATTCACGCTCGCCAAACCCCGCTGGCATCAAATATTCCCCGAACAACACACCCTACTCGTATTACTCACCAATTAGCTTTCGAATTGAGTAATCTCCAAATTTGATCCCTAATATGAAACAAAAAAAAAGTGTCATCGTCTATTACATGCGAACACGTGGCGGTGCAACGCGCCCAAATATTCAAATTTGCATTCACGCCCGAGGGTGACCGGTGGTAACACCTTAAACGAACTGACAGTTGGGCATTAATACCATTAAAATTATTCCCGCCGTTAAAGACAGCTTCGCCCATGATGGAACTAAGTTGTTTCTGCTAGTCGAATTTTCTTTGCATCGTACTCTATTACCAATCAATTGTGAAATTGATTGTTTGTAATTGTTGTGTAATTGAATAAAAAGACTTTTTCCGATTATATAGCGTTTAGTTTACATTTACACGGGACTGATTGATTGTTCGAAACGTCGGAAATTAAGAATGTAAAATAAACGCGATAAAAACCATAAAGTTCTTTTATTCATTTAGGAAAGATTATTTTTTAAAGAATTAAAACATTACGGAATTATGGACGATTCATTTTCATTCGATTAAAGAATATTTTACGGATTTTTTCGCGTTAAATTTGTTTTACAATATTCCCGAAGTCCGTAAAAACTTTCACTAAATCATCAAGGTTGTAATTCGCGTTTTTGCAAAAAAATATTATACATGTAGCTTTTACGACAAATAATATTTCATATTTCTTTATCCAAAGTTCAAAAAAAAGAGTATGCCTCTATTAGAATACCAATAAAATCACAAATCGTAACCATCCTTAGATCAATCAATAGCAACTTTAAACAAACCAAAGAAAAACGCAAATACCCATTCAAATCATAGCCTCCACCATCGCGAATATATTCACAAAGGGGCGGTGTACAGATAACTCGCAAAAGTACTATAATACATATATATACATATATATATTTTCCCTCCCAAAGTGTGAGAATTCAAATCTGAAAGAATTCAAATCCCGCTCACAAGGGCTCTGCGGGAACTTTTAATCCTCGCCTACTCCGAAGGCAACTCTTATTCATAGCGGAACCGGATAAAATGAAACGGAACATTCACGAAAATAAAACTGTCTACAATGGACGCTATTTTGCCGTCTATAAATAACGTAACGTCGTAAAAAGCAAATACACTCGACTCGAAAGAATGTTACTTCCGAACGGTATGTGTTTTTTTATGTGGATAGTTAGTATTATTAGATTAATAAGTGGTGTTGTACTAAAGTTTTTTGTAGCCGATGTAAAGAAAAACATTTGTTGTATATTATGTTATTTATGTTTATTGAATGAAATGATTAGATACATGATTTCTATATGAAATCGTGTATTTTTTACTTCATTCACAAAAATTTTTCTGTACCAATAAAAAGGTGTTATTAATTTGTTTTTTAAAATATTGAGTGCTCTTATAAGAAAGGGTGCAGCAAGATTTCAGGGATATTTTAAAAAATGATTCTGTTTAAGGCTTTCTATCCCAGTCGGCTTTTTTGACGCTAATCATTAGTGTGCTAGTTCCCTGGATGAAAAACTTAAACTAATACAAATTGCGCTACGTTACGTTATTACCTCAAGCGAGTTAATAAAAACAATAATTAATTTCGCTTTTTTTTAACACAATCATACTCATTTTAATTTCACCGCAAATGTATTTCATAGTTTATGATAATTATTACAACACCACAAATAACCACTTAGACGAATCAAGAACTAATTCGATTAAAAACCAGAACAGAGTAATCTTTTCTAATATAATCCATAAAAACAATAAGGAGCTGGCTTGGATATATCTCAAGGTGCGTATACAGTAGTAAGCCGTGTTCGTGATTTAGACTTTTGTAACAATAACTTTCTATCAACAAAGGTATATCTATTTGTGTATCATGTTTGAGCGAAGAAATGATTGATTGATTGATACATTTTAAAATAATACCGATATTATCGGTACAATACTTAAACACAGAGAACAACTCAAAAGTAGTTTGTGTGAATCATGTCAAAGTCAAAAAAAGATATGTTCACCAATATATTTAGACTTAACAGATGTATCCCCCTAATGGGTAGGGGTGTATTAGGGGAGGCCTATGTCCAGCAGTGGACTATCACAGGCTGATGATGTATGATGTATATAACAAATGTAATCCAATAATTTCACATTACAAGTATCGGTACCTCGGTTCGGGTGTGTTATCGGCACCTTGAGGCCAAGTCGATGGTATTTTACGAGCGTAATCGCCTTTTCATCCATGACAACGGACGAACATACGATCGCTATGAAGCGTGACGGCAACGACGTCTACAAACAATATTGCTATCCAAAAGCAATCTACATACGCTAACACGGTACCTGGTTATGGTATATGGATAATGGTATTTGAGATGCATTGCCGATTGCAATTTGTGACATATGATTCACGCACCATTGCCTAGTGATGCACGGGCGATTTTTACTAGCGCAATCGATTGCTTTAAATGAGGCGGACCCGCTTGGCGTAGTGGTTAGTGACCCTGACTGTTACACTGTTAATAGACGTGGGTTCCATTCTCACCACGAAAAAATACGGTGTGATGACAATAGCGTTTTGTGTACGCGTTTGTACATAAATAATATGTGTGTATTTGAAAAAGAAAAGTAAGTCTTTGCATTTATCACTCATTTAGCTTGTATAGTACAAGCGTTGTTTAGTTTGGGACTAGATGATTTTGTGTTATTCGTTCAGAAATATTATATAGACCGAATGGAGGCCATAACTAGCACCGTCAATATACACATTTGGACAAATATAAATATTAAACACTACCGCTTCGTTCAGAGTGTGTAATTTAAACTACACTCGGCATTGTTTAGAAATCAAACGGTCCATTTGAATTATTAATTATGTTTGAATAAAATCCATAAAGATACATTCTTAAAGTAAATATTTTATATTAGTTACACATTAACACAGTTCCGACTTTAGCAAAGGCAATAAATATCAGTGTAAAAAAGAACTAAAAAGATACGTTTCTAGAAAATGTAACTAAAATATTGAAAATATATTTGAATGACAAATAGTGGATGAAAAAAAAAATATGTTAAAAGATTCCCTTACATATTAACATACGAATAAAGCTAATAAAAGCGTAATAAAAAGGAAACTTTGCCATTGTGCATCATGCAAATTTCTCACGCATGTTTCTCGAGTGAGTGTTTACAAACCAATAACATGTACAAATTCGCAAAACAAAGATAAGTTAATCTATTCATCGGTTATGTCATGCCCATCCGACGCATGGATCCTCTTACTTTTAAGAAAATTGGCCGTTTGGTCCAAATTATCCTAACCTACGTAAAAGCATCTTGTTTTCCCCGCGGGATTCGAACCCACGACCTCCGGTTCATAAAACAAGACCACGGAGGCGGGTTGTTAAGGCGGTCCAAAATATTTATTCGTCTATTGATTCACCACAACATTCGATAAACAGATGATAGACTGTGGTCAGGGCAGGTCGTGCGCGTTATCACATCGCCGCCCATCGCCGTCGGCCCAATTCGACGCGTGACGTGGCCGAGGACGGCCGCATTCCGGGTCAATTGGCGAACAGCTGACGGCGCAATTGCCATCTATGCGAGCCGACCGGGCCCGTCTTGATTGACGCCGCCTTTCCTAGCCAACACTGTCCGCTACAGTCGATGTGAGAATCTTTCACGCAATGTGTGAAGCGATCGTCTTAATGCAGACTGATTGCCACATTGAGTTTAAAAATATAGTCGTATAAATAAACTAATATTTCTCATAATATTTCCCTATTACAATAGATATACGCTAGATCCGGTCTAAATAAACTTTTTAAGTTATCGAAGAGCGTCAACATCTCATGTGTTCTTGTGTCATTATTACTCATTTATCTCACACTTCTCTCACTCACGACCCTAAATAAAAAATTCAAAAATCGAACATCAGCAAGAGGTGCCGCTAAAATATAAAAAGTAAAAATCAAAAAAGGAACGTAATCTCTCTCAACAACTCGAGCAGCATTCAAACGATGGCGTACGCGCCCTCGTGCCGTGGCCGTAACGTCGCATCGGGCACGAATCGTTCGGGAGCACTCGATGCGGCCGCCAATCGGCGTGCCCCGTAACGAACGCGACCGCCGGCGCGACAATTAGCACTCCGCCCGAATGTCACGCAAACGGCTGGGCGGCGGCACCTTGGCTCGGCGCGTCGCGCCACTCGACTATGCACCGAAAATCGGAGCACCCCTTACATGGGTGCACCTAACACCTTTAGTGTTCGGATTTCGTAGAGCGAGTGCGGCGGTTTTGTCGCAGATTTCAAATTGCGCCTTTAAACGGGTATAGAGGAAGCCGTAGCTACTAGTACCTAACACCCTTAAATAGGTGACAAGTAACGTAAGGTGTTCGGATTTCGAAGCGAGTGCAGCGGTTACGTCACGGTATCTAATTAGCGCCGGAGGAAGCCGCTGCTACTTGTACTAGTAGCGCAAGTAACGTGTTCTGATTTCTCGCAGCAAGTACCTATAGCTGAACATTGTCTTTAAAATGGATAAAATTTTTCTTTATAAATTTCCCTATTTATGTTATAACAAGCATCTGAATAGTTACAACCATTTCTGATTTCGACATCTGTGTATCGCTAACATCGATTTATAGACAATACATTGAGTTCGGCAATGTCTCTTCGCGAATCAATAAAAGAAATCCATTTGAGCCACTCAACGACCGAGCTCTTATTAAACATCCCACATGGCTTGGATGTTTATTCATTTATATATCACTCTATTCCTATGTTTGGAGCTAAAATATCGATATTGAAGACAGAGCGATATATTACCTCCTTTAGAGCGCTCTCTTTAGCGCTGCCATAAATGTATTTCGAAAGCATATAGGTCACAAAAAGAATAAACTCCGAAGTATACGGCCGTTGGGTTTGCGGGCGATAATGCGATTCTTCCACAAGCGCCGATAGCGTTAGAAACTAAACTAAGTTCATAAATGCATTGTGGAGACTTTTACTCGAGTATGAAAATGTACGTCTCTTTCGAAAAAGTTATACCATAATCTTGTACAGAAATATTTAACCATCTTCCATTGTTATATAACAATGCATTCAAAAGATTTTAGGAACAACAAGTGACATTTTCTGTTGATTACGCTAAAACTATACATCATAAATAATACAATTTTTACGTTTATAAATGCGTTTAATTACTTAAAATGTTTTTAAACAATTTATTATTTAAATGTCAGGCATAATTTTAAATAGTTTTAAGTAGTAGTAGAAGTAGTAGTACAAACTTTATTATTTATCATAACACGTGAGGTTCTGAAAAAGCACTACCATGCATTTCTACAAGGGACCGTCTTGTTTGGTACCGGCGCGGTGAAAACACTACTGTGTTCCAGTTTGAAAGGCACCGTAGCCATCATATTTACGGGGTAAACGAGACTTTACACCCTTGGTCTCACGGTAGGCAGCGCGTTGGTGATACCACTAATATTGCCGATGTTAACGGGCGTCGGTGACCACTTCCCATCAGGTGGTCCGACTGCCTGCGTAGGCAATAATAAAAAAAAAGATTACATTACATCACCGTACACGGGACTCGTCCTTTCGGCAACGTCGCGTAAACCCGACAGATATACGACCCCATCCCCGAAAACTTTACGACCCCGTACCGATGACTCATCAGCGGAGGCGGCGGTGCGCACGTATGTCGTTCTCGGTTGCGAAATAAAAGAACCTATAAAGGCGGCACGCTTCAACGCAAACCCGTCCCGCGGTACGATTCGCAAGCATTCTATCACATTGTAATGACTAGAGACTATAGGGTATCTAAATTAAGATATATTAAACACCGCATACATTATTATATGTTAAGCAACTTGATTATTGAATAAAGACGGAATAATAACAGAATAGATCTGATCTGAATCTGATGACATCAAGCCGCATTTACATTAAAACGCAGCGTAAGAAATCACACGCCGTTCGTAGCACTTTCACATGGGATATTACGTCTCCTGACCCAGGAATAACGAAAGCTATGGTTGCCCTTTAAACTGCAACATAGAAGTAATTTCACACCTATACCACCAGAAATAACCACCACGGAGAAACTTCTCCAGTATTTCCGCTGTAAAAAGAGAGAACCTACTGCTATGGTACTCAAAAATTATTTGAGTCATATTTATTATTTTGGAAGATAAAGAAGAATAAAATTACTGGTCGGTTGTGAATAGTACTCACGTAACAATTGACGTGGGAATCGAACGCGGCGCGAGCTATTTGAGACGACCGCCATTCTGTTTCTATATTAGTGTAAATAATCCTCAAAACTGCCTAAATAGCCTAGTGGGATGGGAGTGTGCTTTAGAAACCGGAGGTCGTGAAAATGATCCTGCGGGGACTCAACAAAATTTCATTGTTGTTTCCTAGAAGATTAGGGCAATTTGGGCCGATCACCCAATAGTCTGAAAAATAAGATGATCCATGCGTCGGATGGGCATGTAAAAAGTCGGCCCACCCACCAACCCGCATTGGAACAGCGTGGTGGTATCAGTCTATAATCCCCTAATAGTATAAGGACGTATCAGGGGAGACCGATGTCCAGCAGTGGACTATCAAAGGCTGATGATAAATCTCAACAAAAAAGTCAACGGTTTATAATAGTTTGCAATTATTCACAATCGGCTTTGAAGAGCATAATAATAAAATAACAGCCGGCGCAAAACTTAATTGATCGTGCCAAAATGACAAACTCAATGACCAATGATTTGTAAAATGTCGTGTTTCAATTATTAAACAATGACCAGTTATTCATTGGCTATACAAAAGCCTGCATCTATAAAATTTAAATAATCAATGAAACCCAAAAGATATCGACCGTCCACAGGACTACTCAAACCGATGTCACCACAAACGAGATTTATACAAGTGCACCGTGCAAATCGTAAATCCGATCCACAATAGCACAACAAAAGCGTACCCTCTCAAAGAGCATAACTACTACCTAAGCAAGCTGCACTCACGGTCCGTTCAAAGCTGCCTACATGTCACACGGTCAAGCTTATCACGTATAAGGGTAATTGTCGTACGAGGGAAACGATTCGTCTACGATCACTACATGGAAGCGCACCGCTATATATCGCATCCATTGTGACGGAGCCGGCAGACAGGAAATCTTGAATTATCCTATTGCAGGCCGTAATACGTTCGGATCTTTTCAATACGGCACATATAGCGCGTATCACTTCCGTGTACGGATGCGTAACCTTGCGGGAAGTCGAGTCTTATTGTTATTGCTTTTGCATACGTACATACATCAACGGGAAATACCGCTCGATGACAATAACCATCTAGGAGATTTTACAGCGATTGTTAGAAAAATATTGTATGTTTACATCGGAGACCGAACAAGATAAGGAATTATTGTTTATAATGAGAAGAAATAGAAAAGATGTCAACTGGATACCACCAAACTGGCATTCTAGCCAGTTTGGTGGTAATACACAAATTAGCGTATAAAATAATATCCCACATAATACATGTATATTCGGTCTTACATCTCCTTTGGTTTGCGTATTATGCATAACCTGAAAGTAGTAGTTATATGAAATGACAAAATTTCACACAATATATTATTGAATTAAAGAACTATTTACGGATTTTAGTGCGATTATTTTGCATTTTAAATTTCCGTAATAAACACGATAAAATTTGAAAAAGGTCCTTTAAGGTCCTTTCCGCGTAAACTAAAGATTTAATTAGGAGAGTATTATTAGCAAAAAAAAAAAAACAAAATAAAGCAAAGCTCCCTCATCAAAACTTGTAGTGAAATGCATACTACGTACACTACATTACAATCAATGCGAGTTGTACTATCGTTGTAGCGAGCCATTGGTTGGGCAACAGGAATGCCGGTTTGATACTGTGGCCGTTCGGTCGTATGGTGGACTTTATTGCCCGTTTTATTGGTAACGCCGGGCTGCCGCGTTCCACGGCGTCACTCAGCCCCAATACTACGTGGGAGTAGGCACTAATACGAAGCTAAAATAACAGGTCGAAGGCCCGAGGTGCCCGCACTCAATTATGACCAGTCGTTAGTCATTTTTAATTGCGCACCCTTCGCCGAGGTCAGTGGATTATTCTATGAGGGTAACGTACGGACGCGTGTAATTTACGATTGGATTCGTGACCGTTGATAACAATGAAAATGTAGTGGATTAAATGTGAAATATCTAACGACCGTTTTATATCGGGGAACGTTTAGGGTAAGCTAATGCTTTAGCAAGTGTCATGAATCAATTCAAATAGAGAAATTTTCTTAAAAATGGCATCAAATGAATTAAATTTTAACACACCAATTATGTAAGTGGTAAACGTGGTCAAATCGATTAGTTAAAGAGCTTACGAAGACCGACCACCGACACGGCCTTTTCCTCCTGGTGCTCTCACTCTCTCCCTCTCTTTTCCCGTACTAAATTATAAAATTATGTGTAAGGACGCGATAAAAATAATAATATGGCACAAACGGCGCTCCTAAGTATACACGCCCGATGAATAAATGAATAATAGAGGTCGAAAGGAGGGTGGCTCGCGGCATACCAATTTATCCCTGGGATGCTAATAATGCGCCTCGCATTTTTCACCGGCGCGCCGCGTGACAAAGATCCCTTCACATCGGCGGCTTGTAAGTAACTCGAGAATGAATGGTCCCCGTGTATTATACAAACATTAAACACTTAAGACGGGATAAAACAGTTTTTTGCGTGCCCTAGTGAATTATGCATGGCAGCGTTTATACATTTTTTTCCTCCGCTTGTAATACCCCGTCAATTCACGTAACAAATTAACAGGTGGGGTATTATGACCGCGATGGAGCTGGAACGCTTGTCCGCCTGGGTGTGCACGCTCGGTGCACTTGTTACATTCAAAACGGATCAAAGGATTAACGGTAAGCGAATCAATTCGGAAAATCGCGGTCAAACCGACCGCGCGTAACCGAGAGTTGTACGGGGAGAGGGTTCCTTATAATCCAATAAGAGGGAGCGCATCGGGTGCAGGGACGCGGTGCCGGATTCCTATTCCATTAGGTGTCGCCGCAGAGCGCAATTTGCAAATGAAAACAACTTATTGAAATTCTTCTCCTCTCTCCTCACCACCTCACACCCCCCTACCGCCCGACCACCGCATCGCCCACACCAGATGCCGCTCTGTGGGAATATCGCTTTAATAATCTAAAGCGCCCGCGCGCTCTAAACTATCACCGGTTCCGAAACGGTGATCGCACAACGAACGATCTCATTGATTGAAATAATACAAATGACCTGACTACGGAACTATTTAGCAAATGAAAGGCTCACATGGACACATGGGTTAAATCCAGTTATGTTTATAGCAACCCATTCGCTACGTTTTTATCTATATCGATATCGCAATTTGTTTAAGACAACAGAATAACAAATACACCAACAAACCAGGACATCATAATCCCTGTTCAAATAAAAGTTTTACCAATCATTATAAAGAATCCCTTAAAAACAAGTCGGTATAAAAAGAAGGGGGCTCATAAAAAGAAAACTCCGCGGCGATCCACCGCATTAAACGTGTACTGTGATATTTTGCATAAATTACGAAACGCGGCGGCGGCAAATTAGGGTTGAAATTCCGTAAAAATGATCGGACGGCATAACATTAGGCCGCCTCGGTCGAATGCAAATAACACTATTATATGCTAATACGACACGCGTAATCCTTTCAGTACACGATCGGCACGGAACAGTATTCCAAAGAGTCTTTCTAAAAGGGCTGCAACATTTCACCTCACCATAGAGAATTCAAATGCGGAGAACCACGGCGGAGACAGATCCACGTCGAACACTCTAAAACGCATCGGGTGACGGAGCGGCACGAAAACAAATAAATATTCATGAGATCCGGTCGCTTACAAAACAAACTATCGTGGGAATTCGTTCGGTATTAAAGGCGTGGGCGTCGTCGAAGGCGAGAAACCGCACAGTGACGCACCCGGCCAATTCGGACCGAATCGAAAGTAAGCGTCAAAAGCACGTGACCTCAAAGTATTAAGTACTACCTCGAAAAATGCTTACACATATTAATCTAAAACAACCCAAATGTCTAATCTAATACCTATCTTCGTGGATATTTTCACCACAGAAATTTGCTTCCACTTACCGATAGTTGTCAAGTGGATACTAAACGTCGAAATCAATCTAAAGCTGATTGCTGATAATTATTGCATAATAAGATATGAATTGATGCGAGCATTATTTATTAATTAGACTAGAGCATTATCTATTTATTGGACAGATTGACATTTGATTAATCTTGGGTGCAATTCACTAATAACATCGCTGGACGTATGACCTCTCTTTGTTACTATGGTTACAATGTTTCTATGAATTCCATATCAGACAGGATATATGTTTGCTAAACCTTTACGAACAAGTATTAAAACAAGCAAAAAATAATGGTGAAATTACTTCGATGAAACAGCGAAATGATGCATTGAAATTATATCAAGTGGCCGAAGCGTTAGCGTCGGCTAACAATTACCCCTAATACGGCGCCCCGCAAATGGGGGCCATTATATACGACCGACACGTTTAGCATCCGACGTCGGCGGCACACGGAAAAGTGTCGAAATAACCGACCGACACTTAATCGACTCGTAAAACATTCACAATGGGCGTAAGTCGAAAACGCAGCTGTATACGGCGAACCCCTCCGAGCTCAAACAAGCGATACGAGTATTAAATCGATTATCGAATAGTTGACACATTATGCAACTTAAGAATTACCGCTTCTGGTGCGTAGAAATATTGGTGCGTGTTTGCTGCGCCGGGTATTGTGGATTCAAGTCCTGGGCGGTAACAACCTTTATTGTAATTTAATTTTTTGCTTTGTTTTATAATGAGCTGATAATCTCACTGCCTACAAAGTGAAGAGCTTGTTGTAAAAACGAAGGCGCAGTCCTAGTCAACGGACATTACATCCTAGGATATTCTTTAGTACAGAGAAATTCCGGTGTTAAATCTAAAATGTGGGTAACACTGGATAGATCGACGGTTGATGGAGGAACTAAAACAAAAAAATATTATTATTATATTAATAAAAGCTCTCTATGAATATGGTTAATGGGGCATTTAACCGCAGCACGATTTTTTTTTCACATTCAAGATCCGTCATCAAAACTTTTGCCAGTGGATCGTAAAACTAACTTTTCAAAGAGAGACTTGCAGTATGAATGGCACTGAGTTTTATTCATATAGTTTTGTTATTACCCTCCTAGAAAAATCGTAAAATATATCTGTCAATGAGAGCATACAGAACTTTTTATGAGTTCTTCACAGCTGAAACCGTGACTAGATAAAATATACTCCGAGCATCTTTTATTTCAATGCCGGCAACGGCACTAGTTAGCCACTAGCAAACTACTCTGCGCTTCAAACTAGAACACTATCGTTCGACAACGTATACTATCTAACGACAGAATTACGTAAACAGGAAATATTATATACATTAAAATCGCCACGAGGGAAAACCTGAAACAACACAGGAAACGGTATCCACATCCATACGATACAATAATAGTTATTAATAATAATTACATCCTCAAGGCGAGTACGACGTTGCGAATCTGGATGAAGACATAACACCGTGCCCCGACAAGGTCAACGAACTCGCTCAAAATACGAGCGACGCCTGCGGCCACGTGACTCGCTCTATTATTAAACTGTGGGTAGTTCCATTGTAGGCGATTCGGGGTGGTTATTTGCACTTCCCTGGTGATGGGACGGATGTAATATTGGAGGGGCACCTCGGTCGAGACGCGATCCGCGCCTTTTTACTCGAGAGCGGGAGGGCCGTGAGAGGACACGATTCGCGCATTTGATCGTTCGCAACCGTCCGCCGTATAAACCGATAACGGGGTGCCATCGGTCTTAGTGTGATCCGTATAAAAATGAATTATAGTCACCACCGATATTTTTAACGAGATTGAGGACCATAATGGCTAAATTGGTTACAGAAGTCGATAGTTATGTAGAAGTCATATTTTAAAGATCACACCAGAAGTACTCTTCTATCGATCACGCTACCAATCAAATGACAAGGTCAAATGACAATCAAAACTGACATACACAAAGGAGCGTTCAGCATATAGGAGATTGCACCACTCGCAACATAAACCATATCCATGCTGTGTCTCAATGTGCACGGTAACCGACTGTTTTGGTTACACCTTTCGAGGCACAATTAGAAAATGATTATCAAAAATAAGTCGCACCGCTATTATTAACCATATGCAGTAACTCGCTGTGTACAGAGTAGCCAAAACAGAGGCACTGAAAAGACTACCTAGCCGAGAACAGGGTGTACCGCTCGTGTCATCAACCGTATGCAACTTATATTCATAATGTAACCAAAACACACACACACACACATTTTTTTTTTTTATTGCATACGCAGCAGACGAGCAGTCAGAGCCACCTGATGGAAAGTGGCCAACACATCATCAGACTGTGTTAGTCCACAGCTGGACATGCCTCCTAACACCCCTATCCATTAGGGGTTTGGACCTATCCACCACGCTGGTCCAATGCGGGTTGCAGGGTGGACCGACTTTTACGTGCCCATCCGACGCATGAATCATCTTTCTTTTGAGACAATTGGGTGATCGGCCCAAATTGCCCTAACCAACTAGGAAACAACAACGAAAATTTGTTGCGTCCCCGCAGGATTAGAACCCGACCGCCGGTTTCTAAGGCACACGGCCATACCACTAGGCTACGGAGGCAGTTTAACCAAAACATAGGCATCCATAAGACGATCTGACAGTTAACAGGGTGCACCGCTTGTACCATCAACCGTATGCAACTCATATGCACAGTGTAACCGAAACAGAGGCGCTCCTCAAACGGACAACGCAACAACTGCACGCGCACAGTGTAACAGTACGAGAGGTGACACTCGTAGCGTTCGCACGGCAGCCGTGCCGCCGAACGATCAGCCAGTCGCGTGTGCATAATGCAGGGCCGGCAGTGGGGCCACCCCGCGGCGCCGGCGTCAACGACCGCGAGTCAAGGACGCCACCCTACGTGTATCCGTGCTATGCTATGCACCGCTTCGTTTCGTATGGTTTTGTAAACCCACCGATATATTGGTAGCTATTAAGTTTATAAGGCATACTTTCCAATTTGATGGGCGAAATAAACGATCTGTGCGCGAACTTTTTTAATGTCATAAAGCCGCAACGAGATGTTAAGTCAGATCAACGCGTGGTTCAACTCTATAAAGCGTGGTTTTATGTCTTTTTTTTATATAAAGGAATTTCTTTTATTAATGATTTAGCATTTTTAAAGCGTAGGTCGAATAATATGATAACAGATGAAAATAATAAAAGGTCATCTTTTACTATTTTTATCTTTTTCATAAATTTTATTTCTTCATAACAAATCGTCTGAACACAAAATAATACAAAAAATAAATATTTATAACAGATAGAATGTAATAGTTACGGTGCGGTCAAAATCTAAAACATAAGGTAAGTCTGATCAATGATCTGATCTCTGATCTGAACATGACTCAGATCTGATGCCGTGACAACTCAAAGTACACTCCTCGCCCGAATATCCGCAACGAGACAGCTGCGTACAAGAAGCGTCGATGACGAATGCGGGGAACGGGTTTCTCGCAATTGGCATAAGTTAAAATAAGAAACACATTTACGCCTTCCGAGAAATGCGGGCATTAATCGTGTACCAGGTATTTTCAAATACAACAAAAAAGACAATTGCTCTGGTCACTTCAGAGTAGAAAAGGCATCGGAAATCTTATTCCCTGACCAGAGCAACTTTGTGTGCATTAAAAAAAAAATATTGTAAATTTTTAGATTTAGCCTTCTTCGACAATTTTAAATCAAACGAATCCTTAACTATGACACTATAAAAAGATAATGTAATATTTATTTAGTCACATCGTAAGGCCTTTTTAACCACCAGCATTTGAATAATCTGCTAGTCGTCATTTAATCTTTTGGCTTTAAGGCTTAACAGATTCAATAGGAGCACTTAATTGCCCCGAATATAAAACAATACATTTGCCAATGCTATCTACTAATAACGATCGTGAACGGCGCTATGTGATTAAGGTAAAATTATAGGTTCATATTGTCAAGTTTCAAACTTAGTACAAAACCCCGAAACATATACAAACGGCATTTACGTATCAGGTAAAAAAAAACCCTTTACGAGCCAAATAGGATATAATACATATGGCCGCTACATTTGAGACTTATAATTAAAAGTTTAATGGACGACTTTCCGTGTGGTTACAAAAAGTATAACGGAATCAGTGCTTAGACATTTTTTTTATTGGCTTCGCAGGCAGATGAGCAAGGCCACCTGATGGAAAGTGGTCGCCGGCGCCTATCGACATCGGCAATACCAGGGGTATCATCACCAACGCGCAGCCTGCCGTGAGAAATAGGATGTTAAAGTGTCGTTTACCCACTAAATACGCTGACCACGGTGCCCTTTAAACCGCTACACAGTAGTGTTTCAATAGTTAAATAGCCGGTGCTACCGGCCAAGATGGTACCCTGTAAAAAGGGGACCTTACCTCTTACAAATCAATAAATAATATTAAATAAGGCAGCACTAGTCATATATACCTATTACTATTGACTAAATCAAATTTTGTACAGCGGAGCCAAAAACTCATGGAATTAACGTAAACAAAACTTAATATAAACATCCCGTGAAAATTGGATACGGCGACAGTCCCCTAAAATGTATTTGATACAAGATTAGTTTAAGCCAACTGTATACGCTAATTTGGTCTGGTACAGTTAATAACACATCACAAAACTCATCAATCATCTAAGGCTAGTTATAAAAACGGAATTGCGGTGCATTCTTCAAGCGTAAATCACATCACGGGCCATAAGCGTTGAGAAAAAAAGTACAGTGTGACATACAAAACTAATTGCGCCAATAACGGAAAGCAACACCGCCCTCACCCGCCCGGTCGCGCGGGCACACACTCCGCGCGACAAGCGAGGGCAATTTGGGTCGGGGCAGAGTGTTTGCCCAATATAAGGCGGTGCCACTCGAACGCCGTACACTTGGCGGCGCCATCGACTTTGTGTGACGCTAGGCTCTTTTTTTTGGTCGTTTTATTCGGCACACCGTCATTTTAACCGTCAAACGGCTAAGCTCGGGCTTAGGGCTTTAACGGGGGTGCGCTTTGACGCGGTCGAGTATGTTTAAATTTGTGATACTGAGACTGAAACGCGCTTTGAAGGGATATTACTCCTTGAACCCTTGAATTCATCACTAGCTGTTCTAAACAACAAATATCACTTGTTGTCATTTATTTCTAATATAAGTAAATATCTCTCTATTCTACCAAAATATAATAAATTAAACCTTGATATCGGAACATACGACGTACGCTTCCCTAATATCGTATCGGCCCAAAGTCCTCGAAACAATATCGCTCGGCGAACAAACGCGAAAGGAGAACTGGAAAAACTCATCCGAACAAAACACACACCCTCCACTACCATAAATCAAAGATCATATCGTGCGAGGGTGGGGGAGAGATCGTGCAAGTTTCGGCGAACGAGATCGTTTCCGTATTATGATAATTAGCCGAATGATTAATGTGTAAAATGGTAATTTGACTGATATAACGTTAAGCCGTAGCCGAGTCACGTACGTGGAGTCGTAAATAGACCGCCGTTTAGCGTAGGCAGTACGCGAGATGCTATCGGGCGCGTATGTAAATGTGCTTGGTCCTACTAATTTTTCGCGGTGTAACAATCGGCCAATTTTTACACAGCGATACATCGGGGGTTATTGCGTTATCGTTCGGGGGTGCGGGGGGTTGAATGGAATGCCCCTACGCGGCGAACGAAGGGTTGCCCTAAACTAATGTTGCTCTTTTCAATTCTGCCCCCAATTCCGCTAACAGAGTTTCGGATTAACGGTCACGCCTCTGACTTAAAGGCGGCAAAGAAATTTCGGAAGGGAAATCAAACACCTTTTAGTGAACGGACGCACCTAGAAACACTTAGCGATGAATACAAATATTGAGGTAAGCTTACTGTATATTATTTCAATACAAAAATAATTCTTAGTAAAATTTCCAAGTAAAATTTTTGTGAATAGGTAAAATATAAAGGATAAAAGTGAATAGGTTATGAGATAAGTGAAAGGTTTATATTAAGGAAAGCGGTCAAAAGGGTATTAAATTATGTATAGACTCTGTTCCAATTTGAAATGAAAATATTAAATAGTTATTTTAATGATGTAGAAATAAAAGCAAAAGTATACTTCAAATTTTAAGTTATGGAGTAACAATTTGATAAACGCGAATTTTAATTAGAAAAAGTCATAGTTAATCAATTTAATGCGATTTTCATCGGCAACATCGATAAGTGAACGCCACCTACGAACTCACTTGGTAATATGACATTTCACAACTAAAAAACATATCAATAAAACGATCAATTTTGTTACTATCTGTAGTCAGATATCGTTGCACCGCTGAATACGTCATGCCAAGGTTACCGTATCAAAGCAATATTTTTACCTCAATTTTATCGGCATTAAGCCTTACATTGTAATGTCAACCAGGGACAAGATAAAATATCAAGACAACGTTTAGAATATTCGAGAACCTAGTTTTTATTTTATAGTATGCACTGACTAGACGAACAAGAAGTTCAAATGATTCTAGCACATAATAAAATCGCCATAAGACACTACAAGTTCTTCCAAATCGCCCTACACGAGACGTAGGATGTTACGTCTCGTTTACTCAACATATACAATGGCTACGGCATCCTTCGATCCGGAATACAGTAGTGTTTCCTTCCACGCATTGTTATAAAACGTATTTACAGACGCAATATTTCGTACGCATGCATTGACACATGGCAATGAAGCGTCCATCCGTCCAATGACAAGTATAAACCCGTCCACGCGGTGCGGTGCTTCCGACTGAATGATTGGACGGGATGGTGCTGTAAATAAAACATAAACATCTCGCAATGATTGCGACCAATTGAGACATCATACAGGCATCGTGTAAATTCAGTAAACTAAGCGCGTACGATTCGCAGACAGCGACAGTATGAGGAAAACCAAATCGGTATGGAGAAAGCGAACACGTGAAGTGAAACAGTTTTGTGAATGACCGTATTAAATCATGAGCGTGAATAATTTTGAGACCGGAAACTGAGACGATTGTTCCTTATCTCTTAATAAAAATCAGAGTATCTTAAACTGAATCAAAGCTTATTTCTATATCGAAATAGATAAACTACTCTCTATACACAGAGAATGTATACACAAATAAGAAGAAACGAAACGTAACTCATTGTACTGTAATCCGTTCTGGAACATAAATGAGATTCTCAGATCGCTGACGATTTGGCAACAAAATAGATCTGACAGTTCAGTGTTGTTCCTCTCCGTCCCATAAAATATTTCCAGTCTTATATTTATCGTGTCTAGACTGCGGCCGAATTGTCGACTGTGTGGACATTATAGCAAGAAACATCATCTCGACAATGCCATTACTTCAATATGATATATTCATATTAACAAGCATTTTTCGGATGTAATCCAACATTGTTATTCATAATGTATAGCGCAACAAATTGACCAATTAAAACATATACGTAACTCACATACATATGTATTTATAACCATTCTAAATAGCATTCGCAAACACGGCGCAAATGTGTTATCGACGAAATCAACTCCGTCGCGCACAACTACTGCAAAAACTCGCACTTGCCAGTTAAAACGGAACCGAGGGCAATTCGAAAACAAATGGGAAAGCTTTCACAGAAGCGCATTAACGTCAATATTTGATGAGGTAGAATACGGATATAATTAGATTCCGTAGAAATTCAATACGAGTGTGCATGAACGTATTTGTGAGAGTTTTCACACCTTCCATATTTCATTACCTTAGAGTCATGTACCAGGTGTATTTCGAGGCTAAATTAACACGTACATGAAATATAATATAATTAGTTTACAAGCTGGTTTTTAATGAGAAGGCAATAAAAATGTTTTTCTGATAATTTATAATATCTTAATAATAGCGTAATTTTTCCTAATCAATAACGTTACAAATCATATCGCAACGTCCTTTTACACATGTATACACATTATTATTACACATAAATTACTGTAGTAATATAGCATTAGGATTCTTAAAATTATAAACAAAACAACCATTAAAATACAAATAATAGAAAAATTTATGTCATTAATTATAACGATAAAAGTATTGGTGTCCGCGTAAGTTCTATTATTTTATTTCCAACATAAATCATCATCAGCCTGTGATAGTCCACTGCTGGCATAGGCCTCCCCTAATACACCCCTATCCATTAGAGGGTTTTTGGACCGTATCCCACCACGCTGATCCAATGCGGGTTGGTGGGTGGACCGACATTTTACATGCCCATCCGACGCATGGATCATCTTACTTTTCAGATAATTGGGTGATCGGCCCAAATTGCCCTAACCAACTAGGAAACTACAATGAAAATTTGTTGAGTCCCCGCAGGATTCGAGCCCACAACCTCCGGTTTCTCAGCCACACGCCTATACACAACTAGGCTACAAAGGCAGTTCCAACATAAAATCACACTTTATTAAACTTCTATCTAATATGTTTAACAGATCTCATATTTATTTTTAAATTAAAAGGGCTTTTATCACATTGAAACAACGTCCAGCTTCCGAGGTCTTTTTAAGCCTGGTAAATATCAGTTTTTTAGTTGACCTACGGACATCTGATTTCAACAATCTAAATGCATTAATTCTCGTAGTTCAAAGACAGTGCACCAATTACGTTTTATGCAATTAGTTGTCTTGGTAACGTGTATTATACATAGTATTTGGCTTACGTATCTCTCAGTTCCGATCGGACTGATTACACTCTTTCTAGCGGTTATACTCTCCAGATAATGAGACAATAGCCGTCAACGCAAGAGAAAGATTCAAAATGTCAGTAAGCTTGGGTAAAGTCATAAAATAACTAAGCTCAGTGGCAAAGTATTACAGTAAAAGCGCAATTGCAAATGGGCGCGATCACTTCGATGGACTTCAGATTGTATTTGGCATCGGTAAGAACACCTAAGCAGCCTGACAATCTGTTTACAAACATAGCTGTTCTAGTAGTAGTATAGTAGTAGTAGGGTGAACAAATACTTACGAAGGCGTCATAAGTAATCATCAGATGAACAAGTGCGACACGATAGGGGCGACAAACATTTCTACAGAACAAATACTACACGACGAATACGATTAACGTCTACTGGTGATCAAGTATGTCACAACAGAGACGACGAAAGTCTACTGAACCGGTGAACAAGTACGGAGTAATAGTAACGACAGCGGTCTACTACCGGCGCAACAATTTAGCGTGCGATCGCTACGGGTCGGTCACGCCACGGGTCGGCGCCACTACGGGTATTCCCCGACCGGGCGGGCGCACCCGTCGAACAAAGATTGCGTATACGCGATTCGTATGAAATTGTCGCCGTTATCGTGAAAGTCGCACGTTTAGTTCGCATTAGAATTTTTTATCTTGATTGCGATCTTGTTTCTGTAACAAGATATTTATAATTTTTAGCGTTATCTGTAGGCGCTTTTTTGTTGAATTACGTTAATTCCGACCGGTTTTAAATTTGTACTGTTTGATATCGTTACACGAACACTGGAAATTTATGGTAATGAGACGAGAGCATATCGCGGGAGAGTATTTTATAGACCTTGCAATAATATATTATTCGGTGAAAATAACCTGTAAACTTAAATAATTTTCACGTAACCGTTTGACATTTTTACCAACTTAGTATATTTTTATTGAACAACACGAAGTATAAGGTTCAATAATGAATACGATGAGATTTGGACTCAAAACTATTTAATTACGACAACCTTCGAACCAGAAAATAGCGGGCTTCGACAGAGAAAGATAAAAAGAGCGTCAGTACTTTCCCCACCAATTGCTTAGAAACCTATTGCCATAAACAAAACAAATACTTATTAAGAAAAAAACCAACAACGAAACCCGATCCGTCCAAATTGTACCATCGTTTCAGCTACCATCCATCTCTCGTCCACCGACTACACGACGTCGTATGTGGGCGATGTCGTTGCAAGATCCGCTACAACGTGCCGTGAGTCACGCCGGCATTTCGGCGCGGTGCTATTTGGCCTATTATTAGACACGATCCGGCCGCGGGAATGCACTTTTTTTATTCGTATCGAAACGGCATCCGAAACTAACACAAGAGGAGCCTCTTGATTCCGATCGCCTCTGTCTGTATGTGTATCTTCAGATTTGACTACGCTTTTTGCCAATTTTTCTTTTGAGTAAATAAAAAAAACATATTCGCGATGTTTTCTAATTATTAATTATTATAGGGTCGATACGTTCTAAGGTATTAGAAAAAACATAGCTTTGAACTACTTTAAAAATCAAGTTAAGTAGTGTTTTGGAAGTGTTTTTTGAGATGAACTAAAATGAAACAACTAAAATAAACAAGGTTAACCGTTTTAAATACTTCATCCATCAGCCTGTGATAGTCCACTGCTGGACATAGGCCTCCCCTAATACATCCCTATCCATTAGGGGGTTTGGACCGTATCCCACCACGCTGATCCAATGCGGGTTCGTGGGTGAACCGACTTTTTACATGCCCATCCGACGCATGGATCATCTTACTTTTCAGACAATTTGGTGATCGGCCCAAATTGCCCTAACCAACTAGGAAACAACAATGAAAATTTGTTGAGACCCCGCAAGATTCAAACCCACGACCTCCGGTTTTTAAAGCACACACCCATACCACTAGGCTACGGAGGCTACAGAGCAGAACATTATTTTAGCGTTTTCTATACATACAATAGTAACTGTGTAATGATCAATATCACTACTCACTACAGTCTTTCCTCATGTTAACATTTTACCTTTATCATCAATCACTTGATATGAATATAAGTAAAAAAAAATACTTCGCTAGCACTGCGGAAAAACATGTATAAGTATTGCCCTCATAAAAACACAAAACATCTACCCTAACAGCAGTTGACTACAACAAGAATACATGTCACGGCTACATAAAAAAACGGTTGCTGTAGCCTTCATCATTATGTTAACGACCAGCTTGTCACAAGGCTACATCCACAACCACGGCCACATGAACGTCTGGAGTTAGCAACCGAGAACCCGGAACTTCGAACCACTCACCCAAGGTTAGCCCTACCACCTAGCTGCCAACTGTGCCAAGCACTCCTCCGTCGTTTTGTTTATATGCCACAATTGACGAGGGTCGGAGACGTCATGAGCGAAGGCAACGCAATACCGCAACAGCCTCGTCGATTCCCATAAAAGATAGATCACGTACATAAAACTACTTTCACCTGTCGATTTCAGTATCTTATTATCATCAAGATAGAAGGACATCCGTATATACTGATTAAATATCGCGATTTTAGTTTAACAAACAAACAAACAAACTGGCGGAAGTTGAGATTATACTGACACACCAGCTCTTTTAATAATTTAACGATTTAGAAATTTAAAAATATAAATATTTATTACTATTATTCTATAAAAAATGCATTAATAGAAAAAATGAAACGATATTTCTTAAGGAAACAATATTAGCGATAATTACCATAAAAATAAACTTATTTCGCTTAATTGGCGCCGCAGAAAACGATAATCAAGGAAAAGAAATAAGTAAGGAGGAAAGCGATTAAAGAATGTAAGATCGCTGCGATTCTATTTTGCCAGCGGATTAATTATCACCGGTGCCGCAATAAAAGATTAAATTCTTTTATACTTGTCGCGTACTATGGCGCCTGTTGGTTATCTGTCGATAAATGATATTCTTTCGTATCACGGGGTAAAACGTGCGTCAGTATACGAGTGCGTTCGCACTTCCAATTGCAATTCGTGGAATTAATCAAATGAGTAATTCAATATGTATGCAATATTTTTTATTCAATTTCAACAAGTCGACAAAATTTCTCGACGATGATAAGATTTGATCACCTGTTAAAATCTGTTTAGCACAATGTTCCCGCTGTAAGGTTTTTTGGCTAAAAATTCAAATTCAAATTCAAATTCAAATATCTTTATTCAATATAGAAGTTTAGTTTACTTGCTTATTGATTGTCAAACACACACCACCGGTTCGGAAAAGGACGCCACAGACCTGAGAAGAACCGGCGAAAAAACTCAGCGGGCTATTTTTATGTCATCTTTTAAAAATAACAAACATTTTGATAATTGGACATTACATATTATGCAATTTTGAAACAGGACCTGGAGCGAGCATTCCATTAACAGGCTGTGTTATCATTTAAAATTCATTAATATCGTAATAACCTTTAACACATAAACGTTCCTTGACTACCTTTTAAATTTATTAATAGTTAAATTCTGAACGTTTACTGGGATTTTGTTGTAAAAACGTATACATTGTCCCATAAAGACTTACTTATTTTCGCAGTCTAGTTGCTGGAAGAATTAGATTATGTTTGTTCCTTGTATCTATGTTATGTGCATCACAATGTCTTAGGAAATCATTTCTATTTTTTGCACATACATCAGGTAAGCTTCCAGTTTCAAAATAAATAAATTGTACTCACGATAATTATTAACTTTATAACTAAGCAATATTAATCATTTAACCATGGACACAAACTTTAAATGTAAGGAAAGTTTTATCACAGCAAAACATTGATTAAAAAAGAAATCAAGGCACGACACGAAACAGCCTATGATAATAAGTATATAATTATGCAAATTTCCATTAGTCGCATCAATTGTCCAATTAGAAAACACATGTAGTTCGTGTTCATTATTACCGTCGTAAATTGCCCCCCGATTCCACGTCCAATTATGACGATTGAAATTAATTCGGCGGCCAGTTGGATTCTAGTGAGCCGAACAAGAAATTCAACACGACACTATCCCCGGGAGATATGTCCGAACTGGCGGTTTCGCGGCAACAATGTACCTAATGGGCATTAAGCTGGCAGGTCGTAAAATTAACGAATCGCATAATTGGTCTACATTGAGGCATCAAGCGTATAAATTGACGTAAACTTTTGATCGAGTTACACGGTTGAAATGGCGCTAATTTTATTACAACGGATTGTAGCGAAAATGGGCAACGTGTTAGCGTCTTCCGTTTCAAGGAGAATAGCGCGTACTAATAACCGCCATCTTAGTCGGAAAACTAGCCTTATCTTGTTGAAGAATGTCGCGACACCCACGTCACTAATCAGCGTACGCCTGCAGTTGACAACAGCGTGCACGTCGAGGCGAGGAGCGTAAACAATACTGTTGACTGTGCATGATTCACCGGAATCGGTGCCGAGGCACCGAATTAATCTTATCAGGGCGTGGAAACTAGTTCAGTGCGGCGCTGGGGCGGTTCGCCGAGCCCGTTTCGGCGACGTGTCTCGTGATAGCTGCCTTAATTGTTTACATACAGCTTATTGTATCACGACAGAGTGATGTAAAGCGCCTAAACTGTACAGAATCCGTCCTTTAACGACCGCCAAAGATGGTCTGGACTACCGAGACAGATTTTAAACATGTCCATGTGACGCATGAATCATTGGACTTTAAAGACACTCGGTTAACCGCGCGTACTGCCCTTTTTAACAAGTGTTCTATCCCACGACCCCCTTTTGTAAAGCATAGCAAAACGGCACTGACACTTTTAAGCAATATACTTACTAAAGTTGATATAATAAAATGTATGAAAATTGAAATTATTAAATTTAAGAAGATTAACATTATTGAACTCAAAAACAAGAATAAATAAATAAGTCTTAGCTAACACGAGAAACTACACCCAATAGTTAATTTCTTTTACTAATAAATAGTTTTCCTCATAGAGATCAAACAATGTTATTGTTTACAACATTCCATTGAAGCTAAGACTCGCGACCGCTGTAAACAACGAAAGCGTTTTAAAAAAAATGTAGCGTTCCAATCGCGAGAGCGGCCATCAAAGACAACCCGCGAATCGTCGGAACGCGAGAGCATTAAAAATCAATTAAGAAGCCGGGCGTCCGACATCTTCGGATATTTCAAAAAACATTCCGCAGCGAAGCGTTCGCATTCATTATAGGACCGCGGGCCGCGATAGGAGGAGATACGGGGTGACCTTGCGGCGGCGTGAAATTTCTCCTAGCAACGAAAATAACTCGGATAGCGGGCGGGCAACGTAATTATGCTATACGCTCACTGTCGGGTATCGTCGGCCGGGCAAAGTTTTTACGCGCTCTTTACCCCACTTCGGGAGTATTGTTAACCTACGCAATGGGGATTGGGTACAAGAGTTTACGCGCCGAATACACTGCTTTTTATTTTCTTTTTGTTTCGCTTTCTTATGAAATAAAACCCGATACAGCTCTGCCCGGCAGATGGGTGGACACCTGCGCGCAACGTCTTTAAGCATTCCGAGCGATGTATTTTAATGTCGTATAGAAAAAGAGCATTTGGACGGAATAAGGTTTGTTTGTTGTATTTTTACGATTCGCTTCACAAATGTTAAATTATACAGTGTATTTGGCAGAATCAATGGTTAGTATAATTAGACTTGTTGCGATGTGTACGAACTGTTATCTTATTTACGTGTAGAATTCGAATGCAGCGATAAAGAGAGCCATATCTTCGGATGTTTTCGATAACGATAATGCGTCAATGCAACCATGTCTGGATTTGGTGCGATAACGGTAATGTACGAAGTTTGTTATAATTTATTGAATTATACTTTGGTGATCGTCAAATACGGAAATGATTACTGTAGACCTTTCCAATTATAACATGATTTACATTTATATTTGTCAGGTGACACCAGCAAAAGCAATAGTCGGTCGTAAAATTAAATACTGAGTCATAAATTCTTAACTCCAATAAATTTAATGCTTGCTTTTCGCTATAATGAGATTGTGCACCTACTCAAAATCTCTACGTCATCCGATGGTAGACTGGATGGAATACGATGACTGATGACATTGTTTAATAAATATAATAACATGTTAATAGTGACACGAGTCTTGTTCAGCGAAACTCAGATACTACCGATCGACTATCTATGAATAATATCTAGTAATCGACAGAACTCTAACGAGAATTTTGTATTCGTTATTCGATTGAAAATCGATCACCGCCCGCCACAACAATCCTTTATCGAATTTATTTTCTCATTATTTAGAAAGGAAGGGAACGTATTATATTTAATTCGATTTCAATTGGCATTTTTCGCTCGGCCGTCTCACTTCGGGGGCCGGCTGTCGCGATCTTAGGCGCCCCAGGGAAATTACGTGCCACCCAGAAATTCAACGTCAACTGCTACTAACAAATCTAATTAATTTTATGGACGTAGTAAAATGCGGTATGCTTAAGTTGTCAATAATGTGACGCGATTGCAATAAAAATATGTGACCTAAAATAACAAAAGTTACGATTAAAATTATGTTATGTTGTAAGGGGATGTTGTAAACTCTCATGGTAACAGAAATTGCAACAATGCAAAGTTGTTTGCGACAACATTGCCTTCTTTCTCGGCTTAGTAAACTTCGACAAAATGTAAACCCCCTACCCTCATATAATCAAGCACACGAGCATTTTACAATATCGCAAGATTAGAACGTGATATGAAGCCGCCGCGATGCAAGCTGTCTTGGCTGTATAAGTATGCGTTACCTTGTCAGGTAGTTTTCTTAAAGCCTTACCGAAACATAGCAGACTACGAGAAAATTGACATTTGGAAAAAAAAAATACAGGAAAAACAACTGACAATTGCATTGAAATCGAAGGAGTTTTAAGACAAGCATCATCTATATATGGGACAGTTATTTAAGATTTAATAATTACTACTCATACATAACTACACTACTTCAACTAAACAAAACCAAAGCTACAAGCAAAACAAAATATAAACGCCATTTTAAGGTTACCGACAAAAAGCAATATGTCTAATTAGCGAATAAAAAATCGATCTAAACACATTTGATCTTAAGATTAAAACATACAGTTGTAGCAGAATACTGTCTCCGCACCAACCAACGGGAACAGAACAAACCATCGAGCTATAGCATCTACCAACAACATCCAAAGGTCATCGTCAATCACTCACAAGAACAAACAAACACACACAAAACTTGCCCCGCACAGCGCCCGTGAGACACCTGTCTGAGAACTGGTTTCGGCCCGATGGAGGCGTGTGAATGGAGCTGACGGCTCTTCACATAATCCACCGCCGAAACGGGTTCTGTGTGAATGCTACGGTCGTGTGTGTACAGCGAACGGACAAACGGACCGACCGAAACGCCGAGCGCCGCGCAATTACCGTTGTTGCAGACGATTGTTATGTTGATTGTTTAATTGCACCGCGGTGGTCATCACAAGAGGAGTTGTTTGTTATGACTGATAATTTACCACCGCCTCAAGGTAAGCTTCGAAATTTCATTTTATTTAAAGACAGTAACTTAAAAGTAAATAGGAAAAACTGAGACTTCAAAACAAAAGCTGTATGTGTGCGTCTAAGCTGTTTCCCATTTAATTATAGCATAATATACGACTAAAAAGAGAAAATTAACAGGTTAATCAATTACAGTTATGCATTAGATTTAATTTTCAATGCATCGCATAAGTATCGCACTCGATTTAAAGTCAGTCTAGAGTTCTATTAGCTTCCATTCAAATCAATAGAGTAATAAATTATTACGAGTACATATAAAAGTTACACGAAAAATTTATAAACATTACTTAATAGTTAGATATGTGATCAAGCAACGGAACGGTCACGACAACGAATGCAAAACACAGAGGGATAATGAACACGCTCGCTCGAGGAAAAGGCCGCAGCGATCCGGCGCTGGCATTTCTAACGGGACATTAAATAAATCTAGGGCTTCCTATTACGGTGGGCGTAGCACTTGTAACGTTTAATCCAAATAGTTACACGAAGCGTCCGCCCGCACTGTCGCGGGAACACAAAAGACGCTATAGCGCCGACCGGCGGACCTTTTGGGCTTGAGTGACAGGCGTACAGCCACCACGACGACCGGTCGAGCCGTTTCGCTACCAAACAATCATCGGGAAGATTAAAATAACACGCCCGAGTGGCGAGTATATCGGAGTGCGAAGGAATGACCACGCGACGATATAAATAATGTTGTAAGTTTTCACCCGAGCATTTTAATTCCGATGCAGCCATTGTGACAATTGATTTGTTTTCCGACGACGTGCATTCACCGTATCGCCATGTTGCAAGTGGTGCAATGAAATTCCAAAATTATTTCTATTACTAATATTATAAAATTCATAAAAGGCGATTTTATTTGTATTTTAAAAGAAAATGAAATTATTAAAGCATCTACATATTTTTTGTAAGGACTTTTCTTTCGTGCGGAATTATTAATCACCATAAATAACATCGACTATGATAATGATGACACATAATTAAAAGAATTGAAATGAGGATGATATGCTTTAATTGAACCAGCGTTCCCTCTACGAAACAGACAAATCGGACCACCTTAAGCGTTCTATATATGTTCATGTAAACATTGCGCCCATTCTGACCCGCTGTAAATTAATAACTATAAGATTGTTCGCTGACTTTCGCCTTTCTCTTAGGCGGCATTGTGTTCATACGATATATTTATTTATTCGCCGCGGTATGCGTTCACACAACTCAATTAATGTGATCGCGTGTTGCATACGCCGCAGTTCTCGAATCGGGACGTCTGCATTGCCATTTTTCCTTTGAATTGCGTGAACAATATTATTTGGCAGTGGGTACATATTAGGCGAGCAAATTGCTACCGGGAACACATTGAATGGCGTGTTTTCAAAATACCGTTTCGGCTTAAACAATTTAGCGCAAATTGGATGGTTAAAAGAAACATAATTTGCGTTATTCGGTTTGCAACGAAAAACTTGGAAAATATTTATTAAAATCAACTCTCTAAATATAAAAAATACCTAAGGAGTAGAAAAATACGAAATTTATTATTAGCAATGTACCTAAAATGCCAGTCATTAACGGAGAAATTCAGGTACACACACATAATAATCGATGCTACAGTATCACTTACTTACGTTTGTTGATGAGAAAGTGTATCTGATGCAACCATTGAAAAAGCTTACCTGTAACAAAAATAAAACAGTTTTATTAATTATTTAGTTCTTATAGTAAGAAAAACTAAATACATAAACATAAATGATAAACTTATACTACGTTATATTTTTTAAGAGTAAGTTGTTGTCTTAAAATAACACAAATACGCTATTTTTAATTTAAAAGTGTAAACATAATCAAAATCAGTATATGTGTAAACTCGATGTTGACAACGATAAATTTGCGAACATAATAGTGTTAGGTAACCACCACTGGTCTATTTAGAAATAAAGACAAACACAATGATGGGTGTTGTACACCAAATTTAAAAATACTTTATTAATTCTTTATTTCCTTTTAGTTTATTTTTCCCTAAAACATATCTATAAGCAGTGCAACGTCCAAACGATTTTTCATCCTTCCAGGAATACGTTAACACTCCATCGAAGCTTTTGGGTACGAGGTGAAGAATTAAAGGAAGGTGAGGGAGAGGGGGGTGCCTCATAAAACGCCATTAATAATGCATCGAGTGAGGTCGGCCTCGTAAAGGTCATGTTTGGGTCAAACGAGCGACGAGTTTCCGTTGAAAACAACCCGCGGAAAGGTCACCCTTCAGCGTTTCCATTGTGCGAATCGAGCGAGGACTCGACAATCTCGCTTACGCACAAGCTTACATTACGGAATTGTGGACCATGAAAAATATGAATAATCTCAGTGTTCAGAGTTCATACAAAAATAAGTACGTTGACCGCCTAGATTTGAAAGAGTGACTTTAATCATAACTGGCCGATTTCTGTTGTATAAGAATATCAAATTAATCAGACTTAGTTACATTTACAAACAAAAAGTTTATCTAAATTATTCCAGGTAAACAACTTCGACGAATAACAAACATCAATCTGATACATTGATGCATAGATCGATGTTTGTTTTTGATATTAACGATTTATTATCGCCAAGCTGTACTACTATAGTCGAATATTAAACAATTCCGCTAAAACCGAGTACATTTGTACTATCAAGAGAGACGCCAAGCTCGTCACGGTCATTGGGTCGTTGATACGAACCGGTCGCATATCGACAGGGTAGCGTGGTCCACCGGAATGTCACCCATTTATTTTTATTTTATTTTTTTATACATTTATTGGCCAGTTGCGAACCAAACTTCCACATTTATGGTTCTGTACTGCGATATTTAACTTACTGTCATATTAAACTGTTCCGTTTTACGTTAAGGGCTGATTAATTATTTAAATGTTGTCGTGAAATTAGAAGACTGCAAACACATCAGGCTCGATTAATCTTTTTGAAGCAGAATCCATAATTATTTGTTTACTAGTCAATCTTGCACATTTTGCTGTAGTATTCAAAAACTAATGTGCATGCTTTACAAACATAAACAGTTTAGGCTCTATAAATCAACTATGAAAGTCGAAACTGCCTCCGTAGCCTAGTGGTATGGGCGTATGCTTTAGAAACCGGAGGTCGTGGGTTCGAATCCTTCGGGGACTCAACAAATGTTCATTGTTGTTTCCTAGTTGGTCAGGGCAATTTGGACCGATCACCCAATTGTCTGAAAAGTAAGATGATCCATGCGTCGGATGTGCATGTAAAAAGTCGGTCCACCCACCAACCCGCGTGGTGGTCCAAGCCCCCTAATGGATAGGGGTGTATTAGGGGAGGCCTATGTCCAGCAGTAGACTATCAGAGGCTGATGATGATCATGATTAACGTCGAAAAACAATTGTTTTACAACCGTAGGATTATTTCAGCACACAGAATTTAAACATATTCCATGTTACCTATAAACACGCACATCCTCAAATTACTTATCAAAGTTTTGTGTGAGCTAGTCTTAAGTAAAGTCTGGGATGATAAAATCATCTCCTTCTAATAAGTCTTAATCTTTCTCTAATATCTCCTTCTAAACCAACAAACCCAAACCCATTGTCATATCCTCAGCTAAGCCACGCCACGCGCCCCCCATAGTCCACATTTCAATACCCAACGCGACAGGTGATACGCTGTCGCGTAGTACCAACACCTGGCATACGTACCGTAACCGGTAAATGATTTTCGAATAAACATAACCGAAGTCCGTCGTTATCTGCGTCCGTGGCCCCATTGCGACACTATACCGAACAAAACGGACGGGACCGTCTTTAAATAATAAAGAGAAAATGCAGCCAACAGGGTGAACGGCACAAGTCGGACAAGTAATGTTAATACGTACATGCATAGAGACGGTATCGTTTACGGTGCCCATTTGCATATCTCGGCTATTGACTAGTCTAGACGTTGTCGGAGTTAGTGTTGACTACGCCGAGGTAAGCGACGCATTTTTGTTTTTAATTTTTTACAAAACAACAATTAGTTACGACGGATATCACGAATCGATTGCTTTACTTGGTAACAAAGCGATTAGGTTTACTGATAATAATTCGATAAGCAGTCTTAAACTTTAGGACAGTAAATATTGCTTATATTATAGATTTTACTAAGATTTAAAAATACATAATTATAATGATAACCGTAATGATTTTAAATTTTAAGAAATACATAAAAAATAACTAATCAAAATATTACAAAATTCCATTCGTCATAAATACACAACATAAATTCTATTAATTTTAACTAAACTCGATATCACTTTCAAAGTAAAAATTTTAAGGCCACCCATGACCACTTTTTTATTTTACACATTCGCTTAATACATCGTCAGTTATTTTTTTCTTAACATTTGTACACTTTTTTTATCAAAAATTTACGACATCCTCTGAAACATCCTTAAGTCTCGTAATAAAGCCTCAAAATACACCAAAAAACAAATAACCCTCGAACAATAACACCACCAATAATAAATAAATATCAAAATCCAATTTGTTAAACCAAAAACCCGCAACGCAACTCCGCCACAGGTACAACCGAAAACAACAATCGGCACTGATAGCTCGGCGCTTCGAAAGGCGAACAGGGCCGCCGGTGTTCCGGGAAGGCGGCAGGCCGGCAGGCCGGTAGGGTCGGCCCGCATTATCGCGGCTAATTGAAGCGGCATTTTTATTAGCGGTTCCCAGAAACAATTACCTGGACGGCCGATTTGTTTTCCGGCAACTTTCAATGATTAATTACGACGCGGCCCGACGAGAGAGAGACTTTTGAACGCGGACAGGCGGTTGTTTCACGGGTTCGCGCCTTGCTCGATCGGGCGTGTGAGGGTCGAGAATGTAATAAAGTAAATTTGATGGGTGATTGTTTACACCGCACCATACACCAATGCAAACACCCACATTAATGTACGAACACGTATAGAAAAGAAATAATAAAAATATTGAATTGAACATAGGTCCCACTATAATAAGTTAAACATCGTGCTCGTTGCACCAGTTGAACAAACATACAAATACCATCACCGATTACGATGACGCTATACATATATGAAAGCATCATGACGCAAAAGATAAAATACGATCGAAACTCATTCGCGGAGCGACCATTAACATAACTAAAGGCAATTGCGCCAAACTATAAATCACAATCGGTATCGGCCCGCCTACGTATGTATATCGAGCTATTGACTTGCACGCGTATACTGTACGGATGACGTCACTGATAGTGCGAAACGTAGCTGCCTATTCAGCAATGAGTAGAAACAGCACCAGTGATACGTCCCCTACGTCACCTATGACGCAAATACTGCGGCTAAACGACATATTTTGTTGTTTACGGCCCGAAATCTATTGATTGCACGCATTTATAAGAATTAGTATTTTATAGGACTTAACAGAAGAAGTTTTAATGGTTGACGACGAGATTAGGGTAGATTCTAATGACAATTTATATTATATTGCGGAATAACTAAAAGAATTAAATTATTTCCATAACCATTTTATTTACAGCTTGGTGGTCAAGGGACCGATCTTTTAATTCTGCTACTAATCTGAGTATAAAGTAGCAATCAATACAAAAATATTTATTTTACTGATTCATTTTAAATTTCTTGACATAATTAAATTACACTATTCCGAAAGACTGTGACAAAGAACAAAATTGACAAATTAGTCTTTACACTTCTTAAGTAAAACCTATGAATGATTAGATAATTATTAATATTCAGTGTGAACAATTATGAGGACATTTTTCTCAAAAAGAAAAACAAACTATAAATTATTCGAGCAGTAATCTAAAACAAACCGTGTCTTGAAGTTCATTTGCCCATAAGTGATTTTCTCATTAAAAAAAGCTACATCAAAACTTTACAAAACCGAAACGCGAAAGCTCTAATTCCTTAAACTGGATCACGATAAATAAAACTGAAAAAGTTGAAGAAGAAAAAACAACAACTAAGCGCCACCTACAAAATCGTCCCAAAGGCAAAGGGAAAATCGGTCAAACGGCACCCACACAAAAGGCGTTTATTTGTTTTATAAATAGACGGGCCTCCGCCGAGGTAATAAGCAACGGCGTCGCCCACGTATCCGAACGATTCGCAACTTGGCCTCTGTTATTTTTAAACGGCCAATCGATGTCTATTTCTATGAGATAGGTGCGCCCTTGAAGATCTTTGGAGGGTTTCATTGTGACGGTACGCGTTTTTTTTTCTTTATTTACACGTACAACTCCTACGCGATCGTTGGTATGAAAAGACTTCGGCTTACTCTATATATGTCTTTTGAACCGTAAACAATTCTTGTTATAGTACGGTTATATCGTATATATACCTAGTTAGATTTTGAAACTTTGTATGAACAGTAATTGCATAATTTTTTTAACTATAGTTATACGATCTACTTAAAGGAAACATAGCGTCAGATGCCACACGGTGATATTATGCCAGTAGTGCTAGTAGGTAAGTAAAATTTAAAGAATACGTCTCATGCAAAGTTAATCTAGTAGTATCTCTAAAATATTCATGCGATTTCTCGATTACTTATTACAATTGAATTTAATTTCAAATCGCGTTCTTTGAAAGTTTTTGTCCACTATTATAGTAACACGTGTAAGTTACACGTGCCGTATTTTATTGATAAGATGGTGTTATTAATTAGATGTAAGATAAATAATCATGTTAAATAGGCGACTCTTGATAACCATTTTACCTAGTACAAGTATTTGTTACGAAATAGCTTATTTTTTTTAAATTGAGTACAAATATAAACATAATCTTATACTTTAAGGTATATACAGTCAGATGTGATTTGTGATCTCTTACTAACTAAGAAAATATCAGCGTCAGAAAGTTAAACATCTTTATTGGTGCTTTACTGTGACACTAGACGATATTTGGGAAATTACAACGCAAAACGTTTTACTTACTTCACAAATGTTTCAGATCATATTCGATCTAAATATATCAAAGCACTCAATTAGCAACAAGCCTGCGTATATTTGATCGACTTTTCAAGTAAAAAACAAAAAACAGACAACACAATACATTAACTCAATCACATGCAGATTCGACATGCCTTCGCAGGTATCATTGAACCTGACAAGAATAAACATGACGAGATTCATGAAGGGGTACTAAATATGTGACGATAAATCAAATTATCGACACGTGAGTAGGCCCGTGATCGCACGATTTGCTGACTGACTAATGAAAATTCAGGGAAACCGCGCTCACCGCACGCCTTTGACACACTCGTGAGTTATTTATGTAACAAGAGCATAATGTCAAAACAGAAAAGAGTAAGAATAAACGCTATCGCTTGGCTGAATAGCTTCGATGGCGCAATGAACGTGTGTGACTCGAAAATATACTATTCCAATACTTTATAAATATATTTTGAATGGGTATATGTCGCGGCTAATTAATGATATCCGTGGTGACTCACGAAACATATGTAATAAGAAAAGCTATTAACCTACTATCTAGTAAACGTTATGTTTGAGTCGCAATTTCATATAATAATAATAATCATTATCTTTATTTAAAATAAAAGTAACTCATTGAAGTTTCATACAATACGGTCACAAAATGATATTGTCTAATTGTTAAATAAGGAATAAAAAGTAAAGCATATCATTATATACCCCAAACTATGCTTATTATTACAAATACTATCAATGACTTTACATTTTGGTTTCATCTTGCGTTAACTACGCACTATTTTAACGATCTGTATAATAGGTTAAAATAGTATAGTTACCAACAGGAAACGAAATATTTCTGAAAAAGAATTAGGCGTTATGAAAACATATTCCGTATAACATTAATCACGTAAAATGTACGCTGTAAATATATATTCCGTTACGTAAACGTAGTATACTCAATTGATTAAAGCGAGTACAAGTAAGGCCTTATTTACGTCTCAGAACACATTCACTAAGGGACCATTTCAACTCCCATTAATCAGCTAATGTTCTCAAATAAGATACAGCACTAATGTTCATTTCCTTTCCGAGAACGTACCGTATTCTCCCTAAAGTTGCCTGTCGATTTATCTAACGATACCCTATGTGCGAAACGTACGAGTTATATTAATAATATACGTCAAGATATAGGAAGGGCTAAATGGAAAACTTATAGGACTCGCAGAAATGTTTCTAACTATTCAATGTCTAAAATATTACTGACATCTTTAACGGATTATATTGCTTTTACAGTTGCGTACAGTTAGTCGAAAATTTTTATGAATTATTTTTATTATTATATCAGTAAAATGTGCTATTTTATTACTAATGTGTCATAAATGTATTAAAAGTGTAAAAATTATATGTACCTATTTTCTCTTTACTTTATATACCATTTATCTCATACGAACCATGTGACGTCATTAACTTTAATTTTTAAAAGCGCAAAATCCCGATATTGACATTTGTCACACACCTTATAAATCTTCAATTAAACCTGATACAAACAACATCTTATAGCAAACTGTTATCTCTGCTCATGACTAAATCAGTGACTAAGTAGTGCCCAATGATATCTCAAGTTCGGCAAAATCTTAGACATTCATTACTGTTGCAAAACAGCGACGAGACGCCATTTAATTCTAAATCAACACGCGCAAGGGCATCTCTCAGTGCATTCGGTGCAAATGATATAATGATAACCGACTCGTACCACAGTAGCTATTCTGAAATCTCCAATCAATCTCCCTAAGGAAAAAAGGCAAAAATTACAGAAAAAACTGTCAGTCCCTAGAGGCGCTACATGTAAACGCGTTTTTCAGATGATACAAAACATAAATTGTTATGTCTGTTAAGATTTTGCACAATCTATTCTAAATTAAAATCATCATCATCAGCCTTTGACAGTCCACTGCTGGACATAGGCCTCCCCTAATACACCCCTATCCATTATGGGGTTTTTGGACCGTATCCCACCACGCTGGTCCAATGCGGGTTGGTGGGTGAACCAGTCCATAGTCCTTTCATTCAATAATTGATAATCTATCCCCATCTCAAGGTTTTTTTATCCTATATAATTAAGTAAGTTAAAAACGTTGTTATTAGTGAACTACCACCATATTCTGTATGACGTTTTTATTACCACCATAGTCTGACATTGTACTTAGCTTCAATACAATGTCTTATTCGACACGAGTATAAAAATGAGGCATCTACAGGAAAGAGACATTAATGTCCACAAAACTGACACAGGTGCACTCCCCTCTTCCGTAACACCGACCGTTTCAACGCGTTCGTATAAACGCATTGCATTCTTCGACCACCCAGACTGAGTAGAATGTAGGGCGCCGAGTCGGGGGCCACAGGCGTAGCGCCTCTCTCTCGACCACCACCACCGGACTGCGCCGATAACGGTCCCGCGGGCTTTGCATTAAAACGGTCCTACGCGTCGGTTCATTCGAAACATAGGATCGAAATCACCTTGCTATTAAGAAACAACAAGTGAACTATATTAGTTAATTTTTAATAACGGAAAAAAAAATTGTTGTGAAAGACTCGTAAAGATTTGAAGTATTTTGAAAATGTTTGAACGCGTGTCATATGGTGGACTTTATTTGGAACCCATGAAAAAGCTTAATTTATCATATTTAAAAACCCTCTAATGGAGAAGGCATGCAGTAGAGGAGGCTTATGTCCAGTAGTGGACTAACACAGACTGCTGATGATGATCATATTCTAAGGGAAAACATCCACTTTTCCCTTAATTTATATATTAATATGACACCAATATAAAAGCGGAAATATTACTTTGGTGTCATTATATAAATGAGTCGAACTTAACCCAATCGACAAAATGTGTGCTGATGTGATGCGGAACAAACTTGATACGATGTCTGCAATTTTTATATACAATCTTGTATACGTGTGTTGCAAATCATAACAACACAATACTTAAACTAATTCAATCAGATACAATGCATAAATCATTCAATCTTTAGAAAAAAGATCAAACAAAACACATTCGCAATTTTAGCAACGCAAAAACAATCAACCATTTTCCATGGCGTACGAATAAAAACTCCCAAATTTTCTACAGCGTTTCGTTCTCAAGAACTCATACCGCCACCAAGTCGTATCGCGCTACAAGATTAAATTTCGACACAGCTCTCTCATTATGCGAAACTCAATTATCCGTCTGTTCGACGTCGCCGCTCCGCGTACAAATAAATGCTAATTGCGACTTGTCTTAAACGTATCGACGAGCTGTGTCGAAAAACGGGAGGGAAACTCGCGAAAGAGAAACTATCACTCAACGCGCCCGAAGCGTGCAATATTTCAAACTAAAGTAACCGTTTCGACGCTCGTTAACTTCGTGCGCGTCGCCGTTTCAATTAACAGGCGATATGACTACAGCGTCGAAAACGGGGATAAAAGCGTCGACGGAAACTGTTCACCGGGAATCCCTACGACGCGTTTCCACAGAGGGGGAGGAAAACGAGCGTTAAAAAAATAACGCGGCACAACAGATCATTATTGACCACTTGGGTCAGCGGCGAACATTCTCTACGGGCCAACGCCCCATCGAGTTGCTACAGCCGTCAAGGGGAAACGATCTCAATATTTATAAGACAAGAGTTGAAAATCCTATGGCATTAGCTACGGGTCGCGCGCGATACGATCCGCGTCAATGCAGTTCCTGGAATGCATCGGTCTCCTTTGCGTTATAACTTGGAACTGTGGCGAGTGGATTTCGTGGCCGCTTTTGCCCGCTGCTTCACTTCGGGTTACGGTGCGCCAACCGACAACTTTCGGAACGGGTAATTAATTTATGTATCTAATTAACTCGCGTTTCTTTTTACCTCGTTCACGCCGCCGAGAAATGATAAATTAGCTCTTAACTCGGTTGTTTGTTTTTTTCTTCTCTCTTTAAACTCGGCAAGGCAAGCGGAAATCCTTATGCCATTGCCCGACGGAGTGAGCGTTTCGGAAATTTTAAACAGCGCGGACTAATTAAATATCAACACCGCTGTTAAAATTATACGCGGAAACGTTGAGGTGATTAATAATATGACCAGATAACGATATTCCTTGCTATCAGTGTTGATTGAAATGTTTCGTAAGAACCTTATCAAGCTAGGAATAAGTTTCCGAAAATACAAATAATACGATCTTTAATTTAGCATGTATATTTCCAGATTTTAAGAGAAATTAATTTCTTGGCTGGTATTATATTTTCATTTAAATCTCAATGTACTTTTTATTTCGTGATTATTATATCTATTCCCGAAACGCGGTGTCCGAAGTTTTTTTCTTTCAAGTTAATATTTAACTTTTTAGTTCGTAACACATTAACAAAGTACTAAACTATCAAGCCCTTGACTAAACCCTTAAAAAAGCTTTTCAGTTTTTCGACCTTGTTAAGTACATCAATGTTATTTATAACATACATTAAACCACATTGTGACATTGATTGAAATTTCAGAAGGTCGTTAAATTAAATATTTTCCCCATACACGCGGTATCTAATCCGAAGCGTTGGAAGTGGTTAAAGTGCGGCGCGTGCAACGTGCATCCCGTCTACGAGCGAGTTCGCGTCCACAGAGTTTGAACAAACCGACCAACCTAAAATAGTCTTTATATATATAGCACAACGGTTCAAAATCCCATATCGATTCACAAGAACGGTACGGGCATTCCGCCCGCTTTGCATACTAACAAGCGAACGGTCCGCAGTTGCGTCACCGACGCGCCGGCGAGTTGCGCAATCGACGCACGCGCACGTCGCCCCAACCGCCATTCATACGAAACAATTTAGCGGTTCCAATCGAGTAGAATATAGCTTTGGGGGTTAAAATGAGAACAAAATAGGGATTCCTGTCAAAACTTACGCCTTTCTATGCTTTCCTAATTAGTTTGATTACAAATTACTTACTAGTACAGATAAGTTAATAGGATTATTGGTTCATTTCTTTACACGAATACACTAAATTAAACGACTTTAACAGGTTTTATCGGGTTTGTAAACATTTTCATCACATATTAACTGCAGAAATATGTAGCGTTTTGTGTTCACGGGACCTACGGCCGATGATGCATCAGAATACGAGAAAAACCTTTTATTTAAAAAGAAAAAATAGAAACCAATAACGAGATGAATAACAAAATGGCTAGCATAAAAATAATTTGAATAGTATTATACAGTGCACACAACTCCGTAAGAATATTATTAAAATTATATGAAATCCAAATAAATAAAGCAACAACAAGAACAACTTAAAAGATAACCGTAGTCAAGGCACTTCGACGATTCCTCGACGACAACCTATCGAGTTTCACTTGAAAACAAAACTCGTGTAACTGCCCCATAAGTGATAGATGTAGCGAAACTAGTTAAGCGACAGATGTGTACAATGGGCGTGCAAAAAGTTAGCCTTCACGAATCGCTATCGAGTTTCCACTAAGGGACTTGCTCAACTCGCATCCTTTACACCTGAGCATAATATAGAGGCTTAACAAATGGCAACATATTGATCGGAATTTGCTCAGAGGTTGGCAGTATTGCACCGATAAGAAAGCTTGAAGTTTCAACGTATTTTCCTTTCCTAACCACGGTTTAAAATTAGATTTGACTTATCTATACCTAAGTATATTAGTGGCACAAATAACACACGGACCTAAATATTATCTGTAGTGTGTTCCTTGTACCGTTTACTAAATATAGACCCATGGCTTTATGTATCATGTCGCGCGATAAGATAAAAAAAAACTTCATTACCAACGCCGGTACCGAAGTTAGTGGCCGTTTCGTAATAATGGTCGTTGATTTTTTTGGGTATATTTATTTTTAAATATACCCAAAACTATACAAATCGAAATTGACGTAATTAAAATACTACCTTTCCATTCTTTAAATTAGATCATAAACAATCATTTAATAGTGCTGAGTAATACAATGAGGTCATCAATTTTACAATGCTAGTTAATTCATCAATTAGAAAAATTATGTTCATTGGTTACAATGATTGAAATAAGTTCGTTAACTGTCTATGGTGGCCTAGTTCTGTCCTTACGTTTATTAAGAAAATGCTGTAATTAATATGTCATCAACAACTGAAAAATTTAAAAAAAAAAGAAATTACATATATACCCCGCCCGACTTAGTAAAAGTTTAAGTATTAAAAAGAAAAAAGTTTTTTTTGGCACATAAGTTGATACAAAAAGCACAATAAAGATTATGATATAGTGAATAAGTACACAAGTACACAGTTCCTTCCCACGCAACATAACATTATGGAGCTCTATATAAACTTGGCGATTGCTGGTTTCCAATAAAAAACTGGAACATGATAGATAGCAAAATTTGATGTAACAGATATAAGTCATCATAATCAGCCTATGTTAGTCCACAGCTGGACATACCGCATTCCACCACGCTCGACCAAAGTTGGAGGGTTGACCTACTTTTTACATGTCCCTCCGAAGCATGGATCATCTTACTTTTTACACAATTGAGTGATCAGCCAAAATGATCCGTACCAACCGATAACCCGAAGTTGTTTCCCCGCGGGATTCGAGCCCACGATGTGTAAAGCAAGGGCCAATACCGCTAGACTACGAAGGCGATCACACATATAATTGTAAAATAGTAAATAACCAACAAAAAGTATCATGAATGAACGTCCGATGGCAATACAATTTCACCGCATAGCATGTGTCGTAATGCGTAGTCGGTACATTAAAAAAAAAACCATAATAAACATCGTCGTCGGTTCCATTCACGGCGATTAGACGACGGTCCTCTATGGTGGCTTGGTGGCGATTGTGGGGCCGGATGTTTTGGTACCGCGCGTGGCATTGTTCGCGGTGGCCTATTGACTATATTATGAAACGGGCCCGTATCACTTGGAAACGGTCGCGCTGTATGCAGACATTGAACGCGTGGAACGCGATCAAACGTAGCAGGTGCGAGAGACGAAACGTTTCGTATGGGGTTTGAGAAAATAAGCGCGTTTTATTGAGCAGACGCTGATTTTTTGCTTCCTGTCGATTTGTAGTAATTGTATTTTTGTCGTATGGTATCCTTATAAAAATTTAAACCTATTTTTACATTGTACGCCGGTATATAAAATACAATTAATTGTTGAAAGCTAATTGTTAACACCTAGTACACATGCTTTGTAGGAAAACATAACGTTGTGAATGATAAGATTAGTTTACGATTTCGTCTTAGAAACGAAATCAGAAACCACTCTTACTTATCAATACAGGTAGTTTTATTACTTTGTACGATACATGAGTTGTATATGAAATTTGTTAACAAAATTTAAACTTATAAAAAAATACAAAAACAAATTTATACAAGTATTGAAACAAATATATACGTTACCATCGATACATCTACCGCTTAACTAACCCTTAAATAACCAAACATTCAAATACGCTGGGGTGGAATACGATAACCCGCGAATGACAAACAACATTATCATGCAAATGCCATCGGGCACGAAAAAAAACCTCAGTAACCGAGCAACGTCAAACAATACGCCCATCAGGTGAGTGTCAAAAGCTAATTGAGCGGAGGCGGCGACGATATCAACCGGATGTCGTCTGGTTAAAATCGAATTGTTGGCGGCGCGAAGCGACCGAACGATTCGGTGGAATTATATAAATACAAACCGGAAGCTGCGCCGGAAGGCGGGCAAATAATGGGCCCATCATGGGACTGCGTAACCGGTTCAAATATCGAACAACAACTATTACAAAATCACACACAGGTTTTTGTGTAAGTGATATTTTCAACAACAAATAGGCATTTATTTGCCACACCGAAGCCAAAATATTTGATTTAAACATACATGTTACCCATAGCAACAACTAATTTTACGTATGGTGAAAAATAGCTTGGTGATTAACATTGTAGTAACGATTCACCTATAAGAGCGTCGAAATCGTTTCTCTATGAATCATCATTTATTTCTAATGATGATACCAACCCAATTTATAAAACAAATAAATACATTATTACAATTATATAACAGCATGAACGAATGATGGTCGTGTGTTTATATCACGCAGCCCCGAAAACCTTAACTAGCAAACAGACTAGGAAGAATCACCAGACCAAGACAGAACAGTACACGATATTATTACTACTTTAAGGTGCGATCCAATAAAATAATCATCAGCCTGTGTTAGTCTTCAGGTATGTTCAGACCTTCCCTAATGCACGCCTTCTCCATTAGAGGGTTTTCGGACCGTATCCTCGTGGTCCAATACGGGTGAGTGGGTGGACCGACTTTTTACATGACCATCTGACGCATGGACGATCTTACTTTTCAGGCAATTGGATGACCGCTCAAATTTAACTAGGAAACCTAACGAACTTGGAAAAAGCAACGAAAATTTGTTGTGTCCCCGCAGCATCCGCATACACGACCTCCGGTTTCTAAAGCACAAGCCCTTCCCACTAGGCTACGGAGGCAGTTATCCAATAAAATACACAACTTTATTTAAAAACATCCCGCGAACTCATTCATACGTATCGTGAAACCAGCGATCGCTTGTCGGCCGATAAGCGTGGATTTGGAAAACATCGTTGTCTTAATCCAAACAACCGGATATCGCGTGGGCGGATGAGGGGGCGAGGGTGAAAAAAAAGTTTGCGGCATATCGCATTAATCATTCACTATCAAGCGCCACGTTGGCTCAGTGTTGTGGCGTTCGCCTTTCAGTTTATTGTACTATGGCGAGTTAGAATCGCGACGACTGAATTATTACCATAGTGCGTGTAGACAGCGGAACGCACTCATAGAAATGATAATATACGCTCTAGATAACTAGCTATTGAAATTCACGAAAATCACTTTGAGAACCTAGTTGAATTATTAATTCGGTTATAACACTAGGATGAACAGTACAGGCGGTATTCGAATTTTCACGTAAAGCCAAAGTTGCAAGGTATTGCTTTATAATTATGCTTTGTTACCTTTTGTGTTCTTCAGCCCTACATAGTTTAATATATATAATATATATTATTTGCTAAGCAGATAGGTGAACTTTTGGCCGGTGTAACAACCTCGTGACATTTGGTAACCTTGTAAGACAATAATAAGTACAATATTAATAAATGTAAATCGGTCTGTCCTACCCGACAGATTAAAAAAAAAAAAAGTTATGTTATTGTATTATAAGAACGTTAAGCCAATCTGCTTGCATGGGATGTTATGTGTCGTTAACTCAATAATTACACTATACCAGAACCAAATAAAATAATCGACGTAAATCGTGTTATGATACGAAGCAATGTCACTTATGCGAATTTCCAACTGATGGATCGTCACGGAAATTTTAATCACTAATATAAACATACGATGCGGCATTTATCCTTTAGTTTAAAATGTTTACATCAATTCCATATCTTATTCCCTCTGTCAAAGCTTGTGGCCGTTGAATGTAAACACAATCATATTTTAAAATCAATTTTAAATGCTTATTCCAAACCTTTTAATTGTAGGTGTAAATGAAACGTTTTAAGAGATTGGGCGTGAATAGTATAATTAAATTACAAAAGCAGTTAATTTTATACAACTTTTATTGAAGTAACTGCGTTATAATATCCAATTAACCACTTTTACGCATAATTTATTTAATCAGACCAAAGAATAAGTCTTTCACTACCTAATTGCACGTTCAATGTCGTTTTCAAACAGAATCCTTGTCGCGGGTGAACCAGTTTCAGTTTCACAGTAAAAAAAAAACAAGTGAAAGTTTCTCATTTAGCCGTAGTGGTAACAACAAACAAATAAAAAAACGACGAACCTTTAAGTTGTTCAATATATTTAGTGCTATAAAAATACCGTTTTGAATACGTTACACGTCATTGTTGCAAGTTTAACGTTGGATAGGCATCGTAGGCAACAATTTGCAACGTGCAAAAATGGGAAAAAAAAGGAATTAACAACGTTACGGGGCCAATTTGCTCTTTAATAACCGTTGCGGGGATTACCGAGGGCGGAACACCGGTGTTTAATCCAATTATTTCTTCTTTGCCCTCTTTAAATTGAAATATAACAAAAACCCGCGCCGCGTAATGAAAAGCGAACATTTATTGTGATTCGCATTAAGGAGCGACCGAAAATGTTTGTTTGTCATTTTTTTTTCTCTTATTTGTCGTAATACGGCAAAATCAACGCTGTCCTCCCTCATTAGAGTTTATAAGGATTTCAGATATGAAAAAGCAAAGAAAAACATAATCTGTTCTTCGAATCAATTTACGAACGAGATTTCTTACAATTTTTCCGTTAATAATGTAGTATCTGGTATTACTGTATTATCTAATCAATTACAGTGATTTTAATGAAATCGGCAGGTTAGGTTGTTTCGATATTGTTTCACCCATGAAATGTTTTCTTACTTTTAATGTTATAAATGTGGTTAAAATATTTATGTAAAGAGTATGACAAATTTGTGGTATATTCTATAGATTCAACTTTAAATGACTGCAAAATTCTAAATGATCATGCAAAAGTAATCCATATTTCATCTGCCAGTACAAGTCCATGCTTGGACAGTGGAGTACTTTCATACCATTGGAAGTTTCTGGATCATCACCACGACATGGGTGATTGGAAAATTTGTTGAGTCCCCGCAAGATTCGAGCTCACGACCTCCGGTTTCCAAAGCACACGCCATTACCACTAGGCTACGGAGGCAGTTAATATATAACAGGAAATATAAAAGTGTCTCTAATCTTTGATATATTACAATCACTTTTATATTTCCGGCGTCATATTAGTGCCGGCGATTTAACACGCGGTTCAGTGTAAAAAACGCATTGTGCGCCCTATCATCCTACTTGATGGCCACTTATAAACAGCAGGAGAGGCGCGTGGAACACATAATACTTTGATTGTATATATGAAAGTGACGTCGAATTCACAGTAACTTACAAATTAAGTTACTCAGTCCCTATTTATTCGATAACTAGACTATTAGTAGTATTTTTTTGGCAGAAGATGACCTAGTTTCTTTCGCGGGATGTCTCGGATCACAAGCGGCCTATTCTAATCCGTGGGTAGCATTCTAGACAATCAATAAGATAGTGTAACTACCATTTTGAATGGAAATGTAGAATTTGAATTGATGGAACCGACGAACGAATCGAAATACGCCATGTTATTGAACGACTTGGCGGCATACCACAATTATGGAACCCCATAACGCCATTTCCTTGCCATTGAGCACGTTGTTCGAAAAGATTCACAGTCTTAACAGACAGAATCACTCATTGGTCCCAGACATAGTATTGCACAAAGGCACAAGTTACCTATAGCATTGTCATACAATACGGTCTCATTCGGAAGCGTCACTTAAGATCTCCAGGCTACCTCCGTCCGGCTAATCTCCGTCTACGCTTAGACAGAGGCTGTCTTATCAGTCGTTACGTCACTCGAACGAGATCGAGAGCGGACGGTTATCGACGTCACTGAAGACGCTCCGTCATGATTTAATGATTCACCATAGCGGCTAGCTTGTACCGGCGGCTGTATGTATCCGTTTGGAAAGAACAGAGTACAGCGAGTCGATCATTGATGTCTAAAGTCTGTTTATCCATGCCGGTAATACATTTAAATCTCTGTTTAGTACTAAAGTTTTAATATTGCCGTCGCTATGAAACTTGTGTAAACATTTTTTCTTAAGTAATGTACAAAATTGGTTAGTGCTACAACGTTATGATTTTTGTTTCAACATTGTCAAAAGAAGTTTAACAACTAAACTAGCAACGTGATCTTCACGTAAACTATGAACTTAAACTCTCACAATAATTTGCAAAAAAATGTTTTGCCTTGTTAGCAAAGTAGACAGTACACAACTTCAATATCATTGCGACGAGAACGGTCCATCTGAAACGGGCACAAGCATCTGTTCGGAGACATTACATCAGCGCGTTACATTACACAACGTACCGTATCCAACTAGAAACAAGTAGATTCGTACATCGTGATATCAGCAATGAGTCACGGACCGTCGTTACCACACCAGCTGACTCATTGAGCGGGCGACCCGCTAGTGGGAATGGGAAAATCTATTGTTTCCCACTTCGCTATAAAGGTGCGTACACCATACACCAGTTAGGCGAATACAGCAGAAAAAAATCACGAAAGATTCGCACGAAGACGTATAATAAAATCACAGAACAAACGGCTCGATCACTACTTAAAATGATTAAATTTTATATTTAAAAAGTTCACAGAGTTATTAAACTAATCTCGCCGGTGTATTCGCACCTTGAGACGTACTTAGTTGTGATAATGAAAGCGTGGTACTGCTTTGAAGCGTGGAACACTTCGTTAACAGTGAGAAAAAAACATTAAGAAGCAGTTAAAAGGAACTGGTAATGACTTATCGCGAACACTGACATCTCAAAGAGCGCTTTGTTTATGTTTTATCTAATGGTCAACTACGCTTGTTGTTTTTTATAGAGCTATTATTCAATTGTATTCATATTACCGATACAACAGCAAACATAAAGTTCGCAACTGATGGAAAAGTGTTTAAAAATTACTAAACTTTGATAGTATTAAATTACTTGATGAATTAGATGTACCGAATTTGAAGAATCGCAAGTTCAGAGGTCGAGTCATGCTTAAGCAATGCATAGTCGATGTCCTTAAGAAATATAGTCAAAACACTTCAAATTGATGCCATAGTGTGGTCAATTGATACCTCCCTGAGAAACAGATTTTTACTCGCGAGGTTATTAAACAGCAGATGGTTTTGATGGTAAATGTAACACAATATTCCGACCGACTTGGCAATCCCGTAACGTGCCGCTCACCAAACCGAACGCGGCATGTAATATTAGCCATTTAGCGTTTACCTCTCGCATAGCTACCGGCAGCTATAATCATTTACAAGGCTGTTCCGTCACCTCTAGGGAGTCGGCCGCCGTAATTATTCGTTTTTTTTCACAACCTCCCCCACTTCGCCATCGTTTTGTTTAAAAAATTACCTGCGGCGTTGCCGATAACACGAGAAAAAAATTAAGGTGCAAATAAAGAACTTTCCGCTCAACCTGTTAGCGGTTTTTTGGCCTTCGCTTCGAGACCTGAGGCGTTTTTGGTAATATGCACTTATAAGTACTGCCTCCGTAGCCGTAAGGGCGTGCGCTTTAGAAACCGAAGGTCGTGGGTACGAATCCTGCGGGGACTCAACAAAGTTCCATTGTCGTTTTCTAGTTGGTTAGGGCAATTTGGGCCGATCCCCAGGCGTCTGAAAAGTAAGATGATCCATGCGTCGGATGGGCATGTAAAAAGTATGTCCACCCACCAACCCGGATTTGACTAGCGTGGTGGGATACGATGCAAACAACCCCTTATTGGAGGAGGGCAGGCCTATGTCCAGGTGGACTTACACAGGCTGATGATGATGACGAAATTAATTCAAGGAGTTGTAAGTATTTGAGTCGCAGAAATCGTAACGGATATTTTAAAAACACCATCTAATCATATGATAAATAAAATAGAATTACTTTATTACGACAGAAATATCTTACAGTCACTCGTATTTATAAACAATTCAAATAGATCCCAGTATTTAAACTCTAATATTTAGCCGTTCACAGCCAAAATGGCAGTTAGCACTAAGAGCGGTGGCGTTTGCAATCAGCTGATTCACTCGGGCGTCGGCCTTGCGTGCAACCGCGGCGGGCTGTCATTGACTCTAATTATTGCCGAGAGGCGGATATTTCGAGGTGGCGCGGACAAAGGGCGGATGTGATTCCGCGGAATCGCCGCATCTTGAATTTATTATAAGATTGATGATGGGTCTCTACCGCCGTCTGCGTTGCGCCTTTCGGTTTTATTTAGAACCGATCTTTTTTTTGCTTCTTAGAGCCATCTTAACTTATTAAATGAATTTTAAGTAATAATCAAAACACGACAAAATAGTTTTTAATTTCACTCGCATAAAAAAAAAATTAATATTCCACTTACAAATACGTCATCGACATTTTCGTTATTTGGGAATAAACCATGAAATGTTTAAGTTGTTGTTACACTTGATGACGAAAAACTGAACGATAGCAAAAACGATGAATGAACAAAAAAAAAGACACAATAAACTCTCGTGGTTCGCGCATGCAACTAATAAATGTCGCCGATCAAGTTTCGGCAGCAAGGTGACACCGGTGACCCAAAGGTGACCCGCGCCAACAAACAAACAGTTCGACGAACCCGACGCCCGCTCATTGTTGAATTCTGCACATGGAATATTCGCCGTTAATTAATGCGAATAATTGCGGGCGCCGCGGCACGTAAGTACGTACGTACGCACAGTGACAACGACAATGACAAACCGTGTCATTGTTCCGTCCGAGGTTTAAACCGGGCCACTTTTAGAAAGTTTGAAATAAATTTCGAAAGTTAATTGCTGAATATGTTTATGTTAAAAAAGCCATATAATTTAAATTTACTTATGAAAAATAACGCATACATTGCACCGAGAGTACACATCTTTGATATCAATGTAACCGCAAAATGCGATCAAAAAGAAAGCATCTACATCGGTACAACTTAAACTTATTTACGATGTAATAAACACTGTAACGCAAGGCAACCAAGTGGCTCCATAGATCGAGGTTTCCTATTGACTAATTTTCAACGATTATTATTAGTCGATTTTACGCTGACAGCGTTATGCATACTACGCCACTTCGTTGCTATGGCCTACGTTATTACTTTATGTGCATGTTACAAGTCACATCACAGGCAATGACCAAATACCTGAGCAGCCTATAATAAAACAATGATTAAAATTTTAACAAAAAACAAACCGAATTCAAATCGATTGGCGTAATATTGAGCTATTAATTGTCCATTTGTTCAGCACATACTTAATGTAAATTTCAGACTTATTCAGTTTTTTATGGATGCCACTGTCAGAACTGGACCAAATTGCTATGGGACCAAACGGGAAGCACCAGCTTTCAAATTTAAAAAAAACATCCAAATCGGTTCACCCAGGCGAAAGGCGGTTCTGGGGTATCAAACATAAGAAACGAATTGAGAACCTCAGCCTTTTTTTGAAGTCGGTTAAAAACACAAATCATTCCAACCCTATTCGTTTACAAATGCACTAGCCGCCGCGACAGAAGGACGAGACGGCCGCGGCTAATTGCGAGAAACGTGATTAACGCCACGGTAAGCACCAACTGCTGTGTGCGCAGGGCGACGGGCGACGTCCACCCGAGCCGGCGCGACTTTTACGCCGCTAATGGAGGTTATTTCATTAGCGCCGGGGAACGGGATAACGTTTGTATTTAAGTAACAGTGTAATCGTCGTAAAAGGACCGTTAGACGGGCGGGGCGACGCGGCGGTGCCTATCGCCCTTTGTGATGGGCTGCGCAAGACGAATTCCCCCGATAGATTTTTAATTGTAGTACTATAAGAAAGTATCGGTTAAAGACTTAATTTAATTAAAATGGCAAGTGATTACCAATCCCGGCCTAGAAAACAATTTTAATAATAACAAGCTTATACTGGCCACCCTGGCTCTTGTTTTTTCTATTATTACATAAAAACATTAAAAAGTATTTCTGTAATAAGGTGACATTATCCATAACCACAAACTCTAGCATTCGTAACAGTAGTAGTACTGAAAACAATAATTTAAATTTAAAAATTGTAATTTTTTTTGTATCTGATATTACAATTTTTATAAATCAAGGCATCGAAGTTACGTTCGACGTTAATTTCAGGGCTTTTATGACTACAATTCTCTTAATTGGGAGGGACTACTCGATATAATCGCTGTCGGGTCTCTGTTAATTGCTATAATTCATTCAACAACCAATAATTAATATTATAATTTGAACACTTGTAATTGTTACAATACTAAATAATCTTATATTTGTATTTTCATCAAATTGCCGAAACACAAACATCTTTATGAAATACTTATATTTCTGCTTTTCATGCATCAACGAATGAGAGAAATGTTCATTTCGAACTCTTGTCACATTCGTCTTACGATATTTCAATAATCCTAACGCTGAAACTGTTATAAGGAAGTCCACCCAGACCATTATATAACACTTTATCCTCCCTCGAAGTAATTAAAAACAAAATCATCTACTGTGGCCAGCCCTATTTACACCTTTTTAATTGTCTTACGCGTATTGTTCTTTTTGTATTTTGTGTCTGAATTTGACATTGAACTTTGTTGACGTAATTTCTAACACAAAATTAAATGAAATATAATGTATCTTTACGGTCTAAATATTCGTTTACATGAATAAATGACATATTCATCGACGGAAAAAGAAAAGTGTGTGTACTAATGTATAAGCGTCAGTACTTCTTTGTCGAAAAAAGATCAGATTCCAAAATTTTATCTTTTGCACTCTTTTCGCCAGTCCACTATAGCTAACATGAGGGTGTCGATTTTTCGTGACGGTGCATGATGCAAATGATTATTTCCTAACGCGCCAAAAGCAAGTTTACCTTTAAAAACCATTATAATCCGGTGTGGACCATACCGTCCGTCGGTATACATATAGTGGTTGCAAGGAGATCACAGTTGGCGCCGTCTAACCGTACGCATAACCTGAAACTGGCCCGTGTAAGCAATCGCCGTGTCACCGAAGCGGGGGCAGAGACGCGGCTCGCGTTACGACCGCACAACGGGATGCGGACGGGGGCGTTTGAGTTTCGTGCGCCGTTCGTATCCGTGAAGGTGCGTATGTAGTAGCCGAGCGCAATCTTAGCGGGATGAACTATTTATTCTCGCGTAGTGTAACAGAATTACATACCCATCCGACGCATGCATCTTACTTTTCGGACAATTGGGTGATCGGCTCAAATTACTCTAACCAACTAGGAAACCACAATTAAACTTTGTTGAGTCCCCGCAGGATTCGAACCCACGACCTCCGGTTTCTACACACCCTTACCACTAGGCTACGGAGGCAGTTTATAATAGTATATAATTTGTAAAATGAAATCAATATGGTATCAGAATCGATCAATGTAACTTTCTCGAAAAACCGGTCAAATATTACATAAATATGTAATAACAAATATTATATTAGTATACATTTCTATATACGTACGTGGTTCAAGAAGTGTGTGATACCAAAAGATAGACAAAAATTCATACACTCGTCATAGAGGGAAAACTAATTCAGACAAGAACGTGCAGAGTTCGTCGTTGCGCGTTGCGTCGCACTTTGGATCGCGCCCAAGGAAGCCCATGTCCAAATATCTCTCGGCTGCATGCACGAGGTAATGTCACGTGCAATTGCGCAGAAGAAATATCACAAGAGACGCAGATATGCTAAGAGACTGCGAGTAATAAACACAGAATTGGAGGCCGTTAGCTTGACTTGTAGTAAGAATTTACTCGGAAGTATCATTTTTATAGTAAAAATATAAAAAATATATACGACATAAAGCTTTAGGCACAACATAAATTTCATTTTATAAACACTAATATTATATTTTGCCACACACATAATGACTATATCGGTCCCCTCGGTACACTATTGTATTGGCATTGGTAATACAATTTTATTAGAATTGCATTCAAACTATATAATTTTGAATTCGAACTCAAACTACTTTTCACGTAGCAGCACAAAACTACCCATATAGCCACAAAAAAGAGTTTCAGAGTAGTTTTTTCAAAATAAAAAAAAATGAAAAAAAAAAACTAAGTAAAGGCAATCCAATTTACATTTTAAGATGTTTCCATAGATATTTATACATTATTACATATACTAAATAATAGCTCAAAGTAATTAGGGCGCTTTTGAGAGACAATTCTAATAAGCGTAAAAATAAAAAAAACTAATCAAGACCAATACATACTGAATTAACGAAACACTCTTTAAAGTGATAAAAAAATTGGCAAAACAAAACAATACCGGAACAAAACGTATCCCTTGAGCTTCACGCCTAACAGATTTAACCCTCGATGACAAGAAGTAAACCCGACACCCAGAGTAATAAATTGGCCGCCGCGCTGGTCTACTGGTGGCTAACACAATCTTACCTCACTATATGTAATTATAGGTGGAATCCTTCTAAGAAAAGGGCATAAGACTCTCTATACTCTCCGTACTGTTATTTATAACGCTTATTTACGACGTTATCTTATTTATACTACGTCGAACAGTTGCCCGCGACTTTGATCGTGTGGTAATACAAATAAAAAATCTCTTATGCTATTATTCTACAAATGTGTAAATCCAGGTTCATCAACTGTAATTTACTTAAAGTTAGCCTAGTAATTCTAAAGATTAATCAGCACAAAAAGGCGGACCGCTGTAATCACACTCGAATTTTATTTATTTGTTTAAATGTATGGATAAACCATTTCTAAATTTTATAATCTTAAACAATAACTGCCCTTGTAAACTTCGATATATTGATCGGTGCAAATCTCAAAACACCGAATAAGAGAAATAAATCTATCTACAAAATTAGTATTTCGCACCATTCAAACTATAAAATACAAAAGCATCGACGCAGGCGACCGTACGTCGCTCCACACACACGAGCGACCCGGTGCGCTAAGAAATATAGTTACTTAATCGTCTCCTTGAAACACTTCACTATCAGGGCGCATTATGGACATGACACACATTTCGTATGTAAACACCATCGAACAACTGATACGAACACGAAAAAAGGTTTATAGCGCACCGTTTTAGGTGACGATTGGGCCGGCAACATGATAGCGAATGCATTTATTACGCTGTGTATATTAAAAGTTTGCGCAACGCAAGTGGGCATTGCAAGCGGCGGCCACAAAAAACGCCATCGTTTCAAGAAATTGCGATTTAAAAATAAAACGCGTCATGTTATTTCGTAACGTTTCGTTTGCGCAGCGAGCGGTGCGAAAATCGTAAGTGGGACGCTGTAGAATGCATAAGCGCGTTTGAGTAGGTAAGAAAGATATTATAAGACGGACCGTCCACATATTTTAAAGGTAATTCAATCAACAAAAAAAATAGGGCTTACATTTGTCATCATTAACAAACTCCGTATGACCAGCATTTAACAACAAAACGAAATTATATTGATATATTTGCTTGTTTATCAGGCCTGGGCAATGAATCAGCTGGTCTCTTTAAGTCACTAACCTAAGATGTAAGCAAAATAGTGAGGATTTGCGTTATTTGTTTACTAAATCCGCTAGGGCGGAGACATTTGATTTAAAAACATTGAATGATTTTAAATCGTTGGAATCAAGATTTTTCGACAATTTCAAAATCCCTAGCCGGTCGTCTTAGTGTCTCTTGTCTCCATAGTGCGCGAGTCTATCAATGAAATATCAAAATACGCGGCCGATTTATATCAACTCAAACAATTTATAAAACAATAAACGGTGTCTCATCAGCGTACCGTACCTCGGATGCCGCGAAAGTTTCAATGCGATGCCAACGGGGTTAACTGTGACAAGGTTGCAGCGGTCGGAACACCTGAGAATCGGCGCAATAGCGAAACGTGAACGTTTCCGAGTAAATCGGCGGCCGATGACCAACATGTTAGGAACCACACTTCATGCTATCCAAAAGCTTATACTGACGGCTCATGTAACGCTGGTTCTTGGCGAAGGTTGAGCCGGTGTCAAGTAAATTTTAACACGCAATTAGTAACACTCCGAGACACCTTGGCACAGATAGCATCGGTTGCCGAGGGAGCTGTAGACGGATGGGTATATTTTACGAGGGAAAAAAATTAAACAATCGTTTCAGAAACCACAAAAAAAAACCGTAAGATTAAGATGCGACGATGGAACAGTACGGTTATTTTTATATTTGACCAAATAAGACGACGTTATTATTGTTTCGGAACACAACGCACTTTTTGGGGAACAGCATGTAGCCAACTGAATGCCGCTCATTGTTTCGGTGCACGCGATATGTCGTTTATAAACGGTATACCGGCCACAAAACGAAACATTATCGTTGCCGCTCCGATTCTTTCCATTGAGGAAATTGATTTAAACGCCATTATAATTTTTCAATCACAACACAATTTTTTCTATGTGTACAACAACACGAATCTATCACCGTTTGGCCTTGATATTGTTAATAAGTAAGTGAGGGAAGGTACGAGTGTTCGTTTATAACACAGTCAAATTAAAGAAATCTATCGCAAAGTAATTGCGTCATACATATAGCGTTTTTATTGACGAACTCCACCGTATTGTCTATCACAAAGTGACAGCCGACTATTGACAATACCATACGTACACTTCGCTACGTTGCTATGGCTGATAGATATTGTACAGTTTCATTTAATTGCTATCACTTTGACCTCTTTAAAGTGCACGCGGAAGTGTCATTGCGGTCTCACTGATGTAAAAAAACGGCATATGAAAAAAACATAAATCGCAAGTCGCCGCCGTACAAGGTGCCGTGAAAATATTACACAGATCGCATCGAAACACGAATGCCGTTGGAGCGGACATTCCGGCAAAGGGAAAATTACGCTTTTGACACAGTTTTTTTTTTATTTAATTCTCCCTCCGCCTCATATAATTAAATGTGTGCCGAATGCATTACTCTAAAAGTAATGAATGTCGTGGTACTCGTGCGTTGATTAAATCTTCGTACAAGTGAAGCGAGCTATAACGGTATGCAAATGTTCTGTTATGTGTTACAATAGTTTTGTTTAAACGACTTATTAAAATTATAATTTTAATTAACGGTAGTTACTTAACTTTTCCTCAATAAATACGGTTTATTTCATTATAATTTTATATTCGATTCAAAGCTGATAAACCATATATTGAGCTTCAATTTGTAGATCCGTATACTAACTTAAAAATAAAAACTATACGATTCATAGGTACTTTAAAACAATACACTTATACAAAGCTAACTTGTGAACGCTAATTCGTGGAATTGTGAACGAACATTGCTAGCATATCGCTAAGGAAAAAATGTGTGTCATGGAACTTAGTACCTACAGTGTCTGGGTTTATGTTCTACAAGAGCATCTAGATATTACCTAAACACACGTCAGGCTAAGCTCGGGGCCAAACGCCATGAAAATAAAAGATGGAATTTACATAAAAATTACTAATGTCAAACTTAATTAGCGCCTAAAACTCGAGCACTCTCATTCGCTAAACATCGCGTGATGATTAAACATGGCCGCTATCCACGAATAACAACACATTCGCTTCACCCGCAATTTTTGTTCGACATTGGACTTTGTTTACGTTATTTCCGTCTCTTTCTTCAGCTCAGGTTAAAACAATTTAACATTAATCATTTATTATAAACGGATCTGAAACTTTCTACGCTCGACGACGCCCGCGCGGCGCCCGCGCCAAGCTTAGCCGCGTGGCAACCCGACTATATATCACCTTGACTCACTTCGTACGGCCTGTTTGGCTTGCACCGTCGCGTCGTGATTAGTATGACAAATATAATTACGTCTAAACGATCGCCGCTTATATATTTTCAGTGACAATGAATATGTATAGTAAACCATTTGGTTGAAATTAATCAGCAACTTTTCGTAACCGATATAGATGCGGGATATAACATTTTTCATACACATGCAGGCAATAATTATTTTCTGAGTAAATATAATGAAATAATAACGAACATAAACTAAAAAGAAATGGTCGTAACTTCAACGACTGAAGAAGCAAAAAATATAGCGCTGCTATTGTATAATACGTTACAAGAAATATTTCTAAAACCAAATGTTTGAAATTATTGTAATGTCTAATATACAAACATACAATAAGAAACATATATAACTTCGATCTTACTTGATTAATCTTTTCTCATTTGGATCGAAAATAAAATATACTCGATTATACACTAAACTCCAGTTTATAATGTTCAAAACTATCAATATTTCCTTTCTATTGCGACGCATTTTATTTTCAAAGAAGCAGATGCAACCACTTGCCTTACCCGTGGAAAATTCCATACTCGGACAGACACGCCCTATGGCGTTGGTTCAATGCGCTAATCGAGTCGGTGTATGCCACATATATCGTCATATATATTCCGAGCATAATATATGAATGATCAAAGTAAGTATCAAAACAACGCGCCCGACAGAATTAGAGCCGACGTGACGTAGCCCGTACTCTATTAATCTAATTACGCGCAAACATCCAAGTCGCATTAGCATAAATAGATGATTTTATTGCCGCCTGTGAAACGACGCGTATGACGGGTTCAATTGATTTCGTATAATGAGGTTAATCGCCAGGCAATATTGATGCGTGGTAAAATGCTGTTAGATTAAACACGCGTTTGATTTCGAGAAATGCGATAACATTCGACGTTCACAACGTCGAATGCAAATTTAGATATAACATGGTTTTTAAAGTATTACCGGTGGTAGGTCCCCTGTTTACAGCAGACCGTCTGGGTGGGTACCACCGCGGAGCCTATTTCTGCCACGAAGCAATAGTGTAAAAACACTAATGTGTTCCGGTTTGAAGGGCACCGTAGCCAGCGTATTTTGCTGGGTAAACGAGACTTAACAACCAGTGTCTCACGGTAGGCAGCGCGTCAGCGACTGCCACTGGTATTGCCAAAAAAAAGGGGTCTAGCGTTATAATGGGTGGCGTGCATTTGGGGAGGCCTATGTCCAATATTAAACTATCACAGGCTAATAATGATGATGATGATTATGATGTCATAATTACGAAAAAATTGTGAAAACTTCTCCTTAAACCAATCTAATGAAACATAAAAGAAATTACCCAAAAAATGTATACCCGAAAATTTACATTTTATTGGTAGGCCTAGCCCAGCCGTAAAATTACTTACTGGGTTTACGAGACTAAATGTGATTATATTTATTTCCATCTAATCATCATTTGCATAAGCATATATAAGACAAAATATAAACTGAATCCAAATTCAAACTGCAAAATTATCACGGTTTAATCCTTCAATAGGAACGTGACAAAACAATCGGAACCGTACAGGAAACCAGATATAGGCGGGGTGCAGCTTGATTTCTATTCTCTAATCACTGTGTTGAATGCGAGATATAGCAATTAGTCGCGTAGCGTATAGGCAACAGCTGATGACGGGCACCGACGCGACGAAAGCGTGCCAATGACTATTGAAATGCGATAGAACAATTACTGTTTGCACATTGCCCAGTTGGAAATCAATCAAGTATCTTAGAGCGAAATAGTTCTTGTCATGATCTAGTTACAAAAGAAAGAGAACGGTTACAAGACGGTAAGTATTTGTTTTCAAGTGTTCAACGCTTCGCTTCTATAAATTTTCTTCAAAATCATTTGTCGTCCTGAGCCACAGCGTTTAGTTACGTTCACCCAATAATTGCTCTAGCTAAGAATACCATCGAAATGGTTACACAGTTGTATTTTTACAAAGCTGCTTTATCTTCGGAAATCTCTCACATACATCTTATCCTCTGTAAGCAGGGCATTCAAAACACCATTTACCCATTATCGATATCTATCTTAAAACAATAAAAAAATAAAGTTTTTAAGATTATAATGACATAGGTATTTGATAGTAGATTCAGGGTAAAGTTGAGAAAATTTCTACATAATAAAACAGCACTCGCAATCATCTTAGCGACGCAACGTACGTCATGCGCACTAAAATCGAACCTAACAAATAAAACATAAGGTGTAAATAAAAAGTGTAACGTGTTACCGGGGCGAACATAATCCAGGAGTAATTCGTAACAGGCGATCGAATCGCTAGCGTACTCGTATCCAATATTCACATCTTCTCAAAGGAGGGACATGTGCTACGTGTCAGTCACCTGTGCTGTAGTTGAGCCAAATTAATAATAAAAGAAATGTAAACAATGTAATTATTGGACAAAAGTACTTTTTTACGGATTTTATCACGTTTATTTTACATTTTTAAATTCACGTTTCGAACACTTTCCAGCGGCCGTGGTCACGGGGTAGACTGAAATGACATGCGTCCTGTTGCCAGTGCTGAAGCGGGGTTTTCAGATCTTGTTATAAAATATTTTTAGTCTTTACTCAATGATGTTTAGTATTCGCGTAAGCAAAAGAATTTACAATGTAACCCGTAGCCAAATGGCGCCATACGTCTACCGATCTTATTGTTGTATCGTCACTAAGAGACAATCAACTGATAACAACGCCTCACTTACGACGCCACCTCGTTGCCATGGGTTACAATATTCACGTCATCCTTTCATGGCTCGGCTCGGCATCGGCTCAGGTATACACAGACTTTACTGTACGCAGCGTTACGTGTACCGCAGCGTGCAATGAAACAATAATGAGGCCGTAAATCACGAGAGATAAAATTTCTTACGATGGGCCTGGAAAGAGGTCGATGCCGAATAGCGGAGCTATAAATATTGATCGGTGGTCCCCTTGACTCGAATCGCACTGGCATCGAGAACTCGCGTTGCGAAATAGTAAACGGCCGGCGGCTTAGTCATTGTCGCCGCTAGTCTAGAACTAGTGGGCGGTTGCATCACGCGCAAATACTGTATTGCCAATTGTTATAATTTAATCCGAGGTGGTATCTTGCAGGATCATACAAAATGGGGCACAGTTGCATTAGAACTTAATTATGTCTAGTTCTCAATCTACTAGAATAACACTTATTGCATTGCAGTTGATGGGGAAAAAATGCAAAATTATTTGAAGTTATTATGAGACAGATGCTAATATCTAAACTGCTAAGATTGGTTGCATACAGAATCTAAGAGACAAAAAAAAATAAAGCAATACTGATTTCACTTCTTTCTAGCCATGGCATAGCCTACTACAAGGGTATTAGTTATGCCGATTATCCCAGATTTTAAAAGACAACTAATGTACTTATCAAGTGACTACACACACATACAGCAACTGTAGTATTCAACGTCGACGACAGCATGTAAAAGTCGGTCCACCCACCAACCCGCATTGGACTAACGAGGTGGGATACAGTACAATATCTTTTATGGAGAAGGCGTGCAGTCGACTAAAACGGGCTGATGGTGATGATGATGACTATTCAAATAAACGGATGACCATCAAACAGTGTCAAATTATCAACACGCCGTGTACTTCACAATTGTTGCAATTCCTCGGTCGGCGGCGGTTCGCGTTTCGTAAAGCCCGTTCCGGCGTCAGCGGAATGCGGGCCGTGTGACGCAATTAGGGCCATTTGAAACCGATAGCGCGACCAGACGAGACCGCAGAACGTTATTAATACACCGCCGACTGCCTTGTTAGTTGGGTTAATACAATGAACGCGACGTTGGTTAGGGTAAATAGTCAAAAACTTTACGAAACGAAAAAATCGATTAATGGATATATTTAAAATTATGCCAGAATCGAATAGGGTAGTTTTCATTGATTGACATCTCGGTGAATTCATCAATAAGATTGTTAGATGTACGATACTACTTCATAGCTATGGGTTACTATGTAAACATCTATTCCAAGTATAGTTTGACTAAACTATAGTTGAAACGGTCAAGTGACAAATTTCGACGGCGCCAAAGCGTATGATGCTCTTTAACGAAAGATCACGTGGTCGCTTCGGGCATTAGACGTTAAATTAAATTAGGCTGAGAATAAATAAACATTTTTTACAGATTAAATTCTAAAACGCAGCAACTGAATTGGAATAGATTTTTGTCCGGGCGACACAAATTCAGCACTCATTCCTAACTGAGAAATTTAAAAACATTACGTCGACAGTTCCAAAATTAAATTTGCCGTAGAAACATCGTCGAATGTGACACAACGTCCTATTACAACGGCATTATAACCTACTTTTGACAACCTTCTTTTCAATATAACAACGAGTCGGCGGCATTAAAAACGCCCCGATACTGGCAGGAAGCCACGTAAACACAGCACCATACAGGACAACGACCAGCCCCGAATGCAAATAGCGCGGTCTATTAATAAACGTACAAAAATAAATCGAGTGCTCACCGGGGGGAGGGCTCCACGTGTCCCGGGGACATTAAGATTAATTGCCCCACGGATTTTGTACCGTAAACGGTGATGCCTTTGATGTGAGTGAGGTGGTTTTTGTGCGTTTCTCGTGAGCGGATTATTTTCAAAACGAGGAAAACTGTTAATTTATATGTTAAATAACCAATTGAACTTGTTTGCCAAAAGTATATGATACACAGATTTCTTTATTTAATCCACCGCTTCGCGAAGAATACTAGCTGACTCGCGTAATCTCTACTTTACAAACATTTTTTTTGCTACATTTTTTATCGTATTATGATTTTATGTGGCCTAAAGATTTCACTTTCTGCCTTTAGATATCGAAACATCAAAGAATTGTCTAAAACGCAACCTTAAATCAACGCCTATGCACTAGTTAGTACATTATTAGATAAATTCCTTCGCAATCGCACTACTAAAACCGCAATTCAAATTGTAAAATCAATTCACTAAATCAAAATCCAAAAGTTCAAACAAACAATGCCCTGAAATTCATCCTGTAACCGATGACACGTATTCATGGAAATCCGTTACGAGCCAGCCACGATCGACCCACGCACTAGTAGTTGCAGCGAAAATGACGCCCACCAACCGCCACGCTCCAAAGGTCATAAGCTACACGCGCCGCTCTCGTATATAGGGAAGCCGTAACTGCGTAGTTTAATTTTATAAACGGAACAATAATTGTTTACTTGACGCCATGCTTACGATCCCGTCGATAAATAATAAACATTAATTTAATTTACTCTCTTATGTTTATGCGAATAATACATATGATTTTATTGCGAAAAAACTCTGACAGACGAGCAACACCTCAGTCTGCCCGTGGATCCTTGTAATTAGTCTAAAACATCGGGAAAACTATAATACACATTAAACGCGATAAAAACAGTTAATTCTTTTATTTAATCATTTATTTATTTTGTGGCACAAATTTATGGTAGTTTTTGCACAACTTTAACAATCTTAACAAATTAAAATATGATCACAATCTGTTTGTCTTTTAATTAATAGATTTGATAATAAAATGAGAAAGATTTGAATGGATAATCAAAAGAGAAAGGTTTATTTCGTTCGTAATTGGAAATAAACTTAAACTTTAGGCAAGCAAATTAGCGAGTATTAGTTTGTAATACTTTTCAAGGTTTTCCAATGTTTATCAAGGATATTTAAAAAAGACAATAAAAACATGAGAGTTGCGAGTTAAAGCCGAAACTAGTAAAAAATACAATCAAACCGTACGTTTGTACTATCGCGTTCTCGCAAAATTTCGTGCTAGTTCGAGCGCGCTTAGCAAATTAACAAAAACATAAACAAATATAACCCGGTCACTATTTCATTGAGCTATAGCAGTTCATTGAGTTGTCCTTATTAAAGCCGCCATAAATATCGCTCCCACGCCCGCCCAGCGGAATGTCGGTGCCCACGGCGTTTCAGAGTGAGGCGGTTGGTTCAGCATTAAACACGTAGCTGTCGGACCGCTGCGTCGATTTGCTTTTATTTTTAATTCAATCAACCTTTACACTAGAGACGATTAAAATGATAAACTCAACTAATCGTCGTGTAAACTATAACGTCAATTTAATGTTTGAGCGCATTGTTATTTGTGGACTTGAATAACAGCGCCTGACGTTTCGACGACAAAACTTTGACGGATATTTTTTTAAACGCTTAAATTCTATATTTTGAATACATGGGGTATAGTTTATATGGCAATTCAAATCTTGTATGCGTTCTGTTCTTAGTCTTTTATATATCTTCAAAGAACTAGATTTTTTTGTAATTCTAAAGACAAGGTTCTAGAATATGGTGATAGAAATAAATCCCTTAATTTATCCAATGTTCGAGGCTGTAAATGATGCTAAAACATTTTCACCCGTTACCACAAACCGCCCACGTAAAAACTAATAGATTCTACATTAAAAAAAAAATCTTACCTCATTGATGTGTTTGTAAGTCTTGATTAGGTCCACACTTAGTTTCCTTAAAGGCGCTGTCGAAGGGTCGCGAAAGTGGTGAGGTATCCTTGCTTGCATAGCCTAAACAAGAGGGGGCATATTAGGAACAGACCTTAACATCCGAAGCGAAATGACTACGCAAGCAAGACATAGGGGGATGCACTATAGTAAGGCCGAGTACAATTTAGATCGTTAACAGTATTTTTTAATATTAGTCAGAAAATGAAGTCAATTCTTTGCGAATTCTGATGAGTTGTTGAAGATGATTCCATGCGGTTTTTTTTCCATCCGGTATAGGTAGACGAGTTGGTCAACTAGGGCGTGCTATTTTATGGTACTAGTTGTCACATTGAAACTATTACTTTTTTATCAAATACAGTGAAACTATTTGGGTTTTAGAGGTCAGATCTCAATCACCATGTGAGAAAACTGTATTATAGTAAGATCTAGGCGTTGGCGTGGTCGAGCTCATGGGAGGTTGGACGAAGGAATTCCTATCTATAATATCGATTATTTCACTATAGTACATAATAAAACAATCTAAATCATATTCGGCACTGGTATAAATAGTGATTTAATGTGATGATAATTAAAACATGTGCTGTGCGCATTAGAAAATGATAGAAAACCGCCAAATGATATCTATAAAGCAACCATAACAAGCGATACAATACAAGTAGAACAAATAACATGTAGCATAAATAAATAAAACCTCACAAAATGAATCTAAGTGTGTAGAAGCGCAAACGTTAAAAAAAAAATAAGGTAATGCCAATTTCATCGCAACAATAACCGACACTAATATAAGACAAACAGTGGGCGTTCAAAGCGAGAATAACACACGAGACGGTTTTTAAATAAACACCTGTTGGAAATCGCTTTAAATTATGAACAATCGCTTCAACAATTGTATCATAAAACTCAAAGCAGCACCATTAAGGCCCCATCATCCGGCGGTAGCCAGTGTTTGGATCTTAAAAAATCCTATCATTGAAATAGATCTTACGTTTTCACAAATATACTAGATAAAAGAGCTGATAGATCTCAGTTTTAGAATATCTTAGCGAGATGATATGTGAGCTCAACAGCTATTACTACTAGATCGCTAGATCTAGCGTTTAACAGTTAAATTTTTTTTTCTTAATGAAGTAACTTTTAAATGATACCTTTAGTACTCGTGTATAAAAACAGTAACGAGAAATTCACAACGGATTATCTCGCAAGTTTTGAAATAATTACAATCTTTTCCAACATGTCAAACAACAACAACAACAACAATCCAACATCGTGTCGAGGCTGCGAGTAATAAGTGTAGTAATATAATTAAATCTACTTGCAAAAGTTTCAGCGATAACCCTCGCTACTTGTGTCTCAATTAGTCAACATTTCCAAAGCGAGTTTCTCCCCAGGTTATTGTCCTCAGACGTCCCTCAGACAGTCGCGGTTTGCGATTCAATTTAATTCACTTGCAGACTGTTTTCAAAACTTGTTATTACAACGTGTGTACAGAGACCAAACAGTTTGTTACATTCTCTTGTACACAATGTGTGCATAAATTTAATATGATGTGTTATTTTAGCATTTTAGTAGAGACCATATTTTCCAGCTAACTGTATCAGATTGAACTTCGCAACTGGGTATTAAACTCATGAAATTGATAAACAAACAACGAATGCCGTCAAAACTTGAGGTGTTTCAAGGATTACGTTGGGGGATCGCCGCTTGATTGATAATCGTCATCTCTACGGACACGAGAATCGCCTGGAGTCTACTGTTTGCGTGGATTAGTATTGAACCATCTATAGATTCAATACATGGTAGTTATCAATTTTGTATCGATATCGGGGCGATTTTCCGATCCGTCGAGATGGCGACCACAGTGTTTCGCGGCGTTTTGGAACCGCCTCGTGCGTCATTTACCTGAGGGGGGTAACGGTAGCGGCAGAAAGCTCGGGTGTTGCGCGCTCTAGCGCTCACCTGAATGTCGGACGGCGCGCTCATCGACGCCAACTGCTCCTCGGCCACCAGCCTCCCATAGAGTGGGACGTGCCTCCTCTCACCTCCGGCGGCCTCGGGCACGCCGCCGCCGACAACGCCCACTGGAACAAACACAAAGACCGATTCGTTATTTATCATCTGACGTGCCAAGTATGGGCGAAATGGTAATGCGAGTTGGCGTCACATTCGAATGAATGGTGCAGTAAATAAATCACAAGTCCTTCCTACACAAAACTTTTTAGTAAAAATATCATAAGAAGTTTACATTTTATATTATGTACATGTTAAGGTTATTTCAAGCATGGATATTTTAAATGCATGAATGAAAAGAAATGTAAAGGTAAGTAATAGCTAAATATATTAAGACAGGCTATTTAAAAAAATAATATAAATAGTAAATTTTTCTACTACTCTACTTCTACAAACTATTGAAAATAATGTATTTATTCAAGATACCAATACATAAATAACAACCCGCATTAAAATAGTTCAGAATAGTGAAGAATATTTCTGACCATAGTTTAAGCATCCAGCAATAGTAAGAGTTAAGTTCGTGCTAATTCTCAAAATTCTTAAGTCCAAATAATAATTATCGATATAATGTTTTACGAGCATTTCCGCATCTTACAAAAATATCCAGTGAATAAAGAGCTTTCGTACACGTCACTGATAACGCAAAATACCAATTTTAGATTCTGTAACGGGAGTCGGCCCCGCGTTACATGATATCATTCATTGCCGACCTACGCATCGAATACGTCTATAGAGTGACTGGACCATTTATATGAAGGGAATCCTTTCAAACTTTTCCTATCAATCTTAATAGTGGTAAAATTTGCTTAAATCAATTCCTATATTATAGAAATCAGTGTTAGAGATATAAAGGCAATAATATTCCAAGGTGTTTTTATTCGAAAAAATCAACATAATTTTGCTCTCAAACAATACGATTTTTATTAAAAAAAAGTACTATAGTTAACGACAAAATTCTTAAGAAACCAAATATTCCGGTCACATCGGGCATCGATCGATTTTAGCATATCATCGACGTTCAACGATCGATAGAGATGTAAAGAGTTGCATGTCAATCAACTCGCCATGTAAATATCGCAAATTCCTCCGCGGACGGTGCTCATTCACCTGTCCTCCTCCGCCCACGCGGCGACCAAATCAAATATTTTGCCTCCGCGCATGATTCATCGGAATCACTTATCATTGCTCGTGTTCACGAGGCGTATACTTTGTCCGTTTGGAATTACCGATTGTTTCATAACAAAACTCGTTAATACCACTTTTAATAAATGTAGTCAATGTAATAGACTTTAGAAAAAGACATTAGCATTAAAATATATAATCAACAAGTTTGAATAACACCTCTTAAACAACTCATCCTAGCTCGAGTTATTAATTAACGTAATTTAATATAATAAACGCGATAAGCACTATGTATTAGTATGGTAGAGAGAGAGTTGCAGGAAATTTAAAGTTTTCTCAATGTCTGGTGACAACTTTTGTTAACAAAAAAGGTATGTGTTATCATTTCAGAAGTTGTTGACACAAAACACACGCTTTTGGCGCTCTCTAAAATCGGAAGACAGTGATAGCATCTCAAGCACTTGAGAGCAACAATCAATGTCTTAAGAACTTTACCAATGTGACGTGTTGTACGACACATGTCAATTGAAATGGCGTTCTGTCCTCCCTTGTGAGTGCTTTGACGTATTTAAAAGCTGCGACGCCCTACCGACTCCGCTTTAGTGACAGTAAAATTTATTTCGAAAGCCACGCCACTCCCCGCGCGCTTTAAACTTCACAACATGTTACATAAGACGCTTGTAAATTCAACACTGTTTACTTTTACAACCGTCAAAAATAAATTTGGACCAATAAAAAGCAATTGTCGAACGAAACCTGTATAGTTTGACCACAATGATTGTGTTGCGGATATAACTGTTTGATTGTTTTCAACGATGTTTCATATTTTACAGCATGGTGCCGTGGCAAGGTGTGAGACCAACTTTATAGCAGTTTCCAGAGGTCGCAGACAAGTTAATTCAGTCTTATTTATGTACCGTCTGGCACAACGTGACATTTAATAATAAAACACCGCGATTCGAGGCTTTCTCGTTTATTTTAGGGCGAATTTTCTGAGCAAAAAGTTTGTTACACGTCCAGCAAGTTGGCATTATATTAGGTTTCAAATCAAATTGCGAACTAATTAAATTGACCTTTAATCAAGCCAACAGGTAACATTATACTTCGTAGAGCTCACTGTATACGTTACTCAAGGAAACTTTGCACAACGGAAGCCATAAATAATAATGAAGAGGGATTTGATGAATGCGATGTGGGATATATAAAAGTAATAATACTATTGTTATCTAATCCAACGCTATCAAAAGCGTCTATACAGGCAATAAATCTCCCTAAATCATCTGAGATACAGCTTTTTTTTTATTTATTCCCCTCACACTAAAAGTGTGTCGTCCTAAATATAATTCTTCTCTACAGTTCAGTTGCATACAAAAACAAGAAAACGCCTGTAGAAAGTCCATACAATAACTCGGCACACACACAGGTACACACATGCCATGTGTGCCACAGGCAGCTGTGCCATGCAACTGCACATGTCGCCTTATAGCTAACTGCGTAGTTTACAGTGAAACGCTATACGTTACGTATGTGTTGAGGAGATTACGCCGAATCGAACGTACGCGTGTTGGTATGATCACGCAAGCGAGCTGTGTTGCTTACGATTGCAATGTTACTTTTTGTGGTAACAAATTGATTTTATCATAATTATTTTGTTTAAAACATCATTTTGATCGCTTGACACTATAACCAACGAAAAGAAGCCGTATCGCAAATAAGGATTTGCGATCTATTGTGTTGTGATATTATAAATTATATAAAATTATGTTAAACATCATTATCGATTCCTCAGTCAGTCAAAGAATTGCGTCACTAGTAAACAAACACGCTTAAGGTCGAATCAATGTATAGCAATTATTCAAACATTAGTTAAAAAAGCCCTTTGAAACGTACTATACAATTCAAAGGGCTCCAAAGGGGCAAGGTCATTGTATTAGTTATCAGCTGATAGGCCTCCTGTCGGCATTATTATTTATCAAACGGAACGTGTATTGGGTATGCGTCATTATCTTGGCCGCGCGGCGCGTTCTCACGGCGCTAGTAAGCAACACCGCGCACACAGATGACTGACGGGGCGATGAATGGCGTGGAAACGATTGAAAACCGGGCCGCATCCGCGAATTAGCATTAACGTCCGTACTGTTCGGCACAAAGGAGCCGAGACGGTGGACCGCGCGATCTCCTTGCATTCAAAGCGGGCCCGCGCGCGACGCGAAGGAAAAGCAACAACCGCGAAACTTTCAGCAATTTGCAACTCTTCACATCAGTCGGCACGGCGTATCACGGGATTTTGCATGGACATTAAAATGGAGTGGGGACCAAATATTATGCAATGTTTTGATGTTTACGACATATTTACACTATTTGATATAATACTCAGTATATTGCTTTCCAATAGAGAGCAGGTGAATAGGAGTCTTTAACCCTATGACAAACTAATCTCGAGGGTCATGCGGCGTTTGCGAGCACCGAAAAGAGGCACGCGATCATGAACACAGTAATGTGGCCAGTTTGCATTTTAACTGCGCAGTAATAGTTAGGGCGTCCAGTATAATGAGAGCCGCGCGATAAACTTCGATTGTCCCGTACCGTTCGGAGCGGCATGGTGGTATGCGGGGGGAGGAAGGGCACGCGTGGATGGCATCACGCGGGCCGACGAACGCCCGGAGACGAGTTGCTACGTCACCATTGCAAGCGGCTCTAAACCGGCCACGGTGCCGGCCGACAACCTGTGGTAGCTATGCGCGGAATGCGACTAGCCGTCGGTAGATTGGCGTGGGAGGTGCAAGATAGCCTGGCTTCGCGTTCACGAATCGCAAATGCAGTTTTACTTTGTCGATTAACACGTAATGTTCTTATTTTGAACTAGTTTTTTCTTATAAGAGATTAATTATTTTTCGATAGTACGACATAGAAAATACTCTTATTTTGTATAGGATATTACGCAGTTAGATCTCACTACCTATTAAGGAGTACGCTGACATAAATGACTACTCAAGTTCAATCCAATAACGAACGTATTGACGCGCACACTAAATATAATATCACATTACGCAATTGTAATATATCCCGTTTGCAGTAACCATGACTTTTGCTATTTCATTTAAAACAATAATCAAGCGATAACACTAACACAATAAAACACATATTTTAAATCGACAACCTTGCACCGTCGATATAAACGACATATAACGGACAACAGAAACCGAATGTTTATATCGTCGATGCTAAAACTCAACTACGAGATTGGCAAGGACACAAAATAACTGCGCAGTTCTTGGTTCGACACTTTGTAGAATCCATTAAGTCGACATCCTTGACATGCCGCTGGTATAAGCGCACTCGTGTGTCTAACTACGGTGAAATGAGCGATTATCTCGCACTCGGCCGACTTACTGTCGTCACTGTTGTGATCCTCCCCTGACATAATATTGAGTCTTATGAAATACACAGGACAAAGTTCCCGGTGAACAGCGGGCACAAACAGTTCGTCGTTCGATGGCGTCGCACATACGCGTGTCGGGTCATTTTCGGGCGTTCGGTCGCGAACGTAAACAACATTCCGCCGTCCGCCGATGCGCTGCTAATGCGGGCCGATTGGCGCGCATCGCTGTGCGTCCTTGGTGACGCGCGGGCACGTTATTGTTGTGCAACAGTGTTTGTACACGTGCCGTGGTTGCCGCGGACGCGCTGGCGACGGTGTGCCGGCGCGGGCGGAGCGCATCGACTAAACGACTAACGAACTCTGGAGCCGGACGACGCCGGTGAGCGATGGGCGAGCGGAGGGCCACGTGATACGGATGACAAACACCGCGAGCGCGGCGACCGAACGACGGTTGAGGCGATATTATCGGCGGTCCGCTTATCGGCATTTAGCGCGCGCTTCCTACATCCCAGTGCTTGATTGTTGGTGATAAAAATTAAACAAACGTGCTGTTTGCGGTGGGTGGAGATCCAAATTAGCTTCCGGGATATTACAAGTATAATTTTTTTACTTAACTTAGATCTCCGTGCATAAGACCTAAATATATAAGAATTTCGTGATGTTTAGTATATTAAAAAGTATATACAGATGATATTTATCTGATTTATATCACGACATTCGAGTTAATTGGGAATGTTTTGCGTATTGTATTATACTAATCGTGACGTTGAGTACGTAATCTATTCATGTATTACAACCCAACGTCCATTACGAGAACCACCTAAGGCAATGTTTTGGAATCGATCCATTGTATTGAAATATATGCATCCACTACTTCAGACCTCCAGTGTTTAATTCTGGTTCACGACTTATAGCTTACGCGAGGATAAAGACACGATTTTTCGATACAAATTCAAATTTATAACACGATCTAAACGAAACTGACTGACTAATTAATTTTACATTGAAATCAAAACATTGTGTGAGACTATACGAGAATATTAAAAAAAAAATAAGTAACGGCCGACGAAAGAAACTTTACAGACAGAATAAGTCACTCTACAGCGGGCGGACGGGGCTATCGGAAAGTTTTAAACGTTTCCCCATTAGAAGAAAAAAGCAAGGCGAATCGGCCCCCGAGCGCGCAGAAAACATTCGTACGCCGCACAACTGCGGGCATCCCCTTTTTCCGGGCGGCCGCCGCCGGCCACGCAATTTCACCGATTGTATGCAAATCCTTGGCGCAAACAAAGAATGAGAGAGCGCCCGACTCAGACGCCCGCCCTTGCCTTCTTGCCCACCTGTGCACCCGTGCCGTCTGGGCACAGCGAACTGGCGTACCATTCCGACCGAAAGCCGCGCCGTAAACAATCCTCGCCGGGATATTATTCTCGACAGTATCTCGTAACCCCTTACGTATCGACGTAGCGATGTTCTGGAGCTCTTTTATTAGCCGCCATCGGCTCGTAAATTATTCAGCGGATTTTCTATTAAGCACTTAGGCGGAAGAATAATGCATCTAGTTGAATCTCATGGCATCGGGGGTGCCCCCCCATAAACACTAGGAGAGCGGCCCTGGGCTCTCCTATTTGCATCGCCACGGTCTGACCGCGCGGCGTTAGGATCGAAATTTTCTGTTTTCCTAGTTGCTATACTATCAGCATATATTACTCATCTAATTACACAACGGCGAATTGTTGTTGCTGGCTGATATCAGATATAAAATAAATCACATCAATATTACAATAATATTTTAGTGGTTATAAAGTTAAATGCATAGTTGAATAGGCATAAATTGCAAAAACAACAAACATATTATAAATTAACAGTTGCGATACAATACCTTTCTTTCAACAATTTTCATAGAAACAAAACAGGAGCACGACTCCGCCTTGTTTATAGAGCATTGCTTAATTCGATCTGCTTGGCTGCAATGCTCGTTAGCGACGGGCAAATGTCCACTATCTTGGGACGACAATAGCAAAGGCCCACTGATAATTAGCTACCAGGTGGAAATATTAACGTACAGACAGACCAATGTAACGATACCTGATTAAAACGCCACCCCAGTGTCTATTACAAAGAAGAAAATCAAAAGCGGAACTAACTTTCTAATTTATTCGGTCTCCCTTTTAAAGAGCAACCCAGACTAGCATTTTTTCTATTCTTCGTAAAAACGACTACAATAAAAGGTAACAACAAAATAACGAAACACCTACACCGCCATTATCAATTACCTGGCAACATGGTCCTGCGTCACATAATTAAATACATCGCCACTACTACGTTGGTTAAGATTGTTATGTTAATATGCGCATTATGAATTATTTAAAAGCTAGTAACCCCGGTACCTCATCAATGAAAATGCTAAAATATTCCATTCCATATCCATGATAATTGTGTGCCGTGTAGATTTTCCTTACGTCATTCTTTTACACACTCGCATGTCGAAGACCTTCAACAACGTAACATAATACCAAGTTTATGGATGCAATAATGTTTTTTCGCAAACCTTAATTATAATCCGCTATTTTAAAAAAAAGCTTTGAAAAAATATTTTATCTCCTAGGCGTATACTTTATTAGTAAGAACTATTTATACAAGGGATCCATTTCGCATTGTAAAATAGCAGCTAGAAGGGTGCCAAATAATGTAAAGACCATAAGGTACAAAAACTTAAAATTAACCAAAAACCACTAAATAAAAAGTGGAACAATAATAATAAGACGCTAAAGTTACACAGGCAATGTTATGTCTCTATCTTGTACTAGGGCATGATGAAAGATAAGAGGAAACGTATCAATTGTGGATCGAGGCAATGTGTTAATCGGCGAACGAGGACATTATACTAGGGCGCCATGAAAAACAGGGTCGTATAGTCAAGATCGTATAACGGCTACATAACTACAAAACAAATAATGGTATGAGTATCATCATCCAACACTCACATAATCAAGCGACACTCACATCAATGGTGAACAGACAAAACATATAACTCAAAATCATCTTAAGGATTAGCATATACTCATCATATGCCATCATTAAAGGTGATCCAAACCAGAATAAAAAGAGGAAAACACGATAAAAGTCGCTGCACTGTGTGATCATATGCTGGAGGCAGATACCAATTCATAAACGACTACATCCATCAGAGACAGTGGTCAAGAATATGACAAGAATCTTCGAGTTGATTGCGATGCGTTGAAAACTCAAGCATCGCGAGCTGAGCGGGGACATTAATCGAGCGGTGCGCGGGGGGCGCGGGGTGGTAGGGAGGTGCAGAGGGGACGGCGAATTCGTCGCTCGCGAGCCGCGAGGCGCTAGGCACGAGGCGAGGCCGCAGGACGGGTCTCGCCGAGCAGGTTTAACGGCCGGCCGCCCGCCCGTCTGGCCGTTCACCCGGGGGCCCCCGTGCGGACGCCGGGGCGTACGGTAACGCGCGCGAAAACAACGCGCGCGCCTCGGCTTGCCTTGCCGCGACGTTGACGCGTAGGTGACGACACGCGGATCCGCGTATCGTCATTCGGCCGGCCGCGCTCGTTCGGAGGCGCTCGCGTGAGCCGAATGCGAATTTGCCGAGTGAGAAAAGGAACCATATAAAAGATAACATCAACATCATTTTTAAATTATCATTAAAATAACGCATTGCGTGAGGTTCGTATTGATATGTAAGCGAGAGGCGTGCGTTTATGTACCAGGCACTTAAGAGATAAGCGTTAGTCAAACAAAGCAAAAATCTTTAGTAATGATGACTTTGCAGAAACTTTATCGTGTCCCATAAAGGATATTGCGTACGACGTGACATAAAATTAACTTTTCAATCTTAATTCCACATAGTACATAAATACTAATATTTTATTTGTTAAGCTCTCAACAATAATGCAGAAATAACCGGTAAATTTTTTTAACATATATTAATATCAGAAAAATTGTACTAACTTGAGTCCTAAATTTCACTACGAGTAAAACAATATTTTTTATATCGGAGAAAGTTTTCAAGAATATGAATTGAAACATTTTTATTTAGTCAATAAATATACGCGGCTAAAGAGTGACCCATCAACACTGACGGCGAGCACTGCAAAAGGATACGAAATACCGATCAGACTTAAAAGAAAAAAAAAAACATAAATTACTCCCATTCACCAAACTGAACCATTTCGCCAACTTCGCACCGGCAGTTCTAATAACCGAAAGCCAAAAAAAAAATAAAAAAAAGTCAAACGGCCGGCCGTCGCTCGATCCTCCTCTTTCCCGTTACGTCCGTCCGGACAGCGCCAAAAGTGAATGTATCACAATTATTAAACGACGCCGAGTCATACAAACGAGATGTACCGATACACGTTGTTGTGTTCTAGATGGCGACGTGCAAAAAGCGCACGGTCAACGACGCTGAGGCCCACTGGGTAAGATGCGACGCCATCAACAAATATGTCATTCATTTACGCTAATACATTAATGTATGGGAATAACTCTGAGGGTCGTGTCGCATTTATTTTAATTTTGTTCCTGGTGTTTCTTTTACTTAAATATTGGTTTTAAAACATATTTTCATCCATTGAACATACATTCCTAACTAAAAATATAAATCATTCAAATAAAAAATTATAAAAAATCCTAGGTTGTATTCTTTGTGTAATACAACTACTTAAGTAAATCTATTATTATTATTATTTTTGATCGAGATTTATTATCAATGAAATTAAGATTTCAAAAAATTTTTACATATTTTGTTACTATTGAGCTTAAACAAACTTCTATTAATGGAATAAAGCATAATAATTTATATTAATAAAAAAAATTAATACTACTTACTATAGTAACATTCAACTTACAACTATGTACTAAGATAAAAATTAAAAGTCTTTTTAAAAATTACGAATAAACAGGAATATGTCTAGTTTTATTGCACTCGCAAACTATATAAACCGCTCAAACTTGATCGTACAGAAGGAAGCGACAAGATTAAACTAAGTTTAGCCATGAAACAAACTTAGCTTTGTTCGGTATTGCAATCGAGCACGAGTCTATTAATCCTAGTTTCGCGCAAAACCGCCTGCGGAGTGTGCCTATAGTCTATATTGATATATAGACAACTGAATGGAACGATTGTTTGAGAGATTAAACTGTATTTCGATCACTAATACCACCCAAGGTAACAGTTATTCTTGGTATTAAGATTTTGGTAACGAAAAAACCCACCAACCCGCATTGAGACCAGCGTGGTGGGATACGGTCCAAAAACCCCCTAGGAGAAGGCGTGCATCAGGCTAGGCCTATGTCTAGCAGTGGACTAACACAGGATAAGAACGATTATATTATATTTTGAACTACAATTAATTTATTAAGTTAACATTGATAAAAAGAGAAAATATTAAAAAGCTTTTTTTAATGCACAAAGAAGTGTTGACCAACACCAACCGTTTGCAATTGGTCACAACATTTACGCAAACCGACCATTATCACGGCAGGCGGAGCAAGACTATAAGCGCTTTCCGATGTCCATTAGACAATTATTGTTCGAGTCAACAGAGTGGCCGTGGGCCGAATTTCGAAACGGCGAAGGGCAATGAACACGACGAGCGCGAAGGTCGCTAATATACTAGGCGCGAGACAAAAACATTGCCACCGGCCCGAGCAAAAGCCACCGTTGCAAAAACCTCGGTGACTTCTTGACCTTTGCGTTTTAAATGTTAAACGTGGCCGGGCATACGGTGTGACAAGTTTTGGTTAATTCCTGTGCAGCTGAAGAAAAACAAGAGAAACATTCACTGCGTAATAACATGCGCACTTTGTCAGAGTTTACTGTTTAAATTATGCCTCGTAAACCTTTTTGCTTACTTGACATTTTTCACTTGCATTCAAGTTTATTACTCAAATATATTCTTAAACCTGAACCTGAACTTTCGAACAAGTATTGCACATTAGCCAAGTGAAAATATTTGTATCTCATCAATGGTGTAGTTAAAAGATCGCTTCTACCGTTTACAGTGAGGCCGCGTCGGCGTCACCACCGTTACCTGATGCCTCCACATAATCTCTTATTAAAATATGTACCAGCGTCCGCCGCGCAAAAACCTTAACGGGCGGTCGTTGACTCCGAGGGGCACTTTAGGGCTGACTCGTTACACCTCGACGGTAGCGCGCCTAGCGATAATGCTCACGCAAGTATTTATATTCAAACGTGACGCGCGGAAATTGTGGCGACACATTTAAAATCACAATAAAGCATTATTTATCGTTTCATTGAACCATTGTTGCGTAATCGTCACAGCCAAGTGGCTTTATTAAACGTCTGCACGAGGTAGTGTAATCTTTTCGATACGATAATTTTATGTATCTATATGCGACGATCACGTTGCGCTACGTTTATACCGAGAATATACCGAATATCACTCGATGTACGTGGATCGTTTGATGTTCTCACGGCTTAATCAAAAGTAATTTAATAGATGTACAAAATATGTCATTGTTTACACACTAACGGTCGTAATCTCAAAAAAAATAGAAACGATATTTATATAAATAGGTTCGTATAAATTGACTAGAAGTGATTTAGGAACATTTAAAATAACAATTTTATAAGACGTGCTAACAGAGCAAGATCACTGATGACATGGCATTTATAAAGAATTGCAAAAAACTTTGTAAAGACTAAACGCGAATCGCTTCGCCAAGAAAATAAAGAAATACAAATTCGCCAAAAGTCGACGTACGTCAATCACCATGCAAGTTGAACACGTTCGTCAGAAACGCCAACGAATACGGCGCCATTAAGCGAGAATTCAGCCAATTAAAATGCAAATGTCCGTCTGTGCGCAATGAAAACCCCGAGAACAGATATAATGGGTCTTAACCATCGTCATTGCAGTGCCGGTGAAATCTTGCACAGTGTACTTTTGAGCCCACACAGGACACGATAACCGGGTGGCCCACGCTTCGCACTTATTGTAGACGCCTCCAATATATTACTTCAAACTCTGTTAAGAGTAAAAAAATGTTTTTGTAAGAATACCTTTAACACATCATAGAAAACTGACCTAGCTCAGCCTAGTGGTATGGGCGTGTACTTTAGAAACAAGAGGTCGTGGGTTCAATCCTGCGGACGCAACAAATTTTCATTGTTGTTTCCTAGTTAGGTTAGGGCAATTTGGGCCGATCACCCAATTGTCTGAAAGTAAGATGATCCATGCGTCGGATGGGCGTAAAAAGTCGGTCTCCCACCAACCCGCATTGGACCAGCGTGGTGGGATACGGTCCAAACCCTAATGGATAAGGGTGTTATTGTAGAGCCTATGTCCAGCAGTGGACTAACAAAGGCTGATGATGTGAGAAAACTGACAAATAGACAAACTCAGAAATTTACGAGACTACATTTTATTTAGGATAAATTGCGACGTGTCTCGAATAAAAAAAAACATTTTTATTTAAAAATATTTATAATAGAATTCGAGCGCATCACAACAAAAATCGTATTATCATCTTACGATGTATATGTATGAAATCAAAGGTTAGGGTTAAATACACCTTTATTAGCAAAAAGCAAGCAATGTTAACTGCTTTAGGCTAAGTAATCAACTATACGACGATTCAACCACACAAATTTTAATCACAATGGTTTTGATACAAATTTTCGTGACGTAATACAAAAGCTATTCTAGTACTTAAAAGAAACAAATTCTACACAAGAGTAAGCGTTGCGAGTATCTATAACAGGCGGCCTTGTCACCGCAACACTTAACACAAAACAATTTCACCAGCGCCAACGCAACGGAGCAAACGATGGCGGGGGCAATGAATCACGATGAAATTTGTCGTTCCGCATTCCGATGTCAAATTCATTCACGGGTCGAGGCTGGGCCGTCTAGACTGTGTGTCGGAGAAAGGTGACCACCATTCACCGTCGGGGCTGTGTGAGACGTGCATCAATTTTTCACCGTTAAAATGCTACTTTTTATTACGAGGGTGTTGTAATAATAGCTAAATGTAAATTCCAACTAGAAGTTATAAATAGTCGAGCTAGAATTTAGCCAATTAGAACGTCTTATTAAAATCAAACCTTTCCATTTGTCTAAATTCTATTAGCGAAATTCTAACTTGACCATGATCATGTTATGATCCACGAAAGGACCAATAAGACGACCGCATGTAAAACTTCGGTTTCAGATTTCCTTGCGAACATTACTCTCCATTCGAATTTAACAAACTACCGCATTTCTCCGCATCCGGCATTAAGCCAATAAACATCACAGGAAGTCGAATCGGTACATCCGTAACGAGACGGGACGTAACGGTACCACAGAGTTTCGGTACTTACTTAGCGATATAGAAAAAAAAGGCGCACAAATGCGCGCGAAAAATACGTACTCGACGTATCGAAACGGGCCAACGAGAACGAGAGAGGCGATCCGTCCGTCACTGGTCGGTGGTTACTCGTTACTTTCCAAAGAGCAACGATAGCATCTACATGGCGGTCGGCGCACGAGCGTTTGGGCTTAATAGCGTCGAGCTGGGGCCAGCATCCGCTTAGCGACAGGCCAGACGCTAAATGAAAGTTGATCGCGCGAGCTGTAATGCCACTCCAGACGGCCGCACCGCAAACGTGCGCCATTGTAAATATTTAGCTGCGCTAGGGGTGCCACTATCGGCTGTTCTCTTGTAGCGAACTTATATTCATATCGTGACTACTATATTAAAAGAACTTAACAGTTTATACATATACACATAGAAGATAACATTGAAGTAACGTTTGTTTTGCTATATATGTACATATGTTATTAAAATAATCTATCTGATAATTTAAAAAGATTTAAGGAGATATCGAGAAATGATCACATGTCTTTGCTTGCTGATGCAAACAACCATCGTTGTTTTATTTAGAAAAAAGAAATTGTGATACAATTACACGTGGAGCAGCATTGCTCCACGTGTAACTGTCGTGGTGATTTTGTACAACGTCTTATTCGTTGTGTTTTCCGAAAGCACATGATCACTCATTTCACATGTATACTACTTCCAGATTTATTAAGCGTTAAGTATCAAATATATAAAAACCTACAAAATAAACAGACAGTGAAACCACATATAAATATCGAAAGAGCTTCAATGGAACTAATACAAATTACCGATCGTTACGAGTACATAGAAAGTTCTATTCATAACTAACGGAACCATAAATCACGTGTAATTAATTCCCGCATACTACCGTTAATCCGTCCCCTATGGCCCGTATTATGAATAAACAAAATAAATTGGTCCGTCCAATAAGTGAGAGTTGCATCGAGTGAAATTAAATTAAAACTGAATGTCAGTGAATGAAGCCTCGACGTATTTCTAGATATCTAATAATCACACTAGACATAGCTAGTGTTGAAGCATTTTAGGAGTGACCTTTCTTTACGTGATTGACAACTGTTAATGCAACAATTCAACGCTGTAAATAGGGCTCAAAAACCAAGGCGAGACAGTCGGCACTTTGAAGACAATAAAATACAATTTGTGACATTTATCTTTACTCGTGATGCATCAAGTAAATTTCGTAGGAAAGGAACATTTTATAGTAGCATTGTATAATGGGATGTCAAACGTCAAAATAACTAAGGCGTCACACATTGTTACAGTTGTAACACGCTGACACGAGGTGTTAATTACTATTGGACCTTGATCCCTCTGAACCAATCAACCAGCTCCTAACGGTATTGGCCCTTACTTTATAAACCAGATGTCGTGGGTTCGAATCCCGCGGGGTAACAAATTTTTGTTATCGTTTTTTTCTGGTTGGTTAGGACGATTTGGGCCGATCACCTTATTGTCTAAAAAGTAAAAAGATCCATGCGTCCAACCAACAACCCGCATTGGACCAGCGTGGTAGGATACGGTGCAAAAACCCCCTGATGGATAAGAAGTGCATTAGGGGAGGCCTATGTCCAGCAGTGGACTAAACACAGGCTGGTGATGATGAGGATCCTCGTGGTCAATCTTTATCTGGCGTTTGGTTTTAAGATATTAGACTGATAAAGCTCAGTCCGAGGAGAACTGTCACTGCAGCCGCATTAACAACAAATCATGCAATCAGACGAATACGATCAGCGGGTCGACCTCAGTCAAGCGACAGGTGGAAATCAGGTCAAAGGGATGTAGGGCGCGTTGACCCGAAGGGATGTAAATAACACCCACATAATGGAGCGGCCGTTTGCGTACATGCTCTCCAAAGGAGCCGACAGGACGGAAAATTGCATTATGATCAACGAGACCGGGGGTCCGTGCGACGCGGGGCACTTGCGCTTTTATTAGCGACAAACGCGGCCACATCAAAGTGTGATCAAGAACTGCGCAGCGAGTCTTGGGACTGTATTAACTACTTATATTTTACAGTGTTGTTTATATTGTAACTGTTAATTTCAACAAATGTATTCGTAATAATATATAAAAAAGTTATTTTAGGCACATACCAAAAAATATTTTCCTAATTGTAATGTTATCACCATTATATAATTTTTTTATAAATCAACATATAATTGTTAAACAGATACATACACTTAGCAAAAATATCACATTTGGCAAGTTAAAGTGTACAGAGCAAGATATGGCAACTAAAGTAACAATTAATGGAATATTAATAGCAGAAACCAAGGAAAATTAATTATGTACAACTAATAAAGGATAATGAAATAATACCTATTTTAACAGATTAATTGTAAAAATTTAGATACATAATAAACTAACTAATAAACTAAAATAATCAGGTGATTTTTAATGTATACAAATGAAAAACCAAAATTAAAAAATAAAATGTTAAAATGCTTGGTAGCATTGTGGGAATAAATTGAAATTTATATGATTAGTACCCTTATAATCGAAATAAACAAAAACGCAAAATCAACACAAGCCGAAACATCAAAACTACACTTCATAAAATTAGGACTCTAAATCATTACGAAAGAAAAACCTGACATAAAAAACGCGTGCACGGATTTACCAGGTTTTTCCAAAACGCGCTAAAAATACCTTATCAACTAAAGTACGTTACTTAAAACAATTATTTATTAAACAAATCAGTTATTCGTAAATAAACAATTGAACATGAATACTTACATTTGTTTTTGGCATTCTCGTCCATCAGCATGTTAAAGTGGTGATGGCGGTTCCACGCAGCCATTTTGCCTTCGTGAGGAGCCCCGAGAAGCACCAGGGCCGCCCCGGCGGGCCCAACTCCGTCTAGGGGCTCCAGTGTCCTCAGCACCTTCAACTTTGTCACACACTCATAACCCGAAACGCATAGCTAGCACACGGTTCACCGTTTCAAATCGCCGTCACCCCGGACGGCGGTGTCATCGGCGCCGACGCGCGCCACACATGCCTTTGCACTTCCTCCACGCACTTAACGATGCACTCACGGGTAAATAAGCACGATCAACACGCCGAGCGGTGAATCACCTCGGACGCACGCCGCACTGCAGAGTGCAGGCGGACTACGCGTGCCGACCACTGACACCCAAACACTCGGCCCGCGTCACGTGTGCGCCGCCACCGCGACCGTACCACCAACAAACACGATCCTCCGCACGAAAACAATAATTCACACTCGGGTATTAAAGAAAAAAACTATTTCAATTAATGAAAATGAATAAATGCAACGGAAAGGAACGCGACGCGAGGGAGCAAGACAGACAATGCGATTTCCCTTCTTCGATCCGACCCGATCCTGACGGCTTCGGATCGAACTTGCGAGCCGCGAACAAAATAATAACAAATGTGCATGAGATGCTTGCTGTATTATGTGCACGTGGGTTGCGTCACAGAGCTAATGTGTTGGATAGTCACTCGGCAGTCAGAACAACTCTTAAAAAAATACGACGGATTCTCTGAGTACGGATTACGACTGTTGCAAGCTCGAGAGCGATTTCAAAATTTGATGAAATGCGAACTACACCATTATTAACACGAGTATCAAAAGTGATTTCTTAGTTAAGATCCTCACTTAATTAATTAAAGAGTCATAAACTACACTATTTGTAAACAAAACACAGCCCGCAATACGTTCAGAAAAATAGTAATTTAGAACAGAAATCGCGAACGCGTTGATCAAGCGCGACAAGTAGGACAAAACATGGCAGACTCGATGAAAAGCACACGAACTTTGTCTGTGGTCATTTTAGTCTTAAACGCTATGGTTTCATATACGTTCCATTTTCAGTACAATTTTACAACGTAATAACTTCAGAGTGCATTATATTTTCAGAAATATATCGAAAAGATTCCATTTCAATCTGTTCATCATCAAAATGTTAATCTGTTTTAAAATTATAAAATAATTAAAATCTTTCTAACTCATAGTTATATTTTCAAACCATAGACAAAATGAGAAGCATTGCAAGATTTACACTAAATTTAAATAATTCTGCATAACAAACACTCTTTTGCAACAACAATATTATAAATAAAAAAATACAGAAAATTAAAGTTATTATTATTATTTAAATTAGTTACCAGGCTTATGATAGTGAAATCATAGAATTTTGTAAGCAACTTTATACAAATTTACTAGCAGCATGCTTTTATCAATGATTGTAAATTATTTATTTGTTATTATAGTTTCTATTTCGTTTCATTGTTACATTTTACTATAAATATTCAATTAATTTCCTCATAAAGAACCAAATAGTACGATCTTCGAGGCTTTGTTTTAAATGTTAATTAATTAATGGAAATGAATTAAAATTTTTATGGTAAACCTTAATTACCAAGAGTGTGCTAATACAAAAAGAATTTGTATTTTACCAGCTATTCTTAAGCGTAAAGAATTTTAATATTACAGTTAAAGTCGATTTAAATTAATTTTATCGCCGTAAAGTAATGAGCAATTAGGAAATATTTTTTTGTATTCTTTTATAGACAAACAATACAAATACAATTTATAAGACAATATAAACAGTAGATACAAACATATAGTACAAACAACTTCATATGTGTTATCCTAAAGGTCTAGGAAATAAAATAATTTAAAAATTGTTTCCCACGCTATCATTGGTAAATATTTTAAACTATTTATAAAATTTACTGTACATTCACGTTTCTAATAAATTTCTACTAATTATTTTATGGAATTTGGAAATTTCAACTACAATAATAAAAAGATAGTACGTACCGATTAGTTGTATTTTTTATATTATCTATGCCAACTTGTGCGTCATACTACTCAACATATTCAACAATATGAAAGCAAGTTTTTTCTTATATTAAGATAAATAAGCAAATTACACAACATTTTAATGTAAAAAAATCTATTCAGGGGATATTATTTAAGGTAAAAAAAATCTCGGCGAAATAATCTACGCATTAAGTAGTCCTAGTCTACTTTGTTTTTGTTATAACCATGCCTAAACGTGGAGGAGGACGCATGAGAAGTTATAAAACTGATAATGACCATTTTGGTGAGTTTTAAATGTATTACATATCTTGATTATTTGTCCTTGAGGTGTTTTGCGCTTGTATAGTTTTATTATGAACTACGCTTGATTTAAAAGCTTATTCTAAGAGCACATAATTTTTATAATTGTTTATCTTGCTATTACTTTTTAGAACATGACGATCGTGCAAGTAACCCCAGAAGAGTAAGTTTTAAACCTGGCACTAACAAGGAAAGAACAAATTTTCCTGGAAGAACAATGCCAAGCTACTACTTGACGACGATGTTGACATGGGCACGTCGGGAGGTCAGAATCCACGAAAGCCGTATAGAGGTCGTGGCAATCGCCTCGGTTCCCCGGCACCAAGACCCGGTCATGCTATTGGGAAGAAACGATTTGTCCCAGGAATGTTACCATGGTATCAAATCATTATACCATATGGAGCAAAACATGACAAAGAGGTGGTGTTGAGAGCTCTACTGAACCATATTGCACCAGATGTTTTCATCCCTCACTACTACAGGATTAACGGAAATGCTGCAGTATTCTTTGTTGATGATGTAAAAATAGCGGAGAAGCTATTTCACTCAGACAGAAAAATTGTGATGTCCGATGGATTTAAGCTGGTGGTAATAGTCCGGAATACAGTTCCTAATGTTAATGTGGATGCTGCGTTAAAAGAGAAAATGAAGCTGGTTATGGCAAAAAGATACAATGTGTCAACTAAGGCTCTAGATTTAACCAAATTTCATTCTGATCCAGGTTGGTAATAATTTACATTTTATTTTGATTATTTAGAAAATCACTTTTTATTGTTCCATTATCTCCATAAGTTAAATTTTTCAGACTATTTGACCGTTAATTATGTTTGTATGGTTTGTTCTTGGCATAATAAAAAGGTCTATGCATCACATAGATCTTTTTTTTTACATGCTAAAATTTCGACCTGGTCTAGGGTTTGACAGTAGACTCTGTGTTAATTATATCATTTATGTTTTCTATTTCTTGCCCTTTATTTTTGTTATTAAAGGTGTAGTTCTGTTATAATCATTACATAATTTCTGGTATCTTTGCTTACAGACTTGTCAGAGGTTTTTTGTGCTCTGTTCAGACCTGTCATAATGCTTGCGGCGATTGAAATCATAGCAGAGAATATCCCAGATCTTGAAGCTTTAAACCTCAATGACAATAAACTGCATGGATTGGAACACTTGAAGATAATGTCCAGCAAATTGAAAAGTTTAAAGATTTTGTATTTAGGAGACAATAGGGTAATTTAATATGTTTGTTGTAGAAATTTATTATCACTGAATTAGTTGATTGAGTGTTAAAAAGTATTTAACATTTTTCATTAGCAGCTTTTTATAAAACACGTGCAGGTTGTATTCACAATGTACAAAAGAATAATCCATGCTCTAAATGAAAATTGCAAAACTAACACTTTTTATATAGCAAGCGACAAAATGTTTATTTGGCATGTTCTCAAAAGCATCATTGCCTAGCAAGAACATTGACTGTGGCGTTAATTGTAAATCAGAAACCCTACCCTTTAAAAGTATAATGATTTATTGCTAAAATAAGGCAACACTTATTCATACTTCAACAATATTTTGCATCATCCTACATTGCTATTTCTGTTATTACCTCAGTGCCATTTTTAACCTTATGGTTTTCATTTTAAAAAGTATTGTTTAATTTTTCAGATTCCGTTCCTTGGCTCACTGGACCCATTAAAGACTCTGCCATTAGTGGAACTATACCTCAAAGGAAACCCATTGCTGAACAGGTTTAATGATCACGATATTTATATCAGGTAATATTGATTTGATACTGGTACTGGTATGGTTTAAGCAAAAGAAATTCTCCATTCTAAGAGTTTGAGCTCTCGGAGAACATGTTGTGGGTTTGTGCACATGCAAGGGTTTGTCAAGTACTATTGGCAATGATGATGAATGTATAGTCTATGCTATTTAATAAAATTTAGTTTTCATAATCACCTACTAAGAAAAGATATGGAATTCTTCAGGGAATGTACCCTTTTTGTTCTACTGAACAAGAAAATACTTGTATAACAGCAATTTTTTATTAAATAAAACTTGTTTTGCGGATTATCTCCTTCCAGCTTGTGACTTACTTTTTTTTAAGTCAAAGTATATCCAATTTAGACTCTTTCAAGGTTTTATGAATGTATTGAAATTCATCAACCCTACCATCAGTTGGGTAGTATTGACCTGTTAGAAAAACAGTTAAATAAATTTTTCTGTTTTTTTTTTTAAAGTATAAATGGTCAAAGTCAACAATAGTAACCAAAAGACTTGCAAATGCAGGATATAAATTGTATTTAGACATATTATAATAATGTAATTTGACTCACAGATGGTTTTAAATCTATTTTTATGTTGTATTAATTCTTATTCTATAAATAACTAAAAAATGTGACTACACAAGATATAATTTTTGTCACTCCAACTCACTTTGACTTTTGCCTTAAGCCTTAAAGTCAGTGGCGTTAGACTTATCCATATTTTCTTTATAACATGTATTTTGCTCAGGCTAAGTAGCCAGATAGTTTCTATAGAAACGCCGATATTACCAGATAAAGGCTTTTATAAATTGTCAGAAAGAATAAGAAATGTGAAGCAAACTTGAATCTATATGTCAGAACTTTTTACAAATGCCCAACTACCCTTTGAGCTATTACTGTTATATTCAGACAGTGGTCATAGTTTAAATTTTACATAAATTGTTTAAAGCATCATATTCATTATATTATGTTATGATAACATTTTGCTCAACATAATTTTTACACATTTTGGTACCAATTATAAGTCTAATCTGTTTCATTAAATAGAAGGAACTATAAATAAATTTAACTGTTTTGAAAGCAATCCGTAAACCTGGTTTTGTTTATAAATCTCAAGGGGAATATAAAAATTTATTTTCCTTAGAATATGGATGTCTTGTCCTTCATTGATTTTAATTTGAATTTGTCACTGTTTTATTCACATCGATCCTATTATCTTTGTAAAAGTATACCAGTGTCTTAACTTTACAATTTTAGCAATATCTCTTGCAGTTTTAAGGTCACAATAAAAAAGAAACTATGTTATCAAATTATAAATCAATTTTCAATGTTTTTCTTAAATTCTATAAACATATTTGTTAAAGTTAAGGCACTAGTTCAAACATATTTTCATTGATGTGCTATTCATGAAACCACATTAGCAAGTGCAATTCATGTATTTTATCATAGTTTTCCTGTTGATAAACACATGAATCTTTTAAGTACAAAATTGGTATTCAAAAATATCCGGTTTTTCTATTGAACAACAATGATACTATTTATAAATAATGTTGTATGTTTTTATATACTTTTTGGTTAAAGTATTGAAAACCCAAAGTTTTAGAGTCAAGTTTCAGTATAAATAATAAAACTAGATAGACTTCTTTATATGGCTTTAGCCTTTATCTTAATTATAATTCTTAACAAGAACTTATTTATCTGGTTTTTTCAAACAATTTATTAGTTATTTTTGTTACATATTATATGACTGACTTAATCTTATATGTTGGTCAGGCTTTACCATTATACATGTTGAATTGTTTACATTTTTTGCAATATGATTGGGTGCTCAATACTTGGGTTGTATACCAAAAATGATTTACTAAAACAATTGAATGTGTTTAGAATCTTGTAGCTTGATATTTATTTATAATATTGCATTATCCTTTTGAACACATAGTTCGAACAATTGTTAAACATTATTGTAGATAATGATTGGAAAATTATTTCTATTATTACAATGCAATGTACCACTCTTTATAATGATATATACAAAAGGAAGGAAGAACTTGGCAGCAAACTGCTACCAGCACACAGTGCTTATAAAACCTAAATTCTTATGAATTTTTGTCAGTCTATTAAAATAATTATAAGAGTTTGCACTGTATCTCTAGAACTATATTAACAATATAGTTTACGTTTAAGTTTTTCATGACAATGTTTTTATATTTTTTGTTGTTTTGCAGTCCTTGAGCTTCATGAAATAGTTATTTTTAACACTGATATTAATTTTCTGTTATAAACTATTATGTTTTAAAATCAGTTATAAAAATATGTTTAAAATTGATTTTTTTACTTAATTAGGCTACATTTTTTTTTTCGGACATATATTTTTGAAAGTTTCTGCAGAGTTGTTTTAAACAGTTGGAATAAAATTTCATTCTTCTTATAGATTTTCCAGTCCCTTACAAAGACATTAAACAAATTGTCACTTTGCAGAGCAAAATCCATTTTTGTACCTCTTCTTTTATCTTCTTTTTTTCTTTCTTCTTTAGAAGGTTATGAATAACTTTTTTATTTTTTTATATATAATTATTCGATAAACACTTTGTTTTCCCGGAATCAAATGTATGTATTTATTTAATATAGTGTATAATTATTTACTTTTATCGAATTACCATGTCTTGTACCATTTCGGAGAAATAAAAATGTAATGTCTCTGCCAAAAAAATTGTAGAATGTTAACAAATGTACCAATGATTTACCAACTGTTGACATCTGCAAGATAACCAATAAAATTTCTTAAACATTGATTAAAAAATTAGATTGCGATTGATTACTTGATTTGTAAACATTCTATGTACATTCAGATGTAAAAAATATTCTGTATCTATATTAAATGTGAAAATCAATAATATGTGATTGTGTTACTTTTTTTATGTACTAATTATTGGACTAGAGTTTCAGAGTTCTTTTTCATCTGTTGCCATGTTGTTTGTTCAGCGACGTGCGGAAGAAATTTCCCAAGCTGATGCGACTGGTGAGTTGATATTAAAATATCACCATGCATGAATGAAGATTATATTTATTGAAGTATCTATTCTTATCATTGCCAGTGGTTTATGTGCAGATTTTTTGCTGGTGGGAGACTGCTTTTGCTGACCTAAATTATCTTGGTACTTGATATGTGGTGAAAATGTATTATATTAGACAGAAGGAAAAAGTTTGAATGTAATTTTTCCACAGAATTATTGATATCATTTCGTAATGACAATGATGTGTGTTATTTACTAGTTTGATTGTGTGTGATGGATTTACTAAAAGATTTTAGAATGATTTTGATGGAGTCATGTTCAAATTATTAAGTTTCTCTCTGGTTTTTGGGGCAGTTCAATTGTTTTTGGGCTGAATATACTAATTTATTTTAGTAAATTATATTTGACTCCTTAAATATACTATTTTTAGAAATCTCAAAGAGAATTCCAAAAAGTAAAAATGATGACAACAACTGATCGTCTCTTATACTAGAAAACATTGAAATGGCTCACGTGACCCCGACAACAGCCACGATGCATAACACCACTCAACACACTAACACTATCACATATGCACAAAACTTATCTTACACGAGGAGACTTCCGTTTCGGGTAGCGGCTTACACTAAGCAGCCTTTTCTACATTTCAGACCCGTCTTTTATACACCATCGCTCAGAGACAAAACGTCAACATCGAGACTCCTTTTCTCTAATTACCCACTTTAGAAATAGTATTCTGACTCTATCATAACCATATTTTCTCAGGACGGAGCGGATTTGCCACCAGCTATCGGTTTCGACGTGTCCGAAGATGTCAACCTGCCGCAACGCCAGCAGTCCTTCCTTATTGACCCGGCCGGTCAGGATCTAGTGAGGGAGTTCCTCTCACAATATTTCGCCATTTACGACTCAGAGTCTAGGCAAACGCTTTTAGAGGCGTACCATGAGAATGCAACAATGTCTATGGCGGCAAATTACCTCATGAATGATAATAGAAACTCACCGGCAACAAGGTCAGTCTAAATTCCCTGAATCTTATAATAAAAGTAATAATGAATTGCTCTGGAATTAGAAAATGGTTTAATGAGAACACTGGTTTAAACTTAAAATCATAGTTCTAAGTATGGAAAAATCTAATTGAATATGACCATGTAAATATCTTAACTTATGGCACCATTTTATGTATAAATGTATACCTTTAAAATGTTTAGAACCAGAGTCCAGGCATTGTTGATTCCAAAATTTTCAATGCCTATGTCCTGATCATACAAATAGTTGCTTCTTACTGACTATATCTGCTAAACTTGTCAAGATTATACATTTCACAGCGACTATTATTTTGCAATTTTGAAAAAGATTAAATGTAATATCTTTTCATCCAAATTTATGATTTAGTTCTAGAAAATATCTATGTAAATATTATCTATATTTTGCCTTTCAACAGATTAAACCAATACATATCGAACAGCCGCAATATCATGCGAATCACAGAGCGTGAATCTAGAAGGAGATATCTGCGTTCAGGAAAACTGCAAGTTGTATCGTTTCTATCGGACTTGCCGAAAACAACGCACGACTTGATGGGTTTCGCTGTAGACTTACTTGTGTTCACTGTAAGTATTATTTAATAAATAAGTTATTCTTAAAAGTGTTGTGTTAGGTTATAAAGACAATCTACTACATAATGGAGGTTTTTTTTCTTTAACTTTAGTAACTCAATTTTTTTACTTGTTACAACTTTTTTACACATATAAGTTAACTTCTCTTATTTGTAATTATGGATTCCTATTTTTTGTGCCTGCAGAGATTGCATGTTTTGTGTTTTTTAATTTTGTTTTTAGTATTTCCATTATTAAAATTGTCAAAATGATATAGGTCTCACTTCGCCTAGCAATATTTGTAGCTACTTTTAATTTCCCTTGTACCTTTTCGTTGTAATGGTGTCATCATCAGCCTATGTTAGTCCACTGCTAAACATAGGACTACTCTAATGCACACCTTCTCCATTAGGGGATGTTTGGACCAATGCGGATGTGTGGGTGTACCGACTTTTACATGCCAATCCGACGCATTTCTCAGCAAAAGTAAGATGATCCTTTTCAGACAATTGGGTGATCAGCCCAAATTGCCCTAACCAACTAGGAAACAACAATGAAAATTGCTTGAGCCCCCTCGGATCGTACCCACGACCTCCAGTTTCTAAAGCACAAACCCTTACCAATAGGCTATGGAGGACAGTAATGGTGTAACAATCCTTTATATAACTGACTTTTAGTTGGTTTCGCCCATGAGAGAATACTGAGAATCATCTTAATTGTATTCACTTTGTAAACTAGATTAGTTTTTTTTAATTGTTAAATGTCACATGTAAGAAATTGCTGTTTGGTTTTTAGCCTACAATGATTGTGCTTACAATGAATGGCCTGTACAAGGAGACCACAACGTCGGGAACCCCAACACGGTCGTTCCATCGTACCTTTGTAATAGTGCCTAATAATGGAGGTGGTTTCTCGATTATTAATGACATGCTGTTTGTAACAAATACAACAAAGGAACAGGTAAGAATTTTTTCTATCAATTGCAAATGAAACTTATCAAAAACAATAATTGTAAAACAAATATCTTAATGGATAAAGTTTCTGTTTTAACCAAATATTGTGCTGTTATTAGGGAGTTGTCAGAAGATTGCTCGGAGATTTGTGTTTATTCTCTTAAATGAAACTTTTGGCGCGTGACTCAATTGGTTAATTTATTTACAACAATTTTATCTGACATTTCAGATGTCAAATTAAAAGTCATAAATTAGAAAAAATATGTAGTTTTGATGGTCGAAAAAAAAATGTTTTTTGTCTAACAGTGTAAGATTAAAACAAATAATAGTTTCTCTTAAACCAATGTTATTGCTTTTTATTAGAGAATTCTGTTATTGTTTGATAAATTTGACTGATTCCCAAGCTGTAAGTGATTGGTTTTAAGACAAAAACTGTAAAAATAAACAATAAGAAAGCCAAAAAGAATGTCATAATCTATAAAAAAATCTTATTAATTATGACTTAGTAATTTTATTCTCTTTTAGTACTTCATAATCATGGACGCCAAAAGAGTTCGAAACGTCGTGAATAAAACTATATCAATAAACACCAAAATGCGTAAAAAGTGCACTTGATAAATATTTTCTAAGTATAAAGTTTCCTTAAAACTGTATAAATATGAACTAGACTGCTTTATTAAATAATAATCATAATTGTTGTAATATTTTAAGTAAGAAATTCCTTGTTATTGCAGGAAGACAGTGCTTTTAAAACGGGGATACCAGAGGCGGCAGCTCCAGTACAGGTGCCTGCTGCAACACCATCTACCTCCACTTCATTTGCCAATGATCAGCAGAAGATGCTGATTAGCACTCTTGGTCAGCAAACTGGAATGAACGACCATTGGAGCTTCAAGTAAGTTGGTTTTTATAAATGAAACATCTTATGTTATAAACATTTTCTATTTTACCAAAGAATATAGTTAGGAAAATTTTTTTTTTTGTTTTTAATTCAATCTATAAGACAATCAGATAAGTGTTACTTATAAGTGTAAGTGATTTACAATGCTCATAAGAAAAAAGCTTCATACCCCACAAGTCTGCTCACTGCCTTAAGACCTGGGTCCATAGTCTTTTATCTCAGTAATTAGCTAGAAAACAGAATTATTTACAACGCTTCGCGGCAGAAATAGGAATTTTGATGGTACCTTCCCAGGCCCAGGTACTCTCTAAAAATGTGACCTAACACCACAAAAATTGTGTACATCATAACTGTATTCTAAAAGCCAAATAGGACCTTATATAAACAGAGACACATATCATCATCAGCCACTGTTATTCCACTGACAGACAAAGAGGAGCCGGGATTTTTGGACTGTATCCCACTAAGCTAGTCCAATGCGGGTTGGTGGGTGGACCTACTTCTTACATGCCCATTTGACGCATCATCTTAAGTTTTGATGAAAATGCATAAAATTTAATTTTTTCTCATGAAAATTTCCCAGTGCCCAAAGGATTAGAACACACCTGACCTCCGGTATATTAAGCACGCTCTTACTACTTGGCCAAAGAGGCAGACTAGAGACACATTAAAAATATTGTGTAATAGTGGAGCTAAAATGTAGGGAGATATGACTGCTTTTCCTTGCCAATTGTAATGTTTGTCTAATATAAGGGTAATAAGACTCTTTAGAAGGCTTATTAGAATTTAATTGAGGCTTTATTAATGTAATTTCTGCATATTATTTAGCTGTGTTATTGTGGATATTTGATAGTTTTAAATGCTTTTTTTTTAAGTGTTATGTCTATTTAATATTCAGTATGTTGTTTATTTTAGTAATAATTTATTATTCCAGTGTCTACTAGTATAGGCATTTACGTGATAGAAACCATTAGTTTTAGAGTTTCATATCTGCAGAGACAAAAGCTTTGTGTTGATGTTTTCTATGGCATGTGTCTAATAGGCATGGGAAAAGTTATGCATCCCATAAGACTAAGAAAATGTTGTGTGAGCTTTATGCTTGTGCATATAATAATTTTATCAGAATATCTTAACTTTTCATACTTATAGATCTAGTTAAAAAAGGTATTTCGGAGAGATCGTATTTATTATGCTCTGTCAAATAGCTTCAGTACCGATATCTCTGTATATTATACAATCATCATCATCAGCCTGTGATAGTCCACTGCTGGACATAGGCCTCCCCTAATACACCCTATCCATTAGAGGGTTTTTGGACCGTACCCACCACGCTGGTCCAATGCGGGTTGGTGGGTGGACCGACTTTTTACATGCCCATCCGACGCATGGATCATCTTACTTTTCAGACAATTGGGTGATCGGCCCAAATTGCCCTAACCAACTAGGAAACAACAATGAAGATTTGTTGAGTCCCCGCAGGATTCGAACCCACGACCTCCGGTTTCTAAGCCACACGCCTGTACCACTAGGCTACGGAGGCAGATATTATACAATGACATTATTCATTTTGACATTTGACTACAAACAATAAAGTTCTACATACTGGATATGAGAATGCCACTTATTAAATACAATCATTTCATGACAGTTTGGGTGTCATTGCGTTAAGCTAAAGATCTGAGTTTTCCCCAACTAAAATAGTTTTGCTCTACATCTATATTTATGTCACGGCTTCACAGTTATATTTAATTGTAGAATAGACTTAAGAAACTTATATTAATTTTCTTTCACAGTTGTCTCCAAGAAACTGGTTGGGATCTGCAACAAGCTATGTTCATCTTCAATAAGCTCCAATCAGAAGGAAAAATACCAATGGAGGCTTTTGTGAAATAAGTACTCTAGAGTAGTGTTATGAAGCCTGGGGTCCTGTTGTATATATAGAATAAGAAAAATATCTTTCTTAAAATTGTTGTTACCGTAACAATGCACAGTGTTGCCTTATTCCTGTCTCAACATTCATAGAAGATTATGAAGAAATGGAAAATCTACATTGTCTAATTTAAAAAAAAATTGTCGGTTAATTTTACATTGATAAAGATTCATAATGTTATTCTTAAGTAACTTTCTTCATGTCATTATAGTACATGTTAATAGCATAATGTAAATTTCTTACAAATTTGTTTGAAAATGTGTATTTTTGAGTGCACAATTTTTTTTAATTATCTTTACAATTATAACTACTTTAACATTATGTGTATTCAGTAATAGACATTTTCTAAGCAAATTTTGCATATCTTCTATTTGTCATTAATAAGGAAAAAAACATGATATTGTTACATGTAGTACCTATATATTACTTTGTACTTAAGAGTTAATTTAGTTGTTTATTTTTCATGGAGTTGTTTTGCGTCTATTTTCCTAACATGTTATACAATGATGCTGTTTAAAATTTCATGTTGCACAAAATTACACACTTTTTTCATGATTGTGTCAATGATCTGTTTGATATATAGTTTTTCTATTTTAAATTGTCAATTAGGAATACTATCTACTCATGATTGTAGCTATTGTATTGTATCAGTACATTCAGTACATTAATGTATAGTCATATATCACTTTGTATCGGTTATCTACATGTAAGTTTACTACCAATCATTGGGGGTTATATTTTAAACAGATAATTGTTAGAACAAATAAATTGACACAAATGACTTGTAATAATCACCATTTTGGCCATTATTGAAGCGGCATTGATTGAGTGGATTGTCGGAGTTGTCTTGTAAATAATATGTGTATAGTAGCATCGTCTTGTGGGATTGTTCGGGCATCGGTTTGGGTGGACTTAGGTTATGAAGTCTCATGTTGCTCGTAAGCTGTTGTTGGTTGTGGTGCCTTAAGGGCTAGTTCACTGGGTGATGATGCCTTCATTTTGTGCAACGGTAGCGGAGTCCCCCAGGTATTCCTGTGTGGGATAGCTGCTTAGTGCTTTGAGGCTGCCCGTGGGCGAATTCTGCCTGAAATAGCGAACCATGCATCGAGCTGAACCTTTCCACCGAATACCGTTTAGCCTGAACAGGGTATGTAGGGACACTCGACGTGGGCAATAAATTAAGACTGTTACTCTGATTAATTTACAATAAAACTTTACTTTAAGTGGATTTGCGTTTTATTTCTCGCATTTAATTTTTTATCTCTATATACTATTTTAGTTTTTTTTTTATCTTATGGTATTGTGGGCATTTTTAGAGTGCCAATGAGCAGGTGGTTGGCTGATCCTAGAAATTATTGTGTAGGTTATAATACCTATATGCTTCAATGTACGTCAAATAAATCTCCCAGGATCAGTGAATTAGTGTGATAAAAAGAAATCACTAAAAACTATAAAAAACAATATTGGCGTCGTAAGAATCTGAATTGCTAAGGCACATCTCACGAGGTTATAGTTAAGGTAAACCATGTCACTACATCATGTTATGTTCATTTTGGTTTCTTTCATTCATTTTCATGGTTTGTAGAAGGCGTGAGCGTTATTTCACGTCATCAGTTACAATAACTGATTACGCGATATGAAACGCAAAAACCGTTTCGTGTCAAATTAAAAGTAGTTATTTTTGTAAACACGTTATTCGGGCGCACTCGGCCGTTGTCGTCTTCGTTCTAGTGATGTGCCGAGTACGGTTTGACTCGAGTCAGACTCGATTCCTGCTTTGGACTCGCTTACTCGAATACCAATTTATTTTGATACGAGTACGCCGGACTCGATTTCAGTACTCGAGTCAGGAAGAAACGATTCGTACTCGATTCAATTCATACGAGTCCAACTGACTCGATTCTAGTATTCGAGTTTGGTAAACTCGTTTTTACTCGCAAACAGTTTACCTAAGCAATGAAGTGGCTGTTCTTTAAAGCTGTCTCAGACGACTAATACATAATTAAATAATAATATATAGTCTTAGGCCGTGAGTAAACTTGATTATGTTCTGTTTTTTTTGTTTATCTCCATTGCTCTATTTTTGTATTTAATGTTTATAACTTTTCTTTCATTAAAAATATTGATTTATTATTGTCTAATAGTGTCATTATGCTAAACCTAATCTATACGCTGTTTGAAGTTAACTCCTTTTAATTCCTCCTTTTTGTTCTAAAATCGGACTTTAGTTTGGGACTAGAATTTCTAGACTCGAATTCTGGGCTCGAATTTCAAGACTCGAGTCCAGCCGGACTCGAATTCCGAGACTCGAGTCAAACCAGACTCGAGTCTTGAAATATAATTCGAGTACTGGGCTCGAATCGGGGAATCGAGTCATGATTCGAATACCTTATAAACTGACTCGAGTCGACTCGATTTACCAAAACATCGACTCGGCACATCACTACTTCGTTCGTCAGTTGAGTGAGCGTAAAGCGATATATTGTTTTCGCATCTTGCCTACCGACGGACCGTGCGAGAGAGATGGCAGATCGAGACTTGCCGAGTAAGCGAGGGCCGACTAAATGCGGTCACTCGCTGTGAGTGATGCATTTAGTTTTAATAGGTATGACTAATAAACATAGATACGACATTCGAGTGACCCCTGTTGGCAAATAATGCCTTGCGATTCCGGGAAACCAGCAGTTAGTTAAGTCAAAAGTAAAATAAAACAAAACAAAGACTTTTATTTTGTTTTATTTTACTTTTTATTTAAAACTGAACGGTGTATATAAGAGTGAAAGATAGTTATAATAAAATCGTTTAAAAGTGTAAACACAACAAAACTGAAAATAAACAGTAAATATTAATCATCGTCATTGTAACAATAAAACTTAATTTTAAATACGCCAGTAGTAATATTTTTATTGAAATCATAGTTTCGTAGTAAACAATAATCAATCAATAAAACATTTTATAACTGCAAACCGGAGTAAAGTATGCAGAAAAGTAAATATATTGATTTAACTATTGGGCATTAAACACGAAACCGTTATTTGCGTTTCGTATGTAACCGCATAGTTGAGAAACGTACGTAACCGTATAGTTATGAAACTTATGTATGCACAGTAGCTGGATGAAAGTAGCTAGTTATAAAAATACCTAGTTTTAAAACAAACGACGCAGTCCACGTAACCGGTTACGTTTCGTTTATTAAAAGTGACGTAACGACCCACGTCTAGTTTGTAGTTTGATTCATTAGTTTTTTTTTGTTTGATAACATGTGTTTATTTTACACTTGTTTAGAAAATTCCACGCTAATAGATATTTTTGTAGGCATCGCGTACTAATCGCATTGAACTAAAACTATTTTAATTTAAATGGAAGAGGAGGCTAACCTTGATAGAATAAAATTGACTAAATTTGAAAAGTGATTTCAGTTACGCAAGAAATTATAATCGTTGCTGGCAAGGAACACAGGCTTGGACGGTATGAGAAGTGCGCTCCTGGATAAACCCATAGTTGACTCGAAAAACATATAAAATATCGAAATTCAAATCCAATTCAATTATGAAAGCTACAATGAGAACACTTATCTCTTTCACTAACTTCCTCAATTCAGAGGCCATTTTTTTCATTTATTTTACCTCGTTGCTTCGCTCTTAGTTCTCCGATTTTGATCATTATTTTTTTTAATGGCAGTAGCAGTAGCTGTTATGTGGTCCCATTGTTTAAATAATTATTGATATGTAGTTTATTAAATATTCAACAAATTAAAATAATTGCAGTGTCAAAAATAATTTCTACGCATATCTGTCCTCGCGGGGGCCAAGACGGGTTATGTTGTACTCGCACCGACCAAGACCACCACGTTGTTCCTTCCTGGCGTCTTCGAAATGGGGTCACAGGAACTGGGGGGCAGGAGATTTCAACCCTGGCAGGATAAGTCTTCCAGCCTCCAGCGCCTGATAGATATTTCCCTAGTACCATTTTGGCCGTAGAAGGAGGAGAGATCGAGGACACCATGCCGAATATCCCCTCCTGTCACGGCCCCACAACACCGCATCTGCGGTACGGCCTTGCCGAGTTTAGATACAACTACAATGCAGTGGCTTTCAAATAAACGTAGTGTGAAAACAGAAAGTATGTATGTACTATGTATCTATTTTATCATTACTGTGACTATTCATAGACTATCATAGGACAGGGTGCGCCTAGTGTGAGGGATAGAATTAGACTAAATCAATTGAAACTTGAAGCCCTTTAATTGAATTAACATTTGTCTTTCTTTTTTTGTATTATTCAATAAGTTTTTGTACTATTTAGCTATCAATTGCAAGATAGTAATGTAACTTTATCTCACTTAGGACCAACTTTTTTAATTTTTATAATGACATAGTCACATATATATAGCATTCTCAACTCTTATTGTTTGCTGATGATTTGAAGATGTTTAAAATCATCAATGACACCACTGATTCACAGCTTACTACAAAACGACCTTTTTAGCCTTGAGAACTGGTGTAACGATAACACTATATCATTAAATGTGGCAAATGCTATCACGTTAGATTAACGAAAAAGAAAAATATTTAAAACACGGAATATAACATTTGTTACACCAAACTTATTACAGTAAGCGAAGTTCGAGATTTAGATGTCATTCTCAGCCAGTCCATAAAATTACCAAAAAACTAATCATATGTTAGGTTTCATTAAAAGGAATACAAGAGCCATTAAATTACCAAGAACAAAGATAATACTATACAACAGCTTACTAAGAAGCCATCTTGAATTTGCAAACGTGACATGGAACCCTGGATATGTTACGCCATCGCAAACCCTACAACGGGCTTTCTCATCACGAAGTGTATCTTTCAGATGCCGGCCACAAAAGATTAAAACATTTCAGGATGATCAGTTTACACAATCGTATAACACTGCTCTTGCTTCTCTACAAGATCTTAAAAGGAAGAATAAAAAATTCGAGGCTTTTGGAGAAAGTTGGTTTTATTGTCCCATATAACTATCCTCGCAAAACAATATCCGAAATATTTGCAATATCACCATCAAAGACAAACCTTGGACTTCATCCACCAATATCTAGGATCTGCCTCAAGTACAATCAATGAAATGCCCGAGTCCTCAATTTATTTAGTGATTCATCCCAAACTTTTAGAAAAAATGTGCCAAATCTCATAATTTAATACTGTTTATATGGCCTGCAATGATGTTTTGTTTTCTTTTTATAATTTTCTTTTAAACAATTTTTTTTATTTCTTAGTTAAGTTATCTGCACTTTTTTGTTGTTAATAGTGGTTATATTGAAAGCTTCGTCTGCCTGTAATTGACAAGCACATATGTAATTTTCCTATGATCAAAGTTATTTTTATTTAATTTGTTGTATGTGTTGCTGATGGCATACCTATCTAATAATGAAATAAATAAGTAAAAAAATTATTCAAAATATTAAATTGATTGATGATGTTAACTTTCTTTAATCGTTATTTTTTTAATTTATAATAATATCTTAATTTTATTTCTTTCTACACATATTTTGAGCTACTATTATAACATAAATAAAAAATTGAAATAATTTTTATAACAAATAACGTTTTGTTTGTAGTCATAATTTACAGGTTTTTTACCTAAAAAACTTCGCAAGTGATAATGACGTGACAAATATCTTTTAGCCATTGGTAAGTGGGTTAGTATTATGTAAAATTTGGACAAAAAACGATTTTATTATATTGGCATTTCCTTATATCACATGATCGAAATAAATTTAGTGAAACAAAATTGAAATACTTACCATAAACGTCGGCAAGACTAAATATCCTAATGGCATTACTAAATTTTATGGTTAAATTAAGTAGTACATAATATTTTTATAAAATAATTATAATTAAATACATAAAATTTTATTATGTTTCCTTTTTTCATTAAACACAACATCGCTCCGATAGCCGTGATCGTCTAGTGGTTAGGACCCTACGTTGTGGCCGTAGTAACCCAGGTTCGAATCCTGGTCACGGCAGTGTTGAACACTGTTACGGCGGAGCATTTTTTTGCAATTCACACTTTTTTTCAAAAAAATATTAGAGGATTTTGTTACAAATTATCGCAAGTATTTTTGTTTGATTTATATAAATTTTATAAAAATCATTAATAATAATAATATAGTTTTAGAAAAGGTAAACGATGACGAACTATAACAATACCGTTTTAGAATTAAGTAGTTCATTTTTGATTTAAGTTGTTGTGATTATAGTTAATGAGATATTATAAAAAAATATAAAAGTAGTTGCCATCTATATCTGTATTAGAGTCCACTGAAAACTAGCATTCATGGGTTGTGCTCATGGTTCAAGACAGAGTGGAAATCTTTTTGTTTCTTTATATTGATAGAAAAGGATTATTTATAGTAATTTCTTGTTTTGTCTTAATGTGGCAAATGCACATTTCTTTTTCTAAACGATTTTTTAGATTTATGATTAAATATCAAAAAGTACACAAAAAAACGTTATGGACAAGATTAAAGCTACATCAAAAACGCATAATGACACATACATAAACAATTATTTTTTTATTTAAATAGAAATAGAAAAATATAGTATCCAAATTTTATGATGGTTTATTAAGAGAAGTGAGCCTGCCTGCATTCGATCCTTAGACAGCAGTTATCAAATGATAGTAATTCCAAAATACGAAGCATATTCTCTGGAAAAATATATGTTATCGACTTCGTGTTTTAAAATAATTTATTTTATTACTTACTTACTTTACTGTTAAAGCGCCATCTAGCACCGTTTTGCAGCAAAACTTCAATCTTTACATTAGTATTTCATTTGACATTTCGTACAAAATTTGCTACTGATGGACGTATAGATGGCGTCACCAGTATTTGTTTTGATACAAGCACGCACCGCAGCTGTTCGCTATCATAGAAATCCGTGAGAGAAAAGGAGTGGTGATTAGACCGTCTATGACGAAAAAATACGTTTTTTATATGGTTCATGGCCACATTCAGGCCTGTGCTCGGTTTATGTGATAGTTTTAGTTGTTTATAAGGTGTACAATGTTAAAAGTGGTCAAAAATAAGGTTAAAAGGTGTAATTAGCGATGTTAATGTTGAATATGACGTTTACTACAGTGTTGCATATCTGTGTGTGTGTATTCGTATAGACATCATTGCCGTTGACTTTTCAAGCGAATCTTGTAACGGGATGCTCTGTGAGAATTGTCTTTTTGGTGAGTTTATACATTGTTTTGGTGCGTATTCTAACCTCTGACGGACGCGATCATGCCTGCAGTACTTTACTATACATTCATAGTTATGCTGTGACCTCGATATTCAGCGGTGTCCCTTCGTTATTTCACTTTGAAAGCCAATCTCTCATTTCTTATTCGGAATTTACAAATCGCCGGTTTATAAAACAATGTACGTTGCCTTAAACTATAAAAAGTAATGTTGTTGTTAATTTTAATAACAATAAATATCTACAGAATAATTTGAGGGGTAAACATGAGGCGAGATCGCTAACAAGTTTATTAAATCGGTAACAATTACATATAGTTGTGTATATACATTTAATTATTATGATGTATTTGATTTTAATAAATAAAATACACATTTTTTTAATATATTCGGTGAACAATAAATTTAAAACTGTATAATAGCTAGCAAATTATAATTTACCCCAATCACAGTTCAAACCTACACGTCTACTTTTTTTTAAATGGTTGGTGGAATAAGAAAATGAAAAATATTTTTTACACTCGATATAAAAGTTCGTGTCAGCTGTATCGTCATAGGTATTTTTATATTTATTGAAATGAATTGGACCTTCGGCTGTCATTTCTTACATATATTGTGCTGTTTATGCCATTCACCGTTCTCCGAATTCGTTCTAAAATTTATTGTGGACTACGTGTGTAATCCCCGAGACTTAAACACTGTTATGCTCACTGCAAGGGTTCTATTAATTTTTTATACGCAATTGCAGGTAGTACTGCTTGCATACATTTTTATTTTTCGCTTTTTGCACCTTTAAACTTTTTACAAATAAAATATTTATAAATTAATTACTTGTTACAATCATTCGAATATTTACATCTAGTCCGTACCACCACACTTTAATAGTGAGTAATGACGCTTTAATCTGGATTTATAATATATAATTTAATGCATATAATATAATTTTTGTTTTTCCCTAATGTATTGATAGGATAACACAAATCGGATCATAGAATCGATTTAATCTATTTGCATTAACTTATTTTTATTAATATAATACGTAGGTGATAATATAGTGTGAATAACAAAGCCTTGTGCTTTTGTAAATATAGAATAACTACATAGGTACCTAACATATAATGAATGCACTTTGGTTTCGAGAAACTACCGATTGAATCTTAAATTGGACCCGTTTCTGCGTTGGCGTCCATTATTGATGTTTATATTACTGCTCGTGCCAAATCCATGTCATTATCATTGTAAACGTATACGTAGCGGTAAAAATGCTGTTCGATGCGTTTTTATGAATGAATATTTAATCTGTATTAATAATTGGTTACATTCAGCCAGGTGTGTAAATAATTTTTTTTTAATTTTAAAGCCGAGATAGAATATTCGGTGCTTTCGCATTGTATTCTCAGTGATCAGATATAAGTGATTTCTTCAAAACAATGTTCCTGACAAAGGCCATTGTTTCCGAAGTAGCTTCGGTATCTCACTAGCTAATTACTCCATTGAAAGAAAGCAGAAATGTTTGTATTTACGCTAACAGGTGCCTATTCTTTGTTTCGTGGATGCTCCTCTTAACTTTCTTTATATTTGTTTAATTTTCGATAAACGTTAAAACTGTAGATAACTTAATTGTTTATTATTTTAACGTTTCCTTTCCTGTTTGAGGTATTGGTAAGGGAGTTGATGAATTTTATGACCAATATGAAGGATTATATTAGTTAACTATTAATTATTTCTGTAACTAAGTTATTATACATAAAGATTTTAATGTTTTTTGTTATGAGGGAAAATCAAATTACCTTGAAAAATGTAAAAGTTATATTATTCTCAAGAAAATGTTGTTCTTTTTATAAAAAACTACAACAAATCGTGCAAGTTCCAGTTGTAATCCTAACGTAATTAGACTGACATGAAGTAGATGGCATATTCAGATTTTGTGTGTCCCAACAATATTTGACCATTATAGATGTCGGCTTCCCTAAACTATAAAACTGCACAAATACAGAGACGCAAACAAATCGGGAATATGTGTCGTCGACTAACATGTTGAAAAAATATTTCATCGACAAAATACGTAACACTGATCGGGAGTTATTCAGTCACGGGTAAAATAAACGATGAAAAAACAAACAGCAGCTTCCGTTCGTAAAATATGTATAGATATAAACTTTGTTAAAGTTTTTGATCCTAGTAAATATCGAATAAGAGTTATTAATATAGATACCTGTCTAGGTATACATATTATATATATAGGTATAGTCGTCTATATTATATATATAGGCTAGGTATCTATATTATATATAATAAATATTATATTATATATAGGTATAGACGCATCAAAATAATACTTTTTGCAATTTATATCTATTGAATCTTATTTTTTTTTTAAGTCTTTAAACTCATTTGACAGATCATCATTTGACAAGTGATGTTGTGACGTACACCCCTCAAGCAATGTAGATAGTATTTTTTTTTATCCCATTAAAATTCCTGTGCCATCAAAATTGCTACGAAGAAACCATTCATAGTTATATAGTTTTAAAATGTTCTCAAAGAAAGTTAAACAGGACAGCTCCGGTAGTTACGTGCGTAAAACAGAGAGCTTACCGGATACGGCATTAGCCGCTATAATGCCGTTCAAAAAGCAGAAGGACGTGAGCGACTTCATCAGTTTCGTGCTGGAAACTCTCGACCGTAATGCCAATTGGATCAACGGCCTGCTTGGCAAACAGAAAGGCTTCAAATGTGCCGTCATGACTGGCTCTGGTCCGAACCGTTTCCAAATCCATCAGATAATATACCCGGTTGAGGATCAATCGTACCAATTCGAAGTAGAGTGTACCGATTCGGATGATCACGATAAAGTCGCTGTCGCAGCCCTTTTGAAGCTGAATAACGTCGGTATGGAACGAATGATGAGGTACATCAAGACGCGCCTCTTCGAGCAGAGCTTGATTCGCGAGGAGCTTAGCAAAGGCAAGCTCTTGGGGATAAGCTATGCGGTTTTACGACCACTAAACGATGTCCAGTACAGGTTGACGGACAGAATAGCCATCGGAAGCTCCACAAAGTGTGGTTCACCAGTCAAACGTAGACTTATGGATAGGTCTGTCACGAGAAATACGTTTAAGAGAGCGAAAAAAGTTGCCTAATATGAGATTTCATGTATTTTTTTGATGTGATATTGTATCTATCACATATTTTCTAACCGAAATGAAGGCCTACTGCGAAATGCATGCAAATACATGTACGGATAATATAGAATATGTGGTATTATCAATAGTAAATCAGGATCATTCCCATAATGATCGCATCCGGTTTCCGATGACGATAGTCTATAATTTGCCGCTCGCACAATTATTATGCTATCGAGGTTAACCAGCAATTTGCCGACCACGCACCGACCATTTCAAATCTCGTTTACAAGTTCAATAATAAAAAATGTATACAGTGGTTTTATGTACGATTTCTTTCCCATTGTTTTTCATCTCGCAGTCGGACCGAGTCGGCGAGATCGATAACGTAGAAATCAGGCCACCGATTCACGTCCGAGTTATAACCGCAAATCCCTCGAATAACTTATTACAGAGGCACTTTGGTACAGAAGCGGGCACTAACAATAGTTTCTTACCCGGCTCACAGGTCCGCATTCGGAGCTCCGCCCAATGTGCTTATCGCCCGGTATAAATCAATTTGAAACTTGGCCGCGGTAAGTCCGACCCAGAGCCCTTTTTCTGCGAAGTCGGACCGCTTAGGATTAGGGGGTCGATGACCGCCGCCTAATTGGCGTAATAGTTATGAGATTTATTGGCCTCGCTAATTTATGGCCTCCGAATAACAGGAGCGAGTGTGAGTTATTGTTACCCAAGTTCCTGCTAATAGGCTTATCTGTTTATTGCTCTATATTTCCTGAAATGAAGAGTTTGAGTTTGTTCGCCTATGATACAGCATCACCTAAGCAGGGCTAGTAATGTTATCAATTGTTATGAATCGTTATGAGTATATCAATCACAAAAAGCTTTGGCTTCAGTTTTTTTAATAAAATAATGCCGTTCGGAGTGTTATTACATTCTACACCCTACTATAAATACAATATGTTATATTTATTGTAAATGCGATGGATTGTAACAATGGGCTTGTGTTAGATTCTTTTCACGTTAAAATGACTAAACGGATTTTATTACTACTTTACAATGACATTAGAAATTTATATGGAATATAATGAAAAGTTTCATGAATGTAGAAAAAATCTGCCTATTGGATCAATTCCAGCGTGCACAGAAAATATCTTTGGGTTTACATGTATATGATGAGTAATCATCATCTCTAATTATATCATCAACACGCGGATGACACCGCAGGGCAAAGCAATATACAAGAATATAATAATCGTATCTTTATGTCACTGTGTCATCCGCATCAGCCTGTGACAGTCCACTGCTGGACATAGGCCTCCCCTAATACACCCCTTTCCATTAGAGACCATTGCCACGCTGGTCCAAGGTGGGTGGACCGACTTTTTACATGCCCATCCGACGCATAGATCATCTTTCTTTTTAGACAATTGGTTGATCGGCCCAAATTGCCCAAACCAACTAGGAAACAATGATGACAATTTGTTGAGTCCCCGCAGGATTCGAACCCACGACCTCAGTTTCTAAAGCACACGCCTATACCACTAGGCTACGGAGGCAGTACCGTGTCACCCAATTTCCTTAAACGTAAGATGATCCATGCGTGTGATGAGCATAGGCAGTCGTTATAGAATGTCGACGCGTTTAAATATAGTGACATGCTATCCATCTATCGAATTCTGTGCCCCTTTGTGTTAACGAGGTCAGATGCCAGACATATTTCGTCAAAACAGTCATTCAGATAATAATGATTGTCGTAATCGTTTTGTACATGATGTCAATATAATCATCAAATCGGATACGTATAGTAAGACATGTTATGATTATCTCTAATCCTTTTGCTAAACTAAACTGCCTCCGTAGCCTAGTAGTATAGACGTGTGCCTTAGAAACGAGGTCGTGGGTTCGAATCCTGCGGGGACTCAACAAATTTTCATTGTTGTTTCCTAGTTGGTTAGGGCAATTTGGGCCGATCACCCAATTGTCTGAAAAGTAAGATGATCCATGCGTCGGATTGGCATGTAAAAAGTCGGTCCACCCACCAACCCGCATTGGACCAGCGTGGTGGGATACGGTCCGAAAATCCCCTAATGGATGGAGGTGTTTTAGGGGGGAGGCCTATGTCCAGCAGTGGACTATCACAGGCTGATGATGATGAATCCTTTTGGCTTATTGCTTTCATCAAGAGCTCTTGTTCAAAGCACATGTTTAGTTACCAGAGTGTTGTTTTAAAAAAGAGTATCATGGGTGTCTAGAATTAAAAATGCATTTATATATAATTACAATAAATATCCAATTTAATGTAATTTTGCTCATGTCATCTTTTTAAGTCATAATTCTACTCATTACTATAAATTAGCAGATTTCTCTATAAACTGTGTCCAACTAGGGTAGAAATGCAAAGATTCTTTCATGTATAAATCGTTGTAATAAGAGTATAGGGATCTATAAATGTTATAAAGTGTCAGTTTAATGTTGCCATCGCTTTTTTTGAATGGTAGCTCCGGCTGTTAAAGGTGCTACCCTTGCGATTAAATTTTTATTTTAAACATGGCAAGGGATTTCTCTCCCAGGGTGCAGGACCGCGTTATCTTTAGATTTAAAGCCTGCAGACGGCTGCTTACCTTGAGACCCTTTGCATGAATGTCGTAGAAACATATAAATGATTTATCTTATCGCCGTTTACTGAAATCATTTCATGGCGGCACTTTCGTCTTTTTCTAGCCCTTGAGAAATATTGGTTAAAATCAATACGAAAACCTTTTTGATAGTCCTGTAATGGTGATTTCTGAAGTTCTTTGTATTATGCACACTATGATGGTTTACGTAAGCTTTAAGTAATTTCTGCATTATTGATTAATCACAACTTAAAACTCAATCAGCGGGCGGTTATTTAATTTTTAAGGTAATAATCTCATACTTTTTAACTATCTAAGAGATAGACTTTGAAGGTATCTAGAGGTATTAGACAATCAGAATACAAGTACAAGTGGCAGAAACCGTATCATTTACCCACCATAAGTAATGGCAAATATGTGTGATCGTTTATTCGTCCAATTTTTGATACGAAACAAATTTTTTTTGTAGCTTATGTATGTGATAACTGGGAAAGCTTATTTAATTCTTTTCACTCAGATTCTTTTTTCTTTCAGCACACACTTTATAGTCAAATTGCCGACGTTATGCTTACGCCGAATTATCATAACGACACCTGTTTTACGGTTTTGTAACAGTTATTTCGCTCAATGTTCCCTCGGCGGGTGCAACGGAAGATGAGCTCAGTTTAGCATAGAAAGCGTCTAGGGAAATTAAAGCAACAATATATCTGTAATATATCTACGTAACCTAACTTTAAACGCCTATGTGGCGCAGTGGTAAGAGTTTGCGCTTTAATAACCGTAGTTTGATGGTTCAAATCTAGCTTTTCAGTGTTTATTCGTAGTTGGTTTGGGCAACGCGGGCAGATCCATGAGTCGGATGGGCATGTAAAAAGTCATTCGTGTTTCTGATTTCTCTCAAGTCATGTCTAATTGAGTAAAGGAAAAGGCACGGGCAGAGGACATTATAATATCCCCTGTGCAGTCTTTTGATCTCTCATATAGATCGGGCGCCGTTGTTATAATCGTATCGTCATTTTTATACCAACGTCAGATTAATGTGTAGGACAAGCTTACAATCATATTAGTTTATCATATTACAAACATTTATTTTCATGAATGTGATGGGATTAGAAGACGAAGCTGAACCTATGATAATTTTGGAAAATGGCTAGAAGTACCAAAGATAAGTTATAACTTTAAAAATTAATTTGTGGTAATTTTGACGTTCGTAAAGTTCTGTAGAGCCTGAACTACATTAGCTTAAGATAAATAGGCATTGCAACGTATCATTATGTAATGATTTTATTATATTGTCATATATGTTTTATAAAAGCTGTAAGATTATCGTGAAAAATAAACGATTATTATTATTTTTTATCATAGTAAAAAATAGGTTATATTTAACCCGTCGTATTTTTAGATACCAAGAATTGTTTCTTTCTTAATATTAATTATATTATTGTACCATATGCAAGCAGTAATGTTTTTACCGTAAAATTACGCTTAAGTATTTGGGATAAATATTGCGTGGTCATAAAAAAATCTATCTGGAAATATGGAAAAGATCAAGAACCAATATAAAGCCAAAATTTGTAGCGTTTTACAAAAAATCGCAGTATTTTGGCTGTATTCGTCTTTTTTGCAATATGTATCTATAGAAATCCGAAAACAGCTTCATATTGATATCAGCAATGTTATCGATAGCAACGAAATGACCTCTAACGTTTATTATTCTTATTGATCAACTGTATCCAAGGTAATCCACTAACGACAAAAACCATGCGTGCTGCGCAGTTTCTTTGCTATAGATAAACTTCATTTCCATGTTTTATTCAGCATTAGTGGAACGCTGACGCTATGTGTAGTACCGTTAGAAATGCCGTTGCAACATCTGTCGTCAAACGATTCATCGACCCATCCAGTTGTCACCTGCTTCCTGAAAGCCTATGGATGCGAATGGGGTAGGGAATGTCTATAGTTTTTGTGTTTCTCGTGTTGTTTTATATCTAGTAGGAATATATTTATTGCTGTATTTACTTCTTAGCTCTTTTACTAAGGTTAGAAAAAATTAACAGATAAAATATGATATCGAAAATACGTGAAATCGCATTTTATGCAACTTTTTTTTGCTCTTTTAAACGTATTTCTTGTAATATTACAAATGAGAAAAGCATTTATTATTGACAATGTTCTGTATTTGTTGTTAAGTAGCGGATTTATTTTTAATATATAGTGCCTTTTGCCATATTACTCATATTCTAAATTTAATAGAAATCTTACTGACTTCTCTACTATGATCAATGCCTCATCTAATAACCTATAATAGACAGGGTCGGATAAGGTGTATTAGGGGAGGCCTATGTCTGATGATGTACGATGTATGTATTTATGTACAATGAGAAAAATGTGACATTACAAAAATAAAGGACAAGATACTGACATAATAAAGTTAATACTGATAACATTTTAACGTCAAAATTAAATATTATACTAAGATACGGTTTTTATTTGTTTGAAGTCGGCGAGACAAGCAGTACTTACTTGCAGTAGTTTACTTGCAGCCCTGAAATTATTGCATATTACGTCTCATTGGCATCGTAGTAACGGTGATTACGATGTCTTTCAAACCAGTACAGATTATTGCTTACGCATTACAACATTGCCAAGGAATTGGATTCACTATGATACTTCCCTTCTAGTCGTTCTCCTTACAAAGGTTGTGGTTGGATTGTGCCTTTCATCATCATCATCATCAGCCTATGTTAGTCCACTGCTGGACATAGGCCTCCCTAATACACCTCCTATCTATTAGGGGTTTGGACCGTATCCCACCACGCTGGTCCAATGCGGTTGGTGGGTGACCGGCTTTTTACATGCCCATCCGACGCTTAGATCATCTAACTTTTCAGATAATTGGGTGATCGGCCCAAATTGGCCTAACCAACTAGGAAACAACAATCAAAATTTGTTGTGTCCCCAGGATTCGAACCACGACCCTTCCAGTTGTGTAAAGCACACGCCCATACTCATATTAAGGTCTGATTGGAGGCATATCTAGTGTGCCTTTTAATTAAATTATTTTATATAATTATATAAATTAAACATACATGAACGTAAGAAACGACAATATTCATTTAAAAGTTCGTGATTAAATAGTCAATTTAGAGTGGGCATCTTTGATTATTATAGCTTAGTCGAATAAAGCAAACTGATATGTAATCACTTTAGCTAAGAATAGTAAATAATCGTTAGTTCGAAAGTTTTAGCTAATAAATCTTTAGTTTTTTCGTTCATATGTCAGACGGTTGCCGGCTTTTTGCAGGCGCAAAACCTAGGTCTTGTTATCTGGAATATGATTTAGCCGTTTTGGCTAAGGCCCAGAATCTAGTTAAATATATTTTCGGTTTAGTTTGGAACGATTTTAGCCTGATATAATCTTGCTTTATGATATCTCTTGTGTCGGTATATTACTGAAAATCTATCGAGACTGTTAGTTATAGTTACATATTTATAAGTTAAACGATTTTACGATATAAACATTAGAAATAAACGCGAGATTCGTCACGTACATGGATTTTTAAATTGCAAATATATTTATTTTAATATGGTATGAAAAGATTAAAAGCATTGTAGTCAATAAGAAAGAAGAAGATTGACTCTTCTTTTTCTTTTTTCGTTTCTAACAAGAATTATTTTAACTCCTCAGGTCGTTAGAGAATTCAGTGATGTCATGTCGTGTGGTATTCATTTTGGTTGTATCCAATTTATTCCTAATGTCAATATATAATTATTTTATTGTATTACCCTATGCATGTTCGTAATAAACGGTTTTCCTTATCTATTCTACAAACTTTTATTAAACAGCTTTATCCTATCATAAAATAATTCTGCATATGCTTATACATATCTATTTAAATTCTTTATCATCGTAAATAAACCTGTCGCGTAAAACCTCCATCAGGGTGTTAGAGGGTTCCCTACAATGCGTCTTGATTCTTTGATAAACGTGTCACTTGACAGTAACGTGTGAAAAGGCTCTAATTTCGCGATAATGTCCTGTCCAGGGAACAAATTTGCACCCCTTCGGCCCGTCCTTCGGGTAAGTTTTTTGCTTTAGTGATTGTGACGGGTAAAAACTTTGTTTGTTTTGTCCTTGAAAAAATTTCTTTATGTTTTCTGGGTTTTCTGTATTTATCTGTTAAAAGATTTTGCATTGCTCTTAAACTTGTTCGTCTTTTTAACGCTTTAAACGATTCTGATGAAGACGCTCGTCTAATATTATTAATTTCGAGCTAAAAAAATTATATTAATTTCAAGCTAACACCATTGTTTGGATGTTTGGTAGTAAATAAAATTAGTTTTACTTTTAGAAACTTACATTGCTATACCGTGGTAAATAAAATGATTGGTACCGAGCATTTAGCAACTTGAGGAGGACAAAAAGTAAAAGTGTGATTTATCTAGCTATTTCAACCTCTGGGCTTTACACTATTCCTGTATTATATACTATATTTTCATAAATATCATCATCATCATCATCAACAGCCTGTGATAGTCCACATCTGGACATAGGCTTCCCCTAATACACACCTATCCATTAGAGGGTTTTGGACCGTATATCACCACGCTGGTCCAGTGCGGGTTGGTGGAGTGGACCGACTTTACATGCCCATCCGACGCATGGATCATCTTACTTTTCAGAACAATTGGGTGATCGGCCCATTGCCTAACCAACTAGGAAACAACAATGAAAATTTGTTGAGTCCCGCGAGTTCGAACCCGACCTCCGGTTTCTAAGTCCACGCCTATATCACTAGGCTCGAGGCAGTCCGTTAAGTGATACCAAGTAAAATTACTATGAATTAAATATGTCTTCTAATTCATGTAATTTTACTGAATATCCTAAGAACTACTATAGAACTTACGAAAAGCTACTTTGCAACAGAATTGTATAATCGAAAAAGATGTCTTAATCACCGATAAAACAGCTTGTGCTTGTTCTGAATATACTGCTATATCTTTATTTATGAATCGAAATCGAAATAAATGATTTACAACTCCCATAACCGCGTCCAGGTGGAAGCGTACGGACATGTGTCGCGGATTGTTTTATTCATGGGTAAGCCGTTATCCATTCCCCTTGCAGTTCGATATTCCCATAAAACTGCCGAACTTTAAATATGAAAGAGGTCGAGGAAACCGCGGTGCTGTAAGTTGCCCATAAATATTGTCGTCTGAAGATGAATGTGTACCATTGGCCGATGTCATCGCGATCGATGTACGCATAATATTGCGCGGGGTGGCCAATATTTTGATATAAACGTGCGTATACAATGGTGAGCCTGTATTATCGCTATTTGATACCGGATGGCATGGACTTCATTATCATTTTCATCATTCATATTGTTTCCCACTTAGTGATTTACTTATTTATTTTCCTAATAGGTATGTCAAAATCCGATTCTGTTCGTTTTAGTTCTTTTATTTATCGAATTATGTTAATGAAGGAAAAAGGCTAACACCGACGTTTGTCCAAACATATCTTTAACCGTAATGGCCAATTTTAATAAAGAGTGCCCGCCGTCGTTGAAAGAGTCTGCGAAGACACGCCCTTGTTCGCAATTTGAATACTGAACTTTCGCCAAAAATGCAAATGAGCTGTTATTTACTTTGTGTCTACAAACAATTATTTATTACGCTAATTACATAACAATTGACATGTGCTATTATACGCACTGGAGAAGAAAACTTGCAATCTAACGATGGGCTCTTATGTCAGCGTAACAACATATGGTTGAAAACGTAATCTAGTAAAATATTTTGTAAGAAATAACGATACTTTACGATAAAACAGAGTATAATAAACTTTATACAATTATCACAGATTTACAGACTCTATTGTAGATACTGTCTATATCAAAAAAGAATACAGTATATTAATTTCTTTTAAAAAATAACACAGTGACGTATCAAGATTCCGCTTGGCTTGATAATTTCGCATTTCTAAAATGTTAACATTAAGTAACAGTAATTTGACGCCAGGAATATTGCTCTATAAGTATGCGTTTCTCGAATTGATACTACGATATCTGTCTCGTGAAAAAAAAATATAAGCAGCTTACTAGGACTTAGAAAAAGAATTGTTTACTCTCTTAACCAGTTCAAAGAAAAGTTATGGGACCTCTCAGCTCGAAGGAAATGGCCACCCGGGTTCCCTAACCATTGACAAATGCCTCTAGCTTCGACGTGGGACGGGAGATATAACGCGTGAAATTACGGATGTCAGTTTGTCCGTAAGTTTCAAAGGGCTATGATGTGCATATGGTATCGTGATATCGTTTTTATTTCGACTGGTAGTTTAGAAATAAATATTGACTATTTATTTAATTTTAACTTTAACATTTAGTACGCTAAAAATTAAAAACATTTCAGTGACAATACTTTAAATATTTAACGCATTTATTATATTAAATAATAACTATTAAATTAGTAAACAATATTTGTTCATATTTTTGCAAAAAAGTGATTGTGTGGCCTTGGCAATATCTAGTTTTCATGACATTTTAAAGATGTAAAGGTTCTAAATAAAACCCGGTTTAATTAAGCTCTTATTTTAGTTTTAGTTGACGGAATAGAAGGTGTATACCGATAGAAAGGACTTTGTGCGATTTTGGAGTGATATTTGTTAAAATAAGGTTTTTAGCATAAAGCTGCTGTTAGCCGCTTTTCCTTATAACACTTATATCAATGTTTCGTAGTTTTTGTTATGATGGAGTACCGTAACCATTCCCAACCAATACGCACACAAATTTGCTTTTGGAGAGCAATTAATTGTGACAGAAGAGATTGTCGAGGTTCCTCGCTCTGCTTTTAGCTAGGTTTTCGTAATCTGTACGAACCAGCATATAGATCCAGGTTCTCACAGATTAATTTGATCGACCGAAAATTAATTGGTCAATAAGTTTTATGTTTTTAAATTCCTTAAGGATAATAAAACGTTTTGAGGTCACTAAGTCGACTAGGTAAGTTCAATCAAGTAAGGAAACTGTCTTCAGTCTGAAGGTTATTTATGTAACACCTTGCGATGGTTGGCGAGCATTTTCACAGCATTTCATCATTGTTTCAATGAGCATGAGCAAGTTATATCATTTATCTGATTATTCATATTTCACAATTTATGAAACTCTCTATTAGTTCACACCGTGCCGTTTATCCATTGTGTCCTCTAAATTAAACCATTGATTCGTGTAGAAACAAAATTGAGATAATATTTATCACAGTTCTGTTTAAAAAGGTACGTTCGGCCTTTGTTTCGCTACTCTCAATACAGATAAATAAATATAAAACATTTTTATCAGAATCAGGTATTATGTGATTTATATTTTTTGTACTATTGTGTACTAGATCATGCGAACGATTTCTCTCTTCGACGTCAATCAGCCACGCAACCTAGTTCTGCGACTCAAACATCAAACGGCTTATGAGAAGCGCCATCTAAGATGGCGGCTTCAACGCTTTTGATAGATGTTCTAACGAGGTAAAAGACTACGTAGGAAATTGATTAGAAAATCATCATCAAACTCAAGGATCATTTGAACTACTGTATATCGTCTGTAACTGTGTTTATGTCATGGAAATGCAAAATGTTATTCAATCAAGCATGTCATCGACGAAAAATTAAATGATTTATTCTATTATATAGATTTAACCTTTACAATAAGCAATAAAATAATAAATAAAAGGAATACTTGGATTATTGAATACACTTAACACATCACAATACATTTTCCTATCCTTTGTTACTAAAATTGCGTGATAGGGCAGCGCCGGAAAGCGACTTTGTTTTATACTATGCAGTGATTTCACAGATTTAATTTTTGCCTACGAATGCACTGTATTTATTAGAGAAATTACTTTAAGAATTCTCTCATCTGATCAGTTATATATATTTTTAGCTACATATATTTAATTTATTAAACCTTCGTGCACAAATTAGCAAAATGACAGACTTAATGTCCAAAGGCATTCCCCAGTCAACCTTCGGGTGGTACAGAAAACATTCGGTATATGTGATATACGTGTATTTATATTTATTGAAGTGTCATTATTGCGTTTGTATACAAAATTATGTAAAACAAGTTAAATATTTAGATGAGCGTGCTTTGCAGGTGATCCCCTTGAATTATTTATCGGTTGTTTGAAACTGCCCCGTGGATTCAAACAGGCTTCGGAAGGTGGGCTTTAAAATGCAAATGGCTGCTTATTTCGCCGTTGTGTTTTAAAGTTATACTGTGCGCTGTTTGAGACGAATTAGATATGTTTCAAAGTGGTTACAGAAAGTCTATTATACAGGACTTTCAAAAAACTGTGAGGAGAATCGCATTTACTCTTTGGTAACAAAAGTAGTAAATGCTGGCAGGCATAGGTAAGGTATTTGTTATATAAATAAAAAAAATCCCATACGATAGTCAATTCAAAAAAGGAACATATCATCTAAAAGTATTCAATTCATATTGAAACGATCTTTGAGATATAAGAAAAATCATTTTTGAATTATTCTTACTAAAATCATTATTGTTTAGAACATAAAACAATAATTTATAACAAGATATTGATCTAAATAATGGCGCGGTAGACCCTAGATTATATTCAATAGAGCTCCGTACAGCCTTTGTACATGATTGTAAATTTACCGTGTCCTAAGGAAAAAGGGACGCTTAATTGCTAATTATGCGAACGATAAATTTAATATATAAATTTTATGGGAAACAATTGCGATTGCGTCGTTTTTGATAAGAAGTCGAATATAGATGTTCTTATTTTAGTTGGGACCAATTTTGGGAGGTTTTTTGTTTTATTAGGTCTTTTTTAACGTTTTTTTTTTTATTTTATACTGAGCAAAATCTTTATTTGTTGATAAGTGATTGAAAACTTACAAAAAAATAAAAATTAAACTGTAGAAACATTCCCTCAAGACTATGGCACAGGATGTTATAACATTAGCTGCTTTTAAGCCTTAATATAATGCTTTTCAAACCTTTATTTTTTAAATGTTATATTCAAAGACATTTGCAGCAAGAAGAAGATTATTACATCAACCTCACACAGTAATAAACTCAGTAACGAATTACATGAGCAATGTCTAGTGTTAGAATCATAAATATGTTATTAGAAAAACAACCCGCGAACTTAAGAAAAGCGATAAGGAATCAAAGGATATGCCAGGAGGCGCGAGGATTTGGTCGTGGCTTCATTCAATTAGGCCAATCTCGCGGGATAACGCGTGCACTCCATGCTTTATGTCTAACCGCAATCTTTTAGCGTTCATTTTGTTTTATTGTGTCTGTAACTGACGAGTGGAATTATAGGATTTCTACTGCATCTTTCGTGTCGGTTTTCGAATCTATAGCTTGGCAATTGTAATATTTATAGCTAGAATTGGACAGGATTAATGCACAGTACTGTTTAAATCGATTACACCCAAGTTAAATACAATCCCGACTCGCTGTAATCAGTGACGCTAAAACGCTTCTTTCATATTGCTTATTAAATTATCACGTGTTAACTTATGACCTTTAGCGGCGACCAACGGTAACAATACTTTCAATAAAAAAAACTAATTTCAAGTAATTATCGAAACTTGGACCTTATATAACTTTATAGCCATAAATTTCAGCGTGCAATAAAATTCTTTATTGATGTTAAACATGTAAAACCGGACTGTTTTATGTGGCGATAGGCGGTAGAAAAGGTGATACTTATGCACTAAATTAGGTATTTCAAGTATTTAAACCTTACTCTTGTGCACTTCTTTGAAACTTTTATGTTAATATTTTCAAATTACATGTTATGCGAGGCGGAATATAGTAAACTTTGTATTTTTATTGTTTACGCCATATTGTGATTCCATGATTTTATACCCTATTCCCCACTATATTATATTTTTAAATACGTTTACTGTTTATATATAATGTATTTACATTATACTTTTAACAAATGTGTGAAAACTTCTGGTAGTAATATTGATGAAAAAGTGTAGCAAAAACTAAAAATTTACTGATAATGCGAAGTACTGAAAATAAGCCCTTTTTATTAAAGTTAGTTGACTATCATGAAGTAGATTATTCATAAGCCGTTTAATTAAATTCTCCATTTAAGCCACTAGAGCTTATCTAGGTGTTAAAGCGAAGAAGCCGTATTATTTTTAGCGTAGGTCAGAAATGAATAAACCATAAGCCGCGGAAGGTTCAGGCTTTGGCTTATGACTTTTGATGAATAATGTTAATGCTTACAATTCGTAACTGAAAGTAACCAGTGCAGTTCTCCAGGAATGTGACTGTATAGCATAGCATTTGTGTTCTGGTGACGTGATGATGAATTTTGGGAAATTTTACATACTTAGTTCATAATTATTTATCAACGTTGAACCACCAGACTGTTGTGTGAGTGTTGTGTTTGCCGTACGACAGTAATACATAAACATTACAGTGTTCCGTTTTGCACTCGGTAAATAAAACACCAAATTCAATGTCTCAGAACGCTGAGCGGACTTCCGGCATATTGCGCAGCGATTTTTGTGACCAGCGCCATTTACTATAAATGTATACAGGAAATGGTCGTTTGGAACTTTTATATGATTTCGCCTACGGTGGCCGATCTATATTAGAAATCGGGCAACTGCGCAAGAGATATTAAAGTGCACAAGTGTACGCGCAGACACAGGTGCATTATCTCTTACTTTATACTCTTATAACCCCATGTGACGGATAACTGACCGAAAAGATATAAGCTTCAGGACCGAATGTTCACATGCCCATCCGACGCATTAATCGTCACACTCCATAGGCAATCGGGAGATCGGCCCGCACTACCTTAACCAACCAGGAACAAGTTGTCGAGTTCCACAACACTAGGCTAAGGAGGCAGTCATACAATATACATTATTATATTTACTACCTATACGATGAATGTGAATAGTAAAAATTTGAGAGCAACATAAACCTATGAAACCGTATAATACTTTTATTTAACAAGTTATAAATACAATTATATTATTAGTAAAGTGGAAGTACTTGAATGCGTTCATCGCGACAAACGGAACTCTAACGAAGCCCATAAAAAAGTTTCGCGAAGTTTTTATTCGATTCCTTCTGCGGGGGCGCCATGATTTTTCTTCATTCATTCAAATTTAATCAACGCTCGGCTCTTAGGGCTGTTTGCGCCCGTCTGGGGACTTGGTTGTGGCGGGAAAATGCATGGCCGTTTTATAAATGTATAGGTGTTGTTACAACTGCATTGTAGCCAGACTAGACTAACCATTGTTGCCGTGCTGATCGCGTACTGGTTATATTTTGGTGTCAGATGAAAAAAAACAAAACGGAATAATACACGAACCTATAACATAGTATAATATTCGCGAAAATAAAAAAATATATTAAATATACGACCTGTTCCAGCCTTTATTCTTTCATGTCAAATGTCTAATCACTAACATTGTATGCAAAATAGCTGCGTCTACTTTTGCCTACATATAAGTAAATTTTATTAGTAAACTAATAATACTAACTGCACCTATGCAATAGTTATTCGATACTTTAAATCTTGCAGTCTGCATTAAAACGAGGGACACATCTCGTCAAAGTCAGTGCTTCATCATCACATCATCAGCTTTGTTAGTCCACTGCTGGACATAAGCCTCCCCTAATCCCCCTATCTAATAGGGGGTTTGGACCGCATCCCACCATGCTGGTCCAATGTGGGTTGGTGGGTGGTGCTTAAGTTCTGTTATTAGTGCTGTATGAATATAAAACTGAAACTGCGAGTTGCATATTCATTGAAGAACACAATTCCCAAAACAAAACCTCCGTTCATACAAAAATACTTATTGAATAGGCTTTTAAAAAACTCCCGAAGTGTACCATAGATTCCGGTAATGGTAAAACGTCGGATAACGACTTGAGCCTAATAACTACGCTCCCCCGGTGCAATAGTTCGAAGTCGCCTATGGACCCCAGGTGTGCTTTGAATCGTTTCCCGGAAATCATTTAGTCCCGGATACCCGGATCGCTCCCGCAAGGACACTGTCGCTAAACAAATCGCACCGCGGCCGGGATTAGGGAGTTCCGAATGGCTTTTGTTTTTAATCGAAGCGGATTAAGTCACTTGTTCAATAATACCGGTCTAGGTAATCCTGGCTTGTTTCTCTTAAACGCGATATTAACTAAACAGACTTTATTGTAATTATACATTGATATAGTATGTTCACTATTTGTAAGCCGAATTAGATTTGGAAATTATATATACATACTTACGAAGTGTCGTATGGCGTTAATCTAAGTAAAATACCGTTCAGTTTTTGACATGTTGACCACTGCATCAAAAAGAGACTAGACTAACTATATTATGTTACTTAGCTATGGTTATATTGTTAACCTTAATTCCGTCCACTTTTTGTCGATACTAGGATAGACACTAATTACCAATTGCAAGATTATGCGTAAAATGTATTTGACATAACTGACAAATGCAAGATATTATGATAGCAATGGACTGCGTTTACTGGTACCTCTTAACTTAGCATACATAAGGAAATAAATCAAAATGTTATAGGGGACTCCTTATGGTTATCTATATTTTTTAAATCAAAGCCGGCTAATGTGGTTATATAAAATGCATTTTTTTATTTCTTGCAACACTATTCCTAAAGGTTCCATACGAAAACGACTACATAATTGTCTATAAAATATTAGCTCCAAAGTTATATGTATGTTTGTATTTATTGAAAACGCGAATCACAAAGGATGGTGCGACACTCCGAGTTCAGCAAATCTCAACTTTCAACGAATATGTCACCCTTGTAAGCCCCTTGAGATGCGTATACTCTAGCGAGCCTGATGTGTAATAAATGCTCGCCGAACATTTCTTATATTCACCAAACACCAAAATTTGTATATGGCAGCAGTAGATGAGTTGTCACGTAGGCATTAACAAACAAGCAGTTTAGTTCTTGTGTACCATTTTATACAAGAAACAAGACGGTTCATAAACAATGTCAAAAGGCTGCCATCAGCTCGCCTATGAATTCAAAATGTTTCACGTATTCATCTGTTAATGCGACAAACGTTTTGTGTGCTTTTGCTAACATGAACCACAGTTTAGCGTCATTACTGCTTTACATTAAAGTGTCATGAAGAATTGGATACTCTGGTATAGTTAAACACGTAGCGCACAGGAGCGCCTACGAATATTACTTTGAGTAAAGACATGGTTAAAGGCAAACCAGAGTTCGATCAAGTTGGACATTCTTGTGTCAGATGTACGCACATTTACAATTCTCTCGGTCTGGTCTGGCTTTTCTTTGTCAGAGCTTGAATGCATTCTGATTTTTCCTTTCAAAAACCCGACCCACAGCTTTGGCACAATCAGATAGTCGAATTGAATATCGAAGCTGTTCTACAAAGTATGTTTGTTATACTAAAGTAAATAAAATGAAATAAATATCAATGGAACCTTGTTGTAACTGCGCGTGGTATTCAGCCACGAACCTAAAAACAACTCTAAAACAACATTCCACATCAGTTATGCGTGAATGTTGTTCACCGCCTATGAATAAATTCAAGCTGTAATATGAGAAATTCAAATTAAACGCTCATTATTAGTAGCAGTTTAATATTTCGTGGTTTTAATGATCGGTTCCCTTTTATAATTGTGAATGGAAAAGTAAGTACGTGGAGTTAAACCCTCATGTGTTCCCGTTTGAATGACAATTTGTAACATACAAGGTAATTTGCAAGAAAACGTAACATCCTATTTCTTAGAGCGGTGACCAGACTTGTGTTTACGTTGCGTTTCTTATGGCTATATATAGTATATAGTTATTAGATGAACTTCCACCTCGTCACGTCGCCTCAAAGAGGAAGAAAACTTTTCTTAATTTTATTGCGTATTAATTTATTTTCCCACCAACTATGATGATTGATCAACGACGTCACGCGACTTCAGCGATTTACAATGCCCTTGAATCTTAAACGGGTTATCACTGAATAGATGTTTTATTTCTGAGTTTCAAAGTCTCTTTACGTCTTGAGGGTGGTTATTAAGGTGTAACTTTTAAAGTATATCTGTTTTTTTGTATTCTACACTTTGTATTATATCCTGTGATGCCGTATTGCCTGACCACCTCCCAAGAGTATCGTAAAGCGCTTATGAGCGTGAATAATTGTAGGATTGATATGTTAGTATCCCTTTCAAGGTATACTTCAAAGTTTCCAAACTTCCATTTTTAATGCAAGAGCTCGTTGGTCAGTGTTTAGTAAGATTTCTGCTCTAAAGCAACTGAATTCGAATTATGTTTAAGGAGAATAATAATTAAAAAACAGTAATTAATTATTACAACAATAAGAATGATTTGACAAAATTGTTTGTTTACTCTTGATTCTAGATCTACGTTCGTTAATTTCGTTTCTTGGAGGGACCATTTTAAAAAAAAAAAATTAATTACCTCATAGTACAAAACAAAGCCGCTTTCTCTGTCCCTATGTATGCTTATATCTTTTAAACTATGCGTTAGCGTGATTGAAGAGCAAGGTTTATATGTATAACGCGAGCTCAATATTGTAGGTATATTTTGTATTAGCTTAGCTCCCGAGCAAAGCAGGGGCGCGGTTTGCTAGTATGTATATATTTATTACAATTCTGTAATTACAGCATATATACAAGAAAGGTACAATGTATTAATCTTCTTGAATTCCGTAACAGACCATACTGTGTCCATTTAATGTACTGACTACAGAGTTATATGTTATAAAAACTTTGAAAGTTCTATAAAGCAGGTACTTATGCTACGTCCTATACTTAGTTATAAGTCGACAAAAACGAGATAGGTAGCTATAAAATTATTTTGTTTTAATTTTTTTACGTCCCATTACTAGTTAAATCCAATATGTACTTTTAAGTTTCGGTTCTCTCAAACATAATATAAGAACATAGACCAAATATTTCCCTCTAAATACAAAGAAAACTTACAGAGCTTGTTCAAAATTTAAAATTTTAACAGTCTTACTATAGGTTGGCAGTTAAAATTAACGCGCGCCATTCGAATATGGCGTATCGAGATTAAAATACAGAAATCGGCCGTTACGATAACACCATTGTCGCGATTGCTTTCGATACGAGCATTGAACGGACCACCCTAAGCGTTTAAGTCGAGGATATTGCCGATTAACGTATCAATTACGACTTAATTAATCGAAGTCGTGTTGGCTTTGGCCGGCTCGTTTTAACACTATTAGTCGAGCTTTTAACGTTGTTCAGTTATATTTGCTTTGTGAACTTAATTATGTTTTGTATTGTAGGTTTTGTGTCTAATACAATAACATGCGTCTAATACATAGCCCTTATCACTAGGGTACGGAGGCAGCTGTAAATTTACTTGATACCAATTATAGCAGGTCAAATCAGTACCATAAAGTAAAGGATATTTCGCATAGTATATATAGCCTGCAAAATAACGTTTGACCTATTCGAGAGAACAAATAAGTAGTGGTACTTCTATAATCGGTAGACAGTATATTAATATCAATCAAAATTACGATGCGATATACAACCGATATATATACAAAACAACATTTTAAAAAATGTTGTCTGTCTGTCTGTTTGTTCTGACTTGCTGGAATGGCTAGTCCGATTTTGATGGGACGTTCCTGCAAGATGGCTCAGGTGACGGAGTAACCTAGGCTAGCATTTAAAGAAAATACTTTTTTTTAAATAACGCGGGAGACAGTTAGTACTTAATAGCATAAATTTTAACGCGATAGTTTATGAAACAGTTCTATCCTTCAGTGAGATATTCTAAAGCGAATTTTAATAACCTTCGTCGTCCGGATATCCGCTGGTTCCTTCGCGTTGTACAAACAGATCTGGAACGCTTTTATCTTTGCGGGAAGGAACGTGGGGAAGGAGCGTCAATACCGCTCTCCCTCGGGATTTCTATGAAAACCGACAACGGAGAATCGTTTTCTCATTGAAATATTAAATTCCTTTTCGTTCCCACTCTATTTGCCTACACTTTTCCTTGCATAGATTACTTTCTAATGGATATTATATTTATATATATTTATCTTTACTTTTATAGAAAATGTTATAATGGCAATAACTGCTAATTATTTCCTTACTTTAATCGTATGATTAATAAATGTCGTTTATTAACTTATGAGTATGGTCTTTAGTGTAAAATAATATTGTGTTTTGTTGGTACCTTTAGTTTTAAAAACTTTTAGTAGTTTTACGGCAACATTATATTAGCTGTATCGATAAATTAATTAGTAATATAACTTGTGCACTATTCTACAAGTGTTTAAAATTGCTGCTTTTTGCAGGACACTTTAAAGGGACATGTTTAGGCTTACTATTTTTAAACCATGTACATGTTGATTAGGTATAATCCCTGTGGTTAAGAGGACAACAGGCACTAAATAAGATCCTAGGACTTATATAAATAAAGTCTAGTCACGTGTCACGTGAAAACGTTAACGTGTCGATTGTAATATATGGCTATTTACAAGTTGTTCAACCTTTGCTTGCCTAAACCCTGTATCGTATGTGGCTTAAATATTTATCGAGAGCCCGAGTTATTTCGTTATACAATTGCCATTAATCAGTTTCCTTCTACCGAGAACACGAGACTGTAATAAATCCGGCGCTGAGGAGAGCCCGCAAGGGTTATGGCGGCGTTTTATTAAGTCGAAAAATATCGTTGTATATTATTCATGGCGTCTTTATCGTCAATGGCGCTAAGTGCAATAAGCGGTAGTGAGCCGTGGCGTACTGAGTGCAGGACTCGTAAATTATCGATAGAGCTACCGATACAACGGCGAGGCGATACATAAATCTGAACGGAGAGCTGCGAGGCGCGTTGGGAGATGACTGCTGTTGATCCTATGTTTACTGGAAGTGGTTTTTTAGACACATTATGTGGTCCGAACGTTTAATTTTAGTGCTGATGGCCTAATTTTATAGGTGGTGTGCTCTCTGCGTCAAATAGTGCCAATTCGATTCTCTCTAATGGACAAATATTATGGTATTAGCTTCTGCGTACAGGTTTTATACTTATTTATTTCCATAAGGAAATAATCTTTATGTATCATAAAGTTTGACATAAAATTTAACTGCCATTACGTATTCCACAAAAACTTGTCTGAGATAAGACAAAAATATATATAAATAGTTTTTGCCTAACTACAATGGTGTTAAAACATTACGTTTTCCCCACTAAACACCAATTACGAATTAAGAATAAACCATGTAGAAAACGTTGCAACTGGTTGAGTTTAATCATAGTATCTACATTTATTTTTGTGACGTAGTTCATTAGTTAACTATAATTTCTTTTATAAGTCAAAATGTTATTGCCGCATCCAGTATTTCTATATCCGCAATAAGAAAACTCGCCCCGGGATAAACAGCTAATTCCATTATAGGAATGGCTGCGCAGAGGCCAGGGTGCTTGCGGACAGGCTCTTTGGGGCGCTGCCGTAATTACATAGAATTACACAGTTCTTAGCTCCGGACGTGATTACAACGTGGCGGTAATCCAAGGTCCCACCTTGGATTAAAAGCCCAGCTGTAATCGACGAACGGGTTCGCCACATCTGTCACTTAATCAACGTCCCCGCTTTAGGATTAAGGGATCTTCGATTGTGTTAATTCCTGATTGGTTCAGTGGTATGGGGATTTTTCTTTGGGAATTTATTATATTTTCTTTTAACATATACATATAATGATTCCTAATGTTTTGGAATGTCGTTCTCTGATTGACATTAGAAGGCTAAACTTAAGCGATAAAGTACGTATGGATGTATCGTTGTTAATATTGCTCGTAAAATTGTTCCATGCACTGTGATGAAACTTTGACAATGTAACTCATTTATCTGAAACGCTTCTATGATTGAAAAAGATATTATGAGAAATATTTAAAATATAACAATAAGTAATGTATGTAGAAATAAATGTATAATCTGGTACCGGTGGTAGGTCCCCTGTTTACAGGAGACCGTCTGGGTGGGTACCACCGCGGTGCCTATTTCTTCTGCGAAGCAGTAGTGTGAAAACACTGCTGCGTTCCGGTTTGAAGGGCACCGTAGCCAGCGTATTTACAGGGTAAACAAGACTTAACATCCTATGTCTCACGGTAGGCAGCGCGTCGGCGATACCAGTGGTATTGTCAACGTCTATGGGTGTCGGTGACCACTTCCCATCAGGTGGCCCGACTGCTCGTCTGCCTGCGTATGCCATAAAAAAAAATCTGCTAGCTATTCCGGCATGCAATAGAAACACCGTGTTATAGTGTATTATTTGTAAAGGAAATATTTATCTTAAATAGTCATATGGTGCGGGCCATTTTTTTAGTGGGTAGGTGCCTGGTGCCGGTTTTTTATAATACATAGGTAATCAAGTAATAAGGCATCCGCGATGATTCTTTTTGCATAAATAGCAAATAAAAAGCGAGGCAAAGTTCATCTAGTTTTATATTCATCTAGTTCACCAATAAAAACGCTAAGCCTATGCCTTCTTTGTTTCCATTGATTTTTGTGATATAACTCGGTTATATTATAAGAAAAGTTATTGTCCGTATCGCATATAGCGTATAAGCCGCCACGGCTGGCAGCCCTGGCTAATTTGAAGCCGTGGAATCCGTCTAATAAGGCAGACCGTTCGAGGCGTGGTGTTCCCGTTAAATTATAAAGCTTATTAGGCATCGTTCCCCAGTGTGTCGTGAGCAGCCGCAATGAAATGCCCCGCAGTACTTCATCCTGCAACAGACTACATTCTCTTGAATTATTTACTCAGCCATAAGACGTAGCAAAGGTAAAGGAGCTCCTTTAATTAATTCCGCGAACTCCGACGGGAGAGTTAATACGTAGTTTTTACGCCGCTGTGAAGATTGAGTGCTGTCTCGCAGCTCCATTTAATTTTTCCTCGAGACATTTTTGTAATTAGTTATTCCGTGTATGCCTTGAGAGCTTCACATTTCAGATTTAGAGACTTTGGTATCTTTTCAGTCTACTTTCATACTTTTACGTATAACTTCTGTACCCTTAAAGGGTAATAAAAATAAGTAATAAAATCTTCTCAAGCGATGCCAGCTCTGTCTTCAAGAAAACGGACAACACTTTGAGCATTTACTCGATTGAATGTGGACATATTCCATTTGTTGCCTTAAACTGACCCTTGCTACTAATTTTTTAATAAAATTTGTCTTATTATTATAAATAAAATCAAAATTCAGCCATGGCCTGCAAGTGACTCTGCTTGACCCTTGCTACTTATTTTTTAATCAAAATTTGTCTAATTATTTTAAATAAAATCCAAATTCAGCCACGGCCGCCCAGAGCCTCTAACTGATACTCACTACTCATTTTAACCAAATCAAAAGTGCCTCAATTTCCCAAATAAAATAAAATTTATTCACATCCGCCCAGAGCCTCTAACTGACCTTCGCTACTAAATTTTTATTAAAATTGCCTCAATTTTCCAAATAAAAATAAAATTCAGTCACACCCCAGAGCCTCAACTGTTTATTCTTCTGTAGCGCGCTCCTGATTGGTCACTTTCATTAATTAATAATTAATTATCTATGCGTCTGATTGAAAATGGCTAAGGACTTTTCGTCTCAGAATAATGTCCTTTTCCGATCCCTACAAGGAAGTGCGTGACTTCTGGGACACCCTGTAGAAAAAGGTTTGTACTCAATAAATTAACGCGGCAGATGGCGCTGCTGTAGGTATGTACGTTATGTTTCTGTACTGCATGTAAACTGCTGAATTAACTTGAGCTATCATTTCTTACTTTGTTTAATATCCTTATCACTTAGTATACCATGTTTGAAAACGTCCATTGGATCCGCTAGTTTTATATTTTGCTTAGCAAAGGAATTTTGTGTAACTGGCATAAATGCTATTTTTGGTGAAAAAAGATTGTAAATCTGTCCTTATTCTTTGACACATGTCATATTATTTTTCTATCTCTTATCTTTACGAGGTTTATAGAGAAGTATTTTTTAGTATTTTTTACAACTAAACTAAATTATTTAGTTTTGCATTTACAATTTATTATAATTATGGAAGCGAATTGCAACGTGAAAGTTCCAGAGGTTGGTAACATATTAGGAACACCAACCGCAAATAATACCAACCCGGAGCAAAATAGCGCTAACATAGTTAATATGTTGGCATTCAACGTTCATTCTTCTGACGATGTTAGGTATGTTTATTTTATATAATACTAGCGACCCGCCCCTGCTTCGAATGGGTGCTATGAAGAATATATATATCTACAATAATAATATAAATACAATAAGTATGTGTGATACATATAAACCCTCATGTATCTTTTAAAATGATGAAGATTTAAGCGTACATAGGGATATAGAGACAGAAAAAGCTACTTTGTTTTATCCTACGTAGTAAGACACATTACTTAAAACGTCCGAAATAAATCTTAATTAGGCAAAATATTTTAAAGAACAACAGTTTTATATGCTACAATGCTCGTACTTGTGGGTGAGATGTCGACCTTAGACCATAGTGTATGGTCGTGTGTATATAAGCCTTTTGCCTTTATTGCATTTCAATCTGTAGTGAATATGTTAAGGTGTAAATTTAAGTAACTTAAACCAGACAGAGGTAGTTTTATTTTATTTATTATCTTTTAATTCCCTCCAAAAACTATTATAGCGTTGATAACATTGGTACTAAATATTTCTATTTATATCCATATATAACTCCTGCAATAGGACCAAAATGCGAGCGACACTGACGACATCTATCGAAAAGGAAGCCGGCGATGCTGGGCCCATGGAATGTAACATAGAAAATGCTGCAAAGAACGGAGAGGCATTAAAACAGCTAGATTTCCAGTATGCCCATCAATCATCCAGCAATACAAGGAAGGCCAGCAGACCTTCGAAGGCTATACGAAGAAAATCCCGCCGACGAATCCTGGAGGCGATCTACTGTGGGAAACTGTCAAATCTTGTCTGTTACAGGCGCACTGGAAGAATTTGATTGTAATTTTTTATTGTGAACGAACAATGCTTTTTTCCAGTCAATGTTTTTGGTTTTATTACACAAGGTGCTGGTTCCATCATGGTGTTTTATTGCGTTGAAATTCCATTTTACACAAAAGTAGTTATGCGATATTGCCTGTAAATATTTTTTAATAACAATTTAAAAACACCTTTTGCTAACATCACTGGCAACATAGATGAACAAGATGCTACACTGTTATGCAACTTATTGTAATTTAATGATTGTATTTGTTTATTCGAACTGGTTTATATTGTCAACATAATATTTGAAGGTTATTGAATGTTATTATTGCATTACACGTACGTTACATTTTAAAGTTTTCTAAAATAAATCATCATGGAAATGGATTATTACAGAGGGAGGTAGATTAATATTATTTTATGCTGCATGAAATATAGCGTTACTTTTATTTTAAAGAACCGGCTCCCAAAAGTTCTTTCTTCATTGTCAACACTTTGTTCATAATGGCATATAAAATTGCGAGTGTCACTGAGAAGTCAATCGCCGAGGATAAATAACAACGCAATCGGTAGAAGCCTTTGGAAACATGTTAGCGTAACAATCGTATCAAAAAAAGCCCTTTTGTTGCTATGGCTTACATTGACGTATAGTTATGTAATAGGTGATTTTTTCACATTTAAAATAAATACATTATGTCGACAATTTAAAAATTAATATTATCACAGCATAAAAGCAATCGCCTCGCGTCCTCGAGATTCGATATTGCGAGTGAATCTAAAAGCCCTCGCGAAGACAGTTAGCAATTCCAATAACTTCGCTCGTTCGCTATCATTCCGCGCAGCCCCGTTTAGCGCTATCATCGCTCGGCAATCTCTTAGCGGATCGTATCATATCGGAAATTCAATTTCCGATTGGCCCAACTGCGGGCTACGTAATAGACGGCGGGCCGACTCGCGGACTGCGGGATGTTGGGATACTATCCCTTTGTAAATGTTTTGTAATGTAAGTTACGTTTGCTAATAACTAGCTAGATCAAAACTAAAACTAATTTAAAGATAGCTAGCTAAATTGCGGATGAACAAAACTTCTTTGCAGTCCATTCATGTACCTGACGTATATTGACCCTCATCACGTATATTGAACATCATCGTATATTGACCCGATGATCGTCGATTTTTGTGATTTGTTCTTCCTATGGTCTCACAGAAGATTTTTCTGTTTATCACTAACCACTAGTCGTATCGCTTAGCACGCGTGCATATGATAAAACTTGAAAATATCTTCTATTTGTTGTCTATATGTCATTCGTGTGTATAAATTGTAGCACTGTTAAGTGTTATCAAAATACATTGAGAGGATATAAGAGAAAAGAGAAACAGAAAGACATACTCGTAAATTTTTCGAAAAGTGATATTCGGGGTAGTCTTATTCAGTAATAGGGTTCTGCCACGGTGCTCATCATAAGTCGTCATAAGCCGCAAAATGTTTTAGTGTTCTCTTTCCTATATTATGTTAAAAGCTTGAAGTCTCCTTCGAATGTAATATACTTAAAGATCATCAATACAAAAGAAAGATAAATTGAAAATAAAAACAACTCAATATTTACGCTTTTTTATCATTCTATGAACATTAAACACTCTGAAAATTTGACCTTAATGCATGAACTTTGTGTAACTGTCGCATGAAAACATCAAAACCAATTTAATGATACTTTTCACATTGTACTTGTATGATAAAACTATTCTCTTTTCTGCAAATCGTTCCGAAACTTAAAAGAAAAACAATTTTAATGACAACACGGAAAGGGGAAAGAATGTATCGGAGCTGCTTAAGTTAATATCGTCGGACGTGTGCAAACACGTTAAGCGCCGCTTAAGTTGCTTATTCTTTCAGTTAACAACTTACACGGAGGGCTTTCCGGGTATTGTTGCAGACTTAAAAGCTTTGCTCTGTTTCCAGAGTATTCGTCCAAACAATGGTTACTTGAATTATGTCTGTTGCTTTCGAAATGTTCGCTATTGCTCGTATAAATAAAAAAGTACAATGATTTGCTATTCGGTAACTTCGGTCTTAACTTTCGGTTAGTAACCCGTCAAAGTTTCAATTGTCTACCTCCGGGTTAGGCAACTAAGGCTCTAAATGAGGAAGCAGCTTTGTGTATATGTTGTCGTTATTAGTCGACTGGCACTGAGAGATTGACATGTCAATGACAATTCATCAATAAGAGCGATAGATGTCGACACCTTGTAGCAATAGTATAAAACTCATTATAATCCGAGTCTAAATAATATGAGTTTTATACACGCTGATGACGATGCTGATGAAACGGGAGCCCCGTTCGTTGGTTAACTCGTGGCGTGGCTCGTGCATATAAGTATGTTTTGTATGTTATCGTATTCTGGTGTACAAGTTGGTAATAGTGTGAAGTTTTATTAAAATATTTTAATTCTTTTTAGCTTTATAGTATAACATCCATTCTCACAAACTTCAGTTTTGTATATGATAGCTGTTTAAGAGTTTAAATTGTTGGTTTATATCCTAAAGGACTGCATTGTGTTGTATTCAGTTTCTAGATAATGTGCAAGTCCCCATAGTGCAATTGTCTTCAGCTCGTACATTACACTTATGCAACCTGAAAGTACGAGTTCTACGGGGGTAATGCCGTATAACGATGAGCTATGGTCCTCACCGAACCCTAATGTACGGATCCCTGAAACTTCTCCCAGTTAAATGGCGCCATGGAACGACCGACCGACCCGTCCGCACTAGCGAAATGGACAAGGCATGTTAATTGCTTGTTTTGATTAGTTTAATTAGTTTTCGTTGGGTGTTATTTGAATGAATACCCCCGAGGCTTAGAGTTTTGCTCTAAAAACCTAATATGACCGATATATGTTAATTCGAAATGAAGAGCGTATGATGTTTTAACGAGTTTGTGTTAATTAATCACGAAGTTGAATTATGAATTAGAATAATCTACTAATTTTTACTGCTAAATATTGAAAAAGTAATTTCGATTAATTATGACACTTAAAGTGAACAATTTTGCAAAAAAACACACGTGCACATGTCAGTCAGTTCGCTCGTGACAAACTTCGGTCAGTACAATTATTTACATAATTTGCTGGAAACTTTAAAGTATTAAGGGGGACGCTTCGCCTTAAAAAAAGGAAGCAAAATTTGATTTTGAACTTTTATGATGTCATTGATTGTTATTAGAAATATCATGAAGATTTGTAGTGATATTGAAAAAGGCATCGATGACGTAACAAATAGCGATGCTCGATTTAGCTGCCAATCCAAACCTGTTTTGCGAATTTCGAATGTTTGTTTGAAGTAAATCATACATTTTCAGAAATCCATTGCGCTAAGTGGTGGTATTTTGAAACTATAAACGAATGGTGGTGTTTTAATAAATTTTCGCTTAATTGATATCTTGTGACCATTTTTCAATAGTAAAAAAAGACACTGAGATTATGCTACAAAACGGCTGAACTCATGTGAAATCGGCATTGGCTAGTTTCGGACCTATTAGAACTTCGCGATCGCTTCCCGTCTCGCACTATTCGGAATAATGTAATTTTCTTTCACAGGTTATACAGTTTGCGTCAATTCTATGTTTAATTTGGCTTTGTTATACTGTAACTACCAGGAAAGCAATACGTTACATCCTATGTATTAAAGAAAGTTATGAATCCACAAGTTTTTGAGTTATATAATTCGACATAATCATGACATACTATATTGATATAAGGATATATTGCGTTATTACTGTAAATATATAATAATCAATTTAAGTGGTAAAAATTTGTATTTTTCTATTTAATGAAAACACTGAAAAAGCTGAACATCAAATTTCAAAACAAAATTACCATTACAAAACTCTATTACACTATCACTTATTAACATAGGTTTTTTTATGACTGGAATAAAATTATTCGTAAATCATACCTACAACCCAACAAATCTCGGTTTTATATGTAAGCATAGACTAAAAATACTCAATATTGCGTACTAAACATTTATGCAATCGGCACGTAATCGGATCCTACTTGAATTGCATAGCGAAAAATAAGTGAACCAGTACTTACTATTTAAAAGTGCTAAATAATGTCAACGAAATTTGCTGTCTCATTTCTAGGTTTTGACTATTAAACAAAAACAATTTTGCTGGTCTTATGATTTGATATTTCTTGTTTTATTTTTATCTATTATGTAGCCTTTTTCCCAAAACTAATTGATTTCTTCTTATATTCTTTAACGTTTTCTAAGCTCTGCTTATACGTCTTTTTGATTAAAACACTAGTTTACTCACCTCCTTAGGTAAACGACAGAGCATCGGGTGCGGCGGCGCGTAAAGATCCAAGTTTACTTCCGTTGCTTCCCCAAACCCCTTCCTGTCTAGCGACTTGCCGGAACGATGCATTAATTAATTCATTATTAACGGGAAAGCAAGCTGGAATCGTGCTCCCGTGTAAGGACGGTGACCACACTTTCTGCAAGGTCAAGATCCTGATTTTATTCAATATTATTATTGCTATACAATTGTATATATTAACTGGTTCATGCTGACTTTAATTTAAAGTTGGTCTATATAGTTATAAGGAAACTACATGCAATATTTAAGCTAATATCAAACTGCCTCCGTAGCCTAGTAGTAAGAGCGCGTGCTTTGGAAACCGGAGGTCGTGGGTTCAAACCAGCAGGAACCTAACAAAATTTTCATTATTGTTTTCTAGTAGGTTAGGGCAATTTTGGCTGATCAACCAATTGTCTAAAAAGTAAGATGATCCGTGCGTCAAATTGGCGTGTAAAAGTCAGTCCACCCACGAACCCGCATTGGGCTAGCGTGGTTGGATACGGTCCAAAAACCCCCTAAATGGAGACGGTGTGCATTAGAGGAGACCTACGTCCAGCAGTGGACTAAACACAGACTGATGATGACGTTCAAATTAATAGAATTTTGACCTTAAAACTTCAAGAAAGCTGCTTTGGCGTTAAATAAAAACTGCACTCGACTTGTGTCGCCGTTTTCTGCATTTCTTATTGGCAGAGCGTTTGCCATCAAGTGAGCGTTCCGATATTCTTATCTCTTGGTCCAATAAAAGAAACAGATATATACTAAGCCCTCTATGCTGATGCATGCGTGGCGTCGTGACGTGAAGGCCTAATACATTTTTGGTTGCTACTCTAACGAAATTTCTTTTTGTCTTGTTTTTTGAATTGTCTAGGTTTATCTTATGAACGTTTGTTTTATTATAGTTTTCTTCTGAATTTAAAATGTTGACCTTTTAATAGGATATGATTGTTTTGACAAACTGTTGCGTATTTACCTTAATTTTTTCCACGGTTTTATGGCTTCATACCTACTAATATTATGCTCTAACTAAAAATTTTCAACGTTATTTTATTTACAAGGAATCGAATTGATTAATACCACCTGTAAAATGCTAATTCTGGCCCAGAGCAGAATTTGGCAAACAATTGTAATTAGTAGATGAATAAGACACTGTCCCGTGCCTTTAGACTTAATACTATCTTTGTACCTCAAGTTAGTTTTAGGACATATCCAGCAAACTACTAATCCTAGGTCACCTCACACGTGAGGGCCGGGATTTACATTCGTTTAGCGCGCGAGTTAATGGAAAAGTGCTCTTCTAAGTCTGACAGTTACTGTAACATTACCAGCAGTCAGGTTATACGGTTGTAATTTTGCTCGCCTCATGAGGCCCTGACACGCGCCGCTTCTCCTCTTAGATTCACTATCCAGTGACGAAGATATACCATCTTCATTCACTATTTATTTGTAAGAGTTTAATTAATCTGGAACGTGTAAATAGTGTGATTTTGACCTAAAATAAAACGCTTACGGCATTGTTATTTCCCCGATATACATAAGACTATAAGTAGGAATATACTAGGTTAAGATGACGAAACAAATCTAGTATTGCATATTTAACATTAGCAAAAGTCATGAGTATTCATAATACATTTTGTGATGACAAGTATTTGTTGCTTACACATATATATACTTTTTTACTCGCGCTTAAATACTTGTTTGTTTGTTCGTGTACCGAAAACCATAGAATTTGCATGAGAAATTTCAGAATTCAGTAATGTTATAATATTAAACGAAATGTAGACTTGAATGCGATATTTTCTATTTTTCCCGAAGCAACGTCGGCGCAAGTCGTTGACCGCTTATTAAAGGATGATATACAACGCCAGCCCCCCATAAAACCTTCCATCACCACGCACAAAGGGCCAATACGGGGGAGTTTTCACGGTATTAAAAATGTTTTACTAGTGCCGAGACGCTGCCGGCGTTGGTCCCGGTTCCGCTGTGGAAAAAACCCTAATTTCCTGCACCCTTTCATTTATATGCCGGCAATCTGGGCGCCTTGTACCTTATTTATGGGGGTCCTGGCCGTTTGATGGGCGGCCGTCGGAATGCGTAATGATAAGGATCGTAAAGAATACTACACCGACCCGCGACACGTTTGACGCGATCCCGTTTTGGTCTTGAGACGAAAGTCGCTCTGAATTTGTTCTATTCTAGCCTATTCATGATTGAATATACTAACAAAGATACTATAATTGATTGTATATTTTCCATAGTTCTGGCGCCAGCGTGTTTGTTACATGTTCATGGTTATAGTAATGGTCCACTTTTTCATTGACTTATCCTATAGGTGTTTTCATCTCAACTCGTTTACCTATTAACAACCATACGAATTAGAACCGAGGAATGATTGCACGCTTCTGATTTCTGTTGCTGGGTAAGCATCGGGATGATACAGCGAGCTATATTTCATTAGCCCCGTCCTGCGAAAAAATAACCAATTTAGTGTTTAAGCATTTTATTTAGTAAAATATTCTTTACCATTACACTCACGAGTCGGGTTATGTCTTATAATTAGATAAATTATTAATTTACAACCCCATAATGGATAGGGTCACCCACCAACCCGCATTGGACCAGCGCGATGGGATACGGTCCAAAACTCCCTAATGGATTGGCGTGTATTAGGGGAGGCCTATGTCCAGCAGTGGATTATCACAGGTTGATGATGAATGATGATGAATGGATAGGGGTGTATTAGAGGAGGCCTATGTCCAGCAGTGGACTATCACAGGCTGATGATGATGATTAATTTACAACATAAGTATTATATATTCGAAAATAATGACTGGTTTTCTCTCTCTTGGTCCTTGTTAGTCGCTCGTGTGCACGGGCCCCAAACATCAGACCGTCATGTAGACATTTTATGACTCACCTCGCCGACGCCTCGTCGTAGCCCGTTATCATTGCCCGCGTTTCTTATGCGATCCAACCTTTCGTTTGATGGGCCCCTTATCTTGCGAATTGCCGGTTGGTCCCGTTGATAAATCACGCACGCTGATTTGTATACGTTGGCAGAGAGCTGTTGTTATGTTTGTTTAGTGTGTGGGTATATTTAAAATATTACAAAGGCAGTACAAAGGCTTCTACTAAGCTAGACTTTTTATTAGTGGACCATCGTTGTACAAATATCGTAGTTTTGTGCCATTTAAGACATTTACGACCTTTACAAACATCCTATAACTCTTCTTCTTCTTAGCGTATGGACGACAAGGATGTTCTTGGACGTCGCCGTGGTGAAAGGATCGGCCAGTCAGCGTCAGGGCTCGTTGAATGTTGCCCAGAGTGCGCTAGAGTATGGGGTCTTATGGTACGCCTATCGTGAACTCCTTTTATCCATCCTATAATTTATAAGGCTGAGATATAGCCGTAAATATAATTTTTAACAAGCCTTATGCGTGTATGTATTGTATAATATGTAATGTGCCTCGAAGTTATCGAAATGTTTTGACTAGAATTAATAATAGCTTATTACGGGATATTTTGAAGAGTTTCGCAGAGGTGTCACTCAAAATATATTGCATATTTCTTATCAACTTAACCTTGTTACATTCGAGTACCTATGCCGGATACAACTTGTATTAGAAAATAGACATGATCGGGATTTCTATCTAAAATATAACAGTTAAATTTTTAAGAAAAGTACAATTTGTACTTTATGGCAATCAAAACATATAAGGAGATAAGACGGGAGTAATGTGTTGAGAATGTTGTGAGCCGTGGTATATAATAAGAATTCAGGTGTTCCCGTTGTAATGTTTTATAAACCAAAACACGAGTGAATGTAAAAAGTAGTGCAATAAAAACACACGAACTGCGAAAGCAAACCCTTTTAAATGCAGCCCACACTTAGAGGCATAGGCGTCAAGTGCGGCTGAAAATACGCGCTCTTTGGCTTAAAATCCGTGACGTGTATCCAGAAATCACATAGCCTCCCCCCAGCTGGGCCGATATTTAAGCCTAAGGGCTTAATTCTAAGCCGTTTTTACATCGGCTGTGATATATTAAGGTGGGGTTTAATTTACGAAAATCCTAATATGAATCGCGTCCGCTAAATGCCTTTGACGAGGCTCGTGGCAAAATATTTCAAAGGTCACCTTAATTACGCCAAGAACGGATTTATATAGCAACAGGCGGCGCGCGTTTTGGCGTGAATAACTCCAGTTTCGTCTATTTTTCGTTTTCCCGCACTCTCGTGTTGGAGGGTTTATTTTTTTTTTAAATAAAGCTGCTTTTATTTATACGAAAATTGTAGAAAAATATGTGACAGAAAATACTAATTTATCAAAAGTTTAAAAATGTTTGATAAATTAGTATTTTCTGTCTACGTTCTATGACGCCACATAAGTTGATACTTCACGTTGACACGCAAGTTGAAGAAGATATTTCACGTGCATGTACAACTTTTTGTGTATTCAAAAAGTTTTGAGTTTATCTTTACAGTAAATGTATTTTTAACAAAGCTTACATAAAATATATATGTTATGCAAAATAAATGAGATATTGCACCTTCGGAGAGGCACCGCTCAGTTTATCAGGGCACGTGCCTTTCGCCGTAGTAGCGTTAGCATATTTAGTCAAATGTTATTTATAAAAATACCGCTAAAATAAACTTTAGCGATTTTGTCCTGTTTTATTTATTGTTCCTGTTTTGTTTCTCAAGCTAAATAACAACTGTTTTTATGTCATTAATGTGTCAATTCATAAATAAGTACGCTAGACTATTTATGCCTCTTCGTTGCCATGGGTAACGTCATTGAGTTCAATTCTATCCTTTCTTTGGCTAGGAATAGTTTCATGCTGGTTGTATGATTAATACTTCTAATTGTCATCTTTTCATGTAAACATTTTATATAGAAAATCACCTTAAGTTTCATGTAGCAAAAAGAAACAAAATGGGGGTTTACTTCAAGAGCTATTGTTTGACTTTTTGATTAGCATTTATTGTCTCACAGAATTTTGTTCTGTTCTTATCACCGTTACTGTCACCGTTAATTAAATATTCAAATATTGATGTTAATAAGGTGATTTCTCATCATCATCATCATCAGCCTGTAATAATCCACTGCTGGACATAGGCCTCCCCTAATACACCTCCATCCTTTAGGGGATTTTGGACCGTATCCCACCACGCTGCTCCAATGCGGGTTGGCGGGTGGATCGACTTTTTACATGCCCATCCGACGCATGGATCATCTTACTTTTTAGACAATTGGGTGATCGGCCCAAATTGCCCTAACCAACTAGGAAACAACAATAAAAATTTGCTGAGTCCCCGCAGGATTCGAACCCACGACCTCTGGTTTCTAAGGCACACGCCTATACCACTAGGCTTCGGAGGCAGGTTCTATTCAATGTATTTTTAACTAGAACACAATTTAAAGTATTTATTTAAATAATTCTAAATATTGCAAAAGACTCTCTATCTAGGTTAAATATAAGGATATATAATACACCAAAGAAAGGATAGACGCAATGGAAAAATGCCGTGATCATGTTCCTCAATAATAAAACGAATCGAATCGAAATCATCGCGACGCTTACATTGTAACCCCATCTATAGCGGTCGCAGATGATTGCGCGCAATTGGACGGTCATTGAAACGTCCTCTCTAATGATTTTTATCATTTCATATGTCTTGTTATCGAACGGGCTTCAATTTGCAAGTTCGTTGACCTTTGTGTTTTTGCATTAAATGTATCTTTATAATTAAAACGCCTATTTGGAATTTCAACTACAAGATTCGTTTTGAATTAGCGCTTTTCAAACGTTTGAGACAGTATCTTCGTAGCACGAAGTACGGTAAAGTGACTTTAATTAATGAAATCATTAGCATATATATTTAGGCTAAATAGGCATAATTATTACCAATCTAATAGTCTTCAAAGTTAGTTCTTTGCTCGGTGCTCTACCCTTTCGATTTTCTTGTCTCACAACTAACTGCGTCTTAAAACTGTTCAAGTCGGAATTATTATATCAATATTGGGTCTTTCAAGCCTTTTAAGTTAAATCTACTATGGGTGGGTTACAAAATATTGATTGGGTACGTGTTTTAATTATTGGCTTGACTTTTACCGTTGTCCTGTGTTTCATGAGTCATAGTTATACTTCTAGATTAAACGCTATGTATACTACAACATCAGCCTGTGATAGTCCACTGCTGGACATAGGCCTCCCTAATACACCCCTATCCATTAGGGGTTTTTGATCGTATCCCACCACGCTGACGGACGATGCTGGTGGACCGACTTTTTACATGTCCATCCGACGCATGAATTATCTTCAATTTTGAGACAATTGGGTGATCAGCCCAATTGCCCTAACCAACTAAGAAACAATAATGAAAATTGGTTGAGTCCCCACAGGATCCGAACCCACGACCTCCGGTTTTAAGGCGCGGCTACGAAGACGGACTTATACAGAAATTTTACTACGAACAAGATAAATATGGGTATCCTAGATGCAATTATATCACTCTTCGACCAAGAAATTAAAATATATATACTACGGGATGGTGAACATATAGGTATTTGTATATATTTCGGCGTCATTATTGGACCCTTTATGGTTCGAAGATGGGGCTATATACCGTAATTGCTCTGGTCATTTGTGTTTTTCCCCGTTCCGACGTACCGATGGCCCCTTTCCCGAATGACGCCCAGTTTCGCTCAAATGGCTTTAATCAACATCTCTCGTGGCCCTCTTTTTACGGATTTACGACTTGTCTGTTTTACTCCGGCTCGCATGGTCGCGTTCGGCGATTTCAAGATGGGGTCCTTATGCGATCGTTACGATGTTTTATATATCTTTACGTCTTTTAAAATGCTGGTTTATTTGCTATATAACATACTATAAGTTACTTTAATTATATTTGGTTTTTATGTAAATATTGTTATTCATGGTCAAGGAGGCGTCATCGTCATCCAGCTTTCTTAGTGATGAATTGTCATAGAGATGTAATCATTGGGTGATTAATTTACTGCTAAATGTAAGATTAATCGAGAAGATATGTTGGATAGAACCTTTTTGTTAACCAATTATATAAGGTAATTATTTACCTTGATCACAGATGTATTTTTTAAACGTTTCTATACATTAAAATATCCTTTGGTTGTCGAAAAATATATTTTCGGAAGTTGTGGCTCATAAAATTTTCAAATCTTGCTTCTGAGTGAGTGATTGAAATAAGTACTTTACGTTACGTCACTTTATAACGTTAAAAATATCGGCATGTTTACGTAAACGTTTTGTGTACAAACGTAATATCTGACGCCGCTTTACGGTTGGCTTACATGTAGCGTCATTAGTTAAAATTACTCAGCTCACTCTATCACTCCCAAGGAGGCAGTTGAGAAAGTCGAAGGAAAAGTTTTGGCCTGTCTGAGTCATAAACGGAAGCGTTTTTAACTTTAAAATAATAGATAATGACTCTATTGTTGTGTATTTATTAAACATTTTTAATATTTACACATAGTTGTGCCACTCCAAGTAAAGCCTTGAATTTTAGTATTAGCAATCTTACCCTTATCTTTAGTAACGAAATAGCATCATATGTCAAGTGTTTTTAATGAGAAATTATTGACATGTTAAATAATACATTTTTTTGCATTGTCATCTCGTTAAACAATTTTAACGAGATGACGATGCAAAAAAAATTAACCGCGTTTATGCCTTAAATAGCTTCTATCGACCCTAGTCGTGTTCGTGTCTTTTAATCTGTAACAGAACATATTAACATCAAAGTAACGAATGCAAACATTGTCCGTAAAGTACAACATTGAATCGGTAAGTTCACTTCCCCTGGGTGGGGTCTGTGTCCACACGTTTACGAGTTTGAGGGACACGATTTAAATTGCGTATTACACTTCCCTGTCGAAGTTTAGGGCAAAGGATGGGGTAAGAAAGTTTCATAAGAATTGGGAATTTGCGGTAACACCCACGGGAATCCAGCAGCATATGGAATAAATTTGAGATCGTTTGATATAAACAGTTCAACTTATCGGCTACTTTGTGGGTTGTTTGAGATAACTAGATATCGAACGCGACCCGCTGCGCTTTGTTGCAAAATTGCATTTTTAAAGTAGCCCGTAAGTTATTTGGTGAAACGACCGTAAAATAACAAAGTCAATATCAAAGTGTCGTGAAGTTATTAAAGGAATGATTTCATAATGTTTGGCATCTTAAAATTTCCTATTGGAGTTGCCCCACTGCTCGTCTGCTCTTGTTGAAAAAAAAATCATATGAAATTTCCTTCCAATCTCATTATCAGCCTGTGATAGTCCACTGCTGGACAAAGGCCTCCCTATTACACCTCCATCCATTAGGGATTTTGGACTGTATCCCGCCACGCTGGTCCAATGCGGGTTGGTGGGTGGACTCGACTTTTACATGCCCATCCGACGCATGGATCATCTTGCTTTTCAAACAATTGGGTGATCGGCCCAAATTGCCCTAACCAACTAGGAAACAACAATTAAAATTTGTCGAGTCCCTGCAGGATTCGGACCACGACCTCCATTTTCTAAGGCACATGCCTATACCACTAGGCTACGGAGGCAGTTGTCAATTCAAAAATATAATTTTCATTCATTCTATTTTGAATTGGTTTGCCTACCGATAGTTTCATACAGCTACTTTAGCCAGTCGTTTCTCAAGGAATCTCACAAAAGACGAGAGCGTGTCTCTACAAAGCTAGCAAATTCGTAATTGCTGTCAATTTACATACTAATAATTGTAACAGATTGCGGGCCCACAAGCGAGTTTGCGCTCATTTGTATAATACGTCCACGGTCGGATGGCCTCGCTTTGATTTAACCGTATTAATTTCGTTCTTGTTACCGTTGGAAAGTTCTAGAAATTTCGCTTCTATTCGAATGAAACCTTTCACGTGTTCTAAGTAGATGTTCACCGAAAAGTGGTATTGTTATAAATGAGTTACTGCTCTTGACCTACTTATTAATTTGTGGTTCAGGGTCTAATAGGCAAGTTATTGTTTGTAATTTGTGACATGTTAACTAAGACTAAGACAGAAATATACGTTTAGTCATTTCAAACTCTTGTGAACAAGAGGTTAAGGCAAATTATGGCCTTGAATTCAAATGTTGATATCATTTTAACTTTTGTTTTATATGTTTAAAGTTTATGTAATATGAATTACTTGTCTGGCCTCGATTGTTTGTCTAGCGCCCCAAAGTAGCTGTGTTGGTAGATTTCATACAACTGGATCTTTGCAGAAGTTCATTTCTGGATGGCCGTAAATATGTTCGTATTAACAAAAAGTTGAATAGAGGTCTTGCACCCATTAAACATCCGCTACGCTTGTGTAAAAACAAAATAGAAAGTAACTATATACAAGGAGATAAAAGACTTGTTGGAATGATTTTAAAAAGTAAAAGAAATGCCCTAAATTACCCTATATAAACGTTAAAAAACAGATATAACGGGTCGTTGAATGTATCCTATCCATCCACCTAAACTAAGCTATCCACCTTGGAATTGTGGACCTGTTTGAATTAATCACAAAGCCAGGACGATAACCGCTCCGCTCACCGAAATGCCGGCACTTGAAATAATTTAATTCTCGGCAGCCGCAGAACTTGGCCTATAAAGTATGGGGGGCGTTTCCACTGTGACCGTAAGAAATGAGTCGTCGTTTTAAACAATAAACAATTATAAGACTTGTGCTTTTGCTAAATTATCCAAGTACTTGTGGAGCGAAAGTTTCTAGAGTATGATGGCTTTTGTTCCACTTTGTAATTATTAAAGGGACGTTATTGGTTTTTGCAGTGTTCTGTACTGATTTCGTTTCGTAGTCTGTTGCTTTATGGATTTGATTGTTAGTGCTTTTTTAAATAGTTGAATAGGGAATACTCTGGCCGGACGAGTTTTCCGTATTACATTTATGTTGAAATATTTTTTACAAAGGTCAATGGATTACAATTCGATTGATAGACACAAAAAAGTCTATCGAGCGTGACTCCGACAAAATGGTAAGCATGATCTTCGAGCATCGGAAGTAAAATTTACTTGTACAAAAAGTACGACTAGTGTGTTTGTCTTGACTGTATAGTTGGTGTAGAATATTCAGGAATTATAATGAAAATCATAAGTAGAAGCGGTTTAAACTAGATCGTAAACATTTGCGTGTAAATATCTTTTCTATATTTGCTTTGCTTCTGATCCTCAACAATTACTATCAGTTCTCTATTCTATTCTATATCTATATAGGTGTCAAAGGGTGTGAACTATTTTCTTTATTCTAGTCCTCAGTTTCCCTGTTTTTCCTAAGTTTTCATGATTTATAAGAAAGCTCGGACGCGCTGCGGTGGAATTTTTCATGTTTTCCGCGAGTTTCCAGGAAACTTTTTCCATACGTCAAGTTAAGGCGAGCCGGTGGTTGCTTTGCTTTGTTGTTTAAGCTTTTTACTTACGAAAGTGTTGTATTATCCTTTGCAGTTTTTTGATATAAATATAGAATAGACGACCACTCTTAATGGGTTATTATGAGCATGATTTTTTTAAATAACGATAAATTATTATCGAAAGGAAATAATTCTATTATATTGTTGAAGTTTAATATCTTCCTCGTTGATGTATATGTTGTGTGATTTTTGTGTTTTTATAATGATATAATGAACTTTTGATTAGGATGACAAATGAACGGTTGATTTTCTATAACGTTAAGCAAGTTCGAATGTCTATCTGAGAAGAACATGCACAGTAACTCAGTAAGACTTTTCATTTCTTCCTTCTTTTTTCTATAATCTTTTTACATAACAATATAATATTAATATAAATAATGCCTATTTCTAGACTATATTTATGAGTTAGTGTGAATGTAGCATTCATCATGCTCTTGGCGACATGCCGGAAAGTTTTTCCATTCGTCAAGTCGGCCTGGTTAGTTTTGCTATTGTGTTTTATTTGCAAAGTTCGTAACGTCCGACCATTGTTTAGATTAAATTATTTTTACGTATTACTGCTCGTTGACCTCCGTGATTATTCTTTAATATTTTTGCTTTTTCTTTCCCACAAGTGAATGTACTAAATTAGGATTATTGACTCTTCGGATTCTGACTAAAGTAAGAGGCTACTACAAAAGTGTTGTTTTTAGAATATTACTTTTTTAAATTGCAGATATAGCTGACATAGACTTGTTTAAAAATTTCAACTTATTTAAATGTTTTTTGATTGGAACGAATTGATTAATAAGTTTTATTTGATTGACGATAAACTTTGAGTAAATAAATCTGAAACAGTACAATGTGTATTGAGCTTTTGTGTGTTTGTGCTTCTCAAACAATTTATATACTGTAAATACTAAACTTAATATAATGTACGTACACTGTGCAGTACGGTTTATGTACAAAGTCGCGAGAGTGTACACAAGTGTATGCAGTAGCGTTGGCGACATTATAAATCACTGTAGCACAAAGAACTTTCGTTCAGTGTTCTCAAGAAGTCTAGAACTAGGACTTGGGTAGTTCATTGTTGACTGTGATGAAAGTACGGCCTGCGCCCACCCGGTTCGTATTCATAGTGCGAGCGGCGCTGGCTTTTATTGGGAAAGTATTTACTTTGTTTTACCTAGAAGTTACACTGAAATCGTTTAACGTTTGAAGTTTTCTATCGTGGTGTGAAATTGAAATGTTTTAAACATATGAGTTTTTATGAGTTGACTTCTTTATTCGTTTATCCAATACGTACGCGTTAAACGCATGTATCCGTGTGTATGCCATTTGGTTATTTTTTTTAAAGTTGTTTTATCTTTTCAGAATAGTATTATTTATAGTGCCATATTAGTTAGTAGTAAAGAAATCGACGTACTGAAAACAATATTAAGACGGCGATTTGGGAAGTTCCAAATTATGTCAAATTGGCAGACGAGCAGTCGGGATACCTGATGGAAAGTGATCACCGACGCATAAACATCGGCAATATCAAGGATATTACCAATGCACCGCCTACTGTGAAAAACGGTATTCTTGACGGGACGTCTTGTTTACCCAGTAAATATGCTGGCTACGATGCCCTTTAAACCGGAACACAATTGTGTTTTCACACTGCTGCTTTGAGGCAGAAATTAGGCAGCGCAGTGGTATCACCCCAGACGTTCTCCTGTAAAATCTGTGAAATCTGTTTATACGTGCTATAAGATTACATTATACAAACAAATTTTAATTTTATCAGGGCTAAAGCTATATTTTATTCTATTAACTTTTATATATTTATCTTCTGAATCGAAAATATTTATTTACCGGACAATTTGAAATAATTGCCGACAGGCAGCAAGTTTACCTAATTGTATATGATACACCCTGCGTATAGAAAATGAAGTGTAAGAATCCTCAAGTTCGCTAGCCCCTTCGGAACTTAACTTGTTTTTGAATACATAGTTACTGTACATTTTCGTATTTGAAACATAAACAAGTCAAACGCTTCAAATGGCAAGACAAGCCTGAAAAGAGCGCGTGAACGCTGAAAGGGAACAAAAACTGAAACGCGATTGCGGACTCAATTTAAAAAGGGGGCTTTACAAACGGAGCAATAATATTCCGCTGAACGCCGGATCCATAACGCTATCTGCGGCCATTTTTAATTAAATGTTTTAAACAACCGGACGGAATGAGCTCCGGGTGGACTGAGGCAATCGTAAAATTTTGTTTGTTTTTATTTCACTGGATCACTGTGCTGTGTGGATTTCCTTCCGTTTTCGTTGTTAAGCTGTGAAATTGGCGAGTTTTCCCTATACGTTAATGTGTTAATTATTCGTGTAATTTTAAATAAAAAAAACAACTCTTAAGTTTCGTACAATTTTAGTATGATTTTAAATAATTGTGGTTGAAGAATATTCTTTATTGTCGTCTAGAGCACAGTTATATTCAGAAGAAGACATAAATTGAAATAATAATGAACGTAGTCGCAATTATATTCGATTGTTTAACTAATTACAGTAAAAACATTACAAGTAAACCTTGCTGTTGCAATAAAATCCTGATCCTTTTATTCCTACGCGTAATTAATAATTTAAAGTTATAACCCAAGTATAACTGCACTTCTAGATACAATGCACAAATATGTCTTTATTCATGATCATCATCATCATCAGCCTGTGATAGTCCACTGCTGGACATAGGCCTCTAATACACCCCTATCCATTAGGCGGTTTTTGGACCGTATCCCACCACGCTGGTCCAATGCGGGTTGGTGGGTGGACCGACTTTTTACATGCCCATCCGACGCATGGATGGATCATCTTACTTTTCAGACAATTGGGTGATCGGCCCAAATTGCCCTAACCAATTAGGAAACAACAATGAAAATTTGTTGAGTCCCCGCAGGAGTCGAACCCACGACCTCCGGTTTCTAAAGCACACGACCATACCACTAGGCTGCGGAGGCAGTTATGTCTTTATCGCGTTGTTAAAAAATAAGATAACGATTTAAAAAAATCGATTGAGATCAGGCAATCCCACTTAAGGAATAGCAGCAATACTGCTCACTCATCAGTCTGTTCTATAGATGAGTTCTCGAAAGAGCTCACAACGTCGGGATTAAAAATAAACTTTAATATGTGAATAAACGAATTAACTTTAATACTTATTTAGGCGTTGAGAAATTGTCATACAGTTAAAGTAAAACTTGAGAATAACTAACCATGTTTACTTTGTGTGTTGGTAGTTCAGTTTTCGACCAAAAATTTAGATATTCGGCATAACCTAGATAAAAAGTCTATTATTCGAAGCTATGGGGAGGCGGCATTGATAAGAACGGGTGTAATTGAATTCGTAGAAAATAAAGAAACGTTAGTGAAAGGGAGCGCTCGCGGGAACAATTTATGATTATTTTATTCCGGCGTCGTTTATTCAGACAAAATACTGGCGTAACTAAATGTCGCGGACAGCCTTCGACTACATTCGCTATTACAGGATTTTATCTTTCATTTTTCCCTTCGTTTTTTCAACTTGAAAAGTCGATTTCCTGATTTCTTAGTTCTATTGGGCTATACAATATTATTTCTATTAACCATTGGACGAAAGTTTCATTGGAGTCTATTTACCTTGGTCTTAGGATGTGTGAGTGTGATATTTATGATGTATTTAAATAAAATAAGCAGCCGTGTACAAGATTTTTTTGTTTTATGAACTATAGAGCTAAAAACTTTTATTATATAACTATTTATATATATGTGTGATGAATGAAGAAGTCAACGTTGTCTTAACAAACAGTTATAATTATTTGTTTCAATTCGGCGAAATAAAAAACTAAAAGCTTTCATATTTTTTTAGGAAAAGTTACTTCATTACAATTCCGTTTCAAAAATTTTAAAAGTATTATTACGTTCATTATTAAATTCTAGTATTTATATGTAAACATATAACATGTACAAATATGTACACATCGATGTGCTCATTTGAATCATCATTTATAATTAATAATGTTATTGTATTTAAATATGTCTGTTTACGACAATACGATCGATATTAAGTCTGCGCTTGTCAGTTTTTTAATGCGAGAAAGAAAAGTATTTTAATACAAGAAGTTATTTATTACTAAATACGAATATTTTGGATGAGAACGTAACAAAAGACATGGCAATATTATTAGTACCTACAAGAGATCAAAGTCGTTACAAGTTATGAGACGTTTCTGAATTGATTCCTAATCCGAGCCACATTATTAGGGGCCCCGCTTCGGAACTCAATACCTTAAATTGATAAAATTTATCGTTCTCACCAGATCCTCTTAAATTATATTGAATTACTGAACAATATCCCGCATCTGCAGATGATCACTGATTACATTGCGTTGAATTATTATCCGGGAAGGGGTGGCCGAGGAAGCAATTTAAACTTCCAAATTGGCTCTGAAATTACAAAATTACGTTACTTTATTAGTGCGAGTTTTGTATTGTACTTCCTGGCGATAAAATATAAATGCTCTGAGTTTATTGTCCCCACTTTCTTGCGGGGGACGCTTCTAGCCTAGCTATTGTTTTTAAGGCAAGGTTTTTATGATATTTTTATCCGTTACCGTTTTAATGGTATGTAGAATGTTCAGTAGTTGCTTCGTTTTGTAAGTCTTATACATTGACCAAGTTTATGCCGTTGTACATTGTTTCTTTATGCTTACAAAATCTTTCCGGATAAGTGTGTTGTTATCATTATAATCAGCCTGTGTCGGTGCACTGCTGGACATAAGCCTCCCATTATGCACGCCACCGCTTCCGATCTTCGGCTATTCTCATCCAGTCCACACCAGCCACTTTATAAACAAGACAAAATTATGCGAAAAAGTAGATCTTGGACTTGTTGACTTGATCTTCTTATCGTTTGGGGTAGAGCTAATTAGTTGGATTTTATTTAACAAGACTAACTAAATTACCGAATATTTTGTATCCCTTAACAATCTCCGTACATGGAATCACCCAATTACAAGATAGCTTAAAAACCAATTAGAAATTGTGTAGAATTTTAAAAACTTGGTTACGTCAAAAGACTCTCGTAACGAGTAAAACTTTTTCGAATATATTACATTACATCGTTTACCGGTTTAGCAGAAGACGGTTTAGTTATTTCTCAGTTTTATATGAAATTTTCCGGTGGTAGGTCCCTATTTACAGGAGACCGTCATGGGTCACCACTCGCGGTGCCTATTTCGCCGCGAAGCAGTAGTGTGAAACACTTCTGTGTTCCGATTTGAAGGGCACCTGTAGCAGCGTATTTACTGCAAACGAGACTTAACATCCTATGTCTCACGGAAGGCAGCAGCGTTGGCGATACCACTGGTATTGCTATCGTCTATGGTGTCGGTGATCACTTCCCATCAGGTGGCCCGACTGCTCGTCTTGCTAGTCATGCAAAAAAAAAAAAATATGAAAATATCTATAGATACGTTGAATCTAGACTAATTACACATAGCAAAGAGAAAATCAGGTTAAGACACGACCCTGTGCTCTTTTATAGAACACGTACTAAACTGTCTTCATTCAGATCACTGTTACAATGTAGGGAAACAAAGGTGTAGAGTCGCATTGTTATTGCCCTAGTTGTATAAATTAATTCCAAAGACATTGTTAGCGTGCGGACTGTTGGCTTGTAAAGTCCCTTTCAGTCCTGTACAAAGACTACGCAGCTTAAATATGTTTTCGTTTTACTTTAGCGTAGTTTAATAGAATTCTACGTACCTTTGTTTGTTACGTTTCGTTTGTAATTTACTTTCTTTAATGTAGTTTTCGTTTAGCAGGAATTGGGGCGTGTGTGTTTATTTGCGAAAATACATAACAAATTTTTTTATTTCACAACTGAGTAGATGTCGTCGCTGTAACTAAGAACTTTTGCTCTTTAAACTCTTTTTTACGATTAGAGTTCTTTATTATAATTAGTGGAATTAGTCTAGTAAAAGTGTTATAAAACACCAACATGTGCTCGATTCTAATATAAAGCAAAAGTTAGCATTATGATACAAATATGATGTTTCACAATAATAATCAAATTATCATAATCAAATTATCAATTCCATATTGCATTTGCATTTTCCAATTCTGCATTTTCTAATTCACACTGCCGGCAATTTGTCATAATCGTTCGGCAACAATTCGACGGTGTCGTGGACGCTATGAACTGAGTCTGCAACCAGCGAAGATTATTTACCTGCAGCTGCAGCGTGCAACTGCAAACAGCGAGTGTCGGTGCATTGTTTGCAGTAAGACAAAACAATCGCATTACCGCCCTGCAGCTTACTCGGCCGGCAGTTAGTCACGAATTTCGCCTCGGGCGAGAACATTTCTTGCAACGATTCGATGTCGTTAAGGAAGCGGAGTTGTCGCCTGATATATTTTATTGTTTTGCACGAGATATTTGTTTTGCGAGAAGTTAAACTTTAATAATTCGACGCTATGCTACGGATTTGGTCTACACTATTTCTTTTCGAGTTAATGCATTTTGCATATTTATATTGATTATGGAAGGCCATAGTTTCTCTTCTCATTTAAGATGGCCGGTACTTGGCTGTTTGCGCTGTTCGCATTTATCGAAGTTGAAATGTTGAACGTTTTTCGTTATTAAGCTATAAGTCCGAATATGAATTGTCCGATGTCCTCACACAAGATAAAGCGTTAAATTTCTTTGCTTTTTTGACGTAAACTTTGTAAAGTGTTTTCGTAATTCTTAATTAATACGAGAAAGTTGAGATATTTTTTACTGCGTGCAACGGTGTCGTAGAATACAGGAGTGTGTGGTTTGTCAAAAAAACAGACTTTCCGCTAAATGTTATTTCTATATCCAGCCGTATCGATGCTGGTTCTGACTATTACTACTAATACATACTTTTTGTATTATATACACATAAAAAGTAGATTTTTGAACAGATAACATGACGTGATGTAACTATAGAAACTTGTAAACGACTGTACTCACGTTGTTGTTACAAGCGCTTAATACTTGAGCTGAAAGCGCTGTGCGCTTCTCTAACTTATGCTAAGATTGCCGCAACAGATAAAGCAAATTCCCGTATAGTTTCGGGTAAACACCACAACACCGGTTACTCTACACAACTTCGCTCGAACTGTTGAAATTTATCTTCCTATCGTGGATCAGCAGTTTGAACGTTCCGATACATTAATATTGTTTAGCAATTCTGTCGGTCAAAATTATAACTATGCTTCGAGTTGTTTCGATTATTTTAAATACGAAGTGCTCACATTCTTAAAATAATTAAATTAAAAAAAAACGATAAAAATTAAAAATAAATCTATATAATAAGACAATAGTTGGTGCTTAACTATCAAATCATTTTACTAGAAAAGTTGAAACTTTTACTTGGCAGAGTCAAAAAGCAAAGGGCATAAACCCGCCTAGTCATGACTGATTTGGTTTCGATTCGAACATTAGTGTTGACGTCGAGAACACATGCTTCTAGTTTTCGCTATGTCATATATCAGAAAGCTATAAGTTTCTCCATACATCTAGTTGTTGCAAGTAGCTGTTACAAGTTCGTTCAGAGTTTTGCTTTGGTTTTAAGACTAATCTTGATTCATAGTTCCTCTAAAGTTGTCGCTTTGTTATACACGTGAACGGCTTTACTTGTTAAGTGTTGCCAGTTCAGACTGTTTTCCGACACGGTGTATTGAGTTTATGAAAGAAAGATATATGATTAATAATCGTATGGAATTACGCCTTACACTTCATGTGTTAGTAAGGTCTTAAGTGAAGGTTTTGTTAAATTTTAAATATGTAATAGAAATTAGATTTAGTTTTGTTAAATGTATATTTCTAACTGATTTTATGTGTTTTTATTCCCGAGGTTTAAGACACCTTTTAGCAATTTAACTCGTTCGATTTAATATATTAATATTATTATTTATTATTATAAAATAATGAACAGGCAGCCAATGGCTGATATGTCCATATCTACACTAGTGATTTGTCGCAATTGAGAGTGGTCCATTTGTCATATTTGTTTTTAAAAACATTTTCTGAAGAGCTGTTGATGACATCTTGAGGCAAAGCATTCCATGTAGTTACTACTCTGTTGTTTATTTTATGGTATCCAATGATTGTGTTTGACTTAGCATGTTTGAGGTTCATATTGTCCAAATTTTTACCGTAATTATTTAATATTTATGTTGTAGTATTTTTAAAAGATTGGATGTTTTTATACATTTTGTATTAGCCCCGCACATTTTCTCTTGTCTCGCCAGTTGTGGCTTTTAATTAAGTACAGCTAAAGTTTAAGTGTTACTAAGTTTTGGGTTGTCTTTTTAAAAAGTAGAAAGTTTAGGATTTAGGTATTTTCCTGTCGAGATATCAAATGATATCCAGTAAATTATATCGCTTTAATCAATTTATTATTTCCATATTTAGTATGAAAGGGGTTCAAAACATAGCAGATTCTTATCCTTATGGAATAAATCAACGTCTGTACTATTCTAGTACCAGTACTTTTGTTTTACCAGGATTTTTTTTAAATAATAATGAAAATTGAAGATTTCGTAATATTAATATTCGCACACTTTAATTTTTCATCTTAATTATGAGGATTAAGATTAAAAAACTTCTTTTAAACTCAATCAAAGTTATGACGCCTCCTCTTCTCTGGTGCGGTTAAGTTTATAATGTTGTATTTTACAAAAGAATAATCCGTTTGAGAGGAAGTTTAACTAGCAAGATTTCATCAGAATGAAAAGTTTAACAAAGGAACGCTCTGAGTTTTGTTTGCGCCAAATAGGGAAAACTTTACCTTGAGTTTATTTTTTAATTTGCATAGTACACTATACATAGTCAAGTGAAATGTTAAGCTGTTAATGTTTCTTAAATTTTATTAGAGATTGATGTTAGTTTTTTAATTTATAGTCTGTGTAAATCACTACCAATTGAAGATAAATAAATAATATCTAAAAAGGTGTACATGGAGTTTATAACAAATTATGTCGCAGAACTTTAATACTTTAGCAAAAAACTCCATATCCATGTGCAAAGGAGAGATTGAGTAAGGAACGAACTTTAAGATTTATAGACCGGCTTAGTGAGAACTTTTTAAAGGCGCCGTGGAGCGGGAGGGCAATTTTAAAGTTTTTCTTGCATATTGTATCGCGGAAAGTGAATGCTATCGCCCCATTGTTAGGGAATTATTCATAAGCAAGGGTAGACGCGGCGGCGAGTATTAATAATTCCTCTTTCATGTCTTTCGAAACTGCGACCACTCTTCCAGTCGTTTCGGATATTTCTACAGTCTTCTTCGATGTTTAATATATTGGTTTATTTATAATCTCGCTTGCATTTACATTGCTATTAAAAATGTTTTATATTTTGATTTAGTTTTCTAATTCAGTGTTAAAAAAATCAATTTGAAATTTTTTCATTAATTTTGACGCATATATTTTCTTAGGTCTTAGACGTGATTGACAGTTTTTTTAATATCATTTTTATTCAACTTACTTAGTCAAACAAACAAAGTCTTTCAAAATGCTGTTATTCATATCACAATTTTTATTTACATGTTATATCACAAACAAACTACCTTTAAGTGAAGAGTAATACATAAGCACTGAGGTGAAAACCGCCTCGTAGCTAGTGGCATGGGCGTGACTTTGAAACGGAGGTCGGGTTCGAATCTGTAGGACCCAACTTTTCACTGTTGTTTTAGTTGGTTAGACTCGGGCGATCACCCAATTGTCGAAAATTAAGATGATCCATGCGTCAGATGGGCATGTAGTTGGTTCACCCACCAACCGCATTGACCAGCTGGTGGGATACCGTCATAACCTTCAATGGATAGGCGTAATTAGGAGGCCTATGTCCAGCAGTGGACTATCACAGCTGATGAAGATGATGATGATGAGGTGAAAAAAAAATATCCTAGAAAAACTGTCACGAAGAAAGGATAAATGAACCGGAATGGTCATTTAAAAGCATTTACGCCAACCGGACAGGTCTTATAATTGTTCCTTGTTGTAAACAATTCTGGAATATTCTCCTCGTTAATGAAAAATATCCAGGACTTAGTACAGAACTGTATTCGCAAGCCTGTGGAGAGCTAGACTTAATCTATTTCAAATGCTAGCACTTTAGTACACCTTGAGGTCACTCCATTGTTTACAGGGCATTTACTACTTTAATACCGACTGCATTTAACAAGAGATGCAGGGAAAATATGCTCTATACTTTTTTAAGTTAGTATACCTGGAGGACACTTATATTCATATGTTTCCTCTAATGAACCGTCATCTTCTAAATAAAAGCAAATTGTTTCATAATATTTTATGTAGCAATAAATAACGATGTTGCAGTATTTTTCAAATCGATTCGATTCAAAAGCTTCTTTGTTGTTTTTATTTCTGATCGAGTTTGACTTTTTTATATAGTCTATAGAAAAATAAGATCAATTAAAAGAAAAGTTATCGAAAGTTAGGTATATGCATTGAACTAAATTCTAAATGTTATTATACATGATACAAATAATGTTAATACATTTTAAAGGTAAATAATTTTTGTAGAATTGATTCGTAATCAGTTATTTGATTGGGCATTTTGAAAGGTCATTAATTGGCAAATTTAAAACCGAAAACAACGTGATGAAGTCGCTCTTTTAACCTTTTCTGGTCCGTTTGCAATAAGTAAGGGCGGACTCAGTTTGCATTTGTCTGCACTGCCCTTCATGCAGTCCCTTGCAAATTTTTCTAGAGCGATTTTAATCTCTTCTGCGCTTGTAGCTACATATTCAACGCTTGTATTATTGATTTGCGAATTTTGGGCCTTTTGAAGATTATTTGTCCAAGGTTCAATGTTGTCTGCCGCAATTCAGTTATAGTTTTTCGGTGTAGCCTGATGATGTTCTTTTATTTTAAGTATGTCATAGGGTATGACTCCAGTTAAAGTGGGCATAGGGAAGGTAGTGGATGTAATAAATCGAAACATTCCCTGAACCTAAAAGTGGTAACTGTGTAAAGGTCTTTAGGGACATACTTACAATTGAGCACGATGCCAGAGACGGTTTTTAATCATACTTTAGTCACACGATGCTTTAGGTGTCTTCTGTGACTTAACCAAAGCATTTGATTGTGTACAGCATGATACTTTGGTCAGGAAATTAAGCCACTATGGTATCAACTATGGTATCAAAAATGCCGCACTCGACCTTCTGACTTCGTACTTGAGCCATCGAACCCAGAGAGGAGAGAGCAAGAGATGTCCCGGGTCGCAGGTAGGTATGAGGGTCCCACAGGGATCTATTTTAGGGCCTTTTCTCTTCCTGGTCTAGATTAATGACCTACCACACCAGGTTGAGAACAATAACGAGATTGTATTATTTGTTGATGATACTTCTTTATTATTTAGAATAAAACGACGTAACTCGCAAAATGACGATGTAAATAATACCCTCTCAAAATAAAAATACTGGTTTAGTGCAAATAATTTAATGTTAAACAAAAATAAAACTAAATGTATAAGGTTTATGACTTAATGGTTAATGTTCCTCAAGCTGGGTGTAATGTGGTCGTAGATGGAGAAGCGCTAGACTACGTAGATTCCACCACATCACAATAGATTCTAAACTGCAATGGGGCCCTCATATTAATAGATCAGAGTAAACTTTTGGCGTTTTTCATAATTCAAAGAGAGCGATTCGAGCAGTCTATAACCTGGGCCCCGAATAATCGCTGAGAAAAATGTTTACAGAAATCAATGTAATGACTGTTTTTTCTCAATGCATATTTGAAAATATTATGTATGTTCATAAACATAAAAATGATTTTGTAAAACGTTATGACACACATAATATAAATACTAGGAATAAGCATAATTATGTTCATCCAAAAACTAGGCTCCGAAGAACAATGAAATCTTTCATGGGACAATGTATACTCTTCTACAATAAAATCCCAGAAAACGTTCAGCTTTTATCTGTAAATAAATTTAAATAAGTTGTAATGGAACGTTTGTGTGTTAAAGGATATTATTGTTGTAATGATTACTTGATAGATAACACACCCTGGTAATGAACTGTTCGCTCCAGGCTATTTCACAGTAGTAAAATGTAATATGTAAAAATTTTGTAAAATTTATTGAAAAAAAAGAAAAAAAAAGGCCCGCTGAGTTTCTTACGCCGGTTCTTCTCAGGTCAGAGGCTTCATTTCCGAACCGGTGGTAGATTATTTGACAATCAATAAGAAAGTGTAATGCTTCCATATTGAATAAAGATATTTGACTTGATTTTGACTTTGACTTTGATATCCAGTCTTGTCGATGCTGGATCCGAGGATAACGCACTTTTTGTATTATAAATGAGAAATTAGAATTTTTTGCAGATAAGAGGAAGTGATGTAATTATAGAAACTTGATAATGAAAACGATAATAGAAAAATGATCACGTTGTTATTTCAAGCGCTTCATACTTGAGCTGAAAGCGCTGTGCGCTTGTCTAACTTACGCTAAGATTGCTACAACAGATAAAGCAAATTTCCGTATAGTTTCGGATAAACACCACAACGCCGGTTACTCTAAACAACTTCGCTGGAACTGTTGATTTATCTTCCTATCGCGAATCTGCAGTTTGAACGTTCCGATATGTTAATTTTGTTTAGCAATTCTGTCAGTCAAAATTGTAACATCGTTATGAGTTGTTTTATTATTTTTAAAGGAAGCGCTTACATTCTGCTGGTATATAAATTGGCTTACAATTCATTGTTTTTAAACCCGTTATCTTATTGTACCGTCTTTTAACAAAAACAAAATCATATATAGAAAAGACAACTACTAATGACAAAAAATTAAAAAAAGTTTATATCGTAAGGTATATCGAATGTAGATACTAAAATACGGTAACCAGTGTATTGTTACTACTTGTTATGTATAAGTAATATAACCTGAGACAATTTGCTCATAACTTTATGACGTCGGGAATAATTTCTATTAAAAAGTCGTTTTATTTTTACTTGGCAGAGTTCAAAAGTAAAAGGCCTTAACACGGTCAGTCACAAGTGAGATTGTGTTCGATTCAAACATTAGTGTTGAAGTCGATAACACATACTTCTAGTTTTCTCCATACATCAAGTATTTCAAGTTGCTGTTACAAGTACGTTCAGAGTTTTGCTTTGGTTTGAAGGATAATCTTGATTCATAGTTCCTGTAAAGTTGTCGCTTTGTTTTACACGTGAACGGCTTTACTTGTAAAGGGTTGCAAGTTTAAACTGTTGTCACAGAAAACGACACGGTGTGTTGAATTTATAGAAGAAAGATATATGATTAATAAGCGTAACGAATTAAGCTATAAGTAAGTCTACATTAGGTTTTCAGTAAAGGTTTCATTAAATTTACTTTATAATATATTATATTAACTTCTTGAATTTTAAACATAAAATTGATATTTGATTTAGTATTCTTTTATGTTATGTACGCGAATACTATTATCCATGTTAAATGAATGTTTGTAACGGATTTTATGTGTTATTCCCGAAAATTGAGACACATTTTAGCAAATTTAAACAGTCTAATGTGGTCCAAATTTTATAATTTGTGTTTTATTTTGATGGGTAAACGTATTTTTAACGGGTTGAGTTTTGTTTTACCTTGCATTTTAGAGCACGTGTGGTTTTCTATTGACTTGGCAGTTGTGGATTTAATTAAGTAAAGCTTCAGTTGAAGTATTCAGAGTTATGAGTTGTCTAATTCAGTGCTTCTTCTTCTTAAAGTAGTTAAGGATTTAAGTATTTTCTCTGTCGAGATATCGAATTATGTAAAGTAAGTTATATAAGGACGCTTTAATCATTTAACTTTTGTTATTAACAGTGAGAAAGCGATTTACAAAAGAGCAGGTTTTTATCCATGGCGAAAAAAATCAATGTGTAAAAAACTACTATTCCAGGACCAGTACTCGTGTATACTGTGATCTTTCTTTCAAATAATACTCAAAATTAGAATTTTCAGAGCAATAAATATTTACATAGTTTAATTTTTCATTTTAAATATGAAGATGATGACTAAAAACTTCTTTTAAACTCAATTAAAGTTACGACGCCTCCTCACCTCTGGTGCGGTTAAGTTTATAATGTTGTATTTTACAAAAGAATAATCCGTTTGAGAGGGAGTTTGGAACTGGCAAAATTACACTTTTTATACCGATTAACGGTATAAAAAGCTATATAAAGGAAAAATCTGAGTTTTGTTTGTGCCCATTAGGGAAAACTTTGCCACGGGTTCATTGTTTAATTTGTTTAGTTTACTATACATATCAATTATCTACTTAAAAGTCAAATTTTAAGCTGTTAGTGATGTTTATATTTTATTATAGATTGATGTTGATTTTTTAATTTATAGTCTGTGTAAATTCCTACCAATTGAAGATAAATAGATGGTATTTAACAATGTAGATGGAGTTTTTAACACATTATGTCGCCGAACTTCAATAGTTTAGTAAAATAAACAAGACGCAAAGGAGAGATTGAGTAAGGAACGAATTTTAAGATTTATAGACAGACTCATTGAGAACTTTTTAAAGGCGCCGTGGAGCGGGCGGGCAATTTTAAAGTTTTTCTTGCATATTGTATCGCGGAAAGTGAATGCTATCGCCCCATTGTTAGGGAATTATTCATAAGCAAGGGTAGACGCGGCGGCGAGTATTAATAATTCCTCTTTCATGTCTTTCGAAACTGCGACCACTCTTCCAGTCGATTCGGATATTTCTGCATCCTTCTTCGATGTTTAATATATTGTTTTGTTTACAATCTCGCTTGCATTTTCTGTGTTCTTAAAAATGATTGATATTTTTATTTAGGGTTCTATTACAGCTGTAAAAAAAATTTATTTGAAGTTTACCATACACTGCGATGCATTTATTTTCTTAGGTCTTAGGCGTGATCGACAGTTTGTTTTCTAATATGATTATTAATAAACTAGAAAGTCTTTTATTTAAAAGACTTTCTAGTTTATAATAATGCTATTAATATCAAAATTTTATTAATATGTTACATCGTTAACAATCCGATTGCTTTAATGATCGTTTTGCCATTTTGCAATAAAAGTCGATAATTCTACTTAACCTTTAAGTGAAGAAGAATCCACAAGCATTAAGGTAAATGAAAATCATATTAAACGTCTTACGAAGAAAGGATAAATGAACCGGAGTGGTCATTTAAAAGCTTTTACATCAACCGGACACGTCTTATAATTGTTCCTTGTTGAAAACGCTTCTGGAATTTTCTCCCCGCTAATGAAAAATGTCCAGGACTTTGTACCGTGCTGTATTCGCAAGCCTGTGGCGCGCGGGACTTAAATTATTTCAAGTGCCGGCACTTTAGTGCACCTCGAGGTGGCCCCATTGTTAACAGGGCATTTACTAATTTAATACCGACTGCATTTAACAACAGATGTAGAGAAAATATGCTTTATACTTATTTAAGCTAGTATACCTTATGGACACCCAAACTTCTTAAGTTTTCTCTTATGAACCGTCATCTTCTAAAAAAAATCAAATTGTTTCATAATATTTTATAAAGTAATAAATAAAGGTGTTGCAGTATTTTTCAAATCGATTCGATTCAAAAACTTCATTGTTGTTTTTGTTTCTGATCGAGTTTGACTTTTTTATATAGCCTATAGAAAAATAAGATCATATAAAAGAAAGAGTTATCGAAAGTCTATACATTATATAAATCATTTTAATAATATCGTTTCAAGGTAAATAAGTTTTTGTAAAATAGATTCGGCAACACTTGTTTGAATAGGCATTTTGAACGGTCAGTAATTGCCAAATTTGAAACTCAAAATAACTGTATTGAAGTCGCTCTCTTAACTTTTTCACTTTTCTGGTCCGTTTGCAATAAACAAGGGCGGACTCAGTCTGCATTTGTTTGCACTGCCCTTCATGCGGTGTCTAGTAATTTTTCTAAAGCGTTTTTAGTATATACTGCGCTTGTAGCTACATATTTAATGCTTGTATTTTTGATTTGCGAATATCGGGCCTTTTGAAATTATTTGTACAGGTTTAATGTCGTCTGCCGCAATTCAGTGTAAGTTTTCCGGTGTAGCCTGACGATGTTCTTTTATTTTAAGTTTGTCATACCCTACTCCATTCACTGGGACATAGTAAAGGTAGTGAATAAGATAATTACGTAAGAAATAAGAAACGTTAGTTAGTAAAATAATTAAATAAGCAATAAGAAACATTCTCTGTACCTAGAAGTGGTAACTGTGTGAAGGTTTATAGGGATATAGCTTACGATTGAGTAGTAAATTACAGACTGTTCTTTATCATACTTTAGCGTGGCTTCTAAAACAGATGAAGGACAAATTTGAATTTATTAAACATTAAATCGTAAGATAAAAACCGAAACTAAAATATTACATTTAAGAATTATTAAAAAAGCTGTATATCAAAATAGTATAGGTAATTATGTTGAAAACTGTTACAAAGTTTGCGATCTCCGGGTGATTATATCTCGTTCAATCATGTTGCTCAAACGATGATTGTGGAAGCAATTTAAACTAGTAAATTAGTTTCCAAAGTTTAATGTGCAGCTGCTTACCTCGTCTGTGTTGAAAGGTGAATGATGACAGTAAAAGAGGAGTTTTAAAGGGGGTTTGGTAACCGTGTAACATTAGTTGCTAAGTACTTATAATACATCTTTTATTCACCTGAGCAACGGATAATACATCACGTAATAAACTATCTCCTTTGCATACTTTTATGAATATTATCATATTTCTTAAATTTAAAACGGTTTGAAATTAATATCGGTCAAATCTACATAATACCTTCTTTTGGTCAAGGTAATGCTATACTGATCAAGTTTAAAATCGCTAAAATCTCTGGAATTTCGTAATGCAACTTACAACGTTTTTATTAACAAATTTAGCAAACTTTATCTTATATTTATCTTTTTAAATAAAAAATTATTAACATAGTAGTAAAGTCGAACGGAATTACGTTGTCCCTTTACACTATCTAGTAGTAGTTTTAGTAAATATTACAAAAGCAATAAGACTAGATAGTGTAAAGGCTATTACTATAAATAATATTATAATATTATGGACTTTTACCAATTTTCTTATGTGTCATTGTTTTTTAAAGTCAGTTTTAAGGCACATCGCCTTTTGACTTCAGACTTTGCAAAGACAATTTATAACCTTCCAGTCATAGCTTAGTAAATTCTGAAATCAATTTGCAATTGAGTTTTAGAGATTTAAGCTTCGTTTTATCAAACTTTATTGAGTTTCCGGTAACTTGACTAAAGTCGCATGTGAACCGTGCCAAGTTTCCCTTTGTATTCAATAAACTTTACAGTTGTGTGCGGAATCACATTTAACTTTGAGTTAAGTAATAACTGATAGTTGAATAAATCAATATGATGCTATGTTGGCTCCTGCGTTATTTAGACTAGACCAAGTCTAACTATTAATGTAACGATGCGTTGCTATGGCTTTAATTTTTCATTCAAGTACATTATGTTCAACTTTATACGTATAAATAATATGTATTGCTAACTTTATAACTGGTCTTCCGTCTTTACTTTCTGATGACAGTCCTGGTAAAGTAACGTAGGCGTTAAAGTTCTTAACTTTCGTCCTTGATGGCATTTTAGGATCGCTTGGCATGTCACTCTTATCACGCTATTTGTTACCAGTAATAAAATATTATTTAGTAATTGGTAGTTAAGGGTTTTTAACACGAGCCATATATTTCTGCCGCGAAGCGGTACCGTTCAAATTTGTTAAATCGTTCTGATCTATAAAAGGATATTCATTGTAAATTTTTAAGTTTAAATTTTGGTCATATTTTTGTTAATATTTATTAGTAAATATCATATATTTTCAAAAATTTCACTATATTACATGAAAAAGAATGATGTGGTTTCATTTGATTAATTTCTGCCAAGTTGGTCAATTTACTCTTTGTTGAAGGATATAACATTGAAAAGGCTTACTAAAAACAATTAATTCCTTCCCGGCTAAGTTTTAAACGATACTAGTTAATTCTGTAGTCAAGTTTCAATGAAGTTGTAGAGATTTTCTCCCGCTTTATGAAACTGCGACGAATATGTTATTTGACTAAGTCACAGCGAGAGCCGTGCTTATTTCCTCGTTGTATCCAAAAAACTTAACATTTTTGTTCGGATTTCACTTATTACTTGTCGTTAAGTAATATCTGTTAGTTGTGGAGCTCTCTTATATGTTGCTTAACTCTCATATTGCGACTACTAAGTTTAGTCTTGATACTCATTTTCTAGGCACAGTGGTATTTGTTATTTCATCATCATCATCAGCCTGTGATAGTCCACTGCTGGACATAGGCTTCCCCTTATACACCAACTTCCATTAGGGAGTTTTGGACCGTATCCCACTACGCTGGTCCAATGCGGGTTGGTGGGTGGACCGACTTTTTACATGCCCATCCGACGCATGAATCATCTTACTTTTCAGACAATTGGGTGATCGGCCCAAATTGCCCTGACCAACTAGGAAACAACAATCAAAAGTTGCTGAGTCCCCGCAGGATTCGATCCCACGACCTCCGGTTTCTAAGGCACACGCCTATACCACTAGGCTACGGAGGAAGTTAAATCGTTATTTGTTAAAGGTTAATCTATTTATTAACATTACGTTAACATATAAACGTGAGCCAGAATTAAAATGTATCTAGTGTTCAAGAACTAATATTTCTAGTGAATATTGTTGAATTCAATGTGTTGCCGGTCCTTAAATAATTTTTTCAATACGACTGTCCTCAGTTAAGTGACATTAAACATCTGTTGGAAACAAAAAATCAAAGTATTAGCAAAATTTTATCTTAAAGTAAATTTTCGACTATAGCATTTGCTAAAATACGGACATGCAATAATAATACATATTTACTTATATCATACATACGTCTTTATATATAGTGTTAGTTATATTTCTTATGCCGTTATTGAATTTTTTAATGACTTTACTGTCAACGAGATGGTTCAAAGTAGTTATTATGTTGTTTATAGTTTATATTTTTTGTCTTTGTTTCTCTATAAATGTCAAGCCTCAGATGTTGGTAACCATGAAACGTTTGATGTTATTTTCCATACTACAACTTAAACGTACCATTGTTTATTCTCAGAAATTAGTTTGCGTGGTACATTTGAAATGGGCCGAGCTGGTTAGTTTAGTCGCAAGTCGGAAGGCACGAGTCCTTTGTGTATGGAGTTTGTATTATTGTTATTTAACCCCCCTCCCTCCCCCTCTCCGTAAGCACTGGAGCCTTCAATACGACGCAAATCCTTATATCGTGGACTGTATTGTTCGAGGATATTTCAATCCGCCCGCGCACCAGGATCCGCTCGGGTGCACGCTTTGTCTCCTAATGGGAGCCACGGAACGGAATAGACCCGTTTTGTGGAGTTCTATGTTATGAAAATCAAATTCTTAGATGTTCGGAGAAACGGTTTTTTTTATATGTGGCTAATATGCCGAAAGAAAGATTGCTTCTCCTGCGCAAAATCGGTGTTCCGGTCTAGGGCAGTATCACCCCGTTGCCTTTTTTCTGCCATAGTGCAGTAGTGTGAAAACACTAATGCGTTCCGGTTTAAAGGTCATCGTAGCCATCGTTTTTACCGGGTAAACGAGACGTTACGTCCTATGTCTCAGAGAGTTGAGTGGTTTTGTGGTACCATGCGCTTCATTTCTAATGGGCAAGCGTCTAAAATCTCTTACCATGAGGTGAACGTCTCATCACTACGTTAGAGATAAAAAAATATGGTAATTCAGCAGGTAGATGCACTAGGGTAATAAGATAGTTTTTTGTAAAACTGACGTGTCCGATTATAAAGCATGACGAAGTAATGGAAACATTTCTTATATATGTTTGACCACGTTATGCTACTAACGTCGCCTAGTTTTGATGAAAATTAATCTATTTTAAACCTAGATGGCTATGGAGTTAATTTTGTATTTTCCAATATTAAAATAACCGTTTATATGTAACCATCTAAGTTATATGCTAACAATACTGGTTTTAAATTATATAATTTTTATAACATTATACGTGCTTAGTCATACATTATACGTACTTATCCAGTGGTTTTTTTTATATATAGGAGTCTATTAGCCGTGACTGAAAGACTTATAAATCATTACAATATTTTATAACATTCGTCATGACTAAATCCTATTAAATTCAATATTATTTGATTACAATTAATAAAAAATCTGAAGTTATCTTATATCTATTATTATTACAAAGTTATTAATCTTTTTGTCTTGTTAAGAATGTGAAAGATTTTCTAATGTAACCAACTATGTTGGTACTAAATTAGGCTTTTTAGGTCATGCTTGAAAAGAAACTAAGTTTAGTTTCTACAATGTTCAGCGACTATTAATTGTAAAAAATTCTTTTACACAACATTAAAGCATGCTTCCACGCCTTGTAATTTCAGTACCGTGCGATGTAGCGTGTTGAACATATTTATGCGTTGATTATTTCTGCAGCATTCTGCAAACTCGAATGTGCAGCTCTTAGAAAATTGCCTGCACTTCGCAGATGCTGCCATCTTTCATATGTCTGCTACTGCTTACGTTGCAATCTTTTTGCTCTAATATGTTATCGGGCGTTAGCAGCTTTTTCCCTTTAAGATACATGGCGTGTTCGTTTTGCATTTTATCTTACAGAATTGTTTGTAAAACATTGTAATATTGTTTTAATAGGTTGTTTATGTCTTTTCAATACTAAGCTCTTCGTAAACTATATTTGATAGAATCAAATCGAGGCACATATTATACTAAATTGAGTAATTTCAATTACTCGGTATATCTCCATAGGTGCCGAATAAAATAATAATATTTCTGGACGAATAACTAGATAACTGATAAATACATAAACTTACTTTTCTTTTGTAAATAAATAGATATTATATAGATGCATAATATAAACAGGTTTGTTGTTTGTTACATATGCCTTAAGAGTGTCTTTAATATAGAAAAATAATAAAAATAAAAAAAACAAGAAGTCGAATAGTTTTAATGACCGTTTTATACAATATTTTTTTAATTACAGCTGGTTATGTAGAAATAAGGTTACCATCGAGGAAATATTTTATTTCTTTCAAAAAGCTTGTGATTTTCGTTTGACATAATGTTGCATTGTCGAAATAAAGTATTTTAAGAGTCGCTTACTAGACTTGCACAGATTAATGTCCGGTATCTATTAAGAGGTATGTTGACGATTATTGTAAATTTCACAAATATGAAATGTACAATAATCGTCAAAGCTTAACTACTTTTTATGTTAGGTCATAAAATTTTAGTTAAGTTATTAAGGTATGACTATATAGTATTGACGAAATTTACAAAAGTGTTCACTATATATATAGCACATAGCGTGTAGCTATTTCATTTATTTTATACATGTGCTATATACTCCATTTAAATATGTTCAGATTAAGACATTTCTGAGAGAACTTAAATTTAAAGTTTTTTTTTTACTATTCATAAAGTGTCAATACGCAGGATTGTTTAATAAAATATATGTAATATAGCCCAGAGTTCGGAATAACTATGATCTGTGATGACCAAATATCATTAGGCGGTAAGTTTTCGTTCGCCACTTGCCCTATTAAAACATAAAATGTTCCCTGATAATTTCCTACTCTGTGCAACGTTGTAACGAGGACCGCAAAAAGTATGACCGTTCATGGTTTTATTGTTCCCTTTATTGTTCAACGTTTTTTCATCCCGAGCATTTAGTGGGGATCAGGTAGACTTGTTGTTTTATTACGGGCACCAAAGTAATTATGTTGCGTTTTCCCTCAGCTTCCAGTACTATGGCATTATACATCAATAAAATGTTATAGCTCGATAGGACGGGCAACAGATACGTTGAGATGGCAAAGTTTTTTTTTTATTGCCTACGTAGGCAGACCAGCAGTCGGGCCACCTGATGGGAAGTGGTCACCGACACCCATAGACATTCAATACTAGTGGTATCACCAACGCGCTGTCTACCGTGAGACATGAGGTGTTGAGTCTCGTTTACCCAGTAAATACGCTGACTACGGTGCCCTTCAAACCGGAACACAGAAGTGTTTTCTATTGGTTGGTACCACCGCGGTGCCTATTTCTGCCGCAAAGCAGTAGTTTATGTGAATTATGCGTTAACGTAATAACCAATAACCATAGATAAGGACGTACTCTTCAGCTACAGTTATATCAATATACTAATTGTTACGCGGCTTTTCGTCCGCGTGGTATTTTTTTAAAACATTTTTGTAAAAAAATAGCCTAAGTTACTTCCAGTTACATCAGCTATATTTCAGCGAAAGTCTAGTCAAAACGGATCAGACATTCCAGAGATTAACCAGAACATACAGACAGACAGACAAAAACTTGTTTTATTAGTCTTCTTCTTCTGAGTTTATCGATGACAAGGTATTTTTATGTTTCTATTTTGTCATATGTATTAGATATACATAACAATGTAATCATTATTAACGGTTATTTTAATGTTGCAGACAGTCATTCCAATTGTGTTTATTAGTTTATATAAACTGCCTCCGTAGCCTAGTGGTATGGGCGTGTGCTTTAGAAACCGGAGGTCGTGGGTTCGAATCCCGCGGGGACTCAACAAATTTTCATTGTTGTTTCCTAGTTGGTTAGGGCAATTTGGGCCGATCACCCAATTGTCTGAAAAGTAAGATGATCCATGCGTCAGATGGGCATGTACATAGTCGATCCACCCACCAACCCGCATTGGACCAGCGTGGTGCGATACGGTCCGAAAAACCCCCTAATGGGTAGCGGTGTATTAGGGGAGGCCTATGTCCAGCAGTGGACTATCACAGGCTGATGATGATGATGATGATGAGTTTATATTATATTATATTAAACTGCTGCTATATCTTAAATTGGTCGTGATTTTCATGACATTTCATCATCGTCAAAACATAAATATCACTAGAAAGATTAAGCTATAACAGTTTTTACAAATTATCAGACTGTAGTAGTATATCCAATCTATTTTGTTTTGAAAGATTTATATAGCGGGGATAAATCTTATAAATTGCTTTCCTGGCACTGGGCGATAGATTTCTGAGAGTTTCGTAACCGCGCTTAATTATATTTACTCAAGTTGGAAATGTCAGTATAGTTTGGTTATCTTAGCTACGAAATAGTCGCTGACATACCTAGTTTATATTATTGATGTTTGAAGTGAATAAAAATCTTTGTGTAATAAAATTTTTAATGGTTAAAAAAACTGCCTTCGTGGTATGGACTTGTGTTTTAGAAAGCGGAGGTCGTGGGTTCGAATCCTGCGGGGGACTCATCTACTTTTCTAAGTTGTTTCTTAGTTGGTTAGGACAATATCGGCTGATCGCCCAATTTTCTGAGAAGTAAGATGATCCATGCGTCGGATGGGTATGAAAATAGTCGGTCCACCCACCAACCCGCATTGGACCAGCGTGGTGGGATACGGTTTAAAAACCCCCTATGTCCAGCAGTGGACTAACACAGGCTGATGATGTGAATGCTTCAAAAAAGTCTCTACGCAAAATTTTACTTACAAAAGTTATTTTTATTCCTATAAGTTGCATATCCGATTAAGGAAACATTTATATTATTTGCCAAGATAAGCTTTATTCTTAGTATTTAAATTTGTATGATAAATTTGATGAATATTGTGCTTTCTCAATTGATAAAAGCAGACTGACACTTGGCTTCTTCAAAGAAATATGTTACGACACTTTAAACATAATTTAAACTACGTATATAACCCAAATTCAAATTCTAATATCTTTATTCAACATGGAAATATAACACTCGCTTATTGATTGTCAAGGACGCTACCACCGGTTCGGAATAGGACGCCTCTGACCTGAGAAGAACCGGCGAAAGAAACTCAACGGGCCTATTTTGTCATCTTTTAAAATAATCAAATATATACATATAAATTTTCTTATAAGTTACATTCAATTTTATTATTGACTACTATTACTTGAGAAAGCCTGGAGCGAGCATTCCATTACCAGGCTCTAAATTTATTTATGTCATAACAACCTTTAACACATAAACGTTCCTTCACTACTTTTTTAAATTTATTAATAGTTAAATTCTGAACGTTTACTGGGATTTTGTTGTAAAAGCGTATACGTTGTCCCATAAAAGATTTACTCATTCTCCGCAGTCTAGTTGCTGGAAAAATGAAATTATGTTTGTTTCTAGTATTTATGTTATGAGCATCACAATGTCTGCGAAAATCATTTCTATTTTTTTGCACATACATAAGGTTTTCGAATTTGTATTGAGAAGGTTAGTATTTTAATCTCTTGAACAATTTTCTTAGGGTTTCTTTGGGGCCCAGGTTATAAATCGCTCGAATAGCCCGTTTTGGAGGACAAAGATCGTATTAGTATCCGCGCACTTCCCACAGTAGAGTGCCATAAGACATTACACTGTGGAAATAGCTAAAGTATACAACCGGCCGTCTCCACGTCAGTTAATAGTCTGATTTTCTTGACAGCATATACTGCAGAGCTGAGTTTATTCGACAGCCTATTAATATGAGGCCCCAGTGCAATCTGGTATCTATTGTTATTCCCAGAAACACGGTTGACTCAACAACGTCTATCTATTCCTCATCTATAAACATTTCACATTTACTTGGTCTTACATTTGGAGTCATAAATTTAATACATTTTGTCTTCTTCTAGTTTAGTAGCAAATTATGGACATTAAACCAGTGCGCCACACCCAGAGAGTATTATTTACATCGTCATTTATTGATGTGAACTTTAAAATTAAGAGTATCATCAGCAAATAATACTATCTCTTCGTTTTTATTAATAACATATAGTCAATCATTTATATAGATGAGAAAGAAAAGGCCGAGAATAGACCCTTGTGGGACACCCATATTTACCAGGGCCCTGGAGATCTTTTAGCATTAACGTCAACCTTCTGAGTTCGGTGGCTCAAGTACGAAGACAGAATTGAGTGCAGACGTTTCTTACACCACTATGGTGTAGAAACGCCACTATATCTCTGACCAGAGTTTCATGCTGTACCAATGAAACGCTTTTGAATCGTAAAATGCCTGAGGCATCCTGCGACGCTTCCCAAGCCTCAAAAATGCTCTTAATGAGCATAACGCCAGCATCAATCGTGGAGCGACCCTAGTAAAACCGTACTGTTTGCTATTAACTTTGTTTTAACTTTAAACAAATACCAATTGCACTCGTGCTGTATGGACGCCGTCTTGGCGTTGATTAAAAAGGCGTATGCCCAGTAGTGGACTTCTGCAGGCTGTTTATGATAATGTTCCAATTTTATTTTTTCTATTAAACCATTACCATAACTCCGTCAACAAAACACATTTCAATTGCCTCGTTAATATTTCCAATTAACCGTTAGCGTTTTCACTCGGAGTTTTCCGGTATTATTAATTTTTCCACTGCCCCATTGGGTGTAGAGGTGCATTTTTCCACTACGAAAGCTGCTTAATTAAAATTCCCTCTTCCGATATGGGGTGGGGGAAGGAAGAAAATTATTTTCCAGGTCGGCGTCGTATTTTCACTTGATAAGATCTCGACATGATTATTTATGCGGACATTAGGGGAACTAACCCCATCGATATGCCACTTTATATGCGATCCCGGTACACTTCGAGCGTAAGTTTTAGCGTAATATTTTCTAATACGCTATTATTTTATTAGTTTGACTGAACTTTAACTTATTACTTCACCAATGTATCTCTTAGGTTTATATCGATGATTAAAATTTATTTTTCGCATCTACTTTAGGGAATTTGTTGCTACATTATTTGTGTATAATTCTCCAGACGTTTTCGACCCTTTACGGCGTTAATATTACATGAAATTTAGTTTTTCAATTAACCGTTAATCTATATTTTCGGTATGCTGTAGGGAACTACATTTTTAAAATATTTTATGGCTTTAATTTAAAAAAAAATTCCATCAGTTACCCAAATTATATTATAGGTTATTCACTTAGAATATAAAAGTTAAAATTCCTCATTAATTGTGTCAAGCTTTTTTCTAGGAAAATCTAGCTCTTATTGTGAAAATATAATTCATATGGACCAAACTATATTTTTTAAGTACTGTACTGTATTATGTACTGTTGTAAAATATTTCGTATATAGTTTTCACTTTGAGAAAATAGCAACACTTCCGCTTCTAACTGTACACAACCCTAAGAACTACTAGATAAGTAAGTTTTTCAGTTCATTCGCTAAGTGGACCGTGAAACGGAGATTTATAGCATCTTAACTGTCGAGCCGATGGTCGGTTCCCATTTGGAAACCGAAAAGGAAACGATAATTATGCTGATTGTTAATACTAGAATTCTTTTCTTTCAAAGTATCGTCTGGCAACATTGTTTAAGTGTTAGAAAAGTATTGAAAAGAGGCAGCTAAACTTGTAGTAGTTGCTTTTTTGTTGTCATAAAAAAAATATTGTTTTATGAATTAACAAAATTATTGCACTTATATCCGAATAAAAAATATGTAATATAGCTATGGTAAATCGGAGCGAAATGCATAATGCTTTAAACATAATAAACATTATAGTGATGCGTGAAGATGTATTTTTTATGAAAAAATAAAATAAATTTGTATTTTTAAATTTGTTGTTAACGTATCTTTCTATATTTATTTCTTAAAATTTCGGTCAGTAGCTACTTACGTTTTATATATTTTTTTCGCGATTATTACACATATATACACTTTTTAGGGATTTAATATACTTAACTTACGCCAATTTTTTACCAAAGAGTTAACTCAATGTAGTATGCATTCAAGTATTTAATGAAAAACTCTCCTTAAATCCGCTCCATATGAACTCTGTAATTCATTCGCGAGTTAATAAAAATTCATTTAAAATGCACCGTATGTTGGAGCGTTGAGAATTCACTTAATTTTTGAAGCGATTACGGCACGAGGCGAATGCATACGTTACGCGATTCATGACTACGGTCGTTCAGCTTTTGCTAAGTATTTTTAAATGGTAATTTGTATATAGAACAAGTTGTTTTATGGGAAATAAAGGGAATTGTTATTATTATTTAATGTTTATATTTCAAACTATTATTTGCGTTGTTGCACCGCAAGTCTGTTACAATGTGTGAATTTAAAGCTCTGATTTACCGTTAGACTTAGTAAATTTTCTGTTTATAGTTGTAAATATGATTTAGTAGATCCCTCCGGCAGTTTTGCCTATGTGATGATATATACTTGTGTGCCCAAAGGTAGCCATGGAATCAGACAGACAGCTCATTTTGCTCTAAACCTACATAAGACGACGATAAGGAAGTCTTTTCCCTGTAGGATTTGAACCTGCGATCTTTATTTTTTAAGGGAAGCTTAATCTAAGTTATGTTTTAGGTATTTTGTATAGATTTTGTTATGTGTTATGTACTTATATGAATTGAAACGTATGATGCCTCTAGAATTATTGAAATGATGGTGTTGATTTTACGCCCGTTGAGTAAACATTTATTGTGGACCAAGTAATCAAGTCTGAGTACGGGTTCAACTGACGAAGGCACGTACGTAATTGCTAATTAACTGCAGCGAACGTTTGCTATGTTATTGTTTTAACTTAGTCGTTTCACATTTGCGTGTGTACACGATTTAATTATTTCTAACTCCGATCAAGAAAATTGACGTGAATTTTTAAAATAACATAACGCTAAAATTTGTATATTTGTACTTGTATAGTATAGTTTTGATATAGAAAGATTGTAATTATTATTTTTTTATCTAATTGAAAATTATTTTAAAAATTAATTTATATAGTATTCTAATTGAAAATTATTTTAAAAATTTATTTACATTAAACTTTTTAAAGGATTTTGGAATTCTATCTTATGGTTTATATGTTATACTTTAAGTATAATTTTGTTAGGGATAAAAATTTATGACAAAAAAAAATTAACTGTTATTAACTATACAAGTGTGCACGACCGATTAACAAATAAAAATTGTGTCAGCATACTATTACGACCGATCTACTTATTTTTCTTTTAAATGTTTAAACAATTGCTTCCAACTGATACACCTCAGCACTGTATCTATCTGCATCTATGTATAATTTTGAATGGCGCCTAAACTCAAACTGTGGTGATTGGTGGAGCTTTGCCACAATCATTCATCGTTTGATATTCAGCCAACAATACGTTTTGGTGCTAAATCAGCGTGACATTAGCTTTTGTTTATGTAAGTTTGTTTCTCATTTAACTTTATCCATCAGTACAAGCGTTCTTTTATCGTCAACCACAAAGCCTTTCTCAGTAGGTTAAGCTAAACCCACACTGTTGATTTTAATATTTTTTAAGCTAAAAAATGTAATTATTATTCAACTCGCGCATACTGTTTACGACTTCAATAAGCGAAATAATCGGACAGCCGTCGCGAATCATAATTCGTAATTTAATCAGCGAAAACCTTTAATATAATCAGAGCAATTACATTCTTCAGCGCGGAATTACGATCCCGGGGAAAATAAGTCAAAGGGCCGAAAGCCTGTGCCAAATTAGCGTGCCTGTTTAGAGTTCCGTTTAATTTAGGGGGTGGAGGGGGGTCTCCATAAACGTAACTCGTAAACTCTGGGCCGTAAACTACGTTGCATCGGGCCCGGTACGTTCGCGTGTCGCTATCAACAGTTCACAGAAATCATAATTCAGCGATAAACTTGATTTAAATCATTCAGTTTAATAAACACGGAACCCAAATCGTCTCACTTCCTGTGCACAGCTGCTAGCCTAGTAAATTTTATGTCCTTATTTAGCAGACGTCCGAGTTGTTATTGGATTTGTTTACGTTTTGATTGAATGCTTTGTAATTTGGGTTCAATCAATTTCCCTAATTGATGGCCGTTAAAAATATTTCATTAAATTTTTAAGTGGAATAAAATTTTCATTGATCCATTAGCGTCGGTAGGTCTTCAGCAATCATGTTTTTTGCTGCCAAGAAATTGCTGTCCTGAAATCAGATTTTACATTATTGGATAAAAGGACTTTTTAGGGATTTTATTGCGTTTATTTTACAATAACAATTCCGACGTTTCGAAAACTTCCCAGCGGCCGTGGTCACGGGGTAGACTGACTGACTTTTATTCAATAATGTGTAGTATTCGGGTAAACAACAGAATTTATTATAATACTTAACGGTAAATTACGTTGATAATGAAATAAATAGAAGGTAAATAATGTTTTAATATAGGCGCAAAAAAAGGAAAAGGAAAATAAAGAAAAGGACGTATCTATGTTAAATCTGAATACTAGCTAATGTATTGTCATAATAATTGAAAACAGTAATTAAAAAAGAGCTAAGTGATCATTTACAAATTCGGATTCTAATTTTAAATTGGTATTTGCGTAATGGATTTGCTTTTCAAACGTCGAATCACAGTAATGATTTCCAATCCGTTTATAGTCTGTGCTCCAGTTTAGGCTTCACGCGTTCGTGTTGTTTTGAAATTGCGCGCCACTATTGGCTTAACACGCGCTTTGTTTCGGTTTAATGTAGTAAAACAAACACGCGTCGGGGCAACGGATGACCGGATGCGTTCGCGTATTACGAAACGGGACGTCGAACGAATTTGTGAAGCGTCCGCCGTCTGACCCAAATCCGTTTCCCGCCATTATGTCAGCGGCCTTGATTACGTTACCTGTGGGTTTCACGCTGAAGGTAAAGAATTGAGAAAAATATTATGTTTAAATGGTAATGTTACAATTATTAGTATATATCATAGATATACCCAAAATGAATAGTTTTTCGCTATGTGGATATAACTATACACACCTAAATATTATAATGAATTACAGTCATATCAGATTTTATTGGGACTAAAACATGTTGTCCTCATATTATTTAAATATCTTCAACTTTTCCGCTATTAGAATTTGCCTTTGCTAATACAATATTCAGTTGTTTTAAGGTTTAGGTTAAAGTTTTTTAGTGCTTAAGCATTTAATTTTGTAATTTTCGGTATAAAGTGGCCAACTGCCTCAGTAGCCCGGTGGTATGGGCTTGTGACTTAGAAACCGGAGGTCGTGTACCGAGGGTCGTTTTCTAAGTCGTTTCCTAGTTGGGCCGATCACCCAATTGTCAATTTGGGCCGATCACTCAATTGACAATTTGGGCCGATCACCCAATTGTCTGAAAAGTAAGATGATCCATGTCTCGGATGGGTGCGTAAACAGTCCGTCCACCCACCAATCCGCATTTGATCAGCGTAGTGAGATACGGTCCACAAAACCCCCTAATGGAGAAGGGCATAAGGGGAGGCCTATGTTCAGCAGTGGACTAACACAGGCAGATGATGACGATGATGAAGCATTTAATTTGGGAATTAATCATTAATATCAAGTACCTACGTACCCTTTATATATAATAACAATTCAGGCATGTGATAAATTTAACTTCGTATGATGTTAACCAAGCCAATAATTTAACACATATGATTCGATAATAAATGACACAAGAAATAAAGAATGAATTGTATCTTAAAATAAACGTACTAATAAATTAACCGAATAAACATTAAACCGATTAAAATGCACACCCGAAAATACAATAAACGCGAATGAACGAAATGACCGGAGTGTGCATTAAAAATTAAAAACTGCATAATCAACTCCGCGCTGCGCGAGTTAATTCCAATTCGCATCTGACATTAACAATTCGGTATTGCATCAATTGATTATGTTAAGTTTTTCGTGTAATTCCCATCTTTATGAATACAGGAATGAATTTGACTATTATTTTAAGTTCTTTATTAATAATTGAGTCAGTACAACACATTATTTTGGTGTTTTACGATACAGACGAAAAAGAACTTTTAGCATTTAGGATTTCGATAAAAAATTCTGGAACCTGGACCCAATTTGATCTACAAAGAAATTTGACGTGTTAAATAGCTGTAGTACTGAATATGTTGCTTTGATGTCTTTTATTTATGTATATATCCATGTTTATTTGCTACGCGTAATTAAAACACGAACCACGTGAGACAAATATAATTAAACCGGGGATATATTTACGTTGCAGATCGGATCGTACGCCTTGTCGATCTCGCTACGACGCCAGTAAACTTTAACGTGCCCGTTTATCGGCCATTTTAACTTTGGGCCAGGAGGACGGCGTTTGTATCTAAAAAAAAAACTGAAATAAAACACGAGATTTAAGTAAACAAAGTATATGAGAATAATGTGAACTAAATGAAAGGCAATACAATTCGCAGTGTTTTATTAAATTAAACAAAGTCTTAGAAAAGGAAAACATTTAAAACGCCAATAGTGAATCTGGTCGTTCTTAATACCAATAAGCGCTTGACGTTATTACGATAATACAGTTTGTCGTTAGATTTTACTCAGTTAATTTCATGATTTATTTGGTTTGATTATTATTTTATTATTACCAATAATATACACACATTTTATCTTAATAACTAATAAAATCTTAAAACATGTTACCAATTAATATTCTTTGACACGTAGCGTAGAGGACAAAATTGGATTATAGGAACTTAAATACACAGCTACGAACACACAAACAGCAACAACAAACAAAACTTTATAATATACAGTTACGTTAGCGTTTTTAAATAACCTTTTATCAGATAACGAAATTATTGAGTTGTTTGATCACTATATTTTTAAAATCAAAGGGAAAGTAAAGGAAAAGTAATTATCAAAATGACTTAATGTTCTTTAAGTATCTCTGATTACTTTAAAAAATTATTGTGTTTTTTATACAATTTGCCTTATTTCTTTTTTTAAGACGTGCATCTTTTAGGTAAATTTGGAATGTTTACTCTGCATTTATTTTTCCTTTCAGTAGACTTTTTCTTGGCCCAACGCCGTAAACCCCCATCAATCATTGATTCTGCAAGCGGACATTGTAAACTGCGCTTAATTTTGTACGGACTAATTAACTTTCACTGAAAACGAAATTAGGCAAGACGTAAAACACAATATACGCATAAACGCGCAAAAGGTATATACGGATCCCGTGATGATGTTGACGACGATGTTGCTAAATTAGTAATGTAAAAAATATAACAATAGTTTTATATTATAAGTAAGTATATGTACGCTAGATGTATGACTCCACGTTCGTTGCAAGGGTGTCATGTCAATTTCTGGTATAAGTACCCAAAATTGATATGAAATTCAAGCGGTATTGGTTGAGCTTACTAAGCTACATTCATACATGAATCGTTATGAATGTAGCTCATATCTAGTCATTAAACTGAAATCCAACTTTTACTTATATTAAAGATAATTAAAGGTAATTAGGCATGTCAGATTGCACTTACCGGCCACAGGCCGCTTGTACTTGTTTCCGTGTACTTATCTCCTACTAAGAAATTACTTAGATCCGACCTAGAGCTGCTTCTCGACCTAGGCCAATCGACCATTCTTGCAGGTGACTTTAACAGTAAACATCGCAACTGGAATTGCAGTACGCCAAACACAAACGGCAATATATTGCTGGGACTTGAGGAGCCACTCAACATAAATATAATAGCTCCCGGGACCCCGACTAGATACTCCGACTCAGGCATAGGAGCTCCTAGCACTATAGACCTGCTATTAGTTAGAGACGTCTCGCTCGATATCGTATCGATAGAGGCACTCTGTGAGTTAGACTCTGACCACTTGCCGGTCTTATTCAAATTGGGCCAAGGCGCCGGTGCGGTCCCTACGACCAAAACCGTAACAAATTGGCATTGTCTTGAACGCAAACTCAAGGCTATGGACCCCAAAGTTGCCCTAACCTACCGGAGGTTATTGATAGTGTAGACAAAGCTTATATTGCCATCGACAGTATCACATCGCATATCTCATCAGCCATCGACGACTCCGAAAGGACAGTCAAGGTTTCGGGTGACCGTAACTTTGGCTTGCCGTTCAGTATCCCATGTCTGATGATGATGATGAAGACAGAAAAATACACTCAAGCGGGCGTTTTATCGCTATCCGTCCGAGTGAAACCTATTTCGCTTTAAAAAAACTTCAGAGGTCAGAAACAGGATAAAATTACACCGCAAAGGAGCGTGGTTAGGTCTGACGGAACACTTACAGCCATCGCACACTGCCTATTAGCAGTTGGCTCGACGTATGAAGTCAGATCCCCGCGACGCCATTCCGCCATTATCAAAGCCAACCGGGGGCTTTTTAGCTTTCGATGACTTCGAAAAGGCCGAATACTTAGCCGATACGCTAGAAGAGCAATGTACGCCATCTCGCGCACACGCCGACGCGGCCCACTTATTGGAGGTGGACCGTCGAGTCGAACTTAGGGCTGCCTTACCCAGAGGGCGATAATTTAAGCCAGTGACCCCGGAGAGGTCCGCGATATTATTAGGGTCTTAAACCCCGGTCGGCACCTGGCCCAGACCGTATCTCAAATAGAACTCTAAAATACTGGCCAGGCCCTTATTGTCTGTGTATTGGTCAACATTTTTAACATATTTCTATCGACTTGTACTTTTTCTGATGCCTGGAAAGAAGCCATCGTCATCGGTATTCCCAAGCCGAACAAACCCTCGAACCTACCCACAAGTTATCGTCCAATTAGCTTGCTCCTTGGGCAAACTATATGAACGAACAATTGTCTTCCGGTTGAAAGACCACGCCTTCTCCAATAACCTCAACCCAGATAAGCAATTCGGTTTTTGTCCGAAGTCGTGTCCCGACCAAGTTTATCGCCTGACAGAATTCATTCTAAACGGCCTTCATCGACATCGACATTCCAAAGCCCGACGATGTCAATCTGGCACTTTTCGCCGATGACACCGCCCTCTATTGTTCGTCGCTTAGACCGAACTATATCTTTAAAAAGCTCCAGAACGCGATCAATCGTTTAGGCGAATGGTTTCGTAAATGGAGAATCGACGTCAGTCCCGATAAAAGTGTAGCAATACACTTTCATCGGTCTAGATTACGTCGTGATTACACGATACCCCCGGTCCTCAACCCAGGCGTCAGGATAAGGCCACGCGCTGGGCGACACCAGCCACTAGGGCAACTAAAACTCTCCGGCCAACCGATCCCATGGGAAAGAAAGGCCAAATACCTAGGCGTGACCTTCGACTGCAACATGTCGTTCAAAAGTCATATTCAGGACGCTAGGAGAAAGGCTTTGTTCGTTTCGACCAGACTCCATCACCTAACGAATTCTCACAGTAAAATGTCGCTCAAATATAAACTTTTATTGTAAAAGGTATGCATACGACCAATCATGGCTTATGCATGCCACGTTTTCGCTCACGCATCCTCCACACTCCTAAAGCAACTACTAGTAGTTCAAAACAAATTCATCCGCCGCGCCACCGGGGCGCAGTGGTACCAACGAAACGTAGATTTACACAGCGACTGCAAATTTCCGACACTCCGCGAGCACTTTAAAAGTTATCTGCAAACACATAGATAAAGTAGTCAACCACAGTAACCTCTGCTGGTAAAGCAGTAACGTATACGGCCAATCCAAACGCGTCTAGTCAAAAGCGTAGACCGCGAAACGTTCTCCTCGACCCGGACGAGGAAGGGGTCGCCGAGACTCCGGACCTAACGGGGGTCCCGACATCAGACCCTACACACCACACGAGTAGGGATAGATCCTTAGGAGACATAAACAAATGCTTAACCCACGTACCTTCTGTACTTGTGGCCCTCATTTTTAGCAAAAAATGTTGGCCACCTAGTTTGCGGGGACGGCAGCTTCCCGCGAACTCTGTGTCAGATGAAGCTTATCAAAGACAATAGTCTGGAAGCATAACATCCAAGTAAAAAAAAAAAAGAAAAGGGTATTTGGTTTGGGTAAAGGTCTTACCAGAGTAATATCCATCCGACGCATTTGTTATTTTCTTTTTCAGGCTATTTAGTCCTCGGTCATATTGCACTAACCAATCCCAATCCAAAGATAACACTATACTGATTCTCCGCAGGATTCGAATCACAACCTCCACTTTCGAAAGCAAGGGCCAACACCACTAAGCCTAAGAGGCGGTTCGTTCTAAGAAATAATTTAATTTTATATAGACTGTATAATTTTTCCTAAATATTGTAACTCATTCCATATCATTCGCAGCTCATCGACGGGTCGATAAACATCAATAGATGTTCATTGTTCCAAAGAGAGACGTTATGTACCATTATATATGTATATATAGTAGAGACTATGTTGGCTTTGACCGCAGGAATTATCGGTGCGTACATAACTCGCCGAGCTTGCGTTCCATTACAATATAGTTTCCAGTGTACTGAACCTGTATTGGCCGGTCCGATTAATACGTAACTTACTATAAACAACTGGGAACAAACATAGAGACTTGAGTAAACATGATGTATTGGGCTGAGACTCTCGAAGTGTGTTTCTATTTATAAGGGTGCAGCTAATATAACTGTACATTAATTAATTATGCAAAATATATGTTAAAAAAATGAGAGAGTGATTTTGACTATCTCTTTATTATTTACATTCTAATATTTCCAATTGTGACTATAAGACGTGTATCATTACGCAAGTACATTCATTTCACTGCAGAGACTTCGCTTTACGTCTATAAATGCTAACTACAATATTTTTTTTGTTACGCGATTTCTACACATTATTGCATAAAAGGACTTTTTACGTATTTTATCGCGTTTACACCGTGACAATGGCCGCTAGAAAATGTTCAAAATGTAGAATTTAAAAATGTAAAATAAACGCTATAAAATCCGTAAAGTTTTCTATTCAATAATGCTAAATATGATCCTTAAATCTTTGAGTATAGATCTTATTAAAAATAAATAGTTGCCTGATTCATACACGTTGTATGGGTTTGTTGTTATTGTCTATATAACAATAATAACATTTGAAAAGCTTTATTAAATAAAAATACTCAAGTCTAGTCGAACAGCTTACTCTGTAACAGTTTATTATTGAGTTAATATAATCTTTGATGGTGATCAATTAATTTTTATGAGCCACCAAATGCTATTTTGTATCTATTAAACGTTAATTTGATTTTATAATACACTTGTAGTACCGTTTGAAGTAAAATTCAGTTCGCAGCGTCAGTTCGCTTAACTGAATTGAACGCGACACCAACCCGTTCAATTTGTTTAGCAAGTAACCCATTGCAACTGCGACCGAACCGGGGAGCTAGTTCTGAAACATTAAACTTTTGTAACTCAATCAAGATCCTCAGTCTTGCGAAATGATCGCTAACTGAGTTTTACACTGGAACTAATTACTTCTTTCATGGACGCCCGTCCTGTTTCATTTTTGACGCAGCGGAAATGGAAGTTCGAGTAAGCTGGGCAATCTTCTCTGTAATTGTGCTGGAGGAATTTTCTGTCAGTTTTGTCCTTTGTGTTTCTGTTCCGGCGATACTTTTTAATTTGGTTTCCAGATTTTGAAAGTTAGGTTTAATTTTTTATGTATAGATGGACAGTTTGCTTGTCGATCTTAGTGATATTTAGAGTTTTTAGTTCAATTTGAATAATCCTCAAGTGAACTGTTATCGTTCATTAATTATTATTGGCCCAGTGGTATCGGCTTTTGAAGTCTGAGGTTGTGGGTTGATTAAAACTTTTCCTAATCGTTAGGTGGGTGGGCTGATCACCCTATTGCCTCCTAAGTAAGATGATTTATGCGTCGGATGGGTATGTAAAACATCGGTCCTGCGCCTGATGCCTTTCCTATCCTTTCTATTGACCGTTATCCTTTCTATTGACTATGATAGTAATAGGTGCATCTTGTGTTTTTATGGGTAAACCTATGCACTAAAATATCTTCTACGTAGTTGGCTAATTTATTTCATAGTTCGGCCGCCATTGTCGTAATCTTGGAGGACTTTTTTTAAGAAGAAAAAACGCTGAAAGTGTTATATTATTAATTATATCAATCGTCACTGATGGCATAGACGCTGTTAAGTTTAAAATAATGAGAGTAGACATTGTGATAATGTTTAAGTTATAGACATTGATAATATAGCACATAGTAACTCCATATAAGTTTGTGCTGAGAATGATAATATGAAACATTGCTCATGAATATTTGAAACGTTGATAATTACACGTTGTACAACAGTTTAAAGCACGCAAAATATACTGAAAAATTTCTAAAGTGACAGATGTAAAGTATTATTTAACATTATTTCGATGTTATTAAATAAAATTACTTTACAGATTTTATTGCGTTTATTTTACATTTTAAATTCCCGACGTTTCAAACACTTTCCAGAATCGGTGTTCTTTAGCGAGGTTTGTGGTCGATCAAATCTACTGTAATGGTTTGGTGATTTAAGGTATGGTCACACACTGCCGACTTGTTGGGTCTTTTATGTTTAATGTCAGCTATATGTTCCTTCACGCGGTTTCTTATTGCTCCTTCGTTTGTCCCATATAAGAGGCCACAGTCACAATCTAGCTTGTACACTCCTGGGTCTTGTAGAGGAATATTGCACTTGACAGGTGGTAGGAATTGACCAATCTTCTTCAAATTAAGATCTGGAAACCCTGCTTCAGCACTGGCAAGAAGACGCATGACATCTCAGTCTACCCTGTGACCAAGGCCGCTGGAAAGTGTTCGAAACGTCGGGAATTTAAATGTAAAATAAACGCGATAAAATCCGTAAAGTAATTTTATTTAATAATGTTTAATATTCCGCAAGCAATAGAAATAATTATTATTTCGATGTTATAAAATTGAGCACTTTTCAAATTACTATAATTATTATTTTACTTACTTCGCAAAGTAGTCTTCATAAAACTTTTCATAAATCTTTATGTCTTGTCGATCATCATACGAATACAATTTTTATACTTCAATTGATATTTCACTACTAAACTAGGATCAAATCAATAACCGCGAAAAACTCTCCTTTCCAAACTGCCTAACAGTTTGTGTACCTACTGCTGTCAATGCATTTCCACCTGAAACGAATAGAACGAAACATCCATCAAACATTGCCTAACATCGACGTTCGGAGTCCACTAACTAGCGCTCGCATTCAAACTTCCGCCGGAACTAGCTAGCAACAGCTTGATGACGGCTAATAAGCGTGCCGGCGCTAACGAGCGCACTCGCGCTGCAAAATACCGACTAACGTACGTGACAAAATATACACGTTTGTCTGAATATATTTTCGTGTCGGATCGTGTTTAAAAATCATTTGTTTATTCAGATTTCGTGCTAGGATAAAGTTGAATAATTTTAAGTTAGTATAAGCTGGGTTCTTGATGATTTAATCACTAAATGGCAACCGAAACTCTATTTTAGAGTCTGAGCCGTTCATGTTGTCTATTTCGTGTTTTGGAAACAATTCGTATGCTTTTTTTATAATGCAGTAAATAATCTTTTCTATACGTTCTCTCAGCGTCTATAGTTTAACAATTCTTGCGCTAAATCCTAGTTCTATCAGCTATTAAGCATAGAAGCAGTTTTATATATTTCTTTCCCCAATGCTAGCTTTAAGAAGGCGAATCATCCAGTTCTTTATACTTTTCGTCTGTCAATTACAGTGTATATTGCGTGCTTTTAATTGTCGTGTAACGTGTAATTATCAACGTACATCACGTGGGATATTTATTACATAGTATATAAAACAAGCAATCTTTTATAATATCACTATGGACAAGTTTATATGCAGTCACTATATTTTATATTATTAATGTCTATAAATTGAACATTATCACAGTGTCTGTTTTCAATACTTTAAAGTCAACTGCGTCTATGCCATCAGGGAAATTTACCAAACGAGCCTTCCGCCCTAAGCGCGTTGAAGTACGTCATATCCATGCTATGTACGTAGCTGCGCAGCACAAAGGAACTGAAATGAATGTAACCGGGCCCCGGGCAGTTTTTGTAATTAAAGTGTGCCTTTTGATACGAGTTATTGTTCGCTGTACGGGGCACAGATGAATGGTGACATTGTTCCCCGACATTGGTCATTTGTTTTCTCTGTCCCCCCTTACAACCCCCATAGAGGTAGGTGCGGTCTGGTGGTGATATGATGTTTTTAAATTGACGGTTGTAAACATTTTAAAAATGCTGTCGTATTTCAATCAAATTTTACTACTGAAATCCATGTCATTTATGTATACATCAGTTTTATCCTATATATATTTTGAGATGCAAGAGATGTTAAGAAACACTTGCATCTCAAAATCGTTAATCGTTAAGTATATAGATACTGATTTTTGTATTATAAAACTGTTTGCTCTATTTTTATCTGGATATACTAATCACTACATAGTATAAAACAAAGTCGCTTTCTCTGCCCCTATTTCCCTATGTATGCTTAAGTTTTTCAAACTACGCACCGGATTTCGTTTCGGTTTTTTTAATAGATAGAGTGATTGAACAGGAAGGTTTATTTGTATATCACATGCCTAGTATAGCAGGTATATTTTCTATCAGCATAGCTCCCGTGTGAAGCGGGGCGGGTCGCTAGTGTTACTATAAGCTATACATAATTTAAAATACAATATAGTTATGCAACAACAACTACGATCAACACAATATTTCTATCAATACCGAACTTCAAACGTTCGGATCCCGTGAAAGGTTTAAGTCCTATTTCTGGTTAACTTTGCCGTTTGATTTATTCCCCCAACCGCTTCGATATATTATTGCAGGGCTTAAATGCACCCCGGTTCGTCCCATTGGTCCCCAATTGCTCACGTCAGCTTCAGACATCGCGGCAGTCGTCAATCTTGATCAGACGGTTCCCGCTCCCTTATTCTTCCGCCCCGATTGTCTTTGTCTATTATGTACCTTCGGAACTCCTTTGTCATTACCTCATTTGCTGAATGTATTTATTGTCTGTGGTTTTTTGATGTTTTAGCAGAAAACAATGTTACTTTGATTGATAATCTGTACCTTTATGTTAGAAATTCAATGCGAAAGATTTTTTTAGGTAAATATTCCAATTTTTACAAAATCTTTTGCCTTGGGGCTGTTTTTAGATTAAGACGAGTTTAAATAACAATAATATAAATATTCTCTCTAATTGTGACGCGGTTTTCGATGGTATATTTGATATTTAGGATTCAATGCTGCTGTTTGAAATAATATATATTTATAGAACAACCATTTTTTTGTGTTACGACGTAGCAAATAAAGTATGCCATGTGGCTAACGAATTTAAAAAATTATTATACAAAGCAAAAGGAGTAAAATATAAAGTTTCGTTCTGAAAAAAAGCGTTTTGAAATGGTTTTTGTATATTAGCCCTAGAACCATTAAACACACATTAAGGATGCTATCTTATCTCTTTATTTTAATGAAGATCCGTCGGTGGGGATGTTTTATGAACGGTTTTGTCTAAGTGATAAACGCTGCATAGTTCCTTCATTAGTTCAAATCCCTTTTTTATTTGTTTGATATTAGTCTATGATCTTAGTAAATGGAAGTAGTATGGTTAACTCGAATCTAATTCTTAATGAATAATCACTTACGTAATTAAATCAAAATTGAACTTTAAAAGGCAAATAAAATGAAGACATATCATGTAAAATTACATTTATTAAATATACATTATTATGTAAATTTTTATTTTTTTTCATATACTATTAGTTTTCCAACGCTTAAAAACTTTTACTAAAAAGCTAAACACAAATCCACATACAGATACTTTGACATCATAAATATCACTCGATAAATAAGTAACGATGCTAGCACGTACTTTACTATAATTTATTTATCACTCCAATCATGCTATCGCGGTAAGGTAAAGGAGGGCCAAATGGTTGGAAGTTAAGTTATTGCGTTTATGAAGCCTTGATGATCGTTCAGATGAAATTTATTTTTACCCGTAATAGAAAACCTTTTGTGGATTAAATTTTTGATAGCTTGTAGGTAAATATTAACTATATAGAGTCCGGAACAAAGTAGTTGCAGATGCAGTTCAGAATAGTAATTCATAAAACAATCAGACATGGATACGTTTTCATTGTACTATATATGTACCATTCGCATATTCAGGTTTTTTATCATAATATTATCATATAATTCAATTAGTAAATTGTTTAATAGTTTTTGTTTTAAAATGCGCTTGCTATTCAGCATCTTCTGTATCTCGTATTAAATTATCGTATAAATTATAAATCTAATTATTATGAATGAAACTAATGTTACAAATAATGGGATACGGTCCAAAAACCCTGTAATGCCTATCCATTACAGGGTGTATTAGGGGAGGCCTATGTCCAGCAGTGGACTATCACAGGCTGATGATGATGATGAATGTTACGAATGCTATCTTGTTTGTTTTAAATTTATTACGAAATTAACTACAGAATAATGAATTTTATAACGTTTCAATAAAGGTTCGCGAACACTGTAGTTCGTACCATTAAGACCACGAGTGTCGTGAAGCTAAAGTAGTTATTATAAGCTTAAATAATTTTTTTTAATGCTGCCGCAGCCTAGTGGTAAGGGCGTGTGCTTTAGAATCCGGTCGTAGTGGGTTTGAATCCTGCGGGGATTAATTCAAATTTTTTGTTGCTGTTGCTTGGCTGGTCAGGGCAATTTGGGTCGATAACCCAATTGTCTGAAAACTAGGAGGATCCAAGCGTCGGATGGGCATGTAAAAAGTCACTCCACCCACCAACCCGCATTGGACCAGCGTGGTGGTATTCGGTCCAGAAACGGGTTAATGGAGTAGGCGTGCAGTATGGGAGGCCTATTTCTATGACTAACACAGGCTGATGATGATGATGTTGTGTTTCCATTAATAAAGTTAACGAACGTTATATTTGTTAGTAAAATAAAGAGTTTCATTTATTACTAGAGCAACGTAGCAACTCTTAAAGCACAACAAAATCAAGCAATAGTCCGCCAAGCGGTTTCGAAACGTCGCAAATAGAGATGACTGGAATAACACAACGCAGACTATTTCCTATACGCCAGTCGTCCACTTTGATTCAGATACGAATGAATTTGAAAAGAGCCAACACAAAGGACAAAACGGACGCGGCGACCGGCTCTAGACAGTTTCGTAATGAAATGTCGTCGCTACGTCGATGACGTAAAATACGACGTAAATAAAGACCGGAATAAACTATCGTACGTTAAACGATATTTATTGAAAGATCTTACGTTATTTTACGTTTTTTTATTTTATGACCACAATGAGATCCGTTAACGGTCATCGGTTCGAATATTATATGGAAAACGTTTTTGTTTCGTGACTTTGCATATATGATCGTTAATCGCTGTTGTAAATTAAATTACGTCCTAAGAAACGTGGTGACAAAGAAGCATTAATGTTGTACTACAAAACACGATTGGTGTTGTGTAGTAGATCCTTGATGATTATAGTGAAGCTTATAATTGTGGGGTTATTACAAGATATATGTCACTGGTGGTAAATCCCTTTTTACAGGGTATCATCTAGGTTGGTACTACCGTGGTGCCTATTTCTGCGGCAAAGAAGTAGTGTGAAAACACTGCTGTGTTCCGGTTTGAAGGCCACCGTAGCCGGCGTATTTACTGGGTAAACGAGACTTAACATCCTATATCCACGGTAGACAGCGCGTTGGTGATACTACTAGTATTGCCGTTGTCTATGGGCGTCGGTGACCACTTCCCACCTGGTGGCCCGACTGCTCATCCGCCTGCGTAGGCAATATATATATGACCTCCAGACAAAGTTTATGTACAATTTACTGCTCTTATTAAATATTTAAAACATAAAGAATTAGCATTAACACATACATATGTCGGCGTACGTTTTTAATCCTGCACAGTAACGGTGTGCCTCTAAATCCTTGAATCCGCGATTCATTGCCGACGCAGCGGGCACAAAGCCGCGTTGCAGCCATTTTGGCACAATGCCTGTTGAACCTTAGCCTGAAACGCCTCGGTATACGACCTACTTCCGTATGTTGGTAATCTCCACCTTGCCTGCAACGTCGCACAATAGCACCCTTAGCGAATTACCTTTGTATTGTTATCGTGTATAACTGCTAAGTAAAAATTCTATGCTTATATGATGTTGAAAAGTTCATTTGTTTGCTTGGTAGAACGCCAGAATTCAGAAAATACTTAGATTAGTTTTTTGTAAAGTGCAGTCTACGTAGAAACGCGTCTGGCATTGCTCTATGACTTGGAGAGGAAACTTGAAATTTGTTAAAAGTTAATGTTATTAAAATAATCATGAGCATATTACTCTTTTTAAGTTTTAAGCAATTTACTCGCTAGCCATTTTACATTATATGGTGACTAACAATTAGTCTGACATTACTTTAGAAGAAAAGAGTTTAAAATTTTATAAAAGGCCGTTGCCGGCCTTACTCGCTCTACGTTGTTGCGAAAGTTGATAGATGGTATTAATTACTAACAAATTACAATTGGTGTATATATAGTATCCATATCAACGAGTATGAATTATGTTAAATTTTTAACCATTTTTCTTTTATTATTGCAATCTCATATTGTTTCGTAAAGAGTCAATATAAACATACATTAATGGATATATAATTTGCATCGAAAAATAGTAATGTCAAATCGCTGCGGCAATAGAATTGGTGTTGTTTAGTGCTTTTGGCATTTAAATTTAAACCACATGCAAAATTCTTTCGCCTTACTGTAATCATTACAATGTCTAGAAAAATATGTACGAAACTCAAATTTCATTTCGTAATTTTATTTCGTAAAATACGTTCTTAGCCGACTTCTACTCGGCGTAAGGAATACTCCTACCAAATTTTGAGTCGCTACGCCTTATCGTTCCAGAGATATCGTGATGAGTCAATATATAGATGGCAATCTCTTTTATTATTCATGATATCAACTTAACATTAAATTATAAACCAAATTTAACCTTTCTGTTTGTGTTATTTTATCACAATCTAGTTATTTTATAGCTCGTGTGTTTCTATTTGTTTCATTCGTTGTTACTGATCATTTGTCGCAGCTAAGCCCGCTCGTTAGTGCTGTCACGTTAGTTAGCAACGCTTTGTGTTAGCAATGATTTACAAACGTTTTTATTCTACTGCTATTCGACTGATCACCGCTCTCCGTGTCCTAATCTCCTAATGGTCTGTGTTATCAACACCTATTGAGGTATTACACAAGTAAATCCGCTTTTTATTTAATGTTAAATGTAATGACGATTTTGTTACAATTATAAGTACTATAGTAAATTACATTTTACTAACTATTACTAAGCACTCTATGTTTCATATAAGATTTAGAGATAACCTTATTAGCTATTAAAACTAGTACATAAATAAAAAAAATCAGCAAACAGAAGTTAAACAACTTGTTATACTGTGTCTGAATTTTATTAAAGTTATTATTTTTTTTATGCAGTTAGTAACTACTTTTTTGCAAAATTAACTAGAGGTTTTAAAGAAAAAAGAGACATAAATATGTATAACTAGCATTACTTACGTTAAAAGCTTTAGTTTTTCTTCGTTAATCTATAAACAAAGAAAAACTTTAATAAAAGTGAAATTTAGTATGTATTTAAATAACTTCAAAGGTGTGGTTGAAGAAAAATGATGGGTAAAATATTTCTGAAAATTTGTTTAAAACTCTACTTTATTTAAAACTTCAAACTGCCTTTTTGTGCTTTTATTGCTGTACCTGCATGAAGTGTCTGTATCAAATATCTTTATAATCCTATAAATAATAAATTATGGGTGCATAAGTATATGGCTATTTGGAATTTGCATTCATCATCGTCAGCCTGTATTATTTCACTGCTGGACATAGGTCTCCCCTAATGTAACGTCTTCTCGATTAGGAGGTTTTTGGATGACATCCAACAAATGGATCATCTTACTTTTCAGATAATTGGCTCAAATTTTCCTAACCAACCAGAAAACAACGATAACACAAAGTTATTTCCCCGCGGGGTTCGAACCCACGATCTCCAGCTGCCTATCGTGCCAATGAATTTTAAAAGGCTAAGTTAATGATTCCGTGACCGACTCTAAATATGTATGTCCTTTTTAAGCATGAATATCTTAGTCGTGTTATCAGTTGACCAGCTCATACCGTCAAATACAATAAAGAAACAGTAACGTCATATTGTTACATTCTGTTCGCAAGGTGGTAGGTCCTCTTATTACAGGGGGCCGTCTGGGTTGGTACCACCGCGGTGCCTATTTCTGCCGCAAAGCAGTACTGTGAAAACAATACTGTGAAACGGTCTGAAGGGCATCGTAGCCAGCATATTTACTAAGTAAATGAGACGTAACATCCTATGTACCACCACCACCACCACCGATACCACTTTCTATCTTGTGGCCCGACTGCTCCTCTGCCTTCGTATGCGATAAAAAAATCCGCAAGATTGCAAACCCTCTAGTTTGTGAATAAAGTTTTCTACCATCAGATCATTATTGATGGTATAAGTAAGTTGCACTTCGGTTTATTTATAAGTATCTCTATACACTACTGTTTTGTAGTTGATATCGTCGCAAACAGTAATACACAACCGGCTCAAAATGTTCATCTTAATTTAGGTAATGTCTAGTTGCGAGAGTCCACCGTAGACCAGAGTGACACATCATTAGCCGGTGAAATGTAGCTGCGTATATTTGCACAAAGCCTGCTCTGGATTCAATGCATAAGACATGGAGTGTATAATTCTAATTAGAATGCCCTGTATTATATATAAAAGTATATAAATGTATGTAATATCAACTTATCGTATTAAATATTGTCTGATATTGAATTTTAAGGCTTTAAATTTTTCAACATGTTAAAGTTGAAGTCAATTGTACATTAACTTATAACAAATGAATACATATTTTGGCTTTTTGTTTGAAAGATGAAAAACTAATCTAAATTATTTACAATATTAAAGGAACTAGGACATAATTTAATAAATAAGTTACTTTTAGAAATTTCAAAAAGAGTTCCAAAAATAAAAATGATTACAATTCTTTATCCCACTTCTGATCTTAGAAATCTCGAAATGAATTCGAATAGTGAAAATGATGACATCAACTCAACGTCTTTTATACTTAAAACATTGAAATGGCTCACGTGACCCCTACAACAGGCAGGATGTCTCGTATGGACGAGTCGATGCTTAACACCACTCAGCACAGTAACACTATCACAGATGCTCAACACTTATCACACACGAGGACAGTTCCGATCCGGGTAGCGGCTTACAAGGATCTCCCCTTTCTATATTTCAGACCCGTCTTTTATACACGATCTCGGACATACATAATGTCAATATCGACACTTATTTTCTCTGAGTACCCGCAATAGAAGTAGTATTCTGACTCTACATTTATGTTCCATCATCATCATCATCATCAGCCTTTTGATAATCCACTGCTGGACATAGGCCTCCCCTAATACACCCCTATCCATTAGGGGGTTTTTGGACCGTATCCCACCACGCTGGTCCAATGCGGGTTGGTGGGTGGACCGACTTTTTACATGCCCATCCGACGCATAGACGATCTTACTATTCAGACAATTGGGTGATCGGCCTAAATTTCCCTAACCAACTAGAATACAACAATGAAAAATTGTTGAGTCCCCGCAGTATTCGAACCCACGACCTCCGGATTCTAAAGCACAAGCCTATACCACTAGGCTACAGAGGCAGTGGATATGTTTCATTGTTGTTCCAAAAACAAAACAGTCCAAAAGGCACTTTATATTCCATCACAAACAGCCGGTAATTTAGGGCAGGGGCGTTACAGATAAAAAAAGCAGTTCCGTATGGCGACGTGACGCACCCTGAAAAAGGGTTGACCCCAATTTAGGGGTCCCTGATAACGGCCTTGATAACATTAATCAAGGCACATAACTTGAGACGGAGGCGCCGGACCGTTTTCCGGTCAGAGCCCTTTTAATTTGCCACCACCCCTTAAGGATATTTTTCACCCGGATTGAGATATGACGCGCATTAGATTATCCTTAGACGATTGCGTTTTTAGCGAAATTGCTTCGAACCTCGGAATAATTAAGTTTTAGGCTAATTCGCGGGTTATCGAAACTCTTTTTGTTATTATTGAGTTTAAATGAATAGCCGGAGCTTTTTGATTTTGAAAATCGAGTTGATTATTGATGTAACTGTACATCATGAATATTATAAGGCGATTAGAATATTGTGACAACGTTCATAGAAAGTTTTGGCGCTGGTTAGGTAATTGCTTTAATATATATGACTAAGAAGCTATAATTGAACATTAAAACTAAATAATCAATTGATTGGTTTAACACAGGCTCAACAACCGATACAACTGGATTACGATATGTCATAAATACATCATCAGCCTGTGTTAGTCCACTGCTGGACATAGGCCTCCCCTAATACGCCCCTATTCATTAGGGGTTTTGGACCGTACCCCACCACGCTGGTCCAATGCGAGTTGGTGGGTGGACCGACTTTTTACATGCCCCTCCGATGCATAGATCATCTTACTTTTCAGACAATTGGGTGATCGGACCAAATTGCCCTAACCAACTAGGAAACAACAATGAAAATTTGTCGAGTCCCTGCAGGATTCGAATCCACGACATCCGGTTTCTAAAGCACACACCCATACCACTAGGCTACGGAGGCAGTTATGTCATAAATATCTATTCTTTAAATAAATTCTAAGTAACCAACGGGACCAGTCCTTATCAATCCGTTGCCTTCGCTAATATGACAACCTAAATATGTCATATAATTTATGCGACTTAACGCGACATGAACAAAAAGTAGTCATACCAAAATACTCGCGGCCTAAAATGTAACGACAATTATTATTAGTGCGCACAGATCAAAGGGAATCCGATTCTGATGAAGTAATAATTCATGACGCACCGCACTGCGGTTACCGGTTAACTCGGCCTGTGCCATTTTGCCGAATCAAAAGGCCTCGTTGAAAGCACCTTAACATGTCCCGTCTCGTGCTTGTTAATTAATTAATTGTCATAAATCAGCGCGTTGCATTTGACAGACGGAAGAGGCTCCTACACTCCAATTAGAGACACGAAATCTATAAATATATATTTAGAGACTCTCTATAGTTTTAAACGCATATTATCTATTGTATGATGCATTTTATTAAATAGAGGAATATTCATTAGTCTACGTGGTGATAAGCGATCCTTAATTTTGACATAACGCATGTAGCTATGACTACCATCCGATAAACCGTAGTTTTATTAAACAATAATTTAAGTCATCCGCCATTCATATCCGTAGATAGAATTATTTGAACACTATTTTCTTCCGTTCTGATTTTAAATGATGACGATTACTCATGTTACCACAATGATAACATGACTAATAGTCGTCATTTATAGTCATCGTCAGTCAGTACTCGACTATTTTTATCATCTACGCTTTATTAAATAAATAAAAGGATTTACAACGGAAGGTCCGTTCAAATATATCGCTATTTACATTTTTCATTCCCGACGTTTCGAACACATTCCATCAGCCGTGGTCATGGGTTATTAACTAGACATTGGCATGTATCATGAATAATAATAAAGAATTCAATACGAAACACATGATCGAGTGTTCTACATTTCGACGGCAAAAACTTCGTATCAAAAATAGTATGTATGATTTAAGTGAGCACAATGATATTTAAAACAGAATGTTCGAACGCAATATAAAGTAATTTAAAAGCGATATTTTCATATTTATTGCAATGTTATTACCCGATAGGATAGTTTGAACATCATCTGAACATAAACAAGCTTTATAAATGTAAACAGGTAGTTGTTAAAGGGATAAATAATAACATGAAACTCTTTAATGACCAAGTTTACAGTATAAACTAAAATTTGTTTCCAAATTAAGTTACTACACAGATTATCAACATTTCGGAGCGTAACATTTTATGTTTCAGTATTTCAAAAGCCTTTCAGCAAACTCCTCGAGTTAAGTCGAGATAACTTTATTCGCGAAGCGGCTTTTTGAAGTATTGAACGTTTATTTCATACAAAATATGAGGCATGCCTTAACTTATACACGGTCTGGTTTAAGATGGGTGAGCATTTAAAAGGGTTGTTTATGATTGTTCTTTGTGTAATATGAGTAGAATATAACGTGGCTTATTTAACTTAACTTTTGCAGAAATGTTAATATACATTTTCCTATTTGTATTGAAAAAATAATTAATAGGTATAATAATAGCACGAAAAAAGTTTAAGTTTGATATTTATTTTTATAAAAGCGAAACAAAATTAATTATTGGTATTAAAACTTATCAAAAATTTAGAACCAAAAAATGGTATATTTAACAAAAGTTGTATAGAGGTTGTCTGGTCTAACAATTTTTTCAAAAAATAAATTTGACATAATTGTTACGAATAAAATGTATAAAGCCAGAACACACAACAAATGGCATACATAAATTAAAGAAACAAATATATCTTTTCTACTGTATTTTTATTTATTTTTCTATTTTCCGTCTCGTTGTTATTAGTCCAACGGAGTCTAATAACAAAAACGGGTCGTATTCCGTCATGACAATGCGTGGCATTCACGCAAATCCGCGACCTTTCCGCTAATTGGTCCGCTGTAGAATTGGGTCAACTGCACTCGCCGCGGCGGGGGCTGACTCCGTAACTCCTCAACAATACCTCCCCCTATTGTCCTGCGTCGTTGTTGAATATGATATTCCGGCTCACGGCTCCGAATGAGGTCTTTACGGATTCCGTCGCGTTGAATTGCCATTCTCATTCGTATCTGTTGGAATTAAAGCTGGGATTAATCTTTTTATTAGGGTCAATTTGTTTTGTAGGGATAATACTGTATTGCTTGGTAACTCATTTAAATAAACGAAATTTTGACCTCTGACATGGAGGGCTTGATTGTCATTCTAGATAATGCTTATCTGAATAAAGATACTAAAGAGCCGAAAATTGGAAGCGGTGCCGTTCATTAGGGGAGGCCTATGTCCAGCAATGGACCGACACAGGCTAAAATTATTATGATGAGGATGAATAAAGATTGCTGTGCAAGTTGCTCCTATGAAGTCTGCTCTAAAATTTGAACGGCGCATATAATGACTTAAAGAAATGTTGATTGTTTTAAAACGATTTATTGACTTTCTGAAATATTTATATATCTCTTATATATTAACGAGAATTGTTGTCCTTATATACTGGTCCTTTTATGCAGGACTTAGAACTAAGTAATTATAACGAAACATAAGTTGCCTTATGAGCAAAAGATAATGTACCCTGGACTCTAGAGTTGGTTTTAGCCTTCTGACAGTCTCTACCTTAAAATATAGGTGTTATAGTGCATGTGACTTCTATTCTAGATCGTCGCTTCGTATTATTGTAGATAATCTCTATTTTAGTTTTTAAAAATGTGTATATGAACAATATGTAAAGTGACACCTACATGTACATTTTATACACACGACGGCGTTTAGTCATCGCTTCACTTTTTTATTTCATTTAATACATGATACACACATTACCAATGTGTTTCCATATGTAAATATTTTAGCTTTGTGTTTTAAGGTTCGTTTCGCAAAATTTACTTAATGTTTTTTAATAAATATTGTTATAAAATTCAACAATGCTTGAATTATACAATTGGTAGTACAATTGGTATAGTATACGGTCATTCGTGGTTTCAGCATATCTTTCTGGAAATTATCACGTTGTACATAATGATAATATCTTACTGAACACTATGAGAAAATGCAATTACACCAAATTCAGTTTTAAGTTATAACGTACCTATTAAATATTGTTCGGATTTTGAAAAAACTCGTGAAAATATCTAAAAATATGCCAAATTATATTTCATCTATCTCTTTTAAGATCGTTCCATGTTAAAGCGACAACAACAAGTTAGCTTTCAAAGGCTTTGTTAGTATTAATTTCACACTCCGCAAAGTTTCTTAATAAACACTATTTACGAGGCGGGTAAAGTGCCTCAAAGGTTTTCTGAGCTGAAACGTTTCAAGCTTTAATGGTTAAATGTCCTTGATATTTTATATTCAATGTTGTATACTTATTCACTATTTTCAATGAGTATACAACATAATTATTTCTATTGCTTGCGCGAATATTATACATTATTAAATAAAATTACTTTACGGACTTTATCGCGTTTATTTTACAATCTAATTTCCCGACGTTTCGAACACTTTCCAGCGGCTTAACATAAAAGACCCAACAAGTCGGCAGTGTGTGACCATACCTTAAATCACCCAAACCATTACATCAGATTTGATCGACCACAAATCCTCGCTAAAGAACACCGATTCCTACCAAGGATGATCCGTGAGGCTATTGAGATTAGAAAACATCCAAATTTCAATAGAGAAGATGGTTGGGTTCTACCACCTGCTTGGGATCCCATAATTAATAAATTAAAATTTAAACCCAAGCATAATACCACTGCTGGCTGTAAAGATAAAACCAGTTCATTTTGCATAGGTCGGAGTACAGACTAAAATTAATTAATTAAAATTAAGATCTGGAAACCCCGCTTTAGCACTGGCAACAAAACGCATGACATCTCAGTCTACCCCGTGACCACGGCCGCTGGAAAGTGTTCGAAACGTCGGGAATTTAAAATGTAAAATGATCCCGATAAAATCCGTAAAGTAATTTTATTTAATAGAGTATGCACATTAAATAGAAATACGCAAAAGAAAATAAGTTTGTGTAATAACATTATACCACCGTGAAATAAACACATAAGTTGTACTGTGCCAACTAGAAAATAACTATATATATAAGCCGTAGAACTGACGACCGCTGGAGTCGGAAAGTTCTAGAGTGCAGACCAAGGCTTGGTAAACGTAGTGTGGGACGCTCTGCGGCAAGACGGAGTGACGACATTCACAAACTGGCCGGTGTGGGCTGGATGAGAATAGCCTAAGATCGGAAGCGGTGGCGTGCATTAGGGGAGGCCTATGTCCAGCAGTGGACTGACACAGGCTAATGATGATGATGATGATGATGAACTAGAAAATGCATATTGTATTTATTTTACTTCGCCGTGTATCATTGATTTTTGATACAATTCCTGATTCGATACTTAATTAAACAAACACGTACATTTTGTTGGTCGGTAACAGAGAGAAAAGTTTTTTTATTTATTTATTACTATTAATACCATCCTGTTTAAAGCAGAAACAATTTTATTTTAGAACTTATATAGGTTCTAATAACCTATAATAACCAAACTAATTCTATACTAAGATTATATAGCTAAGATAAGCTAGACTTACAAAAGAATACCTCTAGATTTGTATATTAACATATAGTTCGAATAAATTCAAGTATCTAGAAAATAAGTTTTTATGTAAAGAATCACAAGCCTCCATCTATTGACAGTGGCTGAAATATGCTACTCGAAGAGTGCCTACTTACTTCTTTGCTTATTTGAAAAGAATTCTAAATATAGCCGCTGTCTAACCTCTATAATGCTACACCACTTACCTAACCTATGTGAGTAGAAGACTAGAACTTTTTACATTGAAAGCACTTTGGGCAGTGAACCTTTTATTAAACCAGAAAAAAATTGTGATAGATAAGCGGCCGAATGAAGCACTTACTTTATTAAAAGGCGCAAAATGAGAGTTGTATATCCCCCATTGTTAACAAAGTTTACGGTATGCATAGTAGAATAACACTTTTGTTGAGTTATTGTAAAATCAGTAGTATTAGAATTTTCTTTAAATGAAAGCCCTTTAAAGAATAGGCGACCGAATTTATAAAAAATATTGTGACCATGCGAAACTTCGAAGTAAGTTTAACCCGTTAAAGTAATTTATCGAGATTATAAATGTTTACTTTTTTAAAATATATTCAAAGAGCAACTTATCAGCAAGTTTTTTAAATTTATTTAAAAATAGATAAATAATCGAGTGGTCGTAAACGTTTTGGGCACATGTTTTTTATTAACGTGCGGGTGGTCGGAAAAATAATTCTATCAAATTTAGTTTTTGATATCTTGCAATGCAATATAAAATATTGCATAGTGCAACATTTTCTTGACTTATTCGTCGATTGCCGTGATGGTGTCAGATTACGTCCACCATTATGTATGAAATAATATGATAATTGAACGATCGAATAAGGCGATAACTTTAATAATACGTAGGATCTGTATTGGTTGCAGACAAGATATCGCAAAAGTACAGATTACTTGGTTTATCGACTTTATTTTGGATTTTGTTTGATGTTTTGCTTTGCCGCTTGTCGATTTAGTAGGATTTAAATATTTTCTTGGTTATATACGATATTGATATATGTAACTGAACTATTATTCTTACAAATCCTTATTTTTTTGGGAATCATTATTAGCAGAACCCTTGTAATTGTCGTAAAAATAACAAAGAGTGGTCGTGAACTAAGAAAAGGAGGGTTTTAATATTATTTTAATTTAGAAATGATAAAGATCTTTTTTGAAATGCAATTAGTTTTAGCAGTGCTTGCTTGAGTTAATACAAAATGTACGTATATTCATTAATCTTTCAGTGCTTCTTCAATTACTAGAGGTTGGCAGTCAAACTTTGAATCTTTTCTCTGTCGATGCCATTGCATTTTATTAGATATATCAGTAAAGATTTATTTAGTTGATGTCAGTATATAATATAAAAGCACAACTAATGAATTAGAGTTTTTTAATTAAAACAATAGATTCGCTTCAATTGCTCAGTGCATCGTGACGAGGTCATTGATTTGACTGTATTCACGTGTCAAATAACTATCGTTCAGTCGCTTCATCGTCCCGTCTGCGGTTCAAAGCTTTCAAATTCTGAAACTTGCATAAAGCTCGAGATCTGTAATGCACGACTTAATCATTTGGACCATTAGCCATCCGCCCGAATAACTTGGTGACTTGGGCACTTTGCTCTGAGCACAAAAAGGTTTAATCATACTTAACATACCTGCGTCGTCTGATGCTATTCGTGGGAAGATAGCGTATTACCTTACACGAATAATTTAAGACTTCAATTTATTAGTTTGCCTGCATTATACCACAGAGACACAATTTCTTTGATGGTTTTCTATTTATTTTAATAAATAAAGGTTGCTGTGGTTTTATAGTAGACTAATTAAAAAGCAAAATGTCTTAGATATTCATTGTTGCTCCTCCACTATGATGAGATTTTGCAGGTATTTTTTCTAACTTCGAATAGGTTTGTCGAGTTAGGATAATAGGGTATAGTCACGTAAATGTCATAAACATTTATATTTTAACAACTATTGTTTTTCAGTTATGTAACATATCGTATTGTGTAAACTAATATATTATGATTCGACATTAGCTTGATGAATACAGTTTAAGATTCCATTTCAACCAGTGATGGAGAAAGATTAAATTACAGAAAGATTATATTTTAGGGTCACGCTAGTGCACTGTTGACGATTTAGAAATACTGATTTTTACTCTTCGTAGGTTATTTAAACACTACAGTTTTAAAGACACTTTCTTCAAGATATAGTGAATCTTGTTTTCTTTTGTTACCTAAATGTCTGATTAACCCTATCATCTCAGTTTTGTGTTTATTATAACAGCTTTCAAATATCACAATTGATGGCACCTCCTCCAAGTGATTTCAGAGTACGTTTACCCTTTGAGAGCCCAGCAGAAGCATTCCGCTAGGCTGGGCAGCTTTTCATAAGCTTCGTCATCACGTTTCACACAGTGCCACAGTGCCTAAAATCGAAAATCTTCGATCAATCTTGGGTTCGACTGGTCCACAAATGTAAATTCGCTCAGCGGACTATGGATAGGGCTTTAATCGGAGTATCCCCGAAGGACCGCATCAGAAATTATGTGATTTGTCAAAAAACCAGAGTCACCGATATAGCTAAACTAAAGTCTATATTAGTAAGCTAAAGTGGCAGTGGGCCGGTCACATAATCCGCAGAACTGACCGCTGGAGTCGAAAAGTTCTGGAGTGGACGCCCTCCGGCAAGATGGCGATACTTGAACAGTGGCTGGTGTGGGCTGGATGTGAAAGCTAAAGATCGGAAGCGGTGGCGTGCATTAGTAGAGGCCTATATACAGCAGTGGACTCATACAGGGTGATGATGATGATGAGGTTGATGATAACAGCTTTCATCAGTTGATTGCTGTAAGTAAAGATTAGAATCCTTATCATTCTTTATTGCTCTTCTCAGTCAAAGCAGTCTTTGCAGTGTGTTCATAGTCGACATTTGAGTCAAGTTAAACTTTTTCTTGTCATCTCTCACGGTCACTTATGATTTTGGGGGGTTCTGCAACGGTTTTTCTGTTGCGGTCTTTATTTGGGCAGGCTTTTGCATTGGAATCCTTTTACGTGATCTAGTACATTCTTCTCTGCCTTGAACGACGAAACTTTCAATGTTCTCGCGTCTTTAGACGTGCCTGAAGAACTGTAGAATGAACTTATATCATGTGTGGATATTGCAAACGTATTGAACAATGTCTTCTGTTATTTAATTTATTTAGTTTTGTTGTCACACAATTTTTCAAATGCTCTAAAATAATGAAGGCTGTTTAAAATGTAAATAAATACTGTTCCTATTAGGATATGTTTTTAATTTGTTTTACTTAATTAATTTCCGTTTTCTGAACAGAACGGTAGATTACTTCGTTTCTTGACCCTTGTTACTTTTAATCCTCTTTGTGTCCCTAAGCGAATACATATTTATAAAACGATTTAATATTTTCGTAAGTCATCTTTGCAGACAGTATTAATTTATTAAGTGTGAATGTTCGCTAAAAATAATTAGCTGTTAAATATTTTAGTAATATAATTTTAATGAGTATTGCATGACATACATAGTCTTTTTATTATTTAAAGTTTCCTTTTGAAATGTAAGACATTAATTTATGCACCATTCGTGTGATGGTGCATAAATTAATTTCTTAACACTCTCAAGAGCTCTGAATGTATTGAATTCACATCTGCTCAGAGCTCTATAGCTATCTATAGCTTACGTACGATCGCATGCCGCTCATAATTGTACAAAAACTTGAAACAGCCCTATCAGTAGCAGTGACCAGAGCTTCTAAAATAATGTCAAATCAGCTTTTTTTCTACAGCTCTTATCAATAAAGGTAGTTAATCAAAAATAAAGTTTTGCTGTTAACCTAGAACCAACAGACAAGGTAAAATTAATTAAGAAAATCGTAACTGATTTTATGTTCTGTGGATCTAATGGATAGGGGTGTATTAGGGGAGGCATATGTCCAGCAGTGGACTAGCAAAGGCTGATGATGATGATGATGTGGTAACGTTTTTCGTTGGTTAGCGGTTATGTGCCAATAACACTATGTTTGACAAATAAATACGTTATATTCTTTAGCGCTAATCAGTAGCTTTGGTTAAAACATTTTCCTGTACTATTTGACTGCATTATTTCTTAATTTTTGACTTGTATAGCCATAAAAGATGACATTTACTAGCGGATAACTTGCTCAGCAGAAATAATACAACAAAAATCAGTTTGATTTCTGTGTTATCTCTCTGATTCTATATTTGTTGTTATTTAAACGTGAACTTTTTAATATTTTTCTAATAACAGTGACACAACAGGTGTGAAGTTTGAAAACCCATGACCGTGGCGTCGAAGCGTTTTGCATTTCAAAGGGGCGACTCGACGGAACTTTTCATCTGACGTAGTCGCAGCGGACCTCAGTCTCGTCCCATTTATTGTGATGTATGAGCGTGTTATCATAACTGCGTTAACATTCAAATGTGAACGTTAATACTAATACGGTTAAGTTGAAATTTGTCTAGTGCAGTGGTCGCTAGTTTGCGCGGTTTAATTGTGAAGATTTTTTACTCTGTTACGATATACAATGACTAATTAAAGCTGCAGAATGCTCTCTCTGTGAATGCTCTCGTTTTTATTGGTCTATGTTCACGTTGCATCAGTTTAGTGCTTTTAGTATCTATTCGGTTAAGGATATTGCGGTGTAATTGAACCTGCACAGGACGTGAGAAGCTATTTGATTAGTTCGTGTAAGGATTCAAATTGGTCTGTGATATGTTGTTGAAATATGAGTTTCTTTGAAAACATTATTGTAAGAAAGTTTTATATGACCATGGACCCTGGTGAAGGTTTGAAACGTCGGGTATAATTTTAAATAACTGTAAAGTAATTAAATGCGTAAAAACTGTATTATTTAAGGAGAACAGACAAGTTAGTATGTACTTTTTAAATCGTAGGAAATATATTTATCACAATTCAATTTAGTAATTAATATAGGTTACAAAAAACGTTATCATGTTTTATAAACAGTAATTATAATTTTAAATACATGTGGACATTAATCTTTGAAGATAATTTATAGTAAAAATAAGCAAAATAAAACAAATCCGAAAGCACTATTGTTTTTATTACTAAATAACGTAAGCAAATCGTAACTTATTGTTAGTGATCCAATTAAATTAAACAAAAAAAACCTCATTTTAAAAAAAATGAGTTTCGTCCGTTTCAAAACACCATCAGCAGGACAGGGGGTGTTTTGAAACGGACTAAGAAACAAATTATTTCAGATGGGGTATAGTTGTTAAACAATATATAGAAAAGGTGAAATAAATGTTCGATTACTTTGTTTAAAACAAATTTTGAGATCTATCTGCGTAAACGTCATTTCATACAGCACAACGATCGTTATTTGTAGAATTTTCTTTCCCCTAGCCTTTACCCTTCCAGTTTCTGCCTTCAAGAGTGGTCGTCTTTCTTTTGTTGTAATTGAGATTATATTTGGTAGGAGAAGTTAAATCGGAGTCGTCAGAATCTCGAAGCAGATGTATCTGTGGAAGACTCTACTTATTTCTTTATATTTTTACTTGTTTTCTATCCATCTAAAACAATAAACGTGATAGTTTATTATTTACATTACCTTTACATGACTTGAAAAATAAACCAAATAAAATAGTTTAATAATTTAAAAAAGCGTAGGTACGGATCGGACAAAGAGTAAGCGCAATAAAACGGGTGTCCAATTCATTGCGATCATAACCTATTCCAAATTATGGCAAAGCATGTCTATGAGAAATCCGTTTAGGAAAGGATCTTCAGCGAATATTTACAATAAGTACATGCTGTGCAATAAAATATGTATCAAATTACGATAACTGAAATAACTTACCATTGCATTGACTTCGAAAAAACACAAAATAAATACTTTATACGTGTTAAAATCTCTGTTACGCACAAAACCAAATAATCGTCACTGGACGCTTGATGTTTTCGTGGCTTGTTACGTGTGGCGCTGTGTTGCAATACGTAAAATATAATTTTGATTGGTGAAATTGTTATTGACGCTGTCCGGTTCATAGCGCGTCCGTTTTATTGCGTATCTCCCCTATTTATAATGTGTCTAACATTTTCCATTGATCCCTGTCTCTAGTTACTCTTCTCCAGTTGGGATCTGCAGTCTGCTTCAGTTCATCTTCCTAGCTTGTCGGTTGACTTCTCTTTTTTCTATTGACGTCTCTAGGGTACCAGCCCGTGACAATGTTGCTCTATTTCTCTTGATTGCTTCTTAATGCGCAGTCCATCTCCACTTCATCTGGTCTGTCTGAGTACATCAGTATTTTTGTTATTGGATCTTATGGTTGTATTCCAAATTTTGTCTAATTTTCTTTTACTTAACATGCTTCTTTCTATGGCTCTTTGACAGGAATTGAGCATGTCTCTGTGATGTTTCGTAAGTCCCAGGTTTCACAACCTTATATAATACCCATAATAAAACTTATGCTACCACTTTGCAGGAATAATGGATATTGCAAATATTTACAAGTAATTATTACTGCGTTAAACACTTTAATCTTTTCCGTGATTATGAATGCGGCAACACGATTAGAATGTTCAAAGACTGCAATTAATTTAACTACTAATAATACTTGCTCGTTAAAAATTTATAATAACTATTAAGTAAACTTTCCAACCATACGACCCGTTTGGCGTAGTGGTTAATAATCTTTATTGTTACGCCAGAGGATGTGGGTTCAATTCCCAAGTACTTTACCCATGTGTGATGAGCATAGTGTTATTACCTGTCTGGGTGTTTTTATTTTAGTTAGTTAGTTTGTTTCTATTTAATATGTATTTGTTTTAAATAGAAAATAAGTCTATGTATTTACCAGTCATCTAGTTATTATAGTACAAGCTTTCCTTAATTGAAGATTTGACGATGATGAGTTTTGGTCCCGAAATATGATTTTTATGATATTTACGTGAAGTAGCGTCATTTCTCACTAGCGCACTTATTTTCAACAACACCTCAATTATCAAGTGACGATTAACTGATAACAACGCCATACGTAAAACGCCATCTTTATTCATTCTTTATAACTATGTAAATCATAGATAATTTAATCATATAATTCAAACATAATCATGGATGATTTACATAGTTTATGTAAAACGCCATTTTGTTTCTATGAATTACATAGTTCATGTCAAATGTTTTCTTTGGCTCAGATACAGACGCAATTCCTGAATGGTAATATGAAACTTTCCTAGAAAAAAGGTTAACCGCTCACTAAATAGTTTATGTCCAGTTTAATGACCGTTGACATCCCGTTATCTGAGACGGAGACAAATATCACATAATACGTGTTACATCAGAAACATTCTGTCGTACGCGGAGCCGTTAATGATCTCGAAAATAGTTTAATAGATGAAGGGGGTAAATAAAATGGAAATAGACGCGCGCGGTGTGTCATTATTTGCTACATTTGATTCTCCGTGCGGCTTTTCGAAATTACTTTTTTATTCTTGTTTTCTTCTTTGCGCGAAATAAACAAATACGTCAGTTCTGTTTACTTATTTATACATGCGTAATATGTACTGTTTCGGTAATAATAATTTTAGTGCTGACTTAATTGTCAAAGCTTTGCGATATAACGGTAGCATTTGCCTCTCATTCGTAACCTAAGACTGTTGACGTTCATAAGACAAACCAAACAAACAACTCATCAAATTCACCGCTGAAATATCATTCGCTGTAACGTCGTCAAAGGAAACCGTCGCCCCTATTCCCGTCAACGGACCCATCCGATTCGTTTTGAACGCGTTCCAAAGCTTCAAGCGAGCCAATTGACTCACCTTTCGCCGTTTCCCCGTTCGTCCGATTTCACGGCGTGCACCTAATACCTGTTTGTTTCTTTGCAGCGCCAGAAATAAGCCGGCCGGTGGAGATGAGCCGTGGTACACCATGATGGCTCAAGTGGATCGGATTAGTCGCGAGCGCCATCTGTCGGGGCGCTACAGCTTCCGCGGATTATTAGACCACCGTTCGTAGCCAACAGTTGTGTTATGGTCAGTGTCCGTGCGGTGTTGTGAGTGTATAATGTCGGAGGAGAGGTCGCGGCGGCTGTCGCAGATATTCGACCCGCTGTCACGGTTCACGGATGTCAGCGGCGCTGGCCACTCGTCCAGCACGCCTAACAGCCCGCGGCTCCTGCCCAGGCGGTCCAGGGAGCCTCCACCACCGCCCCCCAGGTCAGTTTGAACCATTAGTAACCTAAATTAAACACTAAACCTAGATGTGCAAGAGCAAGTTATTGTGTTTGAATACCATTAGTATTAACAGTACCTTCCCTTTACCCTAGTTTAAACTCTAGTGCCTAACAGTATCCGACGACCCCCCACGAGGCCTAAGTGAGCACATTTGCAAGTGTGCAGGAGGTCATCTCGATCGTACCTCTTGGCGACTTATGGGGTAGGCCTATGCTCAGCAGTGGGCATTGACAGGCGAAAACGAAATGCCAGTACCTACCTAGGTTTGCAAAAATTTGTAGCCTGGATCGGCCCATTGAATTTTACTCTGGACTTTGCTTTGATTAGTGCAACTAATCGAGGTGATCACTTCAAAATCTTTGTAGAGTAAAATTGTCTCTACACACATCTCATGTAAGTTTTTATATTAAGTTTTATTTTTCTGAACCGGTGACACAAGTTAAAACGCTATATGGAACAAATAAAGTATTTACTTCATTAAGTTTTTAAGGCGGCTTTGAGGTACGTTAGAGTTTTCACTTCGAGTCGCTTGTGACTTCTTACAATCCTTTCTGATTACGCTAGTATATTACAGCTCCTGTGTGTTAAGTTTACGATGTAAAGTTTATTCGCTCTGGAGCGGTGGGAATGCGAGTCCCCGTGGGATATTTAAATAACACGTACGCTAGGTATTCGAGATAAGGCAGTAACTGAACTAGACCATTTGTTTACGTGCTAAATTAACCCTCTTTCTTGATGTTTATTCTCTTTGTCGATAAATATAATAGTCTAAAGTATGATTCGAATAATGATAGATAATCATTGATTACTCGTGGTATTTTCGCGCTCGATTTTATTATTTATTGTTTTCCATATTCGGTTTACTATACTTAAAAGCTGGTAATCGGTAAAAGGCTATCCGAATATGTAACAGGCTTTATATAATCGATTAATAAGCGTTTAAGGGATATAATCTTAACACCAGACGCTCCGTATTAAATTAGTTAACTGTAAGTCGCTTGTCGACAGACGATGTAATTGCTATTTTAAATTTTGATGTTAAATGTTCTGCCCACTGAACCGAGTTTAATTGTAGCAGGAAAAGTGTTAAAAAAGCTGAATCACCGATTATTCTAAAGTAATGTATGTTTCAAGCTGTTATGAATTTTTTGCTGATATAGGTAAACATTCATTCTGCAATTTTTCTCCGTGGTATTAGCGAAAAAAAGTTATTACATCTTTTATATTTTAGTTTTATAAAGCGACTTGCCTTATACGCATTAAGTCCATCTCGATGACTGAGATTTCACATTTTAACTAAAACAATAATCACGGAAAATCATATATTTAGGCAAAATTGCTAACCTCTTTTATGTCTATGAATAAACTGCGACGTAAAGTCAACACAATTATAGATTTTGCGTAAATGTAAAATTAATGCATTTACGCTAGTTTCACCAATTATCTTTAAAAAGGTTATGTTTTACTACGGTAAATCGAAATTTTGGCTAATATTGATTTAAAGACTAAAATGTACCTTTTTAACCAATAATATCTAGGATAACTGCCGCCGTAGCCTAGTGGTATAGACGTTAGCTTTAGAAGCCGGAGGTCGTGGGTTTGAATCCTGGTGGGACTCAACAAATTTTCGTTGTTGTTTCCTAGTTGGTTAGGGCAATTTTAGCTGATCACCCAATTGTCTATAAAGTAAAATGATCCATGCGTCGGATGGGCATGTAAAAAGTCAGTCTACCCACCAACCCGCATTGTACCAGCGTGTGTGGTCCAGCAGTGGACTGTCACAGGTTGATGGTGATGATGATCTACGATATCTCTATATATATCTGGGATAGAAGATCCATCTGTCAATTTCATAAGTTCTATCCTCATTGATATAATACAATTATATCCAACAAAATAAATTTACCGATCGAAACTAAACGGCATTATAAATAGAAATCACTTTGAGAATACCATCGCAGCACATCGACGTTTCACTCGATCTTTGAACGGTAACAAATAAAGCGTCCCTAATGCCTGTCCGTCGCGTATCTAATTACGATGTTACGGTTCATCTAAAAATCCCGTTGCTTTGTTTAACAAACGGACGTTTTAACGTAACTAAATCGACGTAAATGCACAATTGTTTGTTTATTTATAGGTGTTAAGAGAAGAAACTGACGGCATGACAAAACTTCTATCTAACGAGTAGTCTTTCGGCACATCCGACGATTTAAATGCGTGAAACTATTTATTTATTTAATTTTTTGCACAAACACAAGTATGCAAAAGCGAGATACAAATGTCTTGGGCATTATCTGCCAGCTAAGATTGGTTAGGATGCACTTAGGTAGGTGCACTGGTAAATAAATAATTAGGTTGTAATAAATATAGTGATTTATATTTATAGACATATACAAAAAAAAATGATTCATGAAATTTTAAAGAAATCAATAAATTGGATCCGTCGCGTATTTAAGCAGATATTTTTGAACCATTCCATTCCAAAGAATAGATTGGATAAAATTTTATTCGTGCATAAAATCGGTATGGTGAGTTGGTCATGGGAGAATACGGTTGTACGTAGAACTCAGATTTATATTACTGACGGTACAGAGATATTCAAAATGCGAAGACAAATGACGGACAATGTCGGTGAAGAAGGAGTAGTAGAGTGGAGAATCGGTAATTGGTATCCACTGAAGTTGTGATCGATATGACGACACATGATCGTATTTACGAATATTGAAGACGCAACTACTATTAGCTGTACTTAAATATCGATTCGCTTTTATGCTGCATTATATTCGATTATATCGATGAGTTTAGTGACAATTTTGTACTTTATTTAAAGGCTAAATCAAAAACGTGGGACTTCCTAGTTTTATTTGTCTACAGCAACTTTTATTATTGTATAATATTTCAATGCTTGTTATTAAAATTATGTATTCATTTTAAAATAAAGGTGAATGCACGAGGCAGTATCAAGCTCATTATTATATTATTCGTTTAAGGTGTATACAGTAATGGTATCCAAGACAAAAGTTTAATTATTATATAAACCTGTTTTTCTTCAGACCCCAAGTTGAAATCTACTAACTGTTGGTATCGCAAATGCTAAATACCATAAATATTTTTATAGCTTGATTATAACTACAAGAAACTATGAGTTGCGTGTTGTTACAGTTATGTAACTGTAGCAAAACAAGTAAAACAGCATGAAAGCACATGTCCCGCTACGCCTTATGGATCTGACAATTACTATGATATCGCTCAAGTGTACAAGTCATAGCGCAAGGAAACAGATGCACCAATATTGTAATTTAATCAAATAATTTTCTATTGCAGTGTAGATTCAATCCGTAAACTTATTTCAATTAATTAAATCAAAATAATCTTATTTAATAGCAAAGATTTAGCGAGACATTGCGCTGGAATATAATACGTTATATGTTACAAATTATTGATTGATTTGTAATTGTATTTTTGCCTTTTTAAAACTAAATTCAAACATAGATGTAAATGTGTAAAATATTTATGAGAAATAAGAGTATCAATGAATATTTTATTATTAACATGGTTTTAGTGCCAATATTATAAGATTTTCATTATTGCCAAGGGGATAAAAAAACAGTGAAAATATTAGAATTTATTTCTATCACAAATCAACTATCTACTATGAAATTTTTTTCAGCTTTTACTTGACATTAAAAATCCAATTTACTGTTAGTTTTATGTTAGTATTTAAACCATTACAGATTCGAACCCACTGACTGAATCTAATCTGTGACGGAGACGACATGCTCTGTAATATGCGCCTCGCTGATTGCATAATATCAGTTCGCTTATGAGGGACTTCGAGAGTTCCATTAGACTCGCCTTTGTGCTCGACGCGTCTGACGTATAATCTAGTGTATCACTAACTAGTCGTTACATAATGGCTCTGTACTTATCATTACAAATTGTATAATAATTTTGGGAAATAATATATTAAAACATGTGTATTTAGTGAGCTATATGTCGCTTGAGAAAGTTTGGACGCACTACAAGTGTGTATCTATGTAAATATAGCGTCCTTCAAACTGCAACATGGCAACTCTTTGCGGCAGAAGTTTAGTTTAGTTTTCTCTCAGGGGTTTTTTACCGTTTTATTAGCTTCATAACTTAAAATGCGGGGAAAAGTTAAACTATATATATTTTGCAAAGTTAAACTATATATATTTTGCAAAGTCGTAGGTTATTTTTTCTGGATCTGGCTAGGGATCTAAGGCTGTTGTTGTTATAAGCTCTACTGTATTCTTGTTTGAAGTGGGTCCTTTCCAGCGGCATACATCATATATATAATATAAAACAAAGTCGCTTTCTCTGTCCCTATATCCCTATGTATGCTTAAACGGATTTTGATCCGTTTTTTTAATAGATAGTGTGTAATTGAAGAGGAAGGTTTATATGTATAATTCATTCATAATTATATTCATAAAAATTTATATATTTTCCATAGATTTTACAGATATTGCACCCGTGTGAAGCTAGTGTGGATCGCTAGTTTTTGTATATAAATAAGCATATGTAATAACTTTGTAAACAACATGTATTGTTATGTAAATATTTATTGTATTTCTTATAAAATATTATCAGGTGAACGTGCTGTTTGTCTTGCGCTACATTAATAAAAAAAATAAAGACAACATTTTGAATATTCAAGATTCATGCCTCATAGTATATAAATTATAAATTAAAATTATAATAGTAAATATTAAATTTCAACGTATAATATCAAATCAGCTTAGCATTAAACTGTTTTTAAACAAACGTTATTGATTATTAATGCCTGTTGTACACCACAATGTCAATCAACATTTAATTAAAAGTGTTCATACATACAGACATATGTATATGTATTATTAAAGCTTCCGTTCAAGCGTTTGTTTTCGCAATGATTAATTTTGCAGGATAATGATTTTCAGTGTTAAAAATAAAGCGACTTTTTATAAAACTACACGTATTATAAATAGACATACTTGTGTTTAACGTAACACCCTCCCCTTAACGCACGCTCTACCATTAGGGGTTTTTGGACGCATCCGACGCATGGATCATCTTACTTTTCAGACAATCGGATGATCGGCCTAAATTGTCCTAATCAACTAGAAGACAACAATGGAAATTTTGTCGAGTCACCGCAGGATTCGAACCAAAGACCTCCGGTTTCTACAACGTACGTTCTTACCACTAGGCTACGAAAGCACTCTTTTTGTGTTTAAATGGTTATATTATTCGATTTTATACATTTCCCTTATTTTTTTTGGTATTTCGCATTTTGGTTACAGAGCACAAGATTATTAGTTATTACCCCTTTCTTCTCTTTCGATCATCTTTACTTTTGTATTTATCTGAGTTGCCATTTCTTAACGTTTCTATCTATAAACTTTTTGTTATTTATTATTTATCACCATCAGACTGTGACAGTCCACTGCTGGACATAGGTCTCCCCTAATACACCCCTATCCATTAAAGTGTTTTTACCGTATCCCACCACGCTGGTCCGATGCGGGTTGGTGGGTGTTGGAATCATTACAACAATGAAATAACTAAAAGTGGTTGATATTGTTAATATGCGTAATTAACTATAGTCAACACATTGACCAGTTTATCTTTTCTTAAACAATTGAAATTACCTTCAATATAAAAAATAAATACACTTAGATTATTCAAGTATACAGTATTAATACGTAACTCTCGCCGTATCGTTTTAATTGAATTAACCAAATATTGTGTACTCCTTGTTGTATTAAATCAAAGCGCAATACGCAGACTCGTTCCCGCGCAAAGTGATTTATTTTAATCGCAAATTGTAATAATGGCGTTGTTGTTTGATTTCTCATTTGGAAAAATCTATTAACGCGCCGATTCCGCTGTTTGCCGCCAACGTTCCGATCGTAAATGAATTACGTTCCGCTGCGCAAATGATTGAATATAAATTGCAAATGGCCGTGTTTGCCGGATTAATTGTCGTGTAAGGCGGCGCGTACACTGGGCATATCGTGTTATTTAAAAAAAAGAAACTACGTTTTGGTGTTAAATACTAATAATTTTTCAGTGTTTTATTTTTTTAAAATTGCGGATTTAAAATTATGGATTTATAATTGTGTGTTTTTAAAAAAATACTGTGTTTTGTTCGTGTTAATAACTTTTTATTAAAAAATACTTTTATTAATATTTCAGGTTGCTTCGTAGAATGCAATATTAGTCTTTGATTATTATAGAAATAAAAGTGTACCGAATAAAATAATATTTTTTTTACGTTTTAAAAACTACCTAAAAACAACACACCTACTTCGAAATTGAGCGTTCACTGTCTGTCCTAAAATTTTATAGAATTATATACATTTTTACCAAACATAATCTGTTCATTTACTTTAAAAAAATTAACCCGAAGTTCATTTAAAAAGCGTAGCGAGGGCCACATCCGAGTTCATACCGCAACCGGTAATATAATGCCGCATAAAAATAAATGAAGCCCATCTCATTTTAATGCATCGATATGAACCCGCCGGCCGGAGCACCCGATGCATTTCATGCATGATATTTTCGCGCGCTTTTTACGATGCTCCTTTACGACCGCCGCGTCTAAAAAGTTCTGATTAGTTTTTATCTATGCGCGCCTTTAATGCATTACAACTACCGCATCCGGCGACTGTGAAGCGGATTTTATTACGCCATTCATACGTGTTCCAAATTTGAAATCTTGGAACGTCTATTTACCGCGTAGGAGAATTTTTAAAAATGGAACCGGGATTCGAAAAGCGAATTTCATTCAATCATTTGTGAAATATTCTTTTGACTGTATATGTGTTTAATTATATTTATAAACGATTGTTTCATTAATATTACTATCTGCGAGTGAGCCTAGAAACTTTATGCTGGATGGATAAAATTTTAATTACTTAAAGCTATTTAAATAATGCAACTGAGTCATAAAAAATTTAGGAGACCAAAATATATTATTTATTAAAAAATATATATTGAGTATATATTATATTCACAAAATTGCAAAAACGCAAGAATTTAAATATTTCAAATTATACTACGAAGATTATTCACCTTGAAATAACTTATATCTTTTTATCAGGTCATATATTTTAATGTAAATGTTGTAAAAGGATATTTTATAACAATATTTAAGAGAAGTAAGTTCATCATGCAACTAAATAAAACATAAATGTAAGAACATTTTAATCTTAATTACGTTCCAGAGGTCACAGTTCGTAGATACTAGTTAGCTTGTGTAATAAACGGCATTATTTATAAACCAAATAGGATATCGAGATAAACTATTTCTCTCCTATTATCGGCAATCGTAAATTGTTTCTTGCATTATGCAATGGACATGATTTAATAATCTATTGTAAGTTTTTGTCATTTCTTTTCAATCAAATAGTATTGTTTTTTTTTAATTGTTTGTTTTAAAAAAATAATGGTTCATGAAAAATAATAATAATTTTGAAACATTTCAGTAAAGTCATCATTATCATCATCAGCCTGTGTTAGTCCACAGCTGGACACAGGCCTATCCTAATGCATACCTTCGCCATTTAGAGGGTAATCCCACCACGCTGGTCCATTGCGGGCTGACGGATGAACCGACTTTTTACATGCCCATCCGACGCATGGATCATCTTTCTTTTCAGACAATTGGGTGATCAGCCCAAATTGCCCATAACCCTAGGGAACGACAAAGAAAATTTGCTGAGTCCCCGAATGAATCGAACCAACGACCACGGGTTTCTAAAGCACACGCCCTTACTACTAGACTACGGAGGGAGCTTTTTAGTAAAGTACTGTTTTAAAATGATTCATTACAAATCAAATTACATTCGGATTATATTAACCTAACAAAACATTTCCACTGTACTAGGCCGTGTTTTTTAGTAAACACAATAACATCACAACATTATTCTCCTCTTCCTATAAGTTTATTGAATTTTTCCTTACAGTTTTCATAAAGAGATAAGCTTAAGTTGAACCAAATTGAAAAGACTACGTCCCGGCCGCTCTCAGTTTTCTATTATTATTACCATAAGGGTAATTGAGTACCGCTCGGCTTCTACCTATAAGCTTTACTACGGTCTTAAATGGTGCGTTAGCACTAAAAGAAGGGAAAGATACGGTTAACGACAGTTTTACCAGGCCAAATTGGTTTGTTGTGTATCATTTACAAATCACGACCAGTCAAAGTTACTAAAGTCCGTAAACAATAAGTGTTTTGCTCTTTAATGTTCAATTGAATAAATAACTAATGCCGTTATTTTACTATAAATTTTCTGGGTTATTTTCTTTTTTAATATTTAGTTGTGACGAAATTTGCGAAGTGGCAATTGTATGTTTAATTCTAACCGCCGTCAACATGTTTTTATCTACGTTTTTGTTATTTATAATATGTAAATATGGCTTGGAATGTCTTTTTTTACTACTTTTAAGACTTTTTTAGGTTCGTAAGATATAAATACCTAATTAAAAAGACAGGCAGTGTTTAAACCTATACACAATAGTGGAAAAATTCAATTTCCTTACCAATATTCTAATCAATTCTTTTGTCGTTTTTGAAGTTCTTATATCGCGTTTATTTTACATTTTAAATTTCCGACGTTTCGAACACTTTTCAGCGGCCGTGGGCACGGGGTAGACTACCCCGGGACCACGTTCCCGGTCCGGGTCCCTACGCGATAAAATCCGTAAAAGTCCTGTTATTCACTAAATATTTCAATCGATAATGCTAACTATTCCATTTGAGTCAGTGAGTCCAGATATACATTTCCAAGAACACAGTGGATGATCTCGCTTCTTATTCTAAGCACCGTGTTATTCTTCTCATTTAAAAACCGTGCCTTTTGAGTATATCACACACAAAAGTATTTTGTAATCTTAAAATAGAACATATTTGAGTCGTTCAAGTTCCTCTCCAATTAGGGAAAGTTGGCAAATACTTCTTGTCTCTTTGCCTTTGTGAAGCGAGAAGGTCGCGCTCCATTTCCCTATTTTTGTACGTAATGTCTCGGTTAAGTTATTTTAATTAATTATATCTGACCTTTAAGCAATGTCTCCAATGCAACTTAGTATTTTCAGATAATAAAAGACGACATGCCGTTGTAATGCAAAATAATGCAGAGTTCTTTTGCCATCGAATGCGTTCGTGTAGTCTCTAATGTCTAATTTTTTGTTCACTTATTATATTTTATCGGTGAAATTAATACTAATTTTGTATTATATTTAATTCGATTCAAATTCGCACTCTAATTAAATGTTTGTGTAAATTAAATTTTCGTATAAGTTAAGAATATATTTTAATTAAATTCTATTCGAACGTCGCTCTATTGTGTTTTACAAGTCTCGTTCATGTTTGCCGTGATGAAAAAAGGTCTTATTAAATGTAAGCAGTTTGTTAGACTCGGTGCGGGTTATTGACCGCTGCCACCGTTTTCAAGCGAACGTACCGGCATTAGATTGATTAATCCGAAATGTTTTTATTCATGAGATAAAACCTTGCGAATTTCTCAAACGTCGTTTCGGACTCGCCGTTTCACTACTGCGTATACGTTTTAAAATATTTATATATTTTAATAAGATTGTTAAATAACAATTTATGATCTGAGTTGGTGGGTTACGGTCCAAAACCCTCTAATGGTGTATTAGGAGAGGCTTATGTCCAGCAGTGGACTATCACAGGCTGATGATGATGATGATGATCTGGGTTGAGCAGCTTGTTGGGCGAAAAGTTTGTATGTGCGGCAAGTTTATCAGACACAGAAAATATTGATTTTCTTCATCAAAATGACAAAACCTGATCTGTTTCTGATTGGTGAATGTCTGCTAATATATGTTGCTGCTGCTGCTAATTTCTAATAGAACATCGTATTTTCATTACTATTTTCTGATACTCCCTCCGTAGCCTAGTGGTATGGGCGTTTGCTTTAGAAACCGGAGGATATGGGTTCGAATCCTGCAGAGACTCAACAAATTTTCATTGTTGTTTCTTAGTTGGTTAGGGCAATTTGGGCTTATCACTCAATTGTCGGAAAAGAAATATGATCCATGCGTCTGATGGGCATATAAAAAGTCGGTTCGCCCACAAACCCGCATTGCACTGGCGTGCGGTTGCGATGCGGTCCAGGACTCTCTAATGGATATGGGTGTATCAGGGGAGGCCTATGTCCAGCAGTGGCCTATCGCAGGCTGATGATGAATGAATGAATTTTATGATATGAAGTTACGTTGATTTGACCCCCCATTAGCTGTAATGCCGACCTGTGCAAACCTGCAAGGGCTAAGGGATTCAATTGACGCAGGTCCATACATCTTGATATTAAAGTCAATTATATTAAAATTGTATTGTTCTGCAGACCGCTGGGGCAGGCTCACCTGGACCCCCTGGAGTATGAGCTTGCGGCTGCGGAGTGCGGTGCGGTGAACTGGCAAGAGAGGTGTTTGGAGCTACAGCTGGAACTGCACAGGAGTCGTCACCAGGCGACGCGGGTCCGAGACATGCTGAGAGATAAGGTAGGCTTTACTAACGATATTTGGCGTTGGTGAAAACGTCCCTTTGACTACATCTTTTAGGCGCTAGAAAGGAACAACGTGATGGTTTCAGAGCGTGCGAGACCGACACAACCTGTCCGTGCCTCCTCGGGTTATGTCCAACTACGGACGGTAATGTACGCATTTCCCCATGTAAAAAAGGCTTTACTGATGATGATATAACTATGAGGTTGGAATGTTTATTGCAACTTTTAGACTGCCTTTATTATGTTTCTTCTTATGAGGCAGTCTGTATTTTGATTCTTCTTAACAATGATCTTTACAACTCCTTTTATGACGTTTGAGGAGTTGATAAAGCTATGCTTGATCGTTGCTATTTATTTTATAGTAATATTTGTGCAGGTTGTTGAATTGAACGAAAGTTTCGTAGCCTACGAAATGTTTTTTATGCTATTTTAGGCTTCTTTTCTTCTGCAGTAGTTAAACCATTGATTAATATAAATGTATAAAATGTATGTAAATATTGTACTAGTTTGTACATAGATTTTTAAGATTCATACGTTTAAATGAATTTTAAAGACACAGTTATGGACAAAATAAAATTCCTTGTCTTGAACGTATCCATAATAATATTATATATTTAACGCTACATATTTAAAAAAAACAAATGTTTGCGATGTGTTAGACTCCTAATAGTTTAAAAATCTATTTATATTTGTTTGTTAGAAAGTTAGTAGATAATTAAACGAAAAATCCTACATAATATAATCCTACAGACTATATTTTTAAAGAAAAGAAAATCTCCATTATTGTTTTAAGCGCTACGCGATAAAAACTTGAGCCTTATTATCCATTTTAATGCGCCGCCTCCCATTCAAGCCGTTTAAAATGTAGAATTATACTAGTTACTGCGCTTTCTTAGCTCTGAGAGTCAGTTGAAAACTGTGCCACTTTATAATCTCGTTGCGAAATTATTTTTTTATCACCGAAAAGATAAATGCCTTGTTCATTCAAATCGTGAACGTAAAAGTGTATCTGCATGATTTCAACTGCTAAGTTTTCGAAATTATTCATATCTTTATCGCCTCTCTCGTGAGCTAGAATATAATTTTAGTAATTAAGTTTTGCATTTAAATGTTCTTACTGTTTACAATTTATCGTCTTAAGGTATAGTTGCTTGTTTTATAAATATTCAGTGTATATTTTAATTTCTCATTGTATAAGGCGAAAGTTTTATATTTTAAAGTAAAGATTTTCGCATATCTAAAGTATAATTGAAGAACGTGCTTACTCTAAACCGTATTTTAGAAATAAAAAGTAGTTGGTCTTACATATAAAGTTAATTTATCTTTCTTTTTCGTTGCTCATAAGTTTTAATATTGTTCTTAGTGTTTTAATTCCAATATATCTGTAAAATTTATTTGACTTTTTTCAATCCAGTACCGAAAAGATTAAGGTTCATTGGCCAGCAAGTTTCTTGTTTCTTGTATCTACTGTTGTTACTACCATTCATATATCCTCCGACCTGACCAAAACTTTTTAACTGAAATTACTGTGGTGTTACCACTCTACACGTCTTATTAGCTAGTTAGAAATTTAATGCTTTACGTATTTTAGTGTATTTTTTTTTCAGTTAACAATTATTTAAAAAAATTGTACTCATACTTCAGACTTCCCCGTGGTGACGGAACGAATTCAAAATCAAAACCCAGCGAATAGTTCATGACAGTGTTTATTACCATTTCAGTAGTCATTACAAATTATATGTATATATTGTGTATACTAAATTAGTAATATAAGGAGAGAGAAGATGTTATAAGTGTCATAATTTAAGGGTTAATCTGGCTACCTTTATTCTTTCGCAATTTTTGACAAAAGTACACCTATACAAGCTTGTTACTGTCTGTCCCGCAACCTAGTAACATTCGACTAACACACGCAGCCAACTCAAAGGCAAGTTGGCAACGGAGGGTCGTCATCTGTTCTTTATGGCGTCGGGATTTAATTTAGCGCGACATTATTCACGTTTCCCGCCAAGTTTTTGCGTCCCGCGTGATGTCACGGTCCGCCGGCGGAAGAGCTTGTGATCGACGTCTGATCTATTTTTCATAAGACGCTCGCTTTCATGATATTTATTTATTATGATTAGGTTAATACACATTAAAGACATAATTTAATAATTTTCTGAATTTTATCGCGTTTAATTTGGTTTACAATTTTCACGACGTTTCAGACACTTTACAGCTCACTGACAATTGTAAACCAAACTAAACGCGGTAAAATCCGTAAAGTCCTTTATTAAATCGTGTCTAAGAAAGTATTACATTACAAAGAATTGGTTTGATTTATTACTAAGTAAATTACAAAAACGTAAACATGTCATCTTTAAGTGATCGTTTACTTTAGCGTCTGATATAAATTTGTCTGTACAGTCAATGTTAAAAGTGCAATTGCCTTTCTGTAATCGTTTTAATGATAATTGACTACGAAAGGTTTATCACCTCATCCGCGTGGAATTTGACGCTTACAATTAAATATTATACTAACATCAAATTATCAGCTATTCGTCGTGACAAATGAAAATGACAATAACCTCTTATCGCTCAACAAATAATCTCAAGCAAGTTAACCCGAAGACGAATGGTTGTTTGTTCAAGTTTCGAAACGGAACCCCGATAAGATCAAAGAGTGGGGCGAAACAAAAACGAGCTTTTGTTACAGTTTTATCTGTATAAGCTTCCAGATGAATGCCTTTTATAGTTGATCTTTAAGAGGCTGTAAGAATGGAGGACCCGTACTCATTCTTAGCTAATCGAGCGGACGACGTAAGACATGGAGCTGGGGTCAAATATACTGATGTTTCTGATCTTTTTCCTGCCTTTGAATCTGGTCTGTATTCCCGTAATACACATTGAAGGGAAGTACAGCTCTTGACCGACTAAAAATAAGAAGCAATTCATTTGAACTGCTTAAAAACGAAAGAAAATCAAAACTTTCAGGTAATATAAATATGATCATCATAAAAAGAAGACCAATTTTAGACATTAATATATCAATATTGGGTTTATTTTTCTTCGAAATACATGCATTATTAATGCTTTTTTGAACAAGTTCGTAATGGTAACTTAATTAACGTGATTTTATGTGAATGTTAAGTGACTCGCGTGCAATTGTCACTTTGTGTGACGTGAGATGGTGCCAATAAGAATGGTCTTTTATATATCTAGGGCAGCGCCTATCCAGAATACGTTTTGACGTTATTAGAGGTTGAAATTTAAACAGTGTTCACTCTCACTTTAATTGTTATAAAGAATTTTTGTTATTTTTATATTATTATCGCAAAAATTATGAGTTATATGGTAAATAGGTTATGAATTTATTTACATTCTAATGTATTTCACGATATTGCTATTCATTACGAAATGCCTCGGCATGCAAAAGACCAGTTCGACAACGGCCGTCCCAAATCACTGGGCGGCTTGTTTTCGTCGAGGTGTAATTGACGATTTGACAATTCAAATTGGACGGAATAATTTGTTGAGCCTCGTGGAGGAGCGGGGGCGGAGAACTTTTAATTAAGCGTAGGAAAGTTGTAAAACGTCGCCGGCCCCCATTCCTAGAGTGGAATTGTCCACGGAGCCGAGTGTACTCGATTACAACGTTTCTCGATTTCTCGTCATCGAAAATAATTAAAGATTTTCGAAATTTATTTTTTAAATTTTATCAATTAATTGCACTTGAATATTTAAGATGGCTTATGTAAATGCGGAAATGTTCTATAATGTGGTACAGGTGCAGTTAACCTTTTATCTAGTGAGTAAAATTATGTGACGCCCTATATTTTTTAAACATAGGCCTATTACGAACATGAGTCTTTTCAAATCAAGCTGGTTATTTAAAACGCTTTCTTTTTGCTTAAAAGCTTTACGGCTCTTTACCAAAATTATGCGTCACGTTTCGTATGTTTTATTGTTCATTTTGTATTATTGTTTCGTAATAAAACATAGAAATTACACTGATTAATTTTTATGTTTTTACTTTATTTTAAAGATTATTACTAATTTACAATACAATAAAAATGAATGCGGGTTAATTTTACACTAGGCAAATTGTCAGAAGCTTTATTAGTTAAATTCTGTGTTTTATTTAACCTCGTCACGTTCAGACAATGCAACAAATAACGTTTAAAAATGAATAGCTAGAAGAAGTCAAAAGTTCTCTATCACTAAGATACACAATAAATGTTTTATGTATTGTCAATTGAAATAGCTTTTAGTACAAGAGCGTCTTCCGCATTCAGTTTGAAGGATTCTGTTGCATTTGAAGTGCTGTGCTATTCCTCGTCGCCTCTATCTAAGGAATTTTATAACAAAATAAATGTTTTGTGTTTGAACATCTTGCTTTGAAACTTAATTGGCCGTATACGAACTAAAAGGGACAATAAAGCTAAAAATAACAATATCAACGACCGCAAAGAGGTCTTATATAAATAACGAAAAACAATTATTTTTTATGTAATATTAAATTATACGTAAAATATTAAATTATTTTTTACTATCTAAGACTATGCCATTCAATGTGATGTCGTGAATGATACCCATATTTATAGATAATTATGTTTAATTATATTTTTTATGTACAATTAAGGCGCGGATATACAAAACACATATTACAAATATCTTCAAAGAGAAAATACATTTGATTTTGTGTTTGATATTGTATACATTTTTAATATATACGTAGTATTTTAGTAAACAATCCGTAGTCTAGTTGTCAAATATAAACATATTTAACAGCTAAAAATAAACGACGCTTTTCGTTTTGCCGCATTTAATGTTTGGTAATTCCAACATTTATCATCATCATTATCATTAGACTATAATGGTCCACTGCTGGACATAGCCCTCCCCTAATACACCCCTATGCATTAGGGGGTTTTGGACCGTATACCACCACGCTGGTCCAATGCGGGTTGGTGGGTGGACCGACTTTACACATATCTTCCAACATTAATTAATTCGAATTTGTATGTAAATGTTTAAATGATTATGCTATGTGTGAATTTATTGTTTGTTTAAACTGTTCCGATAATTATTTTTATAAAATGAACAATTAAGTAAAGTTGAAGTGGCAGTGGGCCGGTCACGTAATCAGAAGAACCGATGGTGGTGATGGGCCAATAAGGTTCTGGAGTAGCGGCCGCGTTAGGGAAGACGGAGCGTTGGTCGACCCCCGACCAGGTGGGATACCGATCTCCGTGCGGTAGCCGGTTCCAGTCGCAAGCTAGTAGCAAGGGATCGGCCGTCTTGGCGTTCATTGAAAAAGGCCCATGTCCTAGAGTAGACGGATAAAGGCTGGTAATGATGATGAACAGTTAAGAAACTAAGAAAACATCCTTGGCGGTTGCTATTGACGTATCTCACTTGACAAATCTTCATCCTCAATTCAACACTGACACAATCGGTCTAACGTAGCGCAACAAAAGCTTTTACTGCAAACTCCCTGAGAAATCACCGTGTCTCTAACAGTTGTAGAATGGTGTGGAAAGAAAGTTTTCGAATACATTTATCAACGTAAACTTCCAATTTGGTACATCTGCCTGTGCATCGCGTGTAGTACGGAAGGCTCGGGGCTTTGGCTTTACAAATCGCGCTCTGCAGCCAATGCACGTATGGTGCAGAGTAGGATACGAGTAGAGCAAGATGATATTGCGTAAGGGATTTTAAGTTGATATATAATAATTATTGTTAGCTATATATATTCGTAGCCTAGTGGTATGGGCGTATGCTTTAGAAACCCCCCCAACCCGCATTGGACTAGCGTGGTAGGATACGGTCCAAAACCCCCTAATAGATAGGGGTGTATTAGGGGAGGCCTATGTCCAGCAGTGGACTATTACAGGCTGATGATGATGATGATGATGATTACTTGATGCCTAAAATAATCGTTTTTAGTAATTTATGCAATATTTATAGAAAAATTAGGAACTATAAGTCTAAGTCTGCTCAATGATATAAAACTTAATAATTACATTTTTTGACCAATTTGTCGTATTGTTCAGTGATCATGTCTGTAGTGCCACCGGTCGTGGCTTCAATGCTTATTTCGAAAACAAATTATGTGACTAATAAGGTGTTTTAATTTACCTCAATGTTTGTTACCTATTATTATTTATTTTATTTCAGTAGTAATAATACAAATCTATTTATTAGATTATAGTCTTAAAGCAATAAATAAAAATTACTTATAAATAAATAGAAACACAAAAGTTTAATATTATTTCTTTCAGGCTTTTCTATCGTCTTCAAAAATAAAATAGTTGCCTTTATTAAAAAAATATCAAGAAACATACATAAAGCAATATACAATATTTTCTGAAGCAGTCGGCACCTCTGCCTTCCATTACACTATGCTAATCTCAATAGTGCCATAGATCACGCGGCACGGACGCGAGCAGTCTCTATAAATCAATCCCCCCCAAATAGTTGCCGACTACAACGAATATTTTATCAAAAGAGAGATGACCAACCTCAATACAGATATTGTGTGTCAAACACAAGATTTGTGGTCCCAAAAGTATTATGATAATGTTGATCAAACGCAACATCGAACGTGGTTCGACTCCGCGTTTGTTACTCTCGTACGGATAGGGGGAAAGTTTTGTTGTTGCATGTTTATCCTCGTTTATGGTTTGGTCGGTTTTTAGTAAAAATAGGGTTATTTTGTGATTATGGTAGTGGTATTAATAATGAATGTACCAACCCGCATTGGACCAGCGTGGTGGGATACAGTCCAAAACCCCCTAATGGATAGGGGTGTAATAGGGGAGGCCTATGTCCAGCAGTGGACTTATCACAGGCCGATGATTTAATTAATAATGATATTTATTTCGAAAAACATTACTCAAATAAGTACCTATTTTAAACATAAAGAGAGACATGACATACATGTCGAAGCTTGTATTTACGTAAATCAATGATTGTTAGTTTTCTACTCTCTTAGTATCTATCTTTTGGTAATTACCGTAAATAATAGTAAAAAGGTTTCTTATTAATATGTAATACATAACATCTAGGCTGAGTACAAGTTACAATGTTAGACTATTTCGTCGTCTATTCCGAATCGCATACCTTATTTCATTACTATCGACGTCATTTATTTCCAATTTAAAATCAAACTGCCTCTATTAAAACACGCATTGAAAGTAAAAACGTCGAACGTTCTGGAAATTGAACGTATATAGAGTGGCGACTGCAGCGGCCTCTGCAGTTTCGATTCGAATCTGGAGCAGTAAAGCGGCACGGTGTATGAAATCACGATCGCGTCGTTGCCGTAGAGAAACTGCAAATGGAAAAGCGATCCGCTATTGCAGTCGGGATCGACGCACAGTGGTACAGAATTTCATTTTATATAGATTAGACCTTAAATCTTAAATCAATTAAATTAATTGTAATTAAATTAAATTAATGCCTTAAATCGAAAGTCTTCGATCAGTGCGTCCTACCCGTTATGACCTACGGTGCCGAGACTTGGACACTTACGGTTAGACTGGTTCACACATTTAAAGTCGTTCAGCGAGCTATGGAGAGGGCTATGCTCGGAGTATCTCTGAAGGACCGCATCAGAAATGATGTAATCTGTCCGAGAACCAGAGTCATCGATGTAGACCATCGGGTTAGTAAACTGAAGTGGCAGTGGGCCGGTCATATAAGCCGCAGAACTGACGACCGCTGGAGTTGGAAAGGTATGGAGTAGAGACCGAGGCTCGGCAAACGTAGTGTAGGACGCCCTGCGACAAGATGGAGTGACGACATTCGCAAAATGGCTGGTGTGGGCTGGATGAGAATAGCCGGAATATCGGAAGCGGTGGCGTGCATTTTAGCTAAATTTAATATTTATTGATTACAACGCATTAAAACGATTGATTAACCTTTATTATAAGTTTATGTTTGTTATATATTTTTATATATATTTTTTAGTCTAGGGTCTCAAATTTAATTTCCCTCAAAAATAGATAGAATTTTCGTAAAAAATTCAATAAAAGTAAATTTGTTAAGTCAATCCAGTGTGCGCTGCTATTTTAAAATTTTCGCTCCATCCAGCCATTGCTGAAAACGTCACAGTGGCACTACTATATAGTAAAAGCAATAATCGGAACGCTCTCCGACGAATACCGATTTTAAAACTGTTTTCACACGGAGACATTTCCTACATAATAACTATTATAGACTCTCTTTACATAAATTCAGAAATATAATTGTGTTTATGTCACACTAGCCATATAGACTATTTACTAATGCATGTATAACTAATTATAGGATATTTCAAATATTAAATTAAGTAACTACTTTGCTCACTGGTTAAATAATATTCGGAGTTCACGTGAAGAAGCCAAACCGCCACCGTAGCCTAGCGGTATTGGCCTTTGCTTTATAAACCGGAGATCGTGGGTTTGAATCCTGCGGGGAGACAACGTTAAAAATGTTTAAATTATAAAATATATGTCTAATATAATTGTGAGCGATGTTTTCTGGTTGGTTATGACAATATGGACCGATCTCTCGATCCAAAAAGTAAGATGATTCATGCGTCGGATAGGCGTGTAAGAAGTCGGTCCCGGTTGTCAAGAACATCTTTGGCAAAAAGCAAATTCTAATAACTCTTTTCGTTTAATTTTAGAACTAGCACTGTTATTTAGTATTTTTTATTAAAAGGCCTTAACGTTATTAAATGTATTTACTTCAATTTCATATATTTTTATACAACTTAACTTGTATAATTAACCGACATTGACATGAATGAATAATTAGTTTTTCTGTGTCAATTTTGTTGTATTAAATCAAGTTTTCTTATTCTTTCTTATATTCTTATGCCATTACAAAATATGTTGCAATAAAATGACAGTCAACTATTAATAAAATCTATGAAAAAGGTACAACATATAAAGGACTCCAGTCCTGTTATGCACTATACCACCAGGATATACGCATTAACATTGTGAAGAATAAATTTTGTGTCAATGCTCAATATGTAAGTGGCAGCGATTTCAGAATTAAAATGCGCCTAAATCAAAGCAAAATCCAACTCGAAATTTATCTTAACAGACTTATGGTAACTTCAAAGACGTGTTGGAAGAATATGGCGTGACGACCGAAACTTTACATTTCGGCGCGTCATTGAATTTTGTTTTTTGGCTCCGATACAGAAAAAACAGTTGAAGTAGGGCAAAATATTGTCAAAGTTTTTTACACTTTCAAAAAGTCAGTCGCTAGGAGCTTACTAAAGTCTTTTCCCTGCATTTAAAATGGTTATAGCTAGTCCGAACAAAACCCAAAGAGCGACATTAACTAAATGAGTTACAGTTTCGGACTTTTAACAAATACATACAAATAAAAATATATATGTATCTATTAATGATGCAACGGTCAGCGGTATTATAGTTTTATTTTTTAAAGTCAGGTTCTGTCGCCGGTGTAAAAAAAGGTAAAACTCGCTGAATTAGACACAAGCTCTAGTTTGTAAGAAGGATTACAATAAGTGAACTCGATAACATCGTCACCATGCGTCTTACTTATTTCATTACCTTTATTTATTTTTGTCGTAGTATATGCCTATGTTTTCCTTGTTATATGCACTGATTAATAGTGTTAATAAAACGCTTAAGTTTACGCATCGGTCGCCGGTAACGGGCGCCGAGTGTTTCCATTGACCGCAGGGCACGCAAATTTATTCGTCCTGCGGTTGTGCGCGCATGCTCTCTTAATTACAACGCTGCTAATGCTTTTTCGATGTGCGCCAGTCGAAGTAATTAGAATCACGTAGCGTTCCCTTATCAGATAATGGCCGTGCAAATTAGGGGCAGCGTCCCGGATGATCATTCACCAGTCGTTGCATGAATGTGGGGAAAAACGACCAAGTTTTTTTCGTTATTTAATGAAGAGACTTTATGTTTATCTGATAGTAAGAGAATACATATTACTCATTACTTGTTTAATGATGATATGAAATTACAATCGCTACTTCGATAAAAAAAGCACGTAACAACTTAAGCACTTTACTTTCACCTTACTTAAAAAGCTTTGCGGTAAAAATAAGCACCGTGATCCTAAGTGATAACTTGAAGAAATCCGTAAATAGGATTTTTGGAAACTTTAATTGTAATAAAAGATATTTTGGCTCAAAAATGCTTGTATATTTTAAGTATAAATCTTAAAATATGCAAGCATTTTTTCAAATATGCCTTTGTTAAACTTTTTTTGTACCGATATAATGTTAGAGATTAAATTAAGTTTTTATCATGATGTTTTTATTTCAAAAGCTATATACATATTTCTTATTAGTTTATATGTATATATATATATATATATATACATATAAACTAAAATAATATGAAACCACAATTAAATATTTTTTTCTTCTTTCAAGATTGGTGATTGATTGATTGATTCATGATGATTCTGCCAATGTCAATGTAAACTCTCAGTAGTGCTTAAAGAATTTGACAGCAAAATGGCTTTAGGGGTTCTGAAGTTTAGATTAATATTTATGTAAATATAGTTGTTACAAAGGAAAAACAATGATCAATGCTATGAATATAAAAACAGATAAATGTTGTAATGTATTAGTATGTAAGTGTTAAACAATTATTACTGTATGAAAGTTTGAAGTGTGACGTTCAAATTTAAAGCTTACCTTGGTAGGGCCTTTACTTGTTACGCGAACTAAAATGTCAGTTTCCAAGCTGTATAATTATTTATACAACAAAATCTAATCTATTTCATAAAACGAAACGACAAGTTATTGCCGTTCGTGTGCAAAGTGATTAAAATGTAAACGTAAGAGCTGAAATAAAATTTTTGTTCGGAAAGTACAATCGTAAATTACAGCGAAATTAAGACCTTCAAATATCCTTGAGTGGGGCTTTTAGTTTTTAAGGAATTCCCCTTTATTCTTTTCGATTGTGGTTAAATTATTTTACCAACTCCTAAAGATTATTTAAAATCTCTAGTTTTTGCGACCATATTTTTTTTTAAATAAATTCACGACTAACATTAACTTAAGATTTTTAGTAATATTTTATTTCTTATTTTAAATACAAGAAGAGTTTTTGTATTTATAAAGCGTGGTAGCAACTAAAAATCGCGGTACCTAAAAACTATTTAAACAATATGTTTGTGCTCTTTTATGGAAGATAGTCAAAGTAATCTACTATGAATATGTTAACCGCCTCCATTACTTTATAAACAGGAGGTCGTGGGTTCAAATCCCGCGGGGAAAAAACTCAGTGTTATTGTTGTTTTCTGGTTGGTTAGGACAATTTGATCCGATTACCCAATTGTCTGAAAAGTAAGATGATCATGCGTCGGATGGTCATGTAAAAAGTCGGTCCATCCACCAACCCACATTGGACCAGCGTGGTGGAATAAGACCGAAAACCTTCTAATAGCGTGCATTAGAGGAGGCCTATGTCCAGCGGTTGAATAACACAGGCTGATGATGATGATGATCAATTAGGTTCCGAACGAAGAAATAAAGAAACGAAACATCAGACTATAAGAACATATATTAAATCCATTTTTTTACGGATTTGCAGCGTTAATATTTATATGTATTATAACCCGACGTTTCGGACTCTTTCCAGCATCCATTATCACGGGCAGACTTAGATGGAATATGTTGATCTTCCATGAGAGACCTTTAAACTCTTTGTATTTCATAAGTTTATGTTTGTTATTACTGATGTTTATGTCCATTTCACTTTTTTAATTATAATGTCAACGAACGCTCGATTCCCTTATCATAACCGATTGTTTAATATAATTTTACAATTAATCAGCTTATACAAGAGCTAACGTCTATTTGTCACGTGTAATTACTCAACTGGCATTGAATTGCCACGCTTTATACAATTAGGTTATGCTAAACGGTAAATAGGATCACGCAACGTTCTTTCGGGTTATCGCAATAGTAATTTAGTTTTTAATTGTACGCAAAGTATTAATTAAAATGACAAAAATGTAAATTTTTAATATCTTTTGTTGATTTGTTGTTTTAATATATCAATGAAGAAGTAAAGTTTTATGTATACCTTATGTATCATCATCATCAACATCAGCCTGTGATAGTCCACTGCTGGACATAGGCCTCCCTAATACACTCCTATCCATTGGGGGGTTTAGACCGTATCCCACCACGCTGGTCCAATGCGGGTTGGTGGGTGGACCGACTTTTTACATGCCCATCCGACGCATGGATCATCTTGCTTTTCAGACAATTGGGTGATCGGCCCAAATTGCCCTAACCAACTAGGAAACAACAATTAAAATTTGTCGAGTCCCCGCAGGATTCGAACCCACGACCTCCGGTTTCTAAAGCGGCTACGGACATACCACTAGGCTACGGACGGCAGTTGGAGGCTACCATATGTATACCTATATCTTATTTATACCTATTCATATGTAGATATATCTTTAGATATACATTACTTTTATGTGATAGACAAGATGATAGAAAGAGATTAACTTTACAGCAGTCCATAAAAAAATAATGAAAATTGCATAACTTCATCATCAGCCCATGTTAGTCCACTGCTGGACATAGGCCTCCCTGCTGCACGCCTTTTCTATTAGGGGGTTTCTGGATCGTATGTGGGACACGCTGGTCCAATAGGCGTTGGTGGGTGGACCGACTTTTTACATGCTCATCCGACGCATGGATCATCTTACTTTTCAGACAATTGGGTGATTGGCCCAAATTGCTCTGACCAATTAGGAATCAACCATGCAAATTTGGTGAGTCCCCGCAGAATGCGAACTCAAGACTGACGGTTTCTAAAGCAACCGTCTTTACCACTAGACTACGAAGGTAGTGTGCGTAACTTACAATTCCTAAATGTGTAGCAAAAAATTGTAAATTAGTAAGTAACAAAATGTGTTAATTTTGATCGACTTAAAATCCATAAAATAATATAATTCGCATTATATTGCTTTTCCAGTACATTATTGTGGTCTCTTCTTGCACAAAATTTGCAAATTGATCTAATTAAAAAAATTAGTTACAATTAATAACAAGCAAGGTAGTGGCATTCGAAACAAAGGATGTATGTTTAACTATGACACGGGAATCCACAAAATATTTATGTCGTAACATTAACGAACCATTATATTAATAATTGCTGAGAGCTATGCTGATAGAAAATATACCTACAATATTAAGCACGTGTTATACATATAAACCTTCCACTTCAATCACTCTATCTAATAAAAAAATCTGTATAGGGATTTAGGGCGAAATAGGGACAGAGAAAGCGACTTTGTTTTTTACTATGTAGATATGTATATACGATAGACTTAGTGATGTATATTGTTTTATTTACTAATTAGAGAAACGAACTTACAAATACTCGTTTGAATATGATGCCCTTCAAGTTAATATGATTATAATATAATATAACGGTTAATATAACAGTAATATAACGGTTCATAGGACGAATAGAACAGAGCAGCAAACGAAGTCTTACAGACGTTTTTTGTAGCTTAAGTAGACCAATTCACGGTCAGCTAAGATATTTAGAATACTAGCTTTCACTCCTTAATTTGCCTGATTAATAGGATACGTCCTAGTCTACTCTATAAGCTTATACCACTGTAAAGTTTTATCAAGATCTGTTTAGTAGTTGTTAAATATATAGAATTACAAATAGCCTCACAAACAAATACCCGTATTTATAATACAAGTAGGATATAACTAGAGGGTAAGAGCTGTAATATCGTTCAACTTCGACGCTCTACCGACGAAGCGTTCGATCACTTGCTCTTAGCACCACGGGCAGGCAATCCCGTTTGAAGCATCCTACTTGTTACAAATGGACCTCGCTGGAACCGATCTTGTACGAAATAAGAAATAATAATATAAGATTAAGAATAAGGTAAGGATTATTTGTTATGAATAACGTACTTATGGGGTTCGAGTCAGATTATAATCGTTTAGTGGTTAGATCGTTACATGAAGTCATAACATTACATTATTCGGTTGTATTACTTACAGTACGTAACTTTTTTGTCTTTAGTATAAATATTTATTAGAGATGAGTATTGATTTTATACATTACGTATAAAAATTACGTCTTTCTTGTACGTCTAAAATTTGCGGAGAAAAATGTGTTGATGCTCTTAAGTAGCTTATTGAAGGACGTTTCAAAAGTACTAGAAATCATATTTTCCGAGTTTTGAATGTACTATTACTATCAGCTTCGACCCGCGGTTGCACCCGCATGCTTCTTGTGATAATTATCTTTACACATTATATATTTATTAGCCCAAAGGTAGTAGTTCGTGGCAGAATAACTTGCCGATGACAGATTTCAGATTTTTTCATACCTTTTTACATATCTTACACTTATAATTATAATTTGAATAAACTGCACTATATCCTTATATAGTTATTCTATTAACAAACTGTATTATTGTGAAGTTTCATTACAATCTGTCACGTAGATTTTGATTAGATAAATAACAATCTTCCATTCGAACCAACTGCCCCATTTTTTTTCTTTATCAAAGAGTAAATTCACTGTTGAGAATATACCACTTTGTTATTAACAGTAAACTGCAGCATTTTTTAGTTTATAGTACAAAAGTGTCTTCAAGGAATTTTTTTGTAGGTGTCATATTTAACTAAGATTTTGATCAATTAATGGTTTAAGTATGCCATGGACAAATAGCCTAGGGATTTAAATTAAATTGAGCAAACACTTCTTACTCCAGAACATCGTGTCATAATTGAAACTTACCGGTGCTCGACGAATTATCGACTTAAATTTTCCTAACGTCCGTTATTAAGACTTCAGTTGTATGAAAGCTTATAACTTTTTATTATCTGTAAAACATGTCATTTGATTTTAAAGCAAATGTTGAATGCATTTGGAATAAATATCCGTTGAGCAACAAGTAAGCGCGCTCGTTAAGCATCACGGCTGAACCATACTTCTGAGAAGTGTCATCGGCAGCCGAGCGGCGGAAGCGATAGATAAAATGCGCTATTTAGCACTTTTACAGCTTTCAATATTTCATTTTAAAATTTTTCAGCGGTTGCACATTTTAAAAAGTGCTGTTTTGATGTGAATTTATGTTAAAAATACGTTTGCTTAACATTTTTTATTTGCTTTATGTTATTATTCAATGAAGAAATAGATAAGGTTGTTTTATTACCCAGGAAGTCACTATATATTATGTTATAATAAAATTAAGAAGTACAAGCATCAACATACATAACTGTATAATATATATCATTAATTTCCGCTATTATCATTTAGGAATGTAGTTTGTCTTTTGTATAACGTAAAATATATTCCTGAGCTAACGATTTAACGGCTTAATAGCTATAAAATTTCATTATAAAATCAAATAAACTTACGAGATTAATATTGTTTACAACATCATCATCATCATCATCATCATAATCAGCCTGTGATAGTCCACTGCTGGACATAGGCCTCCCTAATACACCCTACCCATTAGGGGTTTTGGACCGTATCCCACCACGCTGGTCCAATGCGGGTTGGTGGGTGGACGACTTTTACATGCCCATCCGACGCATGGATCATCTTTCTTTTAGACAATTTGATGATCAGCCTAAATTGCCATTCTTTACAACATTACATAATAAATAATTTTCCATTCATATGTGTTTAAATTTATTTACATTTCTCTCAAATGTAATGTTGAATACCCGTAAAGGTGCAAAGCTTATTAGAAGTTAAATCCTAGATGAACTCGAAATAGTAAAATTAATTTTCATAAAACGACGGTAACTTCAGAAGCCATGATCAAATCAGATAAGTTTCAGTATTCACTTAACATAAATGCGGGGAAGCTTTTAAATGTCAAAGTTTAAAAGCCGGTCGAGTATTTTGCGAAATGGTAGCAGCCATTCCTATTATGAAAGGGTGCTTACTCTACACTGAGTGAACTTGATATGTTCCCGGTTACTCGTTCTATTGGATTTGAATACTTCCTATGGGACATTTTGACTAAGTATTTAGTACAAAAAATTATTATTCTAATTATTTCTTTCGTTTACGCGAATAATACACATTATTGAATAAAAGTTTTAGTTTCAGTTCAGCGTTTATTTATGTTCATATTTAAATTCCCGACGTTTCGAACACTTTCCAGCGGCCGTGGTCACGGGGTAGACTCGGGAATTTATATATAACTATGTAAAATAAATGCGATAAAATCCGTATTTCTTATGATTCCTTTTATTTATTATTCTAGTTATTTTCTAATACACAAGATGCGACAAAAGATTTTTAAGACTAACTAAATAGGCAACGGTGTTTATTTTTGCCAAAAATTAATGTGTCAGCAGATCTAGAGTATTGTATTGACACTTTAGACGTAGCTATACTAAGCTGAAAAAAAATTAATAGATTCATGTAAACCAAGTTTGATGTGTTAAGCTCGTTACTTACGTATTGGCGCTAAATCAATATGTTTACTATTTGCACTGTTAATGCATTTATTTAAGTATATTCCGTGCCTAATTTTCTTCGGTTCTGGTTTTATTATTGTGAACCTGACATGCGTCAGTCGGAAGGGCTTCAAAAACGGTCCATTCACCAACCCGCATTGGAGCAGCGTGGTCGGATACGGTCCAAAAACCCCTAATGGACATGGCGTGCATTAAGGGAGGTATATGTCCCTGTGTCCAGCAGTGAACTAACACAGGCTGATGACGTAACAAGCAAATTTGTGAGATTTTATCGCATTTCTTGTGTACATGGCTGTTAACTTATTTTACATAGTTTAATATTATGTAATATCATACAACTTGCAGTCTTACAAGACTGCCAAAAAAGTCAATGTATCTACTTCTTCAGAGGTTAAATTCTTGTAAATTTTTTTAATTGTTACGTTAAAGGTGTTCCAGTAATTTTATTATAAACAATTTGTTTACACAATAAACTGAAATTTATATAGTGCCATTTGCAGCTGGAGCGCTGTAGTGGTTTGGCTCAGTGACCAAAACACTGCAACTTACGTGCCTGGGCTCTAATAGACAATAATAATTGGTATAGTGATACCAATTTTGTTATATGTGTGATATGCAAATACGAATTGAATAAGTAGTATTGCTATATTTATAAACATTACTAACACTTAAAACTGTAAAAACACATATACACACACGTTTAAATTGTTATTGTTTATGTACGTGTCATATGTACGTATGAAAATACAAAAATACCTAGAAATAGGCAAACGGGGTATATACTAGTGGTAAGCAAAAACTAAAAATGTGTATTCACAAATATCTAACGATAAATGTATATAAAACTAACTTAATAATACACTCGTCTTCACGTGTTGATATCTAATTTATAGTACGTAAACAAAAAAAAATGTGTTTTTTTCAACATACAACACTTTAAAAACAATATCAAGAACCATTTTAGTTCCTCTGATATTTCTGGCCGGATCAAATAATGTTTTTCCCACAAGATACTTTCACCCTGTTTATATTCGGTGTATTGCTTTTTACCGCCCGTAAGTTGATTACAGGTGCCTCACTTCTTGTATCAATTTCACGTAAAAAAGGTTTCGACACCTTCCTGTTATGCCTCAAACAATATTCAATTTACTAAAGCGAGCCATAAATTTGTTTTTTTTTTTGTAAAATTCTACGCACTCGTTTCTGATCACAATCCTCACTAATTTTGTAATGTTTTTAATAATATTCTACACACAAATTATTAATAAAATTCCGTTATTGTTTTGAGAATCAACGTAAAAAGGGATTAACTTAACTTAATTATAATGCAGTATTTATTCTATACCTCTGTAGTCTAGTGGTAAGGGCGTCTGCTTTAGAAACCGGAAGTCGTGGGTCCGAATCCTGCGGGGACTCAACAATTTTTTTTCCTAGTTGGTTAGGGCAATTTGGGCTGATCACCAGTTGTCTGAAAAGTAAGATGATCCATGCGTCGAATGGGCATGTAAAAAGTCAATCCACCTACCAACCCGCCTTAGATCAACATGTTGGAATACCGTCCAAAAACCCCCTAATGCAGTAGGCGTGCATTAGGGGAGGCCTATGTCCAGCAGTGGACTGACACAGGCTGATGATGATTTATTTTATTATCATTTGGTAAAACGCGCTGATATGTTAAAACTATTAAACACAGTCCACTTCCGAGTCTAAACAAAATATGCATTAAGATAATTAGTAAACATAGTATCCCATGCCCATTTTATGGCGTAGAAAATGCCTTGAAGCTGAGCGTCGAGACACCAATAAAATAACACGTTCTCCACCATAATGTAGTTATAGGTAATACTCCTTCAAAGCAGTTGATGCCTCTTGGGCTGTAAATAGATATCGATAGATGTGTATAGTCAATATAACATTAGCTAAAGGTTTTTGGGGAAGCCTGTGCCATCTAAAAAAACCGAAGTAAAACCAGCCCCCGGTCACCCTTCATCAAACATAAGCCAGTCCCCGTTTGATTGAATTAACATGAAAACTTTTCGGTGTGGCCCTGATAAATTTATCGGTATAGGATTTTCCCTCCGATAAAGGCCGAATTTAATTTCAGTTTCGTTCGTACCGAATCGTTTTTCATGGCCTAATTTGTTCCATTTTTTTTTATCAATCGGAGCTTTTTTTTTTACTGAATAGATATTTTCCTTGAGTATGTCCTTTAGTCTTATTATTTTCGTTTCTAAATTAATTAAGGCCCTGACGAAAGTAGCAAAAAGGAACTTTGACTCCGTAAAAACACGCGTAAAGGAAATTAAAAGTGTAGTCGTAAAAAATTTTCAAAGTAGACCTTTACATATATTGAATATGATATAACAGTAGTTATTATATCTCCTATAAAATTTTTTCTATATTGTATGTTATTTTCATATTTTTAAACTCTATTTTTAGTGTTAATTAACTACTATTTTCTAAGAATATAAGCTGAATGTTCTTGTGAATATTTATATAATTGCATAAAAATTTAAGCCTCGCAACTGTTTTTCCAATTAAATGCAGATAGTTATAAACCTGCGTGTGTCTAAATTTACAGATACGGACAAATACGAGGCTTTAATGTATTTAAATAAATATAACACTTTGTGATGCAAATTATTTAATTTTCTGAAAAACATTATCTAGTATATATTTTATGCTTTATACTTTTCTAAATAAACCCAGGTTAATTAACAACATCAATGCAATGTTTTTGCTATACGCGCCCCTCTGATTTTATTTATAAAAAACACAGCTATATTCTGTTCTTTCAAATACTTTCCAGCGATTTTCATGAGCTTCTACGCGACATTTAAAACGGGCTACAAATTGTAACGTTTCCCTTCGTCAGGCACAAAGAGGAAGCAGGAAGGGAGAGGGGGAATCAGGGGGAGATATAAAAACTGGGTCCTCGGCAACGGTCATTAAACAAGATCGCTATCATAATTGAATTAAAAATTCCGACACGGGTGTCCCTCCTCGACCCTCTCGTAACATTCGAGAAGGTTCCATCAGAGGCGTGTAGGCACTTTGGAACTCAAAAGACGGGAGGAACGGCGATAATTTTATGAATCTGTTTGAATATTTCATTTGATAAAGATCGCGTATCAAAGTCTTGTTTGAAAGATGTCTTTAATGTTTTCACAACGATAAATTATTAGTGTATATGATAGTTAAGTAAAAAGCTCTATTGAAAACAATATCGAGAACTTTGCGCACCTTCATATTGCGTACCTTCCACGTTACATTTATAGGTATCTGCGAGACTAAGCCGCCTAGAATCGCTCCAGGCTGAGCGGGAGACGATATTAGAATTCCGTATATTACTGTAAACTCAAACAGCGGTGCACAACTCGTGTGTTCCCAAAACGTAGTCGAATTTCCTTACGGGAATACCGGGATGCAACTGAGCCTTAGATGCTATATAAGAGACATTTATTTTAATTTGTCTTTGGTTCTCGTATGTCATTATTTTGTTTACAGAATAGGACTATGTCTATTTTATTACTGTATAATCTATAAGTCGATGAGGACATCTATTAAATAGTAAGTGAAACGCGATGTACGAAGCCTAACTTCTATTTACCTCGCTGGGGCATGGGATATCACGTCCCGTTTACCCAAGTAATTGTGGTTTCATCCAGTAACGTCTCGTTTACCCAGTAATTATGCTGGCTACGGTGGTCTTTAATAGGAACAATGGAGTGTTTTCACATACTATTGCTTTGTGATACAAAAAGGCATAGCGGTAGTTCTTCCTCAGTTAGTCTCTTGTAAAAATATATATATAGTTATATAGGACATCTTTTTGTTTATTCATTATTTTATTAGTAACATATTATAAACACAACTTAAAACATAAGTGCAAATGTCATCGTATTACATTCACCAAGGTTTTAGCACTCATGACATAAGTCAAAATTACAAATACATCACTATCATATAGGCAATATCTAATATCAATGTTTAACTATACAATTCAATGGAGCACAAACACAAGAGCACCCGCCCAAGGTAATGAATCGTATCTAGACGAAGCTATTCAAACAGGTATAGCGGACGTATTGTTGCAACAGGCCTTTGATATAGCCGGGGGGGGCCCAAGGCGTCTGTCGGCTTGTCAAACGACGTAGACACGCCCTCTGGCGGAGATAACGCGAAACTTCGCGCTAAACTATAACTAACTCGAAGTTTCCTTGCGATTAGACCACCCGGTTGGTCTCCCTCGGCTAGTAAGGCATTACGATGTTGGTGAAATTGTACGGGAGATAAGTACTAAACGTGCTTAATTCAGGGTTGGTTAAATTGTAATAAGAAATGTAGCGCCCAAAAACGCCTTATGCAATAATATAATTTATCTGTTTGGTACAAGACTCTGTAGTGTCTAATAACAGTGCTTATATGGTCATTAGCAACTCTACAGGTTGCTAATGACCATATAAGCAAGCACGCAACATTTTAATTCAAGAATCATCTTTACATTTACCATATTGGCAAAATAACAATGTGTTCTGCAATATTTATACTGTATCAAGTAACATTAAAAAACGAATAATACATTGATGCTTTCACGAACGATTTTCCTTCTTTATGTTTCCTTCTTTAATAAAATGTGTTCATATCAACATTTATTCAAATTTTTTGAACAGAGTTTAAATTTGTGTGTATAGTTTTAAATTTATAATTAGGTTTACAAACTAAATTATTAACATGTAATAAGAACAAGTAAGCGCTTCATTATATGCGTCCTTTGAAGGAACTGTGTAAAATAGCGTATAAATTGTAGAAGTTTGCTTGTCTTTATGTTTATTTAGTTATCAAATATATAAAAAATACTAAGTCATACTTTACAATCACCATTTTGATCTGTTGAAAAGAACTTGGTCGAAACGTTACTTCGAAATTTTCTCAACGGCGCCGATGGAAAATGCGGAATGAAATTTCAGCGCGATTCAATTAGAACGGATGTCCCGGAGTTCGCCCCCCGCTCCTTTCACTTCTGGCTTAGTGTAATAACAGTTTGACATGGCGGCAGTGTACGGCACTCACCTGGCTGCTGTGGATTTTAAGACGCTCACAACGTTTGTGTAATCACTTGGTTACCCGTTCGACTGGATACAGTGCGGTTTGGTGAAGTTTTTTTTGCGATGATACGCTTTGTTATATTTAAACAGTTGTGATAAACAAGAATTTGCAACTTTCAACAATGTAATAGAGCATTTTCTGCTGCTTCCAAATTTAAAAATCGTTTTCAGTGCGTGAATTAGGTGTAACTGTAGATAGCAATAGCACAGCCATATAATTGTAGCCGTTAGAGTTTTTAATTACAAAACACTGTATGTTAAACAATTATATGGACCATTTCATATACATTTACCATATACATTTAAGTGATTATTTAAAAAAAAAAACATAGAATTCAAATAAATAAAAGCGTTCGGATCAGTTGACCGCAGACGCTTGTTAACATTACTTGATTTTAACCAGAAAAAATACAAACTTAGAGTTTTGTGAATTCCGTGACTTTTTGGCTGTAGAAAGAGTAGTGTATGCTGTTATTAGTTTCAGATTTTGTTTCCATTTATTTTAGCTTTATTTTTTTTCAAGATTAAGTGTCCTCCGACATACAAGAGGATAAGCGATACAGTAGGCATATTGATTATCATGCTTATTTGGAATGACGACAAACTAAATGCCGCCCTCGCAGCGATCATTGCACATTCTTCAGTCGAACGAGCTGTAAGACGATTTCAGTCTGCAGACGCCTATACACGTCTTAATTTACGATATTGAATCAAAGGCGAGGCTCCGTCACGCTTCTTTGTTACCTTCCCGCTCGTACCCGTTGCTTTATTACGTGGAAAGATTTGCGTCAGGTTGTGCCATTAGTTGAATTAGGGACGTTGCATCTTGTGCAAATTGTATCTTGAATAATTTCATCGTAACTCCCGCTGGGTGAATTCGTGTCTTTTAGAAATAAATCTCGATATTATTATAAATGGCAATGAAAGATAAAATAATGTAATCTGATTAATTATACCCGGGCTAATATCCTATTTTGCTCATGAATAGATAGCTTTCCTTTATTAACTTTTGCTAACTAGATGGTACTATCTTTAAAGTTTAATTGCCGCAGAAAATTGCTACGGTTTTGGTGCCTGCTTTCTTATACCCTTGAAACAATCTTTTAAAAACATTATGCATCACTATAAAATTAAGTTTTGTTATCTCTATATCAAGTCACTCAAGTTGCTGCATATATATATATTTGAGATAACACAGAAGTGATTTTTCATTCCTTTCTTTCCTTGTAACCTCTCCAATACCCTCAAATTGCCACCAAACCGCTATCAAACTGTCTGTCAAATAAGCGTTACACTATACTTATACGTTACAAACAAGTAAAAGTTCGAATAGCCCCAAAGCTGTCTATACCGCGATTCGGAACGTACCAAATTGAATTCCACACGTAGTTCCGCGCGTAAACTACCCAAGATGGGGTATACTGCAGCGACGAGGTTGCGGTTGTAAAGCGAGTCTTCGCGGCCATAAAATTGACTGGAGCGCCCCTTTACGAGCGTCTTTAAACGATTACAAAGGGGCACTCGCTGAAAGGTCCCCTAAAGTTGTTGCATTCTATATTTGTACAGTCTTGTAGTATATGAAGCGACGAGAAAAATCTATCTTTTACGTGATTGACGCTATACTAAGTAAGGTATCATAACGACAATCTGGCGAAACTAGCTTGAAACCGTGATATGATATGTATACTAGGCATTACAATAGCTAGCGTGCCCTTCGCATCGGAGCGCAGTGGTATTCGCAAACTACTGATAATATTCTATATGGTCTCTTGTCGAGTGAATAGTATATATATCTATTACTCTTTTAGCCAACTGCTTTAGTCTAGAAACTGCACACACACGTACACACTATATACCTACTCGTAAATAGGTTATTGAGGCTGTATAATGATGCGATTAAATAAAATAATTTCCATTGTACACATAGCTGTGGTGAAGTAATGGGTGGGAAATTTTTTTTCCGCTAGTTTCGAACCCACATTCAATGATTGTATAAAATAAGTATGACAAGCCTTCACTTGACTAAAAGTTAGGCATTCTATGTTTATTATACACTGTCATTGTTTTCGTCTTTCTTGTACACTATAAAAATTTTTTGTGAATAAACTTACAAATTTATTTGCATTTCTGAAAGCCAACTTTTATTTCAAGCAAACTCTATCAAACCTTGATGATGATTTCATTTACTACCCCATTCACATCCCAGTTCACTCCGCTTGAATTGCTCATAATTCCTTAAAGGACATAAATTTTCGTCATAACCGATAGCAATGGAATCATTCAATACCTTAAAGTTTTAAAGTACGATCAACAATTCGTTCCCCTCACCCTTATAGTGAATTATTCTCGCTCAATATGCGATCCACATCCAAATTCGCCTTTTGTCCCGGAAACTATTGACGGTTAAGCCGAGCTCCCATGTCTCCAGCCGAACGGATGTGTCTACGCATTAATGAGGGGGGGAGAGCTAATCCGTCAAAATTGAAAGCCTAGCATGAGTCATCTCCGAGGTACGACAAGTATCGAAGGGCTAAATATATACGTAGCTAATCGATAGAATTTGTGTGTGTTTTATCTATGTAATTCATTTGAACAACCTAAAGTTTTGGCTAACATGAACGAGCAGGATTTTTTTAAATAGACACTATTAACAATGGCCAGATTAATAATTATCGATCCATTAATAAGTAGGAATTACTTAAAAGGTCATAACGGTAAAGTTTTGACGTATACAGGCAAGAAACACTGAGTTGTCGCTTCTTTTTTTATAAATGTTAAAACATTACGAGCGTCTTTATCCCTTAAAATAGGATATAATTATCTCAACTCATCTTGTTCCTCAATGTTGTGTCTAACAGAATAGAACAGGCTTTTTTGATAAAAATTGTCTTTACAAAAATAGCATTCTAATATTAAAACCGAGCACTTATTAAAGTAGTATCTTTTAAGCGAATCAAATTTCGATCACCATTCCGACCTTAATATCCCATTATAATATTTAATCATCCCGCGGACCCGATATTGATTAAATTTGATCCCAATTACTGGGGCGGAATTTGTTTACGTTGGAGCCCCGAATTCGTACCTCGGAAAATTCACCGTCTTTTTTTTATTTAAAAGCCTATTTTTGTCATCTCAATTACGTTAAGAGCTCGTCTGCTCTTGAGCCTTGTTTTTGAGATTACACGTTTTTTTTTTTCGGGAAGAAAAAACCGAGATCTTTCGGTAATTGAATGATACTCGATATCGTAATCGATTATCGATTATGTAGAAAGTTATTCAGAGAGCACCCAATGTGAACGAAAATAATTTTCTCCGCAGGGTTACCTTGTAAGATAATTTTAAATTCATTTCTCATCATCATCAGCCTATGCCCACTGCTGGACATAGGCCTCCCCTAATGCAGATTCCCCGCAGATTCCACGACCTCCGGTTTCTAAAGCACTCGCCCTTACTACAGGCGACGGAGGCAGTCAAATTCATTTACCCTTCACCATTTGATGTCGTCGTCTAATGTCGCAATTCATAAACAATCTTGTATTCATTAAATATATATAGACACTTTAAACACTACTAGTTGAATATTCCATTTCAACTTTATTAACTGAATGTCTATGAAGTTAAACTTTGACAAATTTGCTTATCATTCTGAGTCGTGGCCATAACATTGGTAAGATTCTGAAACATCGCAATTAATTGTTAATGAAACGCTTTAAAATACGTAAATCCTCGTTATTTAAAATTATTTACTATTCACGTAAACAACAGAAAGTATTATTTCACCTAAACTATAATTTAAAAGCGTTTAATATAAAAATCGACTGTACAATATTTAAAGCGCATACCGTGCGGTTGGTAAGGGCAGTCGATCTGCTGCAATAAGCATACCACACATGACCAGACACGTGGAATTCAATATTGAAATACATGTACATGCATAGTTTAGCACATGCATCATATAAGTTAGTTCCTGCAGCCTAGCTGGCGTAGACTTCAAAAATTTTGTGGAGTATTATTCTGGGAAGCATTATCCTCTTTTATATTGTTATTGAAATATGAACTATGTATAGAGCGTGAGAGACGGAAGTCTCTAAATGAACTACGGGGAGATTTAAATGTCCAAAGAAAACGCGTAATGAATTTGCTCTATTACAAATGTTTATCCTTTAAATATTTTCTTTTTTTGCGTTGAAGTGGTTAATTATGATTCATTAATTCGTGATAACAAAGCTTCGAAGAAATTGTAATTCAAAACCGATTGTTTAATGTGTCTTTTAAAGTTTGTTCTTATAGTAACCTGTAAATACGTATCGTCATATTTTAAATAAATAATTTATGAACTCTAAATTATAAAATATATACGGAATTTATCGCGTTTAGTTACTTTACAATTATATACAAATATACCCGACGTTTCAAACCCTTTCCAGGGTCCATGTTCACAAATATTATTTATTTCCTTTTATGGATACACATATGTCAAAAAAGATTTTACTCGTGCAACATTTGATGAAATATACGCATTACTTTTAGGGTTTTGTACGTCAAGAGGTGAAAGCACAATTGCAAAGAGCACTAGCATCGCTTTTGTCCGTCTGCTTGTCAATTTTTAATAACACTTAATTTTACATAGGAACTGTTACACCTAGCAAGTTGAAATTTGTAGGTACCTAGTATTGCGGCTTGTATTCTATTAATTGTATTAAGATTAAAGTAGATTTTTAGTATAACTTCAAAAGGCCGAAATATTTACCTTTTACCTTTTTTTTTAAATATTTACTTATGCTGTTAGCTCCAACTTTTAATGAAAATTGACAATTCTAGGCCTAAATATCTTATAGGTTAGGCCGAAAATCAACCTTCCTAACTGAACCTTATTGTTTTAACAGAAATTCTATTATTCTATTATAACCTAAAATATAGTCTTCAGCTTATGTAATGATTGATATTCCATAAATTGTTGAACGTAACTGCATAATTTTAAAGCAAAGGTCTGTAATTCGAACTAACTGTTATTACCATCCTTTGATCAAATAGCGTAGTACTGAGCGAAGCTTTAAGTGCAAAATATTGCGAAAAACCGCCTCTGCAATGTATCACCGCGGAAGTACACATTTGGGGGCGCAATCGAAAGTTCCAGACGATTTATGTGGTGTTGTGTGAGCGATGGCCTCTATTAGAGCCATCCATCGCGCGTCGCCTGAATTATTTATTATTCGCGATGCACCTAAGTGCACTGCCGTTGCCCGCTTTCCACTTTTTTAACTGTTGTTATTTGACTGACTGTCGCGTGATTCCACTTTCGCTTGCGATCCCAAAAGTATCGTTTATTTGTACGTTAAATGGCTCGTATTTACAAGTCGATAGTTCTATACTTATTCATATATGGAAATGGGAACAGTGACGCCAGTTGGGCTGACGTCACTTATCTCTTTAACAGCGTCGCTCATCGGCAATCAATGAAACTAAACAACCTATATTGAATTCTATAATAAAACAATACACTAGAACTATAAACTATAATTCCTGAACACTTATCATAGTCCTATAGTAAAGAGAAATTAGCAGGTCTTACAGAATGACCTGCCTCACCGACAGCTCACAACACAATGTAATTTCACAACAAATCCAGCCCTTTTATATCAAAGTAGTGGTGTTTTTGAAGTCATAACACTTTCATATTAACTATTATTAATGGTTTTAATAAACATCTATTCTTGTTTAATTTACTCAGACAATTCCTTAAATAAATCTTAAAAACTAATACTAAAATAAGATCATTTTAATACAGTGTTTAATCAGCCATCAATCAATATCATGTGTTGCATCGAGTTATGTTTAAATACTTTCAAGTAGTATTTTCATTTGTAAATTCTTTAAATTAATTTAGAAAGTTGTATCAATGTCTAAAATGACTATATTAAACCCCTTTGATATCTCGCTTTTAACGGAGACAGAGGGTAATCGCAAATAAGTAGATGAAATTATTTAAACTCGATACAACGCTTATGAATCGATTGCCTGTAACATTGATATCCTAATACAGACTAATTACAATAATTAAATCTACAATTTAACTATAAAGTTAATTGTTTGAACTACATGCGCCGACACACATATATATATATATATTTGATGTGGGTGTGGTGTTAACAGTATTTGCTTCTTTAGTATCAATGGCTCGTCATTATTATATTCTTTGGGGGTAAGTTGACCAATGGAGTTGTAAGGGCAAAATCTACGAGCCAAAAGAGTAAAAACACCAAAATGTGTTACTAATTTTTAATGAACTTCAATTAAACACAATAAAATTCAAATTATGTAGGCAGTACAATTAAAACTTTTTGTTAAATATTATTTTTGACATGTGTCGTGTTTTTTGTCAAATACTGTTTTGTACTTGTGTACTCCGTTTTTTTAATGGCTTATATTAGGCTTTTTTGAGTAAAATTAAAAAAAAAAACTGACGTTATTTTATTTGTGAAATATCCATAATATTATGTTGCTGGTTGATCATTTGGTCAACCAGCCCCACTATACATTAGTCTACTAGCACCGAACCACTTTTTAATTTTTAACCACGAGAACTAACCTCAAAACTGCGATGATATCGAATACCAAAGTTATTAACAGAAAGTACATTAACCAAATATGCATCTAGTAATGCTATAACAATATTTAACCATAAATAAATACTTATTATTACAAATAAGCTTTCGACAAAAATACTTACTTAAGTAGGTTGTCTTTGAATATTAAGTTCCGGTTCCTGAGAGAGCGGGGATAGAAGACGGACCATTGTTTCTCACTACTTAGCTTAAAGTTTTTGTATCAGACGAGTTTTTGATGGTTAGTCAACCTACCCCTATCAACTAACCCCAGTCTCCCCTACATATTTCTTTATAGGGTTTTATTGTCTTGCTACATTTAATAACGTAACGTGAAGGGAACAAAATCAAACAGAATACATGCAATAGCTAATTGCGATAGCTAATTTTACGGATCACTTGTGCGTTATATAAAACTTGAGTGAAGTGCAATCATTTTGAATTTTGTTCTTAAGAAAATTGTTTGCAGTTTTACGGGAGGGTCATTAGAAAATTATAAAACCTCATAAAAATAAAGATAAATTATATTAAAGGAATAACCTTTCAAAACCTATACCAAACTTTTATTACTCTGAACATCCAATATAGCTTTATTTGATTTTTATGCTTAGATCTATGCAAGGTTATAAAACGAAAAACTTACTCGATAAAACTGTAGCGAGGAATTAAGCTCCTAAGTTTTAATGGAAACAAAGTTTTACCTTCTCCTTCACACCTGTAATAAAACTGTTTTTAATGTTTTCAATTAAACGCGGGCTAACTTTACAATACATTTAGTTAAACAAAGCGTAAGACGCTTAAGATGTTTTGCTTCATCCCTAATTTAACATAAGCACACAAAGTAATAAAAGGGATTTAAAATACTTAAAATTATTAATTAATTGTACATAGTTAGTTGCATCTTATTCGTAATAAGTAAAACCGATAAACAAATCGGTTATAATGGCGTATTCTACAACAGTGATTTTTAAGGTATATGTCACTACTTAACTACCTAACTGCCTCCTTAGCCTAGTGGTAAGGGCTTTTTTTTGTGTGCTTTGGAAAGCAGAGGTCGTGGGTTCGAATCCTGCGGGGACTCAACAAATTTTCATTGTTGTTTCCTTGTTGGTTAGGGCAATTTGGGCTGATCACCCAATTGTCTGAAAAGTAAGATGATCCATGCGTCGGATGGGCATGTAAAAGTCGATCCTGCGCCTTACTCTTTCCGGTCGTGTTGGTTATCCGTCCCATCGGGCTTTGAGAATATAAAGGAACAGAGAGTGCGCCTGTGTTTGCGCGTATACTTGTGTACTATAATGTCCCTTGCGTAGTTGGCTGATCTCTAATATAGATCGGCCGCCGTAGTCGTAATCGACTGGAAAACATTGTGACGCCTTTTTTTCTTTTTTGTGACTTATTCTGTTCATCTTGTACCTCTTTTAATAAAAAAAAAATTAATGTAAATTAAAATTTAAAATGACACCGTAGAGTGCACTTCATGCATATTTATATTTTACTTGATTCATGTTGTTAGGCTGAGTCATTTCGAGACTACACTTTCATAACGCACGTGCACTTAGAATTGTCTTTTCATTCAAAATCATCGTATTGTTCTTCAAAATACATTTTATCGTTACTAAAAGCTTTTAAAAAAGCTCTCAACCAACTGACGAGTACTATATGGACACAATAATTTGTATCCACACATCACATCCCGGCATTACTTCAAATCTATACGGCCGATACAGTTTTAAGGCGAACATAAAACCTATTTCACGCTACACGTGGGCGAATAAACGCCTCAATAAAACTTGAGTGCATTAAATAGCGAGCCGGTGTTTAGCACCCTCTTCGTGTTTGGTACGGTTTAAATGATGGTAACGCGGAGATGCCCCTTGCCTCAGCTTTCGTTAAGTTTCAACTGGAACTATGAGATGGAGGTGAAAGGAGAATATTTGAACAGTCATTGTTGATATTGATATGTGATAGTCGAAGATAGTGTAGACGTCAATCCGCAGTACCTGATTGTACTTAACGATGCTATAGAAATGATTATATTTGTTAATAACAATGATAAATTTGCCTTTGTCTGCAAGGAGAGCTTTGTAGCTGATATCCTTTTAGATATAAAAAAAAACATAATAGTACTCGCGATAATAGCGTGGTTACTAATTCGAAGATTTCCTCTTAGAAAACCGACGAAATAAAACTAAACTACAGCGAATTTAAAATGATTTTAATTGATAGTTGTGTCAATAACTATCTACCATAAAAACAAAAATGACATAAACACCAGCAGATTAGCTCCATGGAACGCAGGTGTTAGTGCTCGTACACTTCAGTTTAATAATTTTAAAGTAGTAAAGTAAACATTATTCGAGTTTTTGGTGACTTTTTGATATATCTGAATAAACAGTCGATTCGGTAAACGCGCCCTAACACCTGCGTGTAGCATCGCTAACAAATTGACTGCGATTATTAATCACTCATCATTGTTTATTGAGGCGGAGGAGAAGCATTCATTGTATTAAGTCTAATGGATCACATTGTCCCAACCCTCGCCCCAACTTGCAGCAGATTCATCGGCTCAATCTAAAAACAATATCGCTAAAGTATTCATGACAAATCGTTGCCTAACGAAGGGAAATAACAACGTAAACGCTGAGCGTCTTTAGGGTGGATAAGGGTGCGCTCGCACTTAAGTGCGCGTCTATTTCGTGTGCAAATATCACACGCTGTTTGCTGCGGAATGAATCATTCCCTTATCTTACAATCGTTGGTATAATTAAATAATGTAGATAGTAGACATATATAAAGCAATGTGTAGACTTGGCTATCATAATCATAATCGTAAATGGCTTTTAGCAGTGCTGGACATTGGCCTTTTTAATGAACGTCGAGGCGGCTGATTGGCTATACTTGATTATCGATAATATATATTGTTTTTATATAAAAGATAGTCAGATTTACATGCTTTCGTCGTCGTCGTCATTTCAGCCCGTCGGAACCCACTGCTACATACACACTCCATTGGCCTCCCCCATACGTGCTTTAATCAAAGACAATTGTATACTTAAAATATATTATTGAATCATAATCATATGATCGTAGGCATTACCTCATTAAAATTTAGCTTAAACATTATTTGCTTTAGTTTATGTATGTCGCAAAAGCATTTGTATTATTTCATATATATACCTTTTTCGACTTTCTTTTTTGGAATAGTACCCGTATCATTATGATATGTTACTTTCCTCATAAATCTAGCTAAGTTCAAAACGTCTCGAATTGATGGTCTCTTCTCTTAAGCCTACTTACATTTGACATTTAGAGCATAAATCCATAAAGGCATTTTACCTCCAAAGGTCTCATTATAATTTCAATAGCGAGGAGAGGGGACTTTTCCTAAAAGCCTTATAAGTTACAAATACTAAATGAATGAAGCTTATAAAAAGACGCATACGCCACTTATGTTTTATATTGCAAAAGAAATAAATAGTTGTTATCAATTTTAATGTATATTTTGTATTTACAGTGATATTTATGGTAATATTATAAATGCAAAGATCTATTTTCATTTGTCAAGTCTCTTTTATGACTTCTAATATCAATTGATCTTCGATCAGTCTATGAGGTAAAAACAAAATGATAAGTTTTGACGAAACCTTATGGTAATATTGCTTATACGCTAGAATGAAATGTAGATAAGTAAAGATGAGGATAGTTTTGAGATATTTATAAATTTATACAAATAGTAAGACTTTGTTTTTGATAACTTTCAAATTTTGACAACATTAACCATATTAAGTCCTTCGATGTACCACTTGAATTACTTATGTTTAATGTCAACGTCAAATTTTATCATTCAATGTTGAAGCCTTATATTTTCATATACATTCTCGATTTATGTAATAAATTCAAATTTAAATTCAAATTCAAATATCTTTATTCAATATAGAAGTTTACACTTGCTTATTGATTGTCAAACACGCTACCACCGGTTCGGAAAAGACGCCTCAGACCTGAGAAGAACCGGCGAAAGAAACTCAGCGGGCTATTTTTTATATGTAGTAAAACATAGTTTAGACCGTTTTCAACAGACACCTGAAAAAAGTGTGTCTTCTCTCCTTTTCTGTCTCCGATCCTGCGACGAATGGATCCCGACGGTCGCAAATACACACTATCCCAACAGATTACCGTAACCGCGGGACAATATCTTAATCGTCGGGAGGGCAGGAGACGAATCACCGTCGCGCCTTACACTGAGTTGCGGTGTGGTTCCCCTGGGATGCAGCCGCTGTGTCCCCGGTGCTATGTTAAGGGAGTGGTACAAGGTAGAAACGATTGATTGTAGGAGAAGTTAACCAGACTGGTTTTGTCTAGCATCTACTACCTAATACAGTTCTTCTGACTTCTGTCTGTCTATATACAGTTTATTAAGACTCTGAATAGCTGTATTATCACTGACAGGCTAACTGTAGGTGATCATCAGTGACTATCCATCTATTACTACGCTGAACGAATAATGCTACTTCATTGTCAAAGGTTACTGTGTTTTCATCAGCTTCGTGTGTTTTATCCCTTTACTGGCTATTTCTTATAACCACCATAAACCAATAAGTGTTAGGATATCAATCAAATCTTCACGTTACCTGTCGTTGACCTCTAATATATCATGTCTTTATAAAAAAAATATGTGCTCTAGTGAAAATAAGATTCACTTGACACTGAAAATATAAATCGCCCCCGGAATAATAACATAGTATTTCGTGTTACGCCTTTTTCTGCATTATGAACATGTATCACACTTCATATGTATCAGGCATTAATAAATACGTTTTAAGCTAATTTTAGTTTAAAAAGAGCGAGCATAAATGTGCGAAACTTGTAGAACTTAATTAATGCTTACTGTGTTTCCTCGTGGTCGCACTATTTATAGTTAATCTTTTCGATCAGTACCTAATTTGGTGGATTTAATATTCTCTCTCATTTCACTTACCTTATCTGCTCCTAATGAATGTAATCCAGGACTAATCAAGCGATCGGATCTCAACAAAGGAAAGTTCTCCTTTTGTTGGGCTTCATCTTACGGATTATGTCGATAATAAGAATTCTTTTCCATTATTTGTATGGTATTACCGTCTTCCTATATTGCGATTGTAATGTGGTACAAATGGCGCAACTGATTAGTACAGTATTGTGACGCATTTCTGAACGATGAATCTTTATTTTGATTAAGATACCGTAGTCTCATAATTTGTTTTACCACGATCACGATGATGGTTGACAGTACACAGCTGTTAAAATGGTTAATGTATTCCGTATATGTATTCCGAACAAACAATGTTTAAAAATTTGTTTTAGATTTTAAGACAGATGTTTAATCTATCTTAAAATCTCTACTAAGAAGTACTATTGTCGCATACCAACTAATGTTATATGTTATGACCACATAGCTTTTTTTCTATATTTTTTTATTGCATACGCAGGCAGACGAGCGATCGGGGCCACCTGATGGAATGTGGTCACCGATGCCTATAAACATTGGCAATACTGATATCACCAACGCGCTGCCTACCGTGAGACATAGGTTGTTAAGTCTCGTTTACCTAGTAAATACGCTGGCTACGGTGCTCTTCAAACCGAAACACAGTAGTGTTTTCGCACTACTGCGTTGTGGTAGAAATAGGCACCGCGGTGGTACCCACCCAGACTGTCTCCTGTAAACAGGGGACCTACCACCGGTAAACAGGGGACCTACCACCGGTTGGCTGTGAAACACAGTATGTTAAGTGGCCGCGATCTTCGTTACATTTATTACGGGCAGGACGTGACACTTGCTGTTAAGGGACAGGTGACCTAGAAAAAACTCAGTACAACTGTACGTCAAAACAAACCGTCCTTCAGTACTAAAAAGTAGCTTTTGATTCTGAAGCGAATTTTCTTCAGTAACAGTTGAATTTAAACAGCCCTTGTACCATAACCTAAAAGAGACAACTGCAAACAGCGGTAAAATGGTTTGTACGATCCCCCTGCTGCTAGTGACTTTGACGGATGCATCTTCCCTTGCACACCTAATAAAGTAATGCGTTGCGGTACTGTTCAGTTACCCTAAGTGGACTTTAACGACACTGGGGAAGGATTTTATCCATTCAATAGTTGCGATCATTTGTCCTGTTTATAATCCCCTCGCTTGTTATTTAAACCATAAACAATTTACTGTTATATTAAGTAGATTGATGCTGTGTTTGTATGGATCTTCTAGAACAGTTGAACTTTATATGGTTATAATTTTTTGTTACATTTGTTCAATAACAACAGTTGTGAATAAATATTAAAGGGTTTTTGTATTATAGGTATATCGCTCTTATACAATTGATTTATAGGCCAGTATTACTTATTAAATGTATATATGCAGTATAACGTTTTTTTTGTTTACAACAAAATAAAACTCAATCATTATTGTCGTCTTAATTGTTTTTGAAAAAAGAAATAAAGTAATCCAAACTACTTTCTGCAAATCAAATTTAACTTTTCTTAATATATTTTATATTCTGTCTCATTCAACCAAAATGTAGAAAACAAACATACTAAAACACAAAACAAATTGAAATAAATACTGAAGAGGGGGCCAACAGATGATTCCTCACCAAATAACGTGTGATACATCGTCGCTACAATTCCCATGGACATGCCCATCTCGGCTACGAGTTATTACCCCATAGCGAGGGGAGTTCAGGTGTTTTTATGAACAAACTTATGGCACCAATCGCTTCGTACAACGCTGATGTATGACCGATACTAAAAAAGATGATGCGAGAAATTGTGCGCCAAAGTTTGATGTCACACCGAACTCACTCAGAGACGTATCTTGTTATGAATGACTTTATTAGCGTCCAAATTGCAATTTGATTAAGTCGCTTTCGCTTTCCATTTTAGGTCATATTTCTTTCATAATGTTATTATACGCATCAAACACTTTTTGCTTTTTAATATTAGTGAAACGTGACATAATGTCAAGCAAACATTTTAAAAAGTTATCATTACAAAATCAGTAAAGTATAAAAGTAAATTATTAAAATGCTACTTTGCCTATTCTAAAAATACTATCAAAGTTACGTCTTGGATCTATTGTTAGGATCACAAGTTGTTAATTCTATAATCAATCTTCTAAAATATATAAACATCTATGAAATATCCTTTCGTCCACTATCAACTAACATACTCTTTTATAAATCTAAAAACGTAATTCCCATTTATTCGCCTTAACAACGTTTCGCTGGACGTAGAGAAAATTTGGAATTTTCCACCTGAATCAGCGCCTCGCATTTCCCAGCTACCTCCGCCATGACATATATACACGATTTATTTTATTGTCCATTAGCCGTCTGCGTTGCAGAACGCCAAGATAAATTTCGCAGGGGCTCCTGCATCGTGTTTTACTGCGATGTACGAATGATTCAAACGCACCCGGATAATTGTACAGCCTTGGTAAATGCGATGCTTAAAGCAAATTTATTAAGTTTTATTTGTTTTCTTCAAGAATATCTGGAAGGTTGTCTTGATTGGCGTTTTAATTGCAACTGCTCTCTCTTCGCTTTTATATTGTAAACCGTCTGTGAGTACAATTAGTGATGTAAGAAAAAACAATATGCAATTAGTATGGTATATAATCTAAATTCTGAATGTCATAGTAACACCATAGCATTTTGCAATGTTGAAGTAAGGAAGCATAGCTTGGTTCCCTATAAGGGCCGATATTGTGTGATTTTTGGTAAAAATGTGTGGCATCTCATCATAAAGTAAAATTATGCGTTTAATAAGGCATGTCAATAGTCAATTGCCTATCCCACCTTTCGTGTCGGTTTTCCGTCCCATCGCACTCTAAAAGTAAAGAATAAAAACGTTTGCATACTATAACATGACTTGCACAGACGGCTGAACTCTAATTCAGATCCGCCATCGTAGTCGAAATTGATTAGTTGGATATACAAATCAATCATCTAAGTGCTTGTATAAAAAGCTATAAGTAAACCATAATCTATTAAAATTATTCAGGTGTCGTTTCTTGGAACCTATTACTCTGAAATCCATATAAAGAAAAAATTGTTTAGTTTCAATATTATTAAATAAAATTACTTTACGGATTTTATCGCGTTTATTTTACATTTTAAATTCCCGACGTTTCGAACACTTTCCAGCGGCCGTGGTCACGGGGTAGACTACCACGAGTGCTATATGTATATAAACGCGATAAAATCCGTAAAGCATTTTATTTAATAATGTATAATATTCGCGCAAACAATAAAAATAATTAGTTTCAACATCTTAACAAAATTAACAAATACATATTTTAAATTCAAACAACTAATGAATATTTATTGTCAATGTTTTCACTATTAAGTGTTGTTTAAACCTCTTTTAATTATAAATAAAAATAAATCAGAACAATATAATTTACGGTACTCAAATGGTTTTTATTGACGATCTTGTACTGCTTCGCTTTAACGGTTCATTTTAAGCCCGTGGAGTATTCCTCGATCTGTTTGAAATTTACTTTTATAGTTTACATCAAAAGGCCGTTCGTTTTATACAGTTTTATAGATCTCTTGATATTAATGCTATTTTATTTCCATCGGGGGACCTATTTGCGAGTATTTTTGTTCGGACGCCAACGTTTGAACTTAATCGAGAATTATTATTCTCACTTCTCACTGATTTCTCGAAGGATTTAGGTGTGGCCTTTGATAGATTTTTCGCTCGTGTTGGTTTTCAAAAGATCGAATCTATTTACAATTCTTAGTGATGCCATTGTTAGTATTAGCTAATCTGACCGTTTGTTCTCGAAAAAAAGTTTTAATGGTAACTTTTAACTTGGCGAATTAAATATGTATATATCTATTTGTTTCTTATTTTTGCACAAAAGCACATAGACGGACTTAAAGTCATAGGCGTTCTCCCCTCAGAAAACTCAAATATGTCATTTGAATAAAAACGTGTTCAAAATAATAATGAAATTTAGAAATTTAAAAATTATTAATGTATTATAATTGAGCACTACAAGTTATCAGTTATTAAAAACAAAAGGACACCAGCATTTCATTAAAAAAAGTAAAAATAATAGAATTCAATAACATTAAGTTACAGACATATACCAACTTAGTCTGCCCGTGATCATGGATGCTGGAAAGAGTCCGAAACGTCGGAGATCATTACATACATAGTCTTTTGCTGTCCCTATATCGCTATGTATGCTTATATCTTTCAAGCTAGGCAACGGATTTCGATGCGGTTTTTTTTAATAGATAGAGTGATTGAACTGGAAGCTTTGTAAGTATAATACGTGCTTAATATTGTATGTACATTCATTGTCAGCACAGCTACAGCCGGATCGCTAGTAAATATATATAACTAACGCAAAAAATGTGTAAATTAGTGGCTTTGAAATGTATAATAAAATAAATAATCATAAAGAATTCAATATTCGAATATCAATGGGCGATCGGATGTTGACGAGAAGAGGTGTACGTACATTTGGCGCTCAATGCAGCAATTGCAATACGGGGCCAATTGCGAGCGCTAAGGGGCGACGTAAGCAGCTTTTCGCGTAGTACCTCGAGTGCATTTTGGTATGATGCGAAAATATTTTCTGCAGCAATTTCGCTTTCTTTATTATTGAGGCAGTTTGGATGGAAATATTATAGGAAATAAGCTCCTTGCAGACTTATTATAGCGATAGTTATGGTCCTTTTTGTTGCTTGAAGAGTCGAGGGAAATTTTCCTAATTTAAGCGGTATGCTACGGTTATACGGCTTTCCATTATAATGCTCGTTGTTGTTTGTTATATTCTTACAATGTATGAGACTTAAATTTATCTTAATACTATACTGTTAATGCTTTAAGCTTAATATCGAAAGCAGAGAACCATTGTTTGTATTATAAACCAGTTTGCTAATAAGATTTTTGTATAGCCATTAAAAAGTTTTATGGTAAAATATTATTGTTTATACCTTTGAAAGATCAAACATCAAGAGGAAATACAATTACCGTCCATTGCGTGGAACTGACGTTTGAAATTGCTTCTTTTCTTCCAGAAGTTTCAACGCTATCGTAAAAGTAAATCATAAATAAAGTATAAAATTCTATTTATAAAGGTATATTATATTTTTGAAGTGATTTCGGGTTATGTGCATAAAACGTGTGATATATGAGATTTTGATTAAAGGAATACGTTAATAGATATTAGAGAATTAAAATGCTGTGGCAGAAATCGTGGATAGTTTTGCAGTTATGCAGATGGCACGTTTCACCTACTTATATTGGGCAAAATGTTTGTATACTGTTTGTAGTCGGTCATATTTTTGGTTTGAATTTCACTTGTTCTGTATTTCATGTGTAATAGGATTTAAAATGTGGAAGCTATCATATTTATGAATCAGTAGTAGACCATTGTCGTTGGTTTAAATCTGTCAGGATTATAGGACCTAAGTGCTTTTAAATTTATTGTCAGTGGTTCATTCAACTTATTTAATTCACATATTGGGATGTTGTTAGATAGTCGCTCTGCGTAAAAACTGTTCCTTCTTGATGAATTGTGTCTGTTATTTCTTATTAATATTTGAAAAAGTAATGTATACTGTAGTAATGTGTAAACATAAGACTGGTGGTAGGTCCCCTTTTTATAGGGGACCGTCTGTGTGGGCACCACCACGGTGCCTATTTCTATCGCAAAGCAGTAGTGTGAAAATACTACTGAGTTCCGGTTTGAAGGCCAACGTAGCCAGCGTTTTTACTGGGTAAACGAGAATAAACATCCTATGTCTCACGGTAGGCAGCGCGTTGGTGTTACCAGTGTTGCCAATGTCTATGGGCGACGGTGACCAGGTGGCCCGACTCAGCCTCGTCAGCCTTTTTTTAAATTGCTGTTCCATTAACAAGACTAAACAGAAAAATAATATCTTTCAGTAATTATCTTTCTTTTCATGATAAAGTATCTCTTCATCCTCCCTTTAGCGAAATTATACAATGAAAATGCAAAAGCGACGCGCGTCGAAGCGTTGCATATGAAATTGCTCTAAAATTTGCATTCAAGAAGCCCTAGTCTTTAGGTAACAGACCTTATCGAGCTTTGCTGTATTGAAGGCAAAGGAAAAATGCCCATGCAATTGTCTTGGAGAATTTCATCATAGTTTTGATTTTGTATTGAATAGTGTGCAATGGGCATAGTTCATCTTATAGTAAGCAACCAGCCTGCCTATAACAAATACGGCTTGTGACTCCACGAATCATTTTATTGATTAAATAGTACCTTGAATAATAACATATTTTTATCCTAGTTACAGTCGTACAACTCTTTAAAACGAAACACACTCTGCATCGCCACAAAACGGTGGTGTTAACATGCTACTTCTTTGCGGTAAATAGTGCAGTATGGTTGTATTTCACTAATTAATTACATGTGAGTAAGATTAAACTGCCTCCGTAGCCTAGTGGTATGGGCGTGTGCTTTAGGAACCGGAGGTCGTGGGTTCGAATCCTGCGGGGACGCAACAAATTTTCATTGTTGTTTCCTAGTTGGTTAGGGCAATTTGGGCCGATCACCCAATTGTCTGAAAAGTAAGATGATCCATGCGTCGGATGGCCATGTAAAAAGTCGGTCCACCCACCAACCCGCATTGGACCTGCGTGGTGGGATACGGTCCAAACCCCCCTAATGGATAGGGGTTAATTAGGGGAGGTCTATGTCCAGCAGTGGACTAACAGAGGCTGATGATGTGATGATGTGTGATGAGTAAGATTAAGTAATATTTTCTTATGTGCCAATACTTCTAGTAGGTATTGGCATATAAATAATGGTTTTTATGACTTCAATTAGCTTTTATAGAGATTATTTTAAAGCAATCCCAAACTGCGCTTTCCACATATCGATCGGTGGAGTTTGAGTTTAGCGACACCTTTATCCGTCGGTGAGTTATACGCCTTATGCGATGTCACATCGCGTTCATCTCGTAACTACCCTAACTATATTTCTCTTAAACTGGACTATAATAATCTAATAGTTTAACAGTACTGATTTGCAAGGATATAAGCACCACTAAGAGCTTTTCGCATCGCACGGAATTCGGGCATATATCTAATCCAACTTTAAGTATTTTTTTTGTTAAGTATTTATTTTGACTCCGTGTTTATTAATGACGGAAAAGTGAGTGACGTCGGGAATAAATAGAAATAATGATAAAACGAAAAAACCGTTTTATTACGAACGACGCGCCACCACCACCACCGCCAGACTTGAATTACAGTAAGAGAACTAATAAGAGGCATGTTTTTTTTTTAAGTAAGTACCGTTTTGGAATTTAAAAAGGACCTGCAAAGATATCGCAAGAATTTTATTTTATATGAATACCACTATCTACTTTTCTATACAAAGTCCGTGTATATTGAGAAACTTGTTATAACGTGGCACCAGTTTTTGAATACCCTCCTCGTAAAATTTTAGCGCCTGGCTTGTTAACTACTGTATCACAAATGTTTTGACTTATTAAAAACTCTTGAAAATTCCTGCAATGTATTTGCACGTATTTTTATAATTCAAAATTCCGGCACAAAGTTATAAAACATGCCTCGTTCATTGCCTTGTCCACCATCCCTCTTTTAATAGAAATACTTTTCCTTAATTAGCAGTACTATACTAAAATTGTAGTAAAACATACAAAGAAACAAATTACTAAAGTAATTAGCAATAGCCACTCTTGTACTTCTTTTACAAATGAATCTCATGAAAGTGTATTTATATTGCCGTTGACAAGAAAATGTCCCTTAATGGGTTTGTTTGTGAAAACATTTTTATAGCATTATAAAGCCCAAGTAACCTATAAACGTGATTTATTCCTCAGACTTGTGTTGTATTAAATATAAATAATATCTGCGCAGTTTTTTTATCTCTTTGTCAACGACAAATAGATGATAGTCTTTATTGCCTCTTTTGTAGAAATAATATTTATTCTCCTAGTAATATCCAAGTAATTGACAATATTATGTTGAAATATAAGGGAACATGATATATTATTGTAATCTACAATTGTATTATAGGTAAGTACATATATCTTTCGAATAACGAATGTATGTAATAACAATACTTGCTGCTAGGTATATTATTTATAATATCATATCAAGAGTTAAAAATTGAGAATCCTAAACCCTAATCAGTATCTGATATAGTTTTAAATGCGAATATCTTTATCAGACAAAGTATAAAGATATAAAGAAGTATAAAGAAATATTGTATCGATTCGGGTTATATCGTGTTGGCTATATTCTATATATAATAATAATAAGTTCTCTAGTTGATTACGACTACAGCGGCCGATCTATATAACGTAATACGTAGTTGGCTGATCCCTCAGGAGATATTATACTGCACAGGAGTACGCGCAAACACACGCGCACTCCCTGTTCTTTTATACTCTAAAAGCCCGATGGGAGGGATAATTGACACGACCGGAGGGAGTAAGGCGCAGGACCGACTTCTTACATGCCCATCTAACGCATGGATCATCTTACTTTGCAAACAATTGGTTTGATCAGCCCAAATTGTCCTAACCAACTAGGAAACAACAATGAAAATTTGTTGAATCCCCGCAGGATTCAAACCACTAGGCTACGGGGGCAGTCAAACTTTGTTGGGTACACCACGTGAGTCGTAAGGACGACTGAAGACGTGGTATACCAAAAACCAATACGCAAATAATAGTATATAAAGTCAGTTTAAACAATTTTGGCCTTCAGTTAGCATCTGCGACTAGCATTCTATTGTAGAGTATGTTATCATTTAGAAACTAATGGAAATATCTTTGAACAAGTAACCGACCCTTGGCTTGCCGATTTTTATATTTAATAATGGCAGTATTACTAAATTATTCATAATGACTTTTTTACTTTATTAAAGACCTAATAATTATTATACAAATGTTTTTGAGGATGATGCGGAAAGGTCGGAAAAATATAAATATTAACGAGAATCGAAATGTTATATAATTAAACTTGTTTAAGAGACATGAGCTGAGCGAGTCAACTAATTTATATCCATTCGCAAGCTCAACCGACAAACTTATCGTAAGTTAACAACTCCATTTATAAATCGCACGGAATCCGTGAAATGGCGTTCGGAATGGCGTCCCCGGGGGGAGATGGGCGCGCCCTTCAGCGGTTCCGAATTAAACTCGGCTGGCGAATGTGATTTGCCGAGTTCACAATATGCCCTCATCGATGAAGTATCCCGAGAGCTATTGGTATGGTCGTTTATTGAATAGCAAAACATAAGTAGATGATAGAAAAACACTTTTATTGTTTGAAATATTATGCAGACACTTTTTTTAATAAAAGCCATAACTTATTGGAATAAAGTTGGGAAGAAGAATTTATTAACCTAGCCATTTTCCTAAGCTTAAACGGGTCTAGATTTACCTTCCGTCAAATACGTCTAGATTTACCGAAATAACAATTTTTACTCAAAAAGACTGTTCAAAAATCAAAAGAGTAAACTGATTTGTTACGATAAATTATTTGTCAGTAAATTTACAGGCTCAGACATCCTTTAACGACTGCCAAAGATGGTCTTGACAAACGAGGCCGATTTTTACATACCCATCCACACACATGGACTATCTAGCTTATCAGACAATACGCTGATTCACCAATATTGTCCTAACCAACCAGAAAGTCCGTAACTTCCGGTCTATGAAGCAAGAGCCAACACCGCTTAGGCGGTTAAAAATTATTTATGTTTTTCAATTTAAATGTAATATAATAGTTGGTTACATCTTGTTCACTTTCCACTTTGCTTAGGGCAGGGATATTCGAAATTATTTTCAAAACTCGCTGATCGTCATCTCCGTATTCTGCAATCTTAACTTATTGGAGGATTTATTCCTCTACCTGTTATTATTTCCCGTCAATAGTGCATTGCAGCCTATACCGTAGGTATTCGAGAGAGCGCGGCGTCAGGAGTGAATTGTTCAATTTCTATGGGACGATTTAATATCCAGCTTTTCATTCAGCACAAAGGGAGAGAAGGGAACCCGCTGACGTTTCCCACGCGGTCCAACAAACATGGCCGCCCCTTATTGAAAGTAAACACCATTAGACTGCGCTCCGTACTGGAGTTTTTTCTACGGTTTTCTAAGAAAGATCCGATAACTTTTTTTCTGAAATAACGAACGAAGCTGTAATATTGAAAGAATTTTTTGCCTTGTCCATTGGCTCCTGATTGAAAGAAAATACTTTTATAATATTAGCGACGATCGATAAGTTTTTAATTTAGTTCATGTTTATATTTTGCTTCCTTTCAAATGAATACCAAACCGTTGACGGGAAAAAAGTTGTTATTACAATACTTCCTGCCTTCCTGCTGTCATTACAAACTGCCTCCGTAGTCTAGTGGTATAGGCGTGTGCCTTAGAAACCGGAGGTCGTGGGTTCAAATCCTGCGGGGACTCAGCAAATTTTCATTGTTGTTTCCTAGTTGGTTAGGGCAATTTGGGCCGATCACTCAATTGTCTGAAAAGTAAGATGATCCATGTGTCGGATGGGCATGTAAAAAGTCGGTCCACCAACCAACCCGCATTGGACCAGCGTGGTGGGATACGGTCCAAAACTCCCTAATGGAAGTTGGTGTATTAGGGGGAGACCTATGTCCAACAGTGGACTATCACAGGCTGATGATGAATGAATGATGAATGACAATACTTCCTTTTTTCTGCAAAAGTTTAGATGGATTATTAAAATAACTACTAAATAGTTTATTCCCCGTCCCTATCCGTTGCGTTATTCACTTTTCGGATCAATTTTGGAAGTAATTTGTGCTAGAGTAATAACTGGGTTTAAGAGACGTTAAATTTCATGACAAGGGGAGTTGTTAGTCGTCTAACGCATTTAGTATGGCCAGTGCATAGTTTTTTGTGAGTTAAAGTTAAAAAAACATTTCGCTCGTCTCGTTTAAGAAAAAATATCTTCAGATGATTATTGACAACATTCAAGCCATGTAATTTTTAATCTGTATTGCGTAATCTAATTAATTATTTCATATAGCACGTGTAATTCGTGTAATTCCTCGGCGGGTGCGGTGCAATTTGTAGGACGGCGGCAAAAGCTCGGCTGATTTGCATAATGCTCGTACATCGTGAATTTCGTATTGTCTGCATGACAAGCTTGCATGTTACGAAACAAGCACGAATTTATTACGAAACTTTTCTGCTTCGTTATTAATTATGTCATTACATTAAAAACGTGGCACCGCAGACATGTTACCTAGAAAACAACTTTTTGTTTTGTTGATATGTCTGAAGTGGTACCGTGCGTATAGTGTTATTTATTTTTACAGATAAAATAGTAAACACCATATTTCCACCAAGTAAATTGGGACTTCAGAAATGTGTACTATATGATAGATGGGCTGGTAGATAGATTGAGACTTAATACCAATAGATATATCTATTGGTATTAAGTCTTCCATAGTACCAGCTCGTGCATTAAGTGCTTATTAAATTTCGTAACTTGGATGAGAATAGCCGAAGATTGGAAGCGGTGGTGTGCATTAGGGGAGGCCTATGTCCAGCAGTGGGCTAGCGCAGGCTGATGATGATGATGATGATGATGAACTTGCAATCCCCGCCTTCGACGCATTTTTAAGCCTAATCGAACCTAATCGTTTAGATTTTATTAAACTAAATAAAGAGAATAGCGGAACTCTTACTTAAGTTAAATGCTAGACGTAGTAAGGTGATTAATCTTTTAAATCCAGAAACTACACTAGCTTTGTAAACTGTAACCTAGCAGAGTTGTGCACACTACTGCATAGCGCTAAAACGTACCTTAGTCCACACTCTAAATCCTTAAAAAAAGTAATTTCGATATAAACCTGATAAACATGATCATTTCATTAAAAATGTCCGCCTACGCGATATGCTTCAGAGCCAGTCACAAACAATGTTCAGCGTAGCACCGACTTCGCCCCGGGGAACCGTCGCTTCAAGCGGCCGCCTTGTTATTTCCCTTTTTCAGTGGCACGTTGAGGAACACTGTCGCCCTGACGCCGGAGCGTTTCTGAAATAGTACAACAGTTCACCTTTCAGCTTTGTACACGGTAACGCGTTTGCCGACGCTGTTTGCTCGCTAGAAATAAATAGTAACGCGTTGGCTGAAACAATAGGTTTTTTTTTATTTATAACTTCGGAAGAAAACGAAATATAAGATAGTAAAACTATCCCTTTATATAATATAAAGACAAGACAAATTATTATTTTTGTTGGCAATAATAATTTAATAACATATCCGGACAATTAACATAACATCATTTATTTACCAACTAAGCAGAGCTATGGAAACCAGATGACTGATAAATACATATACCTCTTTTTTTGTAAATAAATATAAATTTAATATTGATACGCTAAACCTTTAAGATGAGCAGCAAATACGCTATCTTAAATATTACATTACTTGTCTCGTTAACATAGTATCACTATAACGTTTAATTTCTCGTTAGTTCTGGTTATTCACATCTGAATTATGTCCTTTCCACAGAAATATGATTTATTAATTAATACATACCCGTATATCCGTAACTTTCTACAATTGTCCGCATGTCAAAATAGTTGGCGAATTCCATTCATTACGTAACGCCGCCAACTCACTAACTGAATTCAGCGCGACACCGCTCGGGACCCCTCCTACTTGCGCTCGTAAAGGCGAATTGTCAATTTAAATTTAATTTCCTTTACGGCCCGAACTGAGTGACGCCTTACATGCACTATTACGTACACGGATTCTATTATGTTTTATGACGCAGCCGTGACGTCGGGCCTTACGACGTTTAGCGGGGAACCCGCCTTAACAAAAGTGATTTACGTCTCTTGAAATACAATATACGGAATAACGTGACGTAATACAAGTCTACCGCCTCCGTGGTCTTACGGTATTGGCCCTAGCTTTATAAATCGGTGGTCGAGGGTTCGAATTTGTGTTATCGTTGTTTTCTGTTTGGTTAGGACAATTTAGATCGATCACCTAACTGTCTGAAAAGTAAGATGATTCATACGTTGGATGGGCACGTAAAAAGTCTATCCCAGGTTGTCAAGATTATCTTTGGCACTTGTTATAGGATGACAGAGCCTTCAAATTAACCGACAACTAATTTATCCTTAATTTAACCCCCAACCCACATTGGACCAGCGTGGTGGGATACAGTCCAATAAACGGCTTACGGAAAAGGCGTGCATTAGGGAAGGCCTATGTCCAGCAGTGGGCAAACACAGGCTAATAATGACGAATACAAGGCTGGTAGAGAACAAACTGAACATGATTTCTCTTTCTAATAACTTATATCTACTATTGATAATATTTAATGGTATCCCGAACACTTTAAATTAACGATTGGCGTCCGCTGCACGCTCTGGATGTACTACAGTGAACGGTAGCTCCATCTTTCGTTGTCGTAGTCTGATGGAATAAACAATCTTCCAACTTGGCTGGACAGAATTTTTAAATGTTTTAACTCTACCTTGTCTTATATATATAAAGAATATGCGTAAGCAAACACTTATGTTAAACTTTTATTTGCTTGGCACTATCCAAAGCAGTTACCTATAAACCAAATGCGTAGGAATTAATAATGCCCGGATCCACTAATAATGTGTTTAATTTTGACATTACTCTCGTTAGTCGTTAGGCTTTGTGTACGTTATGTAAATTGAAATTCGGGTACATTATTATTACAACATACACTTATAAACAAAACAGAAGCTTTTATTTTGTTAGCTTCCTAATTTAAAAGAGTTACGCTTAGCCGTAAGGGACAAAAAAATTTAAAACAATTTAACAACGGAGATAATTTCCCTTTGAGGAGTAAAGCAAGTGGCGTCACTCATTTCGAAAAATCTTTTTTATAATTTAATAACATGTTTTCATCTCGACATTACCTTTTTAACATTAAGTTTAAAATACTGTTAGATATTTAGTACATCTTTTAAGGTGTTTTATTTATGTAAAATTCCTACCTGCAATAGTTAATTTCAGAATAAAGCGTATTTCACGACACACAAAACATTAATCATCAACTCACATTATTCACAATATCTCACAACGAAAACTGCGTTGAATCACGTGAGGCAATTTATCAGTTAAACCAAAATGGAAATGGAAACGGAGCTAGTGCAGATTCCAACATTTCAGCCAACGTTATCGTTGGGGCCGCGGCTAAATGCTTCGGCGGCCATTATTTCATAGCTCTAGCCCTCTGAACACGTATCTGCAGCTAACGGTTTTCCCGCCACTGCGTTTTACGACCGCCATATTTAAGATGGCGGCGTGCCGCGTTACGCCTAACCTTGATGACGCCTGTGCCGCGTAGGAATAATACGACTGGAGGTTATAAGATTAGGGATTTAAGTGGTATGGGCTTGGAATAATTCGGCCAAATTTTTTATGTTGCATTTTATGGATGATATATTAATTAGTATTTTGTCAATTTATGTATCAGCTTCAATTTTGATATCGGTACAATGCGTGAATCGTGTATTAAATAAAAGTTTCGATAACATATAAATAATATAAAAGTTTTAAATTATATACAATAGAGTCAATTCTCTTTTGAACTAATTTCGTATTTTAAAAATTGGATTTGACTTTAATTTTGTATCATCAATATATTTTTTTTTAGTTTATTCTTGACATTATAATTTTATTGAACTTTTATTTAATATTTTCTTAACATAAAACTACAAAAGTCTTTTTTCTTTATTATATTTACAAAAAAGGTTTTCCTTATTGAAACTCTTTTTAAAAAACCCTCAGATAAACAAATTCAAACTCACCCCATCGATATACCATTAAAAAACTCCATTTCGCGGCATTTGAAGTTGTCAGGGCTGGCATCATTTACCAATCAAACTTGCTCTACACAATATAGGCAAAGAGATAAATCAGTTACTGGATGGCACATTTAACGGGTATTTTAAATAATTAAAGCATAAAACATTTGTAAGAATTGACAGAAAATCATTTGGTTCAACATTTTATCGACATATTAGTACATTATTAGTACATAATAGTACAAAGTCACTTTCTCTGTCCCTATATCCCTACGTTGCTTAAATCTCAAAAACTACACAACAGATTTTGATGCGGTTTTTTAATAGATACAGTGATTGAAGACGAAGTTTTATATGTATAATTCATGCATGATATTGTAGAGAAACGATGATAAATTTATATAACATTCCTAAATTTAACAGATATTAGTATTGCACCCGTGCGGAGCCGGGGTGGGCTGCAAATTTTTTAAATAATGTATTATTTATGTATTTTATGATTACATATAACATACAAGAGGGTTGTGTGCATGATATTCTCAAAGCATATAAAATAAAGAAAGGACACCATTATTTTTTAAAACACGGCTGAATGTGATGTTTACTTCTGTCATTATTTTTTACATTCATCATCAGACTTTGATAGTCCACTGCTGGACATAGGCCTCCCCTAATAAACCCACATTCATTGTTTTTGGACCGTATCCCACCACGCTGGTCCAATGCGGGTTGGTGGGCGGACCGACTTTTTTACATGCCCCTCCGACGCATGGATCATCTTACTTTTCAGACAAATGGGTGATCGGCCCAAATTGCCCTAACCAACTAGGAAACAACAATGAAAATTTGTTGAGTCCCCGCAGGATTCGAACCCACGACCTCCGGATTCTAAAGCACACGCCTATACCACTAGGCTACGGAGGCGGTTTTTTACATTAGGTTCCGGTTATTTTTCCCATAACGTACTATTAAATAATCTTTTATTAAATCAGCAACGAGATAAGTAAAGAACCTTGTTTTATGATGTAACATTAGTATATGCTGCGTCATTTGAATTTCCAACTCGATGGGAGCTCCAAACGATGTCAATGTACACCAAATAGATGGCGTTTCCTGTTTTCGGCAATCTTCGTGATGGACCTCTCGAGTTTTATGGCGTCCGACTTCATTATGCTAATGGGGGCTCAAGTTTTACTCGCCCTCCTCCACTTATTACGGGCGATATCGCCTTCGTTTCTATGCGAGTAATCCTTTTTTTTTCAGTCTTTTTTGAGTGGTGTAAGATTACGTTTTGAAAGTATTAGTGACATTTTATTATGGTAGTTTATGTACGTTCTTACATCATAACACTTATTATAACTTATTCATAAATGTTTTGTCGTTGCTGGCGATTGTTTGTGTGGATTATCTTATAATGTTTGTGGCGTAAACTGTCTTTAGAGATATAAGCCGCAATATTTTTATCAAATAAGCTTAAGGGTACAAGACAACTACGTCTAGTCGGTTAAGCCTGTCTATGTTTAAAGTTCTTTTTGTTAGCTAGTACAGTTGATTTGTGTGTTCAATCAACGTTCCGTTCCGATGCTGTTCCGTTTATCGTTACCTGAGAAACATTAAATACTATCACAATTTCGATGTCTAATAACAGATTAAAGCCCCCTAATGCAGAAGGTGTGGAGTAGGGGAGGCCTATGTCCAGCAGTGGACTAACACAGGCTGATGATGATGATAACAGACTATAAGATACCTCGTTACATGTAATGCCTATAACCTGAGGTTAAAAATAGTGTTATTAATTTTTTTAAATGTTTTTAAACAATAGCCTTCCTTAAAAATCAACTAACCTACTTAAATATTTCTATGTGCACACCGCTATTGCTTTTTCAAGGGATTTATGGATCAGGGCGGTCTAGACATGGGACGGTGGGAGTTAACCAGACCATCTCTATTCATACCTCGACATTTACAAATTCTATATATCATTGTTATTGCGCTTTCTCCCACTAAGTGTTTCTGCAGACGGTTCGAGAACGTTGTAATGTTATTTACTACTTCCAAACCTGACTTTCCCTTTAGAGTTTGAATACTACGAAGGTTACAGTAGACAGTACAATTACATTAGTGACAAGACACTAAGTTTTTCATGATTGATATGGCTTTGGAAAATTGCAAAGTAATTTTCAAGCAATAAAGATATGACTTAGTGTTTGTTGATAGACCTTTTCAATACATTATATTTGGTCGAAGGTAATGCTGATGAATGTATCGTACGCATGGTTTAAAAAAAAACATTTTTTATTTTGTCAAACTAGCTGTTGCCCGCGGCTTTCGTGTGTTAATTTAAATAAATCCTTTTAGTTACTTGTCCAACAAAAGCAACTCCCAGTTATTTCAGCTATCTTTTAGAGGAAGTCTCACTAATATCAAAACAATCCTTTCAGAGATCAGCGAGAACAAACAGACCGACAGACAAATAAAAAAACGTTGTTTTGTTATATGTACACTACATATCAGAATTTAAACATTTAAAATAGCTTATTTTTATGCTACAAACTACATCCCAATTTTATTTATTTGTATAGATTTGTTTGATAGATAAAATACAATTATCAAGAAGTTTTTCACAACCTATTATAATTATGTAAGAATTTTTTTTTTGCCAAGACATCATTGTTACACTTAAATACTACAATTAATACAGCTTTTAGCATCAAGGAAGACGGCGGCAACTTTTGTTGCCATATTTACAAGGGCCTATAAAACCTGAAATATGAACAAATCAAGTCTAAAATCCAAGTCTCTTACAACTTAAAAGGGTTATACCTATCGCGCGCCACCTACTTCGCTTCTTTGCGCTAATATGAAGATCATCGGTTGGCGCAAAGGTATTATTAGTTCATTAGTATTTTGTTTAAATAAATTCCTAAGCTTACGTGGCACTGTACCTTTGGTAAGTGCGTTTAAACAAAGAAACGAGCCTTTAAAATTTGCATATTAATTAACGTAAGTATTGCTATTACGTTCCAGGCGTACCTTTCGTACTTTAGACTCGTTTTAATAAAATTGTTGAAAACTTCACTAGAATGTACTGCTATACGATGAATCAAATTCAAATTTATATTCGTGAGTGTTTTTATTTCATCATTTAAGTATTAATGTAATGTAATTGATAATTATTGTCAATGTTAGCAGCGAAAACTTATTCTATGATCGCTCGATCGAAATACATAGCCTCATTTAGTGCCGCATTGCTCCCCACGATGCCCTTTGACTATTTTTTACGCTGAATTTATTATACTCCATCACGCACTAGTGTGACTGTGGCCAGTTTATCATTAGCCATGTAACAGGGCCGCGTTACGGTGTCGCTTGTACATTTCGGACGTTGAATTCGGCCTTAAATCGGTAATTAAGATTTTATGAGTTGCTCCAAATACGAGGATCGTACGAGCTCACGGAAAGATCCCGCCGCGATACTGAAAACTATTTAGTCCGGATGGCCAGGACAGGCCGTAGGGTTTTATCGGGCCGTTTTATTTTACTTACCGCAATTATTAGTCCTTAGGAAATGTCGTCACCCGGCTGCGATATATTGCGAACCCTTGGACGTCGGCCTTTAATTAAATTCACTCGTCACTGAACGTTGTTTTTTATTGTCGCCCTAAATTTCTGCGGCGGTCGTTACGGTTTCGTATTTCACTTGAGTTGTGATGTACTTGCATATTTACGTTGAGTTTAATGAAAAAACATTTTAAATGTAATAAATATTACATTCTAATATGGGCTTATGTTTTCTATACCTATATTTTAGTAAAATTAATATTTAGTATTTGTACTTGATATATATTTGAATGAATAAGTGTTTTTTCTTAAGTAAAATTACATTAATTGTTCACGGTTTTTGTTTATTTGAAATATTAACAAATAAAAAGTTTCTTATTTCTACTATTTAGGTATCTTACGTATATTAAAATCTTTTACATTAATATTAAGTGATGTATCTACCTGCTGACGCTTCTTCGAAGAATTCGACAATCATCTTTATATCACATTTAATGATTACAATGAGCCAACCTCTTCAGCGCTTTTAGCAAAACGTGTAACATAAAAAAAAAAAACTAAAAACCTAAATCGCCGAAACAAGCACTAAGATCCAGCGCAAAATGTAAATCTAAAGACCTAAGCTTTCGCAGCCGTCAGCGGATGTTACCGGACGGGCATTTGAATAATTTTATGGGCGGATTAGATTCAATTCGACCGACGGACTGCCTTAAAAGAAACACTTAGTATAACAAGCTTGCAGTTATTATATAATAGTTTATTGTCTTTGTATTGTTCTCTTACTGATCCTTCGGTATAGGAATAATTGTTAAAAAATTTCTGTCACTGTGTCGAACTCATTTGATTATTTTTGTATTGACTCTGAAAATAGGCAACATGAATCTATATAATAGAAACGACGATCAAATAAAACGATTACATGTTCCGCTATAAAAAATTTATACCTTTACATACTTACTTGTTTGATCATAAATATAGGCATACTCAAAAATTTGTTAATATTATGATTGTACTGTTATAATTGGTACATTTAGACGACTACCGAAACTAACTGACTAAAACGACTAACTGACTCACGGAGACATATTATTAACTTCTAATAATTGTATTCTTACAAGTTATATTACCATCTTTATATCCTATGCGTATTTTTAACATTACATCATTAGAAAAATTACTTTAACCTTAACTATTATATAAATTTTAACCGGCCACCACTCCTTCCCACTGTATTTATTTCTTCCCTCACAAAACCGACTTCCGTCCTGAATCAACAAAGGATTCCGTCAGGTCGAGACGCGTGGCAATACGTCACGTCGATCCTGCAGGATCAGGGCCCCCGCTCTGTCTCCATTCCACCGCCAAATCCTTACGTCCGCTGCCTTGTCGTCTGCCTCTATTAATATAGATTTTCTTAGAGACGGTCCACGTAATTCCACTGAGCAGGCATCTTAAGCCGCCTGGCCGCCCACTCATCTGATTGTGTCCGCGTTGTAATGTTATTTACAGCATGCTTTTATAGCTGCCCCTAGAATGGATTTGATAATATACACAAACACTAACGGGATGAAATTACATTCGTACTTTCATCCAGCTAGACTACCCTTTGATGCAATTTTCTTGAGAAAGTTGCAGATTCATACCTCAGTGTCAAAGACGATATCAAAATAATTAAAAGTTTGTATGTTTAATGATTATAATGTTTTAAAATACTGACAGAAGGATAATTGTTTCTTAAAGCGAAGTAACTATTAGAAGAGTATGGTATTTGGTGTATAAAATATATGTTCCTACATTTAGTACTATTGGAATAAAACTTTCTGCAATATAATGAACACGCGATCTGAGTAATGAAGCTGTGTTAGTTAGAGACAAAATTAAATCGTTAAACTAAAGACTACCGTACAAAACTTTAAGAGTTTTATCGAGTTCCTCTCGCAACCGTATCTACGGAGCGTCTCTCAGACAGCTTCGAGCGAAATTAAATTAAAATTTTCAGTCCATTAATGCACTAAGATCTTTTCATTACGCCCTCGCAGCTAAAAGTGACAGGTAATGTGTCCAGAAACATGCGTTTAAGCCTAATGTAAGAACATTAGAACACTTTCTATCCACTCATGCATTCCTGGTACGTAGTACCAGTATAATGGCACGTAGTAATTGTTAATCTGCGTTTGTTGCTATTTCATAAAAGTATAAGTAAAAAAATATTTTATCATTTTCAAGGTCCATGTTTTAATACTAAAACTTTAAAACTTATTTTTTTTTCCCAAATTGGTCAACTTCATTAAAATTTTATCTGTACTAATACGTATACACAGATAATAATCTTGTCTATTCAGCGCAATAATATCAAGAACTGTTTGATTAGTTAAACTTCATATACGTTATTTTTTTGTTATTGAAGGCTCTAAGATATATTATATCATGCCACTAGGAACAGAGCAGCTATAAAAATAAAAAAAAAATTGAAAACAGCAGATATTAAGGATTTCTTCGTTTTCGTGACGTAGCCGTAGTTGACACTAAAATTAATTAGAACTTTAACGTCACATCGATGTTTACTTACCAAAGACTTAATTAATTCACCCCGTGTAACGTACAAACACCATGTAAGGCTGCATACAGGCTTTTGTCAAGCAAGACGTCCAGCATAAAAAGACCTCTGCGGGCGGTTTTGATTTAAAGCCGAGACGATGATAGAAGGTCGCTGCCAAGCCGTAAGAGGGGTCAGACGTTAGAGGTGATAACGTACGAGTGTTGTTATCCCTTAGGGACGTTTTACACAGGCCCGGGCCTCGCTTATCCCCCGGTAATTACTGGGGAAGTGTTTATACCTAGTTGGGTGTACGCTAAAATACGTCAGCTTACTCGAGAAGATTTTCGTCGGGAATTATTTCTTCTCCCTGAGCCCCTGCGGTGAAAGCTTTACTGGAACTACTGATCTTAAAGGCTTACTTCGCTTTCTTGGGAGGTAATTAAAAGGAAAATGGATAGGTAACGTTTTGGGGTCGATCTTAAAGGTTTTCTGGTATCACTTCCTTGCGCTGTAATTGAAAGGATTGTTAGTATAGATTATTTAATCATGGTCTTTTTTCTAATTATTAGCCTAAAATACGCTTTCGATTTTCGTAGCAATGTATGATATTATTTTTATATATATTTTTGCATAATAAAACCTTTATTAGTCATTAGTAACCAATGCTATTCAATGCAGTGAAAACTTAAAAATGCGAAAAATAAAAAATAAAATTACTTAACCGTAGAACATTTTCTTTTCTCCTTGGTAAATTGTGCTAACACTTTTAAAGAAAAATGTTTCCATTTTAAAGACCATGTCTCATCTAGTCTTTTCCGTCACACCATTAGCTTAAAATAAATAAAATCCTTTTTAGAATGTATGCACGCTTAAGGGTATATACCCTTTTAAACGTAATCAACGTAGATGACCACGCACTAGTGAAAGGTCATTTAACGTACACATAGCTTATCAAAATAGCGCAAGTTTCGAACCCAGTACCCCGTGACCGCGACAAAAATCCCGTCCTCACCCGACCCGAGCACGTGCCGTCCCTGCGAAATCCTTAACACGTAGTTGAATTAAAATACCTCGTGACCCTTTTTCATTAATAAGAGATCTTCGCTCCATACTGAATATTTATAACGGACCTTGTGGTACAAGTGAAGAGCGGACTTGCTTCTGTTCGTTTCTGTTAAGGAAAATACACTTTTAGGAATTTTCCTAGCTTTTCTTTTGCTTTTTGGCTAGAGAGGAAAATTTTTATATAGGGTGCTTAGATAGTTCGACTGATAAAAAGATATAATATAACTCAATCTAGAGCGTAGCAACTTTCAGGCAATACTGTTTTTAATATTAAAGAGCTGTCATTTGCTTTATTAATGGATGTACCATATTATAATATAATATATTAAATTTACCTAAACACGTATAATATTCTATGGCGCCAAAAGTAAAGGCGTTATTACGGTGATGCGTAATCAAACCCCATTTGTTTTTTATCTTGACGGTTTGTATATGTTATATACAATATCATCCTTCCTTCATTTTTGTCTAAGGTATTATTAAAATTTATTTTAACCTTGCACAGAGAAGTATACATAAGCGGGCTTAATGCCTTAAGCGTTAACTAACATCCAACCTTAGTGAGGTTACGAAAATTAAGCGTAGGTAACTTTACGGCTTATAAAATTAAAACAAGGTTCAAAACTCTGAAAAACTCTTTATAACACATAACATCATCATCAGCCTATGATAGTCCACTGCTGGACATAAGCCTCCCCTAATACGGGACGTATTCTCCACTAACGGGTATTTGGACCGTATCCCACGACGCTGGTCCAATGCTGGTTGATAACACATGACATTGACATTTAAATAATTTGAAACATAGATACATAAATGGGTAGGAAATATTTTCATTCTAAAAATATCTTTAGCAGTAGAAAAGCTCTTGTTTGCACCACACCGTGTAGAACCGCATAGAAAGCTGCCACTTGATTTTTCCGATACATTTTCATGAGGTGAGCACTCGTGTTACCGCACCGTTGTCTTCCGGAGATTGGGCTAAACGTATTAGGCCAGATTGTTGGAGGGCCTCGCTCGGGGCATTATTATTTTACCATGAATAATGCAAGCTGCGTAATGAAAGGGTCGTCGCGTATGAACATCAGGTGTCGTACACCGTTTTGTTATTAGTTACGAGCACTATCACTGTTTTTCATGACTTCTTTTGTGATTATAAAATTATATCAACCAACTTTAACGGACGCCACAACTCTACTCGTCTTCCTAAAAACGAAATGTCACGTTCCGTTTACTTACTCTCGTTACTTTGTTCATCAAACTGGATCACCGCAGTGCTTATACACTACTGCTTTACGGCGAAGCGATATTTTTGATCGTCTCCTTTAGAGTTTTAACTTCATTGAAAAGTTAATATAAAGTTGTCTTGACGGAACGTCTCCAGAAATAATGTAGTATAGTTCAGCAGTAATGCTTTTTGGTTGCGATTAATGTGAAAAGTAATGATGTGAAGTAAAAAAATTGGTTGTGTTTAAAATCGGTATACGAGTGAAATTTATACGTGACAACGTCTTTTAGTGATAGATTAATTGTAATTCATTCGTATAGTAGTAAGAAGGATCACTACTCATTCTTTTTCTCTTTGTCTCTCTTCCACTTAAGCAGATCAACTGCGCACATGTAAGAGACGCGTGACTTTCTCTTATGGTGGCTTATGTGGAGCGTTACGTGAGCTGAGGTGACACATTTTCCTCCCTATCTTGAACCTTGACGTGACAACGTCGTATAAATTCGACGTTATCACGTCAAAAGATGTGATAGATATTAAAAATTCATTAAGAGTTTCGTAGACGTTTCCGTGACTTATCAGCAGCTTATTCGCTAACCTATCATATTTAGAATGTAAAACAAACTGACTCTGGTTGATTTGACGACATATTTTTATTGTGATAAAAAGTATGATAACTAAAGTATACATTTAACTTTATTTCAATACTAATTATAATTTTATATTAAGTACAATTTTTTAATTACATATCTTAAGTAGCTTGTAAATACGTATTCTTTTTCGATATAAATCTCGAATTTATCGGTGACTTTTAATCAGTGCCTTCGTCTGAAACTGCGCGAAAAAGACCTTAATGGCGGCACACGTAAACAATGAAGCGGCCCAAAAATCTAGGCTGGAAGTCGGATGAGGTAGTAATTGGACTTCTGTAGTGGCAAAAAAGTTCATTGTTCGTTCTCGTCAGTTGACGTGTCATCTTGGCGAAATAATACGCCTTCAGCGCTTTATGATGACGTGTATTCAACTTTTAAAAGGCCGCATGTTGTTTTTGTTCGTTCATAATTGGTCGATATATATCATGTTATTATAAAATTAGATGTATTGATAATACCTGATTTACTGATTGAAAAAAATCTAACCAGTTTTTGTTATGTTGCAAGTAAAATTTTAACTCATTCCCGACGTTTGTACACTTTTCAGTCCTAAAGGTCACGGGGCAGGCTCAAATCAACATGGAGCCAGAAAGTGTATAAATTGAATTCTTTCACTATCTTTTTAACAAAATCGTGTACTCTACAACATAGCTTACGCGACAAGTAAATTACAGCGTTCGCAACTAATTCAATTCAATACAGATATCTTTATTCAACATAAGACTAATACATTCACTTATAGATTGTTAAAAGACTACCACCGGTTCGGAAAAGGACGCCAATGACCTGAGAAGAACCGACGAAAGAAAGTAAAATACTTTTTAACCAATGATCTTTCGTATTGATTGACAACCAAAGTAACATAACTAGCTGAATCGTCGAGTTTAACTCGACCGAAATCACAAGTTAGTGTGAAATCCTAAACGTTAAACAACTGGAAGTAATTTCGATATGTAACAAAGAGTTGGACCTGTGGGCGCAACACGTGAGGGAAGTTCGCAAACAACGCTCTAACTCGCGTTATAGGAGTGACCGTGCAATATGACGCGTCCGAATTTACTTGGTAAAGTTGCGCTTATATTATTATTTGGTCACTTGATAGTAAAGTGATTGGTAAATTCTGTTTGTACTTGTGACCTATATGGGAGATTTATTTTCATGTCAGATGTTATTTGACTTAAAGTATATACAAAAGAACACAAAATTAAACTTTTATGTTTATTTGTATCAATTACAAGCGTCCATTTATTGCGTTATTTCAGTTTTCCAAGGTTTGTTACAACCGGTGGCATATTTCTATCGCAATATTTAAAATATTTATATTTTGCAGGTCTTTATAAATACGTTTTCTTTTTTTATGGCATAAGCAGGCAGACGAGCAGTCGGCCACCTGATGGAAGTGGTCACGAAACCCATTGGACGTTGACAATACCAGTGGTATCGCCGAGCGCTGCCTACCATGAGACATAGGTGTTAAGTCTTGTTTACCCAGTAAATACGCTGGCTACGTGCCCTTCAAACCGGAACGCAGCAGTGTTTTCAGACTACTGCTTCATGGCAGAAATAGGCACCGCAGGTGGTATCCACCAGACGGTCTCCTGTAAAAGGGGACCTACCACCGGTACAGGGACCTACCACCGGTTTCTCCCAACTTTAAATAAATGAAGACTACAATTAAGTTTAAAAAGCGTATACGGCGTCATGAAGTATATTACAAAATTGAGCTCGTTAAATCGACCCCACTCGAAAAACGTCGTTGACTTTTATAATATATAAAAAATGGCATCATTTTTTTATGCGAAAGCAAATATGGGACAAGACTAGGGAGGCCTCGATTTAATTTACAAATCGTCACCAACTGCCCTAAGTAAGAATATGTAATAGAAGCATGTTTCCATCATGTTTGAATATCTCGCTACACCATCGACGTATTTATCCCCACTCGATCTCCCACCAATAAGTCCTAAACTTTTAGCATTAATAATTTCTTTTTCTTCATGTCAATATTTTAATACTAAACAATGCTTAGGTACACAAATATTTTATGTACACGAAAGCTGAAGACCTTGGATATTCAAACAATGACTATTTTGATACGCTAAGAACTCTGATAGGCTTCGGCCGCCTAATGTCAATGACCTCGCAAAGTTTGACATATGGGAAAGCGTTTTACGTCTGCAGATTTTGTTTACTACAATACCGAACGTTTTTTAAATTACGTAACATATCACACATATATATTTTTTCAATCTTTAATGAAACGTGTACAAATTTATTCGTAACAACAACGTAAGGATATAAAAATATTTCTCTCTACCTTCCCCGCTTCCTTCTAATATTAAATGTCTGTACTGTCCATAACAATCTTAGTTATATTTATTTTCAAAGTTTACATCTACTAACTTTTTGTTTTTTACATGTTCAGGTTACTCTACCATTTAATTGTTGACGATTTTTTACCGTACAATTGTCATTATAATTGATCATTTTCGAGTACAACACACGTGTTTCACTGAACCTTGACATTGGCAGAATCAATAAGATTCTCTTATAGGAGCCGTTATATTATAAAGGAAAAAGAATCTTTAATTAAACGATTTGGTCACAATCTTGTCTAATATCTGACTCCTCTCCTTACTGCCTCCTTAGCCTAGTGGTAAGGGCGTGTGCTTTAAAAACCGGAGGTCTTGGATTCGAATCCTGCGGGGACTCAACAAATTTTCATTGTGGTTTCCAAGTTGGTTAGGGTAATTTGGACCGATCACCCAATTGTCTGAAAAGTAAGATGATCAATGCGTCGGATGGGCATGCAAAAGGTCGGTCCACCCACCAACCCGCATTGGAACAGCTTTGTGGAATACGGTCCAAAAACCGCCTAATTGAGGAGGCGTGCGTTAGCGGAGGCCTATGTCCAGCTGTGGACTAACACAGGCTGTTGTATATGTGTGCATGTTGTCTAACAAAAGATAAACGTCTTAATTACATTTTATTATATTCCACGGACGGAACGACAATAAAATCTAAACACAATAACCATTATCTTCCATTTATTGCTTTTGTAATTTTATCGTGTCGTCTGGAGATTTCTATTGCCACAATTCAAAAGATTTCTGTCTGCCAGACGTTTGAAATCTGAACAATTTCTCATGAAAAACCATACCCGCTTTTAATGTTAAATGTTTATTGTCGACATAGTGAAATCTATTCTTACTTAACAAAATTGTTTTCATTGTTGTTTGGCATCAACGTTGTTACAAATTTATGTAATATTTATACGCAAAACTACTTAATGTTAAAGTGACATAGCTCATAGCTCATTCCTCTGAAGAAGCTGTTTTACTTTAAATGACTTGTAAGTCATATATGTATATATAGGCTATAATTTTTTAAATATATATTCATCATCATCATTAGCCTGTGTTAGTCCACCGCTAGACATAGGCCAATCTCCATTAGGGTATTTCTAAATCGTATCCCACCAAACTCGTCCAATGCGGGTTGATGGGTGGAACGACTTTTTACATGCCCATCCGACCCATGGATCATCTTAATCTACAGACTGTTGGGTGTTTTGCCCAAATTGCCCTGTCCAACTAGGAAACCACAATGAAAATTTGCTGAGTCCCCGATTCAAATCCACGACCTCCGGGTCCCAAATACATGCCCTTACCAGGCTACGGAGGCAGTTCAATATATTGTATGAATAATGAAATATTTTTGTACCATCGCGGTGCCTATTTCTGCCGCAAAGTGATAATGTATAAGAAACTACTGTGTGCCGGTTTGAAGGGTACCGTACGCCAGCGTGTAAACGGTATCGATTGTTTATGAAAGAACATGCCATCGGCGGGGTCTGTATGAAAGCACATTGCCAATCAGGCAAACGACGAAAATAGATACAAATATATACGTTTTCGTCGTTATGTGCAAAGTCGATGTTGAAAAGAAGCCGATCCTTTTCTATCTCTTGTTTTGGCTTCCAAAAAACTTCATCATCATCATCAGCCTTTAATAGTTCACTGCTGGACATAGGCCACCCCTAATACACCCCTATCCATTAGGGGGTTTTGGACCGTATCACACCACGCTGGTCCAATGCGGGTTGGTGGGTGGACCGCCTTTTTACATTCCGACTCATGGATCATCTTACTTTTCAGACAATTGGGTGATCGGCCCAAATTGTCCTAACCAACTAGGAAACAACAATGAAAATTTGTTGAGTCCCCGCAGGATTCGAACCCTCGACCTCCGGTTTCTAAAGCAAACGCCTATACCACTAGGCTACGGAGGCAGTCCAAAAAACTTAATAAAATGGAATAACCAATTATTTGACAAAACTTCGTGCTTCTTCTTAATGTGTCACACTACTAACAATGCAAGTTCTGAATAATTCTGCTAAAGTCATTGTTGAGTCAGTGTGTCGCTGTTAAGTTTTCTATCAAACAAAAAAGTACGAGTTGAAAAATCAATCATACCATTTAGTTTACACTAAAAATTTTATATAATTATATCAAAGTTAAGCAAAAAAAAATTTTTACTGACATACAAACTTCAACAAGTCAGCTATCTAAATCAGTGCAGCAAAAATATGCCACCGAGTTCGGCAGAGCCGCAATAAAATGCCAGCTTCAGTAACCGCCCCCTGAAATTCTGTGCCAAACCGAATAGATCATCCCGGACTGAAAATATTTCCAAGGGAATGCAATCTCGGTATTACTTCCTATCAAACTTTTCGTATTACCGCTCTCAAACTTGCCGCCACTGTAATATAACCTAGATAAAAATTTCCCTTTAAAACATACGTGCTCGGTGTCGTACTAGGATAACTCGATTCTATATCGCTTGCGACTCGATCAGTTCACGTTCGTGTGCCGTGACAAATATTTACAATGCCTGATAGAAAACACAAATTGTATTGTTAATTTAATGTCATCATCTGCAAGTGTTAAGTAATAACGTAATTACAATACATTAGAATGTTATTGAATGAATGCACATCTAAATTTTAGGTTTTTTTTTATGTCTATAAAGAAAATAAACATGAAGGTTTGTACTTTGAAAAAACACAACTTTAAAGCTATGCAGTAATTTTAATTTTCTGCATACAATATGTTAAACGGACAATAATAACTGCGACGTTATTACCAGAGTATATTTTCTCTCAAATTGTGGATACAAATTACATCGCGGAAAAAAAGTAAAACGTATTTTTACACACACAATTTTATTGCAATTAAACCTTTTTCGTTAAGCGTGCCAAACTTCCTGCACAAAAACAAAAGAACGAAAAAATTATATAAACAAAATTTGAATACATCTTAAGCATCCTAGTAGCGGTATCGGTAGGAGCACTCCCCGACATTTCAGTCACATATCGCGGTAGGATCTCCTTTTATTTCGCATGGACGATGCCCCAAGATCTCTCCCGTGTTCAAAAGCCGAATACGAGATTACGAGCGCAGTAAGTGGGCCAACTCAGACAACGGACGGATTTGTTCGAGGGAGTCGCTTTGTGAAATTCAAACAACGTGCTACGTATACTTTCCTCTTGTGGAATCAATCGGGACGGTTGCTGAAGATTCAAACCGCCTCGGTGGCCCTTGCTTTATAATCAGGAGGTCGTGCGTTCGAATCCCTCGGGGTAACAACGTTATTGATGTTTTCTGTTTGATTAGGCAATTTAAGCCGATCGCCCAATTGTCTGAAAAGTAAAATGGTCCGTGCGTCCATCTACAAATTTGCATTTGACCAGCGTGGGATACGGTCAAAAAAACGGGAGTCTAAAATAATGGAGAAGGCGTGCATAAGCTAAGATTAAGTGAGTCCAGCTGTGGACTAACAAAGCTTTATGATGAGTGATGATGATGATGATGACGAATTTAGATTTATTGTTCGCTAAGTATTAGAAATTAAAACGATCAAATGTATTTTCCATACTAATTAAATGAGATTCAACAATAGTTTGCTTTGTATGTTTGTCTTCTAATGATCGATTTCTGAAATAAGTTTGCAATGTTTAATAAAAACAGGATTTTTATCTGAAACGCCGAATTTTTATAAGAAGCCGTCCAATGTATAGAACTATATAAGCATTTATAGATGTTGGGTTAAATATTCTAAGCTATTTTCGTAAAAAAATAACATCAAAATTATGTTTTTTAGTTTTTCGCGTTAGTTATATATATTTATTCCAAAACATTGAGATACAGACGTATACCAACTTAGTCTGCCCGCGATCATGGATACTGGAAAAATTCCGAAACGTTGGGAATAAATAAAAAAAGTAACGAGAAAAATCCGTAAATTACTGAATTTAATATATATTTTTTTAGGTTAAATTTTTGTGTATTCACCCAACTAATGGGTTTTTTCTTATGTTGCTTTGGTTATATCGAACACAATTTTTATATTAAATTAATTAATCGTAGTCGATTATTGTACATTGCTTAATAATAATATTTTAACACAAAACGTATGTGTGTACGTAAGTGTACAAAATAGACAAAGCCACATATAGTACCAATACGTGTACACTAACTAACTGTACATTACCTGCGTTTAAACACGAATACAATACAATAGCAATTGTAGTTTATCGACGGGCTAATTATACGGGCACATGTGCCCCTCGCAGGGCTAGGGAAGCGATTATGCGTTTGAAATGGAAATGTGGCAACTGGCATAGTAAAATGTCTTTATCGCATATGCCACGGCAATTTGGCGGGTGTACGCCTATGTTGGCATACATTGACTTTTAGGTTATAATTGTATACTAGTCTAGACTGAAGACCAGACTACTGCAAAACAAGTCTTAAGAAACTGTTTTGCTACGACCGATTAAATCACGGTTAAACTGTGTTAAAAGTAATTAAGGATTTGTTTTGGTTAAAATGTTTAAGTATATGAAATTGACTATTAACCTTTTAATTGTTAATATAAGTATCCACAGGTACATAAAACAATTATTTGATTCCATCTTCATTGTTATCTATTTCTAGAATTCGTACTTCGCTCGCTGCGGCCTGCAAACCTTTCTTCCGAAATAGATACATTAAAAAATACATGTGAACAAAATCTAGTTTAAGTCTAAATATATTATATCAAATCCACTAATTAACGGATTTTCCGCGTTAGTTTTATATATTCATTCCGACGTTTCAGATTCTTTCCAGCAGCCACGATCACGGGCAGACTAAGCTGGTATAAGAAATAATTATCTAAATATATTAATATTAATTTAGTATATTAACATTTCAATCTGGAAAATTTATGTTTAATAAATATATCACTATATAATACATCTAAAATAAGATAAACACAAATATTATCATGTAAAATAACTTGGACGAGCAATGGACGAGTTTCAATCGTTCAAGTTCGCGGTACGCCAGTTAGACATTCAAATTGCATTGGGCAATTATTGCTTCCGCGGATCGCTGCCAATGACAATCCAGTGTTAGCACAAGCCGATGTTTTATTGGTGCGTTCTAGGCGGCATCGAAACGACACCGCTATCGAGCGAGATTTGCATCCACAATGAACGATACTGAATGGATTCATGGTTAATTTAACCCTGTACGGTTAGTTTGTTAGTCTGTTTCGCTGTGTAGTGTAACCGTCGATTGTTATAGATCAACTGAAGAACTTATTTGATGATGGCAATGTATAATATGTAAAATTTTTGTGTAATACGGTGTTAGTGTCTGCTAGAAAACAGTAATGTTGATAAATTGGGTAATCTGCCGCGAAGCAGGAAGACCATGCTGGTTTGAAGGTCGTTGTAGTTAGTAAAATTACTAAAGAGTTATCATTGAGCGCTGTAGTAAGGTTTGCATTGCATTTTTTAGGATTGCTAGCTTTGAATATTTATTTTATTTATTATAATAAAAAGGCTTGTCATCCTGCAGCTACAAAACATCATATGTAAAATTTTGTATGTTTCTGTAATGCAATTCAAGGTGTAATGACAACAAAATTTCCCCTAAGTTCATTGTTCTTCTATTTATTTGCGTCTGGTTAATACAAATTATAGAGATAAACAACCAAAATGGAATTGAAATGGTTTCTTGTTATACGTAACCGTCTCAATTAATATGAATATAGAGCACAAAATCAATTTCATCGCCAGAGAAAAAGCTACAATGGCTACCCAGTCACGTGATGTAATTCATTCCTTGAAAGACTTCTTTATTTCAATTAAAATTCATTCGAATTGATTTTGAAATTGATTTTATATAACTCAATTATACTTCACAGTTTTAACTACTAGGTAGTCTACACATGTTTCTATAAGCATCAAACTTTACGCGTTTTGGCTTAACCACATCCATACATACAAACATAAACAATGTTTGTATGTATGTACGGCATAAGTAGTTCCATCTCTTACGTCACAGGACAACTTAAAAAAAAATTAAGTAAGTTTTTACAGGAGGTTGAATCAGAACAATTCATGTCTTACGTCACACGTCATGTTTTTAAGAAAAAAGATTTAAATGTATTGAAATTTAGAAATACATTTTTCACGATAAACGCTTTTTTCTTCACTGCGAGAAGAAGCTGGTGACCTTTCTTTGAAAAAAAAACAAGGTCTCCTAATTTCAAATCAAGCGTTCCTTGTACGAACAATCAGCTAAATGACAAGGGCGTTTAATGAATCGGCAGCTTAGACGGTCTTTATTGAAGTCCCTTAATTTCCTGCGAGACGAGAAATTTGTAAAGACGGTCTTTGGCTGTGTCTTTAGCTTTCACGTGATAAATGAGCCGCGTCCAGGGTTCAAAGCCGGTTTTTACAAAAATATCAGGATAAAAAGATTACTTGATTATTTCATAAGTTAAATTTATTAATTTCAAGTTATTTGGGTATCAGACGCGATCAAATTTTTGAAATTTTTAGGAATAATGTAGATGGGACAAAAGTTTTGACGGAGACCTTAATATAATGCATTACAGACACATGTGTCTAATGTCTAGACACATGTGTCTGTAATGCATTATATAGAATTAAATACTTTTCAGGTACAAAACAATAAAATACGTTGGGAATATACATTGTATATCACAATTTGCTATAGCGTTTTCCGTTAACATGTTACGAAATATAGAAGCCGACAAATGCCAGTCAAGAACTTTGCGTCACACAGCGAAACATCCCCGTTAAAGTAGCTCCGAAGTCGTAGGAGCGTTTCATGAACTAGCACGGTCTGCGACAGTGCCTTCTGTCTGGATATGTTAGGCTTGTTTGCATTCAAGCGAACATGTTACCTCATTGAAGTGCGATCGAACGTGCAAGTTGGAAAACTTTGGAGACCTTTTGATGTACGCCTTTTTTTATATTTTTATGTAATTATATGGAATATATATTCTATAGGACAGATCGATGTATTTTTTTAATAGCCGATGCTTCAACAACCTGGTTTTGAAGCATCGGCTTTGTATCAAAAGGACATCAAAAAAACATTTAAATATGTAAAATAAACAAGTAAAAAATCCTTTTATTCAATTAATGTGAAGTATTCGCGTAAAAAAGGAAATAATTATACCAATGCATTTTATATTTTTTTCCTAAATAAATTTAGGTTCAATAAAAGGACATAATATTTTCTTAACAATTCATAGCAGATCTCGAAGAAATTCCATCTCTAAAAACTGTTTGTCTAACAGTTCGTAAGAAGCTTTTTTCATTGCACGTCATAAAACATATTAATTTATTAAATGATTTCTAAATTACGATTACTGAGAATATTTAATATGAATACTTATCCAAAAGCTGTAAACAAAGATAGGAACGCGATAAAACACAGGATGTTTATTCCAAAGAAATCAGATCGAATTAGATTTGATTCGTCCTGAACAGTGAGTGTCCATTGTGCTAGCGTGCTTTATCTATCCACACGTTTGCACAAACACTCCCCAAGGCGTATTCAATTAACACGCGTGCCCTCGGCTAGACAATTATAGGGGGTGGCCATCTTGGTTCTCCACGTTTTCTTCCACAACTTGAGCTATTAACGCTTGACACTTGTTATGAATTGTTCGCTAGGTGCAACAATGGAGAAATTAATTGAAAACGTTGCGAGCTATTACGGTATTGTGTCGGTATATTGGGTGTTTATCGGTCGCGTGTGTTTCTATCGTTTTAATTTCTAATCTTGAGGGGGAGGACCGTTGCGAGATTTTATGTCTTTAATTTGTCCCGTTGTGATGAAATTTCTATTGCAGTTTAAAAGATCTGATGGTTTTCATTTGCGTAGAGAAACGTTATGCGTAAAGTTGTTGGTAACTTTAAGTAGTATTCTATTGGTTTATTATACTAATAAAGCTGCAGTTAGGAGAAGACAATATAAAATATCTAAAAATGTAGCCACGTACCACGTAGCTAGCAATATTTCAAAAGTTACTGTTTTCTATGACTCAACAACATTTAATTGTTGTTTCCTAGTTATTTAGGGCAATATGGGCCGATCAGACAATTGTCTGTAAAGTAAGATGATCCATGCGTCGGATGAGCATGTAAAAAGTCCAACCCGCATTAGACCAGCGTGGTGGGATACGGTTCAAAACCTCCTAATGGATAGGGGTGTATTAGAGGAGGCCAATGTCCAGCTGTGGACTATCATATGCTGATAATTATGATGATAGTAAAAGAATTTAAGGACTTTATTTATTTTTGGACAGCCTTTATTTTTGACAGATACACGAACAATATTTTAGTCTGCCCGGGATCATGGATGCTGCAAAGAGTCTCAAATGTCAGGATTGTTATAAACTAAATTAATCGTGAATAAATCTGTTAAGAAATTTTTTATTTTAACTCAAACCTTAATAATTTTTACTAATTTTGTCCTCTTTTGTTACAGGTACTTTAATAATTATTGTTAGCGTAAGTAGAATTTCCACATGTTACCATGATACAAAAAAAGGTTATTAATTATTTTTTTTTTTATTTCCTTTCGAAATAGTATCTATTAATTATGTACTTTTGGTTATTTTAATCCAACAATTAAGTAGGTTTGTAGTCGATATTGTTTTTATACATATATTGCATTTTATATATTTTTACAAATTAATTATTGCAACAGAAATCACATATCGAAAGACGAAGACTTGCAAAAGCGTCGCGTTATATCCAACTACACTCAATTAATTAGCAAAAGATTTCCAATAACAATATATAAAAGCACTTTTTAATTAATATTACCACGAGAAGCGATGACATAATGCTAGAGACTCTATTAGAAGTTGCAATTTAATAAAAGTACGCTTGATTGGCATGTAAAAAGTCGGTCCACCCAGCAACCCGCCACCCACAGCACCCGCTGGTCCAATACCAGCGTGGTGGGGTACGGTCCAAAACCTCCTAATGGATAGGGGTGTATTAGGGGAGGCCTATATCCAGCAGTGGACTATCACAGGCTGATGATGATGGTGACGCTTGATTGACATTGCACTTATATATTTCACTGTAATTTTTGAATTATAATCAAATTTTATTATTATTTCAAAGGTCTGATATTCTTCTTAGCGTATTAAACACATTTATTACTCAAATGGTTCTTTTGCAGCCAAATGCCGAGAGCCGGTGGTACAGGCCATTGTCGTAACTCGTGATCGAACAAAATCATTTATTAATACTGTTTTCTGATTGTGTACGGAAATATAAGATCACCTTATTGTCTAAAAATATGATGATCAAGTCGTCGAGTAGGCATATAAAACAGGTAGCCATAAGTTATCAAGAATAACTATTGAACATGGTTTTGTGCCCTATAACTAATAACTAACAATTTACTGCCGTTTACATAAGAACTCATATAATACGAAATAATAAGCACAAATATATAAATATGACGAAAAATTACAGGCAAATTCCACTTTTTGGTGCTGATAATGATATTATTATAGTTTACATCCCATGTACATCCCAAAACATTGATATAATTTTGATTGTGTTTAATTTACGCGTCAAACGACCTCGTTACTGAAGCTGAAAATAAAGGAATGCATTTAGGGATTTCACTGTTGAATACCCCCACCGGTTCCCAAATAAATGTACCTTTTGTTGCGTATTGTTTTACATTTTACTTGCAGAGACTTACATTACGCCAGCTTTTAGCACTCGTACGTAGCCATTGTGGCAGGGTGTCCCGTTGCCATGGCGACGTCTTGACTCTAATTTCGTTGCACAATGGCGCGCCTCGTCGCCCACGCTTTATCGTTGCGATGAAAAAGGGTAGGTGGTGTTGGAATTTCTTTATTGCGGGTTTATTTGTATGTTTTAGATATACAATTAAATTGATTAATTTGTTTGCTTCTAAGATGTTGTTTTAAAACCATGATGATATTTGTATAGGACGCTTTCGCTTTAAAAGTTTTACACGAAGTCCAGGTTAAACTTCTTTTTCGTGTGTTTAAGTTCCAATTTTCTTTTGTTGTTTTCTGACGATTAAACGCTATAATTTACACAAACATTTACAATTATATTACATCAGTCAGGCGTGTAAATAATTTATTCTATTATTTTTCTCTCGCTCGTCAGTCTCTCATTGAAAAGTGAAAGTGTAAATTGAACGACATTATTATTATTTTTCAGATAATTAAATCGATCATAGATAAAGTTCTACTATCTCTACTTTTAGCTACACTATGCATTTCGTAGACGATTCGAGTTCTTTTTTTTCCATCTAGTTGTCTGCAGTTATTTACTTACCCATTGTACTAACTGTTATTTTACAATTAAGATAATTTTTATGTTTTACGCTTTTTAAGTCACTAAATTTATTCAGTTTTAGTTTGCTTTGTGCAGGGATGGCAACATTGTTTACGGGCTCCTCTTTTTATGTAATTTTTTGACGCTTCTCGTGCATAATCATTGAACATACTTTATACACGAAATTAAGTATTAATTTGAATATAGTGTTATGTATTTTTTCTTATTTTAATAAAAAATATTACGTTACTGTACGACTAGTATGAACCTAAAATTATTTTTACAAAATCTTTCAAAGGCGGTTAACCACCTTTGTAACTAAAATGACTATAAATCTCGATAAAAACATAACTTATTTTTCAAATTTAGTAAACGTAGGTAAACAAAGTAAAAACTTTATTATATTAAGAAATAAATTAAAGAAACCTTTTATATTTACCCGTTTTCTTTATTTATTGATATCATTAATCACAAAAGTAAAAGTTAACCCTTCACTGCCTAACGTACAGTGGCACAGCAACCCTTAATAGTTATTTAAATCGAATAAGCAATCAAATTGAACATAATAATTTCCTTAAACTTTGCCGCAAATTTTGTATTGTGGCGTGTTACATGCGATCACGGAAAACGAATGGTTCAGGTCTGCATTCCTCAAAAAGTACAATTATGAAAGACTAGTGGTCGCCGGTATCTTTGTTCGCTCATTTTATTTCATAAAAACTTTATAGATCGTCTGCCTCCGTAGCCTAGTGATAAGCACACGCCCGTGCTTTAGAAACCGGAGGTCGTGGGTTCGAATCCAGCGGGGACTCGAAATTTGCATTGTTGTTTCCTAGTTGGTTAGGGGCAATTTGGGCCGATCATCCGATTGTCTGGAATGTAAGATGATCCATGCGTCGGATGGGCATGTAAAAAGTCGGTCCACCGGACCAGCGTGGTGGGATACGGTCCAAAAGACTCCCTAATGGAGGTGAGGGAGGCCTATGCCCAGCAGTGGACTATCACCGCCTGATGATGATTATAGCATCGTAACTTATTCTGAAATATGAGCCATGTGACTTTTAAGTGCCATTTAAAATTGTTTCGTTGTTTATAATGATGATGACGATATTTGGAATCAGTTTTAACTACGGCGGTCTTTCTATCTGCGCTGACGATATAACGGAGCACAAGTTTAGGCGCACACAAATATGCCTTTTCCTGAACTCTCGTTCGATGGGATGGAAGCGAATACGTCCGAGAGGTTGAGTGCGGTACATGGATCTTCTCATATTATTTCTCCGGCTCATAAAGAGCAAGCGCAAATTGTATGAAACTACTACACTGCGAGGGCAGACATGAATAGTAATAAAAAAAACTTTATACTCACAAAATTTTTGAAGTATTATCCGCCAATGGCTTTGCGCGTCTGTATTAATTATTTTCATGTGCAATACATTTTTTGTGATCTTTGTGTTATTTTTATATATTTTCTTTATTATATTAATGCCTCATGATTTGATACTGTAATTTTTGCAAATGTAAATTACAAATATGAATTCAGTTTTCACTTAAGGAATTTCTAAAAAACCAGTTTACTTTAACGGTTACCCATTTATAAACAAAAGAACTGCAGTCTAATATAAGCAACAAGAGCGTAGAATGTTGCCGACTGAAAAAAATAATCCGAACTTGTATGGAAATTGTCCAACTTAGTGCCAGCCTTGTAGTTTCGTGTTTATGATGCCGTAAACGAAGATTAATTTTCTTAATCAGGCTTTATTGCCGCTTTTTCTGTTACGCGAGCGTGCATTTTTTTCGGGTTGAAATATTTTATTATATCGGGACCGCCCGCTTTTTTGTATTAATTACGCGAACAAGGTTTATGGTCCACTTGAGTACGTGTTAACGTACCTTTGGTTGAGTTTACAACGTAATGAGATTAAATTTTACTGACATTAAGTCTACGTTTTAAATGTCTAAAGTTATGGTTACATACATTTCTCTGAAAAGCAAAATTTTCCACCTTATTCTCTTTATCTTATACTTAAAAACGTATCATCATCATAAGCCTGTGTTAGTCCACTGCTGGACAAAGGCATTCTGCACGCCCATTAGAAGGTTTTGGCCCGTATCCCATCACGCCGGTCTAATGCGGGTTGGTTGGTGGACCGGCTTTTTACATGCCTTGCCCTAACCAACTAGGAAACAACATTGAAAATTCGTTGAGTTCTCGCAGGATTCGAACCCGCGACCACCGGTTTCCAAAGCACACGCCCTAACCACAGGGCTACGGAGGCAGTCATTACTTAAAAACGTATAATGAGGCACAAATACATACATATACGCCGCCACCACGTCACGCGCAAAATGAAACTTTATTGTATACTTCTTTTACAAAATACATAATAAACTTAAATACTACTCAAATAAAAGATACATTATATATATATTTTGATAAAATACAAGCAAAACCAAATAATGGAGTAAATATAATACCATAAGCGTACACAATGCAATCACGTTAATTTCCATCTGACTTAGGAACACAGTTATATTTACCCGCAGAGCCTACGTGAAAGCGTTAAATTCAGCGTTAAACCTGCTGCGGCGGGAAAACTAATAACATTGTAAATAATGAATTGAGAATGAGCCAAATATTATACGGTTTAACGCTGAACTAAATGGAGTCCCGCGGAAAGACAACAATTGGAACTAACCTGGAAACTTCCCGGGAAACGCAGCGGGAAACGGAATAGCCGAACATGGATAGGATGTTATTGGAATAGGCAACGTATGGAATTCAGATAAGAATCGTGTTTAATAATAGGTACATTTACTTGTATGTTTTTTTTTTTTAACATTGGATAATAATACGTAGGGAAATAACTTACTTTTATTACAGTGATGTACTGGAAAGAAATATTTACATTGTGTTTTTTTTAATATAAATAATTTACCGTTTTGTAGTAATGGTATAATAAGAATATATGTTATAAATAAAAGAATGAAATTCGGGTTTGAATTGGATTGTAATGCACGCATAGGAGCGACACAATTCGTCTGTAATAATTTAATTTAATTTCTTAACACTCTTTGCTGATATGTAAGTGTGCTGTTATCAGGAACGATGATTAATTTAGACATATTTATATCACATCAAAGCAACGTCTAGCTTTAAATGTGCAGGCTGTATCACGTCAAGTTATAACAACTAATTATTACAACTATTTATGTATCAAGAGAGGCTTTGTCTAAAAGTGAAGGGATAAGACTCTTTTCACTTTGAGACAATGTCGCCGTGAATAACAGGCTGCAGACGTAATTTTTTGCTACGTATATAAATAATATATAACGTATATATTATATTTACGGCTTTTAAATTTAACATATCTAAGTATTTTTTTTTATTTTCTATTTTTTAGGAAAAACATGTAACTATCAAACCCTAATAGCATACGACAACGTTAACTAACATTTTTATTACTCATATCTGTCCCATCAGGTGTACATTAAATTGTTGCATTAGTAATATAATTTATTGTTGATCATTTTCATCAGCCTGTGTTAGTCCACTGCTGGACATAGACCTCCCCTAAAGCACTATTCACTTCCACGCTAGTCCAATGCGGGTTGGTGGGTGGATTTTTTACATGCCCATCCGACACATGGATCATCTTACTATTCAGACAATTGGGTGATTAGCCCAAATTGCCCAATTTGAATCCTCGCGGATTTCGAACCAACGATCTCCGGTTTCTAAAGCACACGCCCTTAACACTAGGCTACAGAGGCTAGGGTCAGTCAGTTATTGTTGACAACTTTTATATTTTTTAGCCACTTCCTGCTAAGTTGTATCTTCGTGTATAAACAGGTAATAGTAACAAGGTAACTTTAATGCGACCATATCGGGATGGCCGGAGCTCGCAACGGGCTGCAAACGGCCCGCGGCGGTGGCAACTCTATTAGCCATCTTTTTATTACTGGAAACGTTGCTCGCTCCTGGAATTCAAATCGATACGTTATTTCTACCTTGTAATGTCTGTAGAATAATCTAGTTTTACATTACTTAGTAGATTATTGCATTGTTTAGCTGTGTTAGTTTATGTTCATTCGTAATTGAGTTTTTATGTTTTACTACTTTGTGAAGCAATAACTTTTTGCAGTTGACTTTGTCTCTTACTGTTATAGAACTCATTGTTTTCTTAGTCTATTAGATATGTAGCTACGATTTAACGATAACTACTCTTGATCTATGACGACACTTAGTTGCTGTTAGTAGCTTTGTTTGTGCTTATTTTGATTTAACCTTCGCTAAACTATAGCGTTCTTCGTCGACTGTCACTGAGATAACAAATACTAGGCGAGTCTTCTGTTTACAACGACATACACACATACCAGTATTATGTTCTATAATTTATGTAATGGCTTTCTTTACTTGATTCCCTGTCTCATTTGAATAGACATTCTAACTGTTAATATACATAAGCAAGTCGCTGGGGACGATTGTGTCGACGATAAGCATATTAGTAATGACTTCTTAAGTGATAACACAACCTGGTGATGAATTGATCGCTCCAGACTTTTTCAATCTAAGTAAAATTTGTTGTGCTGTTTTAATATTTGGTAATAAAATATAAAAAAAAACTTCTGAATTTCTTACGCCTGTTCCGGAGTCTTCTATTTCCAATCTGTTGGTAGATTAGTTGAAAATTAATAAGAGAGTGTAATAAATAATTTCAATTGACTTTGAAACAAAATTTGACACTCTTTCGACCCAATCTAAACATAATATCGCATCTAGAAAGACAAAGTTATTGTTTGTTCGCAAATTACCCTTCCTTAGCCAATCTCGCGTCCGCTCTAATACACGCGAAACTATTAAACTGGCATGAACATTGGTTACTCTGAAAGCTCGGTTCCGTCTGACTGGAACGGAGCGGATGGTCTCTACAGAGTTTAATATCCTGACGCCATACGAAGTCAGACCCTGCTTTTGACTCGGTGCTACAAACTTTCCGACGTTTGCTTTTTGTAAGTGTACTGTTTTGTATAAAAAACCATAGATATTAAATTAAAGTAATCTGTTGTACACTGAAATGCAAAACATGAATCTGATTGACGTATACGTACCCATATTTTAGGTAGGTAACAATATATTATACACATATACTGTGTGGTAAGTTTTTGTTCAACGGCGGATTTTAGATCATACTTAGTATGTTTTAGCAGTTTGGAGACCCTTGATCGTTAAATAAATTTAGCTTCCTTGCAAGTCACATTTCTTTTAAAGCTCTATTAAAAATGATTCAGATCTTTGTTTTTTTTTATTCTAAATATGCTATGCAATATTGCTTGTATAATATTCTTTCTGTCATTGCTTAACATTATGAGCTTACCTTTTTTAAATATATGAAAATTAAAGCAAAGAATCGACCATTTACGTTGATAATATAGATTCAATTACACACAATATCCACAAGATCGTAACACCTGAAACTCCAATAATACCGATTTACCCCCCATATTTATCCGAAACCTATATAACCCAAATCGAAGAGCGAAAACGTCAAAGAGGCAACATCTCAAAAGCTTCAAATGAAACGAATTGCCCGACACATTCGTCACAAACCGCTAAACCCACCCAAACTAAACAACGTATGCGACATGGGCGTAGCAAAGCGTTAATAAATCAGAGTCCTGTGACGATATCGAGGTCGCAAACATCACATGGATGATATTTAAGCGATGTCCGCTACAGTGAGTTTCCAGCGTCGTTTATCAAACGGCAAAAATATCAATAACCAAGGAGGAGGCGGGCGACAGTAACTAATAGCGTGAGTCAAAAGAAACTGCTTAGATCTCGGCGGAGGCGTATTTTGACATAATTTTGCCATAGATTATGTATATTCTAGAAACATAAAGGCAATCGAGATTCCTTTACTGCCTCCGTAGCCTAGTGGTATGGGCGTGTGCTTAAAAACCGGCGGTCGTGGGTTCGAATTCTGCGGGGATTCAACAAATTATCATTGTTGTTTTCTAGTTGGTTAGGGCAATTTGGGCTGATCACCCAATTGCCTGAAAAGTAAGATGATCCATGCGTCGGATGGGCATTTAAAAAGTCGGTCCACCCACCAACCCGCATTGGACCAGCGTAGTGGGATACGGTCTTAAAACTCCCTAATGTATAGGGGTGTATTAGGGAGGCCTATGTCCAGCAGTGGACTATCACAGGTTGATGATGTAATCAATTTTGTCTCCTTTAGTATTTAGAGGCTAAATCTTTTCGCTTTAGTGTTGGGATCGAATCACGGGAAAGAACTGTTGCGTGCTTTTTTATTAGAGTTAATAAGAATTAATACGTTAATACGTTAATAGAAGTAAGACGGTGTAATACGTCGAGTTCAATATTAAGTTGATACATCTGAAAGGTTGGTACACGTTATCATGAATACATTAATAAATCTAAACAGTATCCAAAATGTATCAGTGTTTACGCAGATAAGAAAGATATTGTACTGTATGTGTCGCCTATTCGTTATGGATTTAATAATTATAATTAGGATTGAATTATGTATCAAGAATATATCACAAATGTAAAACTCAGGAAAATATAAGCTTAGTAATAATATATATAAGTTTAGGTTTTTGTATAGCGATTTCATACAAGGTTAAGGACATTTAACATTGATAATGTATTTATGAAATGGGCGGTTTTTTTAAAGTAAGGAGACGATCGAGATATTTGCCCTGTGATAAACTATTCGGTTGAAACCGACGCTAAATACTTAACCTAAAACCTCATCAATTTGCAGACTTTTTTTAAGCTTAATCACTATACATTTTTACAAATAGTTAGGTTAAATAATCACGTATATTATTTCCATATGAAGTTTGCAGTACAAAACAAAATATTTTTTTATTGATTTCACGTAAAAATATCGGCACCGCGTTCGTCAGTGTAACTCTGTCAGTACTGATTCATGCTTAATCTTAGAGCATTATATAACCTTAAACGACGAAAACGACTTAGTTTGGTTTTGACATTTCCAAAGACGAAACTAGAAAGTGATTCATCCGAATGCTTTTGGCAAAGGCGCGCTCTCTGAACTTTAGTGAACGCTGTTGTTACCGACCTCGTGGAGATAAATTGTTGTTAATAAAACTGTCAGCACGGTCTAGAAAATTCTGTAGCTATTTAACTGTCTGGTCTTGTAAATAAGTAGCAGCTTCAGATATTGTATTAAAAATAATGTTAATTCAAGTGAAAGGCAGACGTGGTTCATATATTTGAAAGATATAAATTTAATGAGTCTATCTTACTTTTAGAAAAGATTGTATTTATTCAAACGCATTTACTTTAGTTAACAATTTCATTTACTTTAGTTAACAATTTTTCTTTTATTTCAACTGTGATGTGACCATAGTACTGGCTACATTGTATTGGAAACGTCAGAGAATATAAAATTACGTGTTAATTAAAAAAAAAAGCTATAATAATGTGGTATTTGTAGCAATATAACCTTATTAGAGACAAAGACGTACTTAATAAAACTAGATGTACTGAGACCGACTACATTCATTATCCGAACGTTTATACAAAAGGAATCGAGGTGGCCTAAATAGGCCTCTAAATATCTTTAAGGGTCATTAAAGATGTTCAGTTCTGTTAACTTCCTTAACAAATGGCCTCAAAAGAAACCCCTCCAAGTATTAGGGGGTTACTTAAAGGTCTGGCCTAACATTAATGGGCCAACGAGGGCATTTAATTCAAAATTATTTCGCACTAATTCGTGACAACGCGACCGCACTGTCGCGCTCCTTGCTTCCCCCAAAACTAATGCATCTCGCCAAATGCCTACTTAATCAAGGGAGAGATGTACTCCATACATTGCTAAAGATCACCCGTCCTTTAAAAATTTACAGGGTGTTCAAAATTTTACACTTTCAGTGAAGTAATGGTAGAGTTATATTTGAATGCTCTATGACAATTTTATGTGAAACCTATTCTCGTGTTTTTCATTTCAACATTATTCCACATCTGAAAACTTTTTAGTTTTGTTACTTTTTTAAGAAATATGTTTATGTATAAATAGTGATTTCTCGTTGCGATTGAGGCTGATTCTGTATGGAGAAGTAGACGAGTTCTTGAGACTTCAGGACACTGTAAAGATAATAAAAAATACGTTATTAAGTTTGATAGAAGCATTTTGCCCGTTCCCTCTTAAGGCTACTACCACCATTTATGAATAATACACTTGAATCTATTAGTAGGCTGCTTATCAATTTTTGCTTACCATTTGAAAACAGACAATTATACTTAAGGCGGGAAAACAGCACTTTTATATATATAAATAAATAAAGTTGCAATGCCTGTTTGTAACATTATGTTAACCGTTATTAAATAATTACTCTGTCAGATGTATCCAATACCGTCGTTATATCTCCTTGTTCTGGCTAATCTCTGGAACGGGTGGTCAGATTATGACGAAGCTTTCACTGAAATATATGTAATGTAACTGGAAGTAAAGTGGCTGCACTGATTTTTATTAAATATATAACCACGCGGTTGAAGTCAAGCAATGCTATTTATTAATTAACTAATTCTAATTGAATAAATAATGAACACTTTACAGCGGTAACGGGGAAGTAGAAAGTGTTCGAAACGTCGGGTTTTTTAAATGAGAAATAAACGCGATAAAATCCGTAACAAGTCTTTCTATTCAGTAATGTCTTGTATTTGAAGAATAAAGTATTTGCGTAAAAAAGAATAGATCAAACAAATTCTTAATCATAGTAATAAAACCACGCTGTAGCTTACGCGCCGTAACTACACTCTTAGAGTTTATTTACGAACGGCTGGCAGTAAATCCTTGCCATGGGATATCTCATTACAAGTTCGGTTCGACCGGAAACCAAGGCTTCCGCGCTTGTTATAAGTTTATTCGTTCAAATTTGCCGCCGGTATTGTGCCAAGTTAAGCGCGGGGCACATTGCTTCAGTATTTTACGCACTTGATACTTTTACTTCGGTACATTTGTTGTATACCGATGTTCCGGTGTTTGTTTGTTACAGTTCGGGAACTTTGTTATCGTTTTTGTTGTAGAAGCACCGGGGTCGTAATAACGTTCATGTGAGGTTGTTGTTTAGTTGATATTTGTTATGTATTTGTTTTATATTTTTCTTTGTCTGCTTGAATATTATTAAATCTACTTTTTACGGACTAATCAAGTTAATTCTTTGTATTTATTCCCGACGGGCAGACTACATGATGATATCTAGTAAAAAACTAATTTAATATATCAAATCTTCTAATTTACGGATTTTTAGCGTTACTTATATAACCGTCAGAGTTTTTTGGGGCCGGTTATTCCAAAGCATTGAGAGACAGACATACACCAACTTAGTCTCCCTGCGATCATGGGTGCTGGAAGAATCCGAAACGTCGGGAATAAATATATACATAAGTAACGCGAAAAATCCGTAAATTATAGAACTTGATGTGTATAATAATCGCATATATAAAAGGATCAATCACACTCGACGATTATTTGTTGATAAAATAAAAAAATGGGAAAAGTATCGTTAGTTATACCTCAAGATGTAAAAAAATGCGGCACATTGATAAAATGAGAACGTTCCTTTCACAATTTAGTATTATAAAACATTTGAATATTCAAATACTTTTCTAACCACAGATATTTAACTAATTACACTTACTCCAAAAAGTGGTGGTAAACAAAATAAAGTGAAAACGACATAACCTGCTCCAAAATGAACGACTTCTTTAATATGTACGCCGTTCAAATTAACCGTTATGTATTTAGTAACCTCTGAAGTCCTGGTACTGCTTCAGTGAATTTAGTCGAGTAAAACGATAAAAGGCACCCTAATTAAATAATTAACAAAACAAACTGTTCTAATATAGTGCTTTCGGCTAACTGCCTTTGATGTTGAAACTTGTATCCGTCTGTGTTAAAACAGAATATTATATAAGTGAAGAGTGAAAAATAAAATTTGAATTTTAGTTTCATGGAAGCTATTTCCAACGAGATCATACAAGCTCTTTAATTCAGTGGACTTATGTGAAACAATGGAGAGTCTTTTAATTTTTAAATTGATAGAATTCTTAATTTTATGATGTTTTTTATAGTGATGTTTTAAATTTCTGTTGATAAATTGTCTACATATGTATATAAGTTTTAAAGCCTGTCTCGCAGTTATATCTCTTAAACTTAAACTGCTTCTTATTACTTTATACATTGATCCTTCTTGGGCCGATCACCCAATTGTCTCGGTGGTCGGTTAAGGCCTAGAACCCCCTAATGGATAGGGCTGAGTTAGGGAAGGCATATATCTAGCAGTGGACTATCACTGGCTCGAATATTACGTCTTGTTAAAATTTACGTTACATATTATTATTTAACTTTTCATTTTAAATGTTAAATAATAAGTTTAAGTTTAACACATTACAATCCTTGTAATATAAATCAATTTTTTACTGCTGCCGATCGGACTACAATGTGAATTACATGTGATGAAACCGTAAAATTAACTTTTATTTAACAAAATATTTCCTTTTCAACCGCCAACTGAAATTCAACAATAAAATATGAGCGGTATTCAATAGAAATGCGAATTAGTGCGCGTCATCGCATCACAGCATCGCACTTTTGAACTTTCCCCTCTCCACGGAGGTAATGCGAAAAATATGTCGGACGGTCAAGAGGGGTCTTGCTCGTGGCATTGGTCATAAATCAAAGCCTGAATTCTTGAGCATTGTGTATCTGCCGAATTTTGAAATAATACCTTTAACTACTCTGTGAAGTAAGCTATTGATTGTTTTATTCCATAAGATAATAGTTATTAAGTAATCAATATCAGTAATGTCCTCTTTTCACGGATATGTTACGTTCAATGTTACAGTCTACTTAGATCTACTCATCATCAGCCAGTGATAGTCCACTGCTGGACATAGGCCTCCCCTAATACACGCTTATCTCTTAGGGGGTTATTGGACCGTATCCCACCACGCTGGTCCAAGGCGGGTTGGTGGGTGGACCGACTTTTTACATGCCCGTCCGACGCATTGATTATCTTACTTTTCAGACAATAGGGTGATCGGCCCAAATTATCCTAACCAACTAGAAAACAACAATGAAAAATTGTCGAGTCCCCGCAGGATTCGAACCCACGACCTCCGGTTTCTAAAGCACACGTGCTTACCACTAGGCTACGGAGGCAGGGCGAATACAAATAAAGACATTTTTTGATTTATTTAAATAAAAAACTTTATAAATTACGCTCATTTTTTGCGACGTAAACAGTGTCTTCTTAAATTTTAGTTACTGAAAATATTACATGTAAACTTATACACCGTATCGTAAGCGTTTAGAGTAACCGCCATCATAGCCGATTCCACGTACAAGGTGTTAACATTGCTATAAAATAAACTCTTGTTTATATACCGAAAATACATCCTACAACACCACATATATTCCATACTGCTGCGAAACATCTTCAAGACCGACCAGCGTAAAAAGACCTCTTCCTACATCCTTTTTCCTTTAACATACAGCAGACTTATCCTGGTCGGGGGAATTTGCAGTGTATCAGCACAGCACTGCCATAACCTAGAGCCCTCGTACTGAGAATAAATTTTCAATACTCCTGAAAGGGTCGTTAGTTCTGTTCAAGGGCTTCCGTGTTCACGCACAAGGCTTATCCTCGAATCGCCTTGGGGTGGGAACGGCGCGAGAGGCGCATGTGGGCTTGGAAAGTTCATCCTTAATGGATATTTAATACTTTATTTGGTAACACATAACCCCCTCCGATGATGTCGATATGATTGATCGCCGGTGGAATGGATGTTTGGATTATTTAAATTTTTTTAAAACGCTTTAGATATTTGGGTGTTTACTTTTAAGGTGGGTAATGCAATATGGCGTAGAATATTTAGTTTTTTTTTACCATGTATATATACCTTATATTAAAATTTGTGATGATTTTTTCTTTAATTTGATTTGTTTTAGTCTCTTTAGTTTACATCCCTGTTAATACAGTAATAATGTTCTGGAGAACATTGGAACACTGGAGTCGATTACGACTACGGCGGCCGATCTGTATTAGAGATCAGCCCACTACGCCAGGAGATGTTATAGCGCACAAGTGTACGCGCAAACACAGGTGCACTCCCTGTTCCTTTATTCTCTCAAATTCCGATGGGACGGATAACCGACATGACCGGAGAGAGATGAGGACCGACTTTTTACATGCCCATCCGACGCATTGATTATCTTAGTTTTCAGACAATTGAGTAACAACTATCCTAACCAACTACGAAACTACTATGAAAATTTGTTGAGTCCCCGCAGGATTCGAACCCATGATCTCCGGTTTCTAAAGCACACCTTGTCAATTTTGCATAACTTGTCAATTTTGCATTGAATTGTTAAACATAATCACATTTTTCCGTCAAGGTTTTTGTTTTACTACTTCACCATGGAGGCCTAAAAAGTTAGTCATTATTGCTATGGCAGATAACAGATTACAAAAAACAGTACTTAATGTATAAATTCAATACATTGTTTATCGAGTATTTGTTTACACTGGATCTAAAAGCTGAAAAATCGACGTGTTTATTCCTTTTAAATGCTGTTCTATTATTATGAATACTGTATCATATATTTAATCACTGTTAGCAAACTAGACTGTGTTCTAAAACAATTGCATCGCGCTAACAGAACTCCGTATGAACCCTTCGTACCACAAACTCCGCTATCAATTGAAGCCCGCCCATCCGTGTTTCCTATACTCAAAGCAAAAATACAAAACAGACCTAATTAACTGTTGCCAGCAAGCTAAATTAAACCGCAACGTAACGAGATAGTGTGCAAAACTGAATGCCATTCGAAATGCACTTACGGCGTTTACAACAAGAGTTACACAACTGCATTGTGCATTATACGCTAGCTGCGTTTGTGTTTTGTTCTGATTTGAAATACACCGTTGCGCAGAAATTGCACGTGTTGTTGTATTTTCTTTGCACGCAATAAATTACCGGGGTTTTTGCCGTTTTCCGCGGTCATTGTGGCTATGGTTGGCGTAACAACTGTTGTGGCGGGAAAAATGGGGAGTATTCTGGTGAATTTTACTTCAGGTAATAATAAGGTGGATGTGTATAAAATTAAGTAGGTTGATCACATAACAGATGCATATGTTATTGTATTATATCGGCCTAGTGACATTGGTACTTGTTTTACGAACAAGATCGAGGTTGTAGGTTTGAATCCTGTGCAGCAATTTTGTGTTATCAATTTTGGGCCTGATCATAGAATTGTCTTAGGTAAGACAATCAATGCGAGTGATGGTAAGGCGCTTCAGGTTATTTAATATGGAGTTCCATTATATTAAGCAGCTATCATAGGATATTAGTGCCATCAAATTTATTGACATCTAATAAGTCTGTCAACTGCTTCCGTAGCCTAGTGGTAAGTGCGTATGCTTTAGAAACCGGAGGTCGTGGGTTCGAATCCTGCGGGGACTCAACAAATTTGTAACAATAATTGTTGTTTCCTAGTTGGTTAGGGCAATTTGGGCCGATCACCCAATTGTCTGCAAAGTAAGATGATCCACGCGTCGGATGGGCTTGTAAAAAGTCGGTCCACCCACCAACCCGCATTGGACCAGCGTGGTAGGATACGGTCCAAAAACCCTCTAATGGATAGAAGTGTGTTAGGGGAGGCCTATGTCCTGCAGTGGACTTCTCACTGGCATGATGATGAATTAGTCTTCAAAAATCATACAAAGATGCGCTCTCTTCTTCACTTTTCATAACCTGATTCTGAGACCATGGGCCATTTTATTCCCTGAAGCGATTCTTGAACCACCACACTTTGTAATCATGATGATCCATCCATCTTAGAGGCATGGGTATGACTCAATGTGTCAACAAGCCGGTTGGTTGACCAGCAAGGGTACACTTAAACTAAATAAACAATGTGTAATAATGGCGTCGTAGCGTTATGTTATGGTTTGTCGGTTTATTTACATACTACAATATCACATAGTAAAGTACATAGTTGAGGATGACTAAATACTATACCATTGTTTTACAACATTATCTGCCGACGGGAAAAGATAAAGATGGCACTTTGCGAACGAAGCTCAACTTAATCGCAGTTCCATTAGACGAACGAATTCGAAACGCTTTTGCAAAACTGAATTCCGCATCGCGTGCCGCACGTAATCTGCTCTAAGCGTACCATTTCAGCAAAGATATACTACACTTCAGCCAAATAACGGACGGAATTGTAAACAATTTAACTCATAGCAACGAGGTGGCGTAACGAGTCCAGCGTTTTGAGTCAAATGAGTAGTCACTGAAATGTCAAATGAAGCTTTGTTGGGATACAGTCCAAATCCCCATATTGGAGTGGAAGCAGGGGCGTGCATTAACGACGACTTACGTGCATCAATGGACTGACACAGGCTGATGATGATGACGAAACTATTTTTATTGATTAAAGTCATCACTTTTTTCACTTGTCGTCACAAGTACAGACGCAGTGAGGAATAGAGCAAACGTAGAGCAGGAAGTTCAGGATAGTAAGTGTTGTGCTGTGCCCATTAGAAACACAGCGTAAGTTATACCATACCTGGCATCTCAGGGGTACTTCTTCAGACTGTTCCCTGTAATAAGGAGAGCTGCTACCTTAAGCAGCTAATAAAATACTCGTCACGTTTTCTTTGAGGTATTATCTAATTATGATTCGTACACGGACAAGCTGGGAACTATTATTTTAAAGACAACGTTCGGGTGTGAAAGGTAATTTTGTCGCGTTATCTACAGTTTCCGAGCCACTGATCCGTGTGTCCATTACGATGGAGCTTCGTACTTCTAGCAATTTCTGCGCTGAGAATGTCTTCTGGCGGATTATGAATCATGTGACGCTAGATGAAAAGAGTTATATTGGCTACGTAGATATAGTTCATTACTTTGAGAATAAATGTTTTCTGTAACGGTCTGTACGGTCAATGATTATCTTTCAATGGTACGTATGAGTTTACTCTTCGTCTGAGACTCTACGGGGTATATTTCATGCAGCTATTACGCGAAAGATATATGAACGGGGAAAAAAGTCAAGTCCTACTAAGTGTTATCTTTTATTAGCCATACACGTGTGCCATACATTTTACACTTTGAAGAACTAAAAGGGGCACTTTAGAATACTACTCCTTTGCTGATCGGTTTTCTGTTAATAAAATTGAAAACCCTACCAATATTATTAATGCCAACCTTTGTAAGAATGTACGTTTTTTACTATTTCACGCAGAAAACTACTGAACGAATCCAAATTAATACTTTACGATGGCAACCCTATATACTATTGTGTATAAATAAATGATGTTAACAGTCTTTAAATAGATAAAAATGTACTGTGGAAGAAAATTTCTTACTGCAAGCTATTCTTATAGCCTAAGATATCAGTATCATAAAAATGTTAAATAATTTAAATTGTCAAATTATGTTAATAATTCAATTTTTTTTTAAGTTAGTCTTAGATATTGGTGCTAAACCTCATTGCATTTGCTTATCATAACTTTTGCAATACACCGCTTCAATTTAATAATATATTACCCAAAGCATAACACGTCTCCAGAGGTATGCTCCCGACTGTTGCATCGGACGCATCGTTCCGTGCACCGAAATTGCTTTTTTATCTCGCCGCCAATCGAACATACCTTCTGGGATTTGCACGATCCTCTTCCGCCGTTAAGCGACAACGTACTCTCTGAATACGTAATTGGGCTCACGGATTTAACGTGCTAAAGTTCACCCATCGCTAGTGTTGGCCTACGTGGCCTAGCAGTATTGGTCCTTACTTTATAAACCGGAGATGAGAATCCGCGGAAACAACTTTGTACTATGGTTCATTTCTGGTTGGTCGAGACAATTTGGGCCCATCATCCAATTGTTTGAAAAGTAAGATGATCCATGCGTCGGATGGGCATGAAAAAGTCGGTCCATCCACCAACCTGCATTGGACCAGCGTGGCGGGATACGGTTCAAAATCCCGCTTATGGAGGCGTGCATTAGATGAGGCTTATGTTCAACAGCGGACTAGAAGTAGAAGTTCTTTAGGACGTCGGCGCCTTAAAATTTTCTGATGTGTCATCCTTTTATGCAGTGTACTAGTTAACGGTTACAGCTAGCGTTTGTAAACATTATTGCTCATTGACCGATCACAGAACTAGTTAAATTATTATACGTTTTAGAAACCAGAGGTCATCAGTTTGAATCCAGCGGCTGCCCGTGAAGTAAAATGACCATGATTATCTCTCTCTTGTCTTTTATCCGTCCTATTATACTACGGTTGAAGGTTGAGAGACTGCACCTGTGCCTTTGTAGCAATTATCACTATCCTGTCTCCTCCGTAGGATCTTTAATACAGATCGTCTGTCACAACCAAAACCTGCTAGAAGGTCACTACAATAACACCAATAAATTAAATAACGTAGTGTAGGACGCCCTGCGGCAAGATGGAGTGACGACATTCGCAAAGTGGCCGGTGTGGGCTGGATGAGAATAGCCGAAGATCGGAAGCGGTGGCGTGCATTAGGAGAGGCCTATGTCCAGCAGTGGACTGACACAGGCTTATGATGATGATGAATTAAATAAAGATATATAGCTGTCTCACCACCGCAATAGCTTCTCAATAAAAATAAACATTCCACTAACGCTTATCCTTAATTGCAACACTGCAGTAGGACTTCATTACGGATACTAAAATTATGTATTCCGTTGAACGGGACGTAAACAACATTTTCCCGGGAACAGACTGCGCTCGGCCATAACTCATCTGGAACAATGGTACGCCCGTTATCAGCTGGATCTGCGGACATTAAATCATAATCAAGGATGCGAGTATGTGAGTCGGAATGTTGCTGTTCTTCCTTTTCTTTATTACACTACTCTACTTATTTACTCGTGGATATATTGTGAGGATAGTAAATGAGTAGTAGTGAAAAGTGACATCATTTATTAAATAAAATTACTTTACGGATTTTATCGCGTTTTTTACATTTTAATTCCCGACGTTTCGAACACTTTCCAGCGGCGTGGTCACGGGGTAGACTGAGATGTCATGCGTCTTGTTGCCAGTGCTGAAGCGGGTTTCCAGATCTTAATTTTATTAATTATTATTTTTTTTTAATCTGTACTCCGACCTATGCAAAAGAACTGATTTTATCTTTACAGCCAGCAGTGGTATTATGCTTGGGTTTAAATTTTAATTTATTAATTATGGGATCCCAAGCAGGTGGTAGAACAACCATCTTCTCTATTGAAATTTGGATGTTTTTAATCTCAATAGCCTCACGGATCATCCTTGGTAGGAATCGGTGTTCTTTAGCGAGGATTTGTGGTCGATCAAATCTGATGTAATGGTTTGGGTGATTTAACGTGTGGTCACACACTGCCGACTTTAGGTCTTCTTCGTTTAATGTCAGCTATATGTTCCTTCACGCGGGTTCTTATTGCTCGCTTTGTTTGTCCAATATAGGAGGCCGCAGTCACAATCTAGCTTTGCACTCCTGGGTCTTAGTGGAGATATTGCACTTGACAGGTGGTAGGAATTGACTCAATCTTCTTCAGCGGCAGAAATAAGTTTTGATTGCAGAGCCCGCCTCAAAATGTAGCCAATCTTGTCAGTTCGCACTCTCACAAAAGGTAGGGACAGGTACTCGCTCCACTGTGGCTGCCTTCACTCGGTTAATCCTGCGGGACTCAACAAATTTGTAATAATAATTGTTGTTTCCTAGTTGGTTAGGGCAATTTGGGCCGATCCCCCAATTGTCTGCAAAGTAAGATGATCCACGCGTCGGATGGGCATGTAAAAAGTCGGTCCACCCACCAACCCGCATTGGACCAGCGTGGTAGGATACGGTCCAAAAACCCTCTAATGGATAGAAGTGTGTTAGGGGAGGCATATGTCCTGCAGTGGACTATCACAGGCTGATGATGATGAATTAGTCTTTCAAAAATCATACAAAGATGCGCTCTCTTCTTTACTTTTCATAACCTGATTCTGCGACCATGGGCCATTTTATTCCCTGAAGCGATTCTTGAACCACCACACTTTGCAATCATGATGATCCATCCATCTTAGAGGCATGGGTATGACTCAATGTGTCAACAAGCCAGTTGGTTGACCAGCAAGGGTCATATAACTGAATAAACAATGTGTAACAATGGCGTCGTAGCGTTATGTTATGGTTTGTCGGTTTATTTACATACTACAATATCACATAGTAAGTACATAGTTGAGGATGACTAAATACTATACCATTGTTTTACAACATTATCTGCCGACAGGAAAAGATAAAAGATGGCACTTTGCGAACGAAGCTCCAACTAATCGCAGTTCCATTAGACGAACGAATTCGAAACGCTTTTGCAAACTCGATTCCGCATCGCGTACGCACGTAATCTGCTCTAAGCGTACCATTTCAGCAAAGATATACTACACTTCACCAAATAACGGACGGAATTGTGAACAATTTAACTCATAGCAACGAGGTGGCGTAACGAGTCCAGCGTTTTGATTAATGAGTCAAATGAGTTGTCACTGAAATGTCAATGAAGCTTTGTTGGGATACAGTCCAAATCCCTTGTTGGAGTGAAGCAGTGGCGTGCATTAACGACGACTTACGTGTATCAATGGACTGACGCAGGCTGATGATGATGACGAAACTATTTTTATTGATTAAAGTCATAACTTTTTTCACTTGTCGTCACAAGTACAAACGCAGTAAGAATAGAGCAAAAGTAGAGCAGGAAGTTCAGGATAGTAAGTGTGGCTGTGCCCATTAGAAACACAGCGTAAGTTATACCATACCCTGGCATCTCAGGGTACTTTTCAGACTGTTCCCTGTAAGGAGAGCTACTATCTTAAGCAGCTAATAAAATACTCGTCACGTTTTCTTTGAGGTATTATCTAATATGATTCGTACACGGACAAGTTGGGAACTATTATTTTAAAGACAACGTTCGGTATGAAAGGTAATTTTGTTGGTTATCTACAGCCTTCGAGCCACTGATCCGTGTGTCCATTACGATGGAGCTTCGTACTACTAGCAATTTCTGCGCTGAGAATGTCTTCTGGCGGATTATGGAATCATGTGACGCTAGATGAAAAAGAGTTGTATTGGCTACGTAGATATGGTTCATTACTTTGTTTGTTTTGTTTTCTGTAACGGTCTGTACGGTCAATGATTAACTTTCAATGGTACGTATGAGTTTACTCTTTGTCTGAGACTATGGGAATATATTTTATGCAGCTATTACTGGAAAGTTATATGACCGAGGAAAAGTCAAGTTCTACAAGTGTTATCTTGTCTTAGCTCATACACGTGTGCCATACACAATTTACATTTTACAAATTGAAGAACTAAAGGGCACTTAGAATACTTCTCTTTGCTTGATCGGTTTTCTGTTAATAAAATTGAAAACCCTACCAATATTATTAATGCCAACCTTTGTAAGAATGTATGTTTTTTACTATTTCACGCAGAAAACTACTGAACGAATCTAAATTAATACTTTACGATGGCAACCCTATATACTATTGTGTATAAATAAATGATGTTAACAGTCTTTAAATAGATAAAAAATGTACGCGGGAAGAAAATTTGCTTACTGCAAACTATTCTTATATGCCTAAGATAACAGTATCATAAATAATGTTAAATAATTTACAATTTTCTAGGCACTAGCAATTTTTTTTTTAGTTAGTCTTAGATATTGGTGATAAATCATTGCTTACATTATTTTGCTTATAATAACTTTGCAATACACCACTTCAATTTAATAATATATTACCCAAAGCATAACACGTCTCCAGAGGTATGCTCCCGACTGTTGCATCGGACGCATCGTTCCGTGCACTGAAATTGCTTTTTTATCTCGCCGCCAATCGAACATACCTTTTGGGATTGGCACGATCCTCTTCCGCCGTTAAGCGACAACCTACTCTCTGAATACGTAATTGGGCTCACGGATTGAACGTGCTAAAGTTCACCCATCGCTAGTGTTGGCCTACGTGGCCTAGCAGTATTGGTCCTTACTTTATAAACCGGAGATCGTTGGTTGAATCCCGCGGGGAAACAACTTTGTACTATGGTTGATTTCTGGTTAGTCGAGACAATTTGGGCTGATCACCCAATTGTTTGAAAAGTAAGATGATCCATGCGTCGGATGGACATGAAAAAGTCGGTCCATCCACCAACCTGCATTGGACCAGCGTGGTGGGATACGGTTCAAAAGCCCCCTTATGGAGGCGTGCATTAGATGAGGCTTATGTTCAACAGCGGACTAGAAGTAGAAGTTCTTTAGGACGTCGGCGCCTTAAAATTTTCTGATGTGTCAAAATTTTATGCAGTGTATTAGTTAACGGTTACAGCTAGTGTTTGTGAACATTATTGCTAGTTGACCGATCACAGAACTAGTTAAATGATTATACGTTTTAGAAACCAGAGGTCATCAGTTTGAATCCAGCGGCTGCCCGTGAAGTAAGATGACCATGATTATCTCTCTTGTCTTTTATCTTGTCCGTCCTATCACTACAACGGTTGAGAGGTTGTAAGACTGCACCTGTGCCTTTGTAGCAATTATCACTATCCTGTCTCCTCCGTAGGATCTTTAATACAGATCGTCTGTCACAACCAAAACCTGCTAGAAGGTCACTATAATGAAAACCAATAAATTAAATAACGTAGTGTAGGACGCCCTGCGGCAAGATGGAGTGACAACATTCGCAAAGTGGCCGGTGTGGGCTGGATGAGAATAGCCGAGGATCGGAAGCGGTGGCGTGCATTAGGAGAGGCCTATGTCCAGCAGTGGACTGACACAGGCTTATGATGATGATTAATTAAATAAAGGTATATAGCTGTCTCACCACCGCAATAACTTCTCAATAAAAATAAACATTCCACTAACGCTTATCCTTAATTGCAACACTGCAGTAGGACTTCATTACGGATACTAAAATTATGTATTCCGTTGAACGGGACGTAAACAACATTTTCCCGGGAACAGACTGCGCTCGGCCATAACTCATCTGGAACAATGGTACGCCCGTTATCAGCTGGATCTGCGGACATTAAATCATAATCAAGGATGCGAGTATGTGAGTCGGAATGTTGCTGTTCTTCCTTTTCTTTATTACACTACTCTACTTATTTACTCGTGGATATATTGTGAGGATAGTAAAGAGTAGTAGTAGAAAGTGATAGTCATTTATTAAAACTTTTGCACAAATTTATATGAACAGGCGGCCCGTAATGACTAAGGCGTTAACCTTAGGCATTATTTAACAGCCGACATTTGTATATATAGATAGTTGCTAGTAATTTAATTAACTACAATGCACGATACAATAAGATTTGCTTGAACGGTAATTATCTAAGATTGCATGTTAGATTTGCTTCCTAACCTTGTACCTTAACATAGTTGTAAAATCAGCGTGTATTCTTAACGTTAAAACATTTTACAGAAATGACTAACTGGGCAAAGATGACAGAATTTGTTTTAACATCCTGTGACGATTGTCAACGGGATTTTTTGATGCCAGATTCGTCTTCTTACATGCTCATTTATTTCATGGATCATATCAAATATGAATTATATCCTTCTCTTTAGTAATTAACTCATGTTTTCTATAACAAAAATCACGAAAAACTTTTCCTATGGAATTCCACTTCGAGATTTCTGACTATGAAAGCTTTTGAACGTTCAGAGCTATGATTAAATAAAGTCATAAACATAATTTAAGTGACTTACTATACATAGGAAATGTTTCTTAATTATAGACTAGACTATAGTTAAAAACATTTAAAGCTTTGCCACATATTACAAGTTTTTATTGCAAAACTGCTATCGATATTTGAAGTCATTATTACATCACTGCTTCTCGTTGTTAGATACATCATTAACCTATCCGACGCCATCAGATAGAACGTGATTAACCGTATATATGCAAAACTTGTCAGCACGGATGAGAATGCAATAAAAATGATTTATTGTCAGGGGAACCGTTTGATAACTGCGTCATTGTAACAAAACTAGTTAGTGCTGCGCAATCGGGATTCTCAATTGTATTCAAAATTTGTGTATAGATTTAATGTTATTAATTTATAATACATAATAAAAGCTATAATGCAATATAAATGAAAAACTCATGTTTATAACATGGTGTGCTCCCCAGGTGTTCATCACGATCCTCGTGCTCTCTGAAAAAGATTTGCCCCGGTACCTGGGATGGATGGTGGTGTGTTCCATTTAAATTTTTTTGTATGGGGTTGGTTTCCTTCACAGTATGGCTCAAGGTGTTTCAGGTTGGAATAATTAAAACATCAAAGAAAGCTAAAAAATTTTATTTTCTAACTCCATAGTAAACTGTATTTTAGAATTAATGGAGTTAAGGTGGTTTAAAATCATTTTTTATCATATCGTAAGATGGTAAATGTATCATCACATAGCGCTAAAATCTTGGATGAATAGGAGCAGTAGTAGGGCCTTCTCCTCAAAGTCTTATAAAAATGTCAGCAACAATAGGAGACACCGGGCAACCTCCTTCACCATCCATCTGCATTAGAACTCATCTTTCCATAATAAATAGCCAGATGTTAAGCAATGTTTTAGTAAAATGCATATTCATTGGATGTTATTTTCCTCTAACTTTCTTGTTACAATATTGTCAATCTTCTATGGTATAGATGTAAACAAAGATTGACATCAAAACTAACATATTTCATTTCAACAAGATGTGATTTTTACTCCTTAACAAAATGGTATGAATCCTTTGTAAACGCCTTGTTTGTCCTCTGGTGGTGAGAGGTTTTTACAAATGTTGAGCCAATTTATGGTCGGTGAGTCAATTTGGCTAACAATAAGGCGCAATGGAGCATTCAATTTGTTATTTTGCAACATTACAATTTTGGGGGCTTGGGACATGAAGGTATTATCAATTATACGTCAAGATTAAGTTTTTCGGATTGCTTTTAATAAGATCGCTAGTTAATTTGAGCGTTTTCTGGTAGGGTCAGTTTTGACCTTCCTATAAGTGGTTTCATCCGATAACAGTTGTTCTAATTTAGAATTATAATCTGACGTGTCCATGATCACCGTAGAATTACCTTTGTCTGCTCGGAGAATTGTTAGTTCTTTGTTGTTGCGTAAGTTGTTAAGTGCAATAAGTTCATCCTTAGGAAGATTAGGTTTCGGCACTTTGCTTCGACGCAACATTGACGAAATATCTTGTCGGATAGCCTCCAAATCTTCCTTTTGCAATTGATTTTTGAACAAACAATCCTCCACACTACATACAATTTGCTCATACGGGATTTTTCGCGTGCAATTGCGAAATTTAAACCTTTGATAATACTTTCAACGTCGATTCATCCAGTGATTGTTGTGACAGATTACAAACCGAGACAGATTAAAAAAATAATAATTAATAAAAATTAAGATCTGGAAACCCCGCTTCAGCACTGGCAACAAGACGCATGACATCTCAGTCTACCCGTGACCACGGCCGCTGGAAAGTGTTCGAAACGTCGGGAATTAAAAATGTAAAATAAACGCGATAAAATCCGTAAAGTAATTTTATTTAATAATGTATAATATTCGCGTAAGCAATAGAAATAATTATGACAGTCATTTATCAAAACTTTTGCACAAATTTATATGAACAGGCGGCCCGTAATGACTAAGGCGTTAAACTTAGGCATTATTTAACAGCAGACATTGTATATATAGATATATAGTTAGATATATAGATATATATAGTATATAGTTGCTAGTTATTTAATTAGTAACTACAATGCACGATACAATAAGATTTTCTTGAACGGTAATTATCTAAGATTGCATGTTAGATTTGCTTCCTAACCTTGTACCTTAACATAGTTGTAAAATCAGCGTGTATTCTTAACGTTAAAACATTTTACAGAAATGACTAACTGGGCAAAGATGTCAGAATTTGTTTTAACATCCTGTGACGATTGTCAACGGGATTTTTTGATGCCAGATTCGTCTTCTTACATGCTCATTTATTTCATGGATTATATCAAATATGAATTATATACTTCTCTTTAGTAATTGACTCATGTTTTCCTTCACAAAAATCATGAAAAAACTTTTCTCCTATGGAATTCCACTTCGAGATTTCTGACTATGAAAGCTTTTGAACGTTCAGAGGCTATATTAAATAAAGTCATAAACATAATTTTCAATAACTTACTGTACATAGGAAATGTTTCTTAATTGTAGACTAGACTATAGTTAAAACATTTAAAGCTTTGCCACATATTAAAACTTTTTATTGCAAAACTGCTATCGATATTTGAGGTCATTATTACATCACTGCTTCTCGTTGTTAGATACATCACTAACCTATCCGACGCCATCAGATAGAACGTGATTAACCGAATATATGCAAAACTTGTCAGCACGGATGAGAATGCAATAAAAATGATTTATTGTCAGGGGAACCGTTTGATAACTGCGTCATTGTAACAAAACTAGTTAGTGCTGCGCAATCGGGATTCTCAATTGTGTTCAAAATTTGTGTATACATTTAATGTTATTAATTTATAATACATACTAAAAGATATGACGCAATATAAATGAAAAACTCATGTTTATAGACTTATAAGTGGCTTAACGGATACGGTCCCAAAACCCCTTAATGGAGAAGGCGTGCATTAGGGGAGGCCCATGGCCGGCAGTGGACTAAAACAGGCTTATGATGATGACGATAATGATGATGATGAAGTAGCTTCAACTTATAATTGAGCTATAGTTCTTTCTTTAACATTCATTCTAAATGTGGCTGATAACTTCCTAGTCTTGTTGGTGGTTGTAAAATACAATTAAACCATATAGTCACTAACTTTAGTTCAACATGGCTCGTAAAACATCAGACTTAATTGCCTATTTTTATTTAACCCTTTAATTTTTTATCATTTAAAACCAAAAAATTATTCGAACTGGTCGTAAACAACAAACGAAACAAAAAAAGAAAAACTTTTCCGATTTACAAATTGGAACGATGCGAACTTTCGCGCTCCATTTGCAACACGGGCGTCCTCGGAGACCGCCGCGTCCGCGGACACGCTCGGACACGTCTGCAAACAATCAATATGCTAATCCGCTTAATTCGCCCCGCGGATGCGGCGCATACGTGTAATATATTCGTTTGCGGCACGCGAGCGCCGCACGCGACTTTGCGGCTGCTTTATGGCGACGAGCGTTCGTACAATCGTGTAAAAAGTTCAGAATAAGGCCGCGAGGAATGTAAGAAAGGGGGCGAGGTATAAACGAGGCAGGTTACTATCGATAACGTTAGTTTATTATTCGTTGAAAAAGGTAAAAGAAGTTTCGAATAGTATGTTGTATATTATGTTATATGACAACATTGTATCCTTTATAGGTTTTATTACAATGGCTAAAGGTGGTGTTGGTAACTGAGACATACTACATTTATACCTGTTTTACCTAATAATCTTACTTTGCTTACCATTATGTGACAGTCAGACGGTGAAAATGAGTTATTCTACCACGATGTTGAACCCACACCCCGAGATTTGACGTAAAGGATATAATTTCTTATTTATTAACATTGACATATGTTAAGTAACTGTCGTGGGTTCGAATTCTGCGTGGACCCAACAACTTTTCATTGTTGTTTCTTAGTCTATAAAGTTAGATGATACATGCGTCGGATAAGCATGTCATAAGTCGGGCCTGCGTCAGATATCTCTCCGGTCACGTTATTTATCCATACCACCGTAGTTTGAGAGTTGAGGAAGTAGTAGTGCACCTGTGTTTGCGCGTATACTTGTGTACTACCATATCTTCTACGCAAATGGCAGATCGCTAACGCAGATCGGCCACCGTAGTCAGAATCTACTAGGGGCAAATTAATATTATATTACCTATTCAAATTACGATTACAAAAAACCTAGTTAGCATCTCGATCGAATGCTGTCTAAGCCTAATAATGTTAGACACACGGTCAGCATTCGGATCATTAATATTCATGGCGGAATGTACTAAATTAATTCCGGATTTGATTTATCTCCCGCCGTCCGTACTCCACTTAGAGTTTACATTAATGCGTACAATCCATATTTAATGGTCGTATCAGTGGCTTAATACGGGCCAATTATAAGTGATGGATCTTGTCTGTGGATTACGTTTAATGTTCACCTGTAATAGTTGTGTATGCTTCTGATAAATTGAAAGGATGTTTTTTACTTAGCTAACATATAGTTAAACCGTTGTTTAGTTATTTGGAGTGAAAATTATTTTTAGGTAACAATTATAGTTAAATCTTTTTAATACTGTTGCAAGATGTTACCACTCCTGTTTATAAAAAAGCTTTTATGATAACAAGAAATTCGTACGGCGACCGCTACTGAGCAATATAATTTGTTTTGTTTGATATGACAATTTTTATATTTCATATATTATAGATAACTTTGTAATTACAAAGTCACATTAGTCATTGATCTAAATGTTCTTATCTTACTCTAAAACGCTTATAGTAAATTTTCTTTTTTAGTTGAACGTTCTACCGCACGAATTAATTACGAACACCGAAACCGAAAATTCGCGAAGCACATGGGAAATATATTTACTCTAGGTTATAAATAAAAACTCGTATAATCCCTAAAGCCCGCACACCACTCAATCGTTTCTTAATCCGACAATAGAGTAAACGTAAATCGTACTTCAACAATGAACTATGTATAAAATAGAACACAGCGCAATATTGGTTTTAAACTTAAATATTTTTAGAGCAATTGTACTTAGTTGAAATATAGTTTATAGATTTACTTAGTACAATAATAGTATCGCATTCAGTTCGTTTGAACTTAAAACAATTGAATACATATGAAATACATTGAATACATTGAACTCAACATATTGAATACATTTTCCGTAGCTTGTTCCTTTGAAGCGTTTGACATCAGAGTTTTTTTTGTTGAATGTACAAATAGGGACGCAATGAGGTTTGTGCCACAGATGTGTCATGTGCCGTCGTCCTTACAATGTCGATTGATGAAATAACGTCGTCAGTTATTCATAGATCTTTTGGATTCCCTTTTTATAAAGTAATATATATAAAGTAAGTGCGAATATCTTGGTTATCTTAAGTTCCCTTTTTTTGTTTGATAAAACGTACCTATTTAAAATATTTAAAGCGGTGGCGCTGAAGTCAATATAATGTGATTATAGCGTCAAATAGTATCATCGTAATCATTATCAGCCTGTGCTAGCCTACAGCTGGCCATAGGCCTCCCTTATTGCACGCCTTCTCGATTAAGGGGTTTTTGGACCGTCCATCAGGTGGCCCCGACTGCTCGTCTGCCTGCGTATGCAATGAAAAAAAAAAGACCACGGAGGCTTTTCAATAAATGAAGTGTAGTAAGTCGTTCATACTCATGTAACTAAATGCTAATGCTCGATAATTAAATCAATAAAGGTAGCGTTTCAGAGATCCTTTATATTTCATATACAGCATGAATAAATTCGATTATACCAAATTTAACCTGTTTACGTCTTAATAAAATAGTCTTTAGGGCTTGGTCCTAATAATTTGACTTTAATGATTCATTAAGGCTTTCAGTAATATAATATGTGCCTTTATGCTCATGATAATAACATTGGTAACTAGTGCGATGTTATAAAACTGTTTTGGGAATACTGTACTGATCCAGTTTCAAGGGCTCCGTAGCTGTACCAAAGCTCAATCTATGCAAATAAATATAATTGGAGAGTCTAAGTATATACATAAAAATATCAAACGACTTGGAATTCAGAATAATTTACTTTTGGTAATATAAAAAAAGCGGTTTTTTTTATATTTCCACGACTTCTACAACAGGAACCATATACGTATAACGTAATTTAGATGGTATGTAACCCATTGTTTTCGTGAATCCCAGGTAATTTTTAATTGTAATATAATGTAACTATTCAGGTAAAGAGAAGAAGAAATCGCATGTTTCAGGGTGGATAGGGGTTTCGTGATATTGTACAATGCGCTTACAGTGGGCAGGTAAAATGATTATCATTATCAAGTGAAGCTTCTATTCAATTTTGTCGCTTTATAAAATTATAAACGCGGTATCATGAGAAACGATATGCCTCAGGCATCTGTTATAAAGTATTATTAAATCTTGAAAACTCCTTCGGCGATGAATGAAGAAGCAAGTGTCTGCTTCCGCGACACGATCGCTCCATTAGTGAGCTTATTTCAAAAGCGGTGCGTTTTTAATGTCGTCAATGAAATGACAGTCCATCCTTATTATTATTTGCAGATAACTTACTAAGTCTATTCAATTCTAAAATGAACTTATAGCTTTTTCCAATTTTTATTAAATATCTAAAAGTATTTAGAAAATGTTTCTAAGCAACGAAATCTAAATAAACCTTTTAAGGACGGGAAAGTCTACACCGTGACCGTAAAAAGTAATTTTATTTAATAATGTGTAGTATTCGCGCAAACAAAGGAATTAATAGTCTGTTATTTTCTCAAGCAAAACTATTTAATGTAATATATATGTATATATATATTGTTTGGTTTTTATTAATGATTTCATTCATTGATCTCATAGGTTAAGTAATACCGCATTTATTTTTTTTAATTTCGTGGTTATATAGAGGTGATAAGAATTATTGTAATTTATGTGTGACTGCCTCCGTAACCTAGTGGCATAGGAGTTTGCTTTAAAAACCGGAGGTCGTGGGTTCGAATCCTGCGGGGACTCAACAAATCTTCATTGCTGTTTCCTAGTTGGTTAGGACAATTTGGGCCGATCACCCAATTGTATAGGGGTGTATTAGAGGAGGCCTATGTCTAGCAGTGGACTATCAAAGGCTGATGATGATGATGATGATGATGTGTGACTGTGGAGGCTAAAAAGACATTAATATAATAAAGAAGTTTTAACAGTAAATACATAAATATTTCTATTAAATAAAGAATTATTTTATTTTGTACCTATTGGGCAAGGTATAGTGCACATGGATTTTCAAAGATGTCTGGCTGCTTGGTAGTGTGCATTATAAGATACATGGCATAAAATCTAAACTAATTGTAGGAGATTTTTATTTTTAATTTTAAGGGGTCTATTTATCACCAATTGACCCAAATATGTGACAAACATATAAAAAATATCTCATCAAAAAGTTTGCCAAGTTAAGGGATAAGTATAAAACTTAAATATAATAGACAATTTACGGATATTTAGTACAGACTATAGTCCAGCATAAAAAACATTTTTGTGCTAAACCTCCCGTTATAATAAAATGTACTTACAAAGGTGAACAGCCAACTAACTGTAACAACAAACATATTGTTTGCTTAAAAATAACATACGTGCAGATTCATTTACTTTTCATTTGCCGCATTCAAATAGCGAACCGCGCGGTTGACGCAGACCCGGCCGCGTTAAATGAAAATATACCCCCACCCCAGTTACGCGTAAGCCAGTAGTAAATCCGATATTTTTGTTTTATTTACATTTGACACACGTGCAGCCGCCTTTTGTAATCCAAGTGTAATTGAGAGTTATGCAAATCCGGCCCTTTTGGTTCGCCAATGCCGTAAAGTAAGCTAAAATAAATAAAAAAGTTTATCACAATCCACACTACGTGGAGGGAAAAGATGAAAATTTAAAGGTATATTTTTATAGTCGCATAAGTATGCAAATGAATACCGACTCCTGGCTTAACGAAGCGAGAGTGTTAGTTTTATATTAAAAATATAAATAAACGGACACATTAGTTAGCAGGAAGGGATATGGATTATAACGAGGTGAACGAGCTGCAGTCATCATCATCATCATCAGCCTGTGTTAGTCCACTGCCGGACATAGGCCGTATTATGGTGTGTGGAAATTTCACTGGAAGATAGCTGATGTGACTGGGAATCCCTTGGGCTACTTTTCTTTTAGATTAAAATTTCCACGCGGGGCGCGGGATAGCAATAAATATTTTTGGACAACAGCACCACCATCTAAGACACGAACCAACCAAAGCTTGAACCAAGATAACTAGACAAACACCTAGACGCGAGGAAAATAACTAACCTTTTCTCACAACGGTTGCCTCGCTGTGCAAATCACATCCTGGGATACGATGATCACGATCACTTACCACTCTTCCTTTTCTTTATCCATCGAGAAATGCCTGCCTATGACTGTCCTCGTGGAGGTAAATACGGATTGAGACGGAAGGACTAAAACCACTACGTTGTACCTTTTCCTATTGTTTTATAACGTGGGGTCAATGTAACGCATTCAGCCGTCTTGGACCACAATTCACAGCCATACCACTTATGAAACCCGATTCATTTTCAGTTTGTTTAAATTATACAAGTATCTCCGAACTCAACGTAAAGCCGAAACGGGGTGACAGAATTGATTGTAACTATTATGAGAAAATCGATTATAATAAATCTGTCCTATGTATCTAAATATGGCCATTTTTCAGTTTTGTGGTAAATTTACATTTTTTTTCATTCAAACTTTGGAATCATACCTCCTGATAACATATCAGAATAACAGTCCAAAATAATAGGACAATGGCTCCAAGTTAGAATTAAGACTACTTTGTTAAATGGTGTATATAAAGTTTGTCCATCCATCTTTTTTGAATGTCTTGGACTCAAATCACCAGTTGAAATCATTGGAAAACATATTATATTCGCTATTAATCTTTTATGCAAACGGCCAACTTTATTTTTTCAATATTGCCCGTATTGAAAACTATAAAATTGGAGAGTCGCGTTTTATATCAGTGGCAACACGGAACAATTCGTTTGAAGTGCAGCCCATATTGAGGTTATTTTATTGCACGGGCTTTTCGCGGTACAATATTTCTAAAGATTTAATGTTTAGTGCTTTATTGATAAAAATAAAAGCTGAAAAAGTATTAGCTGATAGTGTGTTTACAATTTAAATAACTATAAAATAATAATTTGTAAAAGGGCATAACTGCCTCCGTAGCTTAGTGGTATTGGGTTTGGAAAACCGAAGGTAGTGGGTTGAATTTCCCGGGACTCAAAAATATTCGTTGTGGTTTTTAAATTGTTAGGACAGTTTGGGCCGATCCCAAATTGTCTGAAAAATAAGATATCTATGTCGGATGGGCATGTAAAAAGGCCCACCCTCCAACCCTCATTTGAACGTGGTGGAATACGGTCCAAAACCTGTGGATAGGGGTGTATTAGGGGACGCCTATGTCCAGCAGTGGATTATCAAAGGCTGATGATGATGATGATGATGAAAAGGGCATAATGTATAAAGTAATTTCACGAAACAAACAATTTAAATAAGGAAAGGTGAAAAGAAATCGCCTCTTATTCCCAACTTTGATACCTTGGTTTGGTTTTTTGGGATGTATAACAGTTATAACTTAAATACATGCGAGAGAAAGAGTGAAAAGAACAGGAATATGATCAGGTATCGCAGTCTAACTATGTCATTCGCACCACATTACTTTATAAAACGTTTGCAAGAAATAGAATTCTTTTTCCTGAGTTCTCAGGATTGATTAATACATATTTTTCATATGGAATTAATTAGAAATACGACCCGTACAACTGTTATAGAAGATCTTGGCTAAAAATACTAAATATACTGGACCTAAAATACTAATATTTTTAGAACCACTAAAAGTTAAAACGGATATTCAATATAACTCCTAAGATATACTTTTTTTCAAAAACATAATTTAGGTTTAACTCTCTAGTTTTACTAAGTACTAACAAAACACTTTCAAGGAAAATCTTCTACAATCGCACAATTGTAAGACAAAAACAACAGACAATTCACGCAGATAATGGTTTGTTTCATCACTTAAAAGTAACCGCTATACTCTATGTCTAATGTTCAAAATCGTCTGAGATAAATGCTAACTCTCCTCTCGTGCTAAAAGCAATCACACCTAAACGATACCAGGGACTCTAGATGTAATTAACTCGCGAAAGTGGATTGTAAAACTGATCCTTGCACAAGTGTACACTTGTACAACGTTGTAGAACACTTGTACGAAAGCCTTTTTTGCCTCCAAATTGTCTTTGTTTTCTTGCCTTTCTTAACTCGTTATTAAGGCGAGAGCAGACTGTAATTATTAAAGTCGAGTGAGTTTAACAAGTGCAATTGTCGCTAGAAAATGCAATATAATGTACATTAACCCCAGATCCAAGTAGTAAAGTCAAAAATAACAGTGCTAATTTTAATATCTTTAGATCTTTAAACGCATTTATGGCAACTATTCCTAAATTTAGATCAAACGTTATTACCGACCCCCTAATTACATTTATGAACCTAAAACTAATGAATATAATATTTAATATGATAAATAAAATTTTATCAATTTAGAGTAGTGCCTATAAATCAATACAAAATTTTCAGACTTAAATGTAAATCTTAAAGTTTCAATTGATTACCATCCAATAAAAGTTGTATTATACTGAATGCTAACTAAACGTAAAATTTTGATTAAACCTGCGTAATAACAAAGGTATGAATTCAAATTCAAAATTTCGTTGAAAATTAAAATGAAACGCACACCTTACAACAACAAAACGGGTAATGCAAGGCTGGCAATGGAAAAATAACAATACCGATGGGCTACACATTGGGGCGTTCATTAAAATTGCCCGATGATAAATCCGCCATTACCCTGGGGTGAGCAGGGACAAGTGTTGTTGTTGGCCCCGGATATTGGACGGTCACTTTAATGTCAGGTACATTAACCTTATTTATGGTACGGCTGGAGGGGTTTTTAATTAAAATGGTTGAAAGGCTTAATTGTACGCTTTTTATTATTTTCTGAACTTATCCAGACATTCAAATTCTTCTTTCATATTATAAATGATATTTAGAAAAGAATATAACTCTAGTGCGTCTCTTTGCTACTAGATGGCGCTATAAGTAAAATATAACAAGTTTCATACCACTTACATGGGAATTAAATAAAGGAATTGATAGTGAAGTAAAGGAAAAATAAATAGAACAATATTTCATTTTATTTAAAAATATTACTTATAAACCATAAAAATATATCTATGAAAAAGGTAAAAAGATAATCCATAGACAAAAATAAAACAAAATAACACCACGATTTTACTGAAAATGGCTATTTGACTAAAATTTAGAGCTTTTTAAATGATCAAATGTTATTATTGAGTTAAAGTGTATTGTCTACAATTGACTAACTAGATTATCAATTTCACTTCATTCATCAAGAGCAGAGTGGCGCAGTGGAAGCGTGCTGGGCCCATAACCCAGAGGTCCGTGGATCGAAACCACGCTCTGCTATAAATTTTTTGTAATTGTTTTTATCTTTTAATAATTTTTTAAATTAAAATTTTTCATACGTCTTCCTAGTCTCGTAGTTTTATATAGGGTTTTTTTAACTGATTATTTTTAACATAAATTTCAACTTATAGAACTAACTTTTATAACTATCGATATACTAAAAACAGTAAAACAGTTAGTACTTCTTTTAAAATCGGTAACTTTCCAATGTGACACCTCGCAATATTTCTGGAACGAATTATTTTTAGAACTAGAATGCATATAAATTATTTTAAGAATATTTCACGGCTGCAATTAAATTAATTTTATACGCTGCAATATATTTATTAAGATACTAGTTGACCCGGCAGACTACGTTTTACCTCAATCGATAAATAAAAAATCAAAATTTTCGTATAATATTTATCGATCAACATAAAAATGAATCCGATAGATAATTAACCTCCTGAGAACTAATACATAGCTAGAACGATATATATTTTTTTTTTCAATTCCTACTTTTTTTTTATTTTTCACCCCTTTAACCATTCAAGATCCATAACGTGTTTAACCATACAAGTGTTTTATTAAATTGTGCCAAGTAGAAAAATAACATGCTTCATATTATTATTCGGCCAATATTAAATAACATTTTCGCCGTAAACCCATTAAGGGGCATTACAGTATTTAACCTGTTTACGACAAATGAGGTAAACTGCTTAACAGCTCCAAAAGCAATTGGACTACCGTACAACGTCTGGGCTACTTGAAATATGGACCGGGAGACATAACGCGTGGCACAAGAGAAAATAGAGTAAGTTTTAGGAAACAATATATGAAAAAAAAACTACTTTGAGAACAAAACTAAATAAGAAGGTGCAGATCTTTACCGGTAGGTAGGTCCTCTTTCACAGGAGACCGTCTGGGTGGGTACCACCTCGGGCTATTTCTACCCGGAAGCAAGGCGGAAAACCCTGTGTTCCGGTTTGAGGCACCTGGTATTTACTGGTAAACGGACTTAACACCCTATGTCTCCGGCAGCGCGTTCATACCACTGGTATTGCCGATGTCTATGGGCGTCGTGACCACTTTTATCAGGTGGCCCGACTGCTGTCTTTCCGTATGTAAAAAAAAAAGATCATAATATTGTTGAAAATTAAAAACTATTTATCTACCTTATGTTAAAAGGAATTTCTTTGTTTTGAATAAAACCGAAACAGTGAAAGGTTTGAAATATTCACACCAATAGTAAGCTATAATATCTTCTATACTTTTAGCCGAAAAAATTTATCAAATCCACTTATTTGGATTTTCCCTTACTAAAAATATATTTATTCCCGCGTTTCGTTCTTTTTCGCATCCATGATCACGGGCAGACTAAGTTGGAAGCCCTTTATCCTGCTTTTTCAATAACGTCGTTTTTATTTTAAATTGAAATCTTTCGATTTCAATTTTTAATTTGGTTAAATTAAAAATCGAAAGATATCTTCTTTAAATAAAAATATTTATAATTGACGTAAAAATAATCGCGAAAAAATCCGTAAAAAGTTCTTTTATTCAATAATTTTGTATGCTTCTCAATCGCCAGTCTCTTGTGTTTTAAAATGTCATAGCTTCGGTCGCTTTGCAATTGGAGCTTCTTGCCTTCTCAACATCTTATCCCTTTAGTTGATAGTGGCCAACTAGCTTTACGTGTAACTGATTTTAGGACAGCAACAGAACGTACTATACAGGGTAATCTCTTTCTCGGGAAGAAAATGTGTATGGTGTTTTAATAAATGTGGTAGTCAAATGTTGCAAAACATCGGCCAGAGAAGTGTTCTTCATTATTGCTTTGCTTTTTGATCTAACTTTTTACACTTCTTGACTTGAGTAAAAAAGACTCGAAAGTCAGGAAGAATTATGGCATCCATGGCCAATAGTGGACTTCACAAAGAATCGCGGTCACGTGTAATCCCATGATTTCAGTTCCAATTGAATTTAATAAGTGTGACCTTTCCGCCAATAAATTTTGACATTGGACTTTTTTATCTACATAATATCTTTTATTTGAGTCTGGCATAAATGAAATTGTTGTATATTCCATTTATTTTGACAAATAATATCAATAGCATTTTCTATTAGAACTTAAATGGTGAAAATTAACCATGAAATCGTTACATATTAAAAATAAGTTGGAACAGATTATTTTTGGTGCAGGCATGGGTACTCTTAATCAATTTTACCATCGGTTTTTATCAAGGACAGGTAATTTTCAATGGAACATTTATTATGGTCATAAAATAAAGTTATTACTAAGTCCATTCATGGCCGTAAACTGTTTACTAAACTTATTAAGCTAAGTAATGCATAAAACGTTCATTGTATGCTCTAACTTGGTAATGAAAACTGCTTTTTACTATACAGGTTCACTTTCTTAACGGACATTAGCTTATGAAAGCATGTTTGTTAGAAGTTACAAGCTAATTTAGTTGTATTTGTGTGACAACTTACTATAATGCGTCCATTGCTTCGTCGAGCAACTGGAAAAAATTTACTAAAATTCGCCAGTCGCTGGATACACGAATGTGTTTCGTTTTGTTATTAAATTGGGTGTTCTTTTAGAAATATTGTTGAGTTTAACGTAACTGTAAATAGTTCGTCCGAGGATAAAATCTGTCGCAGCCGTCCATTCACTTAACGCTGTAGAATAACTAATAAGTATTTTTATAGAATAGTTTTTTGTGTTATCGTTGTTTTCTGAATTGTTAGGACAATTTGGGCCGATCACCCAATCGTCTGAAAAGTAAGATGATCCATGCGTCGGATGGGCATGTAAAGTCGGTCCACCCATCAACCCGCATTGGAACAGCGTGGTTGGATATGGTTAATAAAAACCCTTATGTCCTATTGAGCCCTACGTCCAGCAGTGGACTAACACAATTTTCAATTTTTCATTTTCAGTTTTTCTTAATTTAAAAATGCCTATCTTGTCGCACCAATTCAGTGATTTTGGCCACATTACAGATCTAAATAAGCGCTAAACGCTTAATAAATAAGCATAAATCTCTTCTGACTGAATCATAGCATCATCATTCATCAAGTATGTATAGAAGTATTTATTAGAAAAATATTTTCAGATAACTCCAAAAAACTTTACCTCCAATATTAACTGAGTGAATATTGTACAGTACTATTTTATTTTCAAACCACCATCTGTACAACGACTTTGACCCGTGTAACCATTTTACCTTGACCCGCTCATGGTTATTAATTTCAAGAAAAAATTAAGATAGCAGTTCAACGCTCGTCAACCTTGAAGATCAGCTTTGACTAGACGCCGTGGCCCGTGGCAAAGGGTGAAATTAGGAATTTGACAGAGCGTGCCGTTGCTAGGCGACGCGTTCCAGCGTTATTGCAGAATTCCAAATAAGCCGTCAACAAGTCCGCGTTTAAAATATCGAAGAATGAATATTGGATATTTTAATGACGATACCCCGTGGAAAGGAATTCTACGACGAGGGCAATGGAATCGTTTGTCGGCCAATAAATTTTTGTGATTACAGTATTAAAATTCTTTTTATTTATTTAAACTTTTGCACAAATAAAAAGTGTACAAAGGCGGGCTTAAAGCCTTAGACATTTTCTAACAGCCAACATTTTCTAACTTAATACACATCTTGTTAAAAACATTTAGCATTCTATAATAATTACTTACAACTCAGTATAATATTACATATAAAAATAATTTACGTAGTAAATATTCTTATGTGTATAAAACACAATGATTATAAATTATAAACCGATGGGATTATTAATTTTAAATGGATATTCATCTGAGGACATGCAGCAAAGGCACGATAAGCTTTGGTAACTGTCCTGAGACTTCGGCTATTACGTTTCGTTTACCCTGGCTACTGTGCCCTTTAAACCGGAACATAGAAGTACTTTTATTGCTGCACAATTCTACTTGTAATAGACGCGGAGACTAAACGAAAACGGTTAAAAATTAACAGAATTATTATTATGTCTGAATAAATATTCTCTTTAAAATAAATCTACACACATTAATCTTAGAAACTCATTTTAAAATTATTATGAGTGTTGCAAGAAAATAAACAGTCGTCGGCTTGTGATTACGTCAGAAGCAGCTAGAAATTATCATTGTATTACAAAATTGGACTGGACGTAGATCAAAACATGATTATTTTATACACATTACGATTTTTCGCTCCAGCGTGATATTGTTATAACGCGTCCATCTGTATTTTCCATTCCGTTCTGAGCCGCCGGCAGACGGACCTCTCTCGTGCGTTCCCGCATGAGTTCGTTATTCTCGCTTACGCGGTACAAAGTTAGTTGGTGTCACAGTGCTGCCGTGTTAGTAGTGCTGTGTTTCGTTTGTGTAGTAAGTGCTCGCAGGCAGGTTCCCGACTTAACTGTAAGTAATTACACACATACACAAAAAAGCCCACGAGGCATTTATCTTTTAATTTAACTTGTGCTTGCTGCATTAGGTGGCAGCTAGGTACACACCTAGTGCTCCTAAAGCGCTTACACTTATTTAATAGGCACACACCTCCTCACGCAGGTGGGGAGGGCTAGAATAGCTTACACCGTGCCGGCGGGGGTCGCCCCAATGGCTAAAATGGACGGTTATGATCCCGCACAACACCGCGATGCAATAGATGACTATTTCCGCGAATCCGCCCCGGAATATTGGGCCAAAATCCACGCTGGTTACCGTCGCCTTGTACTTGAAGGCAAAGCCGCCGCGTCACCTAAAAATCGCCCAGCCGTCGCGGTCTGCGACACCCAACCGGGACCGTAGCCCAGTATGTACACCTGTCCCGTGTCATTATCTTTCGGCGCAATCAGACGCCGAAGACGAACCCCGGCCCTCAAAAATGGACTTCGAACCCACGACCGTGTCAACAGACGCCGCCAACATAGCCGACTCAGAAGGTTTTACCACCGTGCGATCGCGGAAAAAGGGCAAAAAACGCCCCGCCATAGAGAGCGACACCGAGAGCCGCCCTAGCTCCCCACGCCCGTCACCGACCGCGACGCCCGCGAAAAAGCCCGCGGCCGAGCCGCAATCAATTCCTAGCACTGCGGACGTATATATGGCCGAACGTAAGGCCAAGGCTCCACCCCCGGTCGTGATTCACGACAAGGGTCACTGGAGTCGTGTTCTTACGTGGCTATCAAAGACGAAAATATCAAAGTTTCGTTCCGCTAATACACGTATAGGCATACGGGTCAACGTAGAGACCTCAGATGACTTCCGCGCGTTAACTCAATACCTCCGCGAGGGTAAAATCGCGTTTCACACTTTCGCTTTGCCGGAAGACCGACTCCTTCGAGTCGTCATTAGGGGAGTTCCGAAGGAACTCGAATTAGACGAGGTCAATGCGGATCTCAAACGCCAGGGATACCCCGTGCATAGGGTGCGCCGCATGCACCACCCACGCCATAAATTTGAAATGGACCTACTTATGGTCGAAATCGATCTTTTCCCGAGGAAAAATCAATATTCAATGTACCTTCAATATGTAAATTAACCGGTTTACGGGTCGAAACTCCACGCAAGACCGGCCTAGTCGCGCAGTGTCATAACTGCCAACATTTCGGACACACAACGCGCAACTGCTTCGCGCGTGCACGTTGCGTGAAATGTGCCGGCCAGCACAGCACTCCGGAGTGCCCAAGGCCAAAAGATTCGGTCGAGCCGCCCGCGTGCGCAAATTGCGAAAACGTAGGTCACCCGGCTAGTTACAGGGGCTGCTCGAGAGCACCTAAAAAACAATCGCGGCCTTCTGCCTCACGTTCCGCGAACTCCGCGAATTCCGCGGTTACAAAGCCGAGCTTTGTCCCTGCACCTGCACCGGCAGTTAGTGCATGGACAAAGCCAGTTGTAATTAAAAAATCCGTCGCCGTCCCTAATGCTGCGGCGGCAACAATCAATAAGGGAACCGACCAGGTGGGTCCCACAATAGCGAGCAATAAACTCGCACCTGCGCCCGCCGCGCAAATCACGTCACACAAAGGGCCCGGTAATTACGTCCGTCCGGCGCCCGTTGACTTAATCTCGAAATACTTTGAATTCGCACAAAAAGTTAACATGTCTAAATTATACGATTTGGACCATAAAATGCACCTGGCAATCAGCCCAGTTGAAAAAATAAACGTCTTGCTCGCTCACGCCGAAATATTAGACGCACTAAGTAAATTTAAATAAGAACCGAAACAGACACAAACGAGTAGGTTAACCGTTTAAGATGGCTACCAACTTAGGTAGGGCAAAACCGCGCTCTCTAGTCGTATCGTATTTTAACGCAAACGGCCTTAAGAAGCAGCGATCCGAAATTGCTAAATACTTGCAGGATTATAGTATAGACTTATTTCTAGTGCAAGAGACCTTTTTAAAACCGTCAATAGCCAATCCTAGAATCAGTGGCTATAACATAATTAGAAACGATAGGTTGTCAGGACCGCTGGGTGGTACACTGATATACTATAAGAGGTCACTACATATCGCACCATTAGACATACCCACACTAACTAACTTAGAGGGGACAGCGTGTCAGATTGCACTCACCGGCCACAGGCCGCTTGTTCTTGTTTCCGTGTATCTGTCCCCAAGTAAGAAGTTACTTAGATCCGACCTAGAGCTGCTTCTCAGCCTAGGTCCATCAACCATTATCGCAGGCGACTTAAATAGCAAACATCCCGACTGGAATTGCATTACGCCAAACACAAATGGCAATAAATTGCTGGAACTCGAGGAGCCACTCAACATAAATATAATAGCTCCTGGACCCCAACTAGATACTCAGACTCAGGCATAGGAGCTCCTAGCACTATAGACCTGCTTTTAGTTAGAGACGTCTCGCTCGATGTCGTATCGATAGAGGCACTCTGTGAGTTAGACTCTGACCACTTGCCGGTCTTATTCAAATTGGGCCAAGGCGCCGGTGCGGTCCCTACGACCAAAACCGTAACAAATTGGCATTGTCTTGAACGCAAACTCAAGGCTATGGACCCCCAAAGTATCTCAAACCTACCGGAGGTTATTGATAGTGTAGACAAAGCATATATTGCCATCGACAGTATCACAACGCATATCTCATCAGCCATCGACGACTCCGAAAAGACAGTCAAGGTTTCGGGTGACCGCAACTTTGGCTTGCCGTTCAGTATTCGATGTCTGATAAGAGAGAAAAATACACTCAAGCGGGCGTTTTATCGCTATCCGTCCGAGTCAAACCGATTTCGCTTTAGGAAACTTCAGTTAGAGGTCAGAGACAGGATAGAATTACACCGCAAAGAATCGTGGTTAGGTCTGATGGAAGACTTAGAGCCATCGCACACTGCCTATTGGCAGTTGGCTCGACGTATGAAGTCGGATCCCCGCGACGCCATGCTTTCGATGACTTCGAAAAGGCCAAATGCTTAGCCGATACGCTAGAAGAGCAATGTACGACATCTCGCGCACACGTCGACCCGGCCCACCTATCGGAGGTGAACCGTTTAGTCGAACTTAGGGCTGCCTTACTACAGAGGGCGATAATTTAAAGCCTGTGACCCCGGAGGAGATCCGCGATATTATTAAGGGTCTTAAACCCCGGTCGGCACCTGGCCCAGATCGTATCTCAAATAGAACTCTAAAATACTTGCCAGGCCCTATTGTCTGTGTATTAGTCAACATTTTCAATATTTTACTATCAACTTATACTTTTCCTGATGCCTGGAAAAAATCCATCGTCATCGGTATTCCCAAGCCGAACAAATCCTCTAACCTACCCACGAGTTTATCGTCCAATTAGCTTGCTCAACTGCTTGGGCAAGCTATATGCAACGCTAATTCTCTTCCGGTTGAAAGACCACGCCTTATCCAATAACCTCATCCCAGACGAGCAATTCGGTTTTCGTCCGAAGCACTCGTGTCCCGACCAAATTTATTGCCTGACGGAATTCATTCTGAATGGCCTTCATCAACCCAAACCCCGTATCACAGGGGCCGTCTTCTTCGATGTCGCAAAGGAATTTGACAAAGTCTGGCACAAGCTGTAACAATTCTCAAAGTGCCGGACAGGCTGGTTTACATCATCCAAGCCTACTTGTCGAATCGCTCTTTCCGATATCGAGTCGAGCACCCTGTCACGAACCGTCCGCTCAAGCGGGCGTCCCTCAAGGATCGGTCCTATCACCTTTATTATTCGCACTCTCACGAGCGACATTCAAAGCCCGACGATGTCAATCTGGCACTTTTCGCCGATGACACCGCTCTCATTGTTCGTCGCTTAGACCGAATTATATCTACAAAAAGCTCCAAACGCGATCAATCGTTTGAGGCGAATGGTTTCGTAAATGGAGAATCGACGTCAATCCCGATAAAAGTGTAGCAATCACTTTCATCGGTCTAGATTACGTCGTGATTATCGATACCCCCGGTCCTCAGCCAGGCGTCAGGATAAGGCCACGCGCTGGCCGACACCAGACACTAGGGCAAGCTAAAACTTTACGGCCAACCGATCCCATGGGAAAGTAAGGCCAAATACCTAGGCGTGACCTTCGACTGCAACATGTCGTTCAAAAGTCATATTCAGGACGTTAGGAGAAAGGCTTTGTTCGTTTCGACCAGACTCTATCACCTAACGAATTCTAACAGTAAAATGTCGCTCAAATATAAACTTTATTGTACAAGGTATGCATACGACCAATCGAGCTTATGCTGCCAAACTTTCGCTCACGCATCCTCCACACTCCAAACCAACTCAAGTAGTTCAAAACAAATTCATACGCGCGGCCACTGGGGCGCAGTGGTATCAACGAAATGTAGACTTACAGCGACTGTAAATTACCGACACTCCGCGAGCACTTTAAAAGTTAACTCGCAAACACATAGATAAAGTAGTCAACCACAGCAACCCTCTGCTGGTAAAAGCAGCAACGTATCGGCCGATCCAAACGCGTCTAGTCAAGCTTAGGCCGCGAAACGTTTACCTCGACCCGGACAAGGAAGGGGTCGCTGAGACTCCGGGCCTAACTGGGGTCCCGACATCAAACCGTACACATCACACGAGTAGGGATAGCACACACTCACTTGTAGTTCGCCCTCGCTTACGAGCACAGCGACATACACACACGCGTATACTAGATACCCGCGTTCCAGGACGGTTCTCACCGCCCCCAGCAATCGATTAATACAGTCACCAGACCGTCGGCGTCCCGGTTCGTAAACCGATCGTCGACGATCCTTAGGAGACATAAACTAATGCCTAACTCACGTACCTTCTGTACGTGTGGCCTCCATTTTTAGCAAAAATGGGGCCACCCTAGTTCGTGAGGACGGGAGCTTCTCGCGAACTCTGTGTTAGATGAAGCTTACTAAAGACATGAGTCTGGAAGCATAACTTCAAGGATAAAAAAAAAAAAACTCGTATTTTCCCGCCCGCAGACAGCCACAGATGCTGTGAAGCTCGCCATTTTTTCAAACTAATTGCCACAGACTATGAAAACTACCATGGTTTTGGTGAACGGCCAACCAGCGCGCTCGCAAAAACCGAGCCGACATGCCGCAACTGCGTCGCTTATTTTTTACGCATTACGAACTATAATCGCCTGTTCTCACCGACTGGGTTTTTGTTTTCTTATTTGTTAAAAAATATATAAGTTTTATTCATAAAGTCGTTTAAAATGAGAACGCAGAGGAAATATCCGGTAACATATTTTTTTAAGCGTTATATATTATAAAAACAACATGTCCTAAAAGTTAATAACTGTAGCGTGTGAAGTAACTTACAATTTTGATATCTAAGTTAATTTTAAAACAAAATTGTGAAATGTTTATTGGTTCGTTTAGCTCGCTTGTCCTAAAAACTTGTGTAATATTTATTTTTAATAATTTTCGGAAGGAGGAGAAATCGGATAAGACTAACTTTAAACAAGTTATCAGAAACACTATTTAATTATCTTTTTTATACTTGACGCCTTTACTTTGTTAAACAAATACCGGCATTGATTTAAATATAACTTTTTTAAACAAAGTAGACCTTAACAAAAATGGGTTCTCATTTAGCGGCGATGTTAATATTTTTTCCACCGTCATTCCATTCAACGCGTCCCTGCAATTTAATGGGGTCAGCTTTGGGGGTCCCTTGCTCTGGGAAGCCCTGTATGTTCCCGCGGGGGATGTGTGATTCCAGCTGTATTACCCAAAAACAAACTTCACTTACTCCCTTTGTAATGTGTACGATGTACGAAATATGTTTGCGTTTACTCTTGAATCTCATAGAGAAAGACTCAATGGAGAAATTGCTTTAACAAATCTAAGCATGGTATAAAACTTAGAACAAGTTTTTAAGCTCCAAACTGTTTTATATAAAGTTATTAATGAATAATTCACTGATTGAGTTTTGTTCCTCAAATGTATGACGCTAGCTAGCTGCCATTCTTTGTTAATATTAATTCCGACTTAATTAATTTGGCAATGGCAACTTAATTAATTTGGTCAAACATAATTTAATATGGTATATAAATATTTCTTAAAGTTAATCGTGACTAGTATTGATTTCATATCTGTTTACTTAATGTCAAATTATTTTATATATTATATTCCTTTCAATTGATTTAATGCGTCTGACAAACAGAACGGCCAATGTTTATTCACACAATGTAACAGCATTAATTTAATTAATGGACTATAGTAAAGGGAAAACCGCAGATTTCACGATTTCCCGTTTAACGCGGGCCGGGTATCATTCGATTAACCATCGCTCAGTTTTCGTTGACAAATAATTAAAGTTTAATATTATTGTTGTTATTTATAAATAATATATTGTAATGAAAATAAAATTATATTTTTAGTAAAGTTTTAATGATAATAGAAATAACAATTATATATTTATTTGTTACAGGTATACCGAAACGTAACACTATAAGGAAGATGAATACTACTGAAAATACTACACATAAAAATAGGAACCGTAACGTATACTTACTTTTAATGTGAAAGAAACGTCCACTAATTTTTGAACATTTAAGAGATGAGCGATAATATGAACCATTTACCTTTCATCCATTTCAGTAACACACAACAAGTAAAATTGAAATGCGGAATGTAAAGGACTTTTAAATTATTTCTAACTTTGCTCTAGCGTATATGGCTCAAAATCACCAAGGTGGAAAATTCACTTCGTCAGCAAACAAATGCCAAAATCTGTTTTTTTTTTCAACATTTTAGCATTAGCAAACACTTGACGCTGTTTATTTTAACCAAACATCACACAAAACAATTAAAAAGTGTTTTGTATAACATTTTATATGAACAAGTGAGCACAAAAATCATTTGGAGAACACGTCCTAAGTAGCAATTCTTAAAAGCTGACTCAAGAAATAGTCATAAAATTAAATTATTCTTATGGTTATTAATACCTATTCACTATCAAATTACCTAATATTAAATTATTGCAAGCATAAATAACGTACAAAAACGAATTTCAAAAATGTATGTCCAAATATAATGTCCGCCAATATAAGCATCATTTTAGTGAACGCAGGCTTGAATGAGTGAAAATAAAAATTTCAACGCATTCCTCTTTAGTCTATAGAACAGAATTGTAGACAGAGTTGTAAACAAAGAGGCTGTGAAAAAGGTAGTTCGCCAAAGAAATTAAAATAAATGGTAAGTCTCTTTCAATTCATTATTTCCAGAGCGTACATCAATAGGTCGTCAAATGGGGAACGCGTTATTTCAATCAAAAAAATGTCAATTACAGATATGTTGTCAGACAGGTGTCGATGACAATGATGGAGAAATGTTTGCAACTTTCTTGAGTTCGGTACATAATAATGCCAAAAAATTTAAATTAGAGCCACACAAGATATATCTCACGTTGAATTTGAGCAAATAATTTCTATTCTTTCAAAGCCATTACTAAAAAAGAAAACAATCGAGAGTATTGTTACTTTGACACTGATATCTATGTTTTCGGAAAATTCTAATTATTTCGTTTTTTAAGTATTTTTTCTTTTTTTTACCTAAATTAATAACAATTAAGAAATATTGTTTTTGTTTAAAAGTTTAATTAAGATATGATTTAGATTCAAAGATTGTTTTTTTTTTTACGTTTAAAATAAGGTTTTAGTAAAGAATTATATTTATTTGTTTTCATGATTAGATCTTCTCCAGCAATATCCAAATTTTTATTATGATTGTAAAGAGTTTTACTTGGCTGTGTGTCATCAATTAAAAGGCTAAAAAAGTGATTTAATCTAGTAAAGATCAAGTTTTTGTTAAGAATAAACCTTATAGCAACTAAATAAATAACAATTATTTCCTATTAATTTGGCTTATTATTCAATTTCTATGTGAATTTAACCCTGATTGTCTGCATATCGTCATTTGGGGAACAGGCTCATCATTTGATGGACGCCCTCATCATTTCGGGGAACACCACTAAAACCAAAGAAATGCCAATATAAAATAATGTATTTAGAAATAAAGCCTGACAACATTACCTTACCTTATCTGGTGGAATCCCTATAGCTACCGTAGATTTATTTATACGCACGTGAGCGAAATTCACTTAATTAGTTAATTTAAGAACTTGAAACTTGTCTTTAGAAACGGTTTAAATCCAAAATTTGTCAAAGTTTTTAATTTCATATTATTGGCTTCATATTTACGCTATCGTAAAGGGTGAAAATTAATAATATAAATAATACTTTTAATTGAATATAAACCTCCGAATAACGCTTCCCGAATGATTAATTTTAGTGACAACGCAATTAAAAATTGAAAAATTCAAGAAAAATATTTAATTCCATGCTCTGCCTAAGTAAATCTAGTTTAAACACAAGTTAAGTTATGATTTAGAATAATTCTCAATATAATGGCTTCTATTCTATTTAATCATAAGACGGAAATCAGAATTTTCCACCTTGGTGATTTTGAGCTATACATACTCCACACTTTTTTATGTTATTAAGATTTTCCCGAATTGTCACGAAAAACTTTCAACTTTGTTTTTTAAACCTTCAAATTTTTTTGTCAGACAGTATTGGAAACCACTACCTCCGGTTGCTAAACCAACGGCCCATACTACTGAGCCACGGAGGCTATAAAGATATTAAATGTAGATTAAGAAATAAACAGGAATAAAACTATATTTTCTTACAAACGGAAACCAGCTAGAATCCAGTCCAATGTCGAATGCAGTCTAGTTCATTACAATCAAGGTCTCTGCCAATTTGCCGCACCGTGTGGGTGACTTCTATTTCGTCACTTTGTGCTCAGTACGAATTGAATCGTAACGAAGCAATTCATACTTTGCTACCATGAAATTACAGTCTATTTCAGAGTGGTATAATCGCTTGAATACGACTTTGTACGTTCGTGTACATAATGAGATAGTGGGCGTTAGACTGGTTTAGATAAATTGCTGCCTACAACAGCGTATTGCCATAGTTCACTGTCCTACTTGTTTTTTAAACTGTTATCGTGGAATCAAAGGCGGCACAGTGTATATTTACTGTAGATAAGTGTATACAAGGTTGCCGCCTTCGTGGTCTAGCGGTATTGGCTTGCCTAATTAACCGGAGGTCGTGGTTTTGAATCGCGGGGAAATAATTTTGTGTTATCGTTGTTTTCTGGTTGGTTAGGAATATTAGGGCCGATCATCCAATTGTCTGAAATGTAAGATGATCCTTGCGTCGGATGGGCATGTAAAAAGTCGGTCCACCCACCAACACGCATCGGACCAGCGTGATGGAATACGGTCCAAAAAACTCTCTAGTGGAGAAGGCATGCATTAGGAAGGCCTGTGTCCTGCAGTGGATTAACACAGGTTGATGTTGATGATACAAGATTGATTAATTTTGTATTGTATTTATTGCTTGGGAGAGCACTTTCAATGATTTAGTAGAGATATGTGGGATGGCATGTTAAATTATGTTAAAATGAAATGAAAAATATTTAATTAATTCAGGTACATACAGTTTAAGGTTGTTTTGTTTCAAGTCACTGAGTTGTTTTTTTTTTCATTTATGTACATATACAGTGTTATAGATGACCTTTTAATTAAATGAATACCTGAAAAGCTATCAGAGATTTAAAATGCGGTGGCAATTTTGCTCAGAGTGCACGTTGGTACCTGCCGTTGGTTATACACTGCTTGATGTCGGTCATATTTTTTCGTTAAAATTTTACTGGTTATCTGTCAATCCGTCTGTTTGTTATGGCGAAGCTTTTAAATGGCGGGTCCAATTTAGACAGAACTTTTACTGGAAGATAGTTGATAATACTGGTATGACCTTAGGCTACTTTTTTATAGTAATTTTTTTCCCATTATTTCCCAAATTTTATTAGCACACGGATGAAATCTCGAACGTCAGTAAGTATTTGAAATATAAGTAAATTTGAATTTACGGTGTTTCATTAAGTTACTGCAAGCGTTTCACAGTGTAATCTAAATAAATTCCGCGCGTAGGAAGTATACGTAGGTATACGTAGAAAGATACGGAGGTTTTTTTATTTTATATTTAATAGCATAACCTCACACTATTGGATTATATAAATTGTATAAAACAGATGCACCGATATCCTTAGATGTGCGAAGAAGCTTTCTATTTTTACTTACAAGTTTTGTTTTTGTAATGTAAAATTTTGATACTACTTATTATCTTAACAATGTTACTTATGGTAAAAATTGTGTAGCTCTGTCAGAGCATTTTGACAGATGAAGATTTTCGGTTTACATGAGACAAATTAAGGAAAGTCTGTCGCTCTGTTTAGTTTTTATAGCAGGTCTATGGAAATGCTACCGTATTTCATTTTAAAAGCATCGATGACCGTGAAATTAAGCATATTCCCCATGTTCACCGGTGGTAGGTCCCCTTTTTACAGGAGACCGTCTGGGTAGGTACCACCGCGGTGCCTATTTCTGCCGCGAAGCAGTAGTGTGAAAACACTGCTGTGTAAGGGCACCGTAGCCAGCGTATTTACTAGGTAAACGAGACTTAACACCCTATGTCTCATGGTAGGCAGCGCGTTGGCGATACCACGGGTATTGCCAATGTCTATGGGCGTCGGTGACCACTTCCCATCAGGTGGCCCGACTGCTCGTCTGCCTGCGTATGCCATAAAAAATGTTTTAGGGCGGAGGACCGACTCGTAGTGGTTGCACTACATTTGTCATGGACGAGCCTAACCAAACACAATCCAAAAAGATTAACAGTTCGTCCTCGCATCGCAATTATTCAATTGCCGCTTATCAACCAATAGCGAAACAATTAACTCGAAATACGAAACGGTGCAATATAAATCCGATGTCACAAATTCACTATTTAACTGCGACTGTGCGTCATGCGGTCGGCGGTTTAGCCATTATGTGTGCGTATAAAAAGAGTGCCGCTTGCCCATTTGTTCTGCTAACGGTCGGATGCTGTGAAATAATACGAATATTTAGCTTATTATCCAAAATATATAATGAATATCATATCGATGCTTGGACGGTTTCAATTCGACTTTGTTTTATTGGTAAATGAACTGATGAAAGTATGCGAGTCCTTTGTTTCGATTGCAGTTTGTGTGCATCGTGTTTTGCATTATTACGGGCGGTCGTGATCGTTCGTACGAATTTAAATATTTTATTATAAAGAGTTTTGGTAATCTTTTTGGACTGCAGTATAAGTTTTACAATCCATACGTATTTTATAACCTATGATAGTTGATTAGACGTGCGTTTATTGTGATCTATTTAGTTGATACCTATTGTTAACTAGACTTTTCATTAATTTTTATTGATTATTGTCCCGATGATTGTCGTCTTTTTAGACCGTTTCATGTAAAACATTTTTTTATTAATAGGAAGTCTACAACTTTTTGAGAATTTTATCTAACTTCATAATTATTTTCTAACGCTTCGGACACTTTCCATGGTCATAGCGAACCGACTCACAATCTGTAATGCTACATGCTGAAGTCTGTAACATGGTTTATTTGCAATATTTAAAAAAAATATTGGCGATACAGGAAAAGTATTATGTATATTTTCTAATAACAGTATTGTAAACAGAACACTAATAAACAGAGCAAGGTCGCAAGAGGCCACTTGGTAATAGAGAAAAATTAGACAAATTGCTAGAACTGCAGGTAGAGTCTAGCTTGGCTTAAAAATCTAGTTACTAATAAAATTCATCCTTTTAAAATATTTATATGAAAATAACACACATTTAAAGACAAAAAAGAATTTGCTATATATATCTCTTGGGGCCAAACTTATCCAGTTATATCGAAGGAAGAGGAAACCAGTTTTTTATTATTCGTTATCCGCAAAAAAACATTTTTCAATTCCTATTTTCTACAATATTCGTTTGTAACATTATTTAAATGTTAATAGACTCATAGTTAGTATATATTATTTCATATACTGAAAAAGAATATGATATAAATTTATATAAAAGTACGTGCATTTAGCTTATGCGAATAATTTTGTTCAAAAAGCGATTTAACTTGCCCACCCTTCCTTTACTTTGATATGAAATTTGTACTCGTTTATACGAAATCGACAACTGCGTCCGATGTGTTATTTCGTCATAAATATTTACGCTTGCACTCACATGCCTCCCTTTTCAAATCCGATGTAATGCAACGACACCGTAAATAAGGCTACGGGGGTCGAATAACGTTCGCGCATTTGAATAGCACAGTTTCTATCTATATTAGATTGGCACATGAGGAAGGGTAAGCACACATTACGAACGTCAATTTGCTTGATGAATTACAAAAGTGATCACCGCCATCCATGATGATTCTTAACACCAAAATATTGAGTTGTACCAGCTTTTTAATAAAGATTTATTCATCGAGGTGGTCATTCGCTGTCTTACGACAATCTTTGTTTTAGATTGACCTTTAAGCCCTAAAAATTTGCGCCAAAAACTCATTTTAGCACCTTTTACTCGAAAGCATCTTTGTACCACAACTTATTACTAAAGTTTTGTATTGTTAGATATTGTTTCGCGCACGTATAATTTGAAATGTATAGCTACAGAGCTATCGGACCACTTGATGAAAAGTGGTCACCGGAGCCCATGAACATCGGTAATACCAGAAGTACCAAGGTGACAAATAGGCGTTACGTCTCTTTTACCCAGTAATACGCTGGCTACGTTGCTCTGCAAACCAGAACACAGCAGTGTTCACACACAACTCCTTGGTGGCATAAGTAGGTCAGTTGAAAAATATATCTTAATCAAAACCTTTCTGCAAAATGTGTATAGACGTAGAGAAGATTAAAGATTTATTAACTGCCTCCGTAGCCTAGTGGCATCGGCGTGTGCTTTAGAAACCGGAGGTCATGGGTTCGAATCCTGCGGGGACTCAACAAATTTTCATTGTTATTTTCTGGGCTGATCAACCAATTGTCTGAAAAGTAAGATGATCCATGCGTCGGGTAGGCATGTAAAAAGTCGGTCCTCCCACCAACCCGCATTGGACCAGCGGGACACGGTCCAAAACCCTCTAATGGATAGGAGTGCATTAGGGAGGCCTATGTCCAGCAGTGGATTATCACAGGATGATGATGGTAAACGATTTATTAAATTAACTATTCCAAAGTTAGCCAAAGTTAATATTTATACTTCCCGGTGAACAATACGACTTCACCACCTGTGTTCAGACTACCGATCGCAGATTACCGGAATACCATTTATACACGTAATTGGCATCTTCGGGCGTCGCTAATGCATAGCTAATGTCCTTGCCCACAGTCACCCCGTATCCTTATTAGATGCTCATGATTAATGCACGGCCAATTTGTCAAACGCTGCAACTGATACGATTGGCGGCCAATAGGGGCAGACGTGGTCTATTATCGGTGCGCATTTTCCTCGAAATAATGATCTCTAGTTCTCTATACGATGCGGATAATAGATAATTTTCCAGCAGTAGACTAACAGAGAATTAAGATGATAATGATGATGACTAGAATGGTAGATTATATATCAAAATTAATACCAATCGAGACGATTAAGCAGTGGTTTCTGTTGATTGAGTATGCTAAAACTGATTAATTAAAAGCGATTATAGGATTTTATTTGGTTCAACTCATTGACATTATTTTGGATGGCTCAACAATTGACATAAGCCTGGTTATCTGGTTGAAATTTTGACTGGTAACATAATTGACTAGCACTGAAATAGGTTCTCAGAATTTTGGTGAAAAATTTTTTTGATAATTTTCGAGTAATAAAATAAGATGGTTAGATTATTTTAGGTTAACTCCCAAAAATATGTGTACAGTTTTGTTGGTTAATCTAAAATAATCTTAAAACCGTCTATCACTTTCCGTACCTTGAGCCGGCTAAGAAAGTTTCGCATTGAAATAAAACTTTTCACGATATTAAATTCTCGTAGCATTAATATCTTACGGCCATCTTGGACGTTACCATGGCTACTGTGGACCACTCGCAATAACAAGTTTCGATCATAGTGCAGCATCTGCAGCAAACTGTCAACAGTTCTTCGCGGGCTATCCATTTACAAGGCGACACAACTTTACACGTCTACACTGAAATCATATAGCTCGTAGCACCGTAGACCCGCTACGGGGCTACGTCGGCTGCTATAGTAACGCCAGTCTGAGCCGCGGCCCCGTACGGCGTAGACGTGTGCTACGTAGCGGCGATTTCCCTCCGGCGCGTATTCCCGAATATTTACTTACACCGACGACGAAAATTCGTGTTTTTAATTAATGTGCCGAGTTTTATTTTTTGTCGCCGCCCAAAAGTGAAGAGTTCTTTGTGTGCTTCGTATACGTTTTTTCGAGAGTTGGTAGTTTTTTTCGCGTGTGTTTATGTTTTTCCTTTGACGTGACGCTTAATTAAGTGTTAGTGAGTGCGAGTCTCAGTCTAAAAAGTATACGGACAAAAACAAGTAGGTATTATTGTGAAGTTAAAGTTTAAGTATATAATTATATCAGAAATCTTGTTACATATCACACAATCGTGGCGCTTTTGTTTTAATTGGCGGTTAAAGTAAATTAATCTATCCAATAGTCTTGTATCTCGGTCACCTGCCCAACTTCCTTGCCAAGCACTTTCCATTGTAAGTTTCGGTCGATGACTCGTTTACTATCTTATCTTTGGGTCCTGTACCATTATGGTTGATGCAAGCAGTTTGCGTGGTTTAATCTTGTCAATAATTTTGGTTTTAAATTTAATTAATTACAGTTAAAATTTTTGCATTGTTGTCTTTAGTCACCATGTGAAAACGAAGGTAGTTTCGAGTTAGTACTTATTTGCATGTTTAGTTTTAATATTTTATTTTTTAGTATTAAGGTAAATTCCAACAAATTGCCATAACTATCGTCAAAGAGTAAATTAAACATTTTTTATGGTTTATAAAATTGCGGTAAATATATTCATCATCAATCACTATTCAAAATTATCCTTTCTTCATTTATCTTCTGTGATTTATTTGTTTTAACACTAATCTCCTTCAAACTATCTTAAATAGTTGCTCTCTTCTCAAAAGCCTAAAAAGTCCAACTTGATTTTCCATCAGATCGAAAATCGATTTCTGTCTCGATTCTATTATCGATTCACTATCGATGCTGGCGATCGAAATGCAATTTCGCGCCAGATATCGTCCGCTCTAGTCGCCTGTTCGACACAGGCTTGACTGTTTTTGACGTAACCTTCCGCCATCCGCCCCGGCATACACATCTACGCCCACACACTATTTACGTCTGTGTCGTTTCGGATATTAAACTATTAAGGCCATTCGAGTGTTTATACACTGCTGACAGCGTGTTTTATTGACGCCGTTATGTATGTAGACTGCATAGTCTGTATATGCGTTGTTTATTGGTTACGCTGTCGCAAACCACCGCTTGTTTTATCTCGCTTTTTGTGTATGGTTTTTATTTTGTATTAGAAAATCGTCTATCATTAAGAAAAAATTATACATAATAAAGTATATTTTTTTTTTTTATAAAATAAACATAGATGATAATGTAATAATATAGCATAAAAAACCACTAAGTTTAATTTATAAATATTCAAAAATTTTCTATCTACAGTAGAGTACCTATAAGTTTCGTTATAAGAATGTTTATTTCTCTTTGCTGTTTTATTTATTTTAAATAATGGTTTTGTTTTAGTAATTATATGGTTATGCTATATTTACTTGTAACAAAAAAACTTGCTTCAAAAATCAATTAAAGTCAAGTAGATATGAACATGATATTTTTAACCGTCACGGATAACATAAATTATAATACAAAATACTACTTAAATGAGGCAGCATAACTTATCGTGACTTTGTTTTACAGCTACAGCAAGGAAATGAAACTGAATAATAGCGATCGTTTAAAAGCTAGTAATTGCCGCGGTCGAAAGCTACTTTTTGTTCGCAATAAACGGAAGCACGCATCGATATTGCAACCCGCTGTACATTATTTCAATGGACGTATTCAATGTATTCGATTAATTCATTTCGACATTAATCCGCAATTGCCGCTTTTTATAATTGTCAAATATACATTCTTATTACTGTACAAAGTAGTTCAATTAAACTTTTTTACGCACAAAAACGAGTAAAAAACTGCTAAAGATGCAATGAGTTATGTTATTTTTAAAACGTGACAGATAAACTATATACTATGTATAGTATATGCGCATCTTATGATGAAATAGTTAAATGCAGTTTCTTTAAGAAAGTTAATTTTACTTTAGTTAAATTGAAAATATTTTTTTAAGATTAAGTAATCATTATTTTGTAATAACCGTACCGTCAGTTATCATATCGTTTATCATGCATTGACTTGTATTTCTTTATTCATACGATACAGTCAGATCCCTTTTATATTCACAGAAAAACGTTTCTTTGTTGAAACAAAGAAAAGAAATATAAGCCAATTTGCAATGTAAAACTGAAAGCAAACATTTTCCTTTGCTTTTCTCGCTAAAAACTAACCTTTCACGACCGTTTATATTAGCATACGTTCCGAAATTGAATATCGAAATACCAAATATGAGACTGAAACTTTTCTGAACAAGCGCTTCAACTCACAGGAGGAGTTTGTGCATTCTTTGTCTGACCGCTTCTTTATTAACTTCACATTTTATACGATGAGATTCTATGAGGTTTGCGTACATAAACTGCCTCCGTAGCCTATAGGTTGTGTCCAGTGCTGTAGAAACTAAGATACGTACGATTGAATCCGACGAAAACTCAAAAACTTTAAGCTGGTTTTACCTAGTTGTGTATGCTAATCACCATATCCCAAGTTCAATTTCACTGCGTTAGATGGGCATATAAAAAGACGGTCCTGTCCCTGCTCTCTCTCCATTCAGTCGTTACCTGTTCTAGATAGATCTAGGCAATAAAGGCAAACGAAAGACGGCGTTACCTGTTTACTCCCTCACTTGTCATCATAATCATCCTTTGTTAGTACGCTGCTAGGCATAGGCCTCCCCTAATGCACGCTTTCTCTATTCGGGGGTTTTTGGACCGTATCCCACCCCGCTAGTCCAACGCGGGTTGGTGAGTGGACCGATTTTTTACATGCCCATCATACACTTGTGCACTATAATATCTCCAGCACAGAAATGATCGCTAATATAGATCGGCCGCCGTATTCGTAATCGGCTCTGAAGACGTTATTGTTGTTACCCAAATTGCGCGAGTCCCATTGCCGTCTTTGTCTTTGTCGGTTAGGGGATGGGGGATTAAATATGATTGAATTGTTTTCGTTTCCTCGCGGTAATAAATTGTGTTTTGTTGCGGTCTTAAACGAGTTCCGGGGGGGGTCTCGCGGACAAAGCGGCTTAACGTCCTCCTTATTACCCTAATTTCGAACGGAATCGCCCACTCAAAATTGGATTTATCTAAGCCCCGAAAGGGAAAAAGGATTCGGAATGGGGAAATGAACTTGGAAATTACAATTATATGTTTATACTCTGTGCATAAATCTTAAGCATTTACGTCGTCACCTTAAGGTTTTTTTATGTATACCTTTTACCCGCTCTTATTTTCGATAGCTCCTGAATATTATGGCCGAATTTCAAGCACATTGTCTTAAAAAAACGTGAACGGTAATAAGATTAATAGAACTAGATGACCTAAACTTTATCTTCAGAGAAAGGTTAGTTTTCGCCGCTTTTAAAATTTTTACCTTACTTCTCTGCGTCATTTGGTGAAAGCATCAAGTTTATTATATTATAAAGCTAACCTTTATACACGAAAATTTTGTTAATTTCAGAAATTTTATTAAAAATCTAACCATTGCAGTAAGCCAAAGCGATAAATTACATGTTTTATTGGTTGAATAATTTTCGTTTAATATAAAATATATTTTTTACTGATCTTATATCATGTTATTTGTTTTTAACTATAATGGCTATGCTAAGTAGTGGTATTAATAGTCAAACGTTATTTTCCTTTATTGCTTCCTTAAATAAACTGATAAAAAAAAGCTGTACATTTTCTCATAATGTTTATCATCAAAACTTGCACTCAAATAATAGGTTATTCGAAGTAATTTTAAATGAGGAAAGATCTCATCACACCGTCTCATAAACTTAAAGGCGCAAGAACTATCAAGTGAGTCCAACTTAAATCACTTCACCGGCAATTAATTATTGTTTTTTATACAAAACTCTAGTAAAGTTGCCAGACTGTAATAATGAGAAACGGGAAAAAATCACTTAAAACTTTCGAGTTTCTCGTTGACAAAGGATTGCTTTGGAAGTCTTTTAACGTAAGACCAAGTTTGGCGGATCGCTACTTTAAAATATGTTCATATTGTAACTTATACTTTGTATGAACAGCCTCGTTTGAGATCAAAATCTTAAAAAATATACATGAATATAATATCCAATAGCTAGAAATACTTTTTATTCATTTAAGCACATTTTAGGTTCTAGGACTTATGTAAAACAATGCTGACAGCAGAAAAAGAAAGTTAGGTGATTTTTTATTACATTAACCTAATCGAAACGCTTTGGTTTTTTCCTCGCCTTGCCCTTTTCTCAAAAAATGCCTCGTTTTGTTGTTTTTTTGCGTGTTAACCAATATAATATGAACCTGCTGCGCTCGCAAGATGAACCTGTCCGACTCCACTAAACTTTACCTAAAGTCTTCCCGAAATAGCAATTTCGAAAGCTTATTTTTAAAGATTTTAATTACCATACAAAACAAAAACTATTTATATTAAAATAAAACGTATGTAGCTCATACGCCAGAATAACATAATCATTACAATTTATGAAACTATGTTTTAAGATATTTTAATTTTTTTATATTCATTCCTTCAGATATTGAGAAGCATTCTTAATACATGAGATTTGTGAATGCGGGGAAAAAATACTGTTTACACTTTTTTACTTTAAACGCATTGCAAAACGTTTGAACTATCAGTTATTATTTATTGCTATCTGGTGCGGAAGTTTAATGGTCCCGTATGACGTGTTTGTGACTGTAACGTATTATGAAGCTACGTGCATCTGTCAAATGTCAAAGCATACCATGCGCATTGGCGGGGAAAACTGTTTTGTACACGCTCAGGCGTCATGATTTATTTCAAGAAAAATCTACTCTGTTTTTGGTAAAATAAATTAGGTAACTTAAAGTTTTACGCTATTTGAAGCAACTCGACGTACAGTTAAAATATATTCCTTTTTCAATACTCTCACGTACTCAATACATGTTTTCCCAAAACATTGTAATTTACATAACATAAAACAACATCCCCAAGACATTATTAATTATATAACGTAAAAATACGAAACAAGCTTTAATTAATTATTACAGCATTTTGACTGCGAGGAATAATGAATCTTTCATAGGACTATGTATACGCTTTAATTATATATTTAATGATATTAACAGTACAGTTTTTACAGTAAAAAATAAGACAATTTGTAATAAAAAAGATTCGTAAGCATGTTTAAATTTGTACCCTTTGTTATTTTATAAAGTCCATTCTGTTACGTGAATTTTATATATATTTTTCAAAAGAATCTCTCCGTTCAGACGGTTTATCTCACAATGAAATAAAGATGAGATTTCATTTTATATTTTCTCCCTCGAGCATTCAAGAATTTTCTATTATGCTTAAAATTAAACATATACGTTCTCGTAGAACTGTTGTAGTACCAGTAAAATGAGTATGAAAGATATAAAGAAAATACCAATAGAAATATGAATGCTTTAAAGCGAAATAATCCACAAATAAAAATGAAAATTCTAATTTTGTTCGTAAAATAGAAAATAAATTTCTTATATCCATTGATCGTTTGCTTTTGCAACTTTTATTTTTGAAGTGCAATATATGGCATGTCAAAAGTCGGTCCACCCATCAACCTGTATTGGACCAGCGTCGTGGGATACGATCCAAAAACCCCCTAATTGTGAATGCGTACGTTAGGGGAAACCTACGTCCAGCTGTGGATTAACACGGGCTGATGATGAATGCTATATAGCTCAAATAGATATCTTTTCAATAATTGTAGTCATTGAATAGAAATACGTTTTATGGACTTCTCACGTATAGATGAGAACAAACCCAAATATCGAACTTTCTTTAGATACTTTGCCGTAACTCTATATCTATATATCTAGTAATATTAAACAACATAAACAAGACCAAAAAATCATCGTTTCCAAATAAATAAGCATATACCAGGCTTCATCTTGACACTCATCCTTAAGGAGTCGTCTAGAAATTTCTCGAAAGTTTTCAACTCCATAGAAAATTCGAAAGCTCCCTAACATTAATTGCAAGGGGAAAGTTTAGTATGCATTTACAAGTTCACTTAATATTTATCACAAAGTACGTAACGGTTCCTGGAAAAGTTATTGCCGTTGTGTACTTGAGGTGTGTTGTTAACTTCATAAGTCGGCACGCGTTTAAAACTTGCGTCACAGTTTGTTTACGATTAGTACTTTATGGAGTTTTCTCTTGATATTTAGTTTCATACACGTTTAATGAAGTCGCTGGATAAACTTTCGTATAGAAGTTATGACCGACGTTAGTGTAAGATCATATTAAAAAAATCTGTCACTCTATAAATGTTATGATTTTTATTTTTTACATTTATACTTTGCATTGTTAATATATGTTTTGCTGGTTTTGTTCCGATTAGTAAGATAAAAATTTTAACAACATTTCGGACCAGTTTCAAAGTCCATTTACAAAAATCTTGAAACGCAAACTATATTTTCTCTGTTGTTATACTGGTACATACAGTACGTATTGTATAAATTCAAAACTATTACAGTGTGATGTTAAATCCGCCACTAACGACTTAAACAGAAAAATAACTTCATGTGATGCTTTACTTGGACTTTTTTTAACAATGTGTCGATTTTTAGAGAATGTAAGATAACATCTCAAAAACACCGTTAAAATAAAGAAGGGATATAAACAGATAAATAAAAGCCACATTTATTGTTAGAACAGTTAAAATATTGCTGGCAACTCATAATGTAGCAACAAAATAGTTTAAAAATAAAAAAAATTACAAAGAACTGGCATCAAATAAAGAAAAACAATATAATTTGAATTTCGAACGTCACCGGCTTCGCGCCGTCGCCTTCATTAGTCCTAATGTGCTCGTTGCACAACAAAGGTGGCAATACGCGAACGCACCGCGCCCGCTAATCGATCGCGTACGAATGTTCAGAGCGCCGCGTGACGACAGGATATTATGTGGGACCACATCCGCTCGGTGTCTTGCATTATCGATTGATCTGGCCCTCGTATGGGTCCCTATTAAAGTTCTTAAGGCACGTACGTTAGACTTGTTTGAATTTTAATGATGCAGCGTTGCTTCTGAATTTGAATGCAAACGGCACATGTTATTTTTTTTAATGGATGGTTTGTTGTTGTATTTAGGCTTACACGTGATGTCAAACGGGTAATGAGTCAGTATTTCGCGGTGCCAACGCAGCATCATCTTGGCGACAACGACGCAAAGCTCGTTTAGTAACTGGATAATTGATTTCCATTGCTTATGACAATAGATTGTATTGACAAAAGTACCCCAATACGAAGAAAGCTTTACGGCAAAAATATAATTGTTTATTATATTGGTTAGGTCGTTAAATGCAATGTAATAACATTTTGATCGTTAGTACGTTTTAGACATACTTTAAGTGGGCGACGATGTTACAAAGAAGGATTTTTACGAGCAATTTTAAAAATAATTTAATTTAATATAAAATCAAAATGTTTAATAAATTGCTTTTGGAACTAGTTAAGTATTAGTTCCTTATTTTTAAACGTTTCAGAGAGCATTTTTCTAGCTAGACCTTGCAAGTCATGGAGTAATCCATTATCTTAGTCAAAAATAACTTATATTTCGAAAAATTCTAAATAATTAACTAATCTTAAATAGAAATAGTTTTTATTTTTTGATATTAAATTTGTATATCAAGTAATTTGTTATAATCAATACGTAATATACTTGTAAGGTTCTTGAGGAATATCTTAAAAATACCGGAAAATCATGAAACTTTATTGCATAAAAAAATAGTTTAAGTGAAAGTTATATCTGTATTAATTGTAGTTTTTAAATTGTGCTAATACTTTTTGCGTGAAAGACCAGAGTCAACATATCATCGACCCACAAATTTTTACATATACAATATTAGCCAGATGCTAGGCTAGGCTAGGAAAGTAGGCTACTGTGATGGGTATCCAACAAAATATTTCATGTTACTACTAGCTTTAGGGCAAGTGACACAGAATCCCGTGCAACATCGCATGGCGTCCAATATTTCCCGCCATTACGCATTAATGTAATATGCGACGCCATCGTTGCATGTCACGCGAGGACGGGCCCCGGGGCATTAACTTGCGTCCTTCCGCTGCGCCTCATCCCGATATTCAATTCGTGCAACGCGACAGTTTTTAATCAGCGATTTAATTACGCCGATACCTATTTACATGGTTTATTTTAGAAATACTGTAATACTAGAAGTCTGAGGGATATCGCGAGAACATCGGGTGTTATGCGTCTAAACATCTGCTAGCTTATAAACATTATTAGTAATCATTAACATAATTATTAGTGTTGCTGGCTAGATATTTAACTGCCTTTAGTAAGGCTCCTAAAGAATTTTTTTTTTTTTCATAAATCTTTGGAAATTACAATATAGTATGTTCATCTTAAACGAGTAATTAAGGGAGAGTGTTCCAGTTGTGTCTTTAGTGCCTTTTCTGTTAATCAAAAAGATAACTGATTTTGGCGAGTCAATCCGAGTGAATTTTCTATGATAATAGAAATATCTAATAAATAATATATACCTACAGCATATAATAATAATAATAATAATAATCATTTATTTTCTCACCACATAAATTACACAATAATATTAGAAAATGGGAAATTTACAATATTTTATATGCAGCATAATGTGGGAGACTGATGCCTAAACTAAGCAATGCCTGTATTTTAGGCCATCAGGTCCCTCCTCCCGGAAAAAAGATTAGACAGTACGTAATTTAAATGATAAATGTTGATTTATGTATATATCACATATGCTTGTAAAATATGATTTTATTTATCCTATCTACTTCCTATACCTAACATGTTTAACAATTTACATACCATAAGTAACTTCCGAATAATATCACGGTGAAAGATTCCGTTAATATAGCCACATTCTCTTTAACGTCGTCTCGTTGTGCGACAAACAATGGAGGTTTTATTAGAAAAAAACGACCTTTAAACATAGCAACACCGCAATAACCCTCCAATAAACGGCAACGTGCGTATAACATGCTGTTGTTTGCTCAGAATTAGCATCTGCGAGCGACGCGGCATTGTCAATAAGTGTATACATCGGAATTCTATATGCGAACCAGCTACGCGAGCTATCAGGACTAATTTAGACTGACTTACGGTATATCGAACCTATTTTATTCATTCACTAGCGACCCGACCAGACTTCGCACGGGATGATGCTGATAGAAAATATAACTACAAAATTAAGCTCCTCTTTCGCCTCCTCAATCGCTGTCTATTAAAATAACCGCATCGAAATCCGTTGTGTAATTTAAAAGATTTAAGCGTACATAGGGATATAAGGACGGAGAATACTACGCAGTGATATTACGTACATTAAAGTGAAAACCGCATTGGACCAGCGTGGTGGGATACGGTCCAAAAACCCTCTAATGGATAGGGGTGTATTAGGGGAGGCCTATGTACAGCAGTGGACTATCACAGGCTGATGATGATGATGAATGTGAAAACTTATTTTTGACACGTTGCAAATTTTTGGGTTGGAAATAAACTATTGAACTGGCGACGCTGTTACCGTTACTCTGATCGACATTGTGGCCCGTATATTGGCCCCGATTTCATGCGTTCAGATTTGGTTTAAATACTTTAATAATATAACTTTATAATTGATATATTATTTTTTAGGTAAACACCAAGACTTACGGCGGCCAATTTCACTAGAGAGTATACTTCAGAAAATCAGAATGGCAAAAAGACGTTATGAGTTTAAACGGAAAATCAGCAGAAAAACTCTCAAGTCAATTACAACAATGAACCAGATTTCTTTTATTTCATTTTAATCTGATATTTATAACTATATATAACTAAGTGTATGTATGTTTATGTACTTATATAAGCAACTTTATGTAATTATTCATATATATCTATTATATTTATGTGTACCTAGTATAGCAATATGTATTACTTATAGTGTACTTTATGTACGTTTTATATTTTGTCATTTAGTATTTTTCAAACGACCCAATGTATAAAACTTTGTTTTTCTTTTCTTTTTTTAATTTTTGCACCTACTTAACATTCTCTTAACCACCCAATGGTTGACTGGCAGAGAATGCCTTTGGCATTAAGTCCGCCATTGTACTGATTTTGTACAAGAAGCGTAAATAATAAATAAATACAGTTGGATGTTACCATCTTCTCAAGATTCAATTATTTACAAAATCAAACGTAAGGATAACATTGCTTGACTGAAGCCTAATATGCCTAAATAGTTAAGTATAAAAATTTTACTTTGCCCAGAATAACTTTGATAGCAGACAATGACCACCGGGAATATTATAAACTGAATTAATGGGAATAAAATCATCTGTCACTAAACATATTAAAATATCGAAGTATTATAAATAATATAGCCAAATATAAGAAATATAAATATACATACACTATATGTGTGATAAAACGTTGACACTTTTACAACTTTACTTATATTATATTATATTTATATAATATATATCTTATATTTATTGAAAGCGGTGAAATACAATATTACCATCAGCTATACGAGATGCTTTCTTTATTGAAAATTTCATTTAAATCTATTCACCTGTTGCGAAGAGGGAACAAGTGCACTTCTGCACGTAAATGAAAACACAAATTGCTTTCCATATAATGGCCGTGTAATGGAGATTAAACATTTATAGCGCGTCGTAGGAAAAATTTAATTAAAATTCTACAATCAGTAGGTAAATAAAAAGATAAATATATTTTCTTATATTTCATACAAAGACCTTGCATAGGGCAGGGGTATAACTGAAATTTCTTTTGTATTACATCGTCTTTATTAACAACTTTTAACGATTAATTCAATCGTAAGGCGTGTGAGGTACATATTTAAACTTTCTTTTTGCGTTTGTACACAATTTAATTTAGTACAAGCGAATAATATTAAAAATTTAAACACATCGTAAGCCTTCTCCACCTCCATTTGGTCAGAATGGCATAATATTTTGAATAACAGTTGGTAGTGATATTGAAATTACTTGAAAATTTTTCGCGCTGTTTGTGCTGTTGTTTTGTTTATAGGTGTAGATTATAATTATTGTAGCAGTTATAATAATTTCACAGCAGACGTTATGTATCCACTTTTAAAATTGTGTCTTGTTATCGTTATAAATAAATGTAGGTACGTTGTTTTGACGCGTTTCTAAAAATGTGATTTTGCGTGGGCGTTTATAAAGAGCGCTTCCGATCATTCGCCGAATTCAAAAGCGGTCTGTTTTTAATATAGCTCAGGATATTATAAAAATAATATTATTCTTGTTTGTTTTGTGAATTGATTATTGTTTTTACTAATAGTCAATTTATTAATAGTAAATTTTTAGTAATATTATTTGTTTAATAGTCACAGTTTTGTTTTTAATATATCTGAATAGGAAATACAAAACATTTTTTTTTTTGAAAATTATCTACTACATCGATACAATTTAGCTCAACAAAAACAAAAATTTCAAATAACAATTCATGTATTAAACGCTTTAACAATACCGGATTATTTTCTTTAACGTACTGAGTAAAAACCAAAAGCAGTTAAACTAGACCAATAAATGTTTTTGTTGCTATTACAACAGCAGTTGTTCAGACGGCTGCACTCAAATATATATAATTATCGATTTTAAACTTTATCCCATTGTACTTAAGTGTACAATTGTTTATCGTACACCAGTGTAATTTAACTCTAGTACATATCACATATACGTTGGACGCGAGTGAAATGTTCCACCTGCCGCCGTATTTTGTATTCATTGTTTGATCCTTGCACATCCTGAGTAATGACAATCGCTTTTATTTTATACTGTACGCTCTCTTTCTATTACACACGTTTTATATTTCACACAGTAATGGTGTACAGGACATGATGTGTTTTGTTTCTTTGAAGTAGAGTGAAAATAGTTGAACTGTTTAACTTTTCAAATACAAATGGCTCTTTGTAAGGTTAATAATTCTTGAGGAAACCCTTATAGTTATTTGGTATAAGATAAATAATATGCTATATGTTATAAAAACGTTTGGATCACACATTCAAAAATATTGCAGTATTCATTACTGACCAAAGTGCAACGGTGTAGGTGTAGTTACCGGTGGTAGGTCCCTAGTTAGGTGTTTACAGGAGACCGTCTGGTGGGTACCACCGCGGTGCCTATTTCTGCCGCGAAGCAGAAGGTGAACACTCTTTGTTCCGGTTTGAAGGCCACCGTAGCCAGCGTATTTACTGGGTAAACGAGAATTAACACCTATGTCTCACGGTAGGCAGCGCTTAGCCGTACCACTGGTATTGCCAATGTCTATGGGCGTCGTTGACCACTTCCATCAGGTGGCTCGACTGCTCGTCTGCCTCGTATGCCATAAAAACGATGTTTCGAAATTCATGCAATATACCAATTCGTATAATATATAAATAAGACATTATCCATAATCTAAGAAAATAAACCTAAATAAGTTTACCTACTGTCCTGCTGATCCTGCGGCACCTGCATCCACCGACGTCCTGCATATTTGCACAGTTCGTCGCTCCATCTACTGGTATACATATAGTATATACATCAGTACGCAAAGTCATCTCGTCTATATTATAAAACATTATCTCTTCATTAAATATCGGTCAATCAACACTCGCAAAGTGCGTGGACGAGGATTGCGGCGTGGCCTCGAATGAACTTTCATTCAGTCGTTCGTTCGTGGGCGACGATGAATGGATCAAGGCGAACGCGTTGTTTGTGCACTACTCTTTACGTAACGCTAGTGCGTGAGCCGGTTCGACGACCCACGGGAATGGATGCCGGTTTTAGTCATGTAGCGCATTTCAATGAGCGAATATGAACATTTACGATATACTAGCTGCTACTAGCTTTGTCAGCGTTGATACGTCTATCGAAATAACAATATATATTTGTAAATTGATGCTTATATCTTATTCTGAGGTATGGGCTACGTTGCTGTGAAATTTATAAGTCAATGTTAAATAGTTTTTATGTGAAAGGGTAACAAACATCAATACTTCGCATTTATAACATAGAAAACTGTTTGAGGCGTTTTGTTTTCTAATAAAGGCATATATTATGAGGGTATTTTAAGATTGACTTTGAGAAAATGCCTTTGTCAATAATTCTGTCTCTATTGTCAGTGCATAAAGTGTAAATAAATGCATTTTTAAACAAAATTACGTTTATCTTATTTTTTCAGCAGTGTGTTTGAAATCATTCCATTTATTACTCTTCATTCCATCATTCATCATCAGTATCAGCCTATGATAGTCCACTGCTGGACATAGGCCTCGCCGAATCCACTCTTCATCAGGGGGTTTTGGACCGTAACCCATCTCGTTGGTCCAATGCTTTACAACCCTCTTTATTTATGTAACTAATATTCTTAAAAGAGCGTAAACTATTAGTAAAGATATCCATTGGATTGTGTTTCACGTAAATGTGTCGCACAAACAGAATCGTATCTAAAGAATATTAGTAAAAAGACCCACAATCATTTTAAAACGGATGCCGTTGTTATTCAATATTCCTCTCAGGAATGGGTGTTGCTTAACTGAATATGCAACTGTTGACACAAAACGTAAACATGTCCAACTGAACAGATAAGCTATTGTTCTTTTGGTCAAAGCCGACGCCAAGTTCATTGCCATTATGAATTTGGGTTCCACTATACAAAAACCACCGTTTTTTCGATTATTTTGTATAAAAAATAGTTAAAGTTAACTAGTTAAGTCAACATTCAAATAACTAGAAAATATCGATAAATGAATACTTTATAGTACGTAAACAACAAAAAGTTCATAGTATAAAACGAAGTCGCTTTCTCTGTCCCTATATCCCTATGTATGCTAAAATCTTTCAATCTACGCAACGGATTTTCTTTGATAGATGGGTAATTAAAAGGAAGGTTTATATGTGTAACACATGCTTAATGTTGTAGGTTATTTTCGATCAGCACAGCTCCCATGCGAAGCAAGCGCGGTGGCTAGTATTATATATAATATTAAAAGTAATAATAAGATGTAAATAACTACGGAGCCAAATCACAAAGTGCGGTTCGCGCTGCCCCGACCCCGCCGCCCCGTCGGCCGTTAGACGAAAACGTAACGTAATAACACGCTGTCACAGACAATAGTTCGTTAAAGTGTCAGGCTGCCTTTTTAGCTTCAGGAATCCGGGTTGGAATGTGGGCACAACCGACGGGATGGCTTTGAACCTCACCCGTATAAGCAATCGTGTTTCAAAAACCGGTAGTATACATTTACTATTTTGAGTTAAACGTTGGGTAAAGATCATTAATTAAAAATGTGTGGCGTTTCGGCACTGTTATTGCGACCAATATTTTTGCTATTTAAATTTTTTTTTTTTTAGTGTTTGAATAGATATATTTATATTTACAACGATTCAGATTTACTTCAGCAAGTAAATCTTTGGTTATGTTTTTGTTTGAAACATAGTTGGTAAAACAGATTACGGTCCGCTTTATGCTTTAAAAATCTCTTAGTAAAACACTATTAATCTATACCAATAAAAAAAGAGGACCGTATGTGCTTTTTTATTTACAAAGAAACGATTTGTATCTTGTCTGTATGCTTGTAATGAGTTAAGTGAAAAACTACTGGGCCATTTAAAATTAATCGTCATTAGAAAGCGGCATTCGCCTTGAGTGACTACTCAATATTTCTGTTTTATTCATTCGATCTACTTCCTTATGACATTACACTTTTAAATATAAAATTATACACTAAATTAACAATAGTAAATCCGTTTTTAATCCGGCCACTGCCATATTCAATTCAAACTTGACGATTAACTAGTAAAAGCACGCGACGTGATTCCGTTACTATACTTAGTTTGTCATCAAACTTTGTTTACGTACATTCCATGTCTAATTCAAGCCAGATATAGCTTACAGCTAGTCATAACAGTCATCAAGTATTAACGGCCATATCGTGTTCAGAAACGCTTAGCGAGCGCTTTCACCACCATTGACCGTTCGACCGCACGCATTATTTACGTCCGAAAAGCCGCGACGCCATAGAAAATATATCCAACTTGGGTCGCTATAAAAATGGCCCCCATTACGGTAATTGAACGCAAGCGGAAGCGTCGGAGTGCCGTTCGCCGATATTTATACGAGAATTATACGGGTGTCGCGTTATGTGTGACGGATCGCTTGAAAGTTGGATGGATTGCAACGCTAACAGGACGCGCGGAGTTTGAGTGGAGTCGTTGCTTGATTGTGACGAATTTAGCTTCGTGACCTAATGCCGGAGTCGTGAATATCATTAGATTATAATAAACATTAGGTATTTTTAAATCTTGCATTGTTGAGGGTTTTACTTTTTACTTTCCTATTTTAACCCCTCAACCAAATTATCATTGCGGGAAGACCAAAGCGCTACTACAAAACAATCATATTTTTTCACGAGAGACAACGTGAGAGAGTATAACAAGGGCTAAATAAGCATGTAGTTATTTATCTGTTTAAATAGCAATTATTTTAAGCATTTCGATTTACTCATTACCGGGAATTGATTAAGATAGTGTCAAAACGGATTTTTATGCCGCAAAAAGAGCAGTATGCAAAATACTGCATTTAAACTTGATTGACTCAGAAGGTAGCCAAATATTAGTTGCTTCAAATTATTAACTTTGGCTCACTACTATGCAGAGATTTCCAATAATCGCAGTATTGTGATAATTTCAATTACATTATTTTAAGAGGGCACCCTAAAAATTTCCAATCTATTTTCGTACAAAACTCGATGCCTCGATGCATAATCGAGAAAATCATCCGCCGAAGGAAAGCGATTCATCCGCAACTTTGATTATTAATCATCGCCTCGTCGCGCCAGACGTTGCGAGAATTAAAAATCGATTCACGGACCGTCGCAGGCTTGAAGTGTATCAGAAACAAGTCCCCATAGGATCCTTCCTCATTGAATTGGCGGTACTGTCACGTACTGAAAGTTATGGACACTTGCGGCTAGTCTATGTTACTCTATAGCGACATTATGGTACGTTTGAACTGAGAGATATATTTCATTGACTTGTTTTGTTTTAATGTTATAAATATATGTTGGTATTGAACACTTTTTGTTTTTTTTTATAACTAGCCGGTGCTTAAAAAATGTGTGGAAGCTGTCTATACTGTTTGTCTTATTTTATTGCCTAATAATATAATTCAATTAGTTTGCGTAAATCTTTCTTGTCTTACTATATCTTTTGGAAAATAATACAAATATATAATTATGATATAAAGGTACTATTAATGATAAGTTCTATTATATCACTTTTGCAGTTTCGGTGTTAACAAGCATTTTTTCAGCCTTTAGAATTTTACATCTGTAGTGTCGGTACACTAGTTTTTGTCAGCTTTATTATATTTAAGAATGTTTTACAAAATATTATATGTAATGATTTAAATTCGCTATATTTGTGAAATAATATTATTATTTATCGTCATCATACCTTAAAGCCCACTGCTGAGCATAGATCCGCCTAACCCAGAGTTTAATAAAGAAAGAAATGTTTTATTTTAAGGCCTAAAATTAGATTTTTTACATCAATTTAATATCATCTTTATAACATTTTATTTTATAAACACGACTTCTCCAACAGATTTATGTACTGTAAGGCACAAAATAAGGAGATTTGTTTTTATTTGATAACAAACATCGCCGTCTCCATCTGAAATCTTTCAGCTCTAATCAGTTTCCACATGCAAAATATTCGCATATTCAAAGCGTCTCGGAATATTTAAATAACCCTTTTCCTACAGTCAGTTGGCTTTGGTAAACACAATTATCTCGCGTACACAGGACCCCCCCTTCTTTAAAAGGAACCTTGCGCCTTATTCGGCGCCCGGAGGCACAGAAATTGCTTTAGATTTTTCATAGCCCCGTTTACTTCTTACAGCGCATTACTGGAGCTCTCTCGCTGTGTTGCTGTATGTTAAAATAGTAGAAATTTTTTCCTTACTGAACGTTACAAAGAATTGTAAGAATAATAACTTAAAATAGAGATTATTTGTATTTATAAAATTGACAGGATTTGGCTTTTTAACTAGCCTCCGTAGCCTAGTGGTATAGGCGTGTGGCTTAGAAACCGGAGGTCGTGGGTTCGAATCCTGCGGGACCCAACAAATTTTCATTGTTGTTTCTAGTTGGTTAGGGCAATTTGGGCCGATCACCCAATTGTCTGAAAAGTAAGATGATCCATGCGTCGGATGGGCATGTAAAAAGTCGGTCCACCCACCAACCCGCACTGGACCGGCGTGGTGGGATACGGTCCAAAACCTCTAATGGATAGGGGTGTATTAGGAGGCCTATGTCCAGCAGTGGACTATCACAGGCTGATGATGATGATGATGATGGCTTTTAATAAAATATTATATACTTAAAAAGACATTGTTTTCATGTAAACCATGGAATGAAAGTTAAAACTTGCCTTGTCGTCAAATCTTATCTATTGATTAGGCGTCATTGTTGGCCATGATTGAAAGTAACTACACGAGATCCGTTAACTAGTTCTATTTAATTATAATATTTGTGTTTACATTAAATATAAATGCAGTGAATGTGTAATTTCTCAATATTAGATCTTCACTTAAATACGTATCTATGGCTAAAAAGAGATCTCTTGCTTGTTACAGCCGACGTTTATCTACTATTAGCCAATGATTACTAACATAATCTAATTATTGTTTAACATTTACATTCAAACCACTGCGATTTTTTCTTAAGTAAAATAAAATACTTACCCTTCAATGCTTTAGACTTCGCAATTGCTTATAAAAGCGACTTTACCCAACAACACAAACGTTACTATATCGCCTTATTTAGTCCTCATCCCTACTCGGGCACACTCTTTGAACGCAACAAAATATCCATACAGTTAAAGGATTAAGCCCGTGGAAAGGCGTCGCATAATCCGGCGGGTTCGCATTGCCTTTATAAAACACCCGAGGCGCTTCGTCCATAAGCATATGTGGTAACAAACCTTCGACGTATCAAAGTCGGTACGCGACCTTTCTCGGGGCGGTGAGAATTGCTGAATACCCAGGGCGTACAGTCCGCGTAGCCCAGCCGGAAGATCACTTATTATGATGCACAATCTTATAAACAGTTACGACGTTGTAAAGACTCATTCCTCTAATTTTGTCTGGATTTTTATGAGGAATAGATGAGAAATGCTACCACTGCGTGTATTTCGGCTGAAAAGCAGTCGCGTGGCAGATTAATTCAAATTCAATTCGAAACTAAAATTTTCATCATCATCATCATCATCTCATCATCAGCTTTAATTAGTCCATCGGATTAGGACATCAGTAAACACACCATCCATTGGGTTTTGGACCGAATCCCACGCTGGTCCAATGTCAGTTGGTGGAAAATTTTTCTATATTAAATAAATATGACTTTGACTTTTCCAACATGATGGTGTACCAGCTTAAAGGTTAGTTTATATAGTGTAGTTTCTACGTAACGGACGACTGTGTTACGTTTTGCGTCACTTATTATCCATTCTGCACGTCTCAATACATCATCTAAATAGTGACTGTTTAGAAAATACACAGAACTCTGAACACGATTATCTGAAATATAGATAAAATGGTGTCATAGTAAATATATAACTACGATTATTGGTTTTTTAAAGTAAATCTTTATACAAATGTATGTATTTTAGGAGATACCGTATTTTAAACTCATTGATCACGTTATCTCTGAAGCTATAAGGCCTATTGACTCGAAATTTGGTATGAATATTTACTTTTCTAAGTAGAAGCAAAGAACGAATTTTACGTAATTCCACCCCTAGTGGGGGCCCAGGTGGTCAAGGTTGCGGACAACGGGCAGTCTATAACAAAGGAATCGATTTTAACATTTTAAAGAAAATAATAATCTAATAAAAGTCTACGGGTACAGAAATATTTCAGGAACAAAATATATAGATTCCAGTGTTTTATCAGCGCCTTGCATTATTAACGAACGCGGTCCGGAAGCCGCTCAGGCTGAAAATGCAAAGCTCGATCGTTATCATAAAAAGGCATAACCGAGCTTCTGCATCAATGGTATGAAATTTTCAAGCACAGCTTTTATTTTGCTTTTCGCCACTTGAAATAGCTCGAATATAGTGGTTTTTTTATTGGCATAATGGTTGAGGAGTGTTTTATCTGTATTTTACCAAGAATTTACGATTCCACTCTTTACATGTGATAAACTATGGAAAGCAATTTGTATAAATATCGTTTCTACAACTAGCGTTATTATATTTATAAATTCTGCTCCGTTTTCATTAGCGGTTCAATCATATTAGGTTTTAATACACCAATTGTATATCCAATTCGATAGAAGCCGTAAAAATGTTTTAATTTGAACGTTGTTCGTTACGTATGTGTCCAATAAATTGGTATTACTTTGTAGCCGACACGTTGATTGGATATTATTTTTTTTTAATTTACTTACGTTTTTTTCTTATTCACTTTAATTACTTTTTAAGGTGACGTTCTGCCACTGTCTTATTGGGGTAACACCAGTACCAAGTTTTCTGGTGTCATATCAATAAACGCCTTAAGTAATTTTGTTAAAGGTGCGTCATGTTACAGTTTTTTCCGTTTAATGAAATTTCTAACTTCATATCTTACTTCAAATGTCAGTTATCCAAAAACAAACTCTGATACTAAAGACATCATGTAATAAAAGATCTCTTATTTTTATACATACAATGTCATCATTACATAAGACATTAATTATTTTTGTGTATCGTCAATTTTACATGCTTAGTTTTCTATTCTTAAACTTTTAATTGTTACTAGCTTGTCGTATTTTTAACAGTCTTCATTCAGTTAATTATGTAAGCTACAGCTTAAGGATCGAAAAGAAGACAATATACTTATAATTATTTATTATAAAAGAATTACAATATAAAACTTATTTGCTAATTAAGCTAGTTTTCCACTTGCGGGAAAATGGAATGAGCTCGTATCGCGTTCAATTGCAATGCTAATATTTGTCACGTTCTGCGACATCAGCAACTCGTAAGTTCGTATTAATATTTCCCGATATTACCGTCAATGCTGCGTATGCCTTATCCCTTGTAAATCCCGTACGTAACAAGTTTAAAAAAAGCAATCCAAATAACAATCTCTGATACAACAGTCATCATCAAATATAATATCTCTTTTACATTACTAGCGACCCGCCCCTGCTTCGCACGGGAGCTATGGCGACAGAAAATATACCTATAGTATTAAGCATGTGTTATACATATAAACCTTCCTCTTTAATTACTCTATCTATTAAAAGAAACCGCATCCAAATCCGTTGCGAAGTTTGAAAGATTTAAGCATAAATAGGTATATAGGGACAATTGGGTTCTTTTTTTTATTGCCTGCGCAGGCAGACGAGCAGTCGGGCCACCTGATGGAAAGTGGTCAACGACGCCCATAGACATTGGCAATACAGGTATCACGAACGCGCTGCCTACTGTGAGACATAGGATGTTAACCCTCGTTTACCCAGTAAATGCGCCGAGTAATTTCTTATTCTACTTCGATCAATCGTTACCAGCTTGTCGTATTGTTGGTACTATTCATCTAGTTTTATAACAAATAACGCAGTCCCCCTTAATGTATGCAAAGTCACACATGCCCTTATCTCTGTTTGTCCAGTACCCTACGGCTACAACCGTTTGATTTTCTTGTTCAATCCCTATTTGGTTTGGTTACAGGGCACAGATTATACCTTCCGGGTTATTTGCGTTGAATATTAAATTTAACCCATCGATTCATCCTTTTTCTTATTTCAGATAGTTTATATGAGCCAAGCTCTCAGTTGCTTGTTGATGTCGAATTTATCCGATTACGCATGTTTCATAATGTAACTACGTGTTTAATTCATGGTGTTTAAGTTTGCATTACTGTAACTTTCCACGTAAGTCATTTGAAATTCCAAAAATTATAACAAATAAATTCCGGAAAAGTAAAAATGTAAATGAATATAAATAAAATGTACCCTGAGATGAGATTTTAAAATTAATCAAAATTGAAAGTAATTGATAATTTCAAAATTTCGACGAACATTTCTATACTTACAAAATTATCAACATATGCTGTTTAATTCCTAGGTGCATATGTCATACATTTTATTTAAGTACCAAACATAGATTGATCTTTATGGAAATAAAAACTTTAATGCACAAAAATATTACCTGTTATTCCGCCGATTCAATGATTTGAATCCAACTTTTCAAATCTGTTATTGTAGTTTAGTGAAAATCGTTTTTTTTTTTAAATAATCTATGCAAATCCCTCACCACAATTTCTGTATATGCTCTAACAGCGTAGATTCACAGATCTTCCTTCATTTCTAGTGCTCAAGTTTCAACGTATACGTTTTATTTCCCATCGTCATATCTTAGCTACACTTTTGTCGTCTCCATTCCCCATTTCGCTCCAGACACCTACAGAGTGTTGTACAAGAGACAAAACGTTGTATCAAATTACCGTCAGGAACATTGCAACTTAGTCAATATGCTACGAGGGTCCTTTGCACAGTTCCTTTGTGTGAGGTGCTTATTATTTTTATGTTGGCAGTACCAACTATGCCGTTGCATTTTCTTTCAGTTCTTGGTGTTGGCAATATCCTTAGTTACCTTTGTAGCACATTGATAAAATAATAAGTATTGTAATATAACAAATATGTATCATAATAAAAAAACAGAATTCGTATTATTTTTGGTGGGTTTTGCCTATATAAAAGAAAACAATAACAAAAATTTAACAAAAATCCTTAACCTTCACTTTTATGAAAAAGTTTAAACTTGAAGTGTTTTAATTTCTTTTAATCATAACAAATTATAGACAATTACAATCCGATGATTGTATCGATACGTAACAAGATTTCACTTATACTATTATAAAATGTTAGTCAATTACTTTCCTAAATTAATCTTAAGTCTAGTCTAAAATTAAATATTTTAATTCAAGTTCGGCGCGAAAAGTCCCACTGTGACAAGATGGCGTCGAAACGATTAAAACGTGCCGGCCACCTGTGACGAATAGTGTCAGTGATGCGTTTTAATAGTGCGTGACAGCGAACGCGTTCGCATGCCCAAGTGCGTTGAACGGTGAGTCGCGGCTCACCTATGACGAACAACAACAACGGCGTGAACGCGAGCGCGAGGGGAATGCCCGCCTCCGCAGACATGGACTCGCTCGAGGAGATGCTCCGTAAGGTCAGAGATTCGTTGGAAATGGAGTGAAAACCGTTTGGACACCCATTCGCGTTGTTTAGTTTTGAAACTGTGTTACCAATTGTGTTATTTATTCATTGTTTATTTAGTTTTGACGTATTGAGGTGGTCTTGCCCATAAAACGTTGATGTACCGGAAAAATATAACGTACGATGTATGATACGTAGTTAGTACGACTGTATTTTTAAGATACTTTAAAAAGTGTGTGTTTACCCTCAAATAACTACTTACGGTACATTTTGTCCAAGCTTAAAAAGTATATAACATTATCGAATTGGAATCGTTCTTTCTACATCGTTGACTGGTTGATTGTGTAATGAACATCTGAATAAATCTTCATTTTAATTGGATCAGTTGACCTATCCGTAATTTTAGTGTTATTTATTAAACGCCCTTTGAGTTGTATTCAATAATCTTGTTAAAATTATATTGAAAGATACTTCTTGTTCTGTTAATAATAAGTAAGTCAAGTCAAATATCTTTATTTAATATAGAAGCATTACACTTTTTAATCGATTGTTTGCGTCTTAATGGTGAAGCTATATTAAAACTCTGCTATCTAACCTTTACCGAAAATAGAACTCGACTTAACAGCTATCGAATTTCGTTAGCGCACATAATTAATAGGCGTTATTGAATAATATTTCCAAATGTACGTAACATCACAATAATTAATGGTGCAACGACAACGCGTCATAAATCATAGGACAACGTCCGAGTACCGCCAGCAAAACAGTATCACCGACAACGGTCACCGCTGATATGCTATCATGTGCTTTATTCACTCGCAATAGATGCCATTTTCGTATGGGCAATATTTAAGTAGTTAACATTTCGTGGACGGTTGTATCCACACGCGGTGGGGCATGTCACCTAAGGCGAATTAATTAAACGGCGGTATTTACCCATTTATTAATCAAGGTAGCGACTGGTGGCTGGTGTGCGGCTCGAAAATGCCGAGATAACATGGCGGATCGTAAATTGTTTGCTCTTGTAACGACTTAACTCTAGTTCGGAGATCGGATTGACTTTGCCTAGATATAGCAAGGATAATAAGGTAACATTCAACCTCTATTAGCTTATGTATGACCCGTGTATATATTTGTGGTAGTGGGTCTGTTCACGGTCGTATTACAAGTGAAGGTAAAGGTCCCAATTCAATTTTAAGCGTTAGTGTGCGAATGCTTCCGTCCACTTCTTAAAGGCATTGATAGTATAGTTTTACATACTCATACGAAGCATGGGCTATAAGATAACCCATGACCAAACAGATATGGGTATTCCTAATAAATTCCTATTTTCTAAAATGTGATTATCTAGTAATAGTAATTCTGATTTGTTCTTAATTAATAACAAATATTATTGATATTAATATTAGTTGTAATATTGAACTAAATTTCTAGTCAAATGTATTGCTTTTGTATTAGCGTAATTTAAATAGCCGAAATTGGACAATCGATTAGGCAACCGTTTATAATTATTAAATAACCGTTTTTTCAATAAGATATCACTTATTTACTAATACCACTATTTAATAGCAGAGTAACATAGATATTTATAACGGTTTAAAATAATCCTCACAATTATTCTTTATACTCTTTTTACTGTTACACCAACTGAAGTATAAAAAGCCCCAAGTGCTAAGTACGCATTACTTAAGTGCACAATGTCTGGGGAGGCGTTACAGCGTAACATAAATCATCTTTACTGCCCCACTAAGAGATAGCTCAATCCACACTGTGACTTGCACTCTGCACCGGCTAATGAGGGGTTATTAAATGCCAGTGAAAGTGTACTACGGCGGCTTAGTACGCCGTTGTGCGAGGGCTTAATGCAAATTTATTCCGCCGGCAGCGACAAGTTGTCATGCCTTTTTGTTTGTGCAAGTCGCAGCTGTTGAGCCAAGTTATTTCTTTGGGTTAAGTGCATAAACTTTGAATTTCTGACGAGAACTAAAAATGTTTTTTTTCAACATGTGTTTATTTGGATGTTTTTATTTACAAATTAAAGGCAGATGTGGTATGAAGGTTGTTGGTATATCATATTTTTAGAAATCTCAAGTAGAAATGATGACAACAACTGAACATCCCTTGTATACTAAAAAACATTGAAATGGCTCACGTGACCCCGACAACAGCCACGATGTCTCGTACGGACGAGTCGATGCATAACACCACTCAACACACTAACACTATCACAGATGCACAACACTTATCACACACGAGGAGAGTTCCGTTCCGGGTAGCGGCTTACAAGGATCTCTCCTTTCTATATTTCAGACCCGACTTTTATACACGATCTCGGACAGAGAAAACGTCAATATCGAGACTCCTTTTCTCTAAGTACCGCATTAGAAATAGTCTTCTGACGATGTAATATTATTGATGCATCTATAGAGAAACATTTAATTTTTACTTACAGGACTGGGTAAAGCTATTGAAATAATATCTATTATTCGATCGGGTATAATTTCAAACTGCCTCCGTAGCCTAGTGGTATGGGCGTGTGCTTTAGAAACCTGAGGTCGTGGGTTCGAATCCTGCGGGACTCAACAAATTTTCATTGTTGTTTCCTAGTTGGTTAGGGCAATTTGGGACGATCACCCAATTGTCTGAAAAGTAAGATGATCCATGCGTCGGATGGGCATGTAAAAAGTCGTCCATCCACCAACCCGCATTGGACCAGCGTGGTGGGATACGGTCCGAAACCCCTAATGGATAGGGATGTATTAGGGAGGCCTATGTCCAGCAGTTGACTATCACAGGCCGACGATGATGATGATGATGATGAATTTCAAAATAAAACGCCATAAAACATCATTAAACACCATTATTAATCATATATTTTGGACCGATTGAAGGAGGTTGACTTAAATCCTTCAACAAAACAACAATGTGTTACGGGTGCTATTTGTTGGTCAGAGCAATGTCCAATTGTCTGAATAAAAATTGTCATTTGTCGGATAGATATGTATAACTTTAGACCTGGTTATCAAAACCGTATTTGGCGGTCGGATTACGACGTCGGTGTCTTTAAAATACACTACGTAAAAGCTGATATTCAGGTAAATCTGGAAGGTTAGATATATGATTGATACCTTGGGATAGTGGGTAAAAAAAAGAGAATTATTACAAAGCCTCAATGAAGTTTGCATCCTAAACATTTTACATAATTTATAACAAATTCAATATTATCTTATAGAAAGTAAATTTTTATCTTCCTTGCTACGCCCGATGATAAACAATACGCTGTGGTTACAGGCTTACGATTTTTTCTCTTTCGCTACGACGTTAAGACGTTGACACAGCCAAAACTAAAATTCCAAATGCTTTATTAATTTAATGCAGTTTTAAGCTTCGATGAAAGTCAAAACTTTAAAACTAAGTAACGGTAGTTTTAAAATTCAGACCGGTCCAGAGACAAGTCCAGAGAAACTAGCAGGTATCCCGCGGTCGTATTCTTTTTATACTGCACCGTACGATATATTAACCGAGTCGCGTGTATTTACCGCTCACACAAAAAGCTTCAATATAGCTCGCTGAAAGAATACGCCGCCGGACGTATCGTCAGGTTTTTTTACAGTTAGTGAATTGAAAAAGCCACTCTTCACTTCTGAAATAGTTATTATTTTAACAAAGTTTACTATGCTGTAGAATTGTAAATCTGTGAACCGAGATTTCCTAGACTATCTTTGTATATAAATCATTAGTAAAAGATCTTAATGTGTCCATTGGTTTCTGCAACATCTCATCTCGTCTTTCAGTTTGGTTTGAAATTCTGAAAAAGATCACCCGTTATAAATTTTACATTATGAAGCATTTATGAACGTATTCCTTTTTTAAAAAAAGTTTTAAATATATCAAAAGATGCGTAATAAACATCCGAATGATCTGTAAATCTCAAATCGGATCCATCAATGTAAAAGTCTAAACAAGCGGCTAATTAAAACACCTGTCCAAATTTATTAATTTATACGCCTCATTTATAACGGTATTTCAACAATAACGCCTTAATAATTCAGCATGAAACTCCGTCCAATGTTTCGAACAAAACTCGTTTCGTGAGCTCTAACATAAATTTAAATTGACAATTATAAGTACCAAAAAAAAGGCTTCATGGTACACCGTAAAAGCGGAATTAAAAATTAACGCAGAACTCGTTAACGTATGAAAGGGTCCGAAAGCGTAAGTGGGCCCTGAAACTGAATATATGTAAATATATCTACTGAATAATGGGCAGGGACCGGACCCATATATATTTCGCATGGTTTATTCAGCGCTTAATACATTTTTATGCCGCTGTTTGATGTATTTTCGCCATGAGCGAAAATACATCAAACAAATTGTTCCTAATGTAAGATACGCTTATTTTATTAAAAGGCTAGCATTTATTACATTTCTTGTGCTTAGCTTATGATTGCAGTAGCCAAAATTGGCGATGTTTCTAAGCTGTATATATGTATTAGTTGTTCGGTTGTCCGTTCATTGATCAGTTCACATAAAGTCCTACAACACGTTTTCAGCAGTGTTTTATTCAGCTTGTAGTCGTACATACTTACGACAACAATTGACAAAGCATGGTATATAAATTTATTACTTTAAAAGCTGTAAAGTTAAAAACTTAGGTGTAAATAAATAACTATTTTACTATCGGCAAGGAGCTTGCAGTACTGAACATAAAAGATTACGCTTCAATGAATATTAAGAAATTTATATATATCATATTTATTTAATTATCAGAACAGGTATCGTTAACGTGCTTTAATTATTTTAAAAAAGGAAGAAGGGGCGGAATCCTTATAAGATCATCATCATCAGCCTGTGTTAGTCCACTGCTGGACATAGGCTTGGCATATCGAGTCGGTGGATGGACCGACTTTTTACATGAAATCTGACGCATAGATCATCTTATATATAGATCATTCAGTTTTCAGACAATTGGGTGATAGACCCAAATTGCCAGAACCAACTGGGAAAAAACCATGAAAATTTCTTGAGTCCTCGCAGGATTCGAACCCACGACCTCCCGTTTCTAAAGCATACACCCTTACCACTAGGCTACGGTGGCTACGCTGGCTACGGATCGATATTTATAAGATCGCCAACAGTATATAAGTTTATTAAATTCATCTCAGATGCTTAAACGCTTGCTATAGTAATTAAATATTCAATTTATCCCCTTGCACGCGTGATCAAGTTTTTAATTAACATAAGACATCGTTAACATTTGGAGCTGACCGCTTTACGTGCATCGAATGTTTAATTTTTTTATTTAATGTGGTGAATATATTATCATCGTTAATATCTAAGATGTGTCTATGAAATACTTTGGAAGAAAGTTATTTAACGTATGAAAAATGTAATTGTCATTTTCAATAACTTTAAAAACCAATGTTTTTAAATATGTTACTCTTTAACGCAAGAGTGCCTAAAATATTTAGCTGAAATTTTCCTGTGATTATAAAGTATTGATTGATTAAAAAAAACTTAGTGAGAATATTAGTAATATAAAGTACAGATGGTATGTCCCCTTTTTACTAGGGACCGTTTGGGCTGGTACCACCGCGGTGACTATTTCTGCCGCAAAGCAGTAGTGTGAAAACACTACAGTGTTCCGGTTTGAAGGGCACCGTAGCCAGCGTATTTACTTGATAAACGAGACTTAACATCCTATGTCTCACGGTAGGCAGCGCGTTGGTGGTACCACTAGTATTGCGAATGTCCATGGGCGTCGGTGACCACTTTTCATCAGGTAGCCCTGACTGCTTCTCTGCCTGCATAGTCAATAAAATTAAGTATGACAAGTAAAAAATTAAACATGTATTAAACAGGCGTACGATGACATCACGACCGTATCCCACCACGCATTGGACCAGCGTGGTGGGATATAGTCTTAAAACCCCCTTATGGAGAGGCGTGCATTAGAAGAGGTTTATGTCCAGCAGTGGACTAACTCAGGCTGATGATGATGATGAAATAAGCGTAATAGTTTCCTGTAACTTGTGTTAACATGAAAGCTACCCGATTTTTTATCAGATACTTGAAAGATATTATACAATGTATGTTATCTCGATATTATTCAATATATACAGCTATCAAACATATCTATCAATAAGCTATCAAGCTACAGTCACAAATCGATATTTTGTTAATGCAGTAGTTTTATTCTAGAAGTAGATTCTGAATACAACAGCGTACGTGACATAATAAATGTTAGACTTATTTTCATATGCCAAAATTTTTAGGCGTAAGAATTAATAAATTACAAATATTTGTTTACAAAAAAGTAATTCTAATACTAGACTATATCTAGTCCATTTCATATATAATTTTTTTTTGAGAAATGTACTGAGTATCGTATCCTCATTTTCCACTGTATTGATTTTATGAAAAAGATTTGTATTTTTTACCGGTTGAAAAAATCACATATAACATTAAAAAGCTAAATTCTTCTTGCGTACTAAATGCTAGTTATTACCCAAGAAAAAGCCATTTCAAAATTTTAAAAATAACGCGAGCATAACCTTGGACGGACTTGTTATTAAATATATGGAAGAATTGCCTTTAAATACGTATTACTTAAAGGCAACATATTGCTCACTATCTTGGGGCAGCCTCTGTTTTATTTTTTGTTTCCAACGAAGCCAAACGCAGTCGTGCGACCTGATAGAAAGTGGTCATCGACGCCCATGGACATTGGCAATACCGGGGTATCACCAATGCGCGGACTAGAAAGAAAGAAACATCTATTTGGCACATATGTTAGTCCACTGCTGGACATAGGCCTCCCCTAATACACCCCTATCCATAAGGGGGTTTGGACCGTATCCCACCACGCTGGTCCAATGCGGGTTGGTGGGTGGACCGACTTTTTACAAGCCCATCCGACGCATGGATCATCTTACTTTTCAGACAATTGGGTGATCGGCCCAAATTGCCCTAACCAACTAGGAAACAACAATGAAAATTTGTTGAGTCCCCGCAGGATTCGAACCCACGACCTCCGGTTTCTAAAGCACACGCCCATACCACTAGGCTATGGATGTAACGGAAGTAGTTTTGTCGGAACCGAAACCGGAATCGAGTTTTAAATTTGCTTTATCGGAATCGGAACCGAGTCGGAATCGGAACCGGAAGCAGGGTGACATGTGAGAGTTATTATTTAAGGAGAAATAAAACATTATGTAGAATTTTTTTTATTGTAAGTTTCTGTTGTAACATAAAATATAAATAATGAACAAATTGGCATATTTACAAATAAACAACAAGTTTAAATAGAATAAATTTAAACCCAAAGTAACATATATTAGTAATTATATTATACTAACTTACTAACGAACTAAAGCTTTAAAAAAGTTAAATCGTATTAATTGACTCTAAAAGTAGCGTATTATATTTTACGAACAACAGATTTTTCTCCTCTATTTTATTTCTTAAGGGGTCGTAGATTAGGCCAGCGCCACTAAAAAGTTGTTCGCTCGCTACCGAGCTTGGTGGACACGACAAAAATTGACGAGCAATTGATTGCAGGGGCTGGACTTTGGTATTACCATTAACTTTCCACCATAATAACGGATCATCACTAATACTAATACGTTTTCTTAATTGAACTCATTTAGTATATTTTTACGAAGACAAATTTATCAAAACTCCGATTCAAACCTCCGATTAAAAATGTCGGACCGGAGTCGGAACCGAAAGTATAATAGTAATCGGAAGTTCCGACTTAGCGGAACCGGAACCGAAGCTCCGTAACATCCCTACACTAGGCTACGGAGGCAGTTTATCATACAAACAATAAAAAGAAATACATACATAACACTTATCATAATAAAACATTCTATGCCCCAAAAAGGTTGCTACTCAGCGTTATATCGCGAAAAACCTAAACGTTACGATAAATAGATGCAGTAAGCATATGAATATAAAAATAACAAAACATTAATTACAAATGTAATGTTCACCCAATAAACACGCCAGCTACGGTGCCCTTCAAACCGGAACACAGTAGTATCTTACACACACTGCCATGCGGCAGAAATAGGCATCGCGGTGGTACCGCCCTAGACGCCCCCTGTAAGAGGCGACTTTCTTTGTTTCTTACCATTTTCTGTAAAAGAAATAATATATTCACTATAGAATGAAAATAATGCACCAGCCAGTAAGATTTATGTATAAATTAAATATTTTTCTTGATTGTAAAACGAGAGCTTTTTCATTTTTATTTTAAGTGATATATTTACAAGTTTTTACTATCAAAACATACTTTTTTGTTTGACTATATTCTGTTCCGTATAACGCGTTTATAACTCAAAATTTTCTCGTTTTAAAATATTCAGTTATAGCACCGACATAGGTTCAATGGTATTATGACAGTCAATTAATCTGGATGAGCATTGATGCTCCGTTTTTTAAGCAAAATCGAAAATATTTTTCAAACTTTGCCGAATTTTATTTGCTATTTAAAAGCGGTGCTATATAAAAATATATTGTCACTAATACTTTATTTATATGAACATGATATTACTTTGATTACATAACTCAATTCTATATTATCCAAGATCTTTGAATCATTCACTGTAATACCCATCGCCTACTTTCACAATAAAAATAACAATTCTCCAGTTGTAATACATTTACATACAAAATTTCTTCTTTGCCTTCGTTGTTGCATCATTCTATCTTATCATACCACTATCACCCAAAGGTTGGCTGATAGGCAATGCCATCGGCATTGAATCCGCCTTGTACAAATTTTGTGAATGAAAAATAAAAACCGAAATAAAAATAAATAAATTGACACGCTATTTTCATGGTCACTTTTTAATGTTATATTTTGACAAATGTTAAATTACACACTTTTATTAATTCAATTAGATCCTGTTTTATATGCATGTGCAATATTTAATCATTTGATTATATTGAGTCAAACTTCATATTTTCAAGATATGAGATGAATAATTAAACTTCTTTCCGCCTTTTCAAACCCGCTCCAAGATCCGCTACAGCCCAACCCACCGCTAACTTCCCGGCCCGCCCCGCTGACACTGCGGCCGCACAAATCCGCGCCTAACCCCGTCGGCCGTCGCCACGGCAACGCGGCGTCCGTATTAAAAGTTCCCGCCACGGGCCCCGCAGGAGTAACTCGCTCCGCTTTATTATTTATTGCCCGGCATAATAAGTTCCCCGCCCGACCTTATTTGTTCTCAACTCGTTTCGCGAAGATTCGGCCCAAATTCGAAAACTCGATTATTTATTCATTCGGAACGTCCGCGCGCGGCGGTTTCTCGCGATTAGGACTTGTTAGCGATCGTTATTATTGCCGATGTTCTAATTTTTAACGCCGTTAGCTAAGATTTAGATGAGAAAAATAAGACCACCGACTATAAAAAGCGGTGGCGTGCATTAGGGGTGGCCTCTGTCTACCAGTGGACCGACACAGGCTGATGATGATGATTACACAGTTTATATATTGCGTAAGCGATTGTTAAAAAAACATTTATTCATCATTTGTTTCTTATTTTTATAATTGTAGCCACCAATGAACCTAGGCGAAACGGTTGATGTGCAAATTTTAATTTGAAATCTATGAAAAGAGTTTATATTAAATTACCTATTAATGAGCATTAATATTAAGAAAAGTTTATCGTATGTTGATTTTTGTGATTTGGTTAATGTATGTATGTCCCGCCGTCTCGTGGTCTAGCTGTATTGGCCCTCGCTTTATAAACCGAAGTCGTAGGTTCGTAACCTGTAAGGAAAGAACTTTGTGTTATCGTTGTTTTCTGGTTGGTTAGGACAATTTAGGCCGATCAATTGTCTGAAAACTAAGATGATCGGATGGGCATATAAAAAGTCGGTCACGACCAAGCCGCATAACCAGCGTGATGGATAGGTCCAAAACTAATGGGAAGGCTTGCATTGTTGGCTATGTACTGAGGTGGACTAACACGGGCTGATGATGACGATGATATATATTATAAGTAGTGATTATTGCTTAGCGTTAGGCGAACGTCCTTCTTTACTTTATGCAATATATTTTTTTTTATCTCCTCTAATTTCCAATACAAAGTTTAATCACGTGCTATACAACAATCGTATACCAATCGATATCTATCAACAAGTACTCTCTACATAATAACCTTTAAATGCAGGTGTTGATACACTCAAGTGAAACTCGGGTCGTATTTTTCCCATTCTCCCCGTATCTGCATTGCAGCCCAAAAGCTTAAATGTACAGCAGTCGAGCGGCGTCCGCTAAAACGGATTTATGTACCTTACACACGCGACCCTGCAGTTGAGGTACGCTGTAGTTACAGCCAATAATGCGTTTTTGCCATTTATTAAATCTTTGTTACTAGCTACTTATTGATTTGCTCGTTAAGTATACTATTTATATACTTATATACTCATTGTTTAGATATAAAATATCGGGAAGAATATTTTATTAATTTATTCTTTTTGCACCATTAAGTATACAAGGGCGGGCTTAATGCCTTAGGCATTATTTAACACCCAACCTTAGGAAGGTTATGAAAAATTTAGCGTGGGTGTTTAACAAAGTGTGAAACTTTAATAATCTAATATTATAATTTAAAAACTTTATACTTTATATGTGACAAGTTTGAGATAAAATTTCATTACTTTTAATAAATATCTTTAATTTGTACACGGTCATTACATTATATTTGGAATTATCTTATTGGCGGGTCATTTTACGATGGATGGGTTTGCAAATACGTACTGATAAAATTATACGGTTAGAGTCTCTAAAAGTATGATCGATTGCAACTGCCTTCACTTGTATTGGCTAGCTTAATTGCATAAAAGATTTAATAGTGTAATATTATGATTGCTTATATATCTGTGAAGCAAACAGGAAAACATAAATCTGTCTCAGACTCACCTTTCTCTATGTAATCTTACATTAAACAAGACAACAGATGATTATGTAAGGCACTACTTTTTTAATGCCTTTTTAAACAAATTTACCAATGCTGCTATGTTAAACACCTTTATTGATGGACTGACGCAAATAAATTAGTAACCGAGTTTCAACCTGGACCAACAGCTTATTTAATACCACTATATTCTTTAAAGGTTAACGTAAGGTGCCAAAACAAAAAAGAAGCTATATCTTCTTTGATTTAAAAAAACTGTAACACACGTTAAATATAAATTCAAACTGCACAAACGATGTAATAGTGTACGAATATATGCAAAGACCTCCAAGGAATAATATTTGCTAAGAGCCAATAAAAGCAAGTACGCCTTACATGTTTTTCCAAAGCATCCCTAATCAACTAGAAACATCAACACTCACTTGTTTTTGTTCTTAGATGCAAACCCACTACCTCCAGCTCATGCCTAGACTATAAGAACAGTTAACTTCCAACCATAGGGGTAATATAATAACCCATCAAGACATCGTTTATATTTCTTACTATATAATTAGGAATTTTATAAGTCTAAGAAATGGTTGCTGTTGTCGTTTATAATAATCAAATATTAAAAACTATAGTAAATGCAAATATCTTAAAAAATTCGTTTAATATTTATTACCTATTAGCTCGCTTTAAGCACTGTTTGTGTTGTTATTTATAATAATTTTTGGCTATACAAAGTGATTTTTCGTTTAGTACAAAGCTTTTAACAAGGGTTTACTTCAAATTATACAATACAAAAAAAAATATTAAAAGAAAAAAGAAACTGACAAGTTACAAGCGTACACAAGCGTTATTTCTTATGAACGTGATTTTAACTGTGTTTCGGGCTAAAAGTTAACCTAGTTTCATTGTTTGATTGTTAAAATCAGATCACTAGAATAAGTTACTTTATTTTGTACCAACTTTTTTCACGTTTGCACTATACGAAAAAACACTTTGTATAATTTTTTTGTATCGAAATATAATTGCTATAGTAATGTAAAATAAACTGTATTTTATATCGACATGTTAAATATAGTTTTAACTAACTTTTGTGCTGATAGAATACTGACAGCGGGTTGTCTATTCTCTTTGTACTTTGTCATCGAGTTTGTTTTAATCAGATAATGTAATTTAGTGTTAGCGCTCGTTTAATAAATAATGCACTAATTGAAATTAAACCCCGTCCGTTCTTGTACGTGACCCCACTATAACATTTGATATTTCACAGTATTTAACGTATAAATCGATGGAAAGCTAAACTGTTTTCATCTATTATTGATAATAAACTTGTTTTGTTATAAATAATTTAAAATAAAGCTTTCAAAACTTATGCTCTATCGCATAAATGTCGCAACATACTTTTGCTGCTTATTCCTTGCTAAAATCTCAAATTGACATAAAGTCTGCTTATAATCCGCCCAAAATAACCCGAATAACATTTATTATACAGAGTTACTGGTATGATCGCCTTAATGGAAAACTTCATTAAATATCAGCAAATTTTAAGCATAATAACGACTGTTAGAGGTTATCTTAACGGCCACCGCCGTGTTTTTACAGGTCCAGGTCCAATGAATGAACGGTATTTTTCTAAGTCGCGTAATCGAGTACTACGCCCATTTCGTATCTAGTCAAACAGATAAAAAATTACTTCACAAAGTTGTTGTTTAATCCAGTGGACTAACTCAATAAACATATTTCAGAAACGATTGTCTAAAACACTTAGTTAAGACTCGAAATAAAATTCCAATAAAATGCTGTCGAATATTCACCTTAATCCAGCGTCGATGTAATAACGTACCTAATCGATGTTCGAAAAAAATATCAATTCAATCGAATAAACTAGTTACGTTCCAGACGACCAGGCCCTTATCGATACGTAGCGAAACAATTGTTAATAATTGTCGTCGCTATCGCGATATCGATAATTTGGATCGCTTCCAGACGTGCGTTACGTCACTTTACGACCGCTGCCATTGGCCCGATAAGGGTTTATTACACGTGAACAATTTCACGCAATTATTCTCGCCCATTACGTGGGGGGACGTCGACTGTGGAATACCTTAATTTGTCATGTATCGGAATTGGTAAATAGTTATCGACTACCATTGCTAAACTCGTTATATAACCTTTATGACGTCTTTAAATTAAGTTTTTAAACGATTACGAACTGATACATAAATGGGGACATTTAACAAAGCTTTGAATACCAGAACAAAAACAGAACGCAAAAATTTACTTGATAATAACGTCTGTCCCTATTAGATGTACCGTAAAGCTTTTACTGTACTTTTCCTTTACTGTCCGCGTTGCCCTTATCAAGTTAAAAAAGCCAACACAGCAAGAACTCAAATGCCCACCATTAAAACCTTCCCATCGGTGAACAGTAAAGCCTTCTATCAAATAGCCCATAACCGTTTTCGAGCGATTAAACGACAAAATCTAGGAGCACGGGGCGTTACGCAATCCCCCGAAAGAATCGTCCGCGACAATAAAAACTTAATAGACGTTTCAATTTATGTCACTTTAACGTTGCCCACGCCACGCTCGTTCCATGGGAGAATGCAGTTCAGAATTCCGCTGCGAGGGGGCGACAAGGACGTCAAAATGGCGCGTTTCTTTTTTGTAAATTTTATTACGGACGCCATTGTCGCGATCAAAAGGCGGGCTTAATAAAATGTACGCCTAGGGCTGGACCGGAGCGATTTTTATGTATTAATGGATGTGAGCGAAGGCGTCCTTTGATGACGAAACGTTTTACGACGGTATAAAGTGGAGGTGGCCTTAGGCGGGTGTGCGATGCGTTGTTTACGAAGAATGTTTAATCTGCGAGAGAGACAACAGAACGTTGCTTTAGAGAGAGTGTAATTAAGCTGTATGATGCTACAAAAGGAGCATAGATCAATCAACTTCGATATATCGGTAACAAGGCCATCGGTTATTAAATATAGCATACGTGTAAGTTAGTTTCTAGCATTTACGTGAACTCTACACATTCATACAATTATTAACATATGAGTATGAGTTATTAAAAGCTTTTTTCTTTTTTTTGTAGCTCATAAGATGGTAAACCCGAACGTTGGTAAGAACATAGGTTATTACACATAAATATTAGGTTTCCTTTATTAAAACATCAAATTTTTTAAAATTCAAAACTAACAAAAAGTTGTTAGTTTTAAATTTAAAAATTACCAGGGTTGTGTATACATAAACGACATAAATATAATTGAGAAAAAAGTGTATACAACGTGTAAGAAACCAAATAAATAAATTGTTCTTAAAACCGTATGATAACTATCAATGTCTACCTAAAGCTTACGATTTAACTGTAGTGCGTTCGCAATGCAAATGCAAATGAAGGAAGATGACCGTACCGATATCGTTGCAGGCTGCAGTTACTATCAAAGGATTGAGCGATTTCCTATCGCCACTTGGCATCGCTCGATTCCTTGTATTTCACGGCGTATCGAACTCCGTATCTAATGGATCTTTGCTGTTTGTATACCGTCTTTGGCGATCAAAAGGCAAGAAGCGTAGACTCCTTCGAGTGCTTAGTAATATTTTTTTAGCTGCTACTACGAAAATTACGTATACAGACAAATATATTATCTAACAAGAGCATATTGTAAATATATCTGTGCTCAATTGTGGTCTATAAAGTACAGAGTTTTGACTAAAAGTTTCGTGTTTTAACCTCGCAAAAGGATTTTTTCTTTAAGAGCGTTATTCTAAAGAGAGTTAGTGTTTACATTATGATCTTTTTAATATCTCTACACTGGAATAAATTTGGCCATGGACGCAGGAAAGAGTCCGACACGCCGGTAACAAATTATACCCAACTAACGCGATAAATCCTTAAAACTAGATTGAATCTAATATTAATCTGTTAGAATCTAATAACCATATCGTTTATTTATTCTTAAGTAGAAGATAAAATAATCAGTTATTGTGTCAATAACGCAATTGTTTTTGTTCTACAACATGTAGCGCGTGATTTAAGTTCGGTTACAACGTGGCTGTAATTGCGTCGCAAACAAAATTCTGTTAGTCAACAAGCGCTCACCGAGTTTAGCATAATCAATGCCAATAACGCAAACATTGTACGGTTAAAGCAACCGATAATAGTGGATTGAATTTACCGCATCAAAAACTGTTTAGTAAACAGCAATTACGAATAAAAGAAGTGTAGATTATAAGAGAGTTCGGGAATTTTTTTAAATGTAAGTTAATTTTTAATTATAGTAAGAAACATTACGTATTTCTTGTATCTGAGTAAACGAAAGTGACGCTTTATGTTCTTAGTTACTGAAGTTAGTTTTAACAAGGTATTTAATGCCTTTAAACCATTATATTTTTAGTCGTTGTATAAAATAAATAATGATAAAGGTGCGAATTTTGCTGCTATTAGGTTACTGTTTACGGTCCACAGCCGCAGATTCTTGCGAAGTGACAATACCCATTAAAACACTTTTATATATGTATATTATATAATTACAAAAGAGCACAAACTCCTGAGAGTTATCTGAAATTTTCACCGAACAAAACTCGTACCAACCATAAGGCGTAACTACTTCCGCCCCGATAACCGGAAGTCGAGCTCTGGGGAAAAATTATACGCTAACGTATTCGCTCCACGTCGAAGCAGGTTAAACCCGGTTAAGGTGAAGGTATCCGGTTTATCTCGGCGCGCCCTTTGATTTATCGCCGCGACATACTTTGTAATGCCGCTGTTAATTATAGCGGCTAATTAATTGACACGGATTTATACTACACTTTGCAGTGAAACGATTTGTCTTGGCTTCATTAGAACGGTAAGGAGGCTGCGATTGACAGTATTAAATGATACTAGCCCGTCAAGTAAATGGTTTGATTATTGATGATATAATACAAAAGAGAAGAATTTGCTCCTTGGGATAAATGAGGTCATATTAAAAGAGGGCTATTTCATTTATTGGAGTAATAAATAATATGCTACAATATATCTGGGTATCAAAAATAGGAGTAATTTGTTTTAATAATTAAAAAAAATATTATTATTGCGTTGCCATGTTACGTATATTAAATGAAAAAAAAATCCTAACTCTTCCGGTTTAAAATTTTAAAGTGGCTGTGACTGTTTCAATGAAAATATAGACGAATTTACCATTCGATGGTTTTTTTTTATGGCATACGCAGGCAGACGAGCAGTCGGGCCACCTGATGGAAAGTGGTCACCGACGCCTATAATCATTGGCAATATCAGTGGTATCGCCAACGCACTGCCTACCGTGAGACATATGGTGTTACGTCTCGTTTACCCTGTAAATACGCTGGCTACGGTGCCCTACAAACCGGAACACAGCAGTGTTTTCACACTACTGCTTAGTGGCAGAAATGGGCACCGCGGTGGTACCCACCCAGACGGTCTCCTGTAAAAAGGGGACCTACCACCGGTAAATGTATATACCAATTCTGTACGTTTGAATAAAATGTTCTAAAAGGTTGTTTAATTAACCGCGGACTCGCTGTAATATAACTAATTAATTATTTGTTTAAAGTGTAGTGTTCTTATCAAAAGATTGATACTGTGATCTCAATCGATTGTTCCATTAAGTGTATCCATTATTTGCAATTCGTTAAGCATTCTATCAATAACCTAGCGAATCCACTGTTCAAACAATCCATTCGCTTCCATTTTAAAACGTTGAGTTATAGACTTTAGAACGGAGCAACTGTTCCTTTTATCGGACTCATTCCTGCGGAACTAGATTTACTGGCGATGTGATTCTAGCGTGAACACAAAGAGAATTACGAGTAGGGGCCACCGGGCGCGCTTGCAAGGTGTCAGATATGTCGCCGGACGGCTGTGTTCCTCGACGAGGACTTCTTTTAAAGACGGACACACCCTTTCTTTCTTTAGGATTTACAACAAACAACTGGAGGAAGAAATAGTTGTAGTAGTCTATGATGTTGTACAAATTTAAATTGAAACCATTGGCATTAGTGTCAACTGTGCTCAAAATAATGGATCGTTAATTAAAATTATACACTTAGAACAAAATATTTCATCACTTGCCTAATGCCTTAAATCTTACATTTATTTTTATAAACATCTCGATATATTAAAGTTCAGAAGAAAACAAATATTATGTTTCACAATTCGTCGTGAATCGCACTTAAAGACAGTTTATTAAAATTTTGTACAAATAATAAAGTTATCGACATTTTCTACTTGAAAACGTGTCGATAAGTGATACACTTATATTAAACAAGAAGCTGTTGTCGACTTTGTCCGCGTGGTTAAATATAAAGAAAATTATAATTTTTTTCCAAAAAAAGTATTTTTCAGTAAAAGTCCTATAAAAATCGAACCAGCCGTTCCAGAGATTTGACAGACATACAAAAATTAAAACAATGTAGTTTTGTTAACTACCTCCGTAGCCGACTGGTATGGGCGTGTACTTTAGAAACTTGAGGTCGTGGGTTCGAATCCTCAACAGATTTTCATAGTTGTTTCCTAGTTAGTTAGGGCAATTTGGGCCAATCACCCAATTTTCTGAAAAGTAAGATGATTCATGCGTCGGATACGCATGTAAAAGTTGGTCCACCCACCAACCCGCATTGGACCAGCGTGGTGGGATACGGTCCAAAAAACCCTAATGGATAGGGGTGTATTAGGGGAGGCCTATGTTGACTATCACAGACTGATGATGATGATGATGACTGAGTTTCGTTATATGTGTCGGTTATATATCACAATAATAATAATTAAAAAAAACGTAAGGTATAATAATAATATTTTCATGTTACAAACAGAAACTCTAATTTCAGTTAATAACAATATAAATAATAAAATATTTCAGGACGATTAACACAACGTCATCTAGACCCAAACTAAGCAAAACTTGTATGGAAACCATATGACTGATAAATACATGTATTTACATTTCTTGTTATATGTAAATAAAACACATATTATATAGATACAAACACCCAGACACTAGAAAAACACTGTTATCACAATTTTTTCGAAAATCTTTTGGAATCAATATTTTGGAATTGCCAAGTCAGCTATTTAACCTTTCGAAAGAAATCACGCTTAGCACAATAATTATTGTTCTGTACCTATCTGTGTACGATAAATTCAATAATACATCCGTCTACGGCTCCTACCAGATCCTGAAGTGACATAAGAGACGTAATTACATTAGTGTCGCTTGCCAGTTGGATTACGGAGGCAGTATTGTGTCGTTAGTACTAGGCGCAGCTGTCCATTTGCCGGCCCTCTGTACTAGTTAGTCTGCCGTTGCTGTTAAATCGAATTCTATTTTGTATGCACCTGCTGGAATACATTTATTTTTATAGTATTTTTCAAACGAACAAAATTGTCTAATGCGTAAAAAAATATAACTTACGAATATGATAATAATTCGTTTGCATGCTTGGCTAAGTGATTAAGACCTGCTTAGCGTTAATTTTCAGATTAGAACGAATATGAAAGTATATTATAAATGTCGAAGTATATGCTAGCTGTAGCCCGTGACTTCGTCCGCGTATATACAAAGTAATACTTATAGGGCTGGTATTTAAAACTGTGATGATAAATTATTTATACAAATAAATTTTATTTTAAATGTACCAATTTATCTTTAAGTAAAAATATTTCATTACTTGGTGAAAGATTATATTGGAAATAACGTCCCTAAATCTGCCTTCATAAAGCTGTTATTAAAATTAAAACTTATAAGCTTAATTTGAAAAAGAAATATAGCAAGTAATACAATGTTTAATATTAAAAGCAGGTCGAGGAAGTAACTGCCTGTTTTCTAATTAAAAGACAACAGAGCTTGCCTCAAAATGAAATCGAGCATAAACAAGGAAAATGAATAAGTAAGAACAAAGGCGGAATACTTTTAAATTTTTCCTTTACCTTTAATGATAAACGTTTATTCTGACGTTTTCCTCGTTACTATATTTACAGGAGTTCTAGTATATTACTAATTATGTATTGCTATTATATACAGTTACACAATTAAGTATTTTGTAGAGTAAGATAAGTTAATGAAAATGATAATTAAATTATCAATAACAATAAGGTTATTGATAATTTGTAACAACTGCATTCTCTTTTAAACACGGAAACCAAAAAGGTAATTGAATAATAATAAATAAAATAATCAACAAATGGACGTGTATTTTCACCTAAAAAAAGATTAACAAAATTAATGAGGATATATATTAGTTTTTTCTTAAATACAGGTATTATCGTTACTTTCGCTTTACATAATAATAAATGGTTCACAACTCGAGAAATTAACCAGACAGGATAAAAAATCTATGTTAACACGAAACGTTTTATCTTTACACACTAATATTAAATTCTCAATAATTAACTCGAGCTTTTACCTCGCAACATGGGTTCGGATAGCTTCAGTTTCGACGCACAAAGTTTGAGCGTCGGCTCTCATTAGGCATTCATGTTTTATGTTTATGTATGACGTGCCTCGGTAACCGGGCAACCCGGGTGAGGGCCGGGTAAGACCCGGGTGAGAACCGGGTGAGACCCGGGTGAGATCCGGCCCTTTAATCCGGCTGCGAAAGGTTCGGCGCGTGTATTGATTTATTAACGTTTAGCGCTCATTAGTGGCGTTAGCGTCCTGTTGCCCCTAATCACCTACATGTGAATGTAACATATTGTATGTATTGCATACAGCCAGCGCTAAAATGCTAGAGCTAAAGAAAGTTATTAATATTTATATAGAAATCATTTATTCCGATCAGGGCGGTCATTTTATTTGATACCATATGTTCGTCCTGGTTTTGCGAGGATGGAATTTTTTCTAAGATTTTGACTTATATAAACATATTTCAATGACGTTTTAAACATTTTTTCATAGAATCTTGAAATTTTTTTATGGCATACGCAGGCAGACGAGCAGTCGGGCCACCTGATGGGTAGTGGTCACCGACGCCCATAGACATTGGCAATACCAGTGGTTTCGCCAACGCGTTGCCTACCGTGAGACGTAGGGAGTAAAGTCTCGTTTACCCAGTAAATACGCTGGCTACAGTGCCCTTCAAACCGGAACAATTCAGCGTTTTCACACTCCTCCCTCACGGCAGAAATAGGCACATAATGCATACAAAAATATAAATAAGAATATTATATTTCCTCTTCGTAATATCAGAATTAGTTGAATTTTGTTAAGAATACTTGTAATATCTCTTTTTAATTACAACCTGTTTTAATTATCCTTTCTAACGCGAAGCACGAACCGCGATGGCGCAGACGATAACATTTAGTCTTAAAATATGCGGCCACCGGTTCAAAACTTTGGCACACACAAAGGAATCCTTTCGGAACCTTCTGAGATCGGAAACACTTTTCCATTGTTGTTTGATTTACGAGCGCAAGTTACACCACGCACTTTGAAAGTCAGAAAATTTCACTCGCACACACATTTGCTTGTGTGTGCTTAATCCGTTTTACGGCTTATCCGGTATATTTGTTATTGTGAGAAATAATAAAAGAAAACTACAAGTAAATAATTAGAGACGAGGTTAACGTCTCTAATTATTTACGTACAGTTTTACACCCAATTAATCCTGACTAATAACGCTGTTTATCCCAATCTAATTCAAGCTTTTACCATGGCAACTGATCACAGAGCTATTACAGGAATAACTTTCCTTTTCCTAAATAATAATAATAATTATATATTTCATATTCATAATATAAATAAGTCTACAAAGACTACGGCAAACGATATATATTAACGATAACCCATCTACATATGTGTGCACAAGTATACGAGCAAACCCTAGGTCTTCCTTCACTGTCCAATGTCCGTCAGAAACGGAAGAGACTCATAAATTCATATAGAGATATATTAAATAGGTAAAGCAGGCAACCACGACAAAAAAAAACCCTGATTATCTAACAATTATTTTGTAGAAGAAATAACACAATCACGGCCATTAACCACTGCATCGATCGAGTCTAAAACAACAGCTACCTTCAAACATACTTGTCACTAACGAGATTCAGTAACTTACCCCGCGTGTAGGATTACAACCTGCACCTTACCACCTCACGCTTTAATATCACGCACAGAGTTACTCAGCGTAAGCTTCGCCACGATTCTGGCAAATAGCAGTTTAATCCGCTGGTACTAGCTCACAGCTACGAGAAAACATAATGAAGAGATGGGGAGATTTCGACTCAACCCCAAGTTTACTTTCGAATGCTTGGTTACGAAAATTCTGTTTAGAATATGTATGTGTATTTTTAATGCTTGTGTCATATCACTAGAATACATATAACATGATGAATTCTTTCATCTACGAGAATTTTACACATAATAAAATAAATGTTTCAAAACGTTGGGCGTTAAGATATAATTTAATGCGTCAATAAACGCCATAAAATCCATTGTTGCAAAAAAGAGTAAAATAATTCAATTGAAGTGGTATTGGAATTTTTTTCCTATTGTTATAACTAAACAAAAAATTTACTTTGTACAATAATTGTCCAAATTATAAGTGTCCCATAAAATAATCTTACTTTTCGGAACCGTTTTGTACAGGAGGACTTACAGGACCCATAGAACAGGCGTAGCTAAGTATCCGCCAGAAAAATTGTTATGTAAATAATCTCATCCGACTTAATTATCATCAATTATAAATTGAAAATTTTTCATTGTATTAGTTTACGTTATAAATTTTATGAAAAGACTATAGCTAAGGTGATGTAAGCTAAAAGGATCTGAGCTAAATATCTAAATTAGTGCTCAAGTACTAATTTGTAAATTAATAATGTCCGTTCTTCTATTCTGTCAATAGACATTTCTCATAATAGAGCAAGATTACCAAATATTATAAGCCGATAGCTTTATTCTTATTGAGCTCATTACTTATTTATTACTTTTTAGTATATTTTTCTTGTAGTATTTCATTAAAATGAAGGGAATGATTTTGCGAATACTTATTAGAAAACATAATCCGTGTTTCTTGATTACGTATTCCGTATGGAGAGGAAATCATATCCGTCTTTAATTAACAAAATTATCATTTAAGACGATATTTTTATGTAAGGCATCCAATTTGAATATAAAATACATTTACACAAACTAGAAATCGGTCCAAAGTAAGGCCCGTGATATTTTAAAATTTCGAAATCGATTTTTCTAGAATTGAAAGGAAAATATAGCTATATATTAGTGAAAGAATTTATCAAATAAGTTCAGTAGATTCGTAGCACATTATAAATAAACGTAGCTTTCCGTTTATCATTTTATTTAAATACATTTATCTAAAAAAAATATAGAAGGAACTTATACAGCCAAGATCTTTTTAATTATAATCGGTCCTCGACGAAAACATATACGATTTCTTCGTTTTATCCATCATTCTCGTAGACCTTTACAAGTAATAGATTGACAAAAATAGATTTCACAACGAGTATCAGCTGTTACCGCCAAACGGATGCTTTTAGCATAATTCGAGGGTGCCCTAAATATCTACAAAGTAGATTAACGTCCGCCATTCCAGCGATTTCAGCTCACCGCGACAACTTCCCCGAGATTGCGAAGTTTGTTGAGGCGCCCGGCCCGCCGTCGACGCGCCCGAAATGATTGATGGCTGTAATTAACTTAACCGGTTCTCTAATGTCTTTTGCCAGCCAGTCACGTTAAATATTAAAAATAGGTTATACTGCGTAATCTCATTATCCGTATACGCTATATTTTATACCAGCAATCCGTACGACTTTTTTGTTAACTATGAAGTTGTGAACCCAAATTCTTGTGTATGTTAAGCTTCATCTAACACACAGCTCGTGGGAAGCTACCGTTCCCACAGACTACACAAACACTTTTAGTTGAAAACTAAGGCCTTGACGTCCGTTTACGGTTCTCCCCGTGTTATTTTTAGATTTTTAAATGGATTTTTCTGGGGCAAACGTAACTTATGTTATTCAAGGTGAATGCAGCTTTGTTATGGTGAAAGAATTTTTTTTTTTTTTAATTATAATTACTTTTTTTAATTTTGTTATAGCTATTATCGATATTTATAGATAGAGACCTGTATATTGCATAAATTGTGTAAAGTTTTCTTAGATATTAAGAAATGTTTTCGAGTGAAGGAATTTTGTAACAATATCTTGATAAATTTGTTATGAAAACATAATTTTTAAAATAAAAATCGCAAAGGAATGTCCACAATTTAAAGTTCTTAAATCTGTACAATTACATATAGCTTCTAATAACAATAATAAAATGTAATTAAGTGAATTACATTTTATTATTGTTATCCACAAATTAACTCTTTACAGTAAATATTTGAGATGTGCATCCTAACTAGAATTCGGACCCCAACTTACTAATGCCTCCGCCGGATATGACCACGGAAATTGACCACGTGACTGTGCCGGATGCGCCACCATTGGACGTGATATGAACTAGCCAATCAGACAGCATTCAATTACGCGTGACGCCCAATCGGAAACTGTTAAATCAATTTTAACGCTCGCGTTCGCATTTCGAATTTAAATTCTGACATTTTGTTTTTTTCTTGGTTTCAGGTATGAAGGACATGGATTGGTTTGTTGCTGGTTCCGAGTTGATTAACAATGCGGTAAGATTGACTTTTATAGATAATTTTAACCATTTTATGTACCAAAAAGATATCATAAAGTCACGCTATTTGAACTTATCATTAACGTGTTTAGATGAAGACACACACATCACTTAATTAGTCCACTGCTGGATATAGGCCACCCCTAAAGCACGCCATCTCCATTAGGGGGTTTTGGACCTTATGATGAAAACATTGTTCAAATATTAAACAACATAATAATAAATATTTTAGGAAATTGTATGCTTTACCTTATACCTAAATAGATCTACGAGTTTATCAATCACAAACAGAGGAAAAAAGATCTGTAATTTAAGTGATTAATGTTAAATGTCAAAATCTTATGACTCTAACACATTAAGATCTCTGATTGGTTTTCACAAGTATTCGCTACAGAAGGAGAATCATCACCCCATGTTTGAACAATAGCAGGGCTATTATTTGACATTGGACATTGTTAAAATACATTTCATAACTAATTTACTTAACAAAGGAAGTAGTTAAAATCATAGTATTAATTTAGTTGCAATAATCATAATCCCATAAATTATATACCCTACGAAGATTCCTTATCTTTTATAGAAAGCTTGTTATCCTTAACATCAGCAACATTGAAGCAATACCGTTGTTTTTAAAGACATTTTATCACCACTCCAACCCTGGTGTTCCATCAAAACGGAGCCCATAAAAGCTTAGTTGACCCCATTTGTTCGTAGCAAAGGCACACGTGATGCTGCGATGAAAAGGAATTTATCAAATTTACTCTCACCCACTACGCTCATTGAGTGCTCACTTATTGCGTTTATTTGGGGCTTTCGCGGAGAAATATTGAGTTCCTTTGCTGTGTACGGCGAGGAATATTCAATGGTCCCATATACGAGTACACCTGAAGCACATGTCGTATTATTACGTTGTAAATTGAATTCTTATACATATTCAAAGCGAAAATTCTGTAGATATCCACTTAAGTGATGTCTATATATTATCTCCTAAGCCCTAGAAGTTACGACAGCATTGTACTTGTAGTTTAGTTCACACTTTGCACACTGCCGAAAGTTGAAACTGTGTACAACTTCTATATTTTATAACTTTTATCTCGTTCAGCCGTGTCGGGCCGGAGAATATTTTAAATAAATTTGATAAAACAATGTGAGTCTAAATTTAAATCAAAGAAACTAATAAACAAAGTCATTAGTTATATGTACTAGACTACAAGCCCATGGATAAATACCAAGCCAATAATGGGTCACCTGTACCCGAGAAATTCTATTCAATCATTTATTGCTGAATGTACCGCTCAAAAATACATCTGAAGGCTTTACTTACAGTTATAGTATGACATAATAACGGCCTTCTGAAAGTTATTAATTTTCCGGCATTTCACAGGTAATTTTAAAGTAATTTAAAGTTAAAATTATTGATCGTACATACACTGCCAAAGAACACAAATATAATAAGCTAGTAAATTAACCGTCTAATTTGTTATCACCTTTATTTAAAAACAAATCGAAAGGACTTACAACAATATTGTCGAGTAAATAATGGTTTCTAAATTTGTAGTAAAATGTTTCATTAGTCAACAACCTTATGTCTTACAATACTAGGTATCGCTGTAAAGAACTAAATTACGTATCGCATCTCAATTATACCTCTAATCTTCCCCTAAAAGCTCACCGTACGAAAGCTACTATCGAAGTCTTTCGACTACGTTATTTGTCTTCGCCGAAGCCGAGAAATCTATTTTCTAGAAATGGGTGAAAATTTTCAAGCGCCATTGTTGTGTGCGGTGAATTCGAAATTGATTCGACTAGTGATGTGTTAAGGTGATTTAGTTCTCGAACGGAACCGCGTGAACATATAAGTGATGTGCATTATCGATAAAGTATTTTTGAAACTAAAAATGTCTTATTACTATTTTAATACGGTAACGAGCTTATGTATTATTAAAATTGGGTAGGGTACGGTTATGTGCAAATTGTTTAAAGTTTAAACATTGTTTTAATATTAAAGCGCTATATTTCCGTGTACCCTAATACCTGAAAAGTTGTAAAAGAATTTTTTTCACACCCCACCCAATAAATTATATAAAACGTAACCTAAAAGCCACGTATCTGTTTATAATTACGCCTAAACTTTTTTAATTAAATATACTTGAAAAATATATCTCGTTTCAATATGTTATTCATTACAATAATCCACTCAAAACTCGCGAATGTAATAATGATTATCTCATATTTTAGGTAAATTAAAAATTATGACATCTTTCACTGTCTAAAAATTAAGTTACAAAATAACAAATGCTTCTTACTTAAGCTTTATTTTTTATGAAAAAAAATCTTTCAAAAGAAAATAATACAAAATTTTAAATGCTGATAATTTAGTAAAACTGCATTTCACATCACTACCCTTAGATGTTTATTGAATGAGTTCAAACAATTTCTCTCAGTTCCGGATCTTATACAATTTATTTAAAATGAAACCCTCGTATTTCATTGGCACTCTATCGGCCATTGAAACTTTTAAATGTTTAAGTTTGAAAAGAAATATCTTATTGATATATAAAATCTGTAAACGGTTATTTTATTTATCGATTGTTTTATTAATTAACGCATACTATATAGCTAACTGCCTCCGCAGCCTAGTGGTATAGGCGTTTGCTTTATAAACCGGGAGGTCGTGGTTCGAATCCTACGGGGACTCAACAAATTTTCATTGTTGTTTCTGTTGGTTAGGACAATTTGGGCCGATCACCAATTGTCTGAAAGTAAGATGATCTATGCGTCGGATGGGCATGTAAAAGGCGGTCCACCACCAACCAGCATTGGACCAGCGTGGTGGGATACGGTCCAAAACTCCCTGATGGATGGGGTGTAATAGGGGAGGCCTATGTCCAGCAGTGGACTATCAAAGGCTTATGATGATGATATAGATTGAGTTTATATAAAATTATGATTAATACATATTTTTAAAAGTGTTTACATGTAATTATATAAGACGAAATTGTTTTTGTATAAGACAAACTTTCTTACTAAGTACCTCTACTAAGTGACTGTGGTACTTTAAAAGGCATTAAATGTACATACATTCAAATACAAATATATACATACGTTTTGTTTTTATAAAATCGATTTATAACTAAGCAGTACCAGTATTATCTTTGATTTACTTTAAATAATTCGATACATAAACTCAAAGTTATCGCCATGCTTATTATTATTATGCGCACTATACCGAATGTTCTGTTGTTTCGATCTAATTTCCCGAGATGGTACGTTTAATTTGAAGTAGTTACTGCTTAATTCAACAATGTTTATAATTGTCAAATATAAACATTGTTTATTTTACTATATTAAACTACATGCTTACCATTCACATCCGTGATCAAGGGAGATTATTAGATTTGAGTTAACCCTGTGTCTGGATGCAAAGTTTTTATGATAAATAACAGTTCAGTCAAATCATACATAGTTCTCAATTGTGACTATATCCTGACTCATAACTCTTCAAGCATTTTTTGTATTTGTCAGTGACATAAATCTATAAGTATTTCGTACAACAAGAGTGTATAAAGATTTACAATAATAAGCGAGGAGCATACATAGGTTGTAACTTACACAACCTAGCAGGTCGGAAGACACACATACACACACATCACAGATGTACCATTTTGTTTCTGTAATAAAAACCGCTTCATTCTGTGTGATGCGTTCAATAGTAGCATATTGGCGATTCCCACTCTACATAACCTATACAATATTTTTGCTTCTCACAAGTGTATTAAAAAAATGTCTCCTATTATTTCAATTTCAAACTTCACAATTTTCACATAAACTTCCCAACAACTATTTGCGGTTCCGAAACGAAATTACTTAATCCACCTACTCTCCCCGATCCGAACCGTTTCCGCCCATCGCATTCGTACGTTTTAAACTTGAATTGCGTAATTGCATAATCGCCTTCGACGATTTCGTACAATTTCCACGGCGACTCGGCCTTTGACGGGTCGCGCGGGAAAATTACGTTTCCGCCACGCGTGACGTCACAGATAACGGTAATGAAAAAAAATTACGTAATGTGCTGCTTTAATCGGAAAAAAAGATTAATAGTTTTGAATCGTTTAATCGATTGCAATGCACAAATGATTAATGCTGAAAAAGAAAGGAAATTTACTGAATATATAAATCAAACAAATGTTGTAGAGTAACGAAACGTACGCGTTATTAATTATTCTTTTTATATATTTATTTAAATTCAGGCATAAAACTAATGATTATTAGTTTTTTATATGTTATCATTTATATACATAAGCAAGGTATTGACCAGCTTGTATAAAAAAATGTACAATACAACGATTATTTCTATTTAAATTTTAATAAAAATATTTCTGAATCATAACAAATATTTGAAAAAAAATATTTAGTGTTTATTGCTGTAATGTTTTAGTATACATTTTAGAATTCGTTACAGCACGGTCAACCTAATTGTTATACCTTCGGCAAAATATGAACTAGCGACCCACCCCGACTCCGTACGGGTACAATATTGATATCAGTAAAATCTATGGAAAATTATAAAATTTCATCAGCGTTTCTCTACAATATTATGCATGAATTATTCATATAAACCTTTCTCTTCAATCACTCCATCTATTAAAAAAACGAACCAAAATTCGTTGCGTAGATTTACAGATTTAAACGTACATATATCCCATATAGACAGAGAAAGCGACTTTGTTTTATACTATGACAATTCAATTTCATGTGGTTATGTGATTCTTTCTATATGGCCTTTAGTATATTATTGACTGCCACCGTCTACACTATATCGACACAAACCAATACATAGTTTCGTAATCTCAGTGTATTAAATAGCGTCCGAACAGTGGCTTTAGAGCCAGCCTAATGCAATCAGTGCGCGATCTGGACAAGTTCGACAACCGAGACTTATCTAATGCATTGCCAGTCTAATGCAGTTTTACCCCACTAGCTCATGGCTAACTAATACAAAACTGCTGATTGAGTGCAATCTATTCGTAAGCTTGTTCAGATTTACTTGGTAGTGCACTAAACTGAATTAAAGTTCCTATAACTTCAAATCGTTGTAAGTATTTAGAAAAATTACAATTAACAACTTTAACCTTTTTTCAAAGAGATGTATCATAAAATATGTATTTTTAGTAATATAGCGGAACATTTAATCAAAATCCTTTTCTCGTCGATTTTTTAATAAACAATTAAAACTCAGTAGGAGTTTGTTTTAAACTAAATTTATATTTTAAAATACTTTATACTTTGTATTCCAATTAATCGGCAGTTTTCCCATTATTTTAATTGAACTAAAAACCTATTCATACCTTGGATACGATATAGTAGCTATTTATGATATTTGTTTTTCTTTTAATGTTATCATATTAAATGTTAATTATTTCTTTTATTTACGCGATTATTATACATATCGAAGTCTGCCCGTGATCATGGATGCTGAAATGAATCCGAAACGTCGGGAATAAATATATTTAAGTAACGCGAAAAATCCGTAAATTAATGGATTTGATATATTAAATGTTATTATTATTTATTTCTTTGCTTAAAAAGTCTATTCTCTACTGATTATCAACGCTTTGTACCGCATGATTGGGATCATCATCGTCATCACCAGCCTTTGATAGTCCACTGCTGGACATAGGCCTCCCCTAATACACCCCTTTTTCCATTAGGTGGTTTTTGGACCGCATCCCACCACGCTGGTCCAATGCGGGTTGGTGGTGGACCGACTTTTACATGCCCATCCGACGCATGGATCATCTTACTTTTCAGACAAATGGGTGATCGCCCAAATTGCCTAACCAACTAGGAAACAACAATGAAAATTTGTTGAGTCCCGCAGGATTCGAACCCACGACCTCCGGATTCTAAAGCAAACGCCTATACCACTAGGCTACGAGGCGCGATTGGGATTATAAGTAAATAATTGTTAGTACGGGTCTTCTACATACCCATAAAAACAATTAATTGAATCATGAATGCCTTCTAAATTTCCGTAGGCTTGTTTAAATGATAAATTACATGGAATTTATCTGAACCAAGTATAATATCAAATTTAATAGAACACAATAGTGTCGTCTTACCAATTAGAACTTAAGTTTACAGCGTCGTTTACAATCAGAATTGAGCACTTTGTTTATATAAATTATGTATATAATTTAGTTCTGATATACAATAACTGCCTCCTTTGCCTAGTAATAAAGGGCGTGCTAAAGAAACTGGCGGTCGTGAGTTCGAATCCTGTGGGGACTCAATAAATTTCCATTGTTGTTTACTAGTTGCTTGAGGCTATTTGGGCCGATCACCCAATTGTCTGCCAAACTAAGATGACCACCAGTCGTATGGGCATGTAAAAAGTCGGTCCACCCACCAACCTGCATTGGACCAGCGTGGTGGGATTCGGTCCAAAACCTTATGAGATAGGGTAACATTAGGGGAGGCCTATGTCCAGCAGTGGACTAACACAGGCTGATGTATACAATAACTGGGTCGTAAACAGCCAAACAAAGAAAGGCGCTTATATCAGTCAGCAATTACAGCGTCACCATCTGCGCCCACCTCCGCTCCTGCCATGCGATGTTATCGCAATCATAAAAGGTGTTTTATGGCATCGGGTTGTAAAAATACGGCATTATTTTATGTTTTATGCCTTCATAAAGTTTATAATAAACGGGCCGTAGTAAAAACCACGGGTAGAACTCTTCATATTGCGTGCCGTAGGCGTAATGCGAAAACGCGGTTTGATTTTTCTGCCCTCGGGGGATAATCTGAACGCACCTAAATTAGGCATTTGTTTTCTCTTTTATACAAGGTTATATATGGTACGGGTTTAAAGTTAGTGTGTTTTGTATGTAGTCAATTAACAAGCCAGATAATAAGGTATAAGATTAGTCATACATTCTTTTTTTATTTATTATTAAATAATCATAGATAACAGTGAGTTTAATAAGATGCATCAAAAACCACTAAGGTTTGTCCTAATGCTAAGAACGAGTTAACTACATTTAATAATTTTACTTTATAAATGCTAGAATTTAAACTATAAAGATTCTTTTTCTATATGAAACATTTACATAAATAGTGGAGAACACAAAATCTTACAGCTATTTATTAACAATAACAACTAGTTACCTATACATTATGAAAATTAATCACAATATTTGTAATTAAATTTAGTTAAAATAAAATAAAAAGGACCACAAAACTATTAATTGGAAAGTTAATTTAATAGCTAAAAATAAAAAAATAGTTTTAACGCAGGCATAATAATGCATTCTTTAATTTTAATTATTAAGTCAAATTTACACTGTATTTCATTAATTAATCTAGGAATATGTGAATAGGTAGCTCTCCTTTTTCTATCTAAAACTAAAAAAATATTTTATAGTAAAATGATTTATACATAAAAACAAGTAGCAGAATAAGTATTTTAATATTTATTGTATATATAATGTAATTTATTGTATATTATTGTATATATAATGTGTAATATAATATGTTACTGTTTAGTAAAGATAATTCAATAAGTATGAGTAAGTTACAAAAAGACTTAGAGTACAACAATTAAATGTGCTGACATCAAATAAACTTTTATCCATGTATTTTAATCCTTGCGCATTGTATAGCAATTATTGTGAAATTTTTATAATGGGAAGAGTGAGTCCATGACAATATCCCCTGCGCGGATGACTGATTTCTAACAGAGATCCGCTCCCGTAGTTAAAAAAAGGAAGGAACAATTACGTAAGAGAGAATAATTGCAAAAAGTACGCAATTAACTAAAAATTGCAGTTTACATCTAACCATAGTCTAGAGTCTTAATATTGTATTTTCTCAGCAGCACACTGAACTTAGCTTAGCCTAGTGGTAAGGGCGTCAGAAACCTGAGATCGTGGCTTTGAATTCTGCGGGAACTCACCAAATTTCGTTGGTGTTTCCTAGTTGGTTAGGGCGATTTGGGGTGATCACCAAAGTGTCTGAAAAATATGATCCATGCGTCGGATGGGCATGGGTTGAAGTAATTTTAAGTTTTACTTTTATAAAAGTGTCTTGAAATAAAAATATATCATAACAGGCTAAAATCTTTAAACAACATATTTATTCATATCAAATCCACTAACTTACGGATTTTTCGCAATAGTTATATATATTTATTTCCGACGTTTCGGACTCTTTTCAGCATCCATGATCACGGGCAGACATATCTATTTTCATCCACCACCTATTCGTTACGTTATTGCTTTTGCAGTCATTCTCCTAAAAATTTCTCTAACATTAGCCCACACGAAACAGCAGCCAGCTTCACATCGCAGTTCAAACTGAATTAAAACCACCTACGTTCGGTGCATACGGCAGGCAAGCGGGGATTATGGGCCTGTGAATTTTTCATTTCCCGCCCAACTGCGCCGCGTTACGTGACTGTCGTCGCGTGGATTATGTTAATGATGGTAAACTGACGCATGGTCGCGACAAATTTACGATGATCGCTCGTGCGTATTGTTTGTATGATGAGCTCAATGAATCGTTGATCGATACATAGGCAAATGTGTCGGTTATTTTAATAGCAGCTAGCTAGCTTTACCATATCTATAATATTCTACTGTTACTATTAAATAAAGCGAAAAGATATGCAAAATTTTTATGGTAGGTGATACACCAGCATGTGTGTAAGACTGTAAGTGTTTAAGGCGTAACGTTCGCGTGAAGCCCACTCATTGAATTATTATATCATCTTTACCATGTAAGTTTAGTCCAAGGGTTGTAGCACTGCCGTGTCTATATCTATGTGTAAACGCTACTGTCTTCACGTTTGAAGGGCATCGTAGCCAGCGTTATTGCTGAGTATAGCAGACGTAAGATCTCTTGTCTCTAGGTGTTGAGCGGATTGCCGTCTTACGCTGCTTTTTATTCAGGTAAAGCCTAAAAAATTAGTAATCACGACAGCTAGGGTGCGTTTAAACCGGAACATAACAGTATCCTCGCACTTATGAGTCCCGGAAGAAGTTGGCACCGTGAAGGTATAAACCGAACGGCGGTTCTCAGTAAATGGTGCGTCCTACCATCTATAAAATATTTTCTCGTACCGACAATTCTTTGGTCCCTGTACTAAGCAAAACCATGAAATAAGCTCTCCTCCGTACTTTGGATTTAAAATTTAACGAATGAAAAGCGACTCACTGGTTTCCACGTCATGAAGTATATTTTAGGCATTGACTAATATTTTGGTTCATTTAGTGCCATACTCTTTTCGGATTATTGTCGATTACGTTAGGATAACTACGTTAAGGTCACATAAACATTATTTTCCTGAATGCAGGATATTGTAAAGTCCATATCTAAAAGTAGATATGGACTTTACAATTACATATATTGTTATAAAAATTGTAAGAATAATAATAATTAATTAGGAGTTAGGCACGTTGCACAGCAGCAACAAACAGCTTGTATCTCATTAATGCCGACTATCCTCAATTCATAGTAATGAGAGCAATCAGTAATTTTATTATTGAATAGCTGAACAAAGATGGTGCGTTAGAATAATTCGTTTCTGCGGAAAATAAGTGAGAATAGAGCCGAAATGGGTTACGCAATCAGAATGATCTCGAAGGCGGAGATTTATAGACAGATTTAGAGCCGATAATGACTGGAATGGGGTCACTACTACAGGCGCATGTTCGGGTCTATGGTGTGTGTGAACGCGTTCATTTCGTGGCGTTTTTGCTGTAATTAATACATTGCGTTTCAGCAAACAGATCGTGTCAATAACGATAAACAAAAAAAATTGGCACAACAATTTTAAGTAATTGAGGTTTAACTAAATATGAATATAGCCAGGAAATGACGTCAAAAAGTACGACATTATTTAAAAACCTCGTAGTGATTTACAATCGTCATCATCATGCCTTACCACGCCAATAGGGGTTTCGGTACCGTATCCCACCATGCGGGTCCAATGCGGGTTGGTGCATGGACCGACTTTTTACATGCCCATCCGACGCATGCATCATCTTACTTTTCATTTAATTAGGTGATCAGCCCAAATTACCCTAACCAACTAGGAAACAACAATGAAAATTCGTCGTCGGTCCCTGCAGGATTCGAACCTACGACCTCCGGTGTCTAAAGCATACCGCTAGGCTACGGAGACTACAATAAGCGGTAGTTTATTGATAGACTATCGCTTATCGTGATGTAATCTGATAACGCCATTTTGTTATTAATTCATAAAAAAATTCTTATTTATGATATGATATTATCATTCACTGTATAATGGATACGCAGATATAATCATACCAAAAGTAAATAGTTCCCAATTTTTCAAACTCAACAAATATATGTCACGCGCTAAAAAATCAGTTTCGTATAAAACTATACGTTCATTTTTATTCTGTTTATCATTATTAATTATTTTAAATGGTATCTAAAGAAATACACCATTTAAAATTTGAATATCATACATTAAAATTTTTTTTATTCCACTACAACTGTTTATTTTTGCTTCTATCAAATGTATTGTTTAAACATTAATAATTATAAATATATAATAAACTTTTTATATTTTTATAATATAGTCAAGTTAAATATAGAATTGATGTAAACTAAGTCTAACATCAAATTTAATTACAAAAAAGTCTTGTATATTATTATTATAAAACTTTACAATTAGTCCTGTTTTCATCCATAGTATAAACATAGCTGTCCCTATACCCCTATGTATGCTCAAATTTTGAAAACTACGCAACGGATTTCGATGCGTTTTTTTAATAGATACAGTGATTGAAGAGGCAGGTTTATATGTATGACACACCTTAATATTTTAGGCAAATTTAAAGTCGTCGCTAGTGTAACAATAAAAGCAGAGGAAATATCTCGTTTGAATATCCATACAAATTCCACTCACATCTTTAAACGTACAACAGATACTTTATAAACAATGACAATATTACGTAATAAATACGTTTGTATTCCATCACTAACCTTCCATTGCGAAAGTCACGAGTGTATCGAAACGCTTAGAATAACATTGCAGTCAAATTCACTGTCAAAATTCACTTTGATGCAAACACCGAGTGCTCTATGCGAGAGGGTGGAATATATATTTCAGTTATCATTATACAAAATAAACCCAATCATCTCATCAAAGGAAGAGGGTTGAACCCCCGTTCTAAGAAAGCGAGTTAGCGAAATTTTCATATTTCGTTTCCTTTTTGTAAAAATAAAGGACGGTGTATAAATTCTGCTGTTTTAGTTTAATTTCTCTATGGCATATTGTTTTGGTATTACCAAAAAATTACAAGTTTTGTAACATTAACACTCAGTCCGTCGGATTGTTAGTAAACTGGTTCATTGTTTTTACAATGGAATTTAAATAATGTCTCCAAGATTTTCAATATATTCAATTGCTTTATAGTATTATTTATATATTACTGATCGTATTCTAAAGATACAAAATGTGCTGTGTTGGTCCGTGTAAAAGTTTTGAAGAACAATATAAAGTAACATAAATAAATCGTTAATTGTTATGTGAAGTCGTAAAGGTCAGACTCAAAAATACCACTGCTTTAATCTATTTTTCAGGAATGCGTATACTGGCTACGTAATCGCTAGCCATACGAGATATTCTATTTTATATTTAAGTTGTGGGGTGTTTACAGCTCTTATGAAATGGATCATGATCTAGTGAAAGTGTTGTCCGCCATGTACCTAAATACAATCACATCATCATCAAATCATAAGCCTTTGATAGTCCACTGCTGGACATAGGCCTTCCTAATACACCCCTATCCATTAGGGGTTTTTGGACCGTATCCCACTACGCTGGTCCAATGCGGGTTGGTGGGTGGACCGACTTTTTGCATGCCCATCCGACGCATGGATCATCTATCTTTTCAAACAATTGGGTGATCGGCCCAAATTGCCCTCACCAACTAGGAAACAACAATGAAAATTTGTTGAGTCCCCGCAGGATTTGAACCCATGACCTCCGGATTCTAAAGCACACGCCTATACCACTAGGCTACGGAGGCAGTCAATAATACAATAAAAATATATTATTGAAACAAAATTAAAAATTTGCTTTCCGCGATGAGGACATAAATATATACTAGTGCACTGTACAGGGCTGAAAACAATTGAATTTGCAGAGTATACTTTGGATATGATTACTACGAAACATCTTTGTCCCAGTTCATTGTCCTTAAAAAAAATCGTCCATACATATAAGTAGGTGTAGTCAACTACCGTAGCGAGTAGTTTGCAAAATTAAGTATTTTGACCAGTAGTGGTAGATTGACGTTCTTAAGAGCTCACAAGACAGAGCCTTAATTATTTTAAAAATGAATTGAAGAATATATCATAACGTATATACAAAATTAAAATAATAAAATTAAAGTAAGGTAATCATTTCTCCATTTTATTATAACATATATTAACTGAGTTAAATAGATAATTACCTTATTTGGTGGTGATTTGTAGTTTTGCCTCTTTATTTAATGATGAAAGATTTATTTTCGTGTCTAAGATAATATAATAGTTAAAATGCAATCGAAAGCGAACAATTTTTAGAAACAAAATATATAGACCTCCTAAAAATAAAAGGCTTTTTAAAAAAAATCATTATGTAATAAATAAATAGATAACAAATGTAACAAACGGAAAAAACAATTTAAGATTAAAAGTAAGAAAGTTATACAATAACATTGACATAAATAAGAAATATCCCTCATTTTTAAGAAGATTTCTGTACGAGTGCTATACTAACACATATAACAGTAAAATGTAATCATATAATATGTATTTCTAGACTAAAGAATCCTTACTTCAGCTTTACTATGTTTATTTTGTTTTGTCTACACACTACATTTTACTCATCCCATAATGTGTCTAGAACCTTTGATAATATTGCATGCACAAAGAAGCACGAGAGACGGTACATATTTAATCGACTCGTATGACAGAGAAGCGCGTAAAACTAAATCTCCAATATAATATGCATATACATTTTTAGAGTTAGCTTAATGCTTCTCGTGAATCGAACAACATGGGTGCTTTAGTTTTATTGCCTACGCAGGCAGGCGAGCAGTCAGGCCACCTGATGGGAAGTATCACCAACGCGCTGCCTACTGTGAGACATAGGATGTTAAGTCTCGTTTACCCAGTAAATACGCTGGCTACGGTGCCATTCAATGCGGAACACAGCAGTGTTTTCACACTACGGCTTTGCAGCAGAAATAGGCACCGGGGTGGTATATACCCAGACGGTCCCTTATAAAAGGGGACCTACCACCAGCTTAATACCAGCGATAGAGTGAGAACACAGGTAACAAGTTTGTTCATTGTTAATGAAAAGTAACCACAAAAAAAAGTATAGACAATTCGTTGTCGCTATGAGGTGTGGTATCTATACATAAAATATGTCCTAGTAATGTTTTTAGTTAATTTCTTTCTTCACCACGCATTGTAGAAAACGCGGAGAGACTGAAATCAGAAAAAGTGAAGAAAAGTTTATTGTTGCCAAATATTCCTTCGTTACCCTGGTGTTTCGTGGGTGTGGTACCGCTGCTGAGCAATATACTATATGGTTTTAGAGGCGGTACTTGAGTATATTAAATATACTCAATCATGGTGACCACCGACTAGGAAACGCCTAAATAAACTAAAACGCCGGTCGCCTACCGCACAAGCCTTAAATCATATACAACGTTAATTCGCCCATACAACGCCGCATGCAAAATTAATATTCCCATTACAGTATGCCTTAGCGTATACGTTGTGCGAGATTAAACGAAACTTGCCTTTGAGCTGCGCATAAACCGTGACAATATAGCAACATTAATAAAACGTACAATTGACTACAAAACGTGTTAATTTAAAGCTTTAGATGCGATTGTTTACCCTTTAAATTAAACAATGAGTAAGAAACTTTTTTCTTCTCATTTTTCTTTACGAATAGCTTAGTACCATTTTGTTCACTAAATAAAAAAAACATCGAGTTGGTGATTTTGTAGTGAATTTATAGTGCTTTTCCATTTTTAACTTAACCTATGAATATATGCCTATGAATATATACTATTACTATTTAAGCACTATTTTACATAACTGATTGCCACTTTAAAGTTTATAAAGAGAAAATAAAACTAACGCATCTTACGAAGAGCTAATAAAATTTATGTTTTATTCAATTTTACTTATGCTAGTATAAGATTGCCTGCCTCCATAGCCTATTGGTAAGGGCGTGTGCTAAAAACCGGACGTTGTAGGTTCTTATTCTGCGAAGACGCAACAAATTTTCATTGTTGTTTCGTAGTTGGTTAGGGCAATTTGGGCGGATCAACCAATTGTCTGAAAAGTAAAATGATCCATGCGTCTCATGTCCGGGTTAATAGTCGGTCCACCAACCAACCCGCATTGGACCAGCGTTTAAGTATACGGTCCAACACCCCTAATGAAGAAGGCGTGCATTAGAGTAGGCCTATGTCCAGTGGACTGACACAGGTTGATGATGTATGTATGTAAGGTGGCCTGGTGTCTGATCTACTTGACAGAGGCAGAAGTTTTCGTGTTCTTGTATGAAGTACCAAGTCTTCTAGTTTCTGAGATGCCTATTATGTCGTATTTAATGACCATTTTGGCTTCATCTAGTTTTAATAAGTGTTCGTAGGAAAATAAGGTTCTGGCCTTTTAGGTATGTTGCTATGTGTATATCTTCCAATTTTGTATTTGTTATTTTTTTAATTATTTTATTCTACATCTATGAAAGGGCTGCGGTCGTTATCTTTTACGATGACCAGCAGGTTTGTAAGAGTTTTATTAATTTCTTTGTTCTATTAGCTTGTTTATGTTAAATGTATATGAGTGACTATTTCAATAAAAATCAGTATCTAGGATTCTAACACTGTGTTGCAGTTAGAAGTGCCCTATAGCTAAAGGAATTACAAAAATTACCAGTTGGACTGTGAAAATGACATCAATGTGAAAGAACATTACATACGACTTGGGTTACTCCCCTAACTAAAGTTTACGTTACATGAAAAACTAATAAAGCTTACCATATCTGTTACGGATGGATCATTTTATACTTCAAGTAGAGCAATCTGTAATTAAATATAAATAATTATGTATTGGCCATACCTTCTACCAAACAACTTTAAGACAATACTTAACCAATACAAACCTCGTTTGTAAATATAGCGGGTACAAGGCTCGAGAGACACTTCATTCGCTTAAAGATTAAAAATTAGGGGCAGCTAACTCTTAACCATGTTGTATATATCGAACGGGTCTAAAAAGGCGATAAGGGAGCGTCGATTTTTCTCTTCCACTCGAAAAAAAGTATGTTCATCCGGCCGTAAGAGCCGCGGTACATATATTTTTCACAGCCTTCCGCCCATTAATTCACTGTTAACGCCACAGCGTATAATACATTAGTGGCTCGTTTTAGAGCACGACTAGAAATATTTCAGGCTTCCATGCATCAGATGATATGAAACTTCGTAAAACAACTGCGTAATCTTTATCTATGTAAGTAGTTTTTAATGTAATAGTAATATAAATAGAAAAAAATATTCACTTCAATACACAAATACATACATCCCACCAACCCGCATTGGACCAGCGTGGTAGGATACCGTCCAAAAACCCTATTGGAGAAGGCCTATGTCCAGCTGTTGACTAACACAGACTGATGATAATACAAATGTATATATATATATATATAAATTGTTTTTAAATTTATTTTAGGTTGACTGCAACACAATATTATTAAAAATGTGTATTTAACGATATTTAAAAATTATTCAATTCTTTTTATAAAATCATATCCACAACAATTTTTAATAACAAGCATTCTTTAAATGCAGTAAGCGTGTTATTTTGAACTCTAAGCCGAATAGAACCGCTGTGTGAGAATATACTGTGTATTTTTATGAGGTAGAAAGACGAAGGTACTCTACGCAGGTGCCAGAAGTGGCCACTTCTTTGTGGAAGACTCAGTATTCACGCTGAGTTCAGACCGAGTAACTTCCTATTTTGCTGACGCCGTTAGAAATCTAAAAAAAAGCACGTTGTACGTTAATATTTATTACTAGAGAAAATAAGAAATACGCACTCGGGGGGCGATATATCACTGCCAAATATATTGCCATTTTACTAACGCATTAAAAACAATTTTGATAATAGAACAGGTAATTTGTAGCGTTACGTTAAAAAAAGCGAAATCAGTTTCTTTTTTTGGATGGTCGTATAGCACCGCTAAATTTCGACGGAAGAAAACAGAAATGTTGTAACTGACAAAAACGAAATTGTTCGCCAGAGCCGAAAACAATAAAAAAAACATTTCATTATATGGTATATATACGCAAGAAAAACATTTTAAAAACAGAACAGGCAATTTGAAGCCATACGCTAAAAAAAAAACAAGAAAAACTGTTTGTTTTTTCCTAAACGGTAAGCAAAACTGCCAGTACGCCCTCGGACGGTGATATATCACGTCATACGGGGCACAGGTGTAGTGACGGGGCGCGGGCCATTTGCGTCAGTCACAATTTGCGAGGACATGGATTCGCCGTGACGACGGGGGGAATGGCGGATGAAACCCGGTAACCCAGTGCTTAACGTGGCAAATGTCCTGGAGGCCCGACGTAGATAAATAGTTACTTTGTGTAACGTAAATACGCCGCGTATCTGAGAAAAATGTTGAGTGATGTTTTGGAGAGTAATGCGTAGACCAGCTTCGATCAGCAGTTTCACCCGCGGCGTATTGATAGTACGTAATATCGTCTATTAGATATTGTACTAGCGGTTGCCCACAACAATGTACTTTTTTTAAAAAATATACTAAAAAATTAATTGTATCAGTATAGTATAATTAGCTTGTGATAGTCCACTGCTGGACATAATACACCTCAATCCATCAGGGGGTTTTGGACCTAATCCCACCACGCTGGTCCAATACGGGTTGGTGGGTGGACCGACTTTTTACATGCCCATCCGACGCATGGATCCTCTTACTTTCTAGACAATTGGGTGATCGGCCCAAATTGCCCTAACCAACTAGGAAACAACAATAAAAATTTGTTGAGTCCCCGCAGGATTCGAACCCACGACCTCCGGTTTCTAAAGCACACGCCCATACCACTATACTACGGAGACAGTTACTAAAAATTAAAAAAAAATATTTTAAAACAATTGATTTCTACGGTCCGTAAATATAAGTTCCGAACATTTAAAATAATTTCTTTTCTAAAAGAAAAAAGTAGCCTATGTTACTTACAGCTATCTCAGCTATATTTTGCTGAAAGTTCCGTCAAAATCGGACCAGCCACTCAATAGATTTCTATAGATTTAAGATTAGCCTGAACAAACAAACGGACACACAAAATTTAAATGAATTTTGTTTTGTTACATGTATCGGCTTTTTAAAAACGATAAGTTTAATGTTAAAAAAAGGCAATCCAATTTTAGTATTCGTATAGATAATCCACACAATATCTTGATAATTTAAAACTAATATTTTATGTAATAGTAATGTTTCAATTAAATATATAAAGTTTTTGCGTGAAACAGACACCAAAATACATAAATTTTAGAAGGATATTAGTACGATTTCTTTCGTAGAGTCCTTTAACGATCGTGTTTCTCCGAGAGGAGGTCAAAGCTTCGCTCATCGGATGGGAATGAAGGTGAAATTAAACGTGAAATTATATTTCCTCTTCGATTTATTTGCTGTTCACCCTTGAATTCTGCACTTTACTAGATTGATGGCAATGAAAGCTTTCGTATCAAAATGTTTGAAGTACGAAGAATTTGTCTACAAAATTAAAGTACTTCCAGCTTGTTCACAAACTTAAATAATGTAAGGATTTCTCAGGTTTAAACTGAATAAATTAAATACTAATCACTGATATGCGGCGGATGGCCATGTAAAAAAGGCCCGCCCACCAACCCGCATTAATCCAGTATGGGATACGGTCCAAAGACCCCATATATAGAAGGCGGTGCATTAGGGGTACAGCAGTGGACTAACACAGGATGATGATATAATAGTATGTTGTGTAAAAATTTATTACTTTTTAAAACTACGTATTCTGATGTGTATTTTTCTGACAAGTATTCTGTATTACATTGGTTACAATACCTTAATATTATTGAGCTAATAAGTAATTACGCCTCAAAGTGCCATATAGACTACACGCGGATGGATAAAAAATACGACGATCGAACCCACGACCTCCGGTTCATAAAGCACACAACTATACCACTACGGAGGCAGTTATACGATTATACACATACTCATAATAGTACCGTAGGACGTTAACGCATACTTGTAAATACGTTTACTTGTAAACATGACATTCTCTGACCCAGTTTTCACGCCTTTCGCCCCATAAGGGAGAGGATTGGGTTCCTCTGAAAAATAAGGCCCTCGAATGCTTTGTTAAAGTGTCATCGGGAACATGGGGTGCTCGAGTGCTGCGAGGTGGATTTGATGTGCTAACTGAACTCTTTTTATGTACACAGTTTTGTACATAATAATTATGAGCAAAAATCAAAAAAAATATGTTTATAGCAATTTGTGTCGTGAATAAACACGATTAAATAGTACTTAAAATTAAGCGTAACAGACGGTCACCGAAAATTCTAGCTAGAACTTAGCATTATTAGCATCCTATAGGATTAATCGATTTCGAGAATGCTATTCAAAACAATTTATTTTACTGGCGTTTTTGTAGATTTTCGAGAACTATATTATTACAAACAATATACATTGGGATGGTTTGCTTCAGTAATTATCACGTCAGTATCTTATTAACAACTTTTGTTTTGATCATATTCGTAGTACAACACACATGCTATGATATGTACTGGTGTATTTTAATATCCAATTTTTAGGACATTAATCCCCGGTAATGTTGTTATAAATAACTAATATCAATTTTAGGCAACCAAATATAGACTCTTAACAGTCTGCGAATATTTTGTTACATTACAAACATGATATGTACCTTTCAGGAGTTGCTGATAAATGTTGTAACCAAGCTAACGACCAGAATCATTAAGGCGCAACGCTGTCATTAAGCATTTCTCAAACAGTACGTTGCCTTGATGCGATCACATCCAAGCGAGTAACGTGGCTGAGACGATGTGACGCTTCTCAGGGCGACAGGTAATTTCCGGACGTAAATTGGTCAAGACCACTAAAATTGGCGGTTATTGGAAAATGTCTGGAGATTGAACTATCATATTGTAACATATAACGACATAGGTTATGGGAATTGGAAAATAATTTGATCTTTTTCAAGAATACAACCAATATTTAAAGTGTAAATATTTTTAAGGTAAAAAAGACTTAAATGTATATTTTTGACGTTTTTAAAGGTAAAATATTAAACATCAGTGGTGTTCAATGTCTTCATAGACTGTACGTGATATTAGGTACTAACGCAATAAACCGCTTTTACTTTCAATAGCTATAACAATGTTTAAAAGATTCGTAGATCAATTGTCGATTAGGAAGTAGACTTTATTACTTACTCAAGTACAGTTTTCTAGGAGAAAATTATGTAAACTAAATACATAAAATACGTTACGGTATGGTTTTTACGCACATTAATCTTGTATATTATATAGGTTGTATTAAAATAATGTTTTGAAAAATCAGATCGCCCATTTGGGTCACCATGTGACCTGTGTTTGGCAGTCTCTGCTTCCTTCCTCGAAATCTATTGATACTTATGCTTACACTGCTTGTATGCTTGTGTTAGTGCGTGTATGTTTGCGCATTTTAGTAATACGCAACAATCAATCTGCCTTCGTAGCCTAGTGGTATTGCCTTGCACGTTATAAACCGGAGGTCGTTGGTTCGAATACTGCGAGGACGTTACAACTTTATATCGTTGTTTACTAGTTAAGACAATGAGAGCTGATTACCCGATGGTGTGTAAAGTAAAATTATCCATGCATCGGATAGGCATGTGAAAAGTCAGTCCTGCGCCTTATCTTCTTCCGATCGTGTCGGTTATTCATCCCATCGGGCTTTAAGAGTATAAAGGAATAGGGAGTGGAATAATATCTCCTGTGCAGTTGGCTGATCACCTATTTTTAATATATGATATACGTAGCGTGCACTTCAAATTATAAACGGTCATAGTCCCTTTACAAATGAAACAGAATCCACAATGGCAAAGTCCATTTCCAATACAGCCGTGGCCGTTGGGCAGAGGCGGCTGTGGCAGTTTTTTCGTACCCCACCCACAGTGGGGCCCCGCGATTTATTCACTCAGACAGATAACGCGCCCCCGTTTCGCCCTCAAGCGGTGTTTAAATAATTCTTCGACCATACCTCCCCCCCTCCCTTGTTGGAGTTCGCGTTAGCTTTGAAGTCATAATCTGTTGTTGCCGTTTATGTCATTGTTTGTTTTTTAAAAAAAAAAAACTACGAATATAGAGTTATAATAATTATAAAGACATAGGTAATCGTTTATTTTTTATGTAAAAAACAAAATCATAAAAATATAATAAATTCCAAATTGAATTCTAATAACAAAATAAGTATCAATTGTCACCGTTGCATTATATGCCAAGTATTAGTATTTTAGACCTTACTAATTAATAATTTGGTGTGTATTGGTAGTGTCGTGGTGGGATCAAAGAGTTGTGAGAATTAGATAGAATGTAATGAGTAATGACTATTGATCACTTAATTAAACCTTTTTCTACATAGTCTCTAAGTCCCCCTATTTAAGACACTTGACAATCATTGGGTTACATTAATTAATATTATAAGTTATATAAATAATATATAATTTAATTTTTGAGTAGTTGCCTCGAAACATTCCAAGTGAGAAAAATTTATGTGTAAGGAATTGATAATATCTTTTAGCATAAAAAACGTATAATTTACTAAAGTTGAAAGTTAAAAATGTATTATTAAGAATATTGTTAAGGTTAATGTTTAAAACTTGACCACAACAAAAAAGGGTAAAAACACTTAGGGACCGCAAATGGATACAGCGCAATTAGCAGACCCACTGTAGGCTTAATGCGAATGTTCGGACTTAAGACATGAGTAATACAAAAACACCCGAGTAAACAATTACATTTACCCATATTCATCTTTTGTTGTTGAGTGTTTTAAATATATATCTCAAAATGTAATTATCTGACATCTTTTCAGTCTACAAACTAAGTAATCGTTAGTACGCAACTAGACATAGTTGAAAAAATCTCAATTTAGGATAAAAAGACGCTTAACGGCGGATCTTTCCTTACAGTGGGAGTAAGACAGATCCGCAGTACAAGTGCAATTAATCAATTGCCAAACCGCTTGCGCAGCGTGGCAATTATGAGCATTTCTTTTTAATGGACGCCATCAAGAGCGGTCATCTTGGCGTTCATTAAAAAAGGCCTATGTCCAGTCATCATCATCAGCCGTTTGTTAGTCCACTGCTGGACTTAGGCCTTCCCTATTACACTCCTATACATTAGGGGGTTTCTGGACCATATCCCACCACGCTGGTCCAATGCGGGTTGGTGGGCGATGGTATGTCCAGTAGCGTTGGGGCTGATAAAGGCTGTTTATGATGATGATGAGAAGAAGAAGATGATGTTTTTCCATTTTTTTTAAAGTCTAATAATAAAGAATTATATAGCCTTCAGTGTATTTATGTAGGGCTAAATTAAAACGATTATAACATACCTTTTCAATTCTATTTAAAACAAGTAGGTGACTCACCCTTCTATAGAATGCTTTACGAACAAAACTTATTATACTTGAATAGGTCTTCAATATGCAATAAAATTCAATAATATAACTAGCTTCCATTAGGGACGATTGCTTGCTTTGCAATGACATTCCTCGATGGAAAACTAATAAACTAGTAGTAAATTTAAAATATTTCTAGAAATTGACCGTAAAGGTAAAATTCAATTTTGTGTTGTGGCATGGATACGCTGATATTGGATGGACGCTGAAGCTGATATCAATTTGAATTTATATTAAAAGTATAACCACATGAGAATGGCTCGATCTAAAGGTCCAAATTGAATCTCTGTTGTTTGTGTTTTAGTATTTCGCTGAAAGGCCGTGATGAATTTTTTGCAGACGTTAAAAATGATTTCTTTTCAAATAGGCAAAGATATTTTAATGTTTGGTGATAATAGTATTGATAGATATTTTTAAAAAATATCATCAAATAACAGTTTTTTAATTTATGTCAATGGCTAGGAACAACGTTTTTGTTGTCATCTGAGTTTTCGTCATTTATGCCATTTATGTCCTAATTATGCCAGGGACAAAATAAAATTGTTTTAGGTAATGCTTATAACCTCGCTAAGGTGCCAACCTTGTTAGGTAATGCATAAGGCATTAATCCTGCCTTTGTATTTGTATGCTTATTTGTATGAGAATCGTATTGTCGTTACTTGTATGAAAAAGAATAAATAAAATAATTACTAAGCGACAATACTCGGGCAATTCATTCATTTATTGTTTATATATGTGATATTAGTTAAAATAATTAATTAGTATGGTTAACACAAGCAATGTTATGAATATTGTATATTTTTTAATAAAAAGACCATTCTATTTTACTAAAACTTGAATGTTATACGTACCGAAAGTTAACATTGGCTCAATTACACGCTAGCGCTCAGGGCGTGCTCTTAACTCGGTTCGACGATGCGAGCTAGCACTAAAGTACGTCATATCGGAGCTTATTTAACTTCAGGCGTCGTTGCCTCCGCTTATATCTACTGGATGGCCTCTGTTCCCTTTGCTGGCTTCAACTGCGGCTCCTCTTTGGCCATTAACTCTATATATGTGGTGTTTAACCAGTAATGGACCTACGATGCTTTGTCATATAGTAGCTTAGTTTCGAAGTTTAATTTGGACTTTGCTTTATAACTCGCGTCCGTCCGACATCGCAAGGGTGGACATTTTTTAAATGTTTGGTATAAATTAAGATATTTTTATGAATCTCTTTCTCTTTGATTTTGTTAGTGCTTAAGAGATTACTATTTAGACTCAATACATTTTTTACAGTTTTTAAACAGTAATTCCTCTTTCGTTTAATAATATAATGTAGATTTTGCTTCGGTACTTAAGTTTTAAATAATTTGCAAGTGTCTCAATATGTACCTAATATTAACATGTCTACTACTTAATAACTACACTAGCCATGGTACCCGTCAAATCGAAATACAGTTATGCTTTTACACTACTGATTTGCGGCAAAAATAGGCAGGCAATACGGTCTGCCTCTGCCTCCGTAGCCTAGTGGTATGAGCGTTGCTTTAGAAACCGGAGGTCGTGGGTTCGAATCCTGCGGGACGCAACAATTTTTCATTGTTGTTTCCTAGTTGGTTAGGGCAATTTGGGCCGATCACCCAATTGTCTGAAAAGTAAGATGATCCATGCGTCGGATGGGCATGTAAAAGTCGGTCTACCACCAACCCGCATTGGACCAGCGTGGTGGGATACGGTCCAAACCCCTAATGGATAGGGTGTATTAGGGGAGGCCTATGTCCAGCAGTGGACTAAAAACAGGCTAATGATGTATGATGTATGTATGTACGGTGTTACTTTTAGATATTGACCAGGACTGATTAGTCCTTTTTTTTTACCGTGGGAAATGCCTACGCATACCCGTCCTCGCGGAGGCAAAGACGGTTATGTCGGACTTGCACCGACAAAACCACCATGTTGTTCCTTCTTGGCACCTTAGAGATGGGGTCACGGGAACTCTTTGGCCATCTTGTGTGACCCCACCAGCGCCAGCCGCCGTAGCAGTCCGTCTCGCCCTTACGCCATGTGCCTCTCTCTGGGCGCGTCGGAATTAGCGCGCCGTTCGTCTCGGCCCCTGTATTCAAGTAGCAGACTCCCCGAGTCTGTTACTCAGAGACCATGGGAGCCAGGAGTTCCCAACCCACACAGGGACGATACTCCCAGCCCCAGCGGTGGCCGGATGTTAAGCTCCGCCGCTAGCTCCATTTCGGCCGTAGAAGGAGGAGAGATCGACGATACCATGCCGAATGTCCCCTCCTCCCACGGCCTCTCCACACCGCATCAGCGGTGCGGCCCCGCCGAGTCGCGGAGAATAGGGAGAAAGCGGCTACGAACTACCGACACTCCTCTTTCCCGCGACTTTTCCATGGTTGCGAAGGACAGGAAGGACGGCACACCTACCTCCTGCAACCCGTCCCTCGCACCCTCCAAAGGCGCAACCAAAGCGCGCTTCTGCAGCCCGCTTGGAGCTGCCTCCTCCACGGTCGGCCTTACACCTCAGGCCGGCTAGGTTCCTCTTAGCTTCCCCGCGGCTGACCCAAGCCGCAGGTACTGAGCCCCACCGCTACGACAAAGTGAGAACCTGTTCGGGGGGGGACTGATTAGTCCTAAACAATCTCCATCAAGGTTAACGGTAAAGAGCCATTCTTAGTACCAATTTAATAACAATTCAGAGCTGACTCAAAAGTAGTTAAGCCTTAATAACTTGCAATATTAGTCTAAAATAATTCTCTTTGTCCTAGCTATTTTCCAAAGTTATTATGAGGTCGGCTTCTTATTCTTTCTTCCATCCGAGCGACTAACATTTGACCTCCACAATCCGAGGGGTAAACTGCATTCTAAGAATGAGTTAGTTGTCAGTAAATTTGAACTTGTCTAACCTATAACGGCGGCCAAAGATGTTCTTAAAATCCGGGACCGACTTTTTACATGCCCATCCCCATGGGTTGATCGGCACATATTGTTCTAATCAACCTGAAAACATGGATAACAATTATATTACATAATTATTAAAAATTCAAACAATTTATGAGGTTGTTTTCCGCGGAATTCGAAAAAAATTACAATAATTGTTTCTGATTAATTCTATTCACATCGTAGACTGAATCTATCAAAACTGACAGAGTGGTCTAGTCAGACATGATGAATCGCCAACGCCTAACCGAGTTACCCGCATTTAATTGTTTTCTCGTACGGGAGTAGGAATTTCCGCAAAAATTGAAAAACCACCGCAGCGACATGTTGATGGATTGGTACCCACTCCGTTGATTGGCGGTCCTGTGTACTTTTTAATTCTTTTTGTTCGTTAACAACCGACTGCGGCCGGTACTGGTAACATGGTAAATTTTGTGTTTTTTTTTTTTTAGTCTATAGTAAATATTTGAATTTGGAAACAACTTTTTGGCGGTTTTCGACCGGACCAATTTGGAATTGGTTCGCGATATTTTTTTCTGTGACATCCTATGTGTATAGGTATTATGGAATTATTGTTCAAGAATGTTTTTGTTTTTAATCACTCTCTCATCTTGACCAGAATATTTAACTTTATACATTGATGTATAAAACAATGTTATTTTATTATTTTTATCATTGTAGTACCGTAAGTTTATATATGGATATAACGTAGTGTTTATATGTATGTATAAACCAAGTAATGTTTTCTTAATAAAGGCATATAATCTCATGTCTTATTTATTAAAATAATTTATTTCTATGAACCTTGACCATGGGTGCCGTAACGGGTCTAAAACGTCGGGAATATAAACACAATGAAGAATAAGTAATTTATGCAATACAATTTTTTTCAATTGCTGATTTTTTTTTGTTCAAATATTTTTTTAATATTGTATAGATTCTATAAACAACAAAGCATAATTTATCAATTGTTCAAACACAAACATTGCTTCTCGGTCTATTACCTCACATTTGGTATTAGGAACAATTGAATTTAATTAGAAGCGTTTAAACAAAAGATCTCAAATATTAAAAGCATAAAGAGAAATTTGCATTAATCTATGCATATCATTTACAAAGTCCGCCTGTCATGAATGCCGTTTTCTAAAAATACCCCGCCTCATTCAAATTCCAACCGCTCCTGCTTTCCGACCTTGAACCAGCCAAGGTGACATTTAAATTTAAATGTCAATCTCTGCATTTGACTATCGTTTCCTTAGAATACGTTCTGTCATGCCATAATCATCTGTCGTCATTTCGCGTAATGTTCGGCGAATACCGGCTGGCACGAGGGTACGGATGACGCCATCTTGTGGTTCACGTCAAAGTTATTGGTAACCCGACCTAGTCGTGTTAGACTTACACAACTAAATGCTTCAACTATTCGTTGTACTTCAATAATGAATGACTTGATAAAAATATTGTTAATTAAGAGAAATAAAGACGAGAAAATCAAATAAAGGACATAAATTTGATAAAAACGTAATCTATAATAATATAATAAAGAGGAAAGATATGTATTTTTGTTTGTACGTTCGTTATGGATAAACTTAAAAATTATAGTGTCAATTAACAAAATTCTTTTACCATTAGAAAGCTACATTCAACCTGATTAACATAGGCTTTCTATAATCCATTTTTATAATCTATTTATACAATCCATTTTTATAATCTAAAAATAGCGCGGGCATTGCCGTGGGTGGCCTACTATTCTCTACGTCAATAACTATTATTTAGCCAAAGTAGGAATTTGTTGAATCGTCTTCGGTGTTTTAATTCAATTGTAAAATATCACCCGATATATTATATAGACAATTTTTAATATTAAAACATTTAAAAACCTCACACCACACAAAACATAAACAGCGGAAGCCCTAGCCGTGAAAACCCTTTTAGCCCTTGACATAGCTACGAATTTGCTATCCTACGCTGTATCGATACCTAGACAGGCGCGTATTCCTCAAAACACTTAATAAATGAAAGCGTTACAACGTATTAGCTATAAAAGTAACGTAAGCAAACAAACGCTTCAGGGAAAAACGGCCGTCCCCAGTGAACAGAGGTAAAAAGCGCTGTTTAATAAATTATTCCGCAGTAGCCACTCGCAGCCTCGTACTCCGCACGTACTTTACACCCTTAACGGTATGACGTCCGTTGTTATTCAATTCATTGGCCTTGATTTGCAACTGGGGCGACGTTGACTGCCTTTTTTATTGTTAAAGAACTTTAATTGCAATAGTTTGTTGTTGAAAAAAGGTAAAGTTTCTGCATATGTGATACATAAAGTTGTTTTATTACGTTATTTGAATGCGTTCAACTAGCACTTGAGTCTATAGGGACATCGAATTAAGTTAATCTATGTTAACATAGAAAGCTGAAGAGTTGGAGACTGCTTGTTCTATTTAGAAAAGGTCTTATTTGATAGCCTATTTAGAAATCGCGCTTTAGTCTTTATTACAACAAGCCACAATCAAATGCAGTTTGCAAATGAAGCATTTTTATAATAATGAATTATTAATAATCGCAACGTTATGTTAGAGATAAGCTTAGTAATAATACTTTGTTAAACTAAATCAAGTTATTATTATTACAATTACTAAAAAAATAATCTACATATCGTTAAAATCTTTGAATACAGTTATTTATCTTTTATTTTAACCAATATTAAATTACTGTACCATACAAAGTAAACTATTACCGTAAGAAGACACGGTTGCATCACAAATTTTATATATTGTCCACATTAAAGTTTTAGCTTTTATGTGTAGTTAAATAGAACGAACCAAGTGCGAATTAGGATTAACGTAGACGATGCCCAGAGGATTAGCAATGTGCAAAGCGATGACAAAAGATAAAGAAACATTAGTACTCGCAATTGGCTCTTAGTGTAGGATAATACTTGATTCTAAAAAGACGTTGTTTATGTACAGACGTGACCGATTCAATTTTTTTACATTGTCCCATTCGGTTGTATTATGAATCAAAACACGATAAATCCACTTTATCGTACAAAAGTTACTATGGCAACAAAAAGCTACGGTGCCTTGCAAACCGGCAAACAGCAGTTTTTTTACACTAATGCCTTAAGACCAGGTAAGTAGCCCAAAAAAAATAAACCTTCTGTATTAAAAAATACGAAAGTTTGTACGCTAAAACAAAAATAATTCTCAATTTATACTCTTATATTTACTTTTGGGAATCTAAAAGAGAATTCCAAAAAGTAAAAATGATGACAACAACTGAACGTCTCTTATACTAAAAACATTGAAATGGCTCACGTGACCCGACAACAGCCACGATGTCTCGTACGGACGAGTCGATGCATAACACCACTCAACACACTAACACTATCACAGATGCACAACACTTATCACACACGAGGAGAGTTCCGTTCCGGGTAGCGGCTGTTACAAAGCTGTCCTTTCTACATTTCAAACCCGTCTTTTATGCACCACACACAGAGACAACTTCAATATCGAGACTCCTTTTCTCTAATTACCCGCATTAGAAATAGTATTCCGACAATACAATATTATAATTGACACCCTTTTAAATTGGTAGGCTCTTTTTTCGGGGTGGTTCTACCCCAGACGGTCAAAATAAGGTCTGGGGTGAACCACTGCAGTGTCTCCTTTATCCCAAATTATTAGTGTGTAAACACTAGTGTCTTCCGGGTTTTTTTATGCCACGCTTATCACCGATGCCCATAGACACTGGCAATACCAATGGTATCAATGCGCTGTATACCGTGAGATGTACGATGTTACGTCTCCTTTACCCAGTAAATACGGTGCCCCTCAAACCGGGTCACACTACTGGTATCAGACTGCTCTTTTGCGGCAGAAATAAGCATGGTGGTGGTACTGCCACTATAGGTAGGCCCCCTGTAAACCTACCTGCCTTACGATTTGAAGTGTTATTAATGAGCGAGCTCCTGTGTCTCTAGGCGGTGGCCTAAGCAGTCGGATTTGTGGCGTCCTGCACTGCTTTTCTAATGGGCAGGGCATCATGTGAACAATATACCAAGTATTAATATTCAAATTCAAATATCTTTATTCAATATAGAAGTGTAAAACTCGCTTACTGATTGTCAAGGACGGAATAGGACTCCTCCGATCTGAGAAGAACCGGCGAAAGAAACTCAGCTGGCCTTTTTGTCATCTTTTAAAATATTCAAATATACATTCATATGAGCTACATACAGTTCTATCATATGTATATTATATTTAAGAAAGCCTGGAGCGAGCATTCTATTATCAGGTCGTGTTATCATTTATAAATTTTATGTTATAACAACCCTTAACACACAAACGTTCCTTTACCACTTTTTTAAATTTTAATTTACTGAATGGTTTTGTATAATGCATTATAATAATGTATATGCTAGCGAAGCCGCTGATATTAGTCTAACTTTACCACACATTAAGCTATGAAGCCACGCCGCTGACACGGCCCCCATAGCCAAGCCCATTACGAACTCCGTGGAATCACCTCAGTTCCACTCACACCTGCGCCCAACGATTGAACCACCTGCGAAATCGAGGCAGTTAAAAATTGTACGAGCGATTACTTACGCCGCCGCGCATACAAGTTTTATCGCTTGAAATCGTTAAAGGAAAGAGTTGGGCTTCAGTCAGGGAGGATAAACGGTGATTGTAAAATATACAAATTTTACCGATATTCTCAGTGATATAAATATGGTTATGTAAATGAGGAGTTTAAGTTCGAAGTATATTATAAGTTATTTTTAATTTAATTATAATAAATAAAGTCCATGTTATTATAAATGTAATTACTTTTCAGTCAATTCGCTTTCTCTATTTATTCTCATATAAAATTGCTAGAAGAAAATGTCCTTTTGGCATAAACTGTGGTCCAATTACTTTAACATTCAATAAAAAACTCTCTTACCATTTATATACTTGTATCGACTAAGTACTCGTTTCCATATATAACAATATAATACCCCCTTCTGATCGTTCCTTTACTATAACCATCCATTCTTAACGCACAAAAGCAAACAATGCCTATATAAAACAAGCGAACTACGCAAAATACATTTTATCCCTACTAACAGCGTCCAAATTTAAATTATGGCGAATAAACACTAAGAAGTCATGAAGCTCAGTAATAAATAGCCACGTTTGAATTGGTAAAGGGGGTAGTTTGTTAATATTTGAACAAGCCCGTCGCTCCGCGTCGTTTCGGTCATTTATCGCCCGTCCGCTTTACGATGCAGACGTCTTACTGCTGCTTAACGAAATCCTTTATTTACTAAAATAGTCCAGAAAGTGTCCTCTAAATGTATGTTTAACTTTATTAATAACTTTTAGTTTTTTTTTAAACCATGATTCGGTTTTAATACAAATTTGTTTGTAACAATAATTGCAAAAAAATTGTGATAAAAGCTTATACATATATGCATATATAAGCATAATAGATATGCATATATAAGCATAAATTGTTTGTATTTTATTAACAGCAAATTCTTCTTAAGATTTCATAATAAGGGGTTGAAAGGGATCTTATAAATAAGACTATGCTGCCTGTCTGATTGGGCATTTTTATGTCTCGGAATATTTCATAATAAACCACTTTATTAGTTTACTGATGATGTATAACTGTTGCCGCTATAAAAAAAGTATTAAAAAATAATTAAAAGCAGATAAAATAAACGTTAGCTTTTGCTTGTTTATTCTCTATTTTACTATCCGTTTAGTTCGATTCTCAGTTTATATCATTTACATCAATATTCATATCACTACATAGTATAAAACAAAGTCGCTTTCATTGGCCTTATATCCCTATGTATGCTTAAATCTTTCAAACTACGCATCGGATTTCGATGCGGTTTTTTTTAATAGATACCGAGTAATTGAAGAGAAAGGTTTATTTGTGTAACACATGCTTAATATTGTAGGGATATTATGATCCCATGGATGATATGATCCCATATAACAAGCAAGATTTTTTGCCGTTTTTGTCCGTAATTAATTTGTATTTCTTGTTGTTGGTTTTTCATTTTATTTTGACTTAAAAACCTTTGTACAATAAAATGATAAACATTTCCTTCGGACCTAACGGAGTCTATTCTCAACTCCTAATCTAAATATTTAAAAGCTCCCCACTGACCCACTAAGCCGGAACTTTGCTTCTTTAAAATAGTTAGGAGCATTCAGATGGTGGTTCATAATCTTATGCCTCCCCGGAGAATACAATCGACCGTGAAATCTTTTAAATTGCCTTAAGTTTAGACGTTATTATAAATTTAAGAGTTTTAATTGTACTTTCTCATGTTTTTAACGTATAAAATTAAATACAAACCCGATTATATGCTGTTATACGGTGACTTATCTGCAGCTTAGTATATGATGTACAATTTTTTTACAAAAAGTTGTATATTTAAGCTATTTACAAGTTTATAAACATGTAATACAATAAAACAGGTAATACAGCACCGTCTATTTTAGCTGTTAAGCAACGTTTCGCCACTACTGGCATACAAAACTTGTAAACGAGCAAAAGCGCATTGTCCTTCAGCGTTTTATAAGAGCAGAATTGTAACGCTTACCATCAACACTTTTATTCACTTAATTCATCAAGCAAATCTAACTGACAGTTTAGTTTAACTTTTCGATTATCAAAGGACTTTAAAATTCAACGACGGATCATTGTTCAGCCTTAGGGGTACCCCTTCAAAGGTAAAAGAGAAGCCTAAAGCCCAATTTAGTTTCGCTCCGCTAAGACAGGCCCGCTTGTTATTTACGTGTGAAGGGATCGACTCAAAGCCTCAAGTCCGGTGGAAAATTCGCCGAGTCACAGCTAAAATAACCGCCCGCGATGCAGAAAATTGAAACGGATTTCGGGCAAACGCTCTTTCTCTTATATATTTACGATGTTTCCCTCTGTTTTCGTTTGCGAAAATCGGTACTTTTAAAAGAGTCCAAGTTAGATATTGCGTTCTTTGTTTTGTGATAATATGACGATCATTTGATTATATTTATTGAACAAATTTATTCTTAAACTCGAGATACATTTTTATTATTAACTAGCTGTTACCCGCGGCTTCGTCCGCGTAGAGTTGGATAAATGTGCGCAAGGTGTATTGAGATATACTGTACAGTATTATATTTATGAGATATTATTATTATATGTGCCTATCATTAGACACAAACGTTTATGGCTTTTGCTTCGACGATGACGAATGAATATATTAACTTTTATTTTTATATCAACCCTCAGTTCAACCTCGTACACTGTGAAACTACAAAATTGCAGAAAAACGCCATTTATGGCTCTTTTTGAGTATCTGGACACTACATTTTATCAATTTATATTTAGAGAGGATGATTTTATTTGCTATTTCAACCCTTTCGATCATTTTTATCGCAACTATTAATAGCACTTTTTTAAATCTATTCTGTGTAAGTACCAAATTTCATCGAAATCGATTCAATGTTTTAGACTGTAAAGACGGACAAGTCTGTCTATCCATCTTTAGACAGAATTACTTTCGCTTTTATGATATTAGTATTGATTAATTATTGAGAGCTGTAATTGTAAAGTTTGCTTATTGTTTGACTTAACATAACATGTAATTAAGACATCAATATCGCCAACCCAATGGTCAATACAACGCGTTACAACACAATCGAACTATACTTTCACTGCAATAGTGTAAAAACCCTCCACTTCAATAACCGTGTCCTTTTCAATCCACTTTCGCACGTAGACGTCCCATAAACAAGTTGTAAAACGCAGCTACGTATAACGTAGTGCCCTTTCCAGACGTAGAATCTCTCATAAACACCCTACGCAGTCTGTTCGCTGAGCAAATGTCAATAAAATTGACGACGTACCGCCCGTGACACTCTGACCCGAATGTATCTTGTATTATTGAGTTATAAATGTATCGGTACCACTATAAATAGACCCTTCGCATTCCTGACTGGGAGTAATGAGCTAGAGTCGGGGCCGGGTCTGAACGTTTGGGCGAGAGCTTCCGTTAGGGGCACCATACTTTTCATAAGCGCGGGGATTTACTCAAGATTTTGTACGAAATAAACGCATATAATCAACCTGTTAATGCAAAACAGATAATTGACGTTATTGATGCTATAAATATATTACTTGTTGCGCAAAACTTATTGGCAGCAGTCAACTCGGTTAGTTAAATAAGGATGAAGAACAATATGATCTGCTTTAAAAATAGATCTTTTAAACGTGATGAATCTTACTTTTTTATATTCAATATATACTGAAAACTGAGCAGAGCATTATAGTATCGTGTTTATTATAAAGATTTTTAATATTGTATTAATATTTTTGCTACTTAATAATTCATCATCTTACTTTTCAGACAATTGAGTGATCGGCCCAAATTTCCCTAACTTACTAGGAAACAACAATGAAAATTTGTTGAGCCCCTGCAGGATTTGAACCCACGACCTCTGGTTTCTAAAGCACACGCCCATACAACTAGGCTACGGAGGCAGTTAAAAATCTTATATTCCTAGTTCAAAATATCGTTCATGAACATACACCGAGTGTAATAACATAAACGTCTATTATCTATTTTCGTCTAACTTTCGTACAAGTGTATTGTCACCCTACACGTCATTAGGTCCATTTCTAGTGACATGTGACCCGGACACCGAATGCTTGTCACAGTCGTAAACATGGAGTCCGCTATCTGTAAGGTTGATGGAATATTTGGCAGTGATGCCCGGCTTTAATTAAATACAACTTGTTGGTGACTGGATTAAATTGAAGTGGATTAGTTGTTTGAAGAGATCCCAGAAGTTTAGCTATCAGTTGAAGACGGCCTCCTGAGTGTAGTTGGTAATCTTTATCTAGGCTTTGTTGTTGATGCAATCGATAGCGGAATTACGTGCAGACTATATATAGCATGAAGTTTCTTGTCATGGTCTCCTTTTAAGATAATTATTTACTATAAAATAGTCTAGAATCAACTTTGTAAATAGCCTATTGCTGAGTGAAAAATAGCTGTATTTGAATTAGTAAATCGTTTTAATTCGAATTAATAAAACGCATATGCATTTGAAACAAGGGAAAAAGTGAGTTATAAAACATGGTCAAGTTTGCTTCGACTGTTAAATAATTAGAACCGTGCAATTCTACAAGAAAATATTTTGTCTCAATTCATCCCAAGATTTTTTATACAGAAAGTACTAAATAAGCAAAATAACCATGGTGTGCATTTTTACCCTAAAGTTTGTGTAAATTGCCGTGATCCCAGGTACCAAGTGTACCGTTGCTACAAACTCACAGAATAATTGGTCTCATTAACTCTGGCTGTGTTTCACCGCATTTCCTGTGCTGGACATCTCGCTAAATAGCAGTTAAACATCTCACTCGTCCTACATTTAAATATACATCGTCAAATCTTTTTAAAAAACATTTAAATACTATCTTCGAATATTACTAAAACTGGTACTAAAACATAGTTCTTTAATTGTTTTATAATTGATTTATTGCAAAAAAAACTCGTAAAACCATGTTTTGCAATAATTTCAATGTTAGGAAATACTTATAAAGAACTTATAACATTTTCCGATTTTTATAAACACTCTGGGTGTGTTTCCACCGCATTCCCCGAGCTGGACATCTCGCTAAACGGCAGTTAAACATCACACTCTTTCTACCTTGAAATATACATCGTCAAATCTAAAGACAAGAAACATTTAAATACTATCTACGAAACTGCTACTAAAACTGCTTACTACTTTACCTTTATAATTAATTTATTGTAAAAAAAACTCATGCACCCTTTATAGTATTTAAGTTATAGTAATAAAATCTATGTTTTTATAGTAATTCCAATTTTAAAAATGCTTGTGAAGAATTTATAACGTTTTATCTTCCGATTTTAAAACAAATATAAAATTTTACTAACTTGAAAGCATCGTTCGCCTTTGCCGTTAGAGGAGTTATTCCGAAAGGCTGTAACAAATAGAACTTTTATTGGCTTTCGGGGCGTGTTTTTTGATTTATAACGTTCCGTATTTCTTTGACGTTCAAACATTGCAGTCGGATCCTGGGATCGTATTTATTTGTTTGTGCATTCGTTAGTTATGTTTCGTGCAGGCATTTTGAATTGAAGAACGAAACAATTCACATAAGAGAAAGCTGTTGTAGCTTGGAATTCTTTCTTAAATTTTTGATGTTATTGTTAGGATTGATTTGATTGATAAGTCAAGTCATTAATAATAAATTAACAATAAACATACGAATTTCGCCGTTTCTTATATCTGGTGTACAATTTGTTTTTGTGCTCACCAATATCGTGCCAATTCTTTATTAGTGGTTACGGACTCTTATAAATTATATGTACTTTCTCATAATAAATAGTACAAGGTCCTGTTTTCAAACGCAATTACTCTACGGCTTAATCACGAACGACTCCTTGGCATACTTTTTTGCATTCCTAACAAAAATCTATTTAACAAAACACTGTCATCATCGGCATCATCATCATCATCAGCCTGTAGTAGTCCACTGCTGGACATAGGCCTCCGCTAATGCACGCCTTCTCCATTTAGGGGGTTTTTGGACCGTACCCTACCACGCTGGTCCAATGCGGGTTGGTGGGTAACAAAACACTGTATGCAGTACTATAACATGCACGATAATACATCTCAAAGTTGTTGTTCAATACTGTAAAGGTTTAGCAGAAAAATATACTGGAAAGATTATGTTGCTTTAGTGAATAAATTGTAAAGTTTATATTAAGATCGTCTCAGAATAGTTGACTAATAGACACAAAGGATTATACTGTTTATTGTTGCACGACACAAAATTTTAGACGTACAATTTAATACTTTAAATCCATTCACAACCTCTAGCTGTCTGTTTGCTAATATATAAAACTAGTTACTGAATACGAAGGCAAACAACATTTCGACCCCAAAGTAAACATTGAATACCCAATATATGTTTGTATAATACCACACAATGCTCTCCCTGTACTCTACCCCGTAATATTCTATTCTCCTCCAGCTTATAGACAATGGATTCGAATCTGTTGCTCCCGCGAGGCAATCCCGACATGTCTATCCTTAAATTGAACCCTGCACAGATAATAAAGCGTCGGGATCGTTTCGCGAAGGAATTCTAATTTCCATATTAATCGAGTGTTCCTACTTTGAGCACGTCACAGGCACTCGTCCGCTACGCCCCGATAAAAAACATTAACAACGTCCGTTGCTGACGTAAGACGCCTTATTACGACTTTTTTTCTTTTTTCAATTTCTCTATATTTTACTTTTTACTAGCAGTCAGTCCAAGGTCCGTGTTTTTAATTGATTTCTCGAATGGATTTCAGGTTAAAATTAGACTATTTAATTCAAGGATAGTATTGATTTCGAGTAGTGAAATACAGTTTAAATTGGTGCAATAGTTTTGCAGCCTATACAAAACGACCAAACGAATCTGTCCTTTATATAGTATTAGTATAGAAAAACAGATAGAGAAGTTGTCAAGAAAAATTTACATTGGATATATACCTTTTTTTTGTACTTTATTATTAATAAATTTACTCCGCAATTAATAGAAAGTGTTTTAAATAGGTGTATTAAACTCTTTTTGTGTTGTAATCTTTGAGTAATGTCATCATATCTATAAATAACATTAAATAATCTAGTGATCGGCCTGTTGCGGCGACGAAACAATAAACATTTTGTATTTGTATATAAATAAGTAAATAAATAATACAAATAATTAATATTGCAACCATCTACTACGTAACGATTGTATGTAGTGGGCGCAGCGTTTTGAATATGTATGGGTGCACTTTAATCGATAACGAATTCCATTAATTTACCAACCAGAATCAATTATACAACGTTATAATTAGTAGTCGACTGAATATATGTCCATAAAGCAGTTATAGCCAATAATCAGGCGACGCTCCAAATTGCACCGGTTTCATAATTATGTCTGACTGAACATATTCAGGCAAACTGATTAATATTAATTTTAATGGAATATTATAACAATTGGGTACTGCGTCAATTATTACTTACTCCAATTATTATTTGCACATACTGTTATATTTATATATGGTACGTCAATTTACATATCAACTGTGTATTTAATAATTTATTTTGTTATAGGGTACTCCAACAAAAACACATAAACAAAAAAATAATTCTCTTATAATATAAAGTACGTAACAAATAATTATGTAATCGAGTTTTATAATCTGATAGTCTTCAGGATACAAAATAAGACTTCATAGTTTAATCAATTACATTTCAAATTCATAAATGTTAAAAAAGAAGACATTTCCTTTAATACTCACTCCATTGACGTTTCCGAAAAGTTGAGTAATATATGTTTCGTTATCTATGAAGGGTAAAGTTTTCTAAAAACATAAACTAATTCTAAGAAATAATTTAAAAAATACTCTAAAGTTTGCCATTTAACATAACAATATACTGCAGTACAGTCTAAATAACGTTTAAGTCTATAAACGTTACTTAAATAAATCAAGAAACCGAAAAAGCGCATGTAACAGCGTATATTGTAAAATGAAACAGCCTTTTTCCTTAAACCAACGCAATAAATCCGAAATAAAGCAATGACGAGTATGCTTTCCCGCCTGATGAAATAAACCTTTCAGATACAATCTAATTTCTACCCGAACACATGTACTACATATATCAATGTTATATTTGCAAGTGGCAACCACCCTTTTCGCGAGCCACGCCACCCCATGCCTTAGAAACCACACGAATACTCGCTCTTACATAACAATAATGCCTTTTCTACAGCCTCTCTGATAAATGGTGGTTATATATACTATACGTATATGTCACTACTATACATAAATGCCACGTGGTTCAATAAGTAAAAAATATAGGGAAACGCCATCTAACGGGTGGTGATTGAACGAGCTTTACAACTGAAACCCCCAAAAAAGCTTTCGGGCAACTCAACAGTGTAAGCGCTCTTAGTTTGAAACGCTTTACCGGTAGATGGCGTTGTGAGTTGGAATTCCAGCAAAATTTAGATAAGGATTGCACTAACGTTATGTTTTTGTTTCAGCTCTCAGAGCTCGAGCAACGAGTTCTGGAAGCCGAGGGCAGAGCAGAAGAAGCGGAAGACAAGGTAAATAATAATTTCAATTGATATTTAAACACGCGTAAGTTCGATGTCGTCATAATTAAAAATATACATTAATAAATATAATCAGGAATCTGGTACCTAAATTTTTCGTTTTATGATATTTATTAAGTAAAACAAAGATATAATATTGCCTCGTTACGTTTATTAGTCCATTTAACCGAAAAATGCAAATCTTCGTAAATGCAAATCGGTACGAAGTATCTGATAAAATTGATGGCGATTAATAGACAGATCGAAAGCTCGATGTAAGCATAAATAATAATAATTATCAAAATTAAAATCCTAAAAAAACGGATGCTGTGTTATTTATTTTCGACTGTTTACTCAATTATACTGATAAACCGTTGGACAATTTATCAAGTACTATAGTCGTACACCACAATACGCAACAATACGTAACATTCCTAATGTTTCCTCTTTTTTATTTAATAGTGCATCACATACGACGTTTATTAAATCAGAATACAGTAGTGTTCGAATAAAACTGCCTCAATTATCATAAAGGTATATCACTAGTCGAAACCCCATGTAAACGATACTAATTTCCATTTTAAAGATGCGTTAAAATCGTTGTACTTCTGCTATTCTTATTTGACAGTAGAATTATAAAAGAAATGAAAAGCGATTGTAACAAAAATATAAACCCCTGCTATATACGTTAGTAATATATATATATAATAAAAATATAAACGTAATCATAAAATTTATATTTACTAGAGCCACGGTTAAAAACATCGAATCATTTAAATTATCACTCGTTCAATTATACAAATAATTCAAATCTGTGTAAAAACAGTTCCATAGCTAGTTTGTGGCTTGCGGAACAATTCGAATTAATCGAAAGCGTCTGCACAAAAAAGATACTCGTCTAAACTGCATACGCTAGTCGCTGCTGTAGACTGCCAAAAGAAACAAAACACGTCATTAATCCGGCACGGACCGCCGGCGTCGCTTTGTTCGAATACTTTGTACCGCCGTCGTTGTTTGTTCGAGAAATAGTCAAAAGAAAAACTTTTTATTTCTTAATTGTATTACTCAATATAAATATTAATAGATATATTTTATTATCGTTTAATGCTGTTAATTTATTAAGAATTATTAATATATTAACACTTTCAGTAGGTCCTTCTTTCCTTTTTTAATCTGGTAATTTTTTACACTCACGATTTTCACAACCTTCTTATTGGCGGCTTAGCTTTACGTATTAATCTTGCCTGTATTTGCGTATATACTGTAAAGTAAATTGTAAAAAATAAATTCATTCATTCATCATTCATCATCAGCCTGTGATAGTCCACTGCTGGACATAGGCCTCCCTAATACACCCTATCCATTAGAGGGTTTTTGGACCGTATCCACCACGCTGGTCCAATGCGGTTGGTGGGTGGACTGACTTTACATGCCCATCCGACGCATGGATCATCTTACTTTTCAGACAATTGGGTGATCGGCCCAAATTGCCCTAACCAACTAGGGAAACAACAATGAAAATTAGTTGAGTCCCGCAGGATTCGAACCCACGACCTCCGGTTTCTAAGCCATACGCCTATACCACTAGGCTACGGAGGCAGTTAATAAATAAAGACAACACTTAATATATGACATGCATAATACTTAATATATGACATGCATAATACTTGATAATGTGCAGTAGCCGGTTCAAGTTGGCAGCGAGTAGCAAGGGATCCTCCGTCTTGGTGTTCACTGAAAAAGGCTTATGTCCAGCAGTGGACTGATAGGGGCTGATTATAATGATGATAATTTTGTCACGTTATTAAACAAAATGACTTTACAGATTTTATCGCGTTTATTTTACATTTTTAAATTCCCGACGATTCGAACACTTTTCAGCGGCCGTGGTCACGGGGTAGACTGATTGTCACGTTTCCTTCCAGTATTAGTTTTTACATTACACTAACTTATAACTGCGTAGAGTAGATACTACTTAAACAGTATACAGTCAGAATCCTACGAATATTAAGAATTTAAGTGCTGTTAAAGGTTTCCGCAATAATAACATCCTTCATAGAACTCATCAATATGTGCCTTTGTCATCGCTTAATAATTAATCAATAAAGCTTTGAATTTAAGAATTGTGAGTAGATCATACCCTATGGTTCAGTTTAAATTATATAGTGTTCACTAGTTGACTGTAATTTAGTTACAGTATAATTTTGTTAAGTTATAAACTAGGACAGTTATAAAATAGAAGGTATTGTTGACAATAATCTTTCAAAATCTACAATTTATAGGCTCTTTTGTTACTTAATAACGCCCATAAAATTGTCGTCTTTTAATTGATACGTAGGGTAAATTGACATTAGATAATTTCCTGAATGATATCCGCTTCGCATCTCGTAAACCGAAAATGTGTTATACATTTCAAGCTATACTTGGTTATATCGCACTATAATCGCACTCTTTTGGAGAGCGAAGACCAAATTTATATATTTTTCTTTGTAAGTAAGTAAGTTTTTTTGTAACTAACGCTAAAACTCAACTTTTATTTTGATCAGCTTCTCATATAGTCCGACTTATTTCTTCTAACTTATAACTTTATCAATGTAATAAAATGGTTTTCGTAAACGTTATTATACCAACTCCAGCAAAGGGATATCAGTTAAAAAAAAATATTATTTAAATAAATGCCAATTAAGATGTTATAATTACAATTTACACTTTACACAATAGTTTAGCCTAGTCGATTCCCCAGTTAACAAAACTCTGATGTTCACTGTAGTTAGGATGTTTTATGCAATAACTTTTCGTTTGTATTTATTGATATACAACTTGCGATGATGTTTGGCTAAATATTATTTCTGATCGGATTGTTTGGCTTTTTTTTGGCAATCATATAAATAGCAGCAAGAACTGTAATTCAAGAAGTGTATTTTATATATGTGCATTGTTATTTTCTTCCTTTTTCTTTTTGTTACAATTTCTTGTACGTAAATGTCTTTTTGTCGAAATAAAGTTTATGTCCATGTCTAACGGCCATGTTAGTCCAACAACATACAGAATGTGCGGTAATCGTTGAGTAATTTTTGTAAGAAACGAATTTTATCTTTATATATATACTTCTCCGATAAAAATATTTAGCCATGTGTAGTGGTATCCGCTAAAATAATACGTAACAAACATTGATTGTATTAGTCACTTCTCCTTTTTAGCTTTAGAATATAAAGATTACTAAACACATCAAATGGTATAAATGACGTCAAGACATTAAACGGCATGTTCTATATCAATCAGAATTAGCGAGATTACTAACGTGACGAGTTGGAGCATCGTAAAACGAACCCTTATTGCGGAACATTTGTTAAAGTGCGCTCGAACCGAGGAGTGGGGGGGACGGTTCTGGGGAGTACGAGGGGGTGAGGTATGGTCAGATGAATAAATAATTTAGTAAATGATTATTACTCTCATTTACGGGATTAATACATTATATATGAAGGAAATGATACTGTTTACTTACATTTCGGGTTTATACATGTTGAAACATGTATTATTGTTGTCTTGTGCCCTTGACAATAATTATGTAGGTACGTAAATTTGAACTTTTACTTTTACTATACACCTGAGATAAGGAAATATAGAATTGAAGAAGATTTTGCAACACGGTAACATGGTAACGTAGTGGAGTCCTCTTTTAGCGTTCTTCATAAACAGCAAATAAGCACATAATACGTACCATGCCACTACGTTGCTATGCGTTACATTTTTTTCAATTCTATCATCTTCGGCTCTGATATAGTGGGCCAGTTAAAGCGTTTAAAAAGAGACATAAACCTTTACTTTTTTAGTTATACTTAAGTGACCTTTTCAAGGCATTTGAAAAAGACACCTATGGACTATGACATTTTGATCATTAAGTTATGAGTTATTTAATTATGATTTTTGTTATACAAAAAAGGCATCGTACGTACCTAAAGGAAAATTGTTATGTTTCTTTATTTTCAAGCTTAAGAAATGGATAAATAATATATTAAAGCTTTAATGATGGCACTATTACTATGAACACTATGTTATTTAACGTTACTAAATTTCGACATTTAGCTTTTTTTTACTTTAATGCCGAATTATATGCAGCTCTAGATTAGTTTTCATCTCATATAAGTTGGTATTAAGATCTTATTTAAAGCCTGTGAAAGAAAGAAGAGTTTTAGAAGCAATTGAATCACGCAAGACTAAGACGGATGGCAGATGATACAACTGCTTATTGATTTTTCAAAATGTTACCAATGCAAATAATAATAAATAATTACATTTTATTAAGCGAATACTACACATTATTGAATAAAGGGACAGTGTCCCGAAATTATGGCCGCTGGAAAATGTGCGAAACGTCGGGAGCTAAAATATAATTAAATATTATTAACATAAAACCGCAATAAAGTCCAATCATTTAATATATAATTAATAATTTGTATTAAATCTACACTTTATCACATTTTTCATGGACGCTGGAAAAACTCCGAAACATAGGGAATTAAATGTAAAGATGAAGTGCAAAAGTATGTAAAAAGTGCGTTTATCATGTATAGTAATCGCGTAAATACATAAATAATTATATGTAAAATATTTTGATTATAAAGGAAGTAATATGTAAATGAATTGAATGAATATGCCGACGCTACATAGCAGGGAGAGTGGAGTGCACACAATGCACAGCGTCCATCCGCGCTCGCTATACCGTTTATTGATTTTAGGTATTGCAGAACTATGACTCATTTGTTGGGAGCAAGCTATACTTACTTATAACAGAGTATACTTGTCTTATTTCACACAATATTTCTCTTAAAAAGATCACTGAATCAAAAAAAAATGCACGATAATCGTGTATGTGATGAGAAATTAATGGCATTTAATTACGCATATTTTTTTGTACATTGACTTGTGATATACTATGAAATAATGAATTTTTTGTTTTTTACGGATTTTATGGCGTTTATTGCACATTTTTAAACTCCGACACTTGCCATCGGCCATGGTCACGGGACAGACAGTTAGACTTTTTACTCAATAATACTATAAAATAAACATTATAACAAAGCCAATTAAAACAAGGAATTGAAAAAAGAAAAAGATCATTAGCGTTTTTCGTGGCATTAGTAGTATGTGATTTCCTTCACTTGCAAGTTACCGGGGTCGCTCCAATTTTAAAACATTTATACTTTACATGTTTTTTCTGTGTTAGCAAATAGGATGCAACATCGACCCGTCCAAAGAAAATGGTTAGGTAATGCAGTATAAACTAGGACCAAGTTTAGATCGTACACGCAAATGACCTAATAAGAGAGTTATTTATGTGTTTGATTTATAGCAGTTGCATATTCAGGCTTGTGGGTGTTTTATTATACCTAGCTTCTTCAAAAATTGATCAAAACTTTTAGTTTACTATAAATATTTGTTTTTTATATTTGCAATTTTTCTTATCACAAAGATGTTTTTATTCGTTAAACTTTTAACACAAAACACAAGATACAACACAAGTTTCTAAGGTAACAAAATATTACTAAATTTAAAAGCTTAGTATATTTTCGAATATAGTAAAATTTTTCATTCCTCGCCTTCTATAAAATTCTTATAATAATATGTTATAGCCGTAGTAGTTAACTATGTAAAGTTCGACATTTATATTTGTTGTTTGCCTAAACACTTTATCGAGTACTATTAATAACAATATAAAATACTAAGCGTTAATCAAAACTGAAAAAAATCGGAACCATCTTTTTATCCATGCTATAAAATCGCTTAGGGCTTATATGGCATTTATAGAATTCTGCTATAACTACTGTTAAACCCGTTCTATAACCTAAACGAGTTACAGTAAACATTCACATGACAATCTTATCGTAAAACACAATCGATGACATAATACCGCGTACCCTAAGTGAGCTCACAGCCGCTGTTCAAATATCATGAAGATAAAGCGAAATTACCGTCAAGGGAAAGCGAGCTTTATACAGACGAATTAATAAATATTTTGCGATTTTATTGTATGGTACTGTGCAGTTTTTTATATAGAAATCCTGCACTGGCAACAATGGAGAAGTCACCCCAAAGCGGGCACCCCTTTACGCATGCGCACCACACGCTAACTTCAAAGCAATACACCAAGCCACCGTCCGCGGGAACTTCACACCTAAACTGTATATACATAACAAATTCCTCCCGATATTTTAATTGTTAAAAATAATAATATAAAACGAAACATCCCAACAGTCCGTCTTACGTACGTGTAACGTACGCCTTACGATATAATCACATGTTAATAATAAGCTATCATCTCGATCGTCGTGTGGAACGCTAGAAATAACTGTGATCAATAGTAACTCTTTATTAATTATTTGTGTTCAAGTTGAAGTGACGCTCGTATCTGTGCTTATCTCCCTAAGCCCTATTTGAAGCAACGAATTTTCGCTGTACAGTATCGCTGTACAATACGTGTTCGTAGAACATTTTCGTTTTGCTTCTGTCGTTTGGAGCCAGTGTTGATATGTCGAAACCTATCACCCTAAAGGCACACAGACTGAGCGCCGAATTCGCTGAGAAACACGGCCTCTCGTTGAAGAAGGCCGACCCTTCGAATGCATAGCAATCACCAGTAAGTAAAGATTTCTCAAGTATTTTTTTCTCGTCGAACAACGTTTCATTCAATAACCATAAACTAGCCAGTGACTTCTAAGACAGAGGTTTCTTTGTGTTTTGAAAGTTTTATGTACGTGTTTCATATGTCGGAATAAGTTTTATTAAAGCAAGCTTGTTGGTTATGTAAATGTTTATCTATTGATTTATCGTATATTTTATTTTTGAAACACATTACATGTAGTACAATAATTTTTGTAATATATTAATTATATAATATACTTTTCGTTAAGTCTGTCAGTGCAGTGTTTTGTGTTTATGTCCAACATACAACAACATACAACGCTACGTCCTAAACCGGAACTGCGGCACGAAGTCCTATTTCCTTAGGCTCCATTGAGCCAGATTTAAGTTAAAGTTAAATTACATACCTGTCTTTAAATTATGTTTAAAGAGTATACCAAAATAATATAGAATATCTTATTTATGTACATATATTTTGTTGTTTCTAACAATTTTTTTATTTACTTTAAACATTTTACATTTTGTTTACAATAAGTTTGCATGTATATTAAGTGGTAATAGCAATTTTATTTAGCTATGTAATAATATATATTACATATGTATTAAAAACCATTTTTAACATGCACAAAATATTTTGACATTACGATGTTTTCTCGAATATATAACCTGATTTTTTTTTAAATATTTTAAATCTAGTCAGGTCTTTATACCTATAAAGTCTGTTTATTTAAATGTAATGGCCTTCGAATTATTAAAAGTATGATCACGGAACTTCCTAACACATGTCATGTCACGGCTATTCCAACATGGACGCCGTGAAGTACAGCTGTTTCTCGTACGCACGCGCGCTGCTTTCCCGCCATCTTTACAATTTACATGCAATGTCAACGTAGCGTAACCTACTAATTCGGCAGATAGTATCTATATTAGTATGCTCCTTACTTATATATATATATACTTATGTTACTGATACTTACTTATATATATGCGGGATTTATAAATGAAAACAAACTCGCAATGAGATTATTTGAAAGTAATTAAATTTTGAACACATGTATTATAATGTGCTACCTGGTTATTTTTTTAGCATCTCTAAAAATATTTTATCTGTGGAAGTATTAGTAATTTATTGGCTATTAAAACCTGTGAACTATTTTCTGTGTTTCTTATCGTAAAATATTGTATTAATATTATACCTTTAAGTTTAAATATAAAGCGCTTTAATAAACTTTCTATTCAGAAATTAAAATAAAATTTATCTTTAAAGTATGACATGGAAATATATTTAAATGATGCTTAAACATCTTATAACGGATACAATGTTAAAAGACAGAACGTAAAGCGATCCATATAAATATGATTAACGCCAAATATCATTTGGAAATCTCCTTTCGATGTGAACAAAATAAATTAACTATTACGTGATTCAACACTCCGAGGCGTCATTGCCTCGTGTTCATTGCTGTACTAATATTTAATCCGTGCTTAAACTGCGTACCGTTTAACACGAGTATATTTAGCGTAACTACGAATCGATGTAATTCTCTGCTACTACGGGCTGACTCACCGAGTGCAATAACCTAAGCCCAACGAGACAGATGGTAGACTCGACCGATCGTACAACTAGTCTGTGGATAAGTCGAGACAACGTGCGCTAATAAAAACTTTTTATTGTAAAATTCTCATAAGAAATGTGGGATAAAACAAAACAAATGCTCTTCTTAGTTGTTATTTATTTAGTAACAACAAACATAATCTGCAGAGCAATCAAAATATAATTATTATCGATGGGGTAATTTGATAATACTAGCGACCCGTCCCGGCTTCGTTTGAAAGCAGAAGTGACATGTGTAAATTGAATGAAAAATTACATAATTTTATCAGCATTTTCTACAATATTATGCATAAATAATACATATAAACCTTCCACTTCAATCACTGTATCTTCGAAAAAAAAACCACATCAAAATCCGTTGCATTGTTTGCATACATAGGGATATAGGGACAGAGAAAGCGACTTTGTTTTATATTATGTAGTGGTATAGATAATATTTATGTCGGTATACCCAGACAGTTGACACACAGGTATCAGATTTAAATGTTTGTTAAAAATTCGAGTGATGATTTACTTACCTGCAATATGACAATCAAGGCTACCCATGTATATTGCAGATAAAAACCTAAAAGTAAAGTTGGCATGAACTACATTTAAGTTTCTGCAGTTCATGAAAGTGCCAAGAATAAATAGCAAAATAGGTCAAATTTACCGTCACTGATATTAGTTAACATATTCAACCGCAAGTTCACTTAAGCCTTAGAAACGTATTAAAGGGAACAAATGGAGGTTATCCGCATCAAGGAATATGTATTAAAATAGTTAAAGGTATGGTCATTATAGTATAAAATATATATTTATATCAAATACTTAGGTAACGTCGTGGTACTCATTTTATTATGTATTCTAGAGCATTTAACGATTCTAATTCTAAAGTTTTAAGTCTTGATCGTGACTGATCTATAGGAAAACTTAATAGATACATTTTATTTATGATAATTTCTATATGTACGTTTGATTTTTTCTATATGTGTTCTAGTGTTGTACGAATTAGCTAAAAGTTGAATTTTATATCGGTTTTGGGACATCATCTTTAGATGTAGCAGCTATATCCCTTCGTGTTCTGCGAATTAAACTAATTTCCGAGCACTCCTTGTTCAGACAAATACAATCGCAATTGCACTTCGGGGCAAGTTGAGAACTTGGTCAATTAACGGAATTGGATCTGTGCAATTACAGAACTACTTTAGGTTTTCGATAACGACACATCGCAAGTACCTAGAGGCAGTAGTACCTAGTTCTTTTTTTACTTTTCATTAAATTTATATATACATAATCGAAGAAGCTTTTTCTTGTTATCTTTAATATCCGTTTTAGAACAAACGCTTGAATGATGTTCCTATAAAATGTTTTTTTTATTTGCCATAAAACGGTCCAACGTTTTATATAACCATATATTTAAAGTTTACTGTAGCTAGTCAAAAGTATTTTCTTTAAACGCGTTGTTACGAAAACGGAAGACATTTTCGTACGGCCCATTTTCTTAGCAGTCGATTGACGTTGTTTTGTGGATTTCCCGACATCGAGTGACGTGTCGATAAAGAATTACCCTTTTTACTAGCATTAAAAAGCGTTTCTATTGATGAAAGTCCTTTACCATACAATCAATACTTTTTACGAAATGATTGGATTGTCATTCCTTTTAAATGGCATTTATACGGAATAAAATATCAGGTTTGCCCGACATGAACTTGATTTTAGTTCAAATTGTAGAATAACTTAAATATCTTAACACAATGCAAAATGTTATCTCGTTATTTTGGAAAGAGTGGCAGTTGGAAAGAGTATTTCTGTATAAAATATCGATTTTGCCTGATAAGTACTTGACTTAATAACAAATTGTAGAAAATCTAAAATATTTCATCATAATGTAAAATGTATTTACTTTATTTCGCCAGATTAAGGTCACTTTTACGTATTTCTCGCGCAGAAAATAAGAAAAGTATTATCTGTTGGGTGAGTTCTTAATAAATTACGTCGTCATAAACGTTCGTCATAGAAAATAAGCAACATATACAAGACTTATTCAGATTAGCATAATGCAAAGCCGCTTGAGTCCGCATCATTGAACAAAGTACGTAAGCACACCTACGCTGCGTCGAGTGCTCTTTGTGCCGTGAGGCATGTAATGGACTTCGGATCATTACTTGCAACGACAATGCAACTTTCGTATGAGGGTACAACTTAATTTAAAACGAACAACGATATGATGACGTCATCACCTTTGGATTAATATTATATGCTTTAAAAATAGCCGTGACGTAGCTAGAAGTAATTTTTTCACAAAGCCATACGGATAGCTTAGAAACGTATGATAAAATATAGGTTTTTTTACCTTTTAGTCATTATTCTGTGTAAGAAAAACAATGATGTTGGATCATTATACAAATAAACAGAATATTACACGATTCTAATTTAAAACGAGTTTTGGATCTTTACGTTTGGTAGTATAATAAAAGTCGGAGCGAAACGGATTAAATCTGTAATAGTTTCTCGCAAAACTATAAATTTGTTCAATATATAAATTTATGAACATAAAGCGACCTAGGATGCTAATGGATGCAGATGTCAATGTAATAAATTGTAAATATTTCAGTTAGTAACAGGTCATGTGTGTAGCATAAATATTATGTTATTGTGTTTCAAATTGCATTTTAACATCAAACGTTTCAGTCGATTGGATTATATTATAATAAATAATATATCAAACTATAATAGTAATATTCGAAGATTTGCAAAAAGAACGTATCTTTAAACTTTAGATTTCAACCAATGTTTTTTCTTAAAGATACTACAATACAGGAAATCACGTTCGAAATTGTCAGGGAAAGGCGGCGTCGGCGACGCTTCCTCCTTATAAACGCAACTAATCTATATTCGTAAACTGTCTGTCCATGTATCAGGGATCCAAGAGTAATTACTAAATTCTATTGTGTCTTTTTCGTAACTCCCTTACGTTGTGAGAATATTTGAAAATATGAAATATATAAATAAAATCGAGCTTTAACAAACTAAAGTATTTTTAATCATCATCATCATGAGCCTTTGTTAATCCACTGCTGGATACAGGCCTCCCCTAATAAACGCCTTCTGTATTGGGTTTTTGGACCGTATCCCACCACGCTGGTCCATTGCGGGTAGTGGGCCGGCAACGGAATTAATTTTAAATACATTGGAATTTCTGTTCTATGCATTTCTTTATTCAGGTTTTTTAATAACCAAGTTATTCAGGTTGTAATTTACTATCCGTTTTTGTTTCTATTTTTAAGTCTATATGTCGACGGATAGGTTAAAATTATTTCCTATAAGTACGTAATAGATCCATACTATGATTTCTACACAAAATTAATATTATTTTTACCGTCCAGCTTCTAACATATTTTTATATAGCCTTCTTTTAGTTTAACCTTTATATTTTCTCCCTCTTTTTCCAATATGCCATGGAGTCAACTTTTATTTTAGTCAGTTATGTACGTTTTTATACAGAGTGACTGGCATCCGACCTCCATGACTAAAAGGGTAATTTGCTTAGAATAGTTTGATTAATTTAAAGAAAATTATTAAGCAAACGCATTCGACCTTTCCATGAGAAATGGAGTAATGCGCTACAAATTCGCAGTGATACCTTCCCAGACGGTCTTTTGTAAGAAGGGACCTACTTTTAGACACACACTTATTTTATTATATCAATTTTATAATTATATTTATTAATTATAAATATTTTCTTATCTTTCTTTTCTTATATATGAGTTTATTTTATGTCCTGTTCTATATAAAATCCACATATGTAACAGAAAGAAATTTCTGCAAACAACTTTATCAAAAGGAGCGTTATATCTCTAGGGTTCTTATTATTCAATTGTCTAGTCGCCTATCAAAAATATATAAAACAATATTATTTTTTATTACTTACGATATTTTTTTCTTTGATATGCCTGTAATCATCAGGATTCATAGGTTTCTGCTTTAAACAAAATTATGCTGCTCATGAACATATGGTTTCTTACTGAACTCATAAAATGATGACTAAGCTTTTAAGGTACACAATTTAAAAAAAAAATGTAAATCATGACAGTACCAAACAAGCACGTGGGCAGAACGTCAATTTGTATAGCAGGCAAGTGAGGAAAATTGTATGAGTCATTGTTAGCTTGTCACAATGTCGCATACTGTTGGTCTTATAGTTTTACGAGTGCTTGGGATAGATTTTATTAATAATATGATACCAAGCAAGTTGTTGACACTAATGATAATGCAACTGCGCAGAGATATCATAATGCATGTAAACGCAAACTTAGGTGCACTTCCTCTTCCTTACTTTAGAGTCCGACGGGGCGAAAATCGACACGATTGGAAAGAGATCAGGCCAACCTGAATTTCCATATGACTTCCATCCCCCATTTCAACCCCTAGTTAATCTCTGTATAGTTTTAAATTACAAACACACTTATGGCCTGGTTTCTAGTATTTGGACACGAAAATGTTATCGTTTTATTAATGATAATGCCCTTTCACCCCCCCATTTAAACCACTTTTATCGCAATTATTAATAGCATAAGTTCTTTCTTCGAATCTATTCTATTTATGTACCAATATCGATTCAATGGTTTAGATGGAGGGTTATCGGTAAAGTCGGATGGACAGACAGTCAGAGTTACTTTCGTCTTTATAATAATAGTATCGATGAAAGTTTCAGCAAACACAACAGTTGATTTTATAGTAGATTAATACTTCATCATCATCATCAGCCTGTCTTAGTCCACTGCTGGACATAGGCCCCTAATGCACGCCCTCGACAATGGGTTTTGCACCTTATCCAACCACGCTGTTCCAATGCGGGTTGGTGGGTGGACCGACTTTTACATGCCCATCCGACGCATGAATCATCTTACAACACAAATTACCTTATCCAACTAGAAAGAAACAATGAAAATTTGTTATGTCCCCGCAGGATTTAAACCCACAATCTCCGGTATTCTAAAGCACACGCCCTTGTAGGCCACGGAGACAGTTAATTACAACACTTAGATTACAATTAAAACCGTTCTTATGACGTTTACAAAAATGCTTGTTCAAAGCCGATGGATGTAAGCTGGTGACCACAATGTTTGTAATGAGCACCAATGTTTATACACTCACATGATGGCACAAGTTTCATGTCTATGGGTTGTAGTATGGGTGTTGGAAGTTTTAAGTAATTAAAGGATGTTAGTTATGGATATTGAATTAAGTAGCAAATTCTAAACTAATGTATCTTTATTGTGTAAAAAAATGTAAAATAACGATCAACAATGTGATAAAGAACAATAAACGTCTGCCGGAGATGGTGTAGCCTCTGACGGAAAAAAAAAAAAACAGTCTATGGGTAGTAGCGGTGATCGTAAATGAGCGAAATTCACGTGAAACGAGCCTGTGTTTATTATTCACTGTTTAGTGTTGATTTCACATCGGCTCCCACCATATTGTTTACGACTTTGGGTGTGGTTTAATACGCCTCGTATTTTCAACATCGTTGTATTGTTTTAACGAGATGTATTCTCGTCAATTCGCCTTTCGTTTTGCTGATAGATTCAATGATATTAGGCCGACGTTCACGGGCATTAGACGCTTTTTACAGTGTGACTTTGAAAATATTGGATTATTTTGCAATATGACTTGGTAAAATGTAAAATATATTTTTTTCTTTAGGCATTGTATATGTCATGTTTTTCATGTTGCGACCAACGTACTGTGCTTATATCGATTTTGATTTTTCGAGTTTTCAGTAGAGTTGCCACGAATAGTGATTTGGCCGAATACCGAATATTCGGCTGCCGAACATTCGGCATAAAATACACACTTGTCAAGCGCATAAACAAGAAAACAAAAGACGCAACCAATCTTAACAACCATTTGCTAAAATTTTATTTTGCTTCTCCCAGGAGTAGCGTATTTAGTGTGTGAGTAATTTTTAAAATGAGACCATATGCGACGAAAGTTTAATAGCTTGCTATCAACTTACCGCTGATCATTTTTACTTACTAGAGTTGTAGTTGGGTAATAAACCCATATAATCGTCATTAACGTAATATGTCATTTTTTATTATTTCTTATTCGGTATTCGACCGAATAGTGAATGTTATTCGGCCGAATACCAAAAAGTAGCCGAATATTTGTGGCATCTTTAGTTTTAGAACGTATGTAGAAAGTGATTATTTATATAGTTTGTTTTGTACAAATTAAAACCCTGCTTAATAGGACTTGCCAAAAAGATTGTTAGGAATATACGGCCATGGTTTGGTATTTCTCGTATCACCATTAGAATAAAGTAAAGTCCGTTCCAAAAATAGACACTTTAAAGAAACGCATATATTTCCATCAAGATCATCAAAATCATAGGCCTTTTTAATACACGCCAAGACGGCCAACACCCTGGTACTCGCTTCCAACCCGAACTGGCTGTCTGGCTAACTACAGCACGGAGACATCAAGATAATATCTTATATTTAATTCAAACGCATCATAATAATAGTCATCAAGGAAATTAACCCTTTCTCGTCCATCCATCTGTCTGATGTCGTCATGCGTCAAACTTAGCGCCGTTTTAGCATTCGCAATGAGCATTACTCATCGACCTCCCCCTTCGAGTTAAGCCTGCGTGCTGACGTGTTTTACTGTCGGTTATTATTAGGTGTAAGTTGAACCACCTATGTGGAACAGAATTTACACGACAGGTCGTAAGGGATCTGAAATGTTTGTTAATAAACCAATTAAACAGTATTGCTTTTTTGGTTCAACTACCCACCATTTTCTATAGATATTTAACGATGACGTGTTTTCCACCAATCCTTTGATCTTTTGAAACTGTTGTTTTTTTGCGTAATGTATAGATTTCTGATAGTTAAACGAAAGCTAAAGTGCTTTTGTTCAACTACAGTAAAATTATTTTTTTTAAAGATAAATATCAATATGATATTATCTCAATAAATATTGCCAATATCATAACCAAAACAGAGATATGTCGCTATGAATATATTTTCATTAAATTCATATATTTGTTGTGTACTATTAAGACGCAGTATTTCTAATAATATCGCTTATGGGGTCTAATCTTAATAATATCAAGACTTGACGATCCCGGATAAGCCCAGACGGCGCCGCAGTCTTGACTATAAATAGGGTTGCACCTAACAATATTATATGTGTATAATACATACATACATATAATATTGTTAGGTGCTCCGTATCTACAATTATAAAAACATATATAAGAACTTAAAAAACTCCTAGAATTAAAATTATATGACATAAGTTGCAATAAAGCTATCGGTTTATTGGTTAGCGCTTTATAAGACGAAATTTTTTTTGTAATTTTAAGTTTAATTTATATTTTCGTTAAAAAATTTATAGAGGATACAATCTTATCTGCGTGTATGGTAAAAATAAATATTTGTAATACTTTGTTTTAAATAAATAAAGTGCAGACAAATATCAACTGCGCTTACGGTATTTTAAATAAATTTTGTAAACTAAACAAAAAACCAGCCTTATACACTGCTAAAAAGCAAATAAGTTGTAAACTATATGGTATATAAAACTCTGGTATCGTTAGTAGTTCCGTAATTTTATTAGATGTATGCTAATATTCCTCGAAAACTACCTTATATGAACAAAGAAAAAAATGGCAGTCATAAGTTCAACAAAGAAGAAGTTGATGTAGATGGGTTATTCCAATTCTTTGTTTTAAAACATATTGTCAGGACAGGAAAACGTGTTAATATGTCAAGCAGTTACATTTATTAACAAACGTAAAATTCCGTAAACAATTACCGCCTTAGACGTATTTCAAATCTTGTTACGTAGAAAAATTATTGCGTACTAAGCTTGAACGTAAGTATTAAAGAATTTTTAGTGACTTAATTATGAAACAAGGCAGTTCTGTATTTGTATTAAAATACACTTCTGACCTCTTTTTTGTTATGGACTATGAGCGAAACAATTGTGGAACCAATGGATTTCTATGTTGTGTGTTATGTGTTGTAACTTCATAACTATTCCGTTTTAAAAACTTTGTCCTATTTGTATTATTGCTTCTTTAATTTAATTGCGTAAATAATAGTTCACATAAAGTTTTATCAAACTATTTAGTTTTATGTTTTATACAATATCAGATATATTAAACATATTCAAAAATAATCATTCATAAGCTGTAAATTTTAGTGGCAGCAGTTTCCTTGCTTCTGCATAAAGAAAGGTATCTAAAAATAGCAATAGATATAAATGCTCTGATAAGTAAAATAAATGTAGGCTGTGTGTGATAAAATTGAAAAAATACTATTGGCTTTTTGTTTATCAGGTTTAAAATATATCCTAAATAATTGTTATATATAAAATTTGGATAACCTTTTGAATGCGAACGGAACATGTTTTTATTATAATTGCATTATTCTTTTACGTTAAAATAATAAAAATTATGTTTAAAATTGCTTGGCATAGTAAAAATTTTGTTTAAAAGGCCCAGGAGATTCTGTCAATCCTGACACGAATTCGTAATAAATTTATACAACCATGTTATTTCTCCGAAATTAAATGAATCCGTAACCTTTTCAGCCTATAACTTACATTTTTATATTGATTATGAGTAGATTTTATCGGGATACTGCAAAGTATTCCATCAACTTAATGGTCAAATATTTGACGATATTCTCCCTGATAGACGGGAATGCATCGACAAATAAAGGTCTCTGCCTCTTTAATCATAGTAAGCACAAATAACTCTTATTGTTACGTTTTAAGGTTCAAATTTCTTCATTAAAGATATGAACTAGGGTTGCCCTCACCACAGTTTGTTTTGAATGTAACTGATCGATACTTTACCCCAAATATTTTAATAAGCTAAAGGAAACCTTTGAAATATGGGTCGCGGTCGGCTACAAGTCGTAAAAAAGTATCGATAAAATAACTTGGAACACAATTCTTTAAAGGCATTAAATATTTACTCTTTTGGAGATTTTATTTTTTATGAATCCAATTTATGTTATGCCATTAATAAGTTTGTATAAAATAAGGTTGTTAAACTGATTTTATCATTGTACATGTTTATGTATATACGTTTTTTATTTATCTTTACAAATAATGCTGTCCGAGATAAAATGCGTCGAAAATTAAATACAGAAGAACATCAGAATAAATTGTTCAATAGATGAGAATATTGAAAAAAATATACGATGTCAGACTGTAGAGAAAGAAGAAGTTTAACTTTTTTTGCTTGTGTAAATAATACGTTATATTATATATTATACGCTATTTTAAACAAGTGCAGAAATGTATTTCATTCAAACAAAATATTTTTTTGTATTAATTTCGCATCGCATGCAGTCAAAAAATGGGGATCGCTAATAAATTGAAAAAAGGCTGCAGTGTATCATATTATCCTATAGGCATGTAGGATATTGCGACTGATTCCATTATCCTTTTCCCCGGCATTGGTGAAATTTTCCAGAACATTCATCCTGGAACCTTTCCAATGTGGATTGATCCCATATCGATTACGAGTGTCCTCTATAAATATTCTTGTCTGATTGAGAACTGGGTGGACATCAGCACTAACTTTGATTGGAATTCTACTACATAATACACACTTTACGGATTTTATAGTTGGTTAAGGTTTACAGTAGAAAACTAAGAACGTCTTTCTAATTATTAGCTAAGGATAAGAAAATAATAATAATCTTGATATTTTTAGTAACACTTAACGTCATAAATACGTTTATTTCTTAAAATATAATACTTGAGCGAACTAAATTCAGGAATGTATGACATCGTCAACCCACATTGGGAGAACGTGGTGGCATACGGTCCAAAAGCCCACTAATGGGCGAAACGTCCATTCGAGAGGCCTATGTCCAGCCGTGGACAAACACATGCTAATGATGATGATGGATACACGCTTGTAAAAGAATTGTTACCGACGGCTGAGCGTCCAGCAACTTACAACGACGTTATACGTCGAAGGCCGAATAGAGGTGATGGATAACATTGGTTTTAGTTTTTAAATCTTATTGAATAAGAAGATTTCTATTTGTTTTTGCAGAGATGTTTTGTATATCATGGTGGACTCCGTAGAAAATATTTTGGATTAACGTGAATATTATTCTCGTGAACAGCTAAAAAATATAACCACATACAGTGCATGAAGACCGAGTAATCGTCAACATGAAAGTTGCAATAATGGTGTTCGTGGTAGAGGTTATAATAAATTGTGTATTTTAATGGTTAAGACTCCTTTTTAGGTCTGGGGAAATAATACTATTTCTGTCACTGGTTTGAAGGGTCACAGCCAGCGAGGGTGTCAAGCAAATATGTGGTGATTTTTTGTTATTACGAGAGCGTATCACTCAACATTAGATAAACGTCCTCCTCTACACTTTTTTCATTTTTGTTGCTCATTTTTCTAATATTTTAGTTCAACTAATGCAAATAGTTGTCGTAGTGATAATGCTGCAAACCCTGTTGTTGTTTGTGCGAGATAACCTGAAAGTTTGCAACATAATCGAGGTTCATAAAACGAAATGGTGGAATATATTCGAGTAATGTTGTTTCGCACTATGCAGCTTTTTGCATTATTGCAGGAAGTGTTATTTTTTCTATTTCGTTCTCGTTCTTTTTTCGTGTGCTTGTGGCAGAATAGTCATGATGTTAAGATAAAAACTCTCTTTCAAGAGTTGACTTATTAGTTGGTAGAATATTTTTGTGTTTTTACTGTAACACGACTCTTTAATAAAGAATGCAAGCATGCATTTTTATAACAGAATAACATTTTAATTTTAATTTTAATTTAATTTTACGGTTTTTCAATTTAAATGGTACTGTTAAATGTTGCATTTGTTTTATTATAATACAGGTTACCTTAAAATCCAATATATTCACACTTTTATTTGCTTTTTGTGTAAGAAGCAATAAGACGAGCAGTAGGTTCACCCGACAGTATGTAAGCAATACGTTCTGCTTATAAGAAACGCATTGCACAGTACCACAACTTAGCCGTATTCATGTCTTAGAGCGGCGTCTTAACAGGGTACATCCAGGTACATACAGTTAAATCGCCTTTACTCCTACATCACCAAAACCAAAACGCAGTTGTGTTTCACACCCTTGCAACTGCGATTGACACCGCGGTATCTTACGAGTAAGTAATACAACCACCAACAAAACTGTTCGATAGTCCGTTAACCAAATTATTATAAAATCTTCTATTATAGTTAATATTCAACAGAAATGACAAAAAGCTGATGTAACTATAGTTCAACTTACAGAATTGCTTTACCATCATAATATCAATAAATATGTACAAGACGAATTACTTTTTTTACATAGATATGTTTTCCTTTCTGTAATATTATTTTTTATTAAATTTTAAAGATTTGAAGATAAAGTAATACATATAGCGTTTAATCGATAGCATTTGTCGTCTTTAACGACATGTTAAAAGTACTATAAAACAACTTATCACTGGTATCTACATTAATTTTGCTTGTAAAAAGGGAAAAGTTACATTCAACATTTCTCAAGGGTGAATCCCCTTTGCCATGTCGAATTCGTAGTGAATTAGTGCTCCTGGCAGCAGAATTCAAGGCGAAATCCAGCCTTGTCGGATAGTTCTCGAGCTAGTTTTTTGGACCGGATCCAAGAAGCGTCATACACGGTCGTATATCAAAACTATAGTAAAAGTATATATGTATAAAGCGCCGTTCGACGCGTCGTTCGCCAATAAAAGTAGAAAGTCTGACGCTGCTTTAGCGGATGCTGTTCTTATGTTTCTTTTTATCTGTAATCCGCATCTAAAACTGAGATTTGCAGTAGATTAAGCTATTTATAAATGATGATAATTTAGTAGTGAAAATTTTGCAGAAATTAGTGAATGAATTTTGACAAGCTTAGAGTAGAGGTCAATTTTGGTTCTTTCGGGTTAGCTTTTGTTTATTAGTATAGTTATAGTATTATACACAATTTGTATCTTATGCACAAAAGAAAATACTAGGTTAAGATTTGTGTCTTCATGCTCATCAGGTCCTTTGTTTACTAGAAGCTTGTGCATAGTGATTTCCCTTTTTTTATATATATGCATATTTTGGGCAAGGTATGGCCATGAAAAAACACTACAAAATGAAAAAGTAACACATATCTTAATAACTTGCTTATTATGAAATCAGCAAATTTAACGAAGGTTTGCAGATATATTTGAATAAACTTATAAAAATTTAATAAAATAGCAATAATGTCATATAAAACGTTTTGTTCTCTTATAAAGAATATAACAGTGGGACGAAGCCACGCAATCCCTTTTAATGTCTAACGCAGAGGGTGTCTTCAAATGATGTTGTTTATATAAATAATTCCTTATTTACATAAACACGTAAACTCGCAGCGGAGTCTTGTGCTTTATGAATATTAATGTGATTACGTTCGCATTAACTCAACGCACGAATTGAATGATTTTGAGACGCTTTGATAATTAGAGTAAATATAGCACAAGACGTCTATTTGTTGCATGTATATTGGTGTTTATACTATATCTGTTTGACAGGCATATATATTATAGTTAATAAGTACATAGTAATATAGTTATTTATATTCTTAATATGGTTTTTACGCCAGTTCTTTTGAGGTCAGAGGCTTCCATTTCTGAACCGGTGGTATTTTATTTCACAATCAATAAGAAATTGTAATGCTTCCATTTTGAATAAATATGTTTGACTTTGACTTTGTCTTTGGTATCTAGACAATATCTAGTTTTAACATACCTGACGTTTGACAATATTGATATAGTTTTAACCATCCAACGATAAAGTAATAAAGTGGATCGTTACGTAAAGATAATGTGCCTAAAATATATTATTTAAAGCAGGTTGCTTTAAGTTTCGGGGACGTGTTACTGAGATAAAATAGCCTATTTTTTTCAACAAAATAAAACACATTAAAAGTAGAGATTCTGTTCTGAGATAAACTGGGCACTTTACTTTGCACTTTATTTCTGATGCACTTCTAGCTGATGTTTCTCACAATGTGTGTAAATTACCCCAATTGGATTAACTTTTTAATATAATTTCGTTCTCCTATCCGTACTAGCGTATGATTATTCAACTCATGCCTGGAAAATTAAATATACAGCAATATGAGATTATTTTTATATCGAGTGAGTAGCTTTGGTGATCGCTATTAAATGAAAAATTCTTTTATGTATATTAAATTCACGCTTTTATTTGCCTTGTGTCTGTTGTAATGATTTTCTAATAAGGAAAATAATAGCTACATAGCAAAAATTTTACCTCTTTTAATCAGAAATTTCAAAGTGTCGCAAATAATTATCTAAATAACAACTTAATGTCGAAAAAAAGAAAATAATTATTATTACACATTAATTATAAGAAAATACAGTTTAATTAGTATAAATCATAAAATTTCTATAAGAAATAGCTAAAAAAAGTTGGTAAAATTCAACTATATCATTAGCCTGTGATAGTCCACAGCTGGACACAGGCCTCTTTTAATGCACCCCTATTCATTAAGGGCTTTTGGACCGTATCCCAACACGCTGGTCCAATGCGGGTTGGTGGGTGGACCGACTTTTTACAATGATATTTATAAGTTAATCTAACCAAGTAAATGTTAAATGTTGATTTAAGAGGACTGTGAAAGTTTTAAATATACGTACGTGTTTATTACCTGTGATGTTTTCATTAGCACACTTTCAAGTTCACCGCTCTTCATCCCGATACGTTGATCGTATCACGCTCCCAAGGGATAAAAATAAACAGCCGACGGTGGCATATTAAAAGCACTATGTAAATATCGATCCATAACTAACGCCGCACGTTCCGATGTAGGGTCACCGCTACGATGTTACAATTATAGTTTTTGATTATGTATAAATATAATTTTTTGCTGTTAATAAAACATCATAATTGTTTGTTGTGATAAATATTTATAGATAATTGTAGGATATAATTGTACCTTTTATTTACGCAATTTTATATATTGAATCCACTTTTTTACGGAATTTTCTCGTTTATTCTTTATAATAATATAGTTCCCGTAATAAGTTTTGGACTCTTTCAAGGGATGTGAGTAGTTTGCCCGTAATCATCTTAATATTGTTGGTAACTTAAATGAGGAAAATATATTATTAAAGTAAACTGAATAGTTTAATCCACTAGTAATACAGATTAAAAACACTTTTTCTTTCAAAAAGGACACGCCTTTATTCGAATATGACAGCCCTATTCGGGTAGGATATCGTCGCCCGGGTTAGTTCGTTTCCGCGCGGCGATCGCGTACGTCGCTTCCTGTGTTCGAAATTCGAAATTCCTTCTTCTTTAAATACCGCGCGGCATTTTCGAAGTGTTCCTTTTAAATGTTTATGTGCGGTTTCCGGTTGATGGTTCTTACGGATTAAAAAAAATGTGATGCTATAAATAAGTGTCAAATTATGTTTATTTAACATAACTAATTTTATCTGTATGACATCAGGGTAACGTTTTATTACTATGTAGCGTGATGATTAGGTTATAGGCAAACAATTATAAAGCAAGTTAAAGTCAAAAGTTTACTAAAGTTTTATATTTTTTCTGGATAGGTCGGAAATATTTCTTTTAAGATTTCGAAAGGGCCGTAATGTGCGTTTTGTGTGCATGTTCTTAACACAAGGCTATTGTGATTTGTAGTAATATTTAATTTATTTCCTACCTATACTTTTATAATTATATATATTTAATATCCAGTTAATTATCTGAGCACTATTCAAATTTTATTTTAAGTACAACGATTTTAACTTTGCGTTTAAACAATAATAATTATTCAAAGCAAGAAATTTATTATAAAAATTCAAATTTACGAGTTCAATAGTTGTCATAAAAGTCACGAAAGCGTTTGATATGCTGTTTAAGTTCTTAATATTTCATTTCAAGGGAATTAATGATGTATTTATGGGTTTTCGCTCATCAAAGACTAACTTTTAAGGACTTTTAGGACTTAAAATAATTATAGACGCCAACTTAGACGATCAAATTGCGAGTACAATAGCAATGCGTTAGAATACTATCACTTGACAGCATACACTAAATTCTGTGTTAAATCGATCACTTCTCTCTTTTTCATTTGTTTCCAGAGCATTGTATATTGCCATTATTCAATTAAGACCCGCCATAACTCGGGCCAGCTTATCATCGTGTCAACAGACAATACTTTGTCTTAATACTTTCTGTTGCTTACGCAAATATTATATATGATCATTAAAACGTTTTTACGGGTTTTATCGTGTTTAATTACATTACAATTATTTAAAATTATACCCGACGTTTCAAAACCTTCGGTCGCAGGTCATAATCGGGCCCGGGTAGAGTAAGTAATTAAACGCGATGAAATCCGTAAAAATCGCATTATTTATGCAGAATGTCATAATGTCCCGTATCGAAAACAATTCAAAATATATATATATATATATATATATATATATATATATATTATATATATATATATATATATATATATATTGATTAATAACTGTTCCGTCACATAACTGTGACACCTGAAGAACAGTATCATCCAAGCTAACGTAACATAGCGAATCATATGTATTATGTAGGTCGACTAATAATTATTAACAAAGGGGAGTTTAACGTTGAAATATTCTAACATACCAATGATCCTACACTAGTACACCGCGAATTGTAACAAATATACAAGGTAAAATAGTAATGCACGGCACGTTATTCTTGAAATAATGCATAATATCGGATAACATTTTTCAAAGCGAGTTTCATACTTTTATTTAATAATCCGTCAATTATTTACGTCTCCTTTAGTCATACATATTACTTGCTATGCTTATCAAAATATATAAACATAAGTAATAAAAGCTTATTACATATTTAATAATGATTAAAGAAAAGCTCGAATAACGTTTGAATCGCCGAACCAGTAAACCATCTTATAAATCTTAAGGACTAAATATTAAATATCAATTTTTAGCTCATTTTAAATGACAACACTACAGTAACGCCTAATGAGCTGCCGCAATTTGCTTACGCTAGTGAGTGAAATTTATTACCTACAGTAACCGTAGAACGCGCCACCGCCGAGATCTCTTAGGTCAACACAATTAAAACTTGAGAAGTATTATCCAAGGGACTTAATTTTATTTTATTACAAGTTGCTAGTTTATTTTAGTATAACTTTAAAGAAACTGCTTATTTTATGATAATATTATAATAATTAAAGGGTATTTTGTTTCAGTGATCTTTTTATGCGTTTTATTTAAAATAGGAATATTTGTTTTTAAAATATTCACAAAATCTGGAAATAATAAACATATTAGGTAATCTACTTCTTAGAGATTTTTTTTTAATTCTTTCTACTTTTAATATAATAGAAACTGTTGCAATACGCCCATCCGACGCATGGATCGTCTTACTTTTCAGACAATTGGGTGATGGGCCCAAATCGCTTAACAAACTAGGAAACAACAATGAAAATTTGTCTAGTACTCACAGTATTCGAACCCACGTCCTCCACTACCACTAGGCTACGGAGGCAGTTATCAATACTAAATATAAACCGTCGGTGTCAATTTAAGAAACTGATAATGCTTCGGTATCTAAAATGGTTTGATATCAGAATTAAATGTTAGAGATATACATAACTAAATTTGATTAAACATAAAAAAAACCGTTTCAACATTTTAAAAAACGTTTTTGCGTAGTTAAAATTGTTCAATTCTAGATATACACAAAGTAAGAACTTTTTTGATTGATTGTGCTGTTATTTTTGCCTAAAAATAGCCTAAATATCATCCATATCCATACATTAAAAAACTTATATGTTACTAGACCAGCTAATTTAATACACTTAAACTATATCATAAATCGTCAGCATTTCAGGCAGGAATAAAACATATCTTTCGGTCTCTAGGGGATATTGTTCCATATTGGATATTGAAGGGCTTTCCTCCCGACCTTTTAGGTCAACAAGTTGGCATCTCATTAGGGCAGGAGGGAGTTGGGGTCGGGAACTAAGGACCTCGCACTACGCTCGGCCGGCTTAGAGTGGCTTAAGCCGACCGGTTCGAGTGCTGCAGTTAGATAGGAATGCTCGTTTATTGCCTTTGAACTGTCTATACTTTCTGATATGTTATTTATTTGATCTTTATGCACAAATGTTTTTATATATATATATAAATGCACCGAGGCGAAGTTAATGCCAATGGCATATTCTGCCAGTCAACCTAGGGGTGATGGAGAAATAAAGAGTGGGAAGGTGCATTACCATGTTGAAAATAGAAAAGGAAAAAAAATATATAAATATGTAGTCTTAACTAAAAATATAAGTATTACATAACATAATATATAATACATTATATATAATAAATATACTGAATACATACGTAAATACATAAAAAAATACTATGATATCTTATTATTAGTGTGTAATATTGCTTTAATTTTGAAATTAGAGTAATGCTTTCGATTACCAATTCGAGTCAATCTTTGTTGAGCACTAATTTAAATCTAGATTACGTGTGAATGATCTATATACCGAGGAGATTAAAAAGATCTGCGTTTAATGAGATAACTTAAGTCTATATTTTAAAATATAATTACTGTGTCCAGTTTGATTCTATATCGGGAAGATTAAAAACTACGGTTTAAATTCGCATCGATAAATTATCGCATTTAAATTTGAGTAATGAAATTTCAGACGTGACTTGAATGTTGCACCATTAACCGTCGATATCATAAAATACTTTGGATTTTATCCGTTTATTTTGCATACTAAATTCGCATCGACGTTTCTGAAACCTTTCCAGCTTTCATATGAGTGTGTACTGGCACCAATCAAGCGATAAATCCGTAAAGTAATTTTATTTAATAATGTATAATATTCGCGCAAGCAATAGAAATAATTATCGTCTATCATAATTATGATAAGATAAACTCTTCCCCCATGTTTCATTATTAGCTGTTGTTTTAACTAAATCAACATTACAAGTAAATAGGACTATAACTTACTCTGGACATAGTTAATTGTGCCGTATTGTTAATGAAACGACACGGAAAACCTTTTACACTTCCGGTTACGGAAAATCCGCGCGGCCTGTGTGGCGTTCTGCCTGTAAAATGGGTCGTTTCGCGACTGCAGTGCGCAAAATGGCACTGAAAATATACATTTTGGCTGTATGTTACCTGTATTGTCATATTGCGGGAAAGCTATACGAATGCACAACCAGAGTTCGCTTTAGTCGAAATTTACTCGATATTTTTTGGTGGGAAATATACAAAATAACACACGAAACGGCAAAGAGCTTTATTTTAAAAAACAATGGATATTTTTGTAGAGTCCATTGATAATGCGATGTTAGAATATAACCATAAAAAACTTTTCTGCCATATCTATTCTTTTAGTAAACGTACTTTTAAAAGCATTTTTATGTAATATGATAATGACCTATTTTTAGCCTTTGTATTTAAAAGTTGTAAAATTGTTCTTACAATGTTGTGTCAATTTTAGAATTTTACTTATTTATAAATATTTGCTTCAAGATTAAATACAGTTATATTTTTACCTAAATATCTTTAAAATATATCGTAAAAGCCAACGCCGGTAACATAGATAGTAAAAAATTACCTACGACCAACAACTCAAAACCTATCCTAAATCAATTGTAGCTAAATATCACCATACTTTGCTGAAAAAGTCACCCAAAATATTTTACCTTACCTCACATTTAATGCAAGCATTTAAAACAAAAATAGCACCATAAGCTGCTTACTCTGACTTTGGCGTACCAAAACGTGAGCAGTATAACAATATTCAGTCAATTAACTTTTCTATATACATTCAATTTATGCACCTTTAATCTCTGCACCACCATAAGGAATGCTGGGAGAAAATGCTAATGGCATCAAGTCCGCCTTTGTATTACTTGTTAAAGGAGAATAAATAAATATTTACCCATCAAATATACACTCCAAATGAGTTCGAACCGTTGGAAAAATAGCCCGGATATGTCACGTCCGAGACATTACCGATCGCAATTCGAGCTAAGAGCTACTTTGATCTATTCTAAGCGACAAATGGTCCACATCAGTTGAATACGTTCGGATTGAACGCCCTACCCTTAAGATACCAACTGACGAATGTTGCACGAAAAGAGCGCTTAGATTTGAAAAAAGAACTTGACATTCTAAAATTCTTTTTACTTATAATTGTTTATTGGCCAGTTGTATGTGTCTGCTAATAATATTTTAATTTATCTTAAAATTAAAAATTAAAAAGAACTATTATTGATATACATTGTCTATGGACCGACTATATAAACAATGAATGTAGCAGAATTTTATATAAATGTAATTTATTCATATATTAAACATGTGCTCCTCATTTTTTTAATGTATACCAATTTTAAACAATTTTTCTGAGAAGGATTGTCAGATAAATTGTTGTATTGTTGTAAAATATCAGTTATGTTATATTTGTACATTTTTTGCGTATATAAGAAACGTTGCTTATAGTAATGTATATAAGTTACTGGTATATAAACAAAATATGTACATATTTTTTTATATCATCATCATCATCGTTATTATCAGTCCTGTCGTACCACTGCTGACATAAGTCTTCTAATGCAGCCACCATGCTCGGATCCTCGCTATTCTCATCCAGCCCACTCTGTATATATTTATTTATGTAATATAATCTCATAAAATTATGTTAAAGCGTCAAGAATAAGTGACGCACGCTCTTTAAATAGTCAGAGAAATTTATCAAAGGCTTGCAAAATATTGTGACAAGTCAAAAATTTTAGTACGTCAGAGGTAATTTCACTTAACAAATATTATTAGGAAATCCCATATTTCCCATTTCTTGCCTGTAATTTTCCTAATTTACTTTTATGCTCTCTTCATTATACTTATAACAAATATTAAGAGTTCTTCTATAGCCTGGATCTAAAGTATTTCTTACTAACACAAAAATCTTTTCATCTTCGATATTATGAACTGCAGTATCAGTAAATGTAACTTAATAACTTTACTTAAATATTATGTATACTTCTTAAGTCGTCTTTTTACATTTTTTATTCTCTTTATTTTCTAATTACATAGTGATTTATTTCTTCTACGACATGTATAAAACAACATCGTGCTAGACATAGCACGATGTGTTTCGGAACCATATTTAATTCATCTAAACCGGGCCTCTCATCGGGCCGCCTTACGATTTCCTCCATCGCCGTCCAACGGTGTTGCCATTGCTTATTTTTCACCGCGTCCTGTCCGCATAAGTGTTGCCAGATATAGAAAATTCTGACAGCGGCGGCGTCCCCTCGCGCCATATCGTGAGTCAGGCAAATTACGGCGTTTGTGATTAATGACATCTATTCCTGTATCCACCATTCTATACGAAACCCTCTTTGTTTATGGTCGACGTTATTATAATATACAGGAGAGACTGCGGCTTCATTATTTAACTATTGAGACTGACATCCGTATAGATTGGGTATTTTAGTCAACGGGACAGCTTTACGAGGAACCTAACGTTCTTTCAACGAAATTTTGATAATGATCTCGTAGTCTTAATCAATAAAAGTATTATTTGATTTTACTAAAAAAAGTTAACGATTATTTTTTGTTTAATAGTCATTGGCATAACTATTTTTATCAAATGTTCTATTTTACGTCTTTGTCATATATATTTATTCGATTTAATAACGTTACAATTATTCTTGTTTAAATTTCGCTGGTAAACAATAAAATCACATTAAAACAAATATACATATGTGTCGCGGTACGTTAATATACTAATATTAAGGGCCTTAACGATCATTATAGATAAATATCTATATATATTTTTATTTGCCACCCACCAACCCGCATTGGACCAGCGTGGTGGGATACGGTCCAAAACTGCCTAATAGAGAAGGCATTTATTAGGGGAGGCCTATGTCCAGCTGTGCATTGACACAGGTGTGATAATGATTATTATTATTTACATTTGTATCGCATGGTTTTTATCCCAACAACACAAAAACTACGTCATCATTATCATCGTACTACCCATTAATTAAAATCAAAACAATATAGACCAAAACGCCTTGATGACAGTTTTAAATCATGCAACAAGCAAAAGTTATTCCTTCTTGAAAAGGAGCTCCAATAAATCGTGTAATATGAATGATATAATTAAATCGTCTAAGAAAAGTGACTTTATAATAAGGATCGGACTAACTAAGTGTATCTCAAGTTCAATATAGTACCGATATTTAAAGTGTTAGTGACGGTCTGGTGCGGGCAACATACTGTCGAAAGTCTACGAAGCCATCAGAATGCCGAAATCGACACCGATCGTGGACTTAAGTGAGTATCGTGACACTTTAGACTTACAAATTGTCCCAGGGATAGTATTCGATGCCTATAAAGTTCCTATGCTCGTATTTAGTTGGATGTTGACTATACTTGGAACCAAATTTATATGGAATTTATCTAAAAAAAGTGTTATGTCAAATGTAGCGCCAAAAACACATTGTTTCATGGTAAACCTTCTCCCAATTTTCAATTAATTTGATAGTTATTTTAGTTTATTACTAATATTATTCATTAATTATCTACGGGATATTAGACTTAATAAAGATCGAAAATTCTGTATAAACATATCGTGTGTAAACGTCATCGTTATGTATATTGTAAAACTTAAATATTTTCAATTTAATGTGTTTAAAAGACGTCAAATAATTTTACTTTTCAATAATTGTACATTTAACTTCTATAGCGCATTCTCTAAGAAGTGAAACCTTTTAAATATTACTCGTTGAGACATAAGAAACCTTTAAATAATCGCTTACGTATAAGACGACTATTTGTATATGTGTTAGTAAATAAACTTAAATGTTATTCAAATGTTATGTACTATTAAACTATTTTACAAAACTGTATTCTCTCAATTCTCTTTTCTCATGGAGATAACAAAGCGTGAAATTATATTTTTTTAACTGTTACTTGTTTCCTTTCACAAACAGAATTACTATCCTTTATTTGGACACGTAATGGGATATTGCAATTAACAATAACCGCTTTCTAATTTGATGTCTGAACCATTTAGTTGTTCCGCTTCTTTGCCATGTTCGAAAATTATCATGGAACGGTTTCTAATTTATTGACTACCATCATGTTTTTTTGTTTGTTTTATTTCCATTCCATTTTGTGTTTTAATTTGTCGTCAATTGGTTAATTTTTAAATCCACGTTCCTTTTTATATGTAGCGTCATTGTGTTAATCCCTTTATCCCCGAGCGAAATGAGTACGGTGTAAATTAATAAACGGTGGTAATGGTAATTTTATACGTTTTATATGGCAATATTTTACGTTTTACGACTGCGATACGCTTTTCATAAATAAAAGTGACATTTAAGTACATCTAGTTATGAATGGCTCTGGAGTTAATCGTGCAGATAAGTGAGGAATAAACTGTAATTAAGGCGACAACAAAATAAAATTCAGAAGGAAATTTAAAAACAGTATCCGCTCAAGGTACCGGTATAATCAATATTTAAACTCTTTGAGACAGCTACCCCACTAGTTGTATATTAAGTACGATGCTAAATGAAAACTATGAAGAATAAGTGTGTGCTACACTGGTATCAAAATTCTCCGCCTTTAAAATATTTCCTACTAAGTACAGTAGTGACGCTGTTAAAAATATCTCTTATATTTGAAAAAATAGAGACTACGAGGCGCTAAAGTGCCTTTCATAGATGCTGGTAGAATGAGAGTTCTAAGTCGCTTACAAAATAATTGATGATTGTTAAAAATTACGGGGAAAAAAATCAACCAGCAGGGAAAGAAAAATCTGCTGAATAATTTTATTACAATTGATACATGAAATGACCATACGAACAGTTAGTTATTTATTATCCACTTTATGTGTGCAGCACTACTAAAATAAGTATGCTACATATTGTGGTTACCGCATAATCTAAATATGTCACTGCAACGGTAAAATCTTGATCATATTAATTTTTAATCAACATTCATGATTATTGTTATAACTTGCGGTAGAAGGAAAAATAAGCAATTTTGTTAAGTTCAAAGTAGGCTCCAAATCAAGATGAGCCTTTGAACCTAGGTCCATGATAACTGAATTTCACGCTGTTTATATTAGTTCATAACTTGATAAATAAGATGATTGTTTCATGTATTATTTTTTTCAATAAAACATTATACTAAAAGCGGTTAAATAAACCAATAACTGAAGGTGGGATATTTTCATTTCAGGTCCGCGCCATGGAGCAGCGTCTCTGCGAGTGGCCAGCGGGCTCTGAAGGCGCTCCAAGAGCCATCTCGCGGCTAGAAGGACAAATCGAAGAACAGGTAATTCGTTTTTTGCTTCTTTCGAACGTTTTGTAAAATAATAGTAAGTTTATAGCAAAATTTGAAACTTTTTTTAGAACTTTTCATAATAAACTTCTATATAATTATTGTTAAACTTAACGCTAGATGCGCTAGAGGAGCTATAGTATCCAACTTATAGAGGTCCATATTTGTTGTACGTCACTAAACTAAAAGTAACGTCACTGTGACGTACTTTGTTAGTGTTTTGTTTATATTTTAAAATGTTCGTTTGGCAATTTAATGACTTAACATTACAATTAAATTTCTATAATTTGTTAAAAAAAAGTTTGATAATGATGTAAAAAGCAGAAAACAAACATGCAGGTATAACTATTGTATTCGATTATGATTTTAAAATTCTGTCTTATCCAATAGGTTCAATTTTTAATTTTGTCAAAATAAATAATATAACAACTGCGTAGTCTAACAATATTTTTTTTATTTAAATTTGAATTGTCAACTATCCTTTGTTTAGTTAAATATTCACGTACTTGTTTCACCGGTAAAATTAATAGTTAGAGATTTAACTACATTTTAGTTAGATATATAATATAGTTGAGTATTTTACGGCCTTTATTATATTTTTATTGTGGATTAGTGATAGTAAACTTTGATAATGCATTTATAGTTCATGTATTACAACAAAATTTATAGCCATACACTGATATTGATGTCTATTTTATGAATTTAGTAGTTGGTGTGTGTTACTTAAATACCAAAGATATTTGGGTAATAGCCAATCTGGATATAAAGTCAAAACTCAAACATGCTTTTCAGAAGCAGCTGCGACTCCAAGACGCGAAACAGGTAGAAGCCAAGGCCGCCCGCATAAAAGAGTGGGTGACCAATAAGCTTCGAGAGTTGGAACAACAGAATCAGTTGTTGAGGGAACAAAACGATCGCTGTAATCAGCAGTTGGAACTTCTTAGAAACCATATTGCTACACAGGGAGCAGAAATTGTGCGTAAGTTTTATGCTTTTTATTATTTTTGTTCAGTTATTAGATTTATAGCCCTTTACCTTCACAAGTTCATTTTAATATAAACATATGTTAAGGTGTAATAAGTCACTACCATAAATATAAATTTATAAGTAACCCTTGACATTTAACATAATTGTAAACTAAGTTTGTAGTAATAATCAACTTTTACATACATTTTGTAGTGAAATTAAAAGCTTTGCTTTATAACAAGCAAAATTTCACAGCAAACATTATGCTTTCCACTAAGCAGCAAAGTATGAATTTATTTTAAACCTTATGTTTATCTATGTATTATTTCAAAATTTTATTCATCAAAAAACATGAAAAGCTAAAACCCAAGGTATGTTTTTATATTGTAATTTGCTAGAATGATAAGTGGAATTTATAGTCATGATTAGAATTGAATTGTATAAATATTAACTCTCAGTTTCTACCGACTGCAAGTCTATCCTCAAGTGAGGACTGAGGAAGGTTCCCGGACTTCTCGAGTCTGTTGGCCGCAAACAGGCGCCTGGTCAGAAAGTCTTGAAGGCCTCAGGTAGCAGTCGGATATTGGTGTTATTTGTAGGATGCTGTGTTTATGTTGCAAGCAACATTCTGCATTGGTTATTTTGACATATTCACTGCACCTGTTATTTATATTTTGCGTAAAGCTCCAACACATTTGCATATCTTTAGCCTCACTGTTTTATGTACAGTTTAGTTACTCGGCATAATACAGATATAATTTTTTATTTTAGCATAACTCATTATTATTCTTCAGATAAAAAAAGTTATTATCTTTGTACTAATATATAAGCCAAATTTAAAAAAAAATAAGGTGTAGCTATTTACATGCAATAGCAATATCCATATTTTTTTTTTTAAATACATTATCAAAATTAAGTTAATGTCAATTAAGATGTTGTGAAAAAAACATTTTACAAACGGAATTAAATTGAATATTGTTATAATGCAATGCTGAAGTTTCTCTCAGTTTTTATTAATTCTAGAATATATATTATTATTCTAGAAAATTATAGTTTTAGAATTATCTCATTATTATTTATCACAACACCTAGTAAGCACAAATTACACTTACATTTTTTTGATAGTTTTCAAACTTTAGGAGTATAAGAACTAAAGTGAATGGCTAAGCTATATTCTGATTATCAACCAGTATAATGATATTATCATGGTTACAAGTGGTACCATAATTAGCTGCTACGTCTACGTTTTAGTGGAATCTATACTTGTCTAATAAGACTTAAAATTGATAAAACAAATGTTAGCAACATCGGCAACTTTAGTTGCTGATATTGCTTTATCATAAAGTTTAAATAAGAGTTAAAATAAGACAGAAAATGTAACATGGCAGTTGCTATTGTTGCATCATAATTGGCTTCTCGTGGCCTGTTGTCAATAAAAAAGACTAAACTAAACTTTTACTAGACTAAATGCCATCTACTTAATTTGGCTCACACTGTTTCTATTATTTTAATCTCTGGTTCAGGTCAAGTCTTGTCTATTATCTGATAATTACAATAATATCACTATATTGTATTCTGTTAATTTTATGCAATTATATACTACACTTTTTTTTGATAAACGGTTTTATTTATAATACAATTCTTATGCTTAAACTTCTATTACAGTTACCATTAACCTCGTCAGAGCCTCACTACAGCACGCCCGTTCGACACCGTCGGAATTTATCCATCGGGACCACGAACCTAACACAGGGTGGAGCACCCAGTCAGGGCACCCTTAACACGATGAATCGGACGATGGATGAACGGACAACTGCTAGTTTGTTGGCTGATGATCTGGCGGTTAGTACTTGACACCTACATTAGGGAAACTTTAAGAACAAATGAAATGATGTCAAAAGTATAAAGCACAATGTAAAGCTGTCCAAAATTGAATTATCGGTTAATGCTTTTATACTTATTTATATTTATTTATGCACAGCATGTTTTATTTTCATTTCCATGCATATCTTATGTAGCTTTCACAACAGAAATTTGTACAGTAATAGCCTAAGTGCAATACAGAAATATAAAATTTATAATAGTGTATTCTAAAGTTGTATTAGTTTATATGTAAATATTTTATAAGTTACTTTAACTTATTGGTTATGCTTACAACAAACTAGTTAACGGTAATATGTAGCTAAATAAACATTAAATAAAGGAAAACTACCATACCATACCTTAATATATTACGTCCGGAAAGAAATTAAAAACTTTAAAACTATTTTTTCGTCGTTTAATCACCTGAAAACCTTTTTTGTTTGTTATTTTTCAAGTACGGTACAAACTGTGGCGATGACAACTGTTTAAAGATGGCTGCTTGTGAGCTTGACAAACGTGTATACCAACATCATAAAACTAAAAGACAGGGACGGAGATATGTGCGTTGTCACATTGTACCCCGTGTAACAGTGTGCCCCACCTTACCTACGATGCTAAATGAAAACTATGAAGAATAAGTGTGTGCTACACTGGTATCAAAATTCTCCTCCTTCAAAATATTTCATACTAAGTACAGATATAAACGCTGTTAAAAATATCTCTTATATTTGAAAAAATAGAGACTACGAGGCGCTAAAGTGCCTTTCATAGATGCTGGTAGAATAAGAGTTCTAAGTCGCTTACAAAATAATCGATGATTGTTAAAAATTACGGGGAAAAAATCAACCAGCAGGGAAAGAAAAATTTGCTGAATAATTTTATTACAATTGATACATGAAATGACCATACGAACAGTTACACTACTAACAGCACTAATAAAATAAGTATGCTACATATTGTGGTTACCGCATAATCTAAATATGTCACTGCAACGGTAAAATCTTGATCAAATCAATTTTAGATCAACATTCATGCTTATTGTTATAACTTGCGGTAGAAGGAAAAATAAGCAATTTTGTTAAGTTCAAAGTAGGCTCCAAATCAAGATGAGCCTTTGAACTTAGGTCCATGATAACTGAATTTCACGCTGTTTATATTAGTTCATAACTTGATAAATAAGATGATTGTTTCAAGTATAATTTTTTCAATAAAACAATATACTAAAAGCGGTTAAAAAACCGATAACTGAAGGTGGAATATTTTTATTTCAGGTCCGCGCCATGGAGCAGCGTCTCTGCGAGTGGCCAGCGGGCTCTGAAGGCGCTCCAAGAGCCATCTCGCGGCTAGAAGGACAAATCGAAGAACAGGTATTTCGTTTTTTGCTTCTTTCGAACGTTTTGTAAAATAACAGTAAGTTTATAGCAAAATTTGAAACTTTTTTAGATTTCGAACTTTTCATAATAAACTTCTATAGAATTATTGTTAAACTTAACGCTAGATGCGCTAGAGGAGCTATAGTATCCAACTTATAGAGGTCCATATTTGTTGTACGTCACTAAACTAAAAGTAACGTCACTGTGACGTACTTTGTTAGTGTTTTGTTTATATTTTAAAATGTTCGTTTGGCAATTTAATGACTTAACATTACAATTAAATTTCTATATTTTGTTAAAAAAAGTTTGATAAAAATGTAAAAAGAAGAAAACAAACATGCAGGTATAACTATTGTATTCGATTATGATTTTAAAATTCTGTCTTATTCAATAGGTTCAATTTTTTATTTTGTCAAAATAAATAATATAACAACTGCGTAGTCTAAAAATATTTTTTTTATTTAAATTTGAACAGTTAACTATCCTTTGTTTAGTTAAATATTCACGTACTTCTTTCACCGGTAAAATTAATAGTTAGAGATTTAACTACATTTTAGTTAGATATATAATTTATTTGAGTACATTACGGCCTTTATTATATTTTTATTGTGGATTAGCGATAGTAAACTTTGATAATGCATTTATAGTTCATGTGTTACAACAAAATTTATAGCCATACATTGATATTGATGTCTATTATATGAATTTAGTAGTTGGTGTGTGTTACTTAAATACCAAAGATATTTGGGTAATAGCCAATATGGATATAAAGTCAAAACTCAAACATGCTTTTCAGAAGCAGCTGCGACTCCAAGACGCGAAACAGGTAGAAGCCAAGGCCGCTCGCATAAAAGAGTGGGTGACCAATAAGCTTCGAGAGTTGGAACAACAGAATCAGTTGTTGAGGGAACAGAACGATCGCTGTAATCAGCAGTTGGAACTTCTTAGAAACCATATTGCTACACAGGGGAGCAGAAATTGTGCGGTAAGTTTTATGCTTTCTATTATTTTTGTTCAGTTATTACATTTATAGCCCCTTTACCTTCACAAGTTCATTTTAATATAAACATTTGTTATGGTGTAATAAGTCACTACCATAAATATAAATTTATAAGTAACCCTTGACATTTAACATAGTTGTAAACTATGTTTGTAGTAATAACAACTTTTTACATACATTTTGTAGTGAAATTAAAAGCTTTGCTTTATAACAAGCAAAATTTCACAGCAAACATTATGCTTTCCATTAAGCAGCATAGTATGAATTTATTTTAAACCTTTTGTTTATCAATGTAAATGTTTCAAAATTTTATTTATCAAAAAAAAACTTGAAAAGCTAAAACCCAAGGTATGTTTTATATTGTACTTGCTTGAATGATAAGTGGAATTTATAGTGATGATTAGAATTGGAATTGTATAAATATTAACTCCTCAGTTTCTACCGACTCGTGCGAGTCTATCCCTTGAAGTGAGGACTGAGGAAGGTTCCCGGACTTCCTCGAGTCTGTTGGCCGCAAACAGGCGTCGGTCAGAAAGCCTTGAGGGCCTCAGGTAGCAGTCGGATATTGGTGTTAATTGTAGGATGCTATGTTTATGTTGCAAGCAACATTCGCATTGGTTATTTTGACATATTCACTGCACCTGTTATTTATATTTTGCGAAAGCTCCAACACATTTGCATATCTTTAGCCACACTGTTTTCATGTACAGTTTAGTTACTTGGTATAGTTTTACACATTACAATTTATTTGAAAAGGAATACAGATATAATTTTTTATTTTAGCACAACTCATTATTATTCTTTAGATAAAAAACATTATTATCTTTGTACTAATATATAAGCGAAATTTAAAAAAAAGGAAGGTGTAGCCATATGTTTTTTATTAAAATACATTATCAAAATTAAGTTAAAGTCAATTAAGATATTGTGAGAAAAACATTTTACAAACGGATTGAAATTGAATATTGTTATAATGCAATGCTGAAGTTTTTTGCAGTTTTTATTAATTCTAGAATATATATTATTATTATTCTAGAAAATTATAGTTTTTGAATTATTTCATTATTATTTTAATAGCTATATAATATCTCATAATTTTGTACTAATTAACTCCCACTACCTAGTAAGCACAAATTACACTTACATTTTTTTTGATAGTTTTCAAACTTTAGGAGTATAAGAACTAAAGTGAATTGCTAAGCTATATTCTGATTATCAACCAGTATAATGCTATTATCATGGTTACAAGTGGTACCATAATTAGCTGCTACGTCTACGTTTTAGTGGAATCTATACTTGTCTAATAAGACTTAAAATTGATAAAACAAATGTTAGCAACATCGGCAACTCTAGTTGCTGATATTGCTTTATCATAAAGTTTAAATAAGAGTTAAAATAAGACAGAAAAATATAACATGGCAGTTGCTATTGTTGCATCATAATTGACTTCTCAGTGGCCTGTTGTCAATAAAAAAAGACTAAACTAAATTTTGCTAGACTAAATGCCATCTAAGTAATTTGGCTCACACTGTTTCTATTATTTTCATCTCTCGCTCAGGTCAAGTCTTGTCTATTATCTGATAATTACAATAATAACACATATTGTATTCTGTTAATGTTATCCAAGTATATACTACACTTTTTTTTGATAAACAGTTTTATTTATAATACAATTCTCATTCTTAAACTTTTATTACAGTTACCATTAACCTCGTCAGAGCCTCACTACAGCACGCCCGTTCGACACCGTCGGAATTTATCCATCGGGACCACGAACCTAACACAGGGTGGAGCACCCAGTCAGGGCACCCTTAACACCATGAATCGGACGATGGATGAACGGACAACTGCTAGTTTGTTGGCTGATGATCTGGCGGTTAGTACTTGACACCTATATTATGGAAACTTTAAGAACAAATGAAATGATCTCAAACATATAAAGCACAATGTATAGCTGTCCAAAATTGAATTATTGGTTAATGCTTTTATACTTATGTATGTTTATTTATGTACAGTATGTTTTATTTTTATTTCCATTCATATCTTATATAGCTTTCACAACAGAAATTTGTACAGTAATAGCCTAATGCCGTTACAGAAATATAAAAAATAATAACAGTGTATTCAAAAGTTGTTTTAAGTTCTATATGTAAATATGTTATAAGTTACATTAAATTATTAACCTTATTTATTAAATTCACAAAGAAATCTAAACAGGTTCATGAGTAGTTTTTAATTAAGGTCTTATGTTTTTTATTGATAATAGATCTCAAAAGCTTTAAATTATAATGTTGTCTTGAATTTATTTATTCTAATTTTATATCTTAAAGTATAAAATAATAATATTATGTATCGCTTTAAACCGATTTTCATTGCAACATTATGATTGTTTACTTCACACTTTATCAAATTTTCATTATGTTAAAGATAATAATATTAACCTTTTATATACTGCTTTTGTACTAATAAAGAATTTGTTGTTTAAAAAAATTGTAAAGAAAATAATTTTTATACCAAAGTTTGAAAAATAAGAACATTATAATTATACAGTTGCGCAAAGGAGTTGATAACCTTTTTATATAATGTCTAGCGTAGTCATATATAGATACTTTTAAACTAAAACTAAGATTGAATTTAAAGTAAAGACAACATTAATAATTATTTTGGTGATTTTCAGGCGGCCGTTGAAAACTTAGTGGTTCTACCAACGACGCCGAACACTTCAACCGACGGTGATACAACGCATGATTACGCGGAAATTTACACACCGAGCAGAGGTAATAATATTTTTTATTTTTTCATATTAACTTTAAATGCATAAGGACAAAAGAGATTATATTTTTGTTTTTGTGTATGAGACTACATAATACTCAGTGATTATATCACTTTTTAATTTAGGTTTCTTTAGAATTGTGCTACCTATATACTTAAACTAGAAACCCCGCAACCCCCCTTCCGTTCTTAAATCCGTTCTTAGCTGACCTCTGCTCGGCGAAAGGATTATTCCTACCAAATTTCAAGTCACTATGCCTTATGGTTCCAGATATATATATATATATATATATATATATATATATTTCCACCTATGTAGTGACTCTCAAAATCTCCACGCGTTGCTGCGGCTAGGTTTCACTTACTTAACATTGTAATAAACAATTTAAGGGATTAAGATAAACGGAAAGATAATATCAATCATGAGGACCACCAAATTTTATTAGATAAATGTCATTTGTAAAACAGTAAACTCCATGATGGTTCCGTTATACCTGAATGCAATGAAAAATAGCAGTAGTATAAAAATCGAGTGAAGACGATTAATCAAAATGTTCCTCCAGTTGATATGAAAAATGCAAAATTCTATACAAAAGAGTTTGTTTTAAAAATTATTATTGTTCATTTTATTCTAACTTTCTGTTAAAAATGTTATAATTTAAATGGATATAAAGCACTACCCACTACCAAAACATAATTTTAATGTTTTATTTGCGTAAGGAAACAACTATCGTATAAAATAATAAATAACGAATTTACAGAACCTTCAATCGGATACAACATCACTTTTATCAATTTTGCTCTGTAAAAATTAATTTCTAATTTTTACATTTTACGTTATTGGCGCTTGTTAAGAAGCTATTTTATTCATCACTTTTTATTAATTGATGGCCTGGTATAAAATAACTGCGTTATGAAATTGCTTTTTTGTTTTTAATAAGATAGATAAGAATTATTATAAAATTAACTGACCAAAATGAATTAATTTTTAGCAATTACTTATTATTGTCCCAATTATAATACTATTAAATCGCGCCATCTATTGACAAATAACGCAATCAATCGCCAACTGTCACAATCGTTTTGTAGCTAACATTTTGCATTAAATAATAATAGACAAATAAATTGTTATAAAACATTACTGCGATAATAAACTAAGATGTAATCTGTTCTATCTTTTAAGTTGGATTAAACTGCAAATGGTGGGTAACTATATCTGAAAATGAGTTAAGTATTTTAGGAGTTCATCCCGGGCAAACATCGTGACACGATATTTATATATTCATATATATAAAAAGATTAGTTTATTTTGAATGAAAACATTGAAATACAATAAACACTGTCTTCTTTCGGGGGCACGTGGTGGGAGCGTTAGGCTTTGTTTATTCAGCCTTAACGGAAAAGAGGAAGGAGTGGAGGACTTGTTGAAGCAGTTGTTGGATTTGGTTAATATATTTTGCTTTGACCTCCATGCCCGATGGCTACGGACGCTGACGTCGACATATTTGTCGTCGTCCATATCCGTAGGGTATGGTTTTGATGGCCCAGTCGTACCGAACGGAGTAAGGGCCGGAGGGAAATACTTTGGGATGAGCAGATGCATCGCATCGTTCAACTTCATGAACGTTGATTTACCGAGTTTTGCGATACACACCTTGGTATCAATACCAAAGCGGTCCTTCAAAACCCGATCAACCATTGTTCCGGCTTAGATCGCGCCTTAACTAATACATTAATTGCGTCACCCAACGCAAAGACTGTGACCCTGTGGAAGGCCAAGCGTGTGGAATCCCACCCAGGGTCCTACCAGGCCCGGCAGGGAGGTGTGTACTGGAGACGGCGGCGAACACGTGCGGACGGGTCCGCTGCTGGCGGCGAAGTGTGGTCTATAACATTAGTAGATTAAGATAAAATATTATTTGTACCATGTTTAAGAGAATATAGGAAAGAATTAATTATTCGCGGTGCGTTCAGAGCGCACGCCGCTGTGGCAGGGCGCGGTGAACGTGGTGGTGCAGGGCGGCAGCCGGGGCGGCTCCTCCACGGCCGACAGCTCGGCTTCGGGCTCGGAGCGCGCGCGCCCGCCCACGCCGCCGCTGCACCGCTTCCCCAGCTGGGAGGCAAAGATCTACCAGGCATGAACCCTCCCCGCTTTGTACGACTGACTTGTGGTATAAGAGCTCAGGGAATAACTATACCTCACTTGTACAACTGACTTGTGGTTTAAGAGCATAGGGAATAACTATACCTTACTTGTACAACTCAACAGTTCGTAGGGACGGGAGCTTCTCGCGAACTCTGTGTTAGATGAAGCTTACTATAGACATGAGTGTGGTAGCATAACTTGAAAGAAAAAAAAACAACTCATTCCTTTTACGAAAATTGATCGTGGGGAATAACTATACTGCTATCGTTCTAATCTGTAGTACGACTTAATTCGACCAAGATTTTATCTGAAGTAAAAGTCAATTAGTGGTTGACATTTCAGTAACAATTCATAAAAAGGAACACTTAATGTATGAAGCGACTTTATTAATTTGTTAACAAAGATTCCGAGGGTAATTTGGTTAAACTATAGGTTACGCCAGAACTTTAAAACTAGCTGTACGTTTAATACCTAAACTTTGTGCAATAAAAGAGTATTTTGTTAAAATAAATAAATAATTTACCGGTGGTAGGTCCCCTTTTTACAGGAGACCGTCTGGGTGGGTACCACCACGGTGCCTATTTCTGCCGCGAAGCAGTAGTGTGAAAACACTGCTGTGTTCCGGTTTGAAGGGCACCGTAGTCAGTGTATTTACTGGGTAAACGAGACTTAACACCCTATGTCTCACGGTAGGTAGCGCGTTGGCGATACCACTGGTATTGCCAATGTCTGTCTGTCTGTGTATGCCATAAAAAAAACCTGACACCAGAAAGCAATAACGTAACTTTTACGACATATGATGAATATAGTAAAGGTTATGTCTCAAATGTTTATCGTGATTTAAATGACGTATCCGTCGCTGGTAGGGGAGACGATAATTATATGTTTATTTACTGTTTATGTCAGCGCGTATTGTTGTAATTGCCTGCGTAATGTGCATTATTTCATCATCAGCCTGTGATAGTCCACTGCTGGACATAGGCCTCCTCTACTGTCGTCATTAGGGGGTTTTCTTAGTCCGTATCCCGGCACACTGGTTCTTGCGGGTTGGTGGGTGGAGCGACTTTTTACACGCCCATCCAACGCGTGGATCATCTTACTTTTCAGACCATTGGGTGATCAGCCCCAGTTGCCCTAACTGACTGAAATTTGTTGAGTCCCCGCAGGATTCGAACCCACGACCTCCGGTTTCTAATGCCCATACCACTAGGCTACAAAGGCAATTAATAACTTAAAAAACAATCAGGTCGCAGACGACGGCCTCCAGCAATCTGTGGAAGAGGAGCTCAGTCCCCCACCCTGCCCTCGTCCCATGCACGAGTCGACCAGCTACCAGGACATCTCCGTGCCTGTCTACGCGACTGTTAAGGGGGTCAGTTTACATTTGAACGAACATATCGTTACAGTTTTGAATATTTCACACTATAGACATGATGATGATGTTCGTTTTACTGACTTAAAGTACTTTAAGCGGATTTCATCGCGATAATATTCAATGTAACTATATTTTAACTGGATATATTTGGTCACGGGATAGACTGGGGTCATGCGTCTTGTTGTCATCGCTGAAGCGAGATCTTAGTTATGCTTGGATTTAAATTTTATTTTATTAGTTATAGAGCCAAGCAGGTGGTAAAATCCAAACCAAATCCTTCTTTGCTATTAGGATATTTTATAATCTCAATAGACTGACGGATTGGTAAGAATTGATGTTTTTTAGCAATATTAGTGGTCGATCTAATCCAATGTAATGTATAATGATTCAATGCGCGATGATACAAATAAACGCGATAAAATCTGTTAAAAGTCCTTTACAATTATGTATAGTTTGTGAATGAAATAATTAACTATGGTGTTCGTATGTTTATAATCAGCGCGCCAGTCAAATAAGGTCGATGCCTTTCACCGGTGACTCGTCAGATGACTCCTCGGATGGTGAAGAGTCGATGGGAGTCACCGTGCACAACACACCGCATCACAATACTTACGGTATTTATATGTTATCTCGTATTATATTACTGCTTTTGTTTTAAACTCTTTGTACCGACAATATATAAATTTTATTCTATAATAATACGTTATTTAAATTAAAATTTATATTGTTTAGTGTAAGTTGGCCTTACTCTGTAGTCTTTTGACCTATATCTTAAAAATTGTTTGTATATTTAGATTTTTGATTGAAATAATCCTTTATAGCACGAAACATACTGAAGTTCTAATAAGTTTTCCTTTTTTCCCATATTTTGGAACCTGCCTTAATTTATCTCTTTCCCACATAAACCAACCACAGTTTACTGTATTGACTTCAACCATTGCAGGAACGGGCTGGTCGGGCGGCGGGCCGTCGTCCGCGCCGCCCGCGGGCGCGCCGGCCGTGGGCGCCGGCCACGCGCTGCTGCTGGCCAGCACCAACGGCCAGTGCAGCTCCTCCGACACCAGCCTCAGCGCCTCCAGCCCCTCCAAGAGCGTCAAGACCAGCTCCAGCCTCAGCCCCGCCAAGCGCTCCAGCAGCGGCTCGCCCAGCAAGCAGAGCAAGACCAGAGGTACTACTTACCTGTGTATGTATTATGCTTCTTACTTTATTATTTCTACCCTACTTAACATTGCTGTAATGAATGGATTTTATTTCGAATTATTATATTTTGCATGATGTACGTAAAGTTACTGCCTCCATGACCTAGTGGTATGGACCTGCAGCTTAACCGGTTTTTAAACTTGGTTTAAATCCTGCGGGGAATCATAAAACGTTTTGATGATGCTTAGTTGGTAACATATATGGACCGAATAGCCAATCGCCTATAAATTAGAATACTTGTTCTGTGATCAGTCTCCATCGATAGTTCTGTATCCATCCCACCGAAATACGAGAGCGGAGGAGGTGGGTGGGCATCTGTATTTGTACGTACACTTGTACTGTAGAATTTATTATCGTAGTCGTAATTAAATTCCGGTTACCGTCCATATAAAGCTAATCTCATAATTCACATTCCCTCTTCCAGACACGTCGTTCGAGTCGGGCATGTCGGACGACTACGCCATCCCGCCGGACGCGGGCTCGTGCGAGGGCGCGTGCCGCAGCACGGCGGGGAGCAGCGCGGGCCTCGGGGGCGCGGGGGCGGGGGTGGGAGTGGGGGCGGCGGGGGGCGCGGCAGGGGGCGCCGTGGGGGCGGGGGCGCTCACGCTCTCCTCGCTGGCGGACTCCCCGCGGCGCCACGACGCCTTGGAGAAGAGCGGCCACCTCGCCAAGCTGGGCGGCAAGCTCAAGACCTGGAGGAAGCGATGGTGAGGGCTCTCGTCTAGGTTCGATCGTTCGTCTTGTGAGAAGTGATACGCCATTGTATGCTCCGTTGGTGTTTGGCAGGTTCGTGCTGAAGAACGGCACGCTGTCGTACTGGCGCAGCGCGGCGGAGGTGGGCCGCAAGCCGCAGGGGCAGATCGGGCTGGGCGAGGCGTGCAAGATCTCGCGCAACGAGGGCGCGGCCACCTTCGAGATCTTCACGGGCGCGCGCACCTACTACCTCACCGCCGACAGCGCCGCCTCCATGGAGGACTGGATCCGGGTGCTGCAGGTGCCCACTACTCTCACTGCCTCACTATATGTAGACTAACCACCCGCTAGACCGTTGACATCTCGCTGAAAGGCAGGACTATCATTTGACAACTTATTGCATCTGTCTCTATATCTATCGAATCTAAATGTAAGGAATTCTATTTAAAATCACTTGATTATAACGCTTTTTCATCATCTTATTGTAAGGTTATACATGATCACAATTGTAAATGTTATGAATACCACGAAAAAGCATAACAAATAAATAATTATCTTTCATAGTCCCGTATTGTATTTATACTAATACAGCTTATACGAGCCAAATATAATCTAAAATTTACACATAGATAAATAATAAAAAAAATATACAGGACGAATAGCGCGACTTCATCACTAGATGATTTTTTGACTTTATGACTACATAAATTTAATAAAGATTAAGCATGGAAATTGGATGACTGATAAATATTAATCAATGATCTTGTTTCTATATAATCTTTATAGTTGAATGTCGTATTCTTGTAGAATGTCCAAAGGAGGAACGCCACTAAGCTGCTGCTCAGCAAGGAGGACAACAAGCCCACGATCCAGGGCTGGCTGACGAAGGTCAAAAATGGCCACGCCAAGAAGAGCTGGTGCGTGCTCATCGGGAAGATGTTCCTATACTTCAAATCTCCTGGAGATCAAGTAAGAATGATGAATATAAGATCTTGTATCTAATAATTTACCTACTTATAATTGGATTTTCATATAATGTAGTAGTTTTACCTGAGGTTGTATACCGAGAGAGCTGCGACGGCATGAGAATGAGAACTACTGGCATCCATGACTTTACCGTAAATGTAATCTATTGCAATTTAGCCAAATTAGACTCGGAAATGATGCAAGCATTGAAACCCATGGCAAAGAAACGGGGACGTACGTGAAGGATTGTAATTAGTAGATTTTTAATTAGTGATTGACATCTTGGTGGTAATTCATCGAAAAGAAAGCTATATATGTGACGCCACTTTATTATTTGGCTAAACAGTTGGTGATTTTAAATTAAAACGATGAGGTGATCTTACTTTTTGACCGACTTCGTTGTTCCGCACCTAGCGCTCCAATTTTGCTTATTCTATTTTAAGCGATAGATATTAGCATTCCATGGGTTCCATTTTTTTAAATAATTTGTTGATAATTAGTTTAATAGATATTTGAAATATAAAAAATAAGGCAACAAAAATCAGCACCTGGTGCGCTTAACACTACAAACGCTTCCAAAACCGTAAAAGATAGACATAAAGTATGTCTTACATAATTGTACTACTTGAATTGGTCTACGATAAACACCCAATAAGCATTAGTGTAAATATTTTTTAAAAATTGCAATCAGGCACATTTAAAGCTTATTTAAGATAATACAGTTTAAGTTCATATAAAAGTAATTGCATTTAAAAAAAAATCAATTAGGATTTTTTTTTTTTTAAATGCAATTACTATGTACATAGAAGTGATATAGACGAAATTTTAAGGAAATGAATACCTTAAAAGTTAATAGATATTTAAAATATAGTGGGAAAAAACGCGACGCAATTTCATACAGAGAACACATAGTTACTAGTGATGCAACGGAACCAGAAACAGAAACAGATATCAAAAGTAAATTTTAGCAGAAACGGAAACGGAAGCGGATGCGGAAACGGAAGTGTAAATAATATAAAAAAAAACAAGTTTACTAATATAATTCTTTATTAAGTATCAAATATACCAAATCTAGATTAGAAATAGATATATAAGAAATGTACTATACAAAACAATATTGCAACTTTGCAACTGAACATTTTAATAATATTCAAAATTTTGTAGTGGCAAGTGATATTTTATAAAAAGTAATTTGGCCGCTTTTACACCTAACAATCTGTTCCGGTGTTCTTCGTATATAAGACCAGCTCCGCTAAATAATTTTTCACGGCTGTTGGGGGTACTGACAAATATTGGCGTACTAATGGCAAAATATTACGGTATTTGTGTGAATTAAATTTCCACCAATAGTCATCTCTTTTCTTTATTGTACTCATGAAAATGTGACTGTATCTCCAAAAGTCGAGATTTCATGGTCTTCGTTTGTACTTAACATGGATTCTAACAAAATAATGAATTCATCATTGAATGACTTTTGGTCGGCTGGACTTCATCCTCAATTCGATTTTTCGGTGTACCCCACACTACACAAGTTACACTATCATCGGAGTTAGTTGGACTCTCTAGATCGTCTGGTTCTGCTGATCGTCATTAAGCTACACACATGACACAAATTTATTGTCACAAACAGCAACAGAAAATATCACGCGCTTACATTCACGCAAAAAGTCTCAGCCGTCGGTTGTATCTTCCGTTTTAATCTCCGTAATAGAAGTTGCGGAAACTGAAGCAGAAACGCATGTTGAAAAGCGCGCGGAACTTCCGCACTTGCGGAAACAGAAACAGAGATCCGTTGCATCACTAGTTGTTACCTGCTTATATATTGCGTAATTACTTATACGCTGTTAGAAGTCGATCACATGTTTTTGTTAAAACTTTACTTATTAAACTATGAAGTGATTGGCTCATACTACATACTGTAAAAAGCAGTAAAACAATATCATCACTGATTCCGTAGTCTAGTGGTAAGGGCGTGTATTTAGAAATCGGATACCGTGGGTTCGAATCCTGCGGGGACTCAACGAATTTTCATTGTTGTTTCCTATTTGATACGAGCAATTTGGGATGATCAACCAATTTTCCATGATCCATGCGTCGGATAGAAATGCAAAAAGTTGGTCCACCCACCGACCCGCAATGGAACAGCGTGGTATGATACGGTCCAATACATTTCATAATGGAGGTGGCGTGCTTTAGGGGAGGCCTATGTCCAGCAGTGGACTAGCACAGGCTGATGATGTATGATAAAACAATATCATTTGTCTAACCTTACCTAACCTAACCTAGTATGTAAGGCTTTGACTTATGTTAGTAATTCAACAAATTAATAAACGTAAACCAAATGGGTCTAGAGTATATGTAAATAAAGCCTGACGTAAAACTTTTCGGGCCCAAGACATAACATTTTTATTGATTTAACGTCGCTAGGTGGTTCATTGTGATTGTTGCGAATGAATTACATAGATACCCTTAGACTTTGATCCAGGCATTCATGACGATAACACAATGTACTGCGGGTCAACAACTAATCCACTATAATATTATAGCGATAGTAACGTATATAAAAAGGTGTTTTGTACGAATCCACAGAATCCCACCGGGCAGATCAACATGCGCGACGCGCGCGTGGAGGAGGTGGAGCACGCGTCCGACTCGGACTCGGAGGAGAAGAACGACGACGCGCGCGCCCACCTCACCGTGGCCATCCACCCGCAGCACCAGGGAACAGCGGTCAGTTGCCACCCATTGCTCCTTTATTTCTTTTACTAGCTGCTGTTTCGATTCATTTTGTTCTACTGATTTTCTGTTATGTTTAACTACCTCCGTTGCGTAGTGGTAAGGGCGCGCGCTTTAGAAACCCGAGGTCGTGGGTTCGAATCCTTAGGGGACTTAACAAATTTGCATTGTTGTTTCCTAGTTGGTTAGGGCAATTTGGGCCGAGCACCCAATTGTCTGAAAAGTAAGATGATACATGCGTTGGATGTAAAAAGTCGGTTATCTCACCGTAAAAACTCACTGTAAAAAGTCGGTCCACCCGCCAACCCGCATTGGACCAGCGTGGTGGGATACGGTCCAAAAATTCTCTAATGGATAGGGGTGTATTAGGGGAGGCCTATGTCCAGAAGTGGACTATCCAAGGCACATTTTACACAATCATATGGCGAGACGAGTTAAAGGTTCACTTGATGACAAGTGAAAATAATTGTTTTTAAGATATATGAGACTTCAGATTCTCTGTCCCTGCTGGTATGGTAATTTATTGAAGTTTAACAATTAAAAATGAAATATTATCATATAGGTTTAGAACTTAAATGAGTTTACTTTTTTATAATGGCTGGAAGCTATGATAGAAATATTTAACCTACAGTTAAATGGCCGCAGATGCGTTTGTTTATCTGCTTATGAGCAATGTAGAGAAGTAGTATACTTTTCTCGTCACAGTTTTTGACCCATGTTAATTATGTTCATAAGTGCTGAGTGGACTCTAAAAGCTAAATAAATGATTTCTAAATTTGACTTAAGTACGATGAACTGATGGACATGGCCCGACTTGACAATCGGAACTGCTCATTAGAGCCAAACTAAATGAATAATTTTAAATTTTGCCTTAAAAGTACGATGCACTTCATCAAGGCCAGACTTGATGTTGACAAGTCCTCAATAAGGCCTAAGCTGAATAATAATTTTTTGACTTTGAAAATGCTCAGTAGAGAATCAATCATTGACTTTGACTCTGCAAGTGGTGTATAATCGTTTTACGCAGGGCCCGACGTACCTGCTGTTCGAGAGCAAGGCGGACAAGGACGCGTGGCTCTACCAGCTCACGGTGGTGAGCGGCGGAGGGCTCAGCCAGGGCACGCACTTCGAGCACCTCGTGCACAAGCTCATGGAGACCGACGGGGAGCCCAGTGAGGGACACAGTATATCTGCTCGTTTGATTGATTGGAAATAACAGGTGGCTTATCCTATGGTGAGGGATACGCCTTGCCCATAAGACACGCAATGTGAGACACCACTTACGCTGCATCGTCCAATCTTGGCAATCTACTCGCTGCCCCGAGGCATAGGATGTTACGTCTCGTTCACCAGATAATTACGCTGGTTTTGGTGCCCTTTGAAACTTAAGGCAATTGTGCTTGTACACTCTGCTGTAGTAATGGTAATGAGGTGGATCTTCCCTGTTCGGCCGCTTGCGTAAAGATATTAAAGAAAGTATAATACCTATCTCGATTGGCGCTAAAAATCTATTGGTTTTATAGGTTAAACATTGCGTGGGGATTGAACAACACTAAGGTTCACTTAAAAGCAAGCGCTGCCTACTGTTGCCATTAGTTTATGATATTAGTGATGTTTACATTTATTCCGTACCCAATTTGGATAAATTACAGACGTTTACACAGGAATAAGCCTCCTAGTCTCAAGAGGCAGTTGCCCCTTTCACATAAAAATATGGCTTGGGACAGCAAACACGGCGTGCCAATTATAATACTGGTTTGCCTAATTAATGGAATAGAAGATGAGTTTAAATTCAATTTTATTAAAGCACATACAATTGTCAATATGAATTTAATGTTTACTTTTCCAGATTGCGTGCTATGGCGACACCCAACGTTGCTGTATTCAAAGGAAAATATATCCTCACCTCTCACTTCGCTCAACTCTGAGGCTCTGCAAGCCGAGGCCTTAAAACTGTTCAAAGTATGCCTAATTTTTTATACATTGTATAGTTTCAAATGTCAGTCAATATAGCCTTTTGTGCGTACCGCTCGTCGATACAAGGTTAATGGACATTATAATTAATTGACACATTGTTCGCGCAGTGCGTGCAGCTGTTCATGTCGGTGGCGGTGGAGCAGGCGGGCATCGACTACCACGTGGTGCTCGCGCAGAACGCGCTGCAGCAGTGCCTCGAGGTGTGCGAGCTGCAGGACGAGCTGGCCGCCTGCCTCGCCAAGCAGACGGCGCCGCACACGCACACCAAGCACGGCGTGCAGGTAACCGCGCCCGCCCCCGCCCCCGCACCCGCCACCGCCTCCGCCTCCGCCTGCGCGCCCGCCTGCGCGCCCCGCTCGCCCGCCGCCGCCCGCGCCCGCCTTAGCCTTAGGCCCAAGCTTAAGACCGTAAGTCCACCGCCCTCGTTTATCCCTTGCACCACGCGTGGACGCATCGTGGACTTGTATAAGCGGGATTTAGCACGATGTGATTGATATTTTTATTATTAACGCTCAATTGAGATTTAAATTTACTGAGTGAGACTGTGATAATAGTGCCTTATGTGCCTTTCTAACGTCTAATAATCTCTCGCTCGTCTGGTGAAACCTATAGTTTTATATTAAAGTCATTTACGGTACGAATTTTTGTATTCTATATGTAACATAACCCTAAGCGGCAAAGAGGTGTCGCAACATAACTTTTTACCTAGATCTCAATGACTTAGCGGCAATCGACTAATAATAATAACAACGCTTTTCATAAGATGGCGGGTCGATGCTATGAGTTACATCGTTTACAATTATCGATGACGTGACTTTTATGGACTCTTAGAAAGAGATAAGGATATTAATCATTTCCATTTTGAACACGCGTGCTTAGTCCTGATGTTATTACTAAGTCCATGAGCCCGGGAAAGAGACGAACGTACATTGAACAACTACGTCCGCTATGTCCCGCTCGGTTCCACGTGTACGGTGCGCTTGTTGTGGACTTTGATCGGAGATGAATTCGGTTCGATTATATATAATATTTCTCCCGTATCGCCCTTTCAAAGTCCATATACAATAACGATTGCTCCGGTGTCTATGCCCATTTTATTTTTTTTTTGTACTGAAAATGTTTATATAACGAATATTTACTTCTGTTTGAATGACACGGGAGCAATCGACTTTAGTATTTTTGTTTGCTATTCATTGTTAAAGGTTTTTAATACAAATTTAAAAGTCAGTAAATTCTTTCGAGCAACATATTTCTACTTTTCGATACAAGCAAATCATGTATGACTTTATAAAATTTGCATTAAATGCCTGTCTTAAAGGTAATAAGACATAACCAGACTTCATTTGAAACAAATATTTATAATAAATTCGATTCGTTATATTTAGTAAATTTAATTAATTATATACTAACATTGTACATAACCTATAGTATACAAAACATTAAATAGTAAAATATCTAAGGATACTGGTTATTTCATAAATAAATAAGCTTTATATCTACCGGCTTCGCTCAAACAATGCTTCAATGCTTTTCTCATATGCCATCACATGTACAAAACGGATTCATTGATCATCACATACATTTTAAACTATATACATCAGCACAGTGTTCAACAAGTAAGACAGTTGTCCTTATGTATCACTTTGTGGCTACCTATTTGCTATGCAGAGGTCTTTTGCACTTGCCCTGTTAGTGCTTTCATATGTACCCACCCTTAGAAACCTGCAAAAGGTGATGTTGATGGCTTAATAAAACGTTGTATGGCGTTATACCTGAGTCAAATGGGACATAAAAGCTTTGAGAACAACGCCATCTGTGACAATAACAAGGCATCAAATTGTCGGCAATCTCATTGGTGGAGTATTGCGTGAATAGCAGTGGTCGACCAATAGGAATGCTTCAAAAATGTCGCCATTTTGTTGTCTTGTTATCAATAATTCCTTTTTGGCTCAAGTATGTGAAATACATACACTAACAAGCCATTTATTTTATGTACATTACGCTACATGTGCTGCAGTAAAATGTAATATAATAATTTAAAACGGCTTATGTCACGTGTTTGATCAATTTGGAATTGCGCTTGTATTAATAATAATAATAATAATATTTACATTTATATTGGCTTTTGAAAATGAAACGTGTAAAATTCTGTAACGAAAAAAGACTATCCTGTAAACGCATCGGTACTGTCAAAATTTTATTTGGCAACACTACTTTATTCCAACTTGATCGTTTAGTTCTGGCAACATTGATAGACGATCAGGCGGCTGTGTGATCAGGTAGAGAAAGTTTTTTTTAAAATCGGAGATGTAAATAAATCATTCAGAAAAAACATGTGTTACCATAACACGATAAAAATGTTGCCACAACGCAAATAGCGGTATGTGCTTTGTTGCAAATTTTTCAAATGGAATGTTGGTGTAAATTTTTTTCCCCATTTTTTATTTATTTACCACCTTTTCTCCTCGAATGTTGAATCGCCCCCTCTTTAGACGTAGGGAATGGATTTTTACTGTTTCTTGTATATTTTACCATTTATATTCATACTAAGCATTGAAAATTTAGTTTCGTTAGTTTCCATGCACTGTTGGTACTTGTTATGAACGGTTGATGTTTCAGTTTGTTTTGGTTTCTTTATACATATATATATATAAATATTAATCAGTTTTTACTAAGGTAAGTAATAGGTGTAAGGTTTTGGGTAACTGCATTTATCTAGTCAAATACTGTGGAACGATTCTTTTAAACCTTTTTAAAATTAATTTTTGATTATTTAAAAATATAACTCCTCTACGACTTATTAATTTAATCAAAATTTATTCCTTTTAAAAACTATTCAATTGAAACATTGTAAATATGTTTCAAATACGCAAATATAGTTAATGTTCTACCAAAAGAAAAATGCGATTTGATTAAAATAAGTAATATGTATATTTTTTATCAGAAGTATTCATTTGGCTGTTTTTACAAAGTCATAATTTAAATATTTTTAGCGGTAGTAGAGTATATGTTGTGTAATTTTAATTATAACTAGATACAATGCAGTTATAAAATAACTTATGTACCATAGTCACGGGTATATTGTAGTATTTTATGTATTGTATAGAAATAATTATTTATCGAACGCCCCACCTAACTTTGCACAGTCATCGACGATATTTATCACTGGCACTAACAAAATATCATTAACTATTAATTGGGTATAAACTTGGCCCTTTATGTATTAACATATATATTATTTTTGACATAATAAACGGTTAAAAAACTTTAATATACAGTAGAATCCGTTAATTATGACATCGAAAGGAAATTGAAAAACACGTCATAATAAGCGGACGTAATATAAAGCATTTTGTGAAAAATGATATACCTATAGCTATAAAGAAAATTATGTGAAAACCAAACTTCTTAGTGTAATTACGTCATGATAACTGGTTGGTCAATATAAGCGGAGTCACAATAAACGGATTCTACATATCTATATATGTATATAAAAAAATAATATTATGAATATATAATATTTATTCGTCAACTATAAACAGCGCAACATATACCAAAAAGTAAATCAACTGGAACTGGCCATACAGAAGCAGAGAGCTTTATGTAAAAATTTAAAAAAAAATCAAATCAACTGGATGTTGCCACTGTCACAGAGTGCTTTTAGTTAAATCCAAAATTCAAATTTAAAAGCAAAAACTAAATCGCTGCAACTGGCCATAGTCACAGAGGGCTTGTTAAATAAAAAATAAAAAAGAAGGACATTCGAAACTCAAACCGTCTTCCCCCACCGGGCCTCCGAACACCAACATTTCATTTGCGCAGCAACTGCTGCTGTGCGCGACTCAGTCGCTGTTCACTTGCGACACGGGCGCGTCGTCCGTCAGCGGCGACAACAAGAGCGGCGACCTGCCGCCTAACGCAGCGGGCTCGCCTAGCTCGATACAGGTAACGTGCTATCAGCGAACGCACGTAGCTAAAACTTATTTTCGCCATGGATATTTATAAATGATACATTTATGAGTTTATTATCGAGATATAGTTAAATATGGACACTACACTGAAGATACTAGGATATTAAAGTAGTATTTCTTTTCGGAAAAAGCTAAGAAAGTTACTAAGAATAATTTTGTAATATAAATTATAGAGTAAAGACACTTGCAGTTATTGAACTGCGTGAGTTTTGCACTTGAAAACAAAATATGATTAATGCACAAATAATAGTTCATATGGTTTTAGTCAGTTTTGTCTTGTTAAAACACTTTTCAAGCATTTTTAAGCATCGTTTAAACCATTCGTTAGAACTTCTTTTGAAAAACCCTTTCATTAAATATACTTGAGTAGCAAAAGCTTACTTTTAGAGGTTTATATCCTTGGCGCATTTAAGTTCTGTGTAACCCGTAGGATATATGAACGCACTCATAGTTAAGATTCTGTGATGTGAAATCGTTTCGCGATTTGTTCAATAAATTACAAGTAGTATTTATTTACATTAGCATATTAAATGAGATTTGTCAGTTTTACTTTATTCACAAAGGTATCTTTAGCAGCATTCGTAACAAGACAAGTAATTCAATAACCTTAAATACAAAAACGACAGAACAAACAGAACGTGCAAAGGATACCTTTTTAAGTTATCACAAATCTCAGATTCCTAAAGTCATGTAAACGAATGTAATATTGATATATTTTTCAAGTTCCTGTCAATCGTCTACGCTAATCATTAAAAGTGTATTGAGAAATGTAATGTGTCGGTAACGCAGCACGCAACGAAGGTCGATGTTATTTTGTTTGAAACGTTTTCAGCTATGAATTTTTCGAAAGCCAAAAATGTAATTTGCATTAAGCTATATACTCTTATATCTCTACAAACTGTACTGGACAGTTTAATAATCCATACGCACATATGAGAAAGGTAGCTGAATGTTGTTTTAGGATGTTGAACGATTTGTTTCAGGAATCAAAAAAGTATTTACGTAAATAAATTTCCTTTCAGATTGTTGTTACGAAAGTTTTTTCTCTTAGCAATTGTTCTATAAGTTTTTTTATGATGCAAATGGCATTATATTCTGAGGATATGTTCCAGGCACCTTTGCTATCCGTGGACTGTAAGAGCAACCCGCCCACCTATAGCTTCGTCCAGGGTTGGCAGCTGCTAGCCTTGGCCGTCAGTTTATTTGTACCGAGGAACAACAGGCTGCTGTGGTATTTGAAACTCCACTTGAGCAGGCACGCCGATACAAAGTAAGTCGCAATAATTATACATATCAAATCCACTAATTTAAGGATTTTCCGCGTTACTAAATATATTTATTCCCGACGTTTTGGATTCTTTCCAGCATCCATTATCACGGGCAGCTAAGTTGGTATATGTCTGTATCTCAATGTTTTGGTATAACCGCCAGAGTTTTTGAAAAAATTGACATATATTTCATTTTCTAAATGTCGAACATTGGTTTGACAAAAAGTACTTATGTTGTCCTGTGGCTTTGTAGTTTTTATATGTTTGGATTTAATTTTTACAATTTTTGGATAATAATATGGTGTGTACAAGCTAGACTGTGATTGTGGTCTCTTTAGTCTTAAACTATTGATTTAATGTCTTAATGAAGCTTATTTACATTTTATTTAAAACCTGTGTCCTAAAGTTTGTAGCCCTATTTACATATAAGTTTCATTTACCCGGTATCGTAAATACAAAATCTTGTTCCTTAGAACGGAGTGCGGCAAATACGCGGCGTACTGCTCGCGCGCCCTCGAGCGTACGATACGCAACGGGGGGAGGGAGGACAAGCCCTCCCGGATGGAGGTGCTCTCCATCCTGCTGAAGAATCCTTACCACCATTGCTTGCCGCACGCGATACCAGTGCACATGCTGAATAACACCTATCAGGTCAGTATTATCTATATTACTTTTGTTTTCATTTTATAAAGTACAATATGTATAACAAAACTAGCCGGAGGTTAAGCTGAAAGTACGTGTAACGCTTGACTAAGCAATAGCTAGAAGTCTCCTCGGAAACATAGGACCGTTTCGATTGACAGGTATTGGGTGGTGCATTTTCTCGCATTACCGTTTTTCGGTTGAAATACGCACCGCATTGGTACTTTCCTAGTCGTTTCCTTGTAAAAATGGCACATGACACTTTAAAACTTACGTAGTCGTTCTGGAATATTAGTACATTTAATCTGAAATTACAGTGCTTTTTTACATATATAATAAATTTCATGCAAACTACTGCATGATCAAAGTACGCTTAGCTTAAATATGTACAGGCACAACGGCTGACTCCGTGAAATCGTTAGGTGCCACTCGGACTATCGAGGTTCTTCATCAGGACGATAGCATGACTCAGGGTAGACGACCAGACGCGCCTGACTACCAGATTTCGCTGAGTTCAGCCGTTGTAGTTCATATTAAAGTAAAGCTGCTTGTCGTAAGTTCTTTGCTTTTCTAAATCACGAACACACACTTGTTTTGTCGAGTTGTTATCTTAAAACTAATATATTTTAAACACAGGTCATAAGTTTCGACGGTTCAACGACGGTCGAGGAATTCCTTTGCACGCTGAGCACGGAGTTGGGCTGCAGGGAATCGGCGGCCTCAGGTTTCGCCCTGTTTAGCGACGACCCCATAGAAAAGGATCTGGAACATCACATAAAGCCGGACAAAAAGGTAGACTAATGGTTTTTTATGGCATACGAGGCAGACGAGCATCGGGCCACCTGATGGGAAGTGATCACCGACGCCCATAGAAATTAGCAATACCAGTGGTAACGCCAACGCGCTACCGTGAGACATAGGGTGTAAGTCTCGTTTACCCAGTAAATACGCTGGCTACGGTGCCCTTAAACCGGAACACAGAGTGTTTTCCACTACTGCTTCGCGGCAGAAATAGGCACCGCGTGTGGTTTCACCAGACGGTCTCCTGTAAACATGGGACCTCTGGTACCACACGGTTCTGTAATGACATTACATAGCTGTCGATTAAAGCCTACCTAATATTTTATAATGGAGATTGTCATCTAGGTAGGCACCATTTTTGAAAAGTACATTAATTTAATAACAATTATATTAGTAGCTGTATATTTTACATCATCATTATCATATTATCATCAGCCTGTGTTAGTCCGCTGCTGGACATAGGCCTCCCCAATGCGGCCTTTTCCATTTTAGGAGGTTTTGGACTGTATACCAACTAGGAAACAACTTAAAAAAGTAGTTAAGTCCCGAATGATTCGAACCCATGACCTCCATTTTCTAAAGCACAAGCCCATAGCACTAGATATATATATAAATATGTAGACAATTATTTATAATATTTTAAATTTCGGTTGGGGCTTTAGGGCCTAGGATTCGTAACCTGATTATTAGGTAAACTATATAATCTGGAACCGGAGCTAAATTACACTAAGTATAATATAAAAATATCGCCATCGCTACACGCTGTTATATACTATCTGTAATGAAATTTTGTATTAATATAATCTATTATCTATTACCAGCTGTGCGACGTGATATCCAAATGGGAGACCGCCCTCCGCGAGAAGGGCTCCGGAAAGTTCGAGAACTCGCGCGTGATCCGTCTTACATACCGCAACCGGCTCTACTTCAAGAGCTCCGTGCGGACGGAGACCGACAAGGAGCGGTTGCTGCTCTGCTATCAGGTCAACCAGCAAGGTAATTTTATCACAACATTTAATTCTGAAGGGAATGCTTTCTAAATCATCCAGATTTACCTGAATACGTAAACAGTCTTTGAAGTGACTGACGTCTGTTTTAAATATCGCTTGTTACATCGAAGCAAAAAGCTAGGGTCTTTTCTTAATAAGTAATGCCATGCTTCTGAAGTGACTGACGTAACCAGAGCTATTGTATGGTCTATGATAAGACTATGCATTGACTATAGGTTCATGAGACGCAATTTTTTTATTGCACACGAAGGCAGACGAGCAGTCGGCCTCTTGATGGAAAGTTGTCATCGACGCTCGTGAACGTTGGCAATACTAGTGGTATCACCAACGCGCTGCCTATCGTGCGACATAGGTACCACGCCATAAGGCCCCCTGTAAAAAGGGGACCTACCACCTGTACATTTACATTTATGCATTCTGTACATTTCCTAAGGTCTAGAATCCTTGGTCGCAGCGAGTGCGGCCTACTTTTTAGCGCAATTGGCATTAGATTTTTGAATTATTATATTAACTTCACGAATTATTTGATGGAGGATGACGTATAATCTATTAATTATTAAACTGGAGGTCGTGGGTTCGAATCCAGCGAAATTTGTTAAGTCCAACAAATTTTCATTGTTGTTTCCTAGTTATTTATGGCAATTTAGGCTGATCACCCAATTGTCTGAAAAGTAAGATGATGCATGCGTCGGATGGGCACGTAGAAAGTCGGTCCCGCTCCTTACTCTCTCCCGTCGTGTCGGTTATCCGTCCCATCGGGCTTTGAGAGTATAAAGGAACAGGGAGTGCGCCTGTGTTTGCGGGTACACTAGTGCACTGTAATATATCGCGCGTAGTTAGCTGATGTTGAATGTAGATCGGCCACCGTGGTCGTAATCGAGTGGAGAACATTATCATTTATGACTCAGTGGTGGCGGGGCGGTTCCCCGTGAGCCGCGAGCTGGCCGCCGAGCTGGGCGCGCTGATGGCGCAGCTGCACTTGGGCGACTACTCGCCCAACAACTCGCAGCACTCGCAGCCGCTGGCGCACCGCTCCTACCCGTACAGGTACCGCGCCGGCCTCACCAACGACGAGATGCGGTCAGTATATACACGTATATTGCTATAGTTGCGTATTAAAATGTTATTTGTAGAATACCTACTAAGTAATGGCCAAATTGACTTGCCGTCGACGGACGTTATTCTTGATTTGGTATGATATTTTTGCGGGATAAATTTTATTGATTTATCTGCAGGCTTAAATGCCTCTGTTATGTGAATGTTGTAGAATATATTCTAAACCGACCTTAACCCAACTTTTGTTCGCTCTGATCTCAATTGTTTAAATATCAATACTATATAACTGGTTTGAATGTCTTGTTTGTTTTACCTTTGCAACGGCCTCACCGATGGATTTATTAATTGATCGATAGGTAAAAATACTAATAAACGTAACGGCGCATTTAATCTACATCGAACTTTGTTATTTATTGATTACTAATAAGAAATTATCATTTTACTGATAATTTCTTAATTTCTGTCTATATAAGATACCAAAATTTTTGTGGATTAATAATTATGTTAAACAACAAGTTTCCGTCTTTTCACCAGATCGCGTTTAGGCTTGAAGAAAATAAATACCATGAATCAATTTTAACTATACCATAATGGCTTGAGTAACCTTAACTAACTACCATATAGTATTAACTAATTTAATAGATTTAATTAGTTAATACTTAAGAAAATTAATTAAATGTCGTTAATTTTTCCAGGGATCTTGAAGAAAAACTAAGGTCTAAATGGATAGCTCTCAAGGGTCGAAGTACAGCGGACTGCGTTCGAATATATCTGAATTGTACGAGAAAGTGGCCTTTCTTCGGCGCAACATTGTTCCAAGCAAGGGTAAGTATCACTAATTATAATGAATAAATAAATAGAACAATTGATGCTGTGTGAGAATTATACTTTAGATTTTACTATTTTGGGGGAAGTATTAGCAAAAAGCCGTTTAAAGTATTTTAATTTTGTTTGTGTGTTAACTTAACAAAGACTATTAAATGATTAAAGTAAATACTTGGATAAGTTTTAATTTATCATATCTTGACAAACCTCTTAAATACATATAATTGTGTTTTATATTCATACCACGATGGTTTATATTGGGTACTTTGTCCTTTTGAAACTGTATCGACTGTAAAGACGCAAAGCGTCATTTGAGTGCAAACGTTATAGAATATATTGAGCGTTGATGAAATATAAAATGTCGCGGTGCCTCGTAGATCAAGCAGCCCGACCTGTCGCTGGTGTGGCTGGCCGTGTCGGAGGAGGGCGTGACGGTGCTGGAGCTGGCCTCCATGAGCGTCGTGGGGAGGTACTCGCTCGCCTCCATCGGCCTCTTCGGCGGCCTGCAGGTAGCCATTTATCTATTTATTCTTTTGCATAATGCCTTAGGCATTGTCTAACGGCCGACCTTTAGATGGTTACGTAAAAAACAGAGGAAATGCACAGATATAAATTGACCGAATTAAAAGAGATCGTAGGAATAAACTGCTGGATATAGCCTCTCCTTCTACACTCCTTTACCATTAGGAGGTTTTCGGTATTCTTTTTAGCTGTAGTATAGAATACATTTACATTATAAAGTGTAATTAAAAGTGATATTAACATCGTTACAACGATTTAACAGTTTCTGTTACGTCAGAATAATTACTATACCATATGCAAGTATGGTTTATTAAGAATTTCATCACATAGTTCTGATATGAATTTGCTAAAATAATTAAACTGCGATAAAATAGTTATATTTAATTTCTAATTCCCCCCGATAAAGTATCTTAATACTTAATCGGAAATTTCTCGAGTACCAAAAATGGTGTACGTGGTTATAGTACTAAAACTGCCAAATGAATCATATTTAAAAATTTTAAAAGAATAACAGTTGAGAAATGTCAAAATTTAAAAGAGCGTACATTTCTACAAAATCATAATTGATCCTTTATGTCGTTTGAGGATAACGAATAAGCGTATCATGTCCCTGAATTAAGAATAAACACTATTTTAAATTATAGATATTTTAAATAAATATTTTAAACAACTACTATCCGTTAAAGTATAACAGATTGATAGCACAATATTAAATTTAAATACAGGACGACTTGATGATGTTGATTGACGCGGAGGACGCCACCAGTCCGGTGCACAAATGCTTGTCAGCCTTAACAAACCAAAAGTGAGTCTTTAATGTATTTGTATATATTTATAACATCGTAGTTGCATTTGAATAAAGTAGTCTGGAAAACTTTATTTCAATGACACAAATTCAAAATATTTTTTGTGTTTAATAACCGACAATGTTAAATAATTATCCTTGCAACGTTACCAAAGCGTAATATTACTATAAAATCTTCATAATATGTCAGACACGAAATTCAAAGCACTCAAACAGAAACCTGCCACCATATTACACGAAACTCCCGTCCCCAGATGGTGGAGCTGACGCACCTGATCGCCGACTACAAGAACGCGCTGCTCCGCGCCGGCGGCGCCGCGGCCAACTGCGGCGCGGCCACACCGCACCTCAGCTCGCTCACCCGCAACGGCAGCCACCGCTCCGTGGCGCGCCCGCCGCCCTCCACGCTGCCGCACGCGCACCCCACGCAGCCGCAGCACCACCTGCACCACACCACGGGCCACAACACCCTCAACTCGCACGCCACCACCGTCACCCTCGGCTCGGAGCGAAACGCGACGCTGACGCTCAGCTCGCACGCCTCCACCTTCACCCCGCACCACGACGCGCGACACGCCTCCCACGGGCAGCCGGACATACTGAAGTCGACGCCGGACCACCACCGCTCGGATAAGAAGCGATCGCACGCGCAGGAAAGCGGTGTGGCGTGATCGCAAAATGGACTCTATTAGTTAGTGGTTAAGACTTGGAATCGCTTACGCTGAATAAAGTGTGTGCGTCGACGTCAACTTTTCTATACTGAATGGAATGCGATATGTCGTCGTCGCGATCATGTCTCTAAAATACCTCATATTTTGTAGCGAACGATCCAGCCGCTTGTATTACTGGCTCTGTATGATTTAGTTGTTAGTGTATATTGTGTCTGCCTAATTTTTCCTACGGCCGCCATAGACGCGCTCGCTTGTACTGCCCCGGGCGAGGTGCGTGCGTACCGTGTAGAGATTCGTTCGCCAATTTAGATATATGTAGCCATGTGCAGGTTGATATTTTTCATTAGTGACACACACCTCAACCGACGACGTGTCCCTCTGACACTGACAAACTATGCTCATGATGTCTTATGTCAAACTGAAACTTCTCGAAGTAGGTTCTGAGTCTGGTTCTGGTATATCACAGTCTAATTTCGTGTGCCCCGAACTGTCACTAGAAATATCAGCGTGTGCACAATATGTGCAGGGTATAATAATTGCTATGTAGGGAATGATTAATCTAGCGGTAGGGTAAATACGAACCAATTCGGTGTAGTACGCGTTATGACATGTTACTGACGGTCAGCTGTGACGTCACCCGGTACTTTGTATAGGTGCTTTTTTTATTTTGTTTAATTATCTGTAACTGCTCTATCATAGATAACTTCCATTCTTTATTAAGTATTTATGATAGCTTCTTGTACTGAAGATCTTATTTCTTTTTCAACCAACTTTCACTCCCTAAATTTTTAAACATTTCTTTGTACATTTCAATAAACTTTTGCATTCTATCAGGAACTAAAACTGTAATATGGAATTGTCATATAAAAGTCTAATGTAAAATTTTGAACTATAATTGTATATTTTGATATATATAATTGGTCAAACAATCAAACACATCTTGTACATATTCAAGATGGCGGTGGTACACAAATAACGATGCGTTTATTTTTTGAGTCAAAGTGTTCCTCATTAGACTTTGTTAAAGTATGTTCCGTGTCTTAATTCTGTAATAATTAGGCAGACAATTTAATAATTTTAAATTAGTTATGACTTATTTTTCTGTTCTGTCCCTTCCTAATGACAATCAATGTTTAACGAACTTTAATAAATAGTAAGTTAAATATTGACGTTAATTTTAATATTAATTTAATGATTGACAATTTAAAATCCAACGTATTAAAACATGTTGTAATCTTCATCTTTGTACACGTTTGAACATAGACTGAATGTTTCTATAAGGTTTTCAACGAATTTCCACTCTAATGTAATGCGTGATCTGTAGGATATCGTTAACAAGAATTTCGAAATAAATCTCAATTATATAACATATTCGAATGTTGTTTAAACTAAGTGCGCACTAAATTACTGTCTAAAATAGTACTTGAATAATAACCTAAAAATTAAAAAAAGAACATTAGCTGTTGAATAATATTTTAGATGATTAAATTACTTGCCATATTTTAAAAACAGCAAGTATTGGATTTCAAACAAATACTACACAAAAGTAAGTAATGCGCTAAATAGTTTAAAAGGGCAATGAAGTTAATGATTACAACAATAAAACATAATTTTTTTGTAATAAAAATTACTAAACATCTGTTAACTAATTATATATTATTCAATTGTTTTTTTTTTTTAATTTTTGGATATTTTTTTTTTACATAAATTTCGACCATTGTACATATTAAATGCTCATTTTTTCTGAGATACCTACGAAGAATCGAAAATAGACAAAGTATGATGAGAACGATTAGCGAGCTTCCAAGCTTAATTTAGTTAGATTCTAGTCTATGTCATCCTTTGGAATCTCATTTTTTACTATATATTGTGTGAGATTATACCGGGGATGAAGAACCATTGGCAAATGACCGAAAAAAACCCAAGGTAATTTTTTACATGTATGGCTAGTAATACGTACGTGTACGTGATACAAATGGATAGACTAATAAATATGTCGTTTATTTTATCGGAAAAAAAATTACGAAAAAGTTAACTTGACATACATGTAAAAAACTACTAAAGGGATAATAAAAATGTGAGGTTATATTGACTTTCCTTTACAAAACCAAAATATGACATCACATCTTTGTCTGTTTAATTTAAATATGTCGCTCAAATGTTCAAGCATCCCTGGATTAGTTTATACGTTTTTGCACCTCCATCAAAGACTCGTTACCATCTTACTCTCATAGAGCTATGGTTAGAATATAAATAACGAAGTGAATAATGTAATATATCAAGTGTGAAAATCGAATAAAACGTAGATTAGTTTTGTGTCAATATTACAATCATTAAGACAATTTCTATGAATAAGTAAGAGGTACAATATAGCGGCCTCTGGCATCACCGAATAAGGAATTAAATGATTGTATAGAGGTGGGCTCTGAAATGTAGAGGGCGCTTATCTTAATATTTTGTAATGTTTTGACCAAGTCGCTTCCAAGGCTAATCAAATTGTTCTAGACTAAAGTGTAATCCTAAATTAAGACCTCAATAAACGTTTAAGGAAACTTGCCTAAATAAATTTAAAACGATTTCGTCTATTGTCAGTAGACAATAGTGAAGATATTTGTTGACGCGTAAGTAATGTGTTGAATTTGTATTGATTTGTGTGTCGATTACACACAAATCAATACAAATCCGGAGTGTTGATCGACGATAATTCTTTATTGTATAACTGCTGATTAGTTTTTAATGTAATGATACTGGAATTAAATTTGGATGCGCACTTTTTGCATAACACTAACTGTTGATATAATTGTGTATAGATTATATAACATATATTTTAAATTGGTGTCGACGAAAGTTTTTTTCTTTTTTGTATAATCGCTCTGAGCTGTTACTATGAGGTGTAATTTCGAATTGGTAATTTATTGATTTCGTCTTATCTTGTTTTCTTTGCAATTTATAAGTCTATTGTATTCAATTTTAGTTTTCTTACTTTCAGTAGGTGATACCGGCTAATGATATCTGCATTTTGAACGTCATGTATTCGGCCTAAGTTTTAATTATTTAATGTATTTTCCTATGTTTTACAGAACTCTCGTTTAATGACACAAAATAAACATGTATTAATGCGGATGCTTTATTTTACACTGTCCCTTAAAATGTATTGAAATCGGTTATCAAATTGATAACATCTCGATACTATAAATAGAAGAGTCAGAAAGTGATTCGTAATCCATATTCTACAGGCAATTTTTTTTTTAATTTATCAGCTCGAACAGCTATCCGGTAACATAACCTATATATTTGCCGATTGATTAGCAAAAGTAAATAAAATGAAGGCTACTGTTGAGCTTCTTTTTTAAAAGTTAGCTCACCGATTGATAAATTAATCACGCCTGTTATTGATTTTCGCAACACCAACCTTTTTGACAATAAAATGTCGGGAACGGACCAGGAGAAGTACAAAATGCATGGCGACATGTAAGTCCCATTTTCGTGATTAACAACAAGTGTGCTCAAAGAATACACGTGTACGTGAAATGACGTGTATATCGCATGGTAATGGATCACAAGCTGTCAAGGTCCTAGAGACTGTTTTGGCAGTCTGGTGGAGGACCAGATGAAACGTTGTGCAAGAGCTCAAGGCCAACCAGCTTAGAATATTAGTAGGGCTTCTTTTATGCTTACTTGCAGATGGAACAGGTCGCAGGTACTGAGTATTGGGACTATTACAACCGCCCCACCACAAGTGGAAATCTATTCGAGGATGGTGTTGCCTACACTAACTCGTTAGTTATAAAGTGGAACCAAGAAAACTTTGTTGAGAACTTTATCTGAACCATGTTCAGACTACAAAGGAATTTACAAAAATAACTCAATAAAATTCTGTTATGACTATAACATCAGTAAATGAATTGTAAAATAAAAGCGGGAAAGACCAAAGTGTATAATAACTCCCTTGAAAGTTGACGGCTGGAGGAAATTGTTTTCATCCTTCTTTTAGATCTTTAACAATTACGTCGTTTAATATAATAAAGTTTTAATGTATACCTATTAAATTCAAAAGTGTCTACGGATACCGAACAATGGTGTGTACCAGGTGTTTAAACAATGCTTGAAAATAAATTGCGTTTTATTTTTAAGCCTGTTCGACGAATATTTAATTTACATGTCAGTTATGTCAAGAAATGCCAATTGCTTATGTGGTAGATTAATAATAATATTTCCTACGATTGTCCTCAACATCATCTACTCATAAACTAAGCAACTTTTATTTGCTTTTAATTCGTAAATTAATACGTATTAATATAGTTAATACGTATTATATAGATACAAACGCTCAGACACACACAAAATATTATCTTCACAGATACAATATTTTTTGGTGGTGGTAATTGAACCTGGTTTTTGGTGTAATAGTCTGGATCACTTAACCACTATGCCAAGCGACTGGTCATGATCGACCAATAATAGAACGCCAACAACACCTACCTATTAAAATCGTTCTTAGTGACTATTTACACCAGTTTTTACCACAACACCATAGAGTTAATTTCAATATGTAAAGACGTAATCGTAACAATGTTCTCTTCTCGGTAAAGGCGTGTGAGAACATATTATACCTTCCTAGCTCTATATCGGGTAACGGAATTCTTCAATTTGGTTAACTGTTGACCCTCCACGGTAGCCTACTCTGCAGGAACATGCATTCTAGCCCTTTTGCTTAGTGCGGGTGGCAAGGCCGTCTGTATAGGGCCATATGTGTCCAATGCACCGCAATGTAAATGAGTTATAATGAATTCAATAATAACACTCTCTGGTAATGTATTTCTCACTTCAGGTGTTTCCAAAAAGATCCGATCCGATGACGATGAATGTATACTTAAAATAGATTGTTAATAATCTTAGTTTGTTGTAAAAATTACGAAAACATCATCCCGCCGATTCTTCTCAGGACAGAGGCGTCTTTTTCCGAATTGGCGATAGCTGTTTTTTAAATCTATAAGCAACTATTTTTCAATCTTGTATGAAGATATTATATTTTAATCAAGACTTCGTTGCCTCGAGATATATCCGTAAACGAGTAGTAAAACTTTTATAAAACCGGATGTTGACCGGTCGTGAGTTTGAATCCAGGGGGGATTCAACAAATTTTCGTTATGTTATTTCGTAATTAGTAAGAGCAATGTCAGCAGATCAACTGTAAGTAAAATGATCCCTCTATCGGATGGGTATGTAAAAATCGGCCCCCGTGTCGGTTTTCCGTCTCTTCGGAGAATATGAAGAGTGAAAGAATTGGGAATCAACCTGTGTTTGCACGTACACTTGTGTCTATAATATGTACTGCGTAGATGGCTAATCTCTAAAATAGATCGGGCGCTGTAGTCGAAATCGACTATGAGGTCTTTGTTGTCTACTTCAATTACGTCTGTATATGATAAATATATCTTACTGGCCCTATAACGACATATTTATGTGTATTAAACTTGTATTTTCGTATTATGAACAATCGGTAATAATAAGTAACAACCTTCGTAAAGGAAGGAAGAATATTAACATCTTGGTCGCTCGCTTTTACTGTATTTAATATGTCGTGTATTTGTTCAGTTGTTTAGTTATTTAAAAAAATTGTTGTAATTTTGTAATAAAACTTTATTGTAGTAATTAAAAAGTGTTCAATCGTGTCAAATTACTATTTACGCTAAAAGGAGGATATTGAAACCTTTTTGACCTTTTACTAGAGGTACTTACTTCAGTGCGTATGTTTTTTATTCAGTAAATATATTTTTTTCATTTTATATGCATATATTTGGATTTAAACCCGGCACTTTTATCACTTTACGCTTCGTGCGTGAGTAAAATGTAAATCTAGCCATTGGAAAAGTAGATCTTAATTGCGTAGACTACTTGTGCATTGTCAGCCCAGACAGCAGAATGTAATTTTATACTCAGATTTTAATAGAACGCAAGAATATTATATAAATCGTGCTTATTGGCAGCTCATGGAGGAGGCAAGTCCAACAATGGACTTTTTAGGCTGATATGATGCTGACGATGATTATAAAAATGTTTAATATTGAAATAAAAGTGTTTTCACGACTTTACAATAATGTACGTTATATAGAAATTTTGTAAAACTATCTTTAACCCTAGAAACGCACTGTCAGTCTATCAACATGTAATCAATTAACCAATTGTCACCGACATGTCAATCACTGAGTGACAGTTCACCAATAATGTCGCCGTTTCGTTGCTAACGGTTACGTTTTATATTAATGAAATTTGCTTGTATTGACTTTTTCTCGCTACTAATTAAAAAAACAAGTCGAAAAAAGAAATGTAATGATAGGTATTAAGTATTAATATGTGTTGCGTAATTGTCGCCGCGTAAGTGAGGATAGGTGAAAACAGATAAAGTAACTGGTACGCTATAATCATTTTCGTTAAAAACGCAAATTCACTATACAATTTTACGGCGTTGATAAGATGTGACGTTCGAATATGTCTGTACTAATTAAATTTCCAATCAACTTTTGTTCTTGAAATGGCTTCTACAAAAATGGTATATAAACTCACCAACAATATGTTTATTTTATATTTACAATAGAAAAAAAAATGTGTGCGTGTACTAGCGTACACTCGTAAGAAGTGAAGTGAAACTTCTTTATGACGTTATTTTTCAAAAAATAATTTACTATATGCAACTTTACAGAAATTGGTTAAATAAAGTTAAATTAGATAAAGTTTAATATTATCATAGACATAAATACAAATTCTACAATTATTTCATTTTAGCTTATTACTACAAAGATTATTATTGAATATCATTAATTGCAATAAAATTATTACTATCATTGATGTCGTTATTCTATATTTGTGTTATTGATGGCTTATTAATAAAAAGGTTACACAAAATTTTTTTCCAACCCCGATAAAGAAGTTTTACTTTCATTATTCGTATTTTTTAACAATGCTAACATTTCGTAGAAATAATTTTTACGTTTACTGTAATTTGATAAGGCATGAAGTTAATGCAATAATTATGAAAAATTAAGTATTTCGCTATTATAATTTCAGTGTTTCTAATTTTAAAAACACTGCCATGTAGTTAATGTAACAACAATATGACCCATACACTTTAGTATTTAAAACGGTTTCTACAAAATTTACATAGATGGCCTTAAATCTTAATTTTATACAAAAAAAAGATGCGCGTAACGAAAAAATGTTACACTTTTTTTTTTTTTAGCCCCGATAAAGAAGTTTCACTTCAAAAACTAAAATATATTTTCTAGACCTACGGAGTAAGCCTATAAAGTATCAAAGCGTAACCTTTGTACAAGATATAGGTCCTCTACAAAGCAAGCTTTTTCGCCCAAAACTACATACTACTATTTTTTACGATATTACTATGTATAAACGGATTTTAAATACTGTCTACGGAACCCTAAAACGGTTCTAACTTCCAGCAGCGTTCATTTTTCTATAGCACACACGAAATGTGTCTAAATAGTAGAAACGGTGGAAGCGATTGCACGTTTATGTACCTGCTTATATTATATTTTAAACATTAAAAAGATAAAAAAAGTTTAAATTTACGGAAACATGGCTTGCGTTGAATTTACCGTCAACGGAGTAAAATGCACAGGTAACTTTTTAATATTAATAATTGTTCGGTATAAATAAACTGAAAAAAACTACATTTTCATCTCAAAACTCGTTTTATGGATATTTAAATTGTTATAAAAATTATTACTTTATTAAGGAGTTCCTTAATAAAATTATAATTTAGCGGCTATTAATAAAAAGACATTTTTTTAATTTCATTTATATAAATGTTTGTTTTGGCACGAGCTGTATATAGAGCAGCCAATATTTTTTAATTTATTATCATGTGGTAAATAATAGAAGAACGTACTCATCACATCTATTAAATTAATTTAGTTACTTAACTAATAATAAAATATCCCACTGTTCTATCGTCGTCTTTATGTTAAATATATAATAGTTAATTATTCTAATACTTTTGAATTTAGTCGTCACTATTATTAGCATTGTTATTTTTGTAAAATAATATAGGCCTACATAATGTAGAATAAAATTGCCTCACATACTAAGTTACTTGAAACTACTTTAATAACTTTAATGACGCTTGTGGCACAACCTTGGCGTAGGCTCCTATATGTGTAGATACAAAACAATTGTACAGAAACAAGTGATTTAAAACAGTTTAGCGTGACAACCACATAAAGGTAAATTCACAGTCATTTTGTATTAACTTCCAAGTAGAGTACCTTCGTGACTCGCTAGTCATTTATCGCCGTTTACAATGTAAGAAAAAATGCGATAAACAAACTCAAATTGCACTATTTCCACACAATTAAGTTATGAACCGGGTAAAGTCGATTCGTAGTCGGCTTATACTAATTATTCTCAATCGGTTATACGTAACTCAAGCAATTAAGTATTGTTATACACTCAGTTAGTAATATACATATAATTACTAAAAAAATCGTTTTATAAGTACTGACGCAGAACCAACAGTTTTGAAATTCATTCCATGTTCATTCTTGATACCAAAATTGTTTATTTATACTTTATTACAAAACCTTATGTGTATGAGTCAGCCCAGAAAGTTTTATCAAAATCCGTCAATTGCTTTTCATTTATTTCTCAAAGATTTTCACATCTATTATAAATTTATAATTATTTTTATAATATTAATACAACGCATTTCAACAGATACAAAAAAAATCCAACTCGTGTAATGAAGTTATATTTGTTCTTTGCCTTATGTTAATAATTACGTAATCCACGCATGAAGGTCATAACAGCCACATTAAATATGTAGGGCAATAACGTAACACCGTATCATCACGAGATGAATTAAGAGATTTCATACGTCAAAGGCATCTAGTATGGTATAGAAATGATAACCTAGAAAAGGTGTATTGTTTTATTACAGGGTTTAAAATAAATAACAACAACCATACAACACTTATCTAAATAATGGACCAATGCCTAAATTTTGATAGAATGTTGTACTAATGACGATTAAAAAATTTAATTTTATTCAATACATTTTTCAGAGTACATAATAAGTTATTTAGTAAGTCTTCTATGTTTTCACTTTTACGGGTTTTCGGCACAACGGTTACTCTAAATGCCCATGCCTTTACTCTAATTAAATCAACTTAATGGATAACACATTAAATAGATTTTCACATTTTTATTTTAAAGAATTTTATTTAGACTTCTGGTGAAGAAGGTTTATTATATAATTTTATACTACTTGAATTCTTCGTTGTGTATAAATATATTTGGGTATAAGTAAGGTAAAAAGTAATTAAACAGTTTATAACGCGTTTAAAAATTCCTACAATACTTATTGTAGAGCACCTAAATAAATAAGTAAGTCTGTAACACACCAAATATATATAGTAAAGACTTGTGAAAATGTGCTTCCTGCGCATACATTTTGTGAGAGTTTTCTTCTAAACCGATAGCCAATATGATTCTTTTACTAGAGAATCTTCTTTCCTTAGTTACTCTCAGATGTACGACCTATATGGGTAGCCCAATGCTACATCAGCTTGCTATTTATGCAATCCATATCTGCTACCATAGATTTGATGCGGATGTCTGTTACGTTTTCTATCACACAATATAATATTTCCCAAACCTGTTACAAGGGACCATATAAGCAGAAAGATGTAGATCATTGCAGGAGCACCTAGTCTCTTTGATCCGGCCCAAACTACTATCCGCTTACGGTCGAGTAAACGAGACGAATCGATATCATTACGTACTTATGTTATAATGTGTATCACCACATTTAACATTTCTTACTTGCCCGTTTAGTGAACGAGTGCGTGCCTCGGGAGACGACGTTGAATGCATACTTCAGATACCACCTATGTTTGCCGGGCACCAAGGCGATGTGCCATCAAGGCAGCTGCGGTGTTTGCATAGTGGCAGTGCGCGCTCGACGATATCCTAGCAATACTGTGGAGACGTTTTCAATTAATTCTGTACGTATATAAGAACATATTAAGATCTGTCGCACAACTCTATCTTAGCAGCACAGATCATAATATAATTTGTGATCATAACCGAATTTTATGCGCATTTTGTGGAATTCCTAAACAAAGCTTATGAAACCAGATTCTTTTACTAAACGTATAGACATCTTTCTTCGCTCTAACATATAATACAAATAATTTGACAAAGGACACCATTGTCAGAAAAATTAAATATCGCCCTCGTAGTGAGCCTTGACCAAGTGCGCAAACACCTAGTCTTAGACTTAAACTAGACAAAAGTGTGTGATATATTACTACAGTGTGAGGTATGCCCTTCAGGGGAACCTAAAGAAAGAGAGACTTGAATTTAAGAGTCGACGACATGGATTCGAATTTTAATGTGAATTAGTAATAATGCGCTATCGTTGTTTTTAGATAATGCATTTGTCTCGCTAACTCATTTAAAAAAAGTATATAATGCATGCATTCGATCGGTAGTAATTTCGTAAGACCATGGTTGGTTTCCGTTCTAAGAAAATAAAACTGATATTAAGGCAGGCGACACCCTAAGCATTACTGATGTCAATGGGTGTCACTTTCCATCAAGTGGCCCGACTGCTCGTCAGCTTTCGTATTCAAATAAAAAAAATCAGCTCATATATTATCTGCAATCGGACCCAATTTTATTTACAATACTTTACAGAGCTACTAATGACACTAATCTGTCTGAGGAAAAAGTGTATTATTCTGAATACATAATTGTCACAAATCTGTATTTAATCATGTATCATCGCATTGTACATGCGGGTAGGATGCGATACGACACATACATCAGTTTTTTAAATAGACGCAGAATATACCAAATAATCCTGCTTTTTCATAGATTTTTTTTTATTGAAACTAAATGTGTTAAGGCTAATATTTCAATTAATACATCAACGCCTCAAAAGATAGGGCTACGCAGAACGATACTAAAATGATTTTTTTATTGTATTTTTGCATCCTAGTTGTATGGGCTTGCGCTTTAGAAACCAGAGGTCGATTCGAACCGATTCGAATCCTGCGGGGACTCAACAGCTCTTTATTGCTATTTCCTAGTTGTCTAATGTAGTTGTAAAGTAAGACGATCCAGCCGTTAGGCAGATCAGAGGTTGGGCATGGTAAAAAGTCGGTCCTGCGCCTTATCGCTAACCGATTGGGTCGGTTATCCGGCCCATCAAGCTTTCATATTATAAAGAAATAGGGACTGCACTTGTGTTAGCGCGTATATTTATGCATTATAATATCTCCTGCGCAGTTGGCTGATCTCTAATATAGATCGGCCACCGTAGTCGTAATCGACTGTCGAATCGAGGGTCATTATTATTATATTGTTTAATAAACTATTGCTACATATTGTGAGTTATAAGTTTGTCCGACTGATTTCAGTGTTTAGTTCTCGTCTTCTCGTGCCATGGATGGGAAATAACAACAATCGAGGGTCTTGGCAGCAGAATTTGTGGTTATAGCGAGGGCCAGAAGCGAATTGCAGCATTTAACGGCACTCAATGGATACTGCACTCCCAGCTGGGTAATGCAGTTGTACAGGCAAGCTGTTACATTATTTTTCGATTATAACAAAAAGCACATGCTTTACGATTCTAAGGTTGAACGTTTGAATTATAAAGAAGTAATCCAGGATGTCTAGAACTTCTTCAGTAGTCTATAAAGGGTTTCAGTATCTTTAAATATGTATAGAATAATAATCTATCGGTATTGGGCCGGAATACCCACTGAAATTTTTAATAGCTTAAAAGAAAGGCCAAGAAATAAAATAAAAATGTTTCACAAAATTTTATGACAAAGAAATATATATATTTTAAAATATTTCTGTTATTTAGGCGAATACCAAAGGTACATATTTTAACACAGTTATATTGATATTAATCCTGTCCTTTCTCTCGCTGAATAAATATAATTTTAAATGATTATATATTACAAATGTCTGCAATATAATTTTATGGAAACTATAAAACTAGTAAGGGTAATTTGAAGTGTAATTACGTTAGGTAACTGTTAGTCATACGTGCTATTAAATTTACTTTTAGCTTACTGCATAAGAATCTGACCATGTTAGAACTGGAGAATTCCTTCGGTGGCAACACCTGCCGCTGTACCGGATACCGACCGATCCTCGATACGATCAAATCCTTCGCGGTCGACGCCAGCCCCGAACTGTGCAACAAAGTTAAAGATATCGAAGACGCATACAAATGTACAAAGAGACAATGCCAAAGACAATGTTCGGTGAACAGTGACGATAGCGATTGGTGTATTGTCAATGATCTTAAAATGGAACTGAATGGACCGTCTATAATATATTTCGATTTTGGTAACAAGAGGTTTTATAAGGTGTTTACTGAGGAGCAAGTTTTTGATGTTCTGAATGATAACGGTTTAAATTCCTACATGCTGATAGATGGAAATACTGCAAAAGGTACTATTTAATCTCTTCTACCTTATTATTTCCTCTGTTTACGCAATTATTACACATGCCAAATCCACTATTTTACGGATCATGCAGTCTGCCCGTGATCATGTGTGCTGGAAAGTGTTCGAAACCTCGGGAATTAAGAAATTTTGGATGCACATCGTTGCCATAGTTCACAAAGCTAACTGATGAGTAAAATTTTGACTCTGATTTCGTAAATGAGACTAAATTCAAGGCCATAGATCACTTCTTCACGTTATACAGTGTAGTATAGATATAACGAAAAAACTGTTTAAAGAATCATAGGTGCGAATGCTAACTCAATCTTTATTTTTAGGTATTTACGAGAACTTTGAATATCCTAAAACATTGATTGATATAAGCGATATAAGATCACTAAAGAGTTATCAGTTCAGTCAGAATCTAACCCTCGGTGCTAACATCAGCCTTGAGGATTGCATCACGTTGTTTCGGAGCATTGCTAAATCAAGAAGGGAATTCTTTTATCTGGATAGATTCGCTGACCATTTCGAACTCATCGCCCACATATCTGTTAGAAAGGTAATATGTTTAAGCACAACTTAAATGTCCTTTTAAACCCTTTTTTTGCGGTTGAGAAAACCAAAAATATATGAAAGGCTCGCCTTCAAATAAAGAGAACTTAAGCGGAGCCTTTTTGCACCCAGAAGGAATTATGCATACGAGGGACATGTATGAATAGAATAGATAAAACCGTTGTTGACCACCGACCTTTGTTAAGTGACTAACATATCAGTCTGTTGCATTTTACTATCTAAGTTTATCCGACAATCTAGTTCATATTGCTATCAACACAGTTATCAAAATATATACTACAAACGGCTGAACTCGCGACCGTGATCATAGTTATAGTTATTCCACTCGACATTAAGAAGGGCCTCCGATAGGTCCGTAAATGCTTGGCGTCACTACCGATTTCACGTGAGTTCAGTCATTTGTAATACATATTCTAAGTGCAATGTCTCACGAAACTTTCATTTTTTAACAACGTTATTCTAATCATTCTCCACGAAATATTATTTTTACTACGACTGGAATCTGTGGTTTTATAACGAGCAGCCTGACCTAAGCAATGGCAGGTGATGTATGTTGTTGTCAACATAAATCCTTATGGCTACCGTAGTATCAAACACAAATTATTATCTACATATTTTATTTTCTAACAGATTGGTTCATTAGCTGGTAACTTGATGATAAAACACATGATGCCAGATTACCAATCGGACGTCTTTGTTCTCTTCGAGACTGTGGGAGCGACAGTTACTATACGTAAGTCTATCCTTATATCCTATCCTATCTTTTTATTGGTTAATACATTCTGTAACAAAGAATTTAAAATATGTTTCGTTCGAACCAGGTGACAAACGCAACAAGAAAACTACGTTATCTATGATCGACTTTTTGAAATTTAAAATGCAAGGAATGTTGATGTTAAATATCCAATTGCCGCCTTTTAGCGACAGCCACATTTTTAGGAGTTATAAGGTACACGTGCTACTTTAACAGCCTAGACTTAAATGACTAATATACTGAATTTAAACATTAATGTCGATTTTGCTTGCAGATATTATCACGTAATCAAAACGCATTGGCCATAGTAAATGTTGGTTTTCTTCTTAAAATGGGCGTAAATAATGTTATAAAGGAGGCAAGCATTGTCTACGGCAATATATCAGCAAATTTCAATCACGCAAAACGTACAGAGAAATATCTCAAAGATAAGAATGTATTTAATAACAACGTACTCCAAGGAGCTATCAAAGTATTGTCAGAGGAAATAGTTCCCGTGAAATCTCCACCAAAACCATCGCCGGAATGTCGAAAAAAACTAGCCATAGGCCTCTTCTATAAGGTAAGTCACACAATTTTTTTGTTTAAAACCATGCAACATTCACGAGAAACTCTGAGTCATAATCATCATCATCAGCCTCTGATAGTCCACTGCTGGACATAGGCCTCCCCTAATACATCCCTATCCATTAGGAGGTTTTGGACCGTATCCTACCTCGCTGGTCCAATGCAGGTTAGTGGGCGGACCGACTTTTTACATGCCCATCCGACACATGGATCATTTTACTTTTTAGAAAATAGGGTGATTGGCCCAAATTGTCCTAACCAAGTAGGAAACAACTATGAAAATTTGTTGAGCCCCGCACCATTCGAACCCACGAATTCCGATTTCTAAATCACACGCCCTTACCACTAGACTACGGAGGCAGTTCCAAGAAAAACTCTTATTTCTAATTTCACTTTAAGTTTAGGGAGTACTAGTAAAGTCTGCCTAGTCCGTTAATACAATAACTTCCGTTACATTTTACACGTGTATTAAAATAATCTATTAATTTGTTTAATTTTATTTAAATTGATTTCACATACCAAGAAAAGTAAGGAAATATACATGTTTTAGTTCGAAAAATATCGCCGACCCCTAACTTATTCACGTGTCTGATTCACAAGCATATCTAATTAAATTTAATCCGCGTGCGAAATATTTTTGTACAATTTGTCCTATTTTGTCGATTCTTGAATACAATAAAACTACAAAACAAAAATATATATAACTATAACATTTCAACAGTTCATCTTAAACATCAGCCCCGCGGGTGTACCGTCACCAAGATACCGATCGGGCGGCAAACTGTTCGAGAGGCCAGTTTCCTTTGGGAAACAGGACTATCAGACCGACCCATCACTATATCCGTTAAACGAACCCGTGGAAAAACTAGAAGCATTAATACAGGCATCTGGGGAAGCGCGCTACGTGAATGACATACCGCAAATGCCGTGTGAGGTGTTTGGAGCTTTCGTGATGGCAACAGTGCATGCTGGCGAAATTAAGGATATTGATGGTTCTGAAGCCTTGGTATGTTATCGGTTGATAAATATACAACAATAGATGTAATATTAAAAGGTTCATCATCATCATCAGCCTTTGTTAGTCCACTGTTGGACATAAGCCGGGGTGGCTTCTAATGCATGTCTTCTCCATTAGGCGGTTTTTGGATCGTATCCCACAACGCTGGTCTAATGCGGGTTGGTTGGTGGACTGAATTTTTATATGCCCATCCGACGCATTGATCATCTTACTTTTCATACAATTAGGTGATCAGCCCAAATTGCCCTAACCAACTAGGAAACAAAAATGAAAATTGATGTTGTTTCCCCGCAGGATTCGAACCCACGTCTCCGGTTTCTAAAGCACACGCCCTAACCACTAGGCTACGGAGGCAGTTACGGTTAAATTAAAACTTAACGTAATATATCATCTTTATCAACCTGTGATAGTCCACTGCTGGACATAGGCCTGCCCTAATACACCTTATCCATTAGGGGGTTTTGGACATACGGTGCATTGGCCCACCACGCTGGTCCAATGCGGTTTGGTGGGTAGACCGACTTTTAACATGCCCATCCGACACATGGATCATCTTACTTTTCAGACAATCCGATGATCAGCCCAAAGTGCCCTAACCAACTAAGAAAGAACAATGAAAATTTGTTGAGTCCCCACAGCAGTCAGTCGAACCCAGGACCTGCGATTTCTAAAGCGTACGCCCATACCACTAGATATATACGGATGAATAATCATAAATTGGCATTCAGAACAACATTTTGGAAGGTTTTTCGGATTGTCTTTAAGATGTTAGATAATACTTAATGATAACTTTTGTCCATTGCAGAAAATCGAAGGGGTCATAGCTTTATTTACCGCAAAAGACTTTCCAGGTAAAAACTCTTTCGGATTCCCCGGTATACAACTTCAGTATGATGATGAGGAAATACTTGCCAGTTCGAAGATCTTATTCTGGGGCCAGCCAGTAGCCATTATAGTAGCAAAGAGTGAAGCTTTAGCAGCCTGTGTGGCGAAAAAAGTAAAAGTCACTTACAAAAATGTACCAACAACCCCGCCGGTTTTGACTATAGATCAAGCGAAGGAGTTCAGTAAAAGATATGCACCAGGTGACTCCAGCATTGAACCGAAGAAAACTGGTGATAATGTAAAACACGTTATTAAAGGCGTTTACGAAATAGGTGCCCAATATCACTATTATTTGGAACCGTTATCTTGTGTCGTTGTTCCCGTTGACGAAGGATTGGATGTGTACGATGCGACCCAGTGGATAGATTTAACGCAAATCACTGTTGCTAGATGTTTGAATATGAAAGAGAGCGAGTATGTATAAACTCAAACTTATATACACAAGTACTTTTTTAAACTGATTTTTTATAAACAAAATTAGTTTTTCTTATTAAGGCGCATATACATATTTGTGTATTTTTTTAAACTGAAAACAGATCCTTGTTATTTTTACAACCTTATTAGTATTTTTTTCATTTAGACGAATACGCATTTAATTATTTTTAGTTAATTCACGATAACCCACTTTAGGGATTTTTTACCTCAATAACAGTTCACACAGCGCCCCTGGCGTCCGACCTCCACAATCGGAATGTATAAACTCATCATCAGCCTGTGATAGTCCACTGCTGGACATATACCTCCCCTGATACACCTCCATCCATTAGGGGATTTTGGACCGTATACCACCACGCTGGTCCAATGCGGGTTGGTGGTTGGACCGACTTTTTACATGCCCATCCGACGCATGGATCATCTTACTTTTCAGACGATTGGGTGATCGGCCCACATAGCCCTAACCAACTAGGAAACAACAATCAAAATTTGTTGAGTCCCCGCAGGATTCGAACCCACGATAATCATGTATAAACTAATTGTAATATATTTGGTTTAGGTATTACACATACTGAGATGCATGACTCGTCCTATATCTCAAGTTTATTAAGAAATATCTATTAATTTATTATAACATATCCTAAGCGGACGGGCATTCTTCTTTATCCTATAACTATTATTGTTAATAAGTTGAAATCATAATACCAACTTTAATTACATGTTATAATTTGATTTTGATTAGACCCTAATCGATGATTTGTTTTCAGTGTCGTAGTGAAGGTCCGCCGTGTTGGCGGTGGTTTTGGAGGAAAGATCAGCCGCAACGCCCAAGTTGCAACTGCATGTGCGCTTGTCGCGAAGAAAACTGACAGGCCGTGCAGATTCATTTTACCAGTCGAGACTAATCTCACTATTGCTGGTAGACGGCTACCATGCCAATGCACATACGAGGTAATATTATCATCATCATCAGCCTGTGATAGTCCACTGCTGGACATAGGCCTCCCCTAATACACCCCTATTAGCTAGGGGGTTTTGGACCGTATCCTAACACGCTGGTCCAGTGCAGGTTGGTGGGTGGTCATATAATATTACTAGTGGTAATATTATATTCAAGTAAAATGATAAAGGGTAACTTAATTAAAGTTAATGAGATAGTAAATAAAACAACAGATTAAATTGTTTTTTCGTAAAACGTACACTAAAATAGGACACTGTTTTCGAATGTATTTTTAAGCTACATTTCTTACATAACAATTGTACATCTTTTGTATCCTTAATATTTTTTTAAGGTTGGAGTTGACGATGATGGTAAAATACAATATCTGAACGCGCTGATAGTGGAAGACGATGGTTGCTCTCACAATGAAAACATCCTAAGTTATACTGCAGGAGGATTCCCCAATTGTTACAACACAGATCCGTATACATTAAAGACGGCGAGTGTACTCACAGATTTGCCATCTAACACATTCGCCCGAGCCCCAGGTAAATTTAACTTCAAGAAGTTTTCGTGATTCCAAAGGATGTTTTTATTGCATCTTATGACGTGTTAGTCCTTTATAGCGCTTTAAATATAGTGAAATACCAACTAGATACAAATTTTTAAATATAACCGCGGTTTGGCCTGAAACATGAAAATACTTCTGTCTTCTACTACACAACACTTAACAGGTCTCAGGACATATGGCAGGACGTATTGCTTACCTTACCATTCATCCAATATAATATAATAAAATACATTTTAACATCATTGATATACAAAATTATTTATGTTACATACTATAATTGTTATGGGTACAGTAGATTTTAACTTACAGTGCTCGAAGATCTTTATTTTAAAATTTTATGGTACAGGTACATCTGAAGGTATTGCCTGCATCGAAAATATTATGGAACACATAGCCCTCGTCCTAGGAAAGGACTCGACCTGCGTCCGTCTAGAAAACATGCGAACAGAGGACAATGACGTGCCGCAGCTTATAGAAGAGGCGAAAAAGGATGCGGACTATGACAAGCGGGTTGCTGAAATCGAGCAATTCAACAAAGCCAATAGGTGGATGAAGAGGGCAATACAGATCAGCGTCATGTCATTCCCGGTCATATATTACGGCAATTACTCTGCCGTTGTGTCTATATACAGGGGGGACGGCACGGTTACAGTGACCACGGGTGGAATTGAGGTGGGCCAGGGTTTGAATACGAAGGCGGCACAGGTGTGCGCATACGAGCTCGGCATACCATTAGAACTGGTGTCAGTTACACCGAGCATTTCCTTGATGGCGCCCAACAACGTATTCACAGGTTCCAGTATTACTAGTGAAAGCGTGTGCTTCTCTATCATTCAGGCTTGTAAGGTGTTGAATTGTAGACTTGAAGTGATAAGGCAGAAAATGCCAAATGCCACGTGGTTGGAGATAATACAGAAGGCGGGCGAAGAGCTCATCGAACTGACAGCCACGTATATGATGTCGGAAAAAGAACCCGATCTTAAGGGCTACAATGCGTACGCAGTAGTCATTCTTGAAGTGCAATTGGACGTGTTGACTGGGAGATATGAGTTGCGGAGAGCGGATATGTTGGAAGATGTCGGCTTGAGCACCAACCCGGCGGTTGATGCTGGTCAGGTGAGATTCTCAATATAATTGTGATAATATAAATAGAGTTGATACGTTATTAGTAATACTATTTCGATTAAGTAAATACTATTTATGTTTTTCTTTATTACTTTTGTATTCATTTTTAGCTGGAAGGTGCTTATGTCCAAGGACTCGGATATTTTCTAACGGAAGACTTTATATATGACGAACGCACGGGGAAACTGCTGACCAACCGGAGCCTGACGTATGAAGTGCCTCTAGCGAAAGACATACCGATAGATTTTAGAGTTAAGTTTAGATATAACTCCAAAAATCCAAAAGGAGTGCTCGGGTCGAAAAGTAAGATTAATTTGCATTAGTATACTTTAAAATATTCATGTTTTTTGATTGATTTAAGCGATGAGTCGAGCATTGATATGCATTAGTCATGGGTGGGAACCCAAGACACCCATACCCCATCGCCGCCCTGACACATGGGTTGTTATTTATAGTTTAACCAGTAATTACGCTAGCTACTGTGGCCTTTGAACCAGAAGACAGTAGTGTTTGTACACTACAGCTTTTCGGAAAAAAATATGCACCACCGTCCTCAACTCCGCTTATGGTCACTTTTAAAAAGGCCTTAAAAATGAAGATAATGCTTCCGTGGTATATTTTGTTGTGGACTTCAAACATGCCGTTTTGTGCCAATACGATGTTTTGCGTCACAGTAAATTTAATTTAATAAAAATGGGTGCGTGTACTTACACGCGTGAGAAGTTATACTTTGGCATCATTAAAAATTAATATATTATATAATAATATTTATATATATATATATATATATAAATATTATTATATATATATATATATTAAAGCAGACGGCTTCATACTGTTAATTTTGTGTCAGAGGTGCGCGCATCTTAAAATTTCACTTATAATTTTTCATAACCGCCTAAAAAGTATTACTTCAAAATAAACGCAACAAAACGAACCTTAATCCCAACTCATAGAGCACATTATGACAACAACTATCGCAAAAAAAACGACAACTCCATTATCACTACACAAAATCAACTTATCGCTATGTAATAAGGTCCATTTCACGTTTCATTATAAACTGTTAATTTTGTGTCACAGGTGCTGCGCATCTTAAAATTTCACTTTCATCATTTTTTCATAACGCGCCTAAAAGTATAACTTCAAAAACTGCTGAGTAACAGTCAATTATTATTGTAAGCTACTTTGAAACCCTTGTATTTATATGAAGACAACTGAGAATAGCATCTTTTAGGCAAAGTTAACTAAAAAGTGTAGGAACATTAAATAAAATTATAAAGGTGCATACCTAAAACAGTATCAATATGTGTTTTTTCAACAGCTGTAGGTGAAATGGGTATATGTACCGCGCACGGAGTGACTCATGCTCTACGAAAATGTATTTACGAATCGAGAAAGGACTCTGGATACGATACAAGGGAGTGGATTAATATAGGTACGTTACATTTAAAAGCACAAATATCGTAATGAAATAAGATGAAATATATGTATATATCATATCAAACACCAATGGCCTTAAGCCGAGCGTTCTGATTAGTTAACGCCTCTAAACGGCAATTATAAAATATTATTTAATCAATCTATATAAAACTGCCTCCGTAGCCTAGTGGTATGGGCGTGTGCTTTAGAAACCGGAGGTCAGTGGTTTGATCCTGACTGAGGACTCAGCAAATTTTCATTGCTGTTTCCCTAGTATGTTAGGCAATTTGGGCCGATCACCCAATTGTCTCATAAGTAAGATGATCCATGAGTCGGATGGGCATGTAAAAAGTCGGTCCACCCACCAACCCGCATAGGACCAGCGTGGTGGGATACGGTCCAAAACCCTCTAATGGATAGGGGTGTGTTAGGGGATGCCTATGTCCAGCAGAGGACTATTACAGACTGATGATGTAATGATGTGATGCAATGTAATTTAATTAATAGGAACTAGCCTATTTTTGATGTGACAACGTCTAATAAATTGGTTCAAGCTACCTAGGACCAATTTATTAGACGTTGTCACATGCACTCTCGAAAACTGTGTTACAGCGCCGCTAACGTAACCCTCACCATAAGCAACCATAAGAGAAAATGAGAGGCTCGCGTCTCTCTTACTCGCGCGCAGTTGGCCTGCTTAAGCGAAAAAGAGACAGTGAGAAAGAGAAAGAGGGTTGATCCTTGTTCCTACTATATAAATGAATATTCACATTACAATCATTCTGCCACTAAAAGACGTTGTCACCAATAACTTTCGCTCGTATACCGATTTTACAGGCAACCAATTATTGGCTTATAAAAGTGTTTGACATTACTTTGTTTTAAAACATCATAAGGTAATTTATGTGTTGATAGCATAATCGATGCGTAAGTTGCATTTCTCGCATACCTATATCTACATCTTTGTTCGAGTATGAACAATTACTTATTGTTTACACAAATGTTTAGTTTCTTTTTGTTTTAAAAATATTTAAATTTATGCAAGATGTCATTACTATTATGGTAATTTAAATAATATATACATACATTATATAATCATTACCAAAGATAGTCTTGACAACTGGGTCGTTTCCACTACCTATTGAGTTTATTTATTACTTAACTACAAGGATAAGCAATAATATCATTTATTCCAAATATATTGGGCGTATACGTTTGTGATTAGCCCAATGTTTTTGACCTTACCTTTTTAATCTTTAATCACTTTACTTTTTCCAGATCACCCGTACAACACGCAGTCCATACTCAAGGCATTAGATGTAAAACTGGAAGAATTCATTATCAATGACAATTACTAATCATAATAAATATTTTGAAACAGTAACAAGTCGCCATGAGGTTTTCAACTGAAACAAGGCTTGTTCTACTGTATTTTGTTTAGTAATATAAGCTATAACTTATTTCACTTACATACATGAAGATTATTTAGACTTCTTTAATATATTCTTATGTATATAGATATGTATTATGTAAAAAAAAAAACAAACCTTATGTCAATGACAATATTTTTATATTATTAAAAACACAGATTTAGGTGCTACTGGCCATTGCCAGAGTCTACATATTATGTTTTTTTATTCCCTGCCCCACTCTACTTCTCAGCTCCTATGCCGATGTTTCTTTACATGCAACCAAAAAATAAATAATGATTCCTAACAATGCGTTAATGGGCTTTATTTCTTTTAAACAAAGACCTATTAAATATAAAAAAATCGTACTTTCGTTTCATAATAACGATTAATAATAACTCATGGCATCGTGGAATGCAACCGCGAATTACGCACTCACTAGAGATAAAGCCCTCACATAGATCCGAAACTAGTCTACATATAGTCGTTTTTAATTTTTTCCGTTTATATATGGAATAAATGTCAAAAATTTGTTGATTGACTACTTTTATTGAAGTGAAACTTTTTATCGGGGTTGGAAAAAAATTTAGTGTAACATTTTTTCGTTACACGCCATCTTTTTGGTATAAAATTAAGATTTAACGCTATATATGTAAATTTTGTAGTAACCGATTTAAATACTTAAGTGTATGGTTCATATTGTTGTTACATTTTGTAACTAGATGGCAGTGTTTTTAAAATTAGAAATACGAAAATTATAAAAGCGAAATACTTAATTGAATTTTTCATAATTAATGCAATAACTTCATGCGGGAAATTACAGTAAAGGTAAAAATGTTTTCTACGAAATGTTAGCATTGTTACAAAATACGAATATTTGAAGTGAAACTGCTTTATCGGGGTTGGAAAAAAAATTAGTGCAACATTTTTATTAATAAACCATTAATAACACAAATATATAATAACGACTTCAATGATAGTAATAATTCTATTACAATTAATGAAATTCAATAATAATCTTTGTAGTAATAAGCTTAAATGAAATAATTATAGAATTAGTATTTATGTCTATGATAATATTAAACTTTATTTAACCACTTCTTACAAGTGTACGTAAGTACACCGCACATTTTGAAGTTATACTTCTTTAGGCGCGTTATGAAAAAATGATGAGAGTGAAATTTTACGATGCGTCACAAAAATTAACAGTTTATAATGAAAACGGTGAAAATGTAATAAGGTCCATATTACATAGTGATAAGGTTGATTTATCTGCCCGTAGCCTAGTGGTATGGGCGTGTGCTTTAGAAACCGGAGGTCGTGGGTTCGAATCCTGCGGGGACCGAATTTTCATTGTTGTTTCCTAGTTGGTTAGGGCAATTTGGGCCGATCACCCAATTGTCTGAAAAGTAAGATGATCCATGCGTCAGATGGGCATGTAAAAGTCGGTCCACCACCAACCCGCATTGGACCAGCGTGGTGGGATACGGTCCAAACCCCTTATAGATAGGGGTGTATTAGGGAGGCCTATGTCCAGCAGTGGACTAAAACAGGCTGATGATGTATGTGATGTAAGGTTGATTTTTGTAGTGATAATGGAGTTGTCGTTTTTATTTGCGATAGTTGTTGCATAATGTGCTCTATGAGTTAGGATTAGGTTCGTTTTTGTAATATATATATATATATATATATATTATTAATAATATATTTTATATTATTTAAATTTATATTAAATATATTATTATATAAATATATTAATATTTGTAATGATGTTTATTCAACTTGATATAATGGTAATATTTTTATTCATTTAATATATCAACATTGTGATCTAGTCACACGTAATCAAAGCTTCTGATTTATAGTACCGCTGTACAAGTAAGCCAACATCTCTTAGGAATTCTACATTTGTAAGCAACAGATGGCGCTGAACTACCAGTTATATGATATATCAAAGTACGTCTTGTGAATCCATAAATTCTTAATCGAATTATTTATGATTAGTTCTTGTAAATCTATCATCTTTAATTATCTTAATTATTTTTGATTGATATTTCTTACTATTTGTGAATATTAGTGAAAAAAATTGTGCTTATATACTTTTTCAAGTGCTCCAATATAATTGAGGTTAACTATCCGTATGTATTATTTATTGTATTGTAATTAATTATTTGCATGCAATTAAAAACTATCTTTTAATGATGCCAAAGAAGTATAACTTCTCACGCGTACATAAATACGCACCCACTTTTTAATACCATTTTGCGCAACAAGAGTAAGATGAGATGTATCAATAATGGATGATATTTTTACCATTCTAAGCTACTCATCGTAACCCATCCGGTGAACATACTAGATTTGATCTTTTATTTTCCTTTCTTCCAATCTATGACTGCCCTTTAAAGCCAACATCCTACTTCAGACTTTTTTATCGCCTTGAACCTAAGTTTATACTCTATTCAATGTGGATTGTTGAGACAATAAAATTTGCAAATTATCCGATTTAATTAATTATTTGTACAAATAAAAATAATGCAACTACCAAATTCGTAGTACTTAAGAAGGTATAATAAAATGAAGCGACCACAAAAAACCAGTAAGTATACAGTAAAGATAATTAAGAGCAAAATAGCCAAAGGAATTACATCATCATCAGCCTGTAATAGTCCACTGCTGGACATAGGCCTCATCTAATATACCCATATCAATTAGGGGATTTTGGACCGCATCTCATAACGCTGGTCCAATGCGGGTTGGCGGATTGGCCCAGAGGAGTTAGTGCCAAATAATACGCGCCAAAAAGCCGTCAAACGTTCAATAATATTTTTCATCTTCCAATTCTGTTAAAGGATAGATGTTTTAGTTATTTTGTCATCTTCAGATGCACCAGCAGGCGACTTACTGTTCCCGTATTTATTCCGTCTCTATGGACAATATTCAGAGCACATAGTGCCAGCACTTTGATTTAATCGCAACCGAAACGGATGCTATTTACTTAGCAAAAGCTAAGAAAAATTATCCAATATTTGGTTGCTCTAAAACATTTGACTGATTGGCTTTGTTTGGCTATTAATCTATTATAATGTTAAGCAGGCTTACGAACACGTTAAAGATTAATTGTTTTCAACCTGCCTGTTATTCTTGTTATTATAGTTATTCTTGTCAGTGACCTTATACCGCAAAATAATCAAAACTCCTTGTTATATACATGCCACCTCAAGTCACACATTGCTAGAGGCCAGAAAGTTATGGTAGAACAAAAAAGATAGAGAAAACTTTTCCATTAAATATGCATTATTTGATAAATTCTATTCACAACCATAAAATTATAATAAATAAAAAAAATGTATTTTAATGAAGTTAGTGTTATACAGTAATTGTTAAATATTTTCTTTCTATTTACTTACCAGAAAGAATATAATTTTATTAATGATATCTTATATAGTGATATCTCGTTATTTAATTTTGTCTATAAATTAATAAAAAACAGTTTGAAATAAGGGTCATTAAGATGTTTTTAGTAAAAATTCAACTCCGTCATAAACTATTAAACAAACACATTTAACTGTTCATTAATTATAAGCGTTTGAGATCATTTGTTAATTGCTTGTCAATTACTTTACAAGTACAAGTAACGTATTCTACGTAAACACATCTTGGAGACATTAAGTTTAATTAAAAGAAATAAATGAATAGAAATGAAGCGGACGTTTACTCCCGTATCATTTAATCTGACAATACAGTACGTGCATAGATCTTAGGCATTAAATTATTAAACAAATTTTAAACCTAAATTACTTAATATTATTTAATAAAATATAATAAACAAAGAATATATAAATAACGGTACGAAAACTCTCAAGTTAATTGTTTTCAGCTATTATAGAGACACTGAGACTGCTTCAGAGAATTAAAATAGATTTCTTTCAACAAAAGTATGATGACGAGATAGTCACAACTCTAGGTGAGACCATATGTTACCTTTCCCTTGTGCAAATTTAACAAAGAAACCCAGAGGAAGGAAGGTTTGCGGTATCAAAACTGAGAAATTAGTGACGATTCTAATGAATCAAACAGCGAAGATTTAATATAAGCAGAGTTAGGTAAATTTAAAGGTACCTAAAAGATTATCAGTATTTATTTTTGTTAATAATGCATTATTTTCAAGTTTATTTTGTAAATATAATTTTTTATAGGTTTAAGAGACAATACCGATGTTTTTCTTGATTTTTAATAATGATTGTATATTTATTATATTATTGAATTAAATGCTATAAAAACTGATTTTAAAAAATATATTTTAATTTTTTTCTTTTGTTATTTCGATGATTAAATATATATATATATAATACTACAATATTATAATAAAAAGATATAGGTAAAAGATAATGTAGATAGTGTGTAAAAGATGTATCATAAAAGATTACGAATTATTAATTTAGTTGTTATTGTTAACATGTTGAACACAATAATGGAAGCAATTATTTTAACCAATATTTGTGTTGAGTTCTACATTTAAATAAATTCCTATTATGTGGTCGAAATAAAAAAAAACTTTATTGAAACCATTTTGAGAAATATGAACGTGCCTGCTATTCCGTATGGCTAATAATTTATGATGAGTACTTAGTCCTTCACATGCCCGCTAAAATAACTACTATTCATTTTTTAATCTAACATTACTAAATTCAACCTTAATAATATCAGCTTCTACAACCTCAGTTGTTATTCTTAAATAAGCTTCAACTTCAGAATCAACTTATACTAGTAAAATCTATGTAGAAAAAAATCGCTGCCTGCTTAAGTTTATACTTATATTGTATCATTTCAAAATCTACAAAAGACACATGCAACAGCATCAGCAACCAGATTTTTCTTAACTTAGCTTCAACATCATAATCAACTGATCAGTAAAACGAATGTCAGTAAACACCTGCCTAATATGTTATAACATTCCTTTTAAATTTGTTTTGGCAAGATGAAAGATGTCAAGAGATGAAAACTTTTAATGAAAGTAAGGCACCGACTTCATCATTCATCATCAGCCTTGATACCTGCTGGACATAGGCCTCCCTAATACACCCCTATCCATTAGGGACTTTACCACCACCATGGTCCATCGGTTGGTGGGTGACGACTTTTATGCCCATCCGACGCATGGATCATCTTACTTTTCAGACAAAATGGGTGATCCAAATTGCCCTTAACCAACGAGGAAACAACAATGAAAATTTGTTGAGTTCCCGCAGATTTCGAACGCACGACCTCCGATTCTAAAGCACACCTATCAAAGGCACCAACTTACAACACAATATTTCGTGTACTTGGAGTGAGCTGGTGGAACGTAATTGAGGAGACGTGTCTTTGTGCGTTTTGCTGGTAGGTTTAGGCGCAAAAAAAGAGATGTCAACTCTGGAGTATAAGTCCCTGAACTTAGCTCATTTTGAATGAGTAATAATCCTTCTTACAGGACCCCTCATAACAGTTATTTTTCTGGTTTGTTCGATAATTTAAGGCTTTGACTAATTGTAATTGGATTTTTTCTATGTCCTGGTTGTAGATTGCATAAATAGGATCCCAAATATTGCAACAGTACTGTAATACGCTCCGGACATATGAGTTGTACAAGACTTTAATGCATTCTGGATCGGAAAGTTGGTCATTGGTCGGATAGCCTCGACAAATTCTAGAGCATGTTTTAAATTTTAACAGTATTCGGAACTAGCTGGAACTAGATGTATGAATAATGTATGACAGTCTCATTCAAATAAAATTAATTAGTGATATATTTTCAGTTCAGGTACTTTACAAGTTTTTCCACTCTAAATGACTTATCACAATCTATTCGGTAAACATAATAGACTTGACCTAATTCTTTCCTCTAATCGTTCTATCTATAATTCCTCTCTATAGTCAATGGCCTGCTTCCGCCTTTTATCATCAAGTCAACATCTAGCAAGTTTATCCCATCACATCTAACTAAATTCAGAGTTGTGCACTTTTCATGAATTAACATTGCTGATGACACATGCCATATGTGCAAAGAATTAAAATTAAGAGATAAAATTAAGTTGTAAACTTTATTCAATGTGATTTCTAAAGACAATATTTACCGATTTAATAAACTATCTGTACGATACTAGTGCACAAATAAAAGCAGTAAATAGTGCAGCTACCAAGTTCAAAACTAAAGAAGGTATAAAAATTTTAAGGGTATGAAGCGCCCGCAAAAAACCAAGACTGTAAAGATAGAAAAATATACTAGTCCAAAATAAACATAAATTGGTGCAAATTAATACCCCCCTAAAACACCTTCAAATGTGTGTTGTAAGCTTTGTATGAACGGCTTTATTTGGCTGTTAATCTATCAAAATGTCAAGAAGGCCTACGAACACGTTAAAGAATAAATAGAAAGTGGTGTCATGTGATGTCTGTATTGACAGAGATTATTAATTTCAAGCTTTTTTCTTAAAGTAATGTATTTTTATAAATTCTTTTCAATTATTGTAATTATATTAAAAATACCATACGATTATTAAAGATTAAGAATTTTCCCTTCTGCAACTTTAAGCAAAGAAACCCAGAGAACAAAGCGTTTTGGTATTAAAACTAAGAAATTGATGTTTGACGATTCTAATGAATCCGATAGCGAAGATTTAATATAAACGAAGTATAGCTACCTCCGTAGCCTAGTGGTATGGGCGTGCTTTAGGAAACCGGAGGTCGTGGGTTCGAACTCGCGGGACGCAACAAATTTTCATTGTTGTTTCAGTTGGTTAGGCAATCGGGCCAATCACTAATTGTCTGAAAAGTAAGATGATCCATGCTCGGATGGGCATAAAAGTCGTCCACCACCAACCCGCATTGGACCAGCGTGGTGGATACGTCCAAACCCCTAATGGATAGGGGTTATTAGGGAGGCCTATGTCCAGCAGTGGACTAACAAGCTGATGATGTGTGATGGAAGTATAGCTTATATAGTTTTAAAATTATCTTAAAGATTATCATTATTTATTTTTGTTACTAATTTTGTAAATAAAATTTTGAAAATTGGTTTTAAGGCACAATTTAAAGTTTTATTCATATAATGCTATATTGTACATTTTTAATAATAATTAGATACTATAATAAATGATGAAAACATATCTTTTTTAATTTTTCTTTTTGTTATCCCGATTTGCAAAACACTATAATATGTATACTATATTATAATAAAAAGGTATAAGATAATGTTTATAATATACATCAGATATATCATAAAAAGATTAAGAAGTTTTAGCAAGTATTTTTTTCAATATCTTCGTCATATCTTTGATTTTATCGATGATATGTTATTGTCATTGAACGCAATAATGGGGCCAGAGGAATTGGTGCCAAATAATACGCGCCAAAAAAGCCGTCAAACGTTCAATTATATTTTTCATCTTCCAATTCTGTTAAAGGATAGATGTTTTAGTTATTTTGTCATCTTCAGATGCACCAGCAGGTGACTTACTGTTCCCGTATTTTTTCCGTCTCTATGGACAATATTCAGAGCACATATTGCCAGCACTTTGATTTAATCGCAACCGAAACGGATGCTGTTTGCTTAGCAAAAGCTAAGAAAACGCACACGTTAAAGATTAATTGTTTTCAACCTGCATGTAGTTATTCTTGTCAGTGACCTTATACCGGGCAGCAAAATAATCGAAACTCCTTGTTATATAAATGCCACCTCAAGTCACACATTGCTAGAGGCCAGAAAGTTATGGTAGAACAAAAAAAGATAGAGAAAACTTTTCCATTAAGTAATGCATGTATTTTGATAAACTCTATTCAAAAACATATAATTATAATAAATAAAAAAAATGTATTTTAATGACGTTAGTGTTATACAGTAATTGTTAAATATTTTCTATCTATATATTTACCAGAAAGAATATAATTTCATTAATGATATCTTATATAGATATCTCGTTATTTAATTCAGTCTATAAATGAATAAAAACAGTTTGAAATAAGGGTCATTAAGATGTTTTTAGTAAAAATTCAACTCCGTCATAAACTATTAAACAAACACATTTAACTGTTCATTAATTATAAGCCTTTGAGATCATTTGTTAATTGCTTGTCAATTACTTTACAAGTACAAGTAACGTATTCTACGTAAACACATCTTGGAGACATTAAAAGTTTAAATAAAAAGAAATAAAATGAATAGAAAATGAAGCGGACGTTTACTCCTGTATCATTTTATCGACAATACAGTACGCGGTGCTAATAGATCTTAAGGCATTAAATTATTAATCAATTTTAAACCCAAAATTACTTAATATTATTTAATAAAATATAATAAACAAAGAATATATAAATAACGGTACGAAAACTCTCAAGTTAATTGCTTTTTCAGCTATTATAGAGACACCGAGACTGCTTCAGAGAATTAAAATAGATTTCTTCCAACAATAACTATGATGACGAGATAGTCACAACTCCTAGTGAGACCATAGTACCTTCCTGTGCAAATTTAACGCCAAAGAAACCTCAGAGGAAGGAAGGCTTTGCGGTATCAAAACGGAGAAATTGCTGCTTGACGATTCTAATGAATCAACAGCGAAGATTTAATATAAGCAGAGTTTGGTAAATTTAAAGGTACCTAAAAGATTATCAGTATTTATTTTGTTAATAATGCATGTATTTTCAAGTTTATTTTGTAAATATAATTTTTTATAGGTTTTAAGAGACAATACTGATGCTGTTTTCTTGATTTTTAATAATGATTGATATTTATTATATTATTGAATTAAATCTATAAAAACTGATTTTTAAAATATATTTTTATTTTTTTTCTTTGTTATTTCGATGAGTTAAATATATATATATATATATATATATAATACTACAATATTATAATAAAAAGATATAGGTAAAAGATAATGTAGATAGTGTGTAAAAGATGTATCATAAAAGATTACGAATTATTAATTTAGTTGTTATTGTTAACATGTTGAACACAATAATGGAAGCAATTATTTTAACCAATATTTGTGTTGAGTTCTACATTTAAATAAATTCCTATTATGTGGTCGAAATAAAAAAAAACTTTATTGAAACCATTTTGAGAAATATGAACGTGCCTGCTATTCCGTATGGTTAATAATTTATGATGAGTACTTAGTCCTTCATGCCCGCTAAAATAACTACTATTCATTTTTTAATCTAACATTACTAAATTCAACCTTAATAATATCAGCTTCTACAACCTCAGTTGTTATTCTTAAATAAGCTTCAACTTCAGAATCAACTGATACTAGTAAAATCCTATGTAAGCAAAAAAATCGCTGCCTGCTTAATGTTTATACTTATATTGTATCATTTCAAAATCTACAAAAGACACATGCAACAGCATCAGCAACCTCAGTTTTTTTCTTAACTTAGCTTCAACATCGTAATCAACTGATATCAGTAAAACGAATGTCAATAAACACCCTGCTTAATATGTTACATAACATTCCTTTTAAATTTGTTTTTGGCAAGATGAAAGATGTCAAGAGATGAAAACTTTTTAATGAAAGTAAAGGCACGACTTATCATTTCATCATCAGCTTTGATAGTCCACTGCTGACATAGGCCTCTCCTATACACCTATCCATTAGGTTTTGGACCGATCCACCACGCTGGTCCAACAGGTTGCGGTGGGACTGACTTTTACATGCCCATCGACGCATGGATCATCTTACTTTTCAGACAAATGGGTGATCGGCCTAATTGCCCTTACTAACTAGGAAACAACAATGAAATTTGTGAGTTCCTGCAGGTTTCGAACGGACGACCTCCGGATTCTAAAGCACACGCCTATACCAAAGGCACCGACTTACAATACAATATTTCGTGTAGTTGGAGTGAGCTGGTGGAACGTAATTGAGAGTAGCGTGTCTTGTGCGTTTTGCTGGTAGGTTTAGGCGCAAAAAAAGAGATGTCAACTCTGGAGTATAAGTCCCTGAACTTAGCTCATTTTGAATGAGTAATAATCCTTCTTACAGGACCCCTCATAACAGTTATTTTTCTGGTTTGTTCGATAATTTAAGGCTTTGACTAATTGTAATTGGATTTTTTCTATGTCCTGGTTGTAGATTGCATAAATAGGATCCCAAATATTGCAACAGTACTGTAATACGCTCCGGACATATGAGTTGTACAAGACTTTAATGCATTCTGGATCGGAAAGTTGGTCATTGGTCGGATAGCCTCGACAAATTTCAAGGAGCATGTTTCTTAAATTTTTAACAGTATTCGGAACTAGCTGGAACTAGATGTATGAATAATGTATGACAGTCTCATTCAAATAAAATTAATTAGTGATATATTTTCAGTTCAGGTACTTTACAAGTTTTACCACTCTAAATGACTTATCACAATCTATTCGGTAAACATAATAGACTTGACCTAATTCTTTCCTCTAATCGTTCTATCTATAATTCCTCTCTATAGTCAATGGCCTGCTTCCGCCTTTTATCATCAAGTCAACATCTAGCAAGTTTATCCCATCACATCTAACTAAATTCAGAGTTGTGCACTTTTCATGAATTAACATTGCTGATGACACATGCCATATGTGCAAAGATGATAAAGATAAAATTAAGTTGTAAACTTTATTCAATGTGATTTCTAAAGACAATATTTACCGATTTAATAAACTATCTGTACGATACTAGTGCACAAATAAAAGCAGTAATAATAGTGCAGCTACCAAGTTCGTAAAACTAAAGAAGGTATAAAAATTTTAAGGGTATGAAGCGCCCGCAAAAAACCAAGACTGTAAAGATAGAAAAATATACTAGTCCAAAATAAACATAAATTGGTGCAAATTAATACCCCCCTAAAACACCTTCAAATGTGTGTTGTAAGCTTTGTATGAACGGCTTTATTTGGCTGTTAATCTATCAAAATGTATATTTTTATAAATTCTTTTCAATTATTGTAATTATATTAAAAATACCATACGATTATTAAAGATTAAGAATTTTCCTTTTGTGAGATATCATTATTTAATTAAATCTATTAATGAGTAAAAACCGTTTTAATTAGGGTTCATTAAGTTGTTATTAGTCACTCAACTGTTTCATACACTATTATACAAACAAAATAAACTGTTCGATAATTATAAGCCACTAATATCATTTGCTAATTAGGTATCGAAATCCAATTGGTATAAATACCCTGAACTTATCTTTATATTAACATTAAAAAATCAGTATTCTACATATACACATCTTGAGAGCATTACAAGTTTAATTTAAGTTTTTAAATTAAAATGAATAAAAAACCAAGCGGACGTAAACTCCTGTATCGTTTAATCGACAATCCAGTGCGCAGTGCTAAGAGATCTAAAGGTATTAATAAATATAATCAATATTAAAGTAAATTTAAATCAATATTAAACCCAAAGTTTCTTTACATTATTTAACAATACATAATAAACAAAGAATATCAAACAGCGGTACTAAAACTCTCATGCTAATTGCTTTTTCAGTTTTTAAGGAAACACCGAGACAGATTAAGAGAATTAAAATAGATTTCGATTCGACCCCTTCCAACAATAACTATGATGAAATCAAGACAGTCACAACTCCTAGTGATACCAAATGTTACCTTTCCCCTTCTGCAACTTTAACGCCAAAGAAACCCAGAGAAACAAAGCGTTTCGCGGGTATTAAAACTAAGAAATTGATGTTTGACGATTCTAATGAATCCGATAGCGAAGATTTAATATAAACGAAGTATAGCTACCTCCGTAGCCTAGTGGTATGGGCGTGTGCTTTAGAAACCGGAGGTCGTGGGTTCGAATCCTGCGGGGACGCAACAAATTTTCATTGTTGTTTCCTAGTTGGTTAGGGCAATTTGGGCCAATCACCTAATTGTCTGAAAAGTAAGATGATCCATGCGTCGGATGGGCATGTAAAAAAGTCGGTCCACCCACCAACCCGCATTGGACCAGCGTGGTGGGATACGGTCCAAACCCCCTAATGGATAGGGGTGTATTAGGGGAGGCCTATGTCCAGCAGTGGACTAACAAAGGCTGATGATGTGTGATGTGAAGTATAGCTTATATAGTTTTAAAATTATCTTAAAGATTATCATTATTTATTTTTGTTACTAATTTTGTAAATAAAATTTTGAAAATTGGTTTTAAGGCACAATTTAAAGTTTTATTCATATAATGCTATATTGTACATTTTTAATAATAATTAGATACTATAATAAATGATGAAAACATATCTTTTTTAATTTTTCTTTTTGTTATCCCGATTTGCAAAACACTATAATATGTATACTATATTATAATAAAAAGGTATAAGATAATGTTTATAATATACATCAGATATATCATAAAAAGATTAAGAAGTTTTAGCAAGTATTTTTTTCAATATCTTCGTCATATCTTTGATTTTATCGATGATATGTTATTGTCATTGAACGCAATAATGGGGCCAGAGGAATTGGTGCCAAATAATACGCGCCAAAAAAGCCGTCAAACGTTCAATTATATTTTTCATCTTCCAATTCTGTTAAAGGATAGATGTTTTAGTTATTTTGTCATCTTCAGATGCACCAGCAGGTGACTTACTGTTCCCGTATTTTTTCCGTCTCTATGGACAATATTCAGAGCACATATTGCCAGCACTTTGATTTAATCGCAACCGAAACGGATGCTGTTTGCTTAGCAAAAGCTAAGAAAACGCACACGTTAAAGATTAATTGTTTTCAACCTGCATGTAGTTATTCTTGTCAGTGACCTTATACCGGGCAGCAAAATAATCGAAACTCCTTGTTATATAAATGCCACCTCAAGTCACACATTGCTAGAGGCCAGAAAGTTATGGTAGAACAAAAAAAGATAGAGAAAACTTTTCCATTAAGTAATGCATGTATTTTGATAAACTCTATTCAAAAACATATAATTATAATAAATAAAAAAATGTATTTTAATGACGTTAGTGTTATACAGTAATTGTTAAATATTTTCTATCTATATATTTACCAGAAAGAATATAATTTCATTAATGATATCTTATATAGTGATATCTCGTTATTTAATTCAGTCTATAAATGAATAAAAAACAGTTTTAAATAAGGGTCATTAAGATGTTTTTAGTAAAAATTTAACTCCGTCATAAACTATTAAACAAACACATTTAACTGCTCATTAATTATAAGCCTTTGTGATCATTTGTTAACTGCTTATCAATATGCAATTCGTATAAGTATTATCAGTGTTCTACGTGAACACATCTTGGAGACATTAAAAGTTTAATTAAAAAGAAATAAAATGTATCGTTTAATCGACAGTACAGTACGCAGTGCTAATAGATCTTAAGGCATTAAATTATTAATCAATTTTAAACCCAAAATTACTTAATATTATTTAATAAAAAATTAAAATAAACAAAGAATATATAAATAACGGTACGAAAACTCTCAAGTTAATTGCTTTTTCAGCTATTATAGAGACACCGAGACTGCTTCAGAGAATTAAAATAGATTTCTTCCAACAATAACTATGATGACGAGATAGTCACAACTCCTAGTGAGACCATATGTTAACTTTCCCCTTGTGCAAATTTAACGCCAAAGTAGCCCAGAGGAAGGAAGCGTTTAGCGGGTATCAAAACTAAGAAATTGCTGCTTGACGATTCTAACGAATCAAACAGCGAAGATTTAATATAAGCAGAGTTTAGGTAAATTTAAAGGTACCTAAAAGATTATCAGTATTTATTTTTGTTAATAATGCATGTATTTTCAAGTTTATTTTGTAAATATAATTTTTTTATTGGTTTTAAGAGACGATAACCGATGCAGTCTTCTTGATTTTTAATAATGATTGTATATTTATTATATTATTGAATTAAATGCTATAAAAAACTGATTTTTTAAAAATATATTTTTAATTTTTTTCTTTTTGTTATTTCGATGAGTTAAATATATATATAATACTACAATATTATAATAAAAAGATATAGGTAAAAGATAATGTAGATAGTGTGTAAAAGATGTATCATAAAAGATTACGAATTATTAATTTAGTTGTTATTGTTAACATGTTGAACACAATAATGGAAGCAATTATTTTAACCAATATTTGTGTTGAGTTCTACATTTAAATAAATTCCTATTATGTGGTCGAAATAAAAAAAAAACTTTATTGAAACCATTTTGAGAAATATGAACGTGCCTGCTATTCCGTATGGCTAATAATTTATGATGAGTACTTAGTCCTTCACATGCCCGCTAAAATAACTACTATTCATTTTTTAATCTAACATTACTAAATTCAACCTTAATAATATCAGCTTCTACAACCTCAGTTGTTATTCTTAAATAAGCTTCAACTTAAGAATCAACTGATGCTAGTAAAATCTTATGACAGCAAAAAATCGCTGCCTGCTTAATGTTTATACTTATATTGTATCATTTCAAAATCTACAAAAGATACATGCAACAGCATCAGCAACCACAGTTTTTTTCTTAACTTAGCTTCAACATCGTAATCAACTGATATCAGTAAAACGAATGTCAGTAAACACCCTGCCTAATATGTTACATAACATTCCTTTTAAATTTGTTTTTGGCAAGATGAAAGATGTCAAGAGATGAAAACTTTTTAATGAAAGTAAAGGCACCGACTTCATCATTTCATCATCAGCCTTTGATAGTCCACTGCTGGACATAGGCCTCCCCTAATACACCCCTATCCATTAGGGGGTTTTTGGACCGTATCCCACCACGCTGGTCCAATGCGGGTTGGTGGGTGGACCGACTTTTTACATGCCCATCCGACGCATGGATCATCTTACTTTTCAGACAAATGGGTGATCGGCCCAAATTGCCCTTACTAACTAGGAAACAACAATGAAAATTTGTTGAGTTCCCGCAGGTTTCGAACGGACGACCTCCGGATTCTAAAGCACACGCCTATACCAAAGGCACCGACTTACAATACAATATTTCGTGTAGTTGGAGTGAGCTGGTGGAACGTAATTGAGAGTAGCGTGTCTTGTGCGTTTTGCTGGTAGGTTTAGGCGCAAAAAAAGAGATGTCAACTCTGGAGTATAAGTCCCTGAACTTAGCTCATTTTGAATGAGTAATAATCCTTCTTACAGGACCCCTCATAACAGTTATTTTTCTGGTTTGTTCGATAATTTAAGGCTTTGACTAATTGTAATTGGATTTTTTCTATGTCCTGGTTGTAGAGATTGCATAAATAGGATCCCAAATATTGCAACAGTACTGTAATACGCTCCGGACATATGAGTTGTACAAGACTTTAATGCATTCTGGATCGGAAAGTTGGTCATTGGTCGGATAGCCTCGACAAATTTCAAGGAGCATGTTTCTTAAATTTTTAACAGTATTCGGAACTAGCTGGAACTAGATGTATGAATAATGTATGACAGTCTCATTCAAATAAAATTAATTAGTGATATATTTTCAGTTCAGGTACTTTACAAGTTTTACCACTCTAAATGACTTATCACAATCTATTCGGTAAACATATGACTTGGACCTAATTCTTTCCTCTAATCGTTCTATCTATAATTCCTCTATAGTCAATGGCCTGCTTTCCCTTTTATCATCAAGTCAACATCTAGCAAGTTTATCCCATCACATCTAACTAAATTCAGAGTTGTCACTTTTCATGAATTAACATTGCTGATGACATGCCATATGCAAAGATGATAAAGATAAAATTAAGTTGTAAACTTTATTCAATGTATTTCTAAAGACAATATTTACCGATTTAATAAACTATCTGCGATACTATGCAAAATAAAAAGCAGTAATAATAGTGCGCTACCAAGTTCGTAAAACTAAAGAAGGATAAAATTTAAGGTGTGAAGCGCCTAAAAACCAAGACTGTAAAGATAGAAAAAATATACTAGTCCAAATAAACATAAATTGGTCAAATACACCTAAAACACCTTCAAATGTGTGTTGTGTTTGTATGAACGGCTTTATTTGGCTGTTAATCTATCAAATGTCAAGAAGGCCTACGAACACGTTAAAGAATAAATAAAAAGTGTAGTCATGTGATGTCTGTATTGACAGAGATTATAATCCAAGCTTTTTCTTAAAGTAATGTATTTTATAATCTTTTCATATTGTAATTATATTAAAAATACATGATTATTAAAGATTAAGAATTTTCCTTTTGTGAGATATCATTATTTAATTAAATCTATTAATGAGTAAAACCGTTTTAATTAGGGTTCATTGTTGTTATTAGTACACAACTGTTTCATACACTATTATACAAACAAAATAAACTGTCTCGATAATTATAAGTCACTAATATCATTTGCTAATTAGGTATCGAAATCCAATTGATATAAATACCTTGAACTTACTCTTTATGTTAACATTAAAATCAGTATTCTAATATACACATCTTGAGAGTTACAAGTTTAATTTAAGTTTTAAATTAAATGAATAAAAACCAAGCGGACGTAAACCTCTTTAATCGACAATCCAGTGCCAGTGCTAAGAGATCTAAAGGTGATATAAATGTAATCAATTAAAGTAAATTTTAATCAATATTAAACCAAAGTTCTTTACATTATTTAACAATACATAATAAATAAAGAATATCAAACAGCGGTATAAAACTCTCATCAATTGCTTTTCAGTTTTAAGGAAACACCGAGACAGATTAGAGAATTAAAATAGATTTCATTCATCCTTCCAACAATAACTATGATGAAATCAAGACAGTCACAACTCCTAGTGATACCAAATGTTACCTTTCCCCTTCTGCAACTTTAACGCCAAAGAAACCCAGAGAAAGAAAGCGTTTCGCGGGTATTAAAACTAAGAAATTGATGTTTGACGATTCTAATGAATCTGATAGCGAAGATTTAATGTAAACAAAGTATAGCTTACATATATTTAAAATTATCTTAAAGATTATCATTATTTATTTATATTATTCATTTTGTAAATAAAATTTTGAAAATTGGTTTTAAGGCACAATTTATAATTTTATTCGTATAATGCTATATTGTACATTTTTAATAATCATTAGATAATATAATAAACGATGAAAATATATCTTTTTTTATTTTTCTTTTTGTTATCCTGATTTGCAAAACACTATAGTGCTACTATATTTTAATAAAAAGGTAGAAGATAATGTTGTTATAATATACATCAGATATATCATAAAGCGATTAAGAAGTTTTAGCAAGTATTTTTTCCAATATTTTCGTCATATCTATGATGTTATCGATGATATGTTATTATTGTCAATGAACGCAATAATGGGAGCAACTATTTTTACTAACGTTGGTATTGAGTTCTATATTTAAATGAATTTATATATAGTGGTCAAAACCAAAAGAAAATTAATAAAAACCCTTTCGAGAAATATAAAGTGCCTGTCATGCGCTATGGTTTTAAATTTATAATGAATTAGTCCTTCTAATGACACAAAATAACTACTATAAATTTCGATTTATTTTTGAAATCTCCATAATATACAATCACATTAGCTATTATCATAATTTAGTAGTTTATACACAACTGCTTCCTGAGCCTTGTGTAAGGGCGTGTAGATACCGAGGTCCTGGGTTCGAGTCCTGCATACTCAACAAATTTTCAGTGTTGATTCCGAGTTGACTAGGCTATGCAGGCTGTTCATCGATTGTCTGTAAAGTAAGATGATCCATGCGTCGAATGGACATTTTAAAAGTTGGTCCTGCGCCTGATCTCTCCGGCCGTGTCTATCTTTACAAGTCTAAAGAAAATAAAAGTACACTTTATAGACATGAAGCTTTTAAAAGTGATAACTGAAACTGTAAAGCAAATTAGAACAAACACTACAGTTGATTTATCATGCATTGTTAATCAAAGAACATTATAAATTCATGTCATCTTAATTTATACATAATTCCAAGGTCTTTAGGTAAAGATGAAATTATTATATTGTAAACAGTGGAAGTAAATGTGATTAAATGTACATAAATAACTTGTTCCTCGACAATTGATATACCTTTCAATGTTACTATTTAAACATATTTAATTGCTCACTCATTATAAGCTGACAACGTTAGGTAATAAATTCAATCCATGGAATCATTAGCAGAACTCTGAACTTTTATTATGATAATGACTAGCAGTTGAGTGCGACTTCGTTCCCGTAGCATTATATAAAAATAGTTCTGGTAGTTTTGTTAGAGAAGGAGAGAGTCTTCCATCTCTCGTTTGTCAAGGTATAAACTATTAAATTCTATGATCAACTCTGTCACCTTCTCGAGGTACGACTAAGTAATAATGTTTTATGTTTTATAGTCTAATAATAAAGTACTCAAAATATTTGTTTATAAAATTTTATCTCTTTTGTTCATAAAATTGTTAGAAACAAATGGATTATTTAGAAGAAATTAATTTTTTTAGTGTAACAATTATTGAAATATTAAATTTGGCACCAAACCTCCTTTCTTGTTTAGTTATTTTTAATCACTTTGCAATTTTTTCGACCCACCTTGAATGTCTAAATGTATTTTTGTAAGTTAGAAATAATAGATCAAAAATTTATAATGGATATTTTGTAAGTACAAGGACTAAGTACTCATTAAAAATTTTAAACTGTAGGGCTGGCAGGCACTTTATAGAAATGAATTTAAATATAGAACGCAACATCAACATTGCTTAAAATAATTATATAATTGTGATAATTATTGCGTTCTATATGTTAACAAAAATTCATCAATTTCTATCTAGTGCTGCGATATCAAAAATATGACAATAATGTAAAAATGCCTGTTAATACTTCTTAATCTGTTTATGATATGTCTTATGTACAATATATACATTAAATTCTATCTTTACCTCTTTGACCGACTTACTCAAAGAAGGGTACTATAATACAATTATAAAATAAAGTTACATATGATGGACCGATTTTGTTTTCTTTTTAAGTCATGTGTTTTAGCTGTCATTTGATCCTCATTTATTTTTTATTTTGTGTTAAGTAGTTTAACAGATATTTAAGAAACTAGGAAAATAATGTCGCAAATCACAGCCCCAAGTGCGATTAAATTGCAAACGGTGGCTCAACCTTAGACATAGACTTTGACAATGTTTTATGTAATTTACATATTTGTATTACCACAATAATGACTGCAGGCATATATGTATGTTTGAAGAATAACCAACAATAAATTTTAATTTAAACATTTAATTTAAAATTACAATCAGTTCATTTATAATAAAATAATAAGTTTAGATGTAAGTGAATGCATTTAAAAATCTTTATTATATGTATAAAAATGTGATGCATGAGTCTTTAAAATGAATAACTTAAGAGATATTAGAGTTTAAAATGTAATGGCAGAAATCTGGGGCGATTAGACCGAAGGCACCTTGTCACCTAAAATGATTTTATACTGTTTGATGTCGGTCATATTTTTGGTTAAAATTCACTTGTTGTTATAACATAGTAGAATAATATATTGTCTCATCGGAAAAAACGAAAAATTAAATAAGGTATTTTATTAAAAAATACTACTTATTATAATATCTAATTAAAAGATTTAACAATTATATGCAATCTTTAATTTAAATCAACAATATATATATATGGCATTGCAAAGAATAAATTTTCATATTGTCTCTTATAACAAATATTTAATAATATATTTAATTTATAAAACTAATAATAAAAATAAATACTAAGCAAACTTTGCGTAATTTCAAATCTACATAAACTGTTCTTTGTTTATATTAAATCTTCGCTATCAGATTCATTAGAATCGTCAAACATCAATTTCTTAGTTTTGATACTTGAAGCGCTCTTCTCTGCGTTTCTTTGGCGTTAAAGTTGCAGAAGGGAAAGGTAACATTTGGTCTCACTAGAGTTGTGACTGTCTCTGTTTTCATCATAGTTGTTGTTGAAGGTGTAGAATCGCAATCTATTTTAATTCTCTTAATCTGCCTCGGTGTCCCTTTTAATATCTAAAAATGGAATAAGCATGAGAGTTTTAGTACCGTTACTTGATATTCTTTGTGTATTATATTTGTTTAACATTGATTAATAATTTAATACCTTTAGATCTCTTAGCACTGCGTACTGGGTTGTCGATTAAACGATAAAGAAGTTTGCGTGCGCTTGATTTTCTATTCATTTTTTATTTTAAATTAAACTTTTAATGCTCTCAAGATGTGTACACGTAGAATATTGATCTCACACTGTTAATATGAAAAAAGATTCAGGGTATTTATACAAATTGCACATCGATAAGTAATTAACAAATTATCTCAAAGGCTTACAATTAGTAAACAGTTAAATGTGTTTAATAGTTTGTGAAGGATTATTGTATTGACTAATATTAAGTTAATGACCCTTATTTAAAGCTATTTTCAATTCAAAAGCATTTTATTTTATTTTAATAATTGTTAATCATTAGATATAATAAAATAATGATGTCTTATAGAATGAAAATTACTTCCTAATTGCATATAATTATTATGCAGTGAACTTTTAATGAACTTTTAATGTTCCTTAAAATACTGATTTTTAATGTTTAATATAGTAAAGATTCAGGTATTTCTACGAATTGAATTTTGATACCTAATCAACAAATGTCTGAGTGGTTCTAATTAGTGAGCAGTTAATGTGTTTGTTTAATAATTTTAAAGGGGTTTGATTGATTTTTATTATCAACTTGATAATACAGTTAACGATGCTCATGGAATACTGTTTTCTAGTTTGAAATGTCTTTGTTTGTATTTAAAACTTCCAAGGAATTATTGATTGGATTGAAATAAAATGATATTTTATATTACATATTTCTAAATTGCTCTTTTGTTTGTTTCATCAGTGTAGCAAGTATAATTAAGATAAAGGATCGTTTGTATTTGTCTTTTTCATGTATGCTGTAACTACTTCTAAGTGCAATTATTATTACCAAGAAATTGTCACATTTTAATACGAAACAATAATTAATTTGTTGGTGGTTCTTTGAAATACACAAAAATGTTCATCATACAATTGATTACAATTATTACTAAGTATTATAAACAATTTATATAGATATAGATGAAATCCTGGGCATGCATCACTCTAATCAAAGTTTTGAGTCTCTATACACATCACATGGCAACACTATCCAGTATAACTTTCTGACTACCACAAGCAATATATAATATGTGGTACCATTTAGCAATAAGGTTTAGTTCTTCTGTTGCCTAGTTTGAGACGACTGTTGACAAAATAACTTCAGGAAGATTGAATCCACTAAAGGCTATCATCTTCAACGACTTAGCAGGTATGCTTGACATTTTGATAAATTAACAGTCAAACAACCGGCTTTGTGTGACTGGTAATTTTGAGCCAAACCCTTTATAGCAGCAAAATATTGACTAAATTTTCTTAGCTTTTGATGAACTAACGTATAACGTTTGGTTATAATCATCTGTGTCAGACTAAATTGAGGCATAAAAGTGCCTCCGTAGCCTAGTCGTAAGGGCGTGTTTTCGAATCCTGCGGGACTCAACAGTTTTCATTGCCATTTGCTAGTCAGAAAATAGATGATCCATGCGTCCGGTGTGCCTGAAAAAGTCGGTCCACCCACCAACCCGCATTGGACAGCGTGTGGGATATGGTCCAAAATGGCAATGGCAATTCACACCACCATCCATCCCAGTTAGCTACCGTGGGCAAATCTTTGTTTCAGAGAGCATGAGGGATCTGTGATGATGAACACCTGGCGGCTGAGCTACACCATGTTAAGCAAGTACTGCGAGACAACAAGCTCCTGCGCCACGGCAGCGTCACAGTGACGAGTGAAGGCAGCCACAGTGGAGCGAGTACCTGCTGTTCTACCTTTGTGAGAGGCGTAACTGACAAGATTGGTATACATTTTGAGGCGGGCTTCAATCAAAACTTATTTCAAGCCGTGAAGAAGATTGGTCAATTCTACCACCTGTCAAGTGCAATATTCCTCTACAAGACCCAGGAGTGTACAAGCTAGATTGTGACTGTGGCTCTCTTATATTGGACAAACGAAGCGAGCAATAAGAACCCGCGTGAAGGAACATATAGCTGACATTAAACATAGAAGACCCAACAAGTCGGCAGTGTGACCATACCTTAAATCACCCAAACCATTACATCAGATTTGATCGACCACAATCCTCGCTAAAGAACACCAATTCCTACCAAGGATGATCCGTGAGGCTATTGAGATTAAAAACATCCAAATTTCAATAGAGAAGATGGTTGGTTCTACCACCTGCTTGGGATCCCATAATTAATAAATTAAAATTTAAACCCAAGCATAATACCACTGCTGGCTGTAAAGATAAAATCAGTTCATTTTGCATAGGTCGCTTCAGCACTGGCAAGAAGACGCATGACATCTCAGTCTACCCGTGACCACGGCGCTGGAAAGTGTTCGAAACGTCGGGAATTTAAAATGTATAATAAACGCGATAAAATCCGTAAAGTAATTTTATTTAATAATTTATGAACTAGATGAAATATAGCGCTGATGAAGGATGTTAATGAGTAATCTTTGATAATAAGATTATAGAAAAGGATTACGTCAAGTCTAGTATTTTCACCGGATAAGTAATTTAGAATTGTAAAGCTTCTGAAGTATTCCAACTAACAATATGTAATTTATAATTCATTTGAGTGACACTGTCATACACAATTCGTACATCTTCTTCTTGCTGATATTTAACTGTTATTAAAAAGAAAAAACATGCACTCTGAACATTGGCCGAGGCTACCTGACCAATATGTAGCTGATCATCTGGTCTTAAATGATATTTTATAAAGAACACGCTTATGAAATTATCTCAAAGTTATGGTAGAACAAAAAAGATAGAGAAAAGTTTTCCATTAAGTATGATATTTTGATAAATGGTATTCAAAACCATATAATTATAATAAATAAAAAATATATATTTTAATGAAGTTAGTGTTATACAGTAATTGTTAAATATTCGTATAATGCTATATTGTACATTTTTATAATGATTAGATACTATAATAAATGATAAAAACATATCTTTTTTAATTTTTCTTTTTGTTATCCTGATTTGCAAAACACTATAATGCTACTATATTATAATAAAAAGGTAGAAGATAATGTTTATAATATACATCAGATATATCATAAAGAGATTAAGAAGTTTTAGCAAGTATTTTTTTCAATATTTTCGTCATATCTTTGATGTTATCGATGAAATGTTATTATTGTCAATGAGCGCAATAATGGGAGCAATTATTTTTATTAACGTTGGTATTGAGTTCTATATTTAAATGAATTTATATATAGTGGTCAAAACCAAAAGAAAATTAATAAAAACCTTTTTGAGAAATATAAATGTGCCTGCCAAGCGCTATGGTTTTAAATTTACTATGATACTTAGTCCTTCTAATGGCCACAAAAATAACTACTATAAATTTCTTGATTTATTTTTAAAAGCTCCATTATATATAATCACATTCAGCTATTATCATAATTTAGTGGTTTATACACAACCGCTCTCCGTAGCCTTGTGGTAAGGGCGTGCTTCAGAAACCGGGGGTCCTGGGTTCGAGTCCTGCGAAGACTCAACAAATTTTCAGTTTTGATTCCGAGTTCACCTGATTGTCTGTAAAGTAAGATGATCCATGCGTCGGATGGACATGTTAAAAGTTGGTCCTGCGCCTGACCTCTCTCCGGCCGTGTCAGTTATCTTTACAAGTCTAAAGAAACATAAAAAAGTACACTTTTATAGACATGACAGCTTAGTACTACTTTTAAAAGTGATAACTGAAACTGTAAAGCAAATTAGAACAAACACTACAGTTGATTTATCATGCATTGTTAATCCAAAGAACATTATTAATTAATGTTATCTTAATTTATACATAATTCCAAGGTCTTTAGGTAAAGAGGTAAATTATTATATTGTAAGCAGTGGAAGCAAATGTGTGTGATTAAATGTTGCATAAATAACTTGATCCTCGATAATTGATACACCCTTTCAATGTTACTATTTAAACAAATTTAATTGCTCACCCATCATAAGCTGACAACGTAATGATATAAGGTAATGATAATTCCAATCCATAGAATCAATAGCTGAATTCTGAACGTTTTATTATGATAATGACTAGCAGTTGAGTGCGACTTCGTTCCCGTAGCATTATATAAAAATAATTCTGGTAGTTTTTTGTTAGAGAAAGAGAGAGTCTTCCATCTCTCGTTTGTCAAGGGTATAAACTATTTAATTCAAAGATCAACTCTGTCACCAATACGAGGTACGACTAAGTAATAATGTTTTATAGTGTAATAATAAAAGCTACCCAAAAATATTTGTTTATAAAATTTTATCTCTTTTTGTTCATAAAATTGTTATAAACAAAGGGATTATTTAAAAGAAGAGAATTTATTTAGTAGCTTTTTTTGTGGGTACTACAAGGACTAAGTACTCATTATAAATTTAAAACCGTAGGGCTGGGTAGGCACTTTTTAGAAATTTATTTAAATATAGAACTCAATATCAGCATTGCTTAAAATAATTGTATAATTGTGATAATTATTGCCTTCAATATGTTAATAAAAACATTTCATCAATTTCATATAGCGCCGCAATATTAAAAAAATATGACAAAGATCTAAAAAAAATGCCTGTTAATACTTATTAATCTGTTTATGATATGTCTAATGTACAATAAATACATTATATTCTATCTTTAGCCTCTTTTTGACCGACTTACCAAAAGAAGGAGGAAGGAGGTATAATATAATTATAAAATAATGTTACATATGATGGTCCGATTTTGTTTATTCTTTTTTAAGTCATGTGTTTTAGCTGTCATTTGATCTCATTTCATTAAGAAACTAGGAAAAATACGGCGTCACGAATCACAACCCTGTGCGATTAAATTGCAAACGGTGGCCCAACCTTAAGAGATAGACTTTGACAATGTTTTATTTAATTGTAGTACTTGTATTGGCCTACAATAATGACTGCAAGGGCATATATGTATGTTTCAAGAATAACCCACAATAAACATTTTAATTTAAACATTTATTTTAAAAATTACAATCAGGCATATTCAAAGCCCATTTATAATAAAATAGTGTAAGCTTATATGTAATTGAATGCATTTAAAAAATCTTCATTATATGTGCATAAAAAGTGTGATGCATGAGTCTTTTAAAATGAATAACTTAAGAGATATTAGAGATTTAAAATGCAATGGCAGAAATCGCGGAGCGACCCGAATATTATATTATCTCATGGTGGAAAAAAAAGAAAAATGAAAAAAGATATTTTATAAAAATATTACTTATTATAATATCTTACTCAATGATTTAACAATTATATGCAATCTTTAATTTAAATCAACAATATATATTATGGCATTGCAAAGAAATAAATTTTCATATTGTCTCTTAAAGCAAATATTTAATAAAATTAATAACCAAAATAAATACAAAGAAAATTTTGGCGTAATTTCAAATCTACATAAACTGTACTTTGTTTATATTAAATCTTCGCTATCGGATTCATTAGAATCGTCAAACATCAATTTCTTAGTTTTAATACTTGCGAAACGGTTTCTTTGGCGACAAAGTTGCAGAAGGGGAAAGGTAACATTAGGTCTCACTAGGAGTTGTGACCGTGTTTCGTTTTCATCATAGTTGTTATTGGAAGGTGTCGAATCGAAATCTATTTTAATTCTTTTAACCTGCCTCGGTGTCTCTATAATAACTAAAATGGAATAAGCATGAGAGTTTTACTACCGTTATTTGATATTCTTTTAATATTATATTTGGTTTAACATTGATTAATAATTTAATACCTTTAGATCTCTTAGCACTGCGTACTGGGTTGTCGATTAAACGATAAAGAAGTTTGCGTCCGCTTGATTTTCTATTCATTTTTTATTTTAAATTAAGCTTTTAATGCTCTCAAGATGTGTACACGTAGAATATTGATCTCACACTGTTAATATGAACAAAAGATTTAGGCTATTTATACAAATTGCATGTCGATAAGCAATTAACAAATTATCTCAAAGGCTTACAATTAGTGAACAGTTAAATGTGTTTAATAGTTTGTGAAGGATCGTATTGACGACATGTATAAATCCAAAAACGTTATTGCTTAGTCGTACCTCATCTTGGTGACCTATTAGTTTATATCCTGAACCAATAAGAGATGAAAAAAAATATGTTAAGAAATCAGGGACAGAAGCAACTTTGCCCTAACTGACTTATTAACAACTAAATGTTGTTCTCTCCTATTTGACGATATCGCCGCTGCATTAGAACCCAAGACCTCCGGTTTCTCTAGCGCCGACCCACTATTAATCTATGGGGACACCGTACTTTATTTCCTAACTAAACCTTACTAAGCACATGTAAAATTGACGACTCCTAGATTCTACTTCATAACTAATTTATTTTTAAAAACTAGACAAATATCTTCTGACTGTCCAGCTAAAACTCTTTCTTGATTGTTTATTATTAAAATGTTTAAAGCGCCGCATATTGAAAGAATATAAGTCTCTAGTACTTTTTGAAAACAGCTAAAATATATCAAATGATGCACATCACTATTAGTTGCTAGGTCAGATAATTTCATAAGTGTGTTTTGTATAAAAATATCATTTAAGACCAGATGATCAGCTGCATATTGGTCGTGTAGCCTCGGCCAATGTTCAGAGTGCATGTTTTTTTCTTTTTTAGTAACAGTTAAATATCAGCATTCATCAATTCAATCAAGAAGTAGATGTATGAATTGTGTATGACAGTGTCACTCAAATGAATTATAAATTACATATTGTTAGTTGGAATACTTTAGAAGCTTTACCATTCTAAAGTACTTATCCGGTGAAGATACTAGACTTGAGGTAATCCTTTCCTATAATCTTATTATCAAAGATTACTCATTATGGCCAACAACCTTCATCAGCGCTATATTTCATCTAGTTCATAAAGTTTGTATATTTTTCGATTTAATTATCTACTTGTTCGATAACATTGCACAACCAGAAATAGTAGATATATTGGTGCTACCAAATAAATTAAAGTAAATAAGTATAAAATTATAATGATGTGAAAGGATTGCACGTTAAGTCATTGAAAGCGCACACACACACACACACACACACACACACACACACACACACACACACACACACACACACACACACACACACACACACACACACACACACACACACACACACACACACATCATGGGCATATGATAGTCCACTGCTGGATATAGGCCTCCCCTACATTCACACGCCCTTACGACTAGGCTACGGAGGCACTTTTATATGCCTCAATTTAGTGGTATGTGCTAGTGGAACTAGGCTACTGAGGCAGTTTTATTATCTATTACACAGATGATCTATTAGAACCAAACGTTATATGTTAGTTCATCAAAAGCTAAGAGAATTTGGTCAATATTTTGCTGCTATAAAGGGTTTGGCTAAAATTACCAGTCACACAAACCCGTTGTTTGACTGTTAATTTAGCCTTTAGTGGATTCAATCTTCCTGAAGTTATTTTGTCAACAGTCGTCTCAAACTAGGCAACAGAAGCACTAAACCTTATTGCTAAATATTAATGGTACCACATATTATACATTGCTCGTGGTAGTCAGAAAGTTATGGTGATAGTGTTGCCATGTGAGTGTATAGGGACTCAAAACTTTGATTAGAGTGATGCATGCGCAGGATTTCATCTATATCTATATAAATTGTTTATAATAGTAATATACAATTGATGAACATTTATTTGTGCATTTCAAAGAACCACCAACAGATTTAATAATTGTTTCTGTATTAAAATGTGACAATTTCTTGGTAATAATAATAATATTATTCCACTAAGAAGTAGTTACAGCATACATGAAAAGACAAATACAAACGATCGCTTCAACTTATTATTCATAAGTACTTGTACATCGCTATTGATTGGATTTAATTAAATATAATTTTTAATTAAATCCAATCAATAATTCCTGCAAGTTTTCAATGCAAACAAAGACATTTCAAACTATAAAAACAGTATTCCATGAGCATCGTTAACTTGATATTATCAAGTTGATAATCAAAAATCAATCAAACCCTTTCAAAAATTATTAAACAATCACTAATTAGAAGCCACTTAGATCATTTGTTGATTAGGTATCAGAATTCAATTCGTAGAAATACCCTGAATCTTCACTATATTAAAGATTATAAAATCAGTTTTGTACGTACACACATCTTAATAACATTAAAAATTTAATTTCACTGCATAATAATAATATGCAATTAGTGCTATGATAATAATATAGAATTAGGGAAGTAATTTTCATTCTATAAGACATCATTATTTTATTATATCTAATGATCATCAATTATTAAAAATAAAAAATGCATTTTAAATTAGAAAATAGTTTTAAATAACGGTCATTAAGTTAATGTTAGTCAATACAATCCTTCACAAACTGATAAACAAACACATTTAACTGTTTACTAATTGTAAGCCTTTGAGATAATTTGTTAATTACTTATCGATATGCAATTTGTATAAATACCCTGAATCTTTTTTTCATATTAACAGTATGAGATCAATATTCTACGTGTACACACCTTGAGAGCATTAAAAGTTTAATTTAAAATAAAAAATGAATAGAACATTAAGCGGACACAAACTTCTTTATCGTTTAATCGACAACCCAGTACGCAGTGCTAAGAGATCTAAAGGTATTAAATTATTAATCAATGTTAAACCAAATATAATACTCAAAGAATATCAGGTAACGGTACTAAAACTTTCATGCTTATTCCATTTTTAGATATTAAAGGGACACCGAGGCAGATTAAGAGAATTAAAATAGATTTCGATTCTACACCTTCCAACAACAACTATGATGAAAACGAGACAGTCACAACTCCTAGTGAGACCAAATGTTACCTTTCCCCTTCTGCAACTTTAACGCCAAAGAAACGCAGAGGAAGAATGCGCTTCGCAAGTATTAAAACTAAGAAATTGAGGTTTGACGATTCTAATGAATTCGATAGCGATGATTTAATATAAACAAAGTACAGTTTATGTAGATTTGAAATTACGCCAAAGTTTTTTTCGTATTTATTTTTGTTATTAATTTTATTAAATATTTGTTTTAAGAGACAACATGAAAATTTATTTCTTTGCAATGCAAATAATATATATTGTTGATTTAAATTAAAGATTGCATATAATTGTTAAATCATTGAATTCGATACTATAATAAGTTATATTTTTAATAAATAATCTTATTTAATTTTTCTTCTTTTTTCCCCGATGAGATAATATATTATTCTACTATGTTATAACAACAAGTGGAATTTTAACCAAAAAAATATGACCGACATCAAACAGTATAAAATCTGTGTGAGGGTGACAAGGTTCCTTTGGGTCTAATCGCCCCGCGATTTCTGCCATTGCATTTTAAATCTATAATATCTCTTAAGTTATTCATTTTAAAAGACTCATGCATCACACTTTTTATGCACATATAATGAAGATTTTTTAAATGCATTCACTTACATTTACACTATATTATTATAAATGGGCTTTGAACATGCCTGATTGTAATTTTTAAATTAAAATGTTTATTGTCGGTTATTCTTAAAACATACATATATGCCCTTGCAGTCATTATTGTAGGCCAATACAAGTGGTACCATTATATAAAACATTGTCAAAACTTTCTCTTAAGGTTGAGCCACCGTTCGCAATTTAATCGCATGGGGTTGTGATTTGTGAAGCCGTATTTTTCCTAGTGTTCTAGAGGTCAAATGACAGCTAAAACACATGACTTAAAAAAATAAACAAAATCGGACCATCATATGTAACCTTATTTTATAATTATACTATAGTACCTCCTTTGGTAAGTTGAAAAAGAGGCTAAAGATAGAATATAATGTATAAATTGTAAATTAGACATATCATAAACAGATTAAGAAGTATTAATAGGCATATTTTTACATTATTGTCATATTTTGATATCGCGGCAATAGATGAAATCGATGAAATGTTATTGTTAACATATTGAACCTAATAATTATCACAATTATACAATTATTTTAAGCAATGTTGATATTGAGTTCTTTATTTAAATACTTTTCTATAAAGTGCCTGCCCAGCCCTACAGTTTTAAATTTATAATGAGTACTTAGTCCTTGTAATACCCACAAATATAGCTACTAATAAATTCTCTTCTTCTAAATAATCCATTTGTATAAAACAATTTTATGAACAAAAAGAGATAAAATTTTATAAAGAAATATTTTTGGGTAGCTTTTATTATTACACTATAAAACATTATTACTTAGTCGTACCTCGTATTGGTGACAGAGTTGATCTTTGAATTAAATAGTTTATACCTTCACAAACGAGAGATGGAAGACTTCTCTTTCTCTAACAAAAATCTACCAGAATTATTTTTATATAATGCTACGGAACGAAGTCGCACTCAACTGCTAGTCATTATCATAATAAAACGTTCAGAGTTCAGTTTTATATTTCAACAAATGTCGATATGTGGTCAAAATTAAAATAAAAAACTTTATTGAGACCTTTTTGAGAAATATAAACGGAAGCTATGGTTTTAAATTTAAATCGAGTAAAGGCGTATCCTTTAGAAACCGAAGGTCGTGGGTTCAAATCTTGCGGGTCTCAAAAAATTTTCATTGTTATATCCTAGTCGGTTAGGGCAATTTGGACAGATCACCTAATTGTCTAAAAAGTAAGATGATCCATACCTCGAATCGGCATGTAAAAAGTAGGTCCACCCACCAACCCGCCAATTAGATTAGACTAGTGGGCGGGGTACGGTGCTAAAACCCCTAAAATAGAAGTCCAGCAGAGGACTAGCACAGGCTGATGAAGATGATAAACATTTTTGATCTTTCATTTCTGAATCTGCTAAATTGAATTAAAATTTAGCTTTATTATTATAATTTTTAAATGACCTGATCAACTGATACAGGTAAAACATTATGTCAGCAAATACCCTGCCTGATATGTTGTAAACGATTGGCAAAAACGAAAGGATTGTATTGACATTAGTTAGTTAAGTTATTCTTGTCAGTGACCTTATACCGGGCAGCAAAATAATCAAAACTCCTTGTTATATAAATGCCACCTCTAGTCACACATTGCTAGAGGCCAGAAAGTTATGGTAGAACAAAAAAAGATAGAGAAAACTTTTCCATTAACTAATGCATGTATTTTGATAAATTCTATTCAAAACCATATAATTATAATAAATAAAAAAATATATATTTTAATGAAGTTAGTGTTATACAGTAATTGTTAGATATTTTCTTTCTATATATTTACCAGAAAGAATATAATTTCATTAATGATATCTTATATAAAGATATCTTGTTATTTAATTTAGTCTATAAATGAATAAAAACAGTTTGAAATAAGGGTCATTAAGATGTTTTTAGTAAAAATTCAACTCCGTCATAAACTATTAAACAAACTTATTTAACTGTTCATTAATTATAAGCCTTTAAGATCATTTGTTTTGTATAAGTAACATCAGTATTCTACGTGAACACGTCTTGGAGACATTAAAAGTTTAATTAAAAAGCTATGATGAAATAACTATGATGAAATCAAGACAGTCACAACTCCTAGTGATACCAAATGTTACCTTTCCCCTTCTGCAACTTTAACGCCAAAGAAACCCAGAGGAAGGAAGCGTTTAGCGGGTATCAAAACTAAGAAATTGCTGTTTGACGATTGTAATGAATCAGACAGCGAAGATTTAATATAAGCAGAGTATAGTTTATGTAAATTTAAAGTTACCTAAAAGATTATCAGTATTTATTTTTGTTATTAATTTTGTAAATAAATTTTTGAAAATTGGTTATAAGGCACAATTTATAATTTTATTCGTATAATGCTATATTGTACATTTTTATAATGATTAGATACTATAAATGATATAATAAACGATGAAAACATATCTTTTTAATTTTTCTTTTGTTATCCTGATTTGCAAAACACATATAATATGTATACTATATTATAATAAAAGGTTGAAGATAATGTTTATAATATACATCAGATATATCATAAAGAGATTAAGAAGTTTTAGCAAGTATTTTTTTCAATATTTTCGTCATATCTTTGATGTTATCGATGAAATGTTATTGTCAATGAACGCAATAATGGGGCCAGAGGAATTGGTGCCAAATAATACGCGCCAAAAAAGCCGTCAAACGTTCAATTTATATATAATTAAATTGTGTTATATTTTATCTTCCAATTCTTTTAAAGGATGGATGTTTTAGTTATTTTGTCATCTTCAGATGCACCAGCAGGCGACTAACTGTTCCTGTATTTGTATATTCAGAGCACATATTGCCAGCACTTTGATTTAATCGCAACCGAAACGGATGCTGTTTGCTTAGCAAAAGCTAAGAAAACGCACACGTTAAAGATTAATTGTTTTCAACCTGCATGTAGTTATTCTTGTCAGTGACCTTATACCGGGCAGCAAAATAATCGAAACTCCTTGTTATATAAATGCCACCTCAAGTCACACATTGCTAGAGGCCAGAAAGTTATGGTAGAACAAAAAAAGATAGAGAAAACTTTTCCATTAAGTAATGCATGTATTTTGATAAACTCTATTCTAAAACATATAATTATAATAAATAAAAAAAATATATTTTAATGAAGTTAGTGTTATACAGTAATTTTTCAATATTTTCTTACTATATATTTACCAGAAAGAATATAATTTCATTAATGATATTTCGTTATTTAATTTAGTCTATAAATGAATAAAAAGTTTGAAATAAGGGTCGTTAAGATGTTTTAGTAAAAATTCAACTCCGTCATAAACTATTAAACAAACACATTTAACTGCTCATAAATTATAAGCCTTTGAGATCATTTGTTAACTGCTTATCAATATGCAATTGAACACATTTTGGAGACATTAAAAGTTTAATTAAAAAGAAATAAAATGAATAGAAAATGAAGCGGACGTAAACTCCTGTATCGTTTAATCGACAATACAGTACGCAGTGCTAAGAGATCTTAAGATCGAATAGATCTGAACCCAAAATTTCTTAATATTATTTAATAAAATATAATAAACAAAGAATATATAAATAACGGTGCTAAAACTCTCAAGTTAATTGCTTTTTCAGCTATTATAGAGACACCGAGGCTGCTTAAGAGAATTAAAATAGATTTCGACTAGACACCTTCCAACAATAACTATGATGACGAGATAATCACAACTCCTAGTGAGACCATATGTTACCTTTCCCCTTCTGCAAATTTAACGCCAAAGAAACCCAGAGGAAGAAAGCGTTTAGCGGGTATCAAAACTAAGAAATTGCTGTTGACGATTCTAATGAATCAGACAGCGAAGATTTAATATAAGCAGAGTAAAGTTTATGTAAATTCAAAGTTACCTAAAAGATTATCAGTATTTATTTTTGTTGTTTATTTTGTAAATATAATTTTTTTTAAAGGTTTTAAGAGACAATACCAATGCTATTTTCTTGATTTATAATAATGATTGAATATTTATTATATTATTGAATTAAATGCTATACAAAACTGATTTTTAAAAAAAACTTAACATTTTAATTTTTTTCTTTTTGTTATTTCGATGAGATAAATATAATACTACAAGATTATAATAAAAAGAAATAGGTAGAAGATAATGTAGATAGTGCGTAAAAGATGTATCATAAAAGTTTACGAATTATTGATTTAGTAGTTATTGTCAACATGTTGGACACAATAATGGAAGCAATTATTTTGAACAATGTATGTGTTGAGTTCTGCAATTTAATAAATTCCTATTATGTGGTCGAAATAAAAAAATAACTTGATTGAAACCGTTTTGAGAAATATGAACGTGCCTGCCATTCCGTATGGTTAATAATTTTTGTTGAGTACTTAGTCCTCCACATGCCCGCTAAAATAACTACTATTAATTTTTTAATGTAACATTACTAAATTAAACTTTAATAATATCAGCTTCAGCAACCTCAGTTGTTATTCTTAAATAAGCTTCAACTTAAGAATCAACCGATACTAGTAAAATCTTATCTCAACAAAAAAATCGCTGCCTGCTTAATGTTTATACTTATATTGTATCATTTCAAAATCTACAAAATATACATGCAACAGCATCAGAAACCACAGTTTTTTTCTTAACTTAGCTTCAACATCCTAATCAAGTGATATCAGTAAAACCTTATGTCAGTAAACACCCTGCCTAATATGTTACATAACATTCCTTTTAAATTTGTTTTTGGCAAGATGAAAGATGTCAAGAGATGAAAACTTTTTATTAAAAAGTAAAGGCACCGACTTACAACACAATATTTCGTGTAGTTGGAGTGAGCAGGTGGAACGTAAAAGAGAGTAGTGTGTCTTGTGCGTTTTGCCGGTAGGTTTAGGCGCAAAAAAAGAGAATGAACAGCATACTTAGTAATATCCGCCGTTTGCTCTGATTCATTATCTTATGCTCCTAACAGGAATCCTCTTAATAACAGTTATTTTTCTGGTTTGTTTTTTAATTGGATTTTTTCTATGTCCTGGTTGTAGGCTACATAAATAGGATACCAAATATTGCAACAGTACTGTAACACGCTCCGGACATATGAGTAGTGCAAGACCTTAATGCATTCTGGATCGGAAAATTGGTCATTGGTCGGATAGCCTAGACAAATTTCAAGGAGCATGTTTCTAAAATTTTTAACAGTATTCGGAACTAGCAGGAACTAGATGTATGAATAATGTATGACAGTCTCATTCAAGTAAAATGAATTAGTGATATATTTTCGGTTCAGGTACTTTACAAGTTCAACCACTCTAAACGACTTATCACAATCTATTCGGTAAACATACTAGACTTGACCTAATCCTTTCCTCTAATCCTTCTATCTATCATTCCTCTCTATAGTCAATGTCCTGCTTCCGCCTTTTATCATCAAGTCAACATCCAGCAAGTTTATCCCATCACATCTCACTAAATTCAGAGTTGTGCACTTTTCATGAATTAACATTGCTGATGACACATGCCATATGTGCAAAGATGATAAAGATAAAATTAAGTTGTAAACTTTATGCAATGTGAGTTCTAAAGACAATATTTACCGATTTAATAAACTATCTGTACGATACTAGTACACAAATATAAACAGTAATAATAGTGCAGCTACCAAATTGTAAAACTAAAGAAGGTATAAAATTTTAAGGGTATGAAGCGCCCGCAAAAAACCAAGACTGTAAAGATAGAAAATTATACTAGTCCAAAATAAACAGAAATTGGTGCAAAATTATACGCGCCTAAAACGCCTTCAAATGTGTTGTAAGCTTTGTATGAACGGCTTTATTTGGCTGTTAATCTATCAAAATGTCAAGAAGTCCTACGAACACGTTAAAGAATAAATAGAAAGTGGTGTCATGTGATGTCTGTATAGACAGAGATTATTAATTCAAAGCTTTTTTCTTAAAGTAATGTATTTTGATAAATTCTTTTCAATTATTGTAATTATATTAAAAATATCATACGATTATTGAAGTAATTTTCTTTTTGTGAGATATCATTATTTAATTAAATCTATTAATGAGTAAAAACAGTTTTAATTAGGGTTCATTAAGTTGTTATTAGTCACTCAACTGTTTCATACACTATTATACAAACAAAATAAACTGTTCGATAATTATAAGCCACAAATATAATTAGCTAATTAGGTATCCAAATCCAATTTGTATAAATAACCTGAACTTATCTTTTATATTAACATTAAAAATCAGTTTTCTACATATACACATCTTGAGAGCATTACAAGTTAAATTTAAGATTTTAAATTAAAATGAATAAAAAATCAAGCGGACGTAAACTCCTGTATCGTTTAATCGACAATCCAGTGCGCAGTGCTAAGAGATCTAAAGGTATTAATAAATGTATTCAATATTAAAAGCAAATCTAATCAATATTAAACCTAAAATTTTTACATTATTTAACAATACATAATAAACAAAGAATATCAAATAGGGTACTAAAACTTTCATGCTTTTTCAGTTTTTAAGGAAACACCGAGACAGATTAAGAGAATTAAAATAGATTTCGATTCGACCCCTTCCAACAATAACTATGATGAAATCAAGACAGTCACAACTCCTAGTGATACCAAATGTTACCTTTCCCCTTCTGCAACTTTAACGCCAAAGAAACCCAGAGAAACAAAGCGTTTCGCGGGTATTAAAACTAAGAAATTGATGTTTGACGATTCTAATGAATCCGATAGCGAAGATTTAATATAAACGAAGTATAGCTTACATATATTTAAAATTATCTTAAAGATTATCATTATTTATTTTTGTTACTAATTTTGTAAATAAAATTTTGAAAATTGGTTTAAGGCACAATTTATAATTTTGTTCGTATAATGCTATATTGTACATTTTAATAATGATTAGATATATAAATGATATAATAAACGATGAAAACATATCTTTTTAATTTTTCTTTTTGTTATCCGATTTACAAAACACTATAATATGTTATGCTACTATATATTATAATAAAAGGTAGAAGATAATGTTTATAATATACATCGATATATCATAAAGAGATTAAGAAGTTTTATGCAAGTATTTTTTCAATATTTTCTTCATATCTTTGATGTTATCGATGATATGTTATTGTTAATGAACGCAATAATGGGGCCAGAGGACTTGTGCCAAATAATAGCGCCAAAAAGCCGTCAAACGTTCAATTATATTTTTCATCTTCCAATTCTGTTAAAGAATGGATGTTTTAGTTATTTTGTCATCTTCAGATGCACCAGCAGGTAGACTTACTCGTTCCGTATTTATTCCGTCTCTATGGACAATAATCAGAGCACATATTGCCAGCACTTTGATTTAATCGCAACGAAACGGATGCTGATACTTAGCAAAAGCTTAAGAAAACGAACACGTTAAAGATTAATTGTTTTCAACCTGCCTGTATTTATTCTTATCATTGACCTTATACCGGCAGCCAAATAATCAAAACTCGTTATATAAATGCCACCTCTAGTCACACAGTTACAGGCCAGAAACATAAAGTAGTCAACCACAGCAACCCTCTGCTGGTAAAGAGAAGCAACGATACGGTTGATCCAAACGCGTCTAGCAAAAGCGTAGACCGCGAAATGTTCTTCGACCTGGACGAGGAAGGGGTCGCTGAGACTCCGGACCCAACGGAAGCTCTGACATCAGACCCTACACACCACAAGAGTAGGGACAGCCACACTCACCTGTAGTTCGCAGAAAAGGCCAGAAAGTTAGTGGTAGAACAAAAAGATAGAGAAAACTTTTCCATTAAGTAATGCATGTATTTTGATAAATTTATTCAAACCATATAATTAAAATAAATATAAAATATATATTTTAATGAAGTTAGTATTATACAGTAATTGTTAAATATTTTCATTCTATATATTTACCAAAAAGAATATAATTTCATTAATGATATCTTATATAATGAACCGTTATTTAATTTAGTCTATAAATTTAAAAAAGCTTGAAATGAGGGTCATTGGGATGTTTTTGTAAAAAATTCAACCGAGATAAACTACAGGTGCCTAAAGTTTTTTGATATGAAAAAAAATTATTAAAATAAAACAATTACATTATGAAAAAATTTTTATTAACAAAAAGCTTAAAAAAGGGAATCATTTTTGAAAAAACATCTAAATGTAACTTTACGACACGGATTTTGCAAACGACGTTCAAAATTGTCGATGGTGGCGGCACGTCACTGCTGAAATGTTTGCTTTCCGCAAATGTTTTTTTAGGGCCTCAATGACCGCGGGTGCTAACAAGCCTTTAAGGGGCCTCAAAAAACCATCGGGCGATTACACGGGAGGCCAGGAAATGTCCCTCTTTAGAGATCACTTTTCCAGGAAAAAGTTGACGGATAACGGGCATAGAGGGTTAGAGGTGTGAAAGTAGCCCCATCCTGTTGAAACCACGTCCTGGATTAAAGCCTGAAAAGTTTTGGAATCCTGGTAGAAAACTCTTCGATCATAGCCACATACCCGACGTTAACAGTAATGCCCTGCCATCCTCAAAGGGGGCCCTAGGATAAGGGTGAATAGCGGGCCAAACAGTCACTTTGACAATGTAAGAGCTTCTGATGCTTAAGTTTTGACGATGGGGCCCAATAGGGCAATTTTGTTTACTAAATGCCCGTTAAGATGGGTTTATTTCAGGAACGTTATGTTTTGAAGGAAGTAAACGATTCAACATTTCATTCCATAATTTTGTCTTTAAATACCGTCAGTTTTTTATTTCTGAACAACGAATTTTGTGGCCAAAGAAATCTTTCCAAAACCGTTTAACGATTCCTGATACGTTTAATGCCTGGCGCGCTTGAGTTGACTGTGCGGATTTCCGCGTAGACTGTGTCACTGTGCTATGTTTTGTTCCGTACGTGACGTCCTTGCCCAACCGGGGTTTTATCTAACGTCGAACCGGTCTCCTGAACTTAGCAACCCAGTTCTTAATCGTTTGAAGAGTTGGAGAGCGTTGTAAGCCTTTGTTTCTCGAAATTAACGCCGGCAAGGTTGCCGAATTATCGTTTTTATAAAATCGCCACAAAAACGAAGGTCCGCTCCGAACGCTCCATCGGACTAAATTCCCGAAACCGAATTTAATTCCCCCTTCCCTTGCACTTTTCAAAAGATTTGGGCCACCCTGTATTAACAAACAATTTAACTGTTCATTAATTACAAGCCTTTGAGATCATTTGTTAATTGTTATCAAATGCAATTTTATAAAACATCAGTATTCTCAGAAACACTTGAGACATTAAAAGTTTAATTAAAAAGAAATAAATGAATACAAAATGAAGGGATAAACCCGATGTTTAATCGACAATAAGTACGCAGTGCTAAGAGATCTAAAGGTATTCAGTTTTAATTAATTTTAAACCCAAAAATTTCTTAATATTATTTAAAAAAATATAATAAAAAAGAATATATAAATAAGGTACTTAAACCCTCATGTTAATTGCATTTTGAGTATTATTAAACCCGAGGGCTTAAGAGAATTAAAATGATTTAGACAGACACCTTCCAACAATAACTATGATGACGAGATAGTCAAAGTCCTAGTAGACCAAGTTACCTTTCCCCGGCAAATTTAACGCCAAAAAATCCAGAGGAAGGAAGCGTTTAGCGGGTATCAAATTGAGAAATTGTTGTTTGACGATTCTAATAAATCAAACAGGAAGATTTAAATAAGAAGTATATTTATTTTTAAAGTTACCTAAAAATTTCAATTTTTTTTTGTTTATTTTGTAAATACAATTTTTTTTATTGCTTTAAGAGACAATACTGATGTGTTTTCTTTGTTTTTAATAATGATTGTATATTTATTATATTTTGAACTAAATGCTGTTTTTTAAAAAGATATTTTTTTTTTTGACATAGATATATATAATATATCTATGTAACAAAAAGAAAAAGAATGATGAGATAAATATAATACTATATTATATAATATGAAATATTTAATAAAAGATATAGTAGAAGATAATGTAGATAGTGTGTAAAAGATATATCTTAAAAAGATTACGAATTATTAATTTAGTTGTTATTTTAACATTTTGGGAAACAATAAAAAAAATTATTTTAAACCAAGTTTGGTTGAGTTCTAATTTAAATAAATTTATTATGTGGTCGAAATAAAAAAACTTTTATTGAAACCATTTTAGTAAAATGCCTGTATTCCTTGGAAAAATTTAATGAGTACTTAGTCCTTCAATCCCCAAAATAACTACTATTCATTTTTTTTTAATCTAACATTAAATTTAACCTTAATAATTGCTTTAAACCTCAGTTGTTATTCTTAAATAACTTAACTTAAGAACAACTGAGTAAAATCTATGACAGCAAAAAAATCGCTGCCGCTTAATGTTTTATATTCTATCATTTCAAAATCTACAAAAATAAGCAAAAAGACGAAACCACAGTTTTTTTTTTAACTTAGCTTCAACATCGTAATCAACCAATATCAGTGAAACCATTCGTAAACACCCGCTTAATATGTTACTCTTTCCTTTTAAATTTGTTTTTGGCAAGATAAAAGAGTCAAAGAGATGAAAATTTTTTATTGAAGTAAATTGACTTACAACAAAATATTTCGTGTGTTCCAAGGAACGTAAAAGAGAGGTAGTGTTCTTGTGCGTTTTGGGTAGGTTCAGGGCAAAAAAGAGCATGCTTATAATATCCGCCGTTTGCTCTGATTCATTATCTTATGCCCTAACAGGAATCCTCATAACAGTTATTTTGGTTTGTTTTAATTGATTTTCTATGTCCTGGTTTAGGTACATAAATAGGATCCCAAATATTGAACAGTACTGTAAACGCCCGGACATATGAGTAGTACAAGACTTAATGCATTCTGGACCGAAAGTTGGTCATTGGTCGGATAGCCTCGACAAATTTCAAGGGCTGTTTCTAAAATGTTTAACAGTATTCGGAACTAGAGAACTAGATGTATGAATAATGTATGACAGTCTCATTCAATAAAATAATTTGATTTATTTTCAGTTCAGGTACTTACAAGTTTTACCATTAAGCGACTTATCACAATCTATTCGGTAAACATAATAGACTTGACCTAACCTTCCTTTAATCCTTCTATCTATCATTCCTCTCCTATAGTCAATGCCGTTCCGCCTTTTATCATCAAGTCAACATCTAGCAAGTTTATCCCATCACATCTAACTAAATTCAGAGTTGTGCACTTTCATGAATTAACATTGTTGATGACACATGCCATATATGCAAAGATGATAAAGATAAAATGTTGTAAACTTTATTCAATGGAGTTCTAAAGACAATATTTACCGATTTAATAAACTATCCGTACGATACTAGTGCACAAATAAATTGCAAAATTATACGCCCTAAAACGCCTTCAAATGTGGTAAGTTGTATGAACGGCTTTATGGCTTTTAATCTATCAAATGTCAAGAAGGCCTCAGAAACGTTAAAGAATAAATAGAAAGTAGTGTCATGGATTTCTTAAGACAGAGATTATTAATTCAAAAGCTTTATTCTTCAAATAATGTATTTTGATAAATTCTTTTCAATTAGTGTAATTATATTAAAAATATCATACGATTATTGTAGTAATTTTCCTTTTGTGAGATAGCACTATTTAATTAAATCTATTAATGAGTAAAACAGTTTTAATTAAGGTTCATTAAGTTGTTATTAGGCAATCAACGGTTTCTACACTATTATACAAACAAAATAAACTTTTCGATAATTATAAGCCACCAATATAATTTTCTAATTAGGTATCGAAATCCAATTGGTATAAATACCCTGAACTTATCTTTATATTAACATTAAAAATCAGTACTCACATATACACATTCTAGAGCATTTTCATAGTTTAATTCTAAGATTTTAAAATTAAAATGAATAAAAAATCAAGGGACGTAAACTCCTGTATCGTTTAATCGAAATCCAGTGGCGTGCTAAGAGATCCTAAGGTTATATTAATTAATAAAAGTAATCAAATTTTAAGTAAATTTTAATCTATTAAACCCAAAGTTTCTTTATATTATTTAACAATATATAATAAACAAAGAATATCATAACGGTACTAAAACTCTATGTTATTCCATTTTTAGATATAAAAGGGACACCGAAGCAGATTAAGAGAATTAAAATAGATTTCGATTCGACACCTTCCAACAACAACTATGATGAAAACGAGACAGTCACAAATCCTAGTGAGACGAAATTTTACCTTTCCTCTTCTGCAACTTTAACGCCAAGGAAACCCAGAGGAAGAAAGCGTTTCATGGGTATTAAAACTAAGAAATTGATGTTTGACGATTTTGTAAATAAATTTTGAAAATTGGTTATAAGGCACAATTTATAATTTTATTCGTATAATGCTATATTGTACATTTTTGATAATGATTAGATACTATAATAAATGATAAAATCATATCTTTTTTAATTTTTCTTTTTGTTATCCTGATTTGGAAAACACTATAATATATTATGCTACTATATCATAATAAAGAGGTAGAAGATAATGTTTATAATATACATGAGATATATCATAAAGAGATTAAGAAGTTTTAGCAAGTTTTTTTTTCAATATTTTCGTCAAATCTTTGATGTTATCGATGAAATGTTATTATTGTCAATGAACGCAATAAGTGGAGCAACTATTTTACTAACGTTGGTATTGAGTTCTATATTTAAATGAATTTATATATAGTAGTCAAAACCAAAAGAAAATTAATAAAACCCTTTTGAGAAATATAAATATGCCTGCCAGTGCTATGGTTTTAAATTTATAATGATACTTAGTCCTTGTAGGCTACAAAAATAAATACTATAAATTTCTTAATTTATTTTTAAAATCTCCATAATACACAATCACATTCAGCTATTATCATAATTTAGTAGTTTATAAACAACTGCTTCCGTAGCCTTGTGGTAAGGGCGTGTGCTTAAGAAACCGGGGGTCCTGGGTTCGAGTCCTGCGAAGACTCAACAAATTTTCAGTGTTGATTCCGAGTTGGCTAGGGCTATACCGGTAAGTATATATACTCCTTGTAAGGCTGTTCACCGATTGTCTGTAAAGTAAGATGATCCATGCGTCGGATGGACATGTTAATAGTTGGTCCTACGCCTGACCTCTCTCCGGCGTGTCAGTTATCTTTACAAGTCTAAAGAAACATAAAAAGAACACTTTTATAGACATGACAGCTTTTAAAAGTGATAACTGAAACTGTAAAGCAAATTAGAACAAACACTACAGTTGATTTATCATGCATTGTTAATCCAAAGAACATTATTAATTAATGTTATCTTAATTTATACATAATTCCATGGTCTTTAGGTAAAGAGTTAAATTATTATATTGTAAGCAGTGGAAGCAAATGTGTGTGATTAAATGTTACATAAATAACTTGTTCCTCGACACTTGATATACAATTTCAGTGTTACTATTTAAACATATTTAATTGCTCACTCATTATAAGCTGGCAACGTTAGGTAATGATAATTCCAATCCATAGAATCAATAGCAGAACTCTGAACGTTTTATTATGATAATGACTAGCAGTTGAGTGCGACTTCGTTCCCGTAGCATTATATAAAAATAATTCTGGTAGTTTTTTGTTAGAGAAAGAGAGAGTCTTCCATCTCTCGTTTGGCAAGGGTATAAACTATTTAGTTCAAAGATCAACTCTGTCACCAATACGAGGTAATGACTAAGCAATAATGTTTTATGTTTTATAGTCTAATAATAAAGCTTACCAAAATATTTGTTTATAAAATATTATCTCTTTTTGTTCATAAAATTTTTATAAACAAATGGATTATTTAGAAGAATTTTTTTTTTGTGTAACAATTATTGAAATATTAAATTTGGCACCTAAACCCCCTTTCTTGTTTAGTTATTTGTTAATAACTTTGCAATTTTTTTGACCCGCCCTTGAATGTCTAAATGTATTTATGTACGTTTAGAAATAATTCAAAAAATTTATAATGGATATTTTGTGGCATTACAAGGACTAAGTACAATTATAAATTTAAAACCGTAGGGCTGGTAGGCACTTTGTAGAAATGTATTTAAATATAGAACGCAATATCAACATTGCTTAAAATAATTGTATAATTGTGATAATTATTGCTTTCAATATGTTAACAAAAACATTTCATCAATTTCATATAGTGCCGCAATATTAAAAAAATATGACAAAGATCTAAAAAAAAAGCCTGTTAATACTTCTTAATCTGTTTATGATATGTCTAATTTACAATTTATACATTATATTCTATCTTTAGCCTCTTTTTCAACTTACCAAAGGAGGTACTATAGTATAATTATAAAATAAGGTTACATATGATGGTCCGATGTTGTTAATTTTTTAAGTCATGTGTTTTAGCTGTCATTTGATCTCATTTGATTTTTATAATTTTGTGTTAAGAGTTTAACATATATTTAAGAAACTAGGAAAATACGGCGTCACAAATCACAACCTCAAAGTGATTGAATTGCAAACGGTGGCTCGACCTTAAGAGATAGACTTTGACAGTGTTTTATATAATTGAACTACTTGAATTGGCCTACAATAATGACTGCAAGGGCATATATGTATGTTTTAAGAATAACCCACAATAAACATTTTAATTTAAACATTTCATTTAAAATTACAATCAGGCATATTCAAAGCCCATTTATAATAAAATAGTGTAAATTATAGTAAGTAAATTCATTTAAAAATCTTTCATTATATGTGCATAAAAAATTTGATGCATGAGTCTTTGAAATGAATAACTTAAGAGATATTACAGATTTAAATGCAATGTCAGAAATCGCGGGGCGATTCGACCTGTAGGACCTTGTCACCCTCAAACAGATTTTATACTGTTTGATGTCGGTCATATTTTTTGGTTAAAATTCCACTTGTTGTTATAACATAGTAGAAATAAAATATTATCTCAATAGGGGAAAAAAAAAAAGACAATATTTTACCGATTGAATAAACTATCTGTACGATACTGGTGCCTAATAAAAACAGTAATAATTTCATACCAAATTCCGTAAAAACCCAAGAAGGTATAAAAATTTTAAAGGGTATAAACCCCAAAAAACCAAGACTTAAAGATGAAAGTTCAGTCCAAAAATAAAAAAAGGTTAAAAAATATTCGCCTAAACCCCTTCAAATGTGTTGTAAACTTTTGGTTGGAACGGAAACTTTTTGGCTGGTAATCTTTTCCAAAATTTTCAAAACCTACAACACATTAAAAGAAATAAATAGAATGTGGTGTCATTGATGTCCTGTGTTGAAAGAATTAAAAATTAACTTTTAAAGTAATGTATTTTGATAAATTCCTTTTCAATTATTGTAATTATATTAAAAAAAATACCATGATTATTGAAGTAATTTTCCTTTTTGTGAGATATCATTATTTAATTAAATCCTAAATGAGTAAAAACAGTTTTAATTAAGGGTTTCATTAAAGTTTTTATTGTCCTCAACTTTTTTCATACCTATTATACAAAACAAAATAAACTGTTCGATAATTAAAACCCAAAATATAACTAATAATTAGGTATCCAAATCGGGTAATTAAATACCCAAACATCTTTATAATTAACATTAAAAAATCGGTTTTCATATACCCATCTTGAAACCTTCAAGTTTAATTTAAATTTTTAAAAATTAAAATGAATAAAAAATCAACCGGACGGAAACTCCTGTTCCCGTTTAATCGACAATCCCAGTGCCAGTGCTAAGAACCAAAAGGTATTAATAAATATAAATCCAATATTAAAGTAAATTTAAATCAATAAAACAAAAGGTTTCTTTCATTTTTAACAATCCATTAATAAAAAAAATATCAAACAGCGGTACTAAAAACTCTCCTTGCTAATTCTTTTCCAGTTTTAAAAACCGAGACAGATTAAAGAGAATTAAAATAGATTTCGTTCAAAGAAAACTATGAAGAAATCAAAGACAGTCACAACTCCTAAGTGATGCCAAATTTTAACCCCCTTCTCCCAACTTTAACAAAAGAAACCCGGAAAGGCGTTTCAGGGTATTAAAACTAAAAATTGATGTTTGACGATTCTAAATAGGTCCGATAGAAAATTTAATATAAAACAAGTAAAAACCATAGATTTAAATTTATCTTAAAATTACCATTTTTATTTTTTGTTACTAATTTTGTAAAATAAAATTTTTGAAAATTGGTTTTTTAAAAATTTTTAATTTAATTTTGTTCCATTAATGCTATTTTCATTTTTAATAATAATTAAAATCATAATAAATGATGAAAACATATCTTTTTTAATTTTTTTTTTTATTTTCCGATTTTAAAACACCTATAAATTATACTATATTAAATAAAAGGTTAAAGATAATGTTTTATAATAACCATCAGATATATCATAAAAAAGATTAAAAGTTTTTAATTTTTTTCCAATATTTTTCGTCATATCTTTGATTTTATCGATGATATGTGTGTCGTGAACCAAATAGGAAGGCCAGGGTTGGTCCAAATAATTAGCTAAAAAAGCCAAATCAAACGTTCAATTTAATTTTCATCTTTAATTCTGTTAAAGGATAGATGTTTTTTATTTTTGTCATCTTCGGATCCAGGTGACTTACTGTTCCCTATTTTTCCGTTCTATGGACAATATTCCAGGCACATATTGCCAGCCCCGGTTTAATCAAGCCGGGATGCTGTTTTTAAAAGCAAAAAAGCAAACGTTAAAGGTTAATTTTTCAACCTGCATGTAGTTATTCTTGTGGTGACCTTAAACCGGGCAGCAAAATAATTGAAACTCCTTTTATTAAATACCTCCGGTCCCACACATTGTAGGGCCAGGGAAATTTGGTAGAACAAAAAGATGAAAAGCTTTTCCATTAAATGTAATGTTTTTGATAAATTCTTTAAAAAACATATAATTATAATAAATAAAAAAAATGTATTTTAATGACGTTAGTGTTATACAGTAATTGTTAAATATTTTTCCTATCACATTTTAACCAGAAAATATAATTTCATTAATGATATCTTATAAGTGATTCTCTTATTTAATTCAGTCTATAAATGAATAAAAACAGTTTTAAATAAGGGTCATTAAAGATTTTTTAGTAAAAATTTAACTCCGTCTTAAACTAATTAAACAAAACATTTAACTTTCTCATTAATTTAAAGCCTTTGTGATCATTTGTTAACTTCTTTCAATATGCAATTCTTATAAGTATTATCAGTGTTCTACGTAGACACATCTTGGAACTTTTAAAAGTTTAATTAAAAAGAAATAAAATGTTCGGTTTAATCGACAGGTTTACCAGTACGCAGTGCTAATAGATCTTAAGGCATTAAATTATTAATGGTTTTAAACCCAAAATTATTAATTGTTAAAAAAATATAATAAACAAAAAATATAAATAACTTTGAAAAACTCTCAAGTTAATTGCTTTTCAGCTTTATAGAGACACCGGACTACTTCAAGAATTAAAATAATTTTCTTCCAACAATAACTATGATGACGGAATAGTCCCTCCTAGTGAAATGTTTTCTTTCCCCTTGTGCAAAATTTAACATAAAAGTGGAGGAAGGAAGGCGTTTTGGCGGGTATCAAAACTAAAAATTGCTGCTTGACGATTCTAACAGAATCAAACAGCAAAGTTTAATATTAAAAGGTTTTAAATTTAAAATTTCCTAAAAGATTATAATTTATTTTTTTAATAATCATTATTTTCAAATTTTTTTGTAAAATATAATTTTTTATTGGTTTTTAAAGAGACAATACCCGATGCAGTCTTCTTGATTTTTAATAATGATTGTTATTTATTATATTATTAATTAAATGCTATAAAAATGATTTTTTAAAAATTAAAAATTTTTTTCTTTTTGTTATTTCGATGGGTTTAAATATATATATATATATATATATATATATATATATATATATATATATATATATATTAATACTTTAAATATTATATTAAAAAGATATGGTAAAAAGATAAATAGATAATTTGTTAAAAAGATGTATCATAAAAGATTACAATTAATTTGGTTGTTATTGTTAACATTTTGAACAACAATAATGGAAGCAATTATTTTAACCAATATTTTGTTGAGTTCTACATTTAAATAAATTCCTATTTTTGGGTCAAAAAAAAAAAAACTTTATTAAAAACCATTTTGAAAATTGACTGCCTGCTATTCCGTATGGCTAATAATTTTATGAGTTTGTCCTTACAGCCCTAAAATAACCCTATTCTTTTTTCTAACCTAAATTCAACCTTAATAATATCATTCACAACCTCAGTTTTTTCTTAAATAAACCAACAGAATCACTGATGCTAGTAAATCTTTGAAAAAATCGCTCCTTTAATGTTTATACTTTTTGTTCATTTAAAAATCTACAAAGATACATCAACACAACAACCATTTTTTCTTCACTTCTTTGTCAACTAATCAGTAAAACAATTCAGTAAACACCCCCTAATATTTAAACATTCCTTTTAATTTTTTTTGGCAAGATGAAAGATGTAAAAGGGATAAAACTTTTTAAGAAATAAAACGACCATCATTTCTCTCAGCCTTTGATATTCCCTCGGACCCGACCTCCCCAAACCCCCCTATCCATTGGTTTTGGAACCTTCCACGCTGGTCCAATGCGGGTTGGTGGGTGGAATTTTTCAGCCCCATCCGACCATGGATTCACTTTTCAGAAAATGGGTGATCGGCCCTTGCCCTTACTAACAAAACAACAATGAAAATTTGTTTGAGTTCCGAGGTTTCAACGGAATCCCGGATCCTAAAGCACCGCCTATACAGGCCCGCACTACAATTTTCGTGTAGTTGGGTGACTGGTGGAACTTAAAGTATGTCTTTGGCCGTTTCAAGTTTGCGCAAAAAAGAATTCAACTCTGGGTATAAGTCCCTGAACTTGCTCATTTTTGAATGATAATAATCCTTCAGGACCCTCATAACGTTTTTTCAGTTTGTTCGATAATTTGGCTTTGACTAATTGTAATTGGATTTTTTCTGCCCGGTTGTAGATTATAAATAGGTCAAATATTCAACAGTATTAATACCTCCGGACATATGGTTTACAAGACTTTAATGCATTCTGGATCGGAAAGTTGGACATTGGTCGGATAACCTCGACAAATTTCAAGGGCATTTTTCTTAAATTTTAACAGTTTGGAACTGCTGGAACTAGATGTATGAATAATGTATGACAGTCTCATTCAAATAAAATTAATTGTGATATATTTTAGTTCGGTACTTTTAAGTTTACCACTCTAAAGACTTTCACAATCTTTCGGTAAACAATAGCGACTTTCTTTTTAATTTCATCTTAAATTCCTCTCTTAAGTCAATGGCCTGCTTCCCCTTTTCTCAATCAACATCTAGAATTTTCCCAAATCAATTAACTAAATTGAGTTTACTTTTCGTTAACAACTGATGACCTCCATATGTGCAAAGATATAAAATAAAATTAAGGAAATTTTAAAGACAAAAATTTACCGTTTAATAAACTTCCACGATTGTGCAAAATAAAGCATAATAATGTGCCTACCAAGTTCTAAAACTAAAGAAAGGTATAAAATTTTAAAATTGAAAGGCCTCAAAAAAAGACTAAGATGAAAAATATATAGTCCAAAAATAAACATAAATTTGCTTAATTCCCCTAAACACCTTAAATGTGTGTTGTCTTTGTTAACACTTTTTTGGTTAATCTATCAAAATGTCAAAGAGGCCTACAACACTTAAAGAATAAATAAAAGTGGTGTCATGTGATGTCTTTATTGACAAGTTATTAATTCAAGCTTTTTCTTAAGGTAATTATTTTATAAATTCCTTTTGTAATTATATTAAAAATACCATACGATTTTAAAGTTAAAATTTTTCCTTTTGAGATATCATTATTTAATTAAATCTATTAATGGTAAAACCTTTTAATTAGGGTTCATTAAAATTTGTTATTATCCTCAACTTTTATCCATTTACAAACAAAATAAACTGTTCGATAATTATAACAAATATAACTGCTAATTGGTATCGAAATCCAATTTATAAATCCCTAACTTTCTTTTATATTAACATTAAAAATCATTTTCTCATATACATCTTGAGGCATTACAAGTTTAAAAGATTTTAAAAATTAAAATAAAAAAATCAACCGGCAAACTTTCCCTTTCAAAAATCCAGTGCGGTTAAGAGATCTAAAAGGTATTAATAAATATAATCAATATTAAAGTAAATTTAAATCAATATTAAACCCAAAAGTTTCTTTACATTTTTAACAATAATAATAAATAAAGAATATCAAACAGCGGTACTAAAACTCTCAGCTAATTGCTTTTTCAGTTTTTAAGGAAACACCGGGACAGATTAAGAGAATTAAAATAGTTTCATTCGACCCCTTCCAAAATAATATAGAAATAAGACAGTCACAACTCCAGGATACCAAATTTACCCCCCTTGTGCAACGCCAAAAAACCCAGAAAACTTTTATAAAACAAAAATTGATGTTTGACGATTAATAATCTGATAGCAAATTAAATATAAACAAATTAGTTTATATAGATTTAAAATTATCTTAAGGATTATCATTATTATTTATATTATTCATTTTTGTAAATAAAATTTTGAAAAGTGGTTTTAGGCACAATTTATAATTTTATTCTTATAAAACTATATTGTACATTTTTAATAATGATTAGATACTATAATAAATGTGAAAACATAACTTTTTTTTTTTTTTTTTTTTCCTGATTTGCAAAAACACTATAATGCTCTATATTATAATAAAAGGTGAAGATAATGTTTATAATATACATCAGATATATAAAGCGATTAAAGTTTTAAGTTTTTTTTCAAATTTTCGTCTATCTTTGATGTTATCGATGATATTTATTTCAATAACGCAATAATGGGGCCTTTTTTATAACGTTGGTTTGGGTTCTATATTTAAATTAATTTATATAAATTTGGTCAAAACCAAAAAAATTAAAACCTTTTCAAAATAAAATTGTCCTGTCATGCGCTTGGTTTTAAATTTATAATGATATTTATTTTCAATGGCCACAAAAATAACACTATAAATTTCTTGTTTATTTTGGGTCTCCTAATATACAATCCATTCACTATTATTAATTTGTATTTATCCCCTGCTTCCTTTGTGTAGGGCGTTGCTTAAATGGAGGTCCTGGTTCGGTTTGGAAACTCCAAATTTTCAGTGTTGATTCCGAGTTGCCCAGGGCTATGCAGGCTTTCCCGATTGTCTTAAAAAAAGATGATCCATGCGTCGAATGGACATTTTAAAAGTTGGTCCTGCGCCTGATTCTCTCCGGCCCGTTATTTCTTTACAAGTCTAAAGAAACATAAAAAAGTCACTTTTATAGACGCACTTTTAAAAGTGATAACTGAAACTGTAAACAAATTAGAACAAACACTACAGTTGATTTATCATGCATTGTTAATCCAAGAACATTATAAATTCATGTCATCTTAATTTTATAATTCCAAGGTCTTTGGTGAAAAATTATTATATTGTAAAATGGAACTTGTGGATTAAATGTTACATAAAAACTTTTCCTCGACTTGATATACCCTTTCAATTTACTTTTAAACATTTTAATTGCTCCTCATTATAAGCTGACAACGTTAGGTAATGTAACAATCCATGGAATCAATAGAGAAACTCAAACTTTTTTATATAATGACAGCAGTTGGGTGCGACCCGTTCCCAGCATTATAAAAATAGTTCTGGTAGTTTTTTAGAAGGAAGTCTTCCATTCTCGTTTGTCAAGGTATAAACTATTAAATTCTGATCAACTCTGTCCATAATTTAATAAATAAATAATTTTTTATTTTTTATAGTCTAATAAAAAAGCTACCCAAAATATTTGTTTATAAAATTTTATCTCTTTTTTTCATAAAATTTTGAAACAAATGGATTATTAGAAAAAAAATTTAATTTTTTTAACAATTATTGAAATATTAAATTTGGCACCTAAACCTCCTTTCTTGTTTATTATTTTTAATCACTTTGCAATTTTTACCCACCCTTGAATGTCTAAATGTATTTTTTGTACGTTAGAAATAATAGATCAAAAAATTTATAATGGAATTTTTGGGCATTACAAGGACTAAGTTATTATAAAATTTAAAACCTAGGGCTGGGCAGGCACTTTATGAAATGTTAAATATAGAAAATATCCTTGCAAAAAATTATATAATTGTATAATTTTTGCGTTCTATATTTAAAAAAACATTTCATCAATTTCTCTAGTCCGCGATATCAAAATATGACAATAATGTAAAAAAAATGCCTGTTAATACTTCTTAATCTGTTTATGATATTCTTTTACAAATATACATTAAATTCTATCGTTAGCCTCTTTTGAACTTACCAAAAGAAGGAGGTTATAATAAATTATAATAAAAATTACATATGATGGACCATTTTTTTATTCTTTTTTAAATATTTTTTAGCTGTCTTTACCTCATTTTATTTTTTATTTTGTGTTAAGTGGTTTAACAGATATTTAGAAATAGGAAAATACCCCAAATCCAAACCCTTGATTAAATTCAAACGGTGGCTCAACCCAAAATAGACTTTGAAATGTTTTTTAATTGACTACTTTATTTTTCAATAATGACTGCAGGGGCATATATGTTGTTTTGAAGAATAACCAACAATAAACATTTTAATTTTAAACATTTAATTTAAAATTACAATAAACTTTATAATAAAATAATTAAGTTTAGATTAATGAATTTTAAAATCTTTATTATATGTGCATAAAAATTAATGCATGAGTCTTTTAAAATGAATAACCGAGATATTAAATTTAAAGCAATAGGAAATGCGGGGAAAAAAACTTTTCCCTAAAAATTTCGTTTTACGGTAATTTTTTGGTTAAATTCATTTTAAATCGTAAAAATAAAATTTCTATCAAAAAACTTAAAAAATTTTTTTTTTCTTTTTAATTCTTTAAAGGTTTAAATTTCTCTTTAATTTAACTTTTATTTCATTCAAAATAAATTTTAATGTCATAAAAATTTTAAATTTTAATTTATAATTTTTTAAAATAAAATGAAAAAACTTTGGATTTAAACTACTTAATTTTTTTATTCTTTTAAAATAATTTTTTTTTAAATTTAAAAATTTTTTCCTTGGGTTTTCTTTTTAATTGGTTAGGGAAAAAAGTTACAGGGTTTACGTCCTTTTTCAATTTTTTGGAATTTTAAATTAAACTTTTAATTTTTCTCTAAATGTAAAATGAATCAGATTTCTGTTTGAATTCAATATTTATTTGCATTGATTAAAAAATTTTATCTCTCAGGTTTTTGTGAAAGTAAGGGGTTTGTTTATTTTATTTTTTGTATTTTTAATTAAACCTTAATTTCCATTGTTAAAACTACTTATTTTAAAGAAAAATTATTTTATTTATTGATAAAACAAAATTACCAAATTTAATTAAAATTAAATTTTTGATTATTTTGAAATTGAAAATTAAACCCTTTTTAAATATTTTATAATTTTAAAATTAAATTTATTTATTAATAATTATTTTTGAATTAATTTTAATGTATTAAGAATGTTTTTGTAAATTTACAAACTAATTTTTATTAATAAAAAAATAAGATTAAAGGTTTTTAAAACAATTTTTTAATTTTTTATTTTACCTAATCAACAAATGATCTAAGTGGCTTCTAATTATGAGCATTAATGTGTTTGTTAAAAATTTATGAAGGAAAGTTTGACTAAAACAACAGTCCTTTTTCCTTTCTTAAGTTTAAATATAAACTATTTTTTTACTTATTAATTAAATAACGTTATCTCACGGGAAGAAAATTATTTTACCAATCGTAGAAGATTATCTTTATAATATTAAGCTATTGAAAAGAATTCTTCAAAATATAGTTGTTTCTGCATTCTATATAAAAAAAAATGTTTTGAATAAAAAATCTCTACCTATATAAGGACGTCGTATGACACCACTTTCGTCCTTTATCATCAATTTAACAAGGATCAATTTAATTGTTTTACTGCCCGGTGTGTCCCGTTTTTCTATCGAGTGACTTAACGGCACCAAAGGGACAAGAGGAGCCTCGGCTTGGGCCGTCACTTTATGTGTTCCCGTTAGCATGCTGAATCGAGGGCGGCCTAGGTTCCGCCGAGGCCTCAGCTCGATTCAGATGCTTTCTTAAGGATAACTTTTTATAGCTCGAAGTGCACTAACTAACATTACTACCACTTAAAGCGTTGGCGCTGGGAGAAGTAGCGCATGGAACTCCAGCACAACTCCTATCTAATATGGTGTTAATCTAGAGTATCATATAGCAAAGGGTGTGCAGGTTCGACCTCACCGTTGGGGCCGATGTCATGTGTGCGCGTGTTATTCTGCACTACTAAGTGTAGGGTGTGTGTGACTACTGTGTGGGTGGGTGTCGCAACTTATTTTGCCATGTCGCAACATATTTTCTAGTTGCGCAAACTGTTATTAAAAAAACATGCACCCAGAATAGTCAATAAACTAAAAATATTGGTAGGTACTAGGCGTATTAAATGGCTTTAATTGTAGGACCTCCAATAAACCCAAAACAAGTCACCTTTAACGGTTATTGCAATATATTTTTTCGTTTTTGTATGTAATAAATGTGTAATAAAAGCATTTGTTGTCTGAATACTTTTATTTAGGCTACTAATTAAATATTTTATCATTTTTACCAATAACATATAAAAACTGTGAAATAAGTAGCCTCATCCACTCAGCGTATCTTTTAATCGAACTTTCCAACTTAAAAAGGGTAAAAGCGCCGCGTAATGGAATAATAGAAACAGTTGCCACCAACTTATCACGAATATCTTATTATATTAATAGAATTAAAGCGTCTGCTACTAATATTTTCAGTTTTTGTTACTAGAATTACTTGCTTTTCTTGCTACCAGCCTGAACGAGAACCTAATCCATATTTATACATCCTAACCCATAATTGTAATTTAACTGTGGCGAGCGAGCTTGCTTACGCACATGCTGTTTCTGCTTGCCTTGATGAAAATCACAATTTCGTTGCTTATGAGAGTGACTTTATAAAGATTATTCTCAAGTCATGCTCCTATGGTAGCTTTTAAAATTTAACAAAATCTCATCGCATCTTACAGTCGGAGATGATTTGAAACTTATCTTCAAAAGACTTAGTTTAGCTACAGAGTCAAAACTCAATGTATTTTATTATCCAATTACCCTTTATTAAAAACACTATGCTTTATAAAACTACCTTCGTGGCTTAGCGGTATTACCCTTGCTTTATAAACCGTAGGTCGTGGGTTCGCATCCCGCGGGAGAACAAATTCAAATTCAAATACCGTTATTCAATATAGACGTTTACACTTGCTTATTGATTGTCAAACACACTACCACCGGTTCGGAAAAGGCCGCCTCAGACCTGAGAAGAACCGGCGTAAGAAGCTCAGAGGGCTATTTTTATGACATCTTTTAAAAATAACAAACAATTTGAAGGCATAAATGTTGTGCAATTTTGAAAGTCAAAGTCAAATATCTTTATTCAATATGGAAGTATTACACTTTCTTATTGATTGTCAAATAATCTACCACCGGTTCGGAAATGGAAGCCTCTGACCTGAGAAGAACCGGCGTAAGAAACTCAGCGGGACTTTTTCTTTTTCCTTTTTCTTCAATAAATTTTACAAAACTTTTACATAAAACCTTACATTTACTACTTTGAATAGCTGAGGAACAGTTCATTACCAGGACATCCTGGTAATGAACTGTTCGCTCCAGTTATCTATCAAGTAGTCATTACAACAATAATATACTTTAACACACAAACGTTCCTTTACAATTTTTTAAATTTATTTACAGATAAAAGCTGAACGTTTTCTGGTATTTTATTGTAGAAGAGTAACTCCACCAATTCACTACTCTAGAGAGAGTATTATTATTATATTATTTACATCGTCATTTATTGACGTATGTCGTTTAATTTTAAAAGCAATGAGGTACCATCTGCAAATAATACTATCTCTTCGCTATTATTTATCACACATGATAAGTCGTTTATATAAATGAGGAAGAGAAAAGGCCCCAGTATGGATCCTTGTGGGACCCCCATAAATACCGGGGCCCCGGGAAATTTTGTGTTATCGTTGTTTTCTGGTTGGCTTGGGCCGATCACACAACTGTCTAAAAAGTTAAATTATCCATGCGTCGGATAGGCATGTAAAAAGTTCGGTCACCTACCAACCCACATTGGACCGCGTGCGTGGTGGGATACGGTCCAAAAACCCCTAATGGAGAAGAAAGAAATTAGGTGAGGCCTATATCCAGTAGTGGAGTACTAACACTTGCTGAAAAACACTAATGTTAGTTTAATAATTGTACCAGCACTAAGTCCCAGTATTGATTAATTTAATTATTAACGTTAAAATATAAAATAAACACAAAACACAATTTTTAATGACATTTTTTATAATTTGATTATCAATTAACAAGTTAATGATTACCATTAACTTGCTAATTGATAAAGAATCAAACCCTTTTTAAATTGTTGCGTAAACAACAACTGTTTACTTATTAGAAGCCTTACAGAACATTAGTTAATTGCTTTTCTAAATTCAGATCGTATAAATGTTGCGTCTCTCACGATATTAATCACTGCATCCTTGGCTATCGGCAAATCAACATCTTAACAACTTATGTTAATCTTTATAGTTCTTAATTGGATCTAGAAATTAAAAATGAACAGGAAAGCAAGGGGGCGTAATCTTCTGTATCGTTTAATCGACAATCCCGTACGATGTGCTAAGAGGCCCAAAGGTATTTACTTCTTTGTCATTATCTCTCGAATGGTTTATATATTTTTATGTTAGCAAATGTAAATAATATGGTTTCGTTGTTTTTCTTAGTTTGTTGATATTAAGATACCAAGTTGAGTTTAAATTATAACAGTCATCCAAAAACGCTTTAAGATAAATATTATGCTTTAACAAGATCGCTATACAATAAAAATCCAAACCGTCTACTTTTAAAAAATATCGCGTTAATTACAAATGTTCAGTATGCTTGCAGATTTTGTCATTACAAAGGTTTTTTTGATATTAAGGAAATCTGTTTTTTGTCGTGTCGTGTCATGTCAAATTTTTACATTCAAATTATTGTTTTATTTTTTAGAAACTCAAAAGCAGATGAAAAAACTCAAAATAGATTATGATTCAACACCTTCCAGCAAAATATTTGAAGAAAATGAGACAGTCATAACTCCTGACGGAACAAACAGTAATCCTTCCCCTGCCGCTACTGTAACGCCAAAGAAACCCAGAGAAAGAAAACGGCTTACAGATATTGAAACTAAAAGATTAATTTTTGATGATTCCGATGAATCGGATTGAATATCGATGATTATTAATTAATATTTAAGAAAATTGTTTTCATAACATTGTTGTTTTAAAAATCACTATATATTTTTATTGTTACTTTTCAACAATACAACATTTATGCTACCTTATATTTTATTGGCTATACTATTATTAATATTATACTCAAATTAATCAGAATTAAGTTGTCCTTTTTCAAAACTAAGCACGCGCAGCAAATTTAGGTTATAGGGCTATCAATAATGCAGTTTCCCTAAAAATTATGTTTATAGCTTTTAGTTGCACAAATATTTACTTACGCTGACAGAGTGCGAGCCCTTAATTTAAAATGACATTAAAAATACAGCGTCCGTGGTCTAGCGGTATTGGCCCATACTTTATAAACGCTCGTGGGTTCGAATCCAACTTTGTGTTATCGTTGTTTTCTGGTTAGTTAGGACAATTTGGTTCGAGGACCCAAGTGTCTGAAAAGTAAGATGATCCTTTTTAATGGATGTCCACCAATAAGAATGCGTTCACTAATGGCTCTATTAATATTATGAGTCATAATAAAAATAAGATAGTAATTTCACAGTAGAGTATGTATATCTGCCTCCGTAAGCTAGTAGCATGTGCTTTAGAATGCATGGGTTCGAATCCTGCGAGGACACAACAAATTTTCATTGTTGTTTCCAAACTTATACATAGGAAAATGGTTACCATTTGTACGCATGGCGCATTCACGCATATAGTATAACTAAAAATCTAAATAGCAGACTAACACTTTTTATTTGTGTGCATAGACATGTAGGCAACCATGTTGCGAGCAAAGTGTCAAGCCAGTTACAACATGGAGTATCGGCTGATGAAACCTAACGTGTTTTAAAAAAAACACTATATTTAATTAACTGTGTCCGTTGCCTAGTGATATGGGTGTGTGCTTAAGCAACCGGAGGTCGTGAGTTCGAATCCTGGGGGACCCAACAAATTTTTATTGTTGTTCCCTAGTTGGTTAGGGCAATTTGGGCCGATTACCCAACTGTCTGAAGAGTAAGTTGATCCATGCGTCGAATGGGCAGTTAAAAAGTCGGTCCACCCACCAACCCGCATTGAGCCTGTGTGGTGGGATATGGTCCAGAAACCCCATAATGGAGAAGGCGTGCAGTAGGGAAGGCCGAGGCTGATGCTTATGATGATGAAAGTTCCACCAGCGTTATAAATTGCACATCCTTGCATCATAAATTAATAAAGTAATTTTTCAGGGCGTATATTTTAAATTTGCTCAAAAATAACTAATATTGAAAACTAACGCTACACAAAACGACAAACAAAGTTGATTAAATTGTTATAAAAATCAACCAAAGAGCAGGTGAACTAAAAAAATACGCTTCGAAAGATATCAATTTTTAGAACTCGGTAAAAGAAAGCGAAGAAAAGTGATCGGCACCCGACGAGACTATCGACGTATTAATAATAAAAACATTTTACTTTACTGACACCAGTTCCACCAATGATTTGGCCCGTTACAGCTTACTTTTACCTGAGCTAAAAAGTTATGGAACACATGGAAAAAATCTAACATCAAACTCAACTCGCGTCAAAATCTTTGATCATTTTTCGAAGTCAAATACAGATCGCCACACGGTTAAAACGTGGCATAAAACGTGCGAGTTGATTAGTAAATTATCATTGGCTTGTTACGTAATCATTACATAATACAATAACTTATCAATACATATATATCGTTACTTATATTTTGACCAAGAGTCGGAATGTAAATTAATCTAATGTCGTTCAGCCATGGCGACTGAAGCGGACGCATTCTTAGTTTCTGTGTGGTGAACCGCGGCCATTTTGAATCACCACGCGATTTTTAATCTATTACAGACTATTTGGCGCCAATTAAGTTTTTAATTAAGATTTGGTCTACGTAAATATTATCTCTAAATTGAATAAACTATGGCTGCTATGAAACAATATAAGCAAGCTTCTTACTGAACAAAAGCGGGAGAGTGGGGAATAACTGAAAAGAAACACCATTACAAGTAAAATGGTTTATTCAGAATTAAACTTAAATGATACAGAACACAAAGTGAAGTAATCAATACATCGAGCTTTTTTTTTACCAAAATTACAATCAAAGAGTACTTTAGGTTTAAGATCATATAACAATTTTAGGACTCAGTTTTGGCAATTAGATTTTTATTATCTATATACTAAACAACTACGAAAAAGAAAACACTTGGTAATAACAAACTTTTATTTAAAAACTACAGTCTACGCTCAAGCTCGTACATTTTTTATATTTCTTAGTAATCAAGGCACTAACAGTAATAATAAACTATTACTACTAAAATATTCCAAAAATATTATGTTTATATTTCCGAACAACTTCTCAGTTGTAATCAGATGATGATAGTAAAAATTTTATAATAGACGACGCCATTTTTTATGCTGAAATGAACAATTTATCAATATTTGTATTAATTCTTAGCAGTTTTTACTAGAACAGAATTTATTTAATTCTAAGTATGAAGCTTTTTAATAGTTAGTTTTGTTTTATTTTAAAGTAACTCTATGTTCATTATGGAACAAGATGTTTTTCTTATTTTAGAGGGTGGAGTTATCCCGAATACAGTACTTAATTTAAACAACGGTTTTGATTTTGCTTTTCTTTGTGAAACACAATCTCTATGTTTACATTATGTATCACTCAATAGTTTTAGGTTGGTAGTGGTAATTTAATGAATTAAATGCATTATAAAAAAATATAATAGAAGTTTCTGGTAATATTAATATTTTGATTTAAATGGGCCATGAAATATTCAAGTTACATAAGTTTTCATATTTATTTATGTGTAGTATTGATTTACTTTCATAAGCATATATATAGAAATTAACTTATAAAAGTTAGTTCAGTAACTTTCAATTGATAATCATTGTCAAGAAGTACAATGCAAAATAAAGATGTACAATGGCAAAGTCAAGAAATCATTATAAAACATAGGAGAAAGTAATAAAACATCACCAACATCTTGGGCTTTCCTAGCATCGGTATAAAAATTTTATCCTGACAAATGTTACATATTTAAGCATAACTATTAAGATATTTTACTGTATATAAAGATTTGTTAAGGGTTTTCATTAAAAACTATAAATGCATTTATAAAAATACTATGCATCAAATACTGACAGATAATGGCATTATGATTTATACGCTAAACTTGACAAAGCAAAATGTATGAGTGAGGGACATATTGCAGTTTCTGTATCATTCAGAAGGCAACCTTTGGTAGTAAATATTATTATTACTTTTCAAACTAAATTGAAAACCGATGTGTATCACTGAGAAGAAACATGACAATCTAATAGTGTTTAAAAACATGTTTAATTACCCTTTGTATCTTTTATGGATAGACATTCCATAAGTGTGTCCACACTTTTCTTGTAATTTAAACAAAATCTTGAAGCCGCCCCTGGATCAACTTCAGACAGGATTGTACTTCTTCACAATCTGCAACCATCCCTTGAAGTTTGTCCTGTGTATCAATCAATATGTCTTTACTAAGGGCGCCCTTTTTCAAGGAAGTCATACAAAACGTGGTCAAAGCTTTGAAACACTGCTTTCTCTGAATGTTGTGCGGTTGATTGTCCCACACTGGTGTCGCTCTAACATAACTCCATGCTAGGAACACATATTTCACAACAGACTCCCAATGTTGCGAATCCACCAATACCTTCCCTTGCTCAATCAGGCACTTCTTAAAGGCAGCCAAATGAGTGGTAGCCCGTGAGAAAGCGGGCGAGTCAGTTTTAGAAGTGAGCCTTGATGTAGGCAGACTCTTAAATATGTTCGACTTCAAGTAGCTCAGTTTCTCTTCTAAGGGTGCAAGGTCAGGTGATGGCATCTCTCTCCTTATCTCTTGTTCGACCTCAGGATGTTTTTGACTTATATGTTTGATCATGTTCACAAGCTGGGTTGGGCTTAGACCTTTCAGTGCAATATCAATAGGCCCTTTGTACTCTTCTATGGTCTTGTCCAATCTAAATCTTTTAACTGGGGGTGTACCCTTAATGGGACTGGTCAATTTGAATTTCTGTGGAGTACTCAGGTCGCTGAAGTCGATCTTCTCAGGAGTGAAAGGTATACGTTCAGACTCCCCCAACACTAAACGTTTTCTTGGCGTAGACCGAAGAGTGACGCCAAGTTTTGGTGGTGAAATGCGACCTGGTGGATTTTTGGTCGGGGTACGGACAGTTGAATGGAAGGACGAATTCCGTTTGAGTTCTATATCCGGCGACCATGTTGATGGAAGACGTTTTCGGCCTGGAAGTTAACGGATTACTTCGTAAAATATATTCTTCTAAATAAAAATATTTGTAGCCTACAGTATCTTATGTTGCAATGTAAAGTAAATTCAACGATTTATTGAATTCGCTACTATGTATAATTTCATCTAGAAATGACGGCTATAAAACAACGAAATGGTCACACAAATAAATTAAAAGCGACACATACGCGCAGTATTTGAGCAAAGCAAACTATCGTATGTATCCTACCTCTTTGCTGTATGCACAATTCGTCAGGCGACGGGGCAGGGCTGAGGTAGCTGGGAGGCAGCGCCGGCGACAGTTCCCGTATGTTGGTCACGGGCTGCAGCGGAGTGACGCGGAGGCGGTCGAGGCGCGTCGGGATCTCGGCGAGGGCGGCACGGGTTCGACGCCCCGTCTCTGGCGTCGCCGCGCCCTCCATTCTTGACAGCGTACAAATGCTTGTTTACTTATAATCATTTGCTCAATTAACCACTTAACCTTAGTGTTTGTCAGACTGATCAACATGGGTGCAAAAAAATAATGAAGAAAGTAAGTGTTTGAATATTTTGAATTCACAAAAAGTATTATAGTGACCAAAACATTAAATAACAGGATGGGCATAAATAAGTTATTTATAAATAAATACATACATATATATATCAACTATGGTGATATGTGTTATTTAGTTGTGAATGCAGATCAACTCAATAAAGTGCCGACTTCTGAATATCTGCATTAAATTCATATTCAATCTATGCAAATATATTTTCCTATAGCTTACAACTGCACTACTAAAAGCTCTATCTACTTTGTATTCAATTCTTAACTCTTCTGATACTCCTGCTTACTCTTATATCTTGTGCTACCATTTTAAATATCTTTGCTCAATCAATAATAAAAATCTTTGATTGATGCACAACCGTCTTCTCCTATGTCCTACCCATCACTCTGACTTCATACATTTCTCTTTCCCATCCAGCCAATTCTTCTGTGGAATGTTACTTTGTTTTAAAAAAGAAAGTAAAGAATTATCATATACAAAAAACTATCTACTCAATAGTATCAATTTAATCAATATATAGTACATATATGTTTGTTATATGTATATAAGTATTATATACATATAACAAACATATATGTACTATATTTCTTATTTGTATGTATATGTTTTAATGTATGGTATTATATTTTGTATATATATAAATATATATTTTTGGCACTTTATCTCTTTTACACATGTCCCTTTGCAGCCACATTATTATCTCTGCACCACCCAAAATTGACTAGTAGACAATGCCATTAGCATTTAATATGTCTTTGTACATAATTTGTGCATAAAGAATATAATTAATAATCAGACATCTATTAAAGTTATATATGGAAAATGGTTACCATTTGTACACAAGGCACATTCAAACATTAAGTATAACTAAAAATCTAACACAGACTCACACACTTTTCTATGTGTGCATAGACATTTAGGCCACCATGTTGCTAGCAAAGTGTCATGCCAGTTACAACATGGTGTATCGGCGATGAAACCTAACATGTTTTAAAAAAAAATTAACTACCTTTAATTTGCAATTGTAAGTAGAATAATAGGTAAATTCCTGAAAAAGATTTAGAATTACAATATAGTTGTATTTAAATTTTATGCAAGGTAAGTGTGTTCAGACACCCAAACAGGGGGCAAATGAGCAGTGGAGTATTATGCCAATAATAATTTTCTAATTTGTTTTTAAATAAAATATAGTATTAAAACCATCTGCTAAACCCAGTGGCAACACTTCAAAGCGAAATGATCCAATTAGCCAGTTGCCTTGTTAGGGCACTAGTAGTTCAATATGGTAAAGGTAGTACAACTTGAATACTCTGATAATCTATAAACATGAGGCCTCCACTGCTACATGGAATCAATAGAAAATCTGAGAAATACAATGCAACTCAGAGATGATTTCCATCAACATTAACATAGGATATTGCAGTTATCACAACCCAATTTATAAACTGGATAAAATCCTTGTTGCTAATTATTGAAGCATAAGACTTTAAAATAAGATAGTATTCCACTTTTACATTCTTTATAAATGTGTAAAGCTCCCTTTTACGTAAAAGTTATTAGAGTAGCGACCACATTTATTAGAATTATTAAGTTTGTTAACTTATTTATACAAAAAGTAACTTATATCTTTTTGCCTTTTATTTTAACTTTATACATACTACTCTAATAACTTCTCATACTACTTAATAAATAAAAAGTCAATTTTAAATCAGAGAATACTAAAAACTATTATAATAGATTAGTCTATGAAGCAGTTCCAAAATTGTGAAGTTTGTAGATATTTCGAATAACTTTACTTTTGTATTGCCGGTAGACCGTAACTTCTTTTTCATCACCTTTCCTGTTTAGAGAATAATTTTCAAATCATAAATATCCAAATGAATGTTATATACAATGAAAAGTAACAAAATAAACAAAACGTTATATACTAATAAGTTCGAAAACATACGTTACCTTTCCCGCTCAAATGACTTGTCAACTTGTGTTGATTAACTAGTAGGAAAAATTGTACTGCGTAAAATTTTGGATCAATTTAACGTTAAAATAAAACAAATTTGATATGTAATGAAAGCTCACCTATATTAAAGTCGTATGAAAGATGAACACAAATCCGTGGTTTCAAAAAAAACTCCGTTAAAAGTATTAGTTCTGCCGCGCACTATTTGACAATGACATTAATTGAAGCTTGTATTTGAAGAAACAAATAAATAAATATTGCCAAATTTAAAAATAACAAATTAAACATTCCTTTTATGATATATTGTTAAAAGTTTAAAATAGGAATTATTTAAATATATTTTATAGAAAAGCTGTAATTTAATAGCTTTTATTAGAATTTTTTCAAAAGTCTTATTGAAAAGTCTTCACCATTTCGGAATAAAATTTGTTATATGCAAAGTACGTCTATTCACTAGATAAACTTTATTTGTATTTACAAAATAAACTTCATTTGATAAATATTACCCCTTGAGTTTCGCTAGACTTAACCTAACCACAGAAGGTACAAAAAACGTTTTTTTACTCCTATTTTCATATTTAATTGATGAACCCCATTGCTACATTTAATTTAAAAAAAATAACATTGTTATGCCTACAGTTTTTTATATTTTATAATAAAGTAAATTTATACACAGCATCACAATATTTTAAATAATAATGACACTTAAACAAACTACATATTATAAAATTTTATCTATGCCTCCATCATATATTATTATTATGGTATAAGGTCTGATTTTGACATTAATTGTGTTATATGAAGTAGCCAATGCATTGAAATTCTAAGCAATTGTATGTTATATTGATATAATCCGAGTCAATAATATACTGTTTTATGAAAACATAAGTAAAGTTAAAGACTTAACAAAAAGTGTTTTTTTTAGTTGACCACAACAATAATTTCCTAAATAACTAGTGACCTTTCGAATTTTTTTGAAACTTTCTCAAGATATATGATTAGCGAGAAAATAAAATGTAAAAATCATTTGAGCAATTTGTATCTGTTAAGTACATTGATTTAGAAAGGAACTAGGTGTAGGTGGGAAGTAGGCCAATTTACTTATAAACAAAAGAGTTGCGCAGCGGTGATCCATAGTAAGTTCTAGATTCGTCATTTTGTATTTGCATCCAGACGATGGCTTTTGGTGTAAAAAGTGGCGTGTAGGGATCATGGAAAGACTGTCTCATGACCTAAACCTGGCGCTTGAAGAGAGCAACTGCGGCCGGCAGGAGCGGCGGAAACTTGGTTTGCGACGTCGCACCAGGTCCGCCGGAAATCTGCGTAAGTATTTTTACATTATTACTCTTTGTTTATTTTCTAATATTGTTACTTTTGTTTTAATAATTTTTAGTACTTCATAGTGTACAAACAAACTACATATTATAAAATACAATTGTGTACTAACTTATATACAGTAGCAGTAAAATTTTATGTGTATGAAAGATACCATCATTGATCAAACAATTTTAACAGTGCATTATTTGTAAACATAAAAAAAAAGTTTGTGGTTAATAAGAATAAAAACTTTGTAGCCTAGTCGTATAGGCTTGTGCTTTAGAAACCGCAGGTCGTGGGTTTGAATCCTGCGGGGACTTAACAAATTATGGGCCCATCACCCAATTGTCTGAAAAGTAAGATGATCCATGCTGGATGGGCATGTAAAAAGTCGGTCCACCCACCAACCTGATTGGACCAGCGTGGTGGGATACAGCCCATAAACCCTAATGGAGAGGGGGAGGCCTATGTCCTGCAGTGGACTTACACAGGCTGATGATGATGAAGAATAAAAAATTGATCAGAGACATGAACGCTAATAAATAAAAGTGCCTGTTGTTAAATTCACACCAAAACACTTTATGTATTAGGTACATACACATTTATTAAAACTTTAGTCTATCTGCTTGTTTGTTCTGGTCATCTGTGGATTGGCTGGTCCAATTCAGTTAGGATTTTCACTAAAAGATAGCTGTTGTAATTGGGAGTAATTTAGACTACTTTAAAAGAAATGTTATGTTACCTCACAGACAAAATTGCTGGCAACCGCTAGGTTGAGAATAAAAATAAAATGTTGTATGTGAAATGATTTGCATAAATCTGTATTTTTGGAAAAATTGATTATATTCAAGAGAGAGAGCAGAGCAGAACACACTGAGTGATAATTAAAAATATAGAGGGCTTAGAGACGGATTTGAATATGTTTATAAATATTTATCATTTTCCTTTTTATACATAAAAAATATATTTATTATATTTTCCTTTGCTTTATAAAAATTATAAAAGATGCATAGCTGATGCAATGTACTAACAGCAATGTGATTAAGTAATTCTTGAAATGTTGTAATTTATATAACACTTTACGTAAGTTTTGTATCCAATTTGCCTTAGGTATCGTAAATTCATTTAGCATCAATTGCACACAAACTTTGTGGTAATATTTAACGTTTTTGTTAGTGTCTAAATAAAATAAAATAATATAATTTGTTTAAATTAGATGTTTAAAGATTTTAATAATAGAATGAGGAATATTGGATTTAGAGCTGTCTGGACTGAAGACAAAAAAACTTTATTTGGTAATTCTTTACAAAACGGGCATGCGTATTTTACGGGGAGAGTCTTAATTTTTAAAAAAATATTTTATAATTTGTATGGAAAGCACTACCACTAAAAACATAATTTTAACATTTTTATTTGAAATTCATTTTAAATCATGTAAAATTTAGATTGACTATATACATTTAAAGCAAAATTATAAAGAAATTAATATTTTATAAAATAATAAAATCTAAATTTACAGTACATATGACAGTATCCGCCATTATTTTGAATAAATCATCAAGACTTTTTTATATAGAATTCCACAAGACTTTAATTTAATTTAGCACTGCACAGGATCCATTTCTAATTATTTTCCCACATATTTTGTTAATATTTACATACTTAGCTGTTTTACATTACATGGAGTCATTTTGTTTCTTGTTGTTATTTTTATGGCTATATTTTCATTAAGTTGCTGCCCTTTTTAAGACACATTTTTTTTAATAACATATTATGGCATGGGAACAAGACCTTGAAGCCTTTACGATACATGTATTAACATTAAAATTATAAAATAAACTTATTGCATTTAATGAATAGGCACACAATGAATAATACAATTATCTATAATATATATATATATTAATATAATTGTATAAGATAATTTTGTGACGTCACATTTCCAAATCTATGTGTTCAAATAAAATACGAATATTAATTTCGTAAAGCTTTTTAAATTTATTAATTTCTAAAATTAAAAGTGGAAAATATGTCATGTCAAAATAGGGACCCCTCCATTGTTTGGCCGTCTCACAAATGTGACAAGGACAGGGGAGAGGTCAAAAATCAAGAAATTTGTGTGACATAATTAATGGATGGCCTTTTAACCAATAGGTAATAAACTTTATTTTAATATTTTTTCAGCGGCTGTGGTGACAGTAAGCCTTGTAGAAGATGGCAGCTCAAGTAGTCCGCCCCAAGCTCCGCTCGTCACCCAGCCCTTATCAGACTCTGATGATCCCCATCTTAGCCTTCACAAGTCGGCCAACATGAAATTTAGACAATACTGTCAAATAGGAAATTTCGAGTCGGATTCGTTCAATGAAAACTTCTCACCTACTAGACCAGCGAATACAAGAAGAAAAAGGAAATATAAGAAGATTCCAATAGATTATACTGATGGGAAGAGGACACCTCCTATTGAAATATTAAGTGTGACAACAGAGGTAAGACAAATATTGGCATTATTACAATTTTATAAAACTTTATTTTTTTAATGTAACTAAAAACATAATCAAATCAATTAAATTTTAGATGTGCCTAATTAGAATATTTGTTCCCCCCCGACAGCCTTCGAACCCATGACCACAGTACTGTGTACACTCATTACACCAGAGTTTCAGGACGGTTCTAAACGCCCCAGAAACCGATTAAAAACAGTGGCCAGATTGTCGGCGTCACGGTTCGGAAACAGATCGTAGACGATCCTTAGGAGACACAAAAGAATGCCTAACACATGTTCCCTGCGTACATGTGGCCTTCACTTATAACAAAAAGTGTTTGTCACCTGTTGTGAGAACAGTAGCTTTGCACAAACTTTGTGTTAGATAAAGCTTACCATTAACAACTTTTGAAGCATAATTTCATAGTCAACAAAAATAAATATATATTTACAGAATACAAATTTCACTCTTACTTTGAGTTCATTTTGCAAAAATTATAATATTAATAAATTTTTTTATTACAGTCGAACACATCACCTACTGCAGCAGTTTTACAAGCACCTGGTTTATCACCAATGATACATATGAGCAAATATAAACAAGAAAGGTAAATAAGATTTGAATGTGTCGCATTAAAAAAATTATATAAATAAATTCTCTATTGCAATGTGCTGATTCGTTGATTAAATTTATTCGATTTATATTTATTACTGAACAATAAAATACTTTTGATTCAATCTTTCTTTAACATAATATGGCCCGCTTGAAAGCATATTCACTGCCAAGTCGGAGTCTAAACTTCAATAAGAATGTGAGTACAAGTTTTGATTAATTTGTGTATGGAGTAAGCAAAGGCATCACAAAATGTTAATATGACATATGTTTGTAGTAGTGACAAAATTAATGTAGTATACCAATTGTGTTGAACACTAGCTTAAGCTTAGCTCAACTAACACAAAACATTAATGTGAAAAATCACTAACGTGTTTTCGAGGTTTTTGTTTATCAAAAGGTGTATACTATAAGTATATAAAACTATACTGATTCATATATTTGAATATAGGAATGCGTTCTGTGGTAAAAGAAAATGGTCGCACAGGGACAAGAGTGATGCGTGTGAGATGAGAGAGAGATCCTTCAGCGGTGGCTGCTCATCGAAATCGGCCTTCTTCAAGAGCGACTTCAAGTCGAAGAAGCACGAATCGGACAAGAAGAGGCGGGAATCAGTGTTGCAGCCAGGTAAAATTGTACTGAAGTCGCTGAACGCCAAGGAAGCCAAAGCAGCAAGTTTCACGAATACTCCTTCGTTGCCAGGCAGTTCAAGCTTTAACTTTGTCTACAAGAACCCGTCGAAGAACGGCACGCCCATACTGTCCAAAATGACCGGCTACCGGATAGCAACGGACTTACCGCCTTTCTTTAGTGTGAATGGAAAACACGGCCCCGACTCGAAGTATCACAGAAAGTATAAAACACTAAACAAAAACTCGTCTGGTTCTTTAAGAACCCCCTGATGTATGAGGACTCCAATAGTGGTATGGATTGCACAGGCAATGAGAGTAGCTCGCTCAGTAGCAGCGAATCTGATGGAGTGGTGACCAACGACAGTGATAGAGAGGGTGACGACGAACTAACCGACTGGCCTGGCATCGAAGAGCTTAAGGTGTTCAACAAAAGCCTGACCTTCAAGTCGTCCAAGGTCAACAATAACTTTACAAAGTCCGTAAGCAATATGCCTCCACCGAAGCGTCTTAAGAAGGAGAACGTCAACTGCAAAGGCGCCTGGGGTGGCTGCAAGAACAGATTCAAAAAGAAAAGTGCCAAGGTGGACTCGGGAAACGATGACGACGCAATGATGTCCGACTCCAAGACGGTTGTCGATTTGGAAGAGGACCCACCGTTGAAGGAGAACCGCGACATCTTACAACCGCATCCCTCCTTCACCAGCTTCAGTGAGGTGAAGAACGCCGGCGTGTCGGGGAAGAATGCCAACGAGACGTTTTTTCAATCCTTTCAAGCGTTCAAAGAGAAAACTGAACGCGACGACGAGGCGTTCACTCAAGCGCCTCGGACGAACTTCTCGCTGCAGAAAACGTCGTCGAGCGACCTGAACATAAGTGAGAAGTCACCGCAAAGTGACCACTATTGCAGTGAGCATTCAATGGGTAATGTACCCGTGACTGAGGTGAGAGAGATCAGGGCCGGTTGCCGACGAATAAGGGAGGAGCGACCCGGTTTCCTCATACTGAGCGCGGCTAACGAACAACTGTCTAAGTTCCTCCAGGACTCTTGCCAAACTGAACTCAAGCTGCCGAGTTTAAATGATCCGGATGAGAAAGAGAAATTAGAGTCCCTAGCTAAGCTGTACTCGTTGGAGCTACAAGTGGAGATGGGCCGCCCAATATTAAGAAAGACAAGGTAAGTATTATACATTATTAGGTATAATGGAAAACTGTCGTAACCTAGTGGTATGGGCTCTGACCTAACCGGAGTTCACAGGTTCGACTCCTGCAGGTACTCTACAACTTGTCGTTGATGTTTCCTAGATGTTTAGGAAAATTCAGGCTTAACAACTGATTGCCTGAGACATAAGATGATTTTCGAAAGAAACAAGCTCTGTAGAGTTTGACTCATAGGACACTATTATCATAAAAATTACTTAAATTTCTCCGTAAGGAATAACGGGTATAACAACATGTTTACCAAATGTCACACATTGAGGGTAAACCCTATTTTATAACTGAATTAGGCACCAAGACCAAGTTTACCCACTCCAGTGACTTTAGTTCTAGATCTAGGCTAACTAAAGCTTGTCCTAAAGAAATTTATTTTTTAAATACACAACTTTATTGTGTAATACATTATTTTTTAAAAAAATGTGAGTCCTGATGAGTTTCTTAAGCCGGTTCTTTTCAGCTAATAGATTAATTTATGATCAAACAAAAAAATTATGCTTCCATTTATACAAACCAATATAATCAAAGTGTTTTTGTAACATTAAAGTAACCGTTTTTAAATTATAACAATGTGATACATAACCAGTATGTAAAGTTTATATATAAGAGAACTTTTTTTATACATTGCCATGTGGACAACAACCATTATTGAATAAAAATTTTTATGCATATTGCATACTTTTCAATTTGTACAGCAACACCATGCAAGCGGTGCGTGTCGAGCATTCCTACCACAATTTCCCGTCGGATCACAAGCGCAGGTGTTACGGCGAGGAAGTGGACTCAAGTTTAAGTCTCAGTGACCACAACTCTGTCCATTCCACAAACGATTTGGACGAAGCCCAGTGCGAGCACAAAGACACACAAAAACTGGTCGAGACCTTCTCTAGGACTTTAGTGGATAACTCTCTCCTTGACCCCGGTGATGTAGATTGAACTCTTTTTTTACCTTTATTTCGATCTGTAATAAAACATGTAGTTTGTTAAATTTTTAAAGCATTAGCATTTTAAGCCCAATTAAATTTGTATTGATGTAAACATTGTTATAAACCGTTAACAATAAAATGCCATTATTCATCTTAGTTATAGAAGCTCATTGAGATGTCAGTCACTGCATCATAATTAACTGATAATGATACTATAAGTGTGACTATAAGTGTGTGTGTGTGTGTGTGTGTTTTGTTGTTTTGGGTTTATATTGTTTACATTAGCCAAAATCTAATTTGGCTTAACTATAGAACTTGCTTAACTTTTTCATTGTTGTTTCCTAGTTGGTTAGGGCAATTTGGGCCCATCACCCAATTGTCTGAAAACTAAGATGATCCATGTGTCGGAGGGGCATGTAAAAAGTCGGTCCACCCCCTAATGGATAGGGGTGTATTAGGGGAGGCCCATGTCCAGCAGTGGACTAAAACAGGCTGATGATGTATGTATGTATGTATAGAACTGAAAGATAACTTTTTACTACCGTTTTTATATATTTTATATACCGGTATAGGTATGGCTTACTTCATTTTGTTGAATTTTGTACCTTCCACAGTTTAAACTTTACATATTAATAACATCAATAATAATTAACCAGTAGTTAATTGTAAAACATTATTGTAATTTTAATAAGGCATTGTATATGGTACTTAATTTTGTTCCTGTATTGATTATTTGTTCTCGTCTAACTGAAAGTCTAAGCTTTAATTAACAAAAAGTATTTGGATGGTTGTTTATAAATAATATATTACTTTTACAAGTATAGTGACTACTTATTTTCACTGTATATTTGTCTCTTAGGAACAGCATTTTATCTGATTATTTACATTATGTTTTTAGTAATCTGTCTTGTTGTTTACTTTATATGTAAGGGGCAACAAATGGAAATGTAAACAGTGTGACCCATAACAACTAATAATTAACGCCAAGATCACTGAATGACAAAATACTGATTTTATCGCCATACATATTAAGCCGCTTGGTTACAATCAGTTACATTTAATTTTAAAAAATTCGTTGTTTTGTTTCTTTGTTGCTTACATATTGTAACTGTAACCATAATGTCGGAAAACAAGTTTTTCCAAACGGATATAATTTTAAAAATAAGTGTTTTATTTCTTTAATATTATAACATGTAAGATCATTCTGAAATAAATATATGAAACTGAATAAATAGTTAATTTTTATCATTGGTTACTAGTTTGTTTGTAAAGACTACGAATTAGGAATATAGAAAATCTATATGCAATGAACAGAAGTAGCACAAAATACACTTAAAACTTTCTGTTAATTATTTTATTGTTACGAGTTATTCTAACAAAATAAGCTATTGATTTCCTACTAAACTTAAAAAGGTTAATACATGTTGTATGCTTATTGATTGAATGATTGAGTGCTCAGTGAGTGACGTCACTGTGATAACCTTTACAAATAAATATAATTGGAGTGTATGTCTGTAACAATTAAATAACTGTTTATGAATAATTACATTGTGATGTATGTAACAAACAGCTTTTTTTTCATATTTTTCTGTGGGCCTGTTTGTTTATCTCTCGATGGCGGTCTGATTTTGATGGGATTTTCACTGGAATATAACTTATGCAACTGGCTACCTTCTTTAGTTTTTAATATTACCACTAAAAACGCAAATCACATCAATACTGACTTTTCCTAGTTGTACAAAGTATTGTTTTATAAACTGCAACATTATAAAATTCAGGTTTATTTTTGGTATTTCTTTTGAGTAAAAAAATATATTTTTTACTTTAAACATAATTTTGCTGATATATCGTGTTTATTATATTGTTTTGGATGTGGGAAACGAAATTTTATATGAAAGTTTCAAATATATTTGGAGCATCACTGAAGCTGTGTAATTTGATATGACATTCCAACAATGAGACTATAATAATGACATATGGTTAGATACTTCCTTTGCAGTTTGTTTGTCTGAGTATGATTATTTAACCTTGTAGTTGAATACTTCAATGTTTCAATGTTACTTTCAAAAATGTTTACACATATGGTTTTAAACTTCTATAGACAGAGCCCATACCAGATCTAAGAAATAGATTAATTCAAGAATAAAACAAAATGTATAGTAATTTAAAAGGAAAGTAATATTATGGCGTTTCTATCGATAGATTTATCATCAAGTAGTGAATTATTAGACGCAAAATAATGGACGCCATTACTTTGACGCAAAAACAATGTAATAGTTTATTTTGTTTACAAATAGTCTATGTTTCCTTTAGACTAGGCAAAAATATTCTTTAAGCATAAAGATATTGTTAAAGTAATAGTTTAGCTTGTTACTTGTTGAAGAAAATGAAACTTGAATATTGAATATTTGGGAGTACCGTAACATATTTTTAGGTATTACAAAACTTTACAATCCGTAAAGGAATATACATATACTTTATATAAACTAGATACGGAATAAATTCGAACAATGTAACCCATAGGAACGAAATGGCGTCAGAACTCAGGATTGATAAATCTGTGACAATTCATTAATAAAAAAGCAAGACATATGACGCTCGTGGCTATGGGTTACGAATAATACCGCCATCGCGTTTCCTATTTGGCTAATACGATTCCAGCATCGCATATTTGTATTTGTAATATATAATACATTGTACAATAACTTATTTTATATGTATGGAGAAAATATCATATTGCATTGTAATTGTGTGAATAAATAACATGCATTCACACAAGTACATGCAATGTATTCGAATATTATGTGTGACAAATACGTAGAGACTAGCGACCCGCCACTGCTTCGCACGGGAGCTATGCATGCTAGAAAATACACCCACAATATTAGGCATATGTTATACACGTAAACCTCCCTCCTTAAATCACTATCTATTAAAAAACCCTATCGAAATCCGTTGCGTAGTTTAAAAGATTTAAGCATACATAGGGATATAGGGACAGAGAAAGTGACTTTGTTTTATACTATGTAGTGAAGGAGGACATTGAAGATGATCTTACAGCTCTGGTAATGTCAAATGATCATGTATGTATCCTTGAAATTGCTAGAACTAGAATTTGTTAAGTCAATGTGTAAAGGAACTATGCATATTTGTAAATATCAAAGAGGAATGTTTATTAAAAATGCTATGTAGAAGCCTTAATTAAGTATAACCTATTTAATGTGCAGTTGGTTTTTTGTATGCAAATACTGTAATATACTACTTTACTATTAAAGAGATTTTTTAATTATATCATTTTGTTTAATTTTTTTTAAGCGATTATTATACATATCAAAACCACTTTTTTACAGATTTTTCGGTTTAATTGATAATTATTCCGTTTCTTTTGTTGAGTTTTCAAACACTTTTTAGCATCCAGGATCACGGGCAGACTAAGATGTGTTTATGCCTGTAGGCATGTAGATACATTTAAATGTGTTTGTGAGTAACTATTGGGGATTATTTTTCTTTACTAAACAGATTGGAATTTTTAGTTCTGTCAAAGATATGTTTATGGTGAAATTTGGTAGGCATTGTTTTTCTGACTCATAAAGTTTATACAAGGTTTTATTATACTAAGTAATATGAGAAAAAAATAAAACACCCTATTTAAAAAAAATCATATTTAATAATCCAAACAATTACAAGTATAAACATAAAAATAACAATTAAAAAAAAAAAACAATGAGCACCGAAGTAAAACGACCAACATGAAATTACTTTGTCCACACAAATCCTGAAAATATCAGTAATGCACATGTGAATGCGGACCGGATACAATATTTTCTCTTTTGACAATCACCAATTACTTTTAGGTAAAACAGAACCTAAATAGATGAAATCTAAATATTTTTGTACCAAATTTTATTTCAGTAACAAGTTTTAGCAAATTTTATTTAAGTTACAAACATGTACACTATATTCAGAACATTGGACATTATTTTTTAACAGATGGATAGACCTTAGTTGTAGAAAATAATAAAATGAAAAATTATGTGCCTCAAATGCTAGTATTATAAATTAAGATGGTTCTTATAATGCTCTTCAATATAATATATATACTCATATTATATATAAACATCATATCAAAATATTACATGGGTTCAATTTGTAATCTTATAATTAAGTATTGAAAAGCCAAGATATTGTGTATAGTGAATAATTTGATTATATCACATTCATAAAAACCAATCACAAGTCTAATATTCCATATTTGTTGTGTCCACGTAGGATTCGAACCCACGACCTCCGATTTCTAAAGCACACGCCCTTGCCACTAGGCTACGGAGGCAGTTATATTATTACTATTTTACTTAAATAATTTAATTAAACAACAATTAATATTCAAAATATTCATGTAATATACTTTATATATTCATGTTTTGTATAGACTGGACGCCAATTAATAATTTCGATTAATTAAATTATAATTAATAGTGTTATTACAACTCGGATAACTTCTACCTTGTTCACCGAACTAAATAAACATTTTTAATAATAAGTATGGTGGCCCTAACTATCACATTTTTTTTAATTTAGAGGAAGTAATTACAATAATTACAGCTCTTAAAATAAAACCTGTTTTTATCAATTAAAATTGACGACAAAACTGTGATGCACCAGTAGCTACATAATAAAACTTATGCAATTTTATCACAGCAGTTCATTTACAGAAACCTGAATAAATGTTTGTGCACCAGTTAATGTTGTAGTTGTATGTGATTAATAAAAGAACCGTTGATAAAATAAATTAAAAGTACAACTTACATACAAGGTACCTGCGCTAATGAAAGTGACAAATTGCGTCTTAGTAACATGACGATTCGTAGTTTTACTTATTTAAGATATCTCGGTTATAAATTATATATAAGTTCACATACAAACATGTGATATTGTAAAAATGGTAAAATTTCTTTTCTCCATCATTTATTCAAATTACAAAAAGACTTGACATGAGGAGACTTTGAAAGGCACATCTACTCATAAAAGCAATAAACCAATGATCTTGAGCCTTTGCACACCTAACATTAGAATATATCTGTAATAATTTATTCATTTTGAGAATAACAATTGATGTCTGTATTCACTATTAACTTGACTTAAATTTCTTTGCAAAGGTTTTTATTCTTTAAACATGGTGTACACTATTCAATGGTGCATATCAGATCGTCTCCCTCCAACTTCTGGCCGTTGGTGATGCTGACGGTCTTGATGGTGCCTGCTCTTGGTGCTTGGACGATCATCTCCATCTTCATCGCAGAGAGGACCGCTATGGGCTGGCCTTTGTCGACTTTGTCGCCTTCTTTCACTTTGATTGCTGCAGGTACAAGAGTCATTGGTTAGAGCAATGTGACGAGCAAGACATTCACCTGATGGGAAGAAATATGCCCCGTTGTTATGAAAAAAGTGTCTGATTTAAGCAGAAATTGGCACCATGGTTGAAGTAATTCTGACGGTAGCTTGTAAAAAGCGACCTACCGCCTTGAAAAATGTGGTAGGTTATAGATTAAAACAGAT